>JAJLVF010000004.1:0-1403404 GCA_030564485.1 Meyerozyma athensensis | reverse complement strand
ACACCAGTACACCAGTACACCAGTACACCAGTACACCAGTACACCAGTACACCAGTACACCAGTACACCAGTACACCAGTACACCAGTACACCAGTACACCAGTACACCAGTACACCAGTACACTCCACAAATGTAATTACATGCTCCCAATTCGCTAGAATCTTCTATCCCAGCTATAGACTACATACGAATTGATTTATTCGCTAAATCTCAAGCAAATTTCAATAGCTAAAATTTTTAGGGTTCCAATGGATTGACCTTCTCAGTCTCATTACATTCAGTCTCTTCTTTCTTAGACATGAACAACATGATAATAAACATTATCAAGTTCGTTGCGGCAAGTACGCCATAATAAAAACAAGCAAATTTGTAACCATCGTCAGTTGGAACATCTGAGATGTAAAAGAGGTACAGAATAGGTGCAAGGCAGATAAAGAGAACAAAATGGTCAATGCACTTGTGCGGAGATTTCACATCTGCTTCTTTAAATGGTGAAAGAGAGTGAAAAGTAGAAGGTGCGTCTTGGACAACTTGTCCGGATAATATTGTAGGGTCTGATCGCTCTGAGGAGGTAACACGGCGAGCCAGTATGTACTCGTGATACAAAGGCTCTAACTTTGAAGTCACAAAGCTAAAAGAGGATCCAGATTGCTCAACCACGATAAGCAACTGACTGTCAGAAGTGGTTTCAAGTCTTTCAGCTGCGTCTTTTAGACGACATTTGAAAGTAGAATTTTGACTATATGTTTCTTGACTGAAGGGCTCGGGTTCCATACCAAGAGTGGGAGCCCCTTCATTATAAGTAGACCGTTCCGCGTCACTGTGAGTATTTTTAAAATTTCGCTGCACATCTTCCACCTTCATGTCCACGTTCCGTGAGTTTGATTTCATGGCACACGCATATTCACATCTAATAAATAGCACGACCAGCCAAACAAACATAATAAAGGGTGCAGCAATTGTACCAAACAAATATAAAAGTGATTGAGTGTAATCTCCTTCCATGAGGCATAAAACACACAAGGAGAACATGAAACCCTCAAAAAAATATGCAGCACCAAAAGGTATAAGTACTGCGTAAGACAATTTGTCCTCCAGTTTTTGAGAGTGTAATCCTTTTCCTGCAAAGCAGTTTAAAAACAAGGAATCCTGCTCAACCTTTCGTAGCAATTCTCGGAATTTGAGAGTAGCAAATGTGAAAACTGACCTGTCTGCATCATGTATAAGTAACATTACCTCGGTATTTTCATTTCCTGCCAAATCGTATGCTTCCTTAACAATAAACGATTTTATCTGCTTGAGGTCGACCTGTGCTTCTGATGACTGGGGTAAAGATTCTGCATAATCTGGCGGCAAATGTTCCGCTTCAACACCATCCCTGGCTTCATTACTGACTAGCAAAGGGTTATTTTGTTCCTGTTTTACGGACGGATCCATGACTAAGACAACTGAATTTCAGATCATAATCAGGTTGCCCATGCTGTTCAATGCACGACTCGTCAACTGTAAGCGAGACGTGCGGCTTGAATTTATTCGGTGCATATCAAAGAAATAGAGCAGACCTGGTAATGTGGAACATGACAACGATTCCTCTCAAAATACTTCTCTCTAAAGTAACCTCTTCTAGATCCAGATCTCAGTTTTTGAATCACTATATTGGAACTTTATAACAAAGCTTCAAGGAATTATCTTTGCAGCAACATGTCAGGTTTTAATAGTTGTATTTAAGCATGACTGAAAATCCTCTAAGGCAATAACTGAAAGCATAACTTCCGATATGTTTCAAGTTCAGGTTCAAGTCCTACTTAAATTTCCAGCCAAACTTCTCCGGTATTTGAATTCTTCTCAGTACACCTGTACACCTGTACACCTTCGTTTACTGGCATCTTAGGTTTTTTCTTTGGAGTTGGGAAATGCAGGCTGAACAGAAGCCTTGCACATTCCATTTGCATTTGAAGTTTTATCTTGTGTGTGTTTCAGGAGTTTGTATAATTTCACTGAATATAGATCCAAGTAAATTTTCTATTGTTTAGATCTGGGTCTTTCAATTTCCTAGTTTTATGCCCAATGGGCATAAAATTGCATTTAACATGAGCGCATAAATCCCTCAATTAGTTACATGGTCATCTTGTATGCGTAATAGATTTCAACTGTTAGTATGATCTATTTGATCGTGGGACTTGTGCGAGGTCGTAGGCTAGATTGAAAACCAGATTTCTTATGCCCTAATTTCAAAATATCACCGTGAATATTGCAGTACAATGATGCTGGCGTTCATAATGACCACTATCCGTTGAGACCTTTAAACTTTACAAAAGTAATACGAAATTGTCTATTGTTCTCTAAAATTCATATTTTTGGAAATTATCGGAATATTAAATATGTTTTCTGGCCATGCAACTCCAGATCCAGCTACTATATTATAAACTAAGATCGCTTCGATAAGCTCTCAATAGCTTTCCAGACATCCCTCAAGTTAACCTCTGAATGTATGGAACTAAGCAATTACAGACAGATCTCTCTACTGTAACGAGGTACCGTGCAGAAAAATGTGCTGGAGCAAGTATGTAGTTGTGCCACGTCAGTGAAGCGTAAAAGAGTTAGTCAAGCATAATTTACGTACTGGATAATTCTATGGTCAACACAAATCTAACATATTTTTCGGCACGTGTAACAGTTCCCTCTTAGTACTACTTAAAGCGGCTACAAAATAGTTGATAAGTGGTATACAGGAATCAAAGCTGCAAAGAGAAAACCATGAGCTAAATCTTGGAAGTACTTTATTTCCGCTGAAATAAAGTTCAATTTTCAGCAAAGTTGATGTCAGTCAGCATTTGTTGTACTAAAGCTCTGTAATGCTATATTTCATTTGTGGTCTGGAATCAAAGACTCTAGATCAGTTTTTTTTTTTTTTCATTTTATTTTAGTTGCAGTACCTTCTATGCTGGACTGTCGTTATTTGTGTATGTGTCCTCGAAAAAAGTTCCTCCGATTTGCATCCAAGAAGTCGTGAACAGCGACGATAGCAGTAATAGCGCAGTTGAACTGCGCAGTCTAGCCTTTCATGCGATAGGTGGTACCCCATCAGCATCAATAACCGCACCAGGATTGCGCAATCGCGAAAAAGGATTTTGGAATACGTGCAAGGACTTGTTTTCGTTTGGTTCAGATGCTCATCGTGCTTCAGATTTGAGAGAAGCAATTTATGGAAATAACTCTGAACCTGTCGGTCAAGAGGAAGCCTCAGAAAATCCCTCAGCATTGACACTCTGGCAAAGGTTTCGTAACTTCTCAGAGACAAACAGTGTACCTGTTGCTTTTCTCCTCTTTATAATTCTGCGTCTAACTTTCGTCTTGTTTGTCATAAAGTGAGTTATCGACCTTTACTTCTGTTTCTTGTCTTAACCGAGAACAATTCGCACCACATGGCCGAAGACAACGTCACATAATTTGGTACCTCTCTATTGCCACTGTAATTGAAAACATAATACTGGATTAGGCAAACATTTACAATTTTTATTGGGGTAGCATTATCAAAGAGTTTAATGGTAGATTAGTCGCCAGTAGATGGAGCAATAAATTAACTAACGAAAAGGTAATATCTTCAACAGGATCACAAGGTATGGTTTATGAGCAATGTGGTTTAGAACATCTTATCACTCAACAAGTGCCGTTATCATCCAAATTCTAGCATGTCCAGAACCACTTTGAAACAAGGTATATTTGTACCCTGTGGGCTATTTCATACCCTGTATTCTATTGTGTTTTATGATTCGCATTTAGTCACATGAGGAGAATCAGCAGTTATGAGTAAGTTAGCTCGATCCATTACGATGATAGAGGGGTCTTTTCATCATAGAATGATCTTATTTGTCCCCATATGATTGAAAACAAATGCTTGGAAGTGAAGCGCCGGGGCCATACTCTAAATACTCTGTGTATAGGTTACATCTCTGCTAGAGCATGAACGAATAATTAGACATAGGTTTCTTTTCATGAAGGTATGAACCATTAACCAATACAGCTGTCGCTTACTCAAAGCTATCTGGTAATGTGCCTACACACCCTTCTTAGAGTTGCTTCTCCAACAAGCTGACTCCTAATTATCTCCAGGAAACTTTAGCGTCACACAATTAACTCTTCACCTCAAGTCATAAGGAAGTCGGTAAGTGTGTTTTAGATTCCGTTTCATTGCCAATGATTGATTTCCATGTGAATTGTAATTAAACTTTTGTGCACACTTTTGTTTCATTGATTCAAATTTAGTTTCGTGCAAATCGGGAACTCTTTACGATTTTTCAAAAATGCTTCAATTTGACTTCTTAAAGCTTCTGTTTCTCGGCATAATTTACAATCACATGTTGATGTAATAATAGAGTGCGCATGGCTTCTTTCGAGCGAAATAATGGTGAATATTTTGTAACTGCCAACTGTAAGCGCCGACCAAACCATTTAGTAACAACTTGAAAAGCATGGCTGTCCGATAAGTATTCTTTATGATAAGCTTGCTCCTCACTGTCGTAGGTATTACACTTGCATTAATCAATAGACCTCGATTACAAAAATTGAAGATCTAGCATGTTGGAAATTCGTAGTGAATGGCTACCAGTACTTGCAGCAATCTCCGTGTTGTCACAGACACCTTGAAATGTGTCATATTTTGCCATGTTCCCCTTATCAGAGTCTAGATTTCGTGTACGTTTACTGCTTGTTCTGAAAATCTAGTATAATTACCATACATGAAGGCACATTTACTGCAACAGGATAAAACATGAGCCAGGTTTCACGAATAGTGCAGAGAAAGTGGAAGGTATGGGGATTCTGTGATTGACTTAAAATCGAAATATCTTACCTTTAGCTAGTGCAGTATGAAAATGAGCGTGTTCATAGACAATATCGAGTGAGCAAATAATGGCCGTAGAGAGAGAAAGCACTTTTTTGCTGATGAATGATCGTGAAAAAGTAATTGAAGAGGGTTTCGAAGTCGAATGGGAGGAGTAATTTTAGCAATAAGATCGCGTCCTTCCAATATTTTGCTTATTTCTTAAAATTTGCAACATTTGCAACATGTCAATTCTTATGGTCACATTGATATCCTGCGTCAACCTAATATATCACGAAGTACAAACCGCTTTACTTGTAGTACGAAGATGTTACAGGGGATCAAATGCCACCATACCCCACAAAGATGGTTGTGAGCATATTACTTGGCGATGAGTGCGGTCTTGTGCATATTGCACTAAGCCTCGCTATACACGCAACAAGAAGCTGTAAACGGATAGTAGTACCTACGAATATAATACCCCGTGACTGTGATAGACAATAACCAGTATTGTATTGTTTGATTGCTGACTGATACTTTTTGACACTTTCCAAAAACCTTAAATCTCAAGCGTGAAGCAGGGCAACGACACCAGGCGTCTTAATGCATAAAATTTTGTGGACAGTGCCTTGCTCAAACCCCTACACCGAGGCAGTGACACTTTTGCGTAATGCAAATATTATTGTGGACCATACGGCACCGATAGGGAGGAAATTTTAACTCTGAACCCAATAACACGGATTGAGTAAAGTCTAAGTTTAAAGGAATAAACAAAATTTCACATGGTTGACAGTAAGTACAATTGACGACTACGAGCTCTGACTGAAACTCGTAAATTTGAAGCAAGATATCGGCCGTGGATCATATGAAATTCAATCGTTACTTCGTATCCAAAGAAGTGATGTCATCGTAGTATTTGCAGCCGATTACTATGCAGTATCAGGAGTCGAGAAGTCGCAATTCTATTGTTCTGCACAATTAGCCTATTGAGGCGTGAAACGGCCGCATCGCCTAACGTGCTATTGTTAATTCGATAGGTTGTAGTCTAAGTAGGTTTTGATAATTTTTTCCCGAGAAATGAAATACAGAGTAAATGAAATGAAGTCGACTTTGATGCTCATCCGTCATCCATCTTGAGTTCCGTACCGTTTATTGTAAGTCGTTTGGTTGTAAGATCAGCGAGTTGCATCGATTAGCTACAGCCGCACATATTATTATCTGCATATGCACGCATTAAGAAGATCGAGGCAAACATATTACGTCAACGGGGGACATTAGTATCATCTATAGCACTACGACAGGTTTATTGTGTTATCTCTACAACGAGTTATCTTTGGTATGTACAGAAATTGTGAATCTTTGGATACCTGCTTCGAAGAAATCGTGTGGGCAAATTGTCTCGATTAACTTGTAACTGGTACACTTGACTTGGGGCCAGTTCCCAGCTTCCATGCAGCTAGGCGCAATTTCACTCCTAAGCAATATATATTTCTTCCACCGCTCCGGGTCCTGCGTCAGATATGCACCAATCTACCCGAGACCACAACGCGCGCCGCATGAGCGATGGGCTGCGCATGAGATTTGTGAACCTTACGATCTACGACCAATTTAATCAGGATAAAGGATAAGTCCTGGTTGGAGTTATTAAGAACTATTTCGTGACACTTTGCAGATCTTTAATACTCCATTTTCAGAAACCCCGAAATCTCAATATTTGGCGCAATTTTGCATTCATGTACCGAACGCACTCTGCAGCCGCACATTGCATCTAGGAACAAGTTTTCCATAGCGACTGATATTCACTGTGAATGAATAGTGAACGAATAAAACACATCACATTGTGATTCAGGTGGCCGTGGTGAGGACAGTCATCTTAGTTTGCTTTACGTAGAGAAACATTAAAATTTCGTACAAAGCAGTCGATTATCTTGATTTCTACCACGCATAGCCTGCTGCAATGATCTGCATTTAGTAAATTGGATGCATTAATCCAAAACGGACAGGTTTTCAACCTTTTGGTTCACTTCTAAAAAAATTGGGTACCGTTTATATATAAATCCCACGAACGCAAGTTGTCCCCAAGATGGTTCACGTAAATTTGGCTCTCATAGCGAGTCTATTACCCGTAGCCCTTGCAACAGGTAAACATGGTGACGAGCATCCATGTACAACTACTACACCTGTACCTTCACCGACCCGATGTACCACTTCATCGACTATCCCAACAGCCACTCCATGTGAGACTTCTTCGACAATTCATCATAGTTCAACTGTGCACTCGTCGACTCCTTGTGAGGAAACATCTTCGACACCACCAAGTTCAACTGTGCACTCGTCGACTCCTTGTGAGGAAACTTCCTCAACACCACCAACCTCGTCAGCTCCAAGCTCAACTGTGCACTCGTCGACTCCTTGTGAGGAAACTTCCTCAACACCACCAACCTCGTCAGCTCCAAGCTCAACTGTGCACTCGTCGACTCCTTGTGAGGAAACTTCCTCAACACCACCAACCTCGTCAGCTCCAAGCTCAACTGTGCACTCGTCGACTCCTTGTGAAGAGACATCTTCGACACCACCAAGTTCAACTGTGCACTCGTCGACTCCTTGTGAGGAAACATCTTCGACACCACCAAGTTCAACTGTGCACTCGTCGACTCCTTGTGAGGAAACTTCCTCAACACCACCAACCTCGTCAGCTCCAAGCTCAACTGTGCACTCGTCGACTCCTTGTGAGGAAACTTCCTCAACACCACCAACCTCGTCAGCTCCAAGCTCAACTGTGCACTCGTCGACTCCTTGTGAGGAAACTTCCTCAACACCACCAACCTCGTCAGCTCCAAGCTCAACTGTGCACTCGTCGACTCCTTGTGAGGAAACTTCCTCAACACCACCAACCTCGTCAGCTCCAAGCTCAACTGTGCACTCGTCGACTCCTTGTGAGGAAACTTCCTCAACACCACCAACCTCGTCAGCTCCAAGCTCAACTGTGCACTCGTCGACTCCTTGTGAAGAGACATCTTCGACACCACCAAGTTCAACTGTGCACTCGTCGACTCCTTGTGAGGAAACATCTTCGACACCACCAAGTTCAACTGTGCACTCGTCGACTCCTTGTGAGGAAACTTCCTCAACACCACCAACCTCGTCAGCCCCAAGCTCATCAGCTCCTAGTTCTTCAGTGCCAAGTTCATCCAAACCACCATCGACACCTTGCACGCACTCTAGTTCGGTTCCACCTAGCTCAGCTCCACCAAGCTCATCGGTCCCACCTAGCTCGGTCCCACCAAGTTCGGTACCACCAAGTTCGGTCCCTCCTAGTTCTTCGATCCCTCCTAGTTCGGTTCCACCAAGTTCTTCGGTCCCACCTAGCTCGGTCCCACCATCGACTCCTTGCACGCACTCTAGTTCGGTCCCACCATCGACTCCTTGCACGCACTCTAGTTCGGTACCACCAAGCTCATCGGCTCCACCAAGTTCGGTTCCACCAAGTTCGGTACCACCAAGCTCATCGGCTCCACCAAGCTCATCGGCTCCACCAAGTTCGGTACCACCAAGCTCAGTTCCACCAAGCTCATCGGCTCCACCAAGCTCATCGGCTCCACCAAGTTCTTCGGTCCCACCTAGCTCGGTCCCACCAAGCTCATCGGCTCCACCAAGCTCATCGGCTCCACCAAGCACATCGGTCCCACCTAGTTCGGTCCCACCAAGTTCTTCGGTGCCTCCTAGTTCGGTCCCACCAAGTTCGGTCCCTCCTAGTTCTTCGGTCCCTCCTAGTTCGGTTCCACCAAGTTCTTCGGTTCTTACTTCATCAGTCCCAAGTTCTTCAGTTCCACTTACTTCGATTCCTAGCTCACCAGTTCCAAGTACTTCGGTTCCTAGTTCTGGACTTCCATCTTCATCTACTTCATGTACTGATTGTTCTTCAGTCCCCCATACACCAATTGTGAGCTCATCCATTCCTAGCTCGTCGATACCAAGATCCTCGGCTCCTGGTGTATCATCAACCAGTTTGTCGATACCTGGTACTACGGTGCCAACTTCCTCAGCCCCACGTTCATCGGTGCCAGGAACTTCAAGTGCTTCGATTCCTACTTTGCCAGTTCCAAGTACACCAGTACCTTCCACCTCCCTTCCAAGTTCTGTTGCCCCAGGTTCATCGGTACCTAGTACGACCTTACCATCTGCTTCCACTCCATGTCTTGATTGTTCCTCGGCGCCAAGATCAAATGAAACTCCAATCACTAGTACACATCCCGTCCAACCAACTAAACACACCCAGACTGATTCAATTCCTGTGGTTCCAACAACAACCCCAGAAACTACAAAGACTGTTGTGCAATCTACTCTCATTACCAAGACATCCGAATGTCTGGTTTGCACGGAACTAACCACAATTGTCCCTGGACCTTCTGGTAGTGAAACTAGTAAGGTGATCATCACCACTTCTAATTATGAAACCATCACCATGACAGTTCCATGTGAAACGAGTGCCATCGAGTCAGCAAGCAGTAGTACACAACCGCAGACCGTTGAAGGGATAAGTATCTCAGCCACAGCCTCTGGAGTAATTCCTTCTTCCATTCAGCAAGGAAGCGGGTCCAAAAACAAACCTACCATTATGGTTGTGGGAATAATTTTGGGATTATTGGTTTGAGTTTAAATTTTCATCTTTTCGGATACCTTACTTTATAGATTACTTCATTTCGGTTTATCAATATAAATGCGACTTAAATTTCCTGCACTATCATATGTCATCGTACCATCCATACCATGAACCAGGCATGGTCCGAATACTAGTTTTGAGTTCATTTCTACTACTATTGAACGTTGTCAACTTCGTAGTCGATAAGTTTCTTTATTGTGGTCTCGTGGGCCAAATACTCTTAGGCATAGCCTGGGGAACGCCTGGCGGAAAATGGATTGATAATGAAACAGAGCAAGTATTTATAGATCTTGGATACTTGGGATTACTATTGGTTGTCTATGAAGGTGGATTATTATGCTCTGTTGGTTCATTGCTAAAAAATCTTCATTTATCTAGCGTGATTGCTGTGACAGGTATTACGGCCCCAATAGGAATAAGTTTTTCAATATTGGGTTATTCTAATGCTACTCCGGTAGCAGCCTTTGCCGCAGGAGCTGCTCTTTGCTCCACAAGTTTGGGTACAGCCTTTACTATCATGACAACATCTAAATTAGTACAGTCTAGACTAGGAAGTTTACTCACCTCAGCCGCTATGCTAGATGATATCGCGGGTTTAGTGATGTTACAGGTGATTGCTAATTTGGGACAAGGTTCGTTTACTGCCGTATCAGTCATAAGACCGGTATTTGTATCGATTGCATTAGTTTTGGTGGTGATATTAGTATGTTTCTTCATTGTCAAGCCAATAACGAAATATGCAATGAAAAATGAATGGAAAATTGAACAACCATGGATGTATTTCGTGATCCATACCCTCATCCTCATTGGTGTTATAACTGGATCTACATTTGCTGGTGCCTCTCTGTTAACTGCTGCATACGTCACTGGTGCAGCCGTATCATGGTGGGATAATCTAATTGACGATGATGAACATGACAGTGAGAAGCAAGCACATACTACTGGCCTAGAAGTGTTTGAACGATACTACTCGCAATTATTAGGTCGAATTTTACGTCCACTTTTTTTTGCATCCGTTGGCTTCTCCATTCCCATTACTCAAATGTTTAGTGGTAGACTACTTTGGAAAGGATTGGTTTACGCATTACTTATGGCCGCGTCAAAGTTCCTTTGTTCGGTTTGGATCATTCGCATAAAGTCCTCAAACAAATACGCTGTTCCATTACTTGGTTTATCAATGGTACCTCGTGGTGAAATTGGATTTTTGATTGCTTCACTTGCCGAATCTGAAGGTATCTTTGGTAAACCGCTCCACTCAGGTAGTAGCTCTGAAGTTTACATCATTGTCATATGGGCGGTAGTACTTTGTACTATGATTGCACCTATATGTGTGGGGTTTCTTGTTCGGAAGATCAAGGTGATTGATGCCAATGGCGGAAGCAGCTTGGGAATGTGGGGGTTTCTGAAATAGTAGGTGGAATATTGAAACCTTGGTAGACCTGTCCTGTACACAGACCGCGGAACTTCCCAATCGAGCCTAAAGTTCAAGAGCCGCCGATGATAACTTAAAAGCCGTTTGAGTCGCTGTGCAAATTAACAGAATGAAGCTTGTTCCATTGCTCATTTCGGGTGCGGTTGCTCAATTGTCAATTCAAGGCGAGAATGTGGTTTATGATTCTAAACCACCTTCTCTCTCTGAAATGTGGGATGGTCTTTGGCCCTTTCAAGGCATCAATACGTTTGCTCATTTGGATCACAAAGTGTGCTTAACTGAACCAAACGCGCAATATGACTTTGCTTTGATTGGTGTACCATTCGATACCGCTGTGCTGTATCGTCCTGGTGCAAGATTTGGCCCCAGAGCTATCCGAGCTGCTGCTCAACGTCAAACATCACTTCGTGGTTTTAATCAACGGGCTAACTTCAATCCATATACTTCCTGGGCTCGGATTCTTGATTGTGGAGACATTCCTGTCACTCCGATGGATAACCATTTGGCATTTAAACAAATGGACCTTGCGTTTGAAGAATTGATTCTTCGCCGTAACTCCAGCACTTCGGCCCCTCCTCGTTACATTGCCTTAGGCGGTGACCACTCTGTGCTTTTGCCTCATTTGCGTGCCCTTAAAAAGGTTTATGGACCAGTTAACGTCATTCATTTCGACGCTCATCTTGATACTTGGTCGCCCGACAAATATCCATCTTATTGGCATTCAGATCAATCAGAAATCTCACATGGATCAATGCTTTGGAAAGCTTTTAAAGAGGGCCTCACTACGACAACTAATATCCATGCTGGTTTGAGAACAAAACTTTCTGGCCTCGAGGACTATGACGATGACGATGAGCAAAACTTCGTGAGAATTCACGCTGACGATATTTGGATTGACGGTGTTGAATCAGTGATTGCTAAAATCAATAAAACGATTCCTGTTGATACCCCGACATACATTTCTGTCGACATTGATGTACTTGACCCTGGGTTCGGCAGCGGCACAGGTACTCAAGAACCTGGTGGATGGTTACCTCGTGAACTCATCTATGTGTTGAGACATATTGATCACCTTACAATCGTGGGTGGTGACGTGGTTGAAGTTTCCCCCGCATTTGATACGGCTGAAATCACTGCTACAAACGGTGCACAGGTTGCCTACGAACTCTTGACATCGATGGTCAAGAAAGGTAGAGTGGATCTGCTTGTGCAAAGAGAGGAAAGTACGAAGATTATGAAGTCTTCTGAAGTCGAGCAAACCCTCGAAGAAAGACTCAGCTCAGAAATTCAGCAATTGAAGAATATGCAAGCATTGTTTAATTAAATACGTTGAGGTTGTTTACCACGTCCATAACCATCACGACTATAATAATCCATAGGATAATATGAACCCCATTTATCTTCATCCATCATCACCATTGCCTCGTAGGGAGTCAAAAGTGGCTTTTCAAAGGCATACCCCCAGTCTATCGAGAGTCGGGGACATGCTACTTGAACAAATGCATCGATATCGTCAAACATAGCCAATTTTTGAGGGAAGATTTCACTCAATATGATTTTTACCACGGTAACGTCATGCAGCTTCAATTTTTGTTCAAGTTTATCGAGAGTGGCTGGACTACCTTGTCGTCCAAGGGAACCTAATATTAAGCCAATTTTACGGGCGCCGCGAGCATGTTCGATAGCCCATTGACGTACTTCTTTCATTTCTTTATGGTCGTAGTATTCTTGTGTGAACTTTCGTGAGTATGGGTCGTATCTGAACGCCGGAACTTCCGGATTGTGAATCATAGCACTTTCCATATGAAATCTACCATCTCCCACATAAATCATGGCATCGATTTTTTGGTCTAATCGAGCAGACGTACATCCAAGAACTTCTCCCTTGGACAAGGGCATCGATTGTGGTGGAGTGACATATATATGATCCTGTTCCAATTTTTGTTTGACGCTGTGAATAGTTGGATTGAATTGAATGGTTCCGAACATGGCGAGATGTTGCTCTGGGTTGAAATTTCGTTTGATAGTTTTGAGTAGGTGGGTTTCGTCAATATTGATGGTGACAAACACATATAACACCTTGATAGTAGTAATGTCAATAGGCACAAGACATGAATGAGCATAGTGAATTATAAAGTCGCAATCAAGTGCTCGAGCAGTATAGTCATCAATACAGCATGCACCATATGAAACATCACCCATGACTATTGTTTCAACCTGGCAAAACTGTTCTAGAATATCAGATATAATCAACGAGTAAATCAACAACCCTTCAGGCATCTGTAATGCTACCCTCTTTGCATTATGCTTTCGGATATTCCACACGGTCTTCTGTATTTCAAAGTTATAATTCGATGGTAGTAATCCTATTGCTGCTTGGAGATCCTTGTCATTAAGAATATCCTCAGGGATTTGGTTCATCAAGCGGCCAATATGACGTCCTTTAGATGATTTGACTATAGACTTGTCATCTCCCTCTACACCAGGACGTCCCACAAAACGTCTTCGGGGTACTTTTGACATTGGAAAGTGATATAAAAATTTGGATGCGAAATTCGATGAGCATCAATGATAACTCCATTTTTCACTACGGAACAAGATGACGAGTTTATATATGTCAATATTAAGGTTTCACATGTCAGATTCAATTCTAGGGACATGGAGATGATTGTAAATGATACTGTTTTTGTGTTCTCACTCAGTCCATACTATTTACGAATTCATTTCCCATACTCATGTATCGATGATGAAAGGGCCATCGCAAGCTATGATAGTCAAAATGAGTCAATTCGTGTCAAGTTACCAAAAGAAACAAAAGGACAAAACTTCCCTGATCTAGATCTTACGGCAAAATTACTCACTCGACCTGACGTCAAAAGTAAACCATTAATCGAAGAATTGGGCTCTACAGGGACAGAAACTGCCCATGAAGAGATTAATTGGGAAATACCACAAGAGCCAGCTGAAAAGATGAACGGAATATCTTATGGCTTTAATAATGCATATTCTGAAATGGTTGGAATTTCATTAGCCAAGGGTAACGACATCAATGAACTCGGAGATCCAGAAAACACTCCAGAGACGGATCGTGTATTAGAAAGGTTGATAAAAGAAAACATTAAATTTGACATGGAATACTATGCTGCTGACTTCATGACCTCCGAAGAAGAGGACTATCAACTGATTCTTCAGTGGAAGTCTCCCATCATCCGTCAATTTAAAAAATGGTATAAAGATGCCACCACTCAAATAATGCCCCTCGAATTTACCAAGGAAGAACATGAGAGAATGCAGCTGCTTCCAAAAAAATCATATCTCATTGATGATAAAGCATCGATTTTTGCATTTCTACTTTCGTTGCTCTTCGGATACCACTATGAGATGCGTGAAACCGAGGGAGACCATAACGTAGAAAGTGCTTGGACAGTGGGCAAGTTGGTGCCCCAAATATCGTTTTTGGATTCTCGACTAGCAGTGGAGTCCGGTTATAATTATATTCATACTGCCATAATCACTGGAACCCGCCGTGCACTTTCTTATCCATTGCATCGGAATTGGGAACTAGCCACCAAAGCCTGGGACGATGTTTACTACAACCTTCGTGGAGGTAAGCGATTGATATTACGCTCACTACTAGACGCACGAGAGCTTTTCCGATATCATGATGTTTATTATGTCTACGACCAAATCTGGATTCAAGATTTGTGTGCCTATATCCTCGGAGATGGAGTATCAGAAGCTGACATTCGTACCATTGCCCATGAATTACGCCGTGAATGTGACAAGTTAACCAAACTGGATGTAACATTTGAAAAAATGCTTGATGACGAGATGACTACAACATCAATCGTCGACATTGAAGGCATGCTCCAATAAGTAGGTATATGTACAAGTTCAAACGGAAGGTATATCCGAAGGACGACGCGAATGTGACATGGTGACGTCTTCTTCATCATCTTCATCATCTTCGTCATCCTCGTCGTCATTCTTAACCAAGCTTTTCTGGCGCTTATGGTCCGGAGGAATAGGACCTCCGTCTTCAGGTTTCCAATGCTGGAATTGGATTATGTGCTGGAAAGATGTCATGGATTCTTGGGTAGGAGGCTGCCTCAGGTTTTGTTTCATTAAGGGTTGCGCGGGCAGGGGTCTCACTTGTAATGTCAGGGACGATGGCTTTCGCTTAGGCGACGGGAGCTCTGAGGGTAATGAATAGTGTCGTTGATGGTATGGATGCTTGGGTTTTCGTAAATTCATTGGGCGATACGGTGCAGTCGGCGTTGATAAGTTGGCAACGGCGGCTGCGCCTAACTTTGCTGGAGAAAGAGGGCGCCGTGTTTGAGTGTTTCCGCCACCAAACCGGAATTGCTGTGGAGGCACAGGGCTTGCGTTATCATGCGGTGACAAGTAAGGTGGTACAGGTGACTGAACTGGTACAGATGGTTGTCGTCTAGGGGAAGATGTTTGGGACTTCTCAATGGGCGAGGCACACATCTGTGGTATCAAATGAGGTGGAACTTGCGCTTGCCGTGCGGACTCTACTATCAAGTATCGTTTATGTGCGGTCTCATGACGATAGTATTCTTGCTTTGTGCGCTCCTGTTCAACACGTAGTCGAATAGTTTCAACATATGCAGCCTCAGAAAATGGGAATTCAGTAACGTTGGGTCCTAGAAGAGCCAAAAGTCCTGGGTTGTTGAGATTGGAGGTTGGAAGTTGCGGTTTGGAACTTCCTGGTGGTTCTGATTTTTGCTCCGGGGTTTGGGGCCGTTCCTGAATCAATGAACGCACATTCATTGACCCAGACATAATTTTTCTACCCCTTAATTTAGCTTAAAATGCTTTTTTTTAGTGTGAGATGTTAATAGAATCTACTACGGATGAGCGAGATAAATCCTTTGATATGTACTGCATAAACCGGAAAAGTCTGGAACCTCTGTTGGGTGCAAATCTTAAAAGTCCTCCACCAGAAACAAAAACTTGACATCCTCCCGGCGGAGAGTCGGTACGTACTTTCGGAACTGGCGCCAGTCCATATACTGGGCCTTAAATTTAAGCTCGTTTGCTAACATCAATTGTAAACCCTCTTCAATCCATTGGCGTTTTACCTGAAGGGTATGTTCTTCGTAGTAGTTGAAGGTGCTAAGCCATGAGTTAGCGAGCCCTTGCAGCCATTTCATAGACCACAACCCCAGCAGTTGCGTACCAGGAAGTTGTTTGTCGATATTGTAAGAAGGTGGGTCAAGGTTATAGTTACAGAACGACACGAAACTCGAACCCTGAGCTTTGGGTTTCATAATTTTAACCAAGAACGGTTCTTTGACACTAGCATTCATAACTTCTGTGAGTGGGTCGGACAATCGGCTAAGGAAAGGAATGTTCAAAGTCTGAATATGTTCATATCGAATACCCCGCTTCTGAAAGTACCTTTTACTACCAATGATATCAACAAAAAGATCTAGTTTATAATCATTGACATTTTTCTTTGAAATCAGATCACCATTAAATAGAGCCCCCAAAATCTCAGTAGCGAAGAAATCTGGTTTCTTGTAATTGATTGGAGTACTCTCTCCAGCAAGTATCAAGTCTTCGTTTTTCATATCATAAGCTACCAAATAAATCTTCCTGGCTTTGGTAGGGTCCTTTGTCAAGCGGTTAACTAGCTCGGTCATATACTGAGAGCTGCTTTCCCTGATCACCAAAATGATGGTCACATCTGAATAAAGCGACGAAGTCAAAACTTGCAAGAGAGTGGTTCCCAAAAGGGAGTCGGCACCATTAATCAAGATGTTCGTATGTGCCCGTTTGGGTAAGTGTTTCAATGCCTGCTTACTGCGACAATATTGTACTTGGAATGCACAAAGTTTAGCTAAAGACGGCCAATCAGAAACCTTAGGTGGTTCATCTTCTTCGATAGCAAAGTTAGGATCCATTTCCAATCTAAGTTCAGGATCGACAATTTCTAATTGCAGTTTCAACTCTTCTTCTATCTTGAGCACTAAATCTCGTCCAGGAGTCAATACCACACTGCTCGATAATGCTCCGTGACGAGCTGTTGGACATGTGCAGCCAAAGACGTATTCCCCCACGGCAAATTCGGTAACCAGATTCCCTACTTTTTCGATTACTCCCACATATTCATGTCCTAGGCCTACTCTGGTATCACTTAAGTTCCATGAATATGTGTTAATCTTGGATAGATCGAACGAATTTAACGATGAAAACTTAACATTAACCAAAATGGATCTTGGTTGTAGCAATAAGTCCACCTCCGGATAACTGAAATTGACTTCTGTTTGCTTGTTCTGCACGGATATATCTTTTATTGCCATTAATCTGAGATCTCCGAGCTCCCTGTGTGTCCGAACAGGTTTTACTGGTTCTTGGGTTAACGGTTTAGGAGCAGCCGGCTTCTTCTGAAGGTACAGTAATTCTGGAGGAATTTTGTGAAACGGATTAGACTCAAGTTTTTCTAATTCCTTCTTCTTCAATACTTCATGATGCTCTTCCAATTCTTTTGGGGGTTCAGCAAATCCCACTTTCTTTGCCGGTTCTTCCATTGCAGCCGATAGATAAATCTGTGCGTCCTTATATATAATTCCTGCAGATAATAATTGGTGTATTTGTATTGAATCACGATTATCAAAGCACCATATGTGGGTCTTTTGCCTTGCATGCTTTCTGGCATCCTTGTTGCTATCGCTCTTTGGAATCCAGTATTATATCCGGATTCTAAGGTATCCCGCATATTTGCTGATTCCTGTTATATTGGCGGTGTTCATGCCGCTCTCCATTATCTTCTTAATGCCAATCGACTACATATCCAGTCATGTCAAACATACATTCTTCGAGCTTTCTGATCTGGCCATTTTATACTTGTGGAAGTCTAACTATTGGATCACATTTTTTTTGACCTGGCTTTTCTTACCGTTTTTGCAAGCGTTCTATAGTTCAGGTCACTACAATGGAATGGGGAAGGTCAAAGACGCTATACGAAGAAATATCAGGTTTCAATTGACCTTATTAGCCGTATCACTATTTGGTGCAGTATACCTTATACTTGAAGCAGGCTTGACTGTCGGCCATATGAAATCAATGGTGATTGCTTTGGCCCACCTTTATTCGTTACTACTCGCCTTATGGTTCATGTCACATGGAATGGTGAGTATCCCTCGAACCATGTGGCTCAGTGGTAGTATACTTCTGGAACTCAACTACCATTATGTCAAAGTACCTACATTAATTGATCAATTGGAAGATGCGAAGGTATCATTCCAGGAGGATGCGTTGCAAGTGATGGTATTGAACCGCAACTTTTGTGGCGCCAATAGCGACTTCCAATTTCGTGACTGGATTTTGCTGCTTTTACGTAAGATCCCAGATGATATGATATCGGCGATAGAACGCCAATTTCCGGAGGCGGTTAATGAAACATTGTCCAGAGATAAGTTAACAGTGGATTACATGACCAAGCTTAATGCCCGATTTAATGTCAATCATGAACGAGTCGTTGCCTACAAGTCCGAGTTCGATACTTTGTTTCGTAAGATTATCATTCTTGAAGATATTGAAACTGCCAAAGCTAGTCCTGAGCGTGAGGTTCATTACCGACTTGACAACTTCAGAGCAAACGTATCCCCGCGATTGGGGTTGTATGTTCATGGGTATTTTGCTCCGCTGGTGCGTCGTATATGGTCATTATGTCTTTTTGCAATGTCATTCTTAATTCTTGAGTCGGAAATCATGGGTTCCCATCTCTCGTTGATCAATAAATTGCTTGTTTCATCCGAATCAAGTTGGTGGAAATTGTTGTTCACATGTGTGACATTTTCATATATGTTGTTCGCTGCATTAAACTCCCTCACTCATGTCAAGATTTTTAACCTGTACCATTTGGTGCCACACAACTCCGATCCAGTATCTGTTTGTTTCTTCACCACCTACATTGCTCGGTTGACCATCCCCCTCTCATACAACTTTTTGACGTTATTTGCATCAAGAGATTCCGTGTTTGAAAGCTGGTTTGGAAAATCCATTCATCTAAATGGATTATTTAGTGTGTTAAATTCGTGGCTCCCAAGACTAGTGCTTTTGCCTGTGGCATTGACAACTTTCAATATCTACGATCGTATTAAACGACGCCTTGGTCTTGACTCTTGGGCGTTCGATGATGATGAGGAACAAGGGCAAAGAAGTGACTTAAAAATTGTTGAAGCAAAGAGAATAATCAATCGTGAAATGTTCAAAAAGCTGCAGCAACATGATCCAACCTCATTGCGGGAATTCAACCTATCGGCGGTCGCAGATACTAACTACCAAGCCAATCGACAACAATTCAATGATTCATTGGCAAACCGAATCGATAACCCTTTACCGGAAGAACCTGCTGAAGATAACAAGGTTGGAATTTGGAACCGAATGAATAATATGGTCAATGGTGTGGCAGCAAGGATATCAGGAAACAACAGTCGGCCGTATAGAGATGACGATGAATTTGTAATATAGACTACGCTACCCCACTACATTCATTGATACTGGCAGTGATGTTGTCCCTTTATACTTGCTTACACCACGCCATGACTTTATAGCTTCTGGGACTATCACGAATGTCATGATTAAAGTTGATGGCTTCAAGATAAAAACTTAATCCATTTCTTATCTGCAAGGCCCTCAGTCGTCGTGAATGTATATACGCTAGTAATTCTCTCGCTGCACCTCTCACGAAATATTCTTATGGAAATTCATCTTTTCAATATCAGATCAATTATCACACTTTGTGCTAAAATTCTTCGAATTGGTGGTTTGCAGCCTGTACGCGGTTTTCAAACCAATAGGTAACTTATCTACTAGATAAGAGGAAGTCCATATATCTTCCTGCAGGTAAGTCTTTCTATCACCGGTTGCTGCGGGACAGGACTATATGGCTTGATGTCTGTGAATGCAGAAAATGGCAGTGCTAACCGCCAGTTCAAGTTAATATCTGTCAATTTCAAAGAGGCAGCTCTCGACTCGCCAACATTCCGTGCTAGTACACATCATCTTGATATCCAGGTGGACAATATTGAGAAATGGATGAAGGCTTTGGTGAGCTCGGTCCGAAAGTTTCCTCGATATGTAGCTGAATTTCAAGGGTTTTCCAACTCCTTCTTGGAAAGTTTGTTGCCAACATTTCTCCAGGATGGACTCATTGACCAGGAGTACACAATTGAGGCATTGCAATCTACAGCCGCCGCGCTAGAAACTATATGGACGCAAAGCTTCCATTCTTTGTCATTTGAAGCACAATGGGTGCAATTACTATCATCACAAATTACTCGCAAGATTATTCAATACCGGAAAGCTCGAGATACCTTTGATGCTTCGCAGGAGAAGTTCGACAGCTACTTGAATATTTATGTTGCCCAGCTGAAGACTAGAGAACCACACATGGTCAAAGAAGATGCGTTCAATTTGTACGAGGCTCGTGTTATCTATTTACATGCATCACTTGAGCTTGTCCTGATACTCACGTCCCTCAACCAAATATGTGATGAAGTCCTTGTGGCTCTCTGTCATAAAGTCTGGGAACGTAAAATTCTGATACTAGCTTCCGAAAAGCTGCTTCCACGGTTTCAAGAAATCTCCTCCAAAATACGAAGAATTCGTGCGTGGTCAGTGGACTATAAGGATGCTAATAATAAATTAAAAGATGATCTTTCTCGAGCTCAGGAACAGGTCGCCGAAAGTACCAAACAAGCAGCAATTCCATCTCCCGATGTTAATGATTACAACGTTGCGCTAATCAATTCCAATAACCTTGCAGACTGTGAGGAAACTGGAGTGGAAAAACACGGGTATCTATTTATGAAAACGAGTTTCGGGAAGTCAAAAACAACCTGGGTTCGAAGATGGTTGTTTATTAAAGATGGTGTGTTTGGTATGTTGTTACTAAGCCCTTCTCAGACCTTCGTCCAAGATACTGATAGAATTGGAATCATGCTTGCAAATATCCAATACGCCCCTAATGAAGAACGAAGATTTTGCTTCCAAATTAAAACTGCGGACACCACCCTCTTGTTTCAAGCCGAAAAACTTTCTGAACTTAAATCTTGGCTCAAGGTGTTTGAAAATGAAAAGCAACGTATTATGAGAGAAAATTCGGAAAATAACAGTCTCTTGAAGATAGCTTCTAGTAGGTTTCCACCATTAGTTGCTGAGTTTGCTTCTACCGTGAATTCGAAAGTGGATAAGGCTATGTCCAACTTACGGATTTCCAATTCTGACCACTTTGCCATTGCCTCAAGTAAGTTGTCATCCCATATTTCTAAGAATGAAAAATACTTCAAGGAACATGTTTATGACCTTGTCGGTAAAATTCGGACGCCTTTCACTACTCATAACACAAATTCAGCTATCATAGCTTACTCATTGGCTCCTGCTACCATCGTTCCGACTGCTTTAACGGCAAATATTTGGGGGTCAGTGAATTGGGGATTGTACTATATAAAGGGTGGATTTCACGATGAAATAGGAGAAACTGACCAAACTGATGATTCAATTGGAATCCCATCTCATGCGCACAATATCGAGTCTGGTATAAGATATCCAACCGTATACCCTCACTCTCTTGTTCCTCACGATATCCAGATGAGAGCTCTTATGGAACTGGCTGTCGAACCAGGTGAGTTCTGCCTTTTCACCTATCGATCAATATGGAGTCCGAACATGTCACGAGATTTGGGTGGAAGAATATTTGTAACAAGGTACCATGTTTACTGCTACATTCACCAAACGGGATTCCTTTCACTTTTCAAAGGGCATTTGAATAAGATTTATGATGTCGAAGTGATACAAAACGAAGATCACGATATTTTGAGGTTATATACTGAAGATGGAATGGTAAAGGCAAAAGTCTACGCTGATTCGGGTCCCCTCTTGAAGAAAAAATTCATTTATCTCATCAATAACGTGGTCAGCGATGAACCTGCCTCCTTTGAAGAAATTATTGAAAATTTGAATGAAATTGATAAGCGTTTTCAAGACCAACAAGCGAAAGAAAATGGAGTTGCAAAATCGGACGAGCTCAAGTCCAGTGAAGTGTTAGCTTCCAAGGCTCCCCTGAGCTTCAAGCTTGATTTCACTAAAGATAGTACTCTTTTGTCACGCTCATCATACTCCTGCTCTCCAAAAACGCTACTCCATGCGATCTTGGGAGAGAGGTCAACCTTCTTTACTGCTTCTGGTATTATCCCTACTATGGACACTGTTTTTAGAGCGCCTTGGACGAAGCATGAAGGATACTTGTCAAGGGAGTTTGATGCTATCGTTTACACAGATTCTAGAAGGGGAGAGTTAAGATTTGAGCAAAAAGTGGAGGGAACTGAAGATGAATACTATAATATTGTGCTTGCAAAATCATATCTCAAATTTGCTATAGGCGGTAGAGTCAAGGTTATCACCCGTATTGTTGTGGTTGGTGCCCCTAACTCCAGCAGTAAAGTTTTCATCTATGGCAAAGTCGATTCTGAAGTCAACAGTATCACCTCAAAAATTATTTCTTTCTTTTGCTATCGGTTTTTAAGACTTGAAAGTCTCCGTCTAACTCAGGCTCTATCAAAAGTTCGACATGTTGTCGGAGATAAAGGACAGGTTCTTAGGGCGATTCAAGTTTACGGGAAACTCAAAATCGGTGGAGATAGCAATCTATTAGGAGATAAAACTGCACCAACTTTGCAATTTAAAATTGGAGAGTTGATGGACCTGATTTTGAAAAGGATGATTAATTCTTTTTTTGCAGCTTTGACATTCATTATTGTGGGAATCATCAAAGGTATCAGATCATTTATCCGCAGCTTGCGGATGAACAAGTTCTTGACCTTCCTTTTATTTATTTCGGTGATCCTTAACATAATTCTCATGGGTAGATCTACGTTGTCCTACTGGACAGTCAGAAGAGCCGGTACAATTGCTCATAAATATATCACGAAGGAGCCAATGATGCTTCAACGGGCTATTTATAATAAGGACATCCAAGAAATTGTTCAAAAGAGACAAGTGGACTTGGGAAACAGCTCACTGCATTGTTACGGAGTATTTAAAAATTCCTCGTTCATTTTAAATGCTGATCATCCAGTGAAGTGGGACCTGGACTATGCTGATGAGCCAAGTCGGCAAGTTGCCCGGTCCTTGCGCAGTTCTTTTCAAGACGTCGGTATTCAACGTCATGAGCTACTTGTGAAGCTACAAATGCTCAATCAGATTGAGACAGAATTAGTCGTTTCTGAGTATCGTAACTGGATCGCCAGTGAAGTTCGTCGGTGTCAATATGTTGAAGAGAATCTTTTTCAGCACATGGCTTCCAAGGAAGATGATACGTCATTCTTGGACTTTTCCGACGGTTTTGAGAAGATTCTTGAGCATTGTTCTGAGTGTGTAAGTGAAATGAGGAATTGGGGTGTTGACGATACCCTTCTAGGTCTCCTCTAGGCTGGAGTTGGAGTTTCCTGTATATAATTATGTGAGTTTCTTTAATGTCACCCAGTCGATTGAAGCTATTAGATGTAGTACCACTGGTGATCAATGGCATATCCAGAACTGGAGGAAAGCAGTTTAAAGTTTTGGGTCCTGACCAAAATTCACTCTTGCATTTCATGTCAACAATTGAAAAACATCAAATTGACGACGTATGTAAGATTTCAAATGATGGATTCAAAATATGGTCTAAGATGCAGAAATCTGAACGGAAGTCGGTTTTTCATAATGCCTCAAGATATCTCTTAGAAAATAGAAACGTCATTGTCGAAGCACAAAACTTGATTGGACTTCCGAATGCATTTGCCGATCTTAACGTTACCTTGGCATCCCAGATGATTGATGATTATGCTCTGCAATTAGATATGCCTCAGGGTTCCTTGCTTAATTCTGTACAGACTGACATTGCTGTTGGAAAGTATCAACCGATCGGTCCGGTGTTATCAATGTCGCCGTGGAATGCTCCAGTTATCTTAGCAACACGAAGTATTGCAGCACCATTAGTGGCTGGTTGTTCGGTGGTATTTAAATCTTCTGAAAAATCGCCTTTGCTCGCATATTTTGTGGTAAAAGCCTTCTTGGAGGCAGGTGTTCCAAAGGAGGCTTTGCAATTGTTACATGTGATGCCGGAAGAATCGAAGGACCTTGTTGAAACGCTTCTTGCCGATAAGAATATTCGAATGGTGACATATACCGGATCTACTGAAGTTGGCCGACAGATATCACAAGCTGCTGCAAAAAACTTGAAACCTGTTCTTCTAGAGTTGGGTGGCAAGAATGCAGCAATCGTTGACAATGATGCGGACATTCCAAAAGCCGCTTCCAAGTTACTATGGAGCTCTTGGCTCAATCAAGGTCAAATTTGCATGTGTACGGATAAGATTTTCATTCACGAAGAAGTATATGATGAATTCTTAAACGCTGCCATCGATTATGCTAAGAATATTGAATTCAGTGGCCATCTAAGAACAGCTCTGGCAACTGATAAAGCCACGCAGTTGGTTCAAGATGCTTTAAATAAGGGAGCCATTTTAGAATACGGATCTTTACCTGAATCACAATCCAAGCAAAACACATTTTTCACGCCTATAATATTGAGCAATATTTCGAAGGACATGGATGTGGACCACACAGAGTTGTTTGCCCCGGTAGTATCGTTGCACAAATTCAGTGATGTTGCCCAAGCTGTTGAGCTAGTTAATGATTCGAATTATGGACTCAAAGCATCCATTTGGAGTTCCGACATAGTTCGGGCTTATAAGTTGGCGGAACAGATCGAATGTGGCGGTATTCATATCAACAATACCACTGTTCATGATGAGCCTGGTGTTCCTCATGGAGGGGTGAAAGAAAGCGGTGTCGGCCGTTTTAATAACACCTGGGGCATGAGAGAGTTCCAATTCATGAAGGCCATCACAATTAATAACTAAAAACCATGCTTATATAGATTATCTGCCACGTCTAAATATAAGGCAATTGCATTGAATTTTGGATCGTGAGCGAACATGGCTTTGTCAATCATAGTTCTCGCCTTATTAGTCCAATTAATTAAATCAAGATGATCCACTTGATCTAAAGTTCCTAGATAGTGACCCCATTTTGCACTTTCGACGCTCACAAGTCCATCGTTTCTATTTTGCTGGCCTTTGCTCCTATATCTCATAATATCTGCAGTTATTTTGAACACATTAAACCAATGCGGATCGAAAGTAGCGCCATACGATAAGTATGTCACATTTGGATCATCAATGACTTCTTTATTGAACTGCCGCATATGTGACGTAGTCAACTCTGGAATAGACTTCGGGCAAAGAGGCTTTAAAGTTGGAAACTTGTTGATGAGGTCAACAACAAAATCAGCACATTCCGAGCCATGATGTGGAGTCGAGACTGTAGTTAAAGACACCACTTGAAACAGCTTATGATGAAGCTTGGATATTAAATAACGACTGTCTAAACCACCCATAGAATGGGCTACTAAATTGACTTTAATGGGTTCATTTTTACTCTCAAATGATCGAAAATCACTACTACCGGTATCATACATCGAAGCTCGCGATTCTTTTTCCCGAAGTCTCTCACACTGTAGCTCAATAAACTGGTTCAAGCTCTCCGCCCGTTCTTTAATTGTTCCAAACGCAGGCACTTTTGCTATTAATACTGAACTTCCAATATTTTCTAGTGCTTCTCGTATGCCCATCCAATAATCCAATTGTACTAATGGGGATCTGTCAGGAATCATTGAAGACTTCGTGTTTTCTTGCTTTTTAAGCACATCTGCCAACTTCGGAAACACTAGCTTGTCAAAACCAGAAAAGCCATGGCATAAAACTATCGGGTACCTAGGAGAGTTATACTCCTGCCTAAGGATACTGAACTTATCAGTTATTACCAAATCGTTGGTGCTTGTAGAATATAGACGATGTAGGGCCCTGATATTTAAACTGTGCCATCGTCTACTAATTAGAAACATACTAAAAATGAGTTGCTGCGAAATTTCAAAATTATGCAAATTACAATATATACAATAACTAGCTGCCACTAACCGCTTTTATCATTAGATCTTTGAGAACTCCCAAACCATTCAAAGATTTCATTCCGATACCCCTAATAAACACCAATGGCGCACAATCTGTAGAGAAAATCTTATGAAGCTTATCACACACACCCAAAAGCATGTGGTTTGAGGGCCAAGCATTGGCAAAATATTCTTCAAGTACAAGGGTCGAGCCAATATCCATGCCACGCTTCACCCCTTTCTCCAAAGCTGCCATCAAATGAGCAACATCTGTTTGACCCATATTCAAACCTTGACCTGCGAGTGGATGTATAGTATGAGCAGCATCTCCAATAAGAGCCACACGAGGTGCCACATAGGTATCTGCGTGGGACATTTTGAGAGGGAATCTGGCCCGGGATCCGTCAAGCAACTCACGAACCGGAAGTGGGTAGTTACGATCCAAATCCAGAACTTTGATTTTTGACAATCTCCACTCGATCTCGGTCAAGACTGATGCATCCTTGGGGTCTGCACTAAGAAGTGAATAAATGTAGTTGAGATCCACTTCTTCTAAAGTCATGGCAGCGTTCACAAGATGCGGGAAAATCAATGGATCTACTTTTAAAAGCAATTCAGAAAGCTCTGGTGTGGAAGACCACACAATTGTTGCATTATCATCACGAAGTGGAAGTATAGCCAATGGACCAGTAGTCAAAAACCTTTGCCATCCAATTGAACGATAATCCTCGTAACAAAGCTTGATTGTAGCCACAACTCCAAACCGGTCATACATCCATCCTCGTGATTCAATGCCAGAAAATTTACGAACAGGGGAGTTGTAGCCATCAGCGCCAACAAGTAATCGCGCCTGAATAGATTCTCCGTTTGAAAGATGAACAATGGGCCAATCGAGTTCGCTCGTTCCGTCCGTCGGATCCAGTTCGAGAAGATCTTTCAGTTCTGACAACACCTCTGACGTTTTTGATTCTACCGGGGAGTTAATACTTTCCACTTTCACGTTGTCAACAATTTCCGCTGGTTCGTCGCTAATCATGTTTAATTCTTCAATGCGTTCCCAGAGTGAAGATTGAATATTAATATTCTCACACATGGTAGCCAAAGTTCCTGCTCCAATTGCCGACGCATCAAAGGATATCCTAGCATCACTATCTTGGGAATCGTATGCTACAATACTGTCATAAACTTTTACCCTCTCATCATTGATATAAGCCCAATTTCCGATTTTTTCTTGCATACACTCAATTGTCTTCGGAGTTAATGAAACGACTCGGTTAGTGTACTCTTCAGGTGGATCGGAACCAAATTCTTGTACGGCTGAGAGACTTCCTCCTTCGATCAAAGTGCACTGTAGGTCCTTGGTTATTCTGGATGACTTCAAAGCCGCTAATAATGAAAGTCCAGCTGGCCCACCTCCTATAATTACCACGTCTCGAAGTTTAGGAGGGTTTGTGGACGTTCTGGTTGCCAAATTTCTAACGGCCCTCCACATTGTCAACGACTACAAAATCTCTCCACTGAGAAATAAAAAATACGCATCAATGCACCGTATATAATGTTCAAGCCTTAACTTTCTTCTTCGCTGGCTCATCAGGTTCAGATTCACTGATATCCAATTCTTCCCCCTCAGATGTAAATTCATCGTCGTCATCCCCACGGAGCGCCTCTGTATAGTATTTAACGGCATAAGGATATACGTCGTCGACAATAAGCCGGGTTAACTCTTCTCCATTTCTGAATTCCTTTCCTTGCTTCTTGCCAGTCCAAGAGAAAAAAGCAAAGAATGACTTCATACCCTGTCTGTATAGTTTTTTCTCTTCCAGAGACAAATTCGATCCCGACTCCGCTTTGATTTTACCAGGATTAATACTGGCCAAGCTACTCGGCCATTCAATATCAACAGCTTCTGAAATGAGTTTTTCTTCATCATTTTCGTTAATAACTTCAAAGTACTTCTTGATAATTTGATTTTTTATCGATTCCTCATCATCTGTTTGGAAAGATATGGTCAATGTGAAATTGCGAGGCTTGTTTCCATCAATATCATACTCCACATGTATATTGCTCAATGCTTCGAGGTACTTAAGGTCCTCAATTCGAATGTACTCTGCAAAATCTTCGTTTTCAGCTAAAACAATATACCAAAAGTTTGGTATTTTTTGGATAACCTTGCTTCTTTTCGTGTAAATGCCCTGAGTTTTCTTTATGCGATATATTTCTGCATCCTTTTCAGCAGCATCCATCTCTTGCTCGCAATCTGCAAGGCTGGTCAATGCGAGCTCAAGCTCCTTTGCTGCCTTTTCGTCAGCCATTATCGATAATTTATTCTTCAGTAGATAAATGCGATGATGCGAATCTCCTGTATGATATATGCATTGATACCTAGAATTCTATTTAGCGTCTCTTTCCTCTTCTAACCATCTCAGGAAGCTTGAATGGCACTTTTAACGTGGCTATTTTGTGATTGGCAGCAGCTGTTTTGGAAATATTAAGCGCCTGCGCCTGGGCAACGGTTGGTGGTTTTATAGTTGCACCCAACGCTCTGAAGAGACTAACAAGTTTGGTTGGTTTCAAATTCAATTCGTGTGCCAATGGGGTGAGTTCCACCATAAAGCTGTCTATGTGAAGAACCAATGCTAAGAGGTAACACAACAATTTGTCTTCGTGATTAGGATCGATCATGAACGATCTATCTTTTGATTTACCGAACTGCGAAGACCTAGCAATGGTGAACTTGTTCAAAATACCATCAATAAGCCCTTCAGGTGCTCGGTTGAGTAGTCTGGTCATGAGAGATTGTTTATCCTTGACTCGACGGTTCTCATAGACACCAAAGAGCAAAGAAGCGTAGTACAATACTTGAAGCTTCTCGACATTCTTCGATGCGATGTACTTCGCCAAACGATTGTTGACGTACGTGGACTTTTCGTATGGCAAGGACTCTAAGCGACGGGTGATGTCTCCTTCTTCCAATAAGCCATTCACACGAATTAAGCCCATTTCCTTGTTGGTGATGATGCCATTAATTGGGTATATGTCTTCCACTGAAGTTGCATCCACATTTGCTCTTGGAGTAGGACGCTCTTCCACAGAAGCCTTTTGAATCTCCTCGTGAGTGGGAAGGGTGTTGGTGCTCTCCTTCACATTATCAATGATATCCATTTCCACATCCTGAAGTTTTTCAGCGTCAATCTTGTTCTTCTCGTAATTGGTGATGGCTGCTTTAGCCTTCTTTGTACCAAATGCCTCTCCCAAAGCGTTTCTCTGTTGCACATTTCTGAGCCCAGTCAGCTTGATATGAGGGCCCTTGTAAGTTCTCTTGGAGCGAGCATTTACTCGTCCAACCACCAAAGGTGCTTTATACAACTCAATATTTTTCTTAATGGGATCATAAAGACCAATTATATAGTCGTTCATGCGTGAGCTACCTTCAGTTTCTCCGTTATAATCTAAGGTTTCTGTTTCTCCATGCAAAGTGTATTCTTCTAATTTCTTGTGCTTATATAAATCGAACTTGGCACTGGATGGAACTGAAAGCCCATTGAAAAAAGAGCCGACAACAGCACTTGGTTCTTTCAGCAAAGCCTCTATTTTAAGCTCAGTCACAGGGGCGCTGCGTTTTGACATTTGTCTTTTCGGCGTAAGATGAGATCGATTTTTAGTGCGATGAGCACCATGGGATGGTGCATGGATGCTACTATTGAGAGCCTATTTTTATTGATGTCATATATAGATGATCCAGATCGCCTTAAAAAGACTCATTACGAGGTCCTAGGCATAGAAAGAGATGCAGACATACTGGCAATAAAAAGTGCATACCGACAGAAACTCTTGACCACTCATCCGGACAAGATTAAACAGAACGGTAATGCTTCCAACGAAAACGTAAATGCCCTTCAGTTAGCGTTTAAGGTTCTTAGTGATAAGAGTCTGCGTGGTATTTACGACGAATCACTTCAGAAATCTACACAAAGAGCAGGCTTTAATATAAGTGGAGAAGGATTGGATAGTTATTCACTTGATGAGTTCGAATGCATTGAAGAGGACGAAATATGTTATTATAAGAATTGTCCTCGATGCCTTTTTCCTCGTTCAATACGACTCACAGAGGTAGACCTCGAAAATGGAACTGATGATGGGTGTGGTGGATACAATCTCATAGTGCAATGCGATAGTTGTAGTCTTTGGTTAATTGTGAAGTATTTCGAGGAAGAGAGCGGTGATGATATTTAAATGCATGTACTATTTACAAGTTACCTTCTCATGGGCGTTCGAAAGGTGTTTCTTCAGATCTTTCCAGAAAGTTTCAGCTTCGACCACTGCCCTCAATGCTTCACCCATGGCTTTGAAATCAAGCATCAAATTGACATGCCCACAGTCCAGTGAAAACTTCCCCACAATTTGTCCCCTTCCAGTTTCCGGGTCATATTTCTCAAAATTCTTATTCTCAGGCATCAAGAAATTTTGATGTATAACTCCATCACCATGGCCATAATAGAATTCATAGTATTTTCCATCCTTAATATCTTGGATTCCGTTCACAATAGAACGACGGACGGACGGAACTTTGTTGCCATAGACAACAGCCATTGGGGGATATCGTGACTCCAATTCGGGTTTATATTCCAACCCCAACACATAATCCTTTGCTTGCTTAAGAGTTCTTTTCAAGTAATCATACGCCTCAGCAAACAGGAAAGAGTAAGGTAAACCTTCCTCTTCAGGAGTAGCATCTCCAGATGTTGGCGACACTGTGTCCCCAGTGAGTACTGAGCCTTGAGCCAGCTTTTCAGATATCGGCGATCTCGCACGTCTCATGGATTTGGTTCTATAATTCCGGATAATGCTCCCAATAGAATTAAGAGTTGATTGCGATGATTGTGGAGGGAGGGTAGATACAGAGGTCTCATCAAGAATTCTCTTCGACGAAACGAGTGGGTTAAGGTTATATTCGACCCATGTAGCTGGATCGAAATAGTCCAAATCGTAATGAACTCCAGTCTTTTTGTCCGTAAACGCCCGTCCAGAAAGAGGAAGGAATAAGAAACTCGAACGCATCAAGAAGTTGGTTTCAAATGTGAGGATTTTGTCAGATAATATGACCGAGTCACCAAATCTAATTGGTCCCAAGATGTTCAAACACTCTGATGGACTTCCAACATAAACAATTGACCGGAAGAGCTCCGGGTTGCGCTGAACTACTCCATGAACCATCAATCCACCCATTGAATGAGCAATGACGATGGTAGGCTTACCAGTCTTCTTTTTCAAATCCGTTAAGAAATCTTCAAGCTGAGCAGAAACGACTTGTCCACTTAGCCTCCAATCATATCCGAACTCATGGACATTGGTCTTTGGATTACTTTCAAGTTTTCTTATGAACTTTTTGCAAATATCGATGGGACCAATATTTTTCAAAATTCCATCAGGATAAATAAGATCTGTGGCCCTAAGCTCATCTTCCTCAGAAGTCCCGAGTAAAAGATTAATTTTGCGAAGGTTGAATCCAGCCTTGATTGGAATCCAAACACGTTTACCTGTTTTAGCATCACGAAGTATTGAACCTCTATAGCCTCCGAGAATAACAAAATTCCCTTCAACTTCATTATAAATAGACTCCCACGGTTTCAGTTTTCTATTAAACGGCAAAAATTCGTTGAAATTCGTAGCAATAGAATGTTTTACTGCACGGAATCGTACATTTTCTGTGCCCCTAAAGTTCTGAAAATACCGTGCTTCTGCCAATGTATCGAGAGAATTTAATCTGGTTAAGTCATAATCACCCGTCGGTTGTTCATGGTTGTTCAAGTGGAATGGAAAGTTGGGAAGATGAGCATCGATTTTGAACGATGAGAGGTGCCTAGATATGTTCGATCTTATATTGGCCAAACCGCCAAACGGTAAAGCAAAAGAAAAGACTTTCTCCGAGTGTGAATAGGACAGTGTGGAATCCACCAAATCATTTTTGTCGGTTTTGTCTGCTGATGTAGGGTCATGCAAAGATGAGCTTGAGCGGTAAACTTCTTCTATTGACTGACCACCAACAATGGACTGAGCATCGTTTTTGGAAATATGACGAGGGAACGATGGTCGGTTTGTATTTGCAGCGATTGGGTCTCGGGCATCTTCGCCAATTGAATAAATAGGACCATCCAATGGAGTCACAACGTTATCGTCCTCCTCTTCGGCCAGGTCAGATAATATATCTTCATGAGTATCATGATCTTCAGTATCATCTGTGGGCAATGGCTTATGATCTTCAGGATATTTAGACATAGTTGACCCTGTTTTGGTTCTGATAAGCACGGTCCATGACTATAGTGGCTCGGCATAAGTGGAACCTAAGCCGAGCAAGCCGCACGGGTGGTGTCTGGCTTTCCAAATCAGATGTCGGCCCATTGGCAAGAGGCCAAGTCCCGACGATGTATTAAAAGGAATTAGGAATAACATTGACAGTCGAATTGTCCAACACGTTTTCCTTAAGTAATTTCAACACTTAGCAGCCGGTGCTTACTTGCCGCATAGCGCAAATTACCTGCAGCGAATTGCGCACATTGCACTTATCAACGAATCAATCTTCAATCGATGAATACATGCCATACGGAATGAAATAGGTGGCTTATCCGACATATTAATTGCTTTTGTCATAGTATGTATGCCGTTGTAATTTATGTAGCCATACTCGTATCTAGGCACTAATGCATAACGTCAAACCATAAAATTAGAGCCACAACTAGTGATGTCAATTGTTTCGAATGCACCACGCCTATACGCGTGAAACAGACGGCTATTGGACACTGTCAAAGATTGCAACGTAAACGGTTAATGCCAGTGCTTTTGACAGCAGTGCTAATATGAGAATTTAAATGGCTGCGAATTTGATCAATTGGTGGTAATCTTCCTTACATGGAGCAAAAGCAGCGTTGTTAAGAAGATCATATTATCGTCCCATGCACCAAAATTGAATTCCCGTTGCCTACCTATTGTTTCGGAATCAATTTCATACCGAATACGTCAAAGTATCGATTCAGTTGCACCTGCATTGACACCTACACGTGCATACCATGCACGTTGGTGCTGCAAGGTTTGCAGCCAGTTCTTCCGAATGGCCGTGCCTGCCCGTCCCCCTTTGCCAGCAGTATTGCACATGGACGTTTGATGTATAGCGTCGACCAAACAACTCATTTTCAATTAAGCCATCGTATTGACGCACCATGTGGGATACCGGTTGACAGTGACACGTTTTTACGAGTATAAAAATGTCATGACAACCCTCCAGTCATTAAGACTCACTCCACTATGCACTTAGTATTCCCTATTATCTCGTTGCTCATCGCTAGCACCACTGCTCGTCCCTTGAATTGGGAGGATTTGGAGGACTTCGAGTCTCGGAACCCAACGTTGAAGTTCAGAATCTATACTAACAATGTGAGAACCGACTCTGCAAAGACTAAATTCGAGGATGAAAGACCATGGTCACAGAGAAAAGAAGGCGTGATCTACGACTTGAAAAGCAGGGTGTCTACCATGCCAACATTAGTTGGACTTCAAGAGCTCAACCACAACCAATTAGTGGATGTATTGCAAGGTCTCAATGGACAAAACACTAGTGAGTACCCGTGGAAACACTATGGAGTGGGAAGAGATGATGGTGTCCAAAAAGGTGAATACTCTGCCGTTCTTTACGACACCCGTGAGTGGAATTTACTCAACGGCACATACAAATGGCTCAGTCCTACCCCTGATGTTCCAAGTTACGGCTGGAACGCAGGAAGCAGAAGAATTGTCACCATGACCACTTTTGAACACAAGCAAACTGGTGAAAGATTGAACTACTTCAACACCCACTTGGATAACGCCAGCGAAGAATCAAGACAGCAGTCCGCCAAGTTGATCCTTGAGTGGATGAAGGCTATTCCAAACGACTACCCTCAATTCTTGCTGGGCGACTTCAATTCAATTTCGTCGGATGTGTCCTACCAAACTGTCAGTGAGTACTTGGCCGATACTAATATTATAGCCAAGCGCCACGAAACAGGAAACTTAACCACCTACACTGGTTTTGAGTATGGTGACCACCAATCTGTCATCGACTTCATCTGGGCTCCATTGAACAGTAACCACCATTCCGGAGTAGTGGCAGTGGGCTATGAAGTGTTGAGTAATAACTATTCTGACTTCCGTTTTAGTGACCACAGACCAGTTACCTCTCATTTCACTATCAAGAACTGATTCTTTATTTATAGAGGCAATAGATTTTATTACTTTAGAATACAACCAATTTTGCAGCCCATTGTATAGATCTTTCCTGCATATTAACTGTGCCACTCTTCAACGCCATCGTCGGGACATTTTGCGACATACTATGGTCCTTGTAAATCGCCTTCAAGTAGCCTCAGGGCCCATTGGGGTATATAGGAGACAGGCTATAGCAAAAGTAAGTCTCGTTTCGTTCACGAGATGTCTTCACATTCAGAATGTGCACAAGAAAAATCATAAGCATGAGTCGAAAGAAGACCGAGTTAATCGAGAGATCAAGAAAATGAAGGAGTTGAAGGATAAGTACCGGGACGCAGGCTTCATAGAAAGACTCAGATTGAGAGCAGAACTTTTACAACAAGAAAGCAGAGTCACTAGTGCACAAGATTCCGTCCAGGACGTTGGTGACATACCTTTGCCTACTATCCAGTTCAACGAAAATCCACTCGATGTGAAAAACGTTCATCATTATCACGTCGTATATGCGTTCATGTTGGATGCGTTTTTACGTGAGTGCAAGGCTTTCGCTACTGGAAGGACTCCAAACGCTAATCCCGAAATTCTCATCGAAGATATAATACAATCCTTCCAAGAGTATCATCCTAAAGAAGCGCCCATCACGAAAGATTCTGTGTTGTTGTATTTCCATCTATACTATGCCTTGGCCAACAATGTCATGTTCTTGGATGAAATTGAATTCGGCAATCCGGTCGTATCGAAGCTCCTTCACAAGTACACATCCATGGAACCTACCGACGATCCTCTAGAAATGGCAGCAAAGGCGGCTGAAGAACTTGACCTTGACAGAGAATTGGTCTCTGGCTGGTTCAACGTATTTGGTGTTTTGTCCTCCACACCATTTGCTGAAAATGATGAGAAATACACTTGCCCAATTTGCCCATTTGAATATGCTCGCCATCAAGTCTTTTCTGAACAAATGGGTGAAATTCAAAAAACCTTTTCTAAATTGTACAAATCGAAACAAGGCGAAAGTAAAAAGGAAACAAAGTCGGAAGAAAATCATGGCTTTATGTTCACTGAAAAGAGAAATGACAATAAGGAAAGTAAGAAATCTGATAAGAAACCACTCGAGTTTGAAATAGATCTCAATTCCTCACCTATGAGACTCTTCCAACTAGGTTTATTGAGTGGTTTGGTAACCTACTTCATTTACACCCTTTCAGCAGAAAACAATCACGAAATTTCTTTCCAAGAATTTTCATCTAAATTCTTGTCGAAAAATCTTGTATCAAAATTGGTGGTGGTCAATAATAGAACCGTGTACGTGGATTTGAGTGAAAATGGCAAGGCTCAATACCCACATCAAGGCAGATTCTACTTCAACGTCGGATCGATTGAATCATTTGAGCGGAGTTTACGCCAAGTTCAAGACGAGTACAACATTGCTGACCCTTTGAGGGTACCAGTTGTGTTCTCAAATGAGGGGAGTATCGCAAAAATGATGATCAACTTCCTCCCTACACTTTTGTTTTTGGGTGCCATTTACTATATGACGAAAAAGGCTACTGCTGGTGGCATGGGAGGACCTCTCGGATTTGGAAAGTCCATAGCCAAAAAGTTCAACCAGGAAAATGATGTCAAAATAAGATTCAAGGATGTTGCTGGTATGACTGAGGCAAAAGAAGAGGTAATGGAGTTTGTTAAGTTTTTGCAAAACCCGGAAAAGTATGAAAAACTTGGAGCTAAGATACCAAGAGGTGCAATTTTGTCTGGTCCACCAGGTACTGGTAAGACGTTAATTGCCAAGGCCACCGCAGGAGAGGCAGGTGTTCCATTTTATTCTGTTTCTGGTTCTGAATTTGTTGAAATGTTTGTCGGAGTTGGAGCTTCTCGTGTACGGGACTTATTCAAGACGGCACGAGAAAATGCCCCATCTATCGTCTTCGTCGATGAAATCGACGCCATTGGTAAACAACGTTCCAAAGGCAATGCAAGCGGTGCCAATGATGAGAGAGAGACCACTTTGAATCAGTTGTTGGTAGAAATGGACGGATTTGACAGTAGCGATCATGTGGTCGTACTAGCAGGCACCAATCGAGCAGACATTTTGGACAAAGCTTTGATGAGACCAGGTCGTTTCGATAGACATATTTCCATCGACAATCCCGAGCTCCAAGGACGGAAGGAAATTTTTCAAGTACATTTGAAGAAGATCAAATTAGTGGACAACATTGATGACGACTTACCGGGTAGGTTAGCTGCGTTGACACCAGGCTTTTCTGGTGCTGATATTGCGAACGTCTGTAACGAAGCCGCGTTGATCGGTGCTAGATACAATGCCACTGCTGTATCATTGAGACATTTTGAACTTGCAATTGAAAGAGTCATTGGAGGCATTGAGAAGAAATCCAAGATTTTAAGCGCCGAAGAACAAAAAATTGTTGCATATCACGAAGCTGGCCACGCTGTGTGTGGGTGGTTTCTCCGTTATGCCCACCCACTCTTGAAAGTGTCGATTATACCACGTGGACAAGGTGCACTTGGATACGCCCAGTATCTTCCACCAGATCAATATTTGATGTCGACAAAACAATTGTACGATAGAATGATCATGACTCTTGGAGGAAGAGCATCAGAGGAGCTTCATTTCAGCTCAGTGACAAGTGGAGCCCATGATGATTTCAAGAAGGTAACTAATATCGCTCAGTCAATGGTTTTGAGGTTCGGAATGTCACCTAAGGTTGGAATGGTGAACTATGCCGATTCAAGATCATCGGATGATTTGACCAAACCCTTCAGTGATAAGACTAACAAGCTCATTGACCAGGAGGTTCAGCGGATAGTGAGAGAGTGTTACGATAAGTGTAAAAACTTACTCAAAGAGAAATCTAACGAGGTGGAATTGGTCGCCCAAGAACTCCTCAAGAAGGAATTTATCACCAGAGAGGATATGATCCGACTTTTAGGTAAGAGACCGTTTCCAGAAACAAATGATGCTTTTGACAAGTACCTTGATGGAAAGGCGGCATTCAAGAATGAACCGGAACCTGGTACAGAAACAAGCTCATAAGTCATGTATATAGCTCGGATTGTATAATCCATTGATAAACATTATAATTTGGTGCGGCAATTGGCCGTTTTTTACCGCGCGAACAAACATTTGATCAACACATATGGTGCGTTCGAGACGAAGTTTAAGACTGGCATCGCCAGACTCGACCGAATCTTCTAGAGCGAGTCGTAGACGTACTCAGAGAGCAAATCTTTCTGGTTTGGATATCGATGAGGATGATGATGAAGAATATAACGAAGACCCCGATGATGTTCCTGTCAGTCGGCGAAAGAGAAGAAAGGTCGAAGACGATGATGATGATGACGACGAATTGCTGCCAGACGATGAGGGTATAAATGATGATGCTGAGGTAGATGTTGAAGAAGAAGAAGAGGAAGAGGAAGATGAAGAAGAGAACCAAAACACGCCAAAGCCTGGCGCCAGCCCTGCCCCATCGGCACCCAAAAAAATGCCCAAGAAGCACAAAAGAAGAGGTAGAAAACCGATAGTTCAAGCTGGCCTGGACGGGTTTTATGATGACGATGGAAATCTAATCAATATATCCAATGATGAGGTTGTCATGGATGAAGACCCCAAATCTATAGAAAAGGTGGACGAGAACGGTGTATTGAAGGGTGACCGGAAATATCGAATTAATACGTTCACCGTGCTTGGACAGGGTGACAGGCTCTATATGGTATCAACTGAACCAGCTCGTTTAGTCGGGTTCCGTGACTCGTATCTTTTGTTCAAGACCCACCACAATCTCTTCAAAAAAGTGTGTACCGACGCTGAAAAAATGGACCTTATTGAACGTCATATTATTCCTAATTCTTATAAAGGAAGATCAGTCAATTTAGTGACTGCACGTTCGATTTTCCGAGAATTTGGTGCCCGTATACTAAAGGATGGCAAAAAGGTGATTGATGACTTTTGGGAACAAAGGGCCATTGACAACGGAGACGTTCCTGGAGAGTATGCAGATCCTACGGAACTTTACAAATATTCACTCAATGCTGCGACTGTCTATTCTGAAGCTCAAACTGGATCTGGAACCCCGCCCTTGGCAGGAACTGCTCTGGTTGCTTACCAGTCTGATCCAACTTGGATGTATCAAATGGCATATAAGACCCGTGAGTACAATTCACTCCTTCTCAGTGAACGAAGTCAGGCATTTGGCGGAGTCAAGGATGTATACTCCGGGCTCACTTTTTACCCCACTGGTACTCAACCCACAGTTCACCGTATAGAATACAAGGGTGTCCTTACAGGACAAATTTACCGGGACACCCGCTTTTTCAACCCTGATGCATCGAGAAAAACAACAGGATTGAAAGATATCCCAGTCGAAACATTTGATGAAGTGGATGGAACCACCAAAAAGGCTATCATGGAACAGCGAGGCTACGAAGAAGCGGCCACAAAGACGTTAACATCTTAAATTTCTGTAATATAGCAACTATATAATAAAAGCTTATTATACTTCTCCCATTTGGACATCATCTTCCAATGAATCGATCTCGTAGTCATCCGTTCGGAATGCTCTTAATATACCTTCTTCATCCACCCCTTCACGTCTAGCACGTTCCAATTCTAAATGCGCCCGTAAATCGTAGTCAACTTTTGTTTTTCGCCGACCAACTTGTACGGTCACATCTCCTTCTTCAACAATCTCAGCATGCTTCTTCGAATATTGAACCTCAGCTTTAGCTTCACGACCAGATATCTTGTGGTTTACTCGAATATGCTTTGCCAAGGTGTCATGCCTTGTGAATATCCTTGGTATGACATTAGGAGTTTGCTTAATGCATACATAGCACTTGAAGAGCCTCTTTTTCTTACTGTGAACGGTTTCTTGATGCCTGATGAGCTCATACTTTCTGGAAAACCTTCGTAAACATGTAATGTTAGGATAATCAGGAGCTGGAAGCTGGCATTCATGTACGACTTCAGGATCATAGTTTGCAGACTTGTTCGTTTGCCATTTGCTGTCGGTGATCTCCCCGTCGATAGTTGAACTCTTGAGGTACAGTTGCCCCACAGCTTGAAGCTTCTCGTCCTTTTTGACCTTCTTTTTTTTCTTGACTTTGGGTTTTTCTTGAATAAAAGTGAAATCATCGCCGTGGTCTTCGCTATCACTCTCCATAAACTGCTCTTCATCAGAAGATTCAATGACTTTCTTCTCTTTCTCTTCTACGGATGGCTGAGACTGAGACTGAGACTGAGGCTGAGACTGAGATTGTGCTTTCGATCTAGTGACTAGTCGCTGGCTCAATTCTTCATTCTCGACATGGGTGGAATACTCTCGAAGAAACTGATTATAGCACTCATTGATATCAAAGTGAATAATTCGTAAGAACTGGTATATGGCCGGTTTCCATAATAAAAGGTTGTATATCTGCCAGTAATTCAAACTCATGACTAATTGGGTTAGAAATCGAATGGACTTAGATGCTAACTGGAAGGATTTTTGATCTGTCGACATCTTCACTAGTACGTCGAAGCATTTCTCGATTATCAAATGGGCATCGGAGCTCATGATATCTTGTCCTTGTATGAACTGATGAACTTGGTCGGAAAGATGGAAATATCTCTGTTCAAGGACTACGAAGTTTTCAGTAGTCATCTTGTTTTCATAGAGTAGCGACATTGTCTTGAACAAATGCTCACTATATTCCTCAAGGTTCGATGGGTTACACACGTTTAGTATATGAACAATCTCGTCTTCAGAGAGTCCCCCTTCTTCCATTAGCATATAAAGGTATGAAGGTTGCTCGGACAGTCTGGCCGAGCTAGGGGGATCTGATATTGTTTGAGTGTGGTATTGTGGAAGTGCCTCCTTCATCCGATGTAGAATAGGGAGCTCCATATTGTTAAATTAGCGAAGGTTCGATAGTATAACTATTATGATCACACGGACTAAAAAGTTTCAATAAGAATCAATGACCTCACAGGTTCTGCTTCCACAGCAAAACTATCTGGCACTATTGTACGCTTAGTTTAATATATCACAAACCTGTTGTGTATTTCCAGGCTTGCTAAAGCACTTATTCGCTTAGAAAAATAACTCAAATACCCAAATACTTGGCTTCAGTCTAATTAGTATATCAAGGCACGTAAGGGCCAAAACTTGAAGAGACGGGACTGTTTTTTTATTTCAATCCAGTGAAGTTGCAATAATTTCGATCACTTCAGAATTTCTGCAACTGGGCGCACGACTTTTCGCAGCCATTGCTTACACGATGATGCACAATGCAGTACCAGGTCAAATGTAATAGTGACTATTTAAGAGCAGATTGACAACACTATGTCTCCGAACTATCCATCAGTCGAATGAGAAACATCACGAGCGAGGAACTTAGAAAATGGACTATTAGCAGACGAGCCAGTTTTCGAATCCGTAACAAACTTCCAATTAGTCTGGTCGTTTAGGTTCATTACGACTTCTTTCGAAGGCGAAGGCTCACTTGGTGCTGTAGGAGTGGACAGCTCCACTCTTGGCATTGATTCATCAATCACCTCAACATTCGCCTTAGCGTAATTAACAGCCATTTTGTTTTCACGGCCGGTGATACCGTGTTTTCTGCGAATATGACGGGCCAAAGAGTCATGTCGTGGATAGCTTTGAACCTTGTTGCTATTTTGGCTGCAGTATATGCACTTGTATATCTTTTTCTTGGTGGCATGCACAAATTCTTGATGTCTTAGAAGCTCATTCTTACCGTAGAAAATCTTCATGCATGTCTGCTTGCTCTGAGGGTCGATCAAATGGCATTGATGAATAACTCCAGATTTGTTTTTAGTTTTCTTACTGTCACCAAAATTTTGTCCGTCAATAGGAATTATCGCAAAACTTTGCTGCCCGGCTTCATTTTTGACCATTATGCTATTCAGCGCCTGATCATAATCCATGTGATCACTAAAACGTCGATCGCCATTATATGCTGAGCCATCGTCATCACCTGCATCCACAGAATCATCATCGTCATCATCGTCGTGCATTTCATCATCTTGATCCTCCTCACTTGATTCGGTGGAGTCATTGGAGGTCGTAAGGCGATTTCTGCCGTGCCTAGTGGTTTCTACTTGTCTGTAGCTTTCTCTTGCAGATGGCCCAATTCTAGCTCTAGTCGTGGGGACTTCTTCGTTTTGCTTCAAAGTGATATCCACATACGGAGTTATATGTATGGCCCTTTGTTTCTTTTCTTTAGCAGATGGGTCAAAAGAATGAAAGGAGTAATTGTAAAAAGGGTAAGGAAAAGGGTACTCAAATCCTTGTGACATCGAATCGGAAACAAAAGTATTGGGTGGACGCACCAAAGGTCCAAACGGAGTGGTAATCACTTCAATGCCCACTAGTTTGAAAAAGTAGTCGAGATCAGGTATGAAATACAACAAATGATAAAGTTCCCAATATTCTAGCGCGTAGATCAATTCGACCAAAAATCTTGTGATTTGAGATGCTAGCGAAAGGTTTTGATAGGATGATGCAAATATTAATAATGATGAGTAGTTGTCAATGAGGATTTTTGAAAGTCGCTCATTAGGATAAAACATTTGTCGTTGACGAAGACTCTCTGAAACCACAGGAATGTAGCTAGTGAGATTGATTAGTCGACTTTCCAACATGGTTCGTGCATTACCATCTTCATCTTTGTGATTGAGCAAGTTATCAAGAACATTTTTGATTTGGCTGGAATGGTAATTTATCGACGGCAGGGATGTTTGTGGGAGTACATCTGGTTGAGGTCGATGAGCTAACTTTTGAAGCTCTTGATATATAGGATCGCTATGTGCTGAGATGTATTGGTGGTTTTCGGAATATGGTTGCGAGTTTTGGACTCTGCTAATAAGGTCTAGGTTAATATAGAGCTTTGTAAGGCAAATCAGTTGGTGTTAAGTGATACTTACTATGTGGCGAGTACTGGGATTCCAGTGTTCGATCAAGGTTCATCTTTAGTTAGTTTAATGTCAATTTTGCATTTGTACTTCCGCCCATCCATTTGTAACATGGTCGAATAATGTTGGAATCAGGCTATTCCAAAGCTGTGAAAGCATTAATCAGATTCAAAAATCAGATCTATAGAATCTACTTACCCTCGAATCTCTGGATATCCTTTTCTTGAAATGTATAACACTCTTGTGGTTTGCCGTTACCGAATACAATCTTGCCGTAAACGGTAAACACACGCTGGTACATACATGAGCATGCGGCTCACGCTTCTTCAAGCAAGGGCTAAAATGGGTCTTTCGAAGCGGAGATTGACCAACAGCAGCCGCGGAGTATTACACTGCTACCGTAAGACACTAAATTTTCCTTATTATCTATATACTTATGAATATGTCAAGAGAATCGAAAGTGATTATGTAAGAGGTTGCAACCTGCTGCGGCATCAATGATTCGCGGGAAAATGCTGCAAAGCTAAAGGAATAACGAGCCGCCTGCAGAAGGTTTTCTATAGCTAATTTCCGCCTCTATAGGAGCATGTTCATTATAGAGTGTAGAAGATTCGTCTCCGCTACCGAGTGCCTTGACATATGATTGCTCAATGCGTTCCACGGGCAGTGGTGGAGATGCACGAACTGATTCATCAAGGTAACTCAACACATGGGAAAACACTTCTGATTTGACATCATTTCCCCATATGTTATCTAAATGCTCATGCTTTTCGACTGGTTGTGCCGTGGTATTTTCTCTTGGGAGCTGATCCCTCATGACATCTATGTCCACCAATGAATCTGTGGTTCCATAGATCAAATGAATGGGGATCTGGATACTTTTGAGCGGGTAAGTTATGGACGATGACCCGCCGATAGAAGATATGTTCGCATGGTACATTTGGAATTTCTTTGAACCGATAATTTGAAACCAATGAACGACAGTTTTCACAGATGTGGTGGAATATAAGTGGGCATAAGAGCAGAGTTTTTGCAACTTTGTGATGTTTTCTGCCTTCCAGTTGAAAAGAATGTAGTTGGAAATGTCAATCATGGTGTCGAAAAATGGTGGATACATTATTTGTTGCCAGAAGAACACCGACGGCATAAGTGTTCGTCTTGAAAATAATAAATAAACAATGTTTGGTGATGACTTCAAGAGAATGTCAAGAAATCTTGAATACAATCCATGAGGGGTTGTTGCCGGAGATATAGCAATGATTTGTTCCACTTTCTTGTTCAAGCTTGGATTAATAGATACAGCAGCAAATGCTTGAGCTGTGCCCTGTGAGAATCCAATATAAGTCAAATTCTTTGCTCCAGTTTCATTAAGGATGTATTCGATGGAGTTAGGAATGTCAAATAGAGCGAACTCATCGATGGAAAAGTTCCAAAACTGTTCGGAAGTAATGGGATAAGTTAAATGTTTCTGAGAATACTTATTACCACGATTATTACCCAACCACACATCGTAACCCAAATCATACAACAAGAATGGAAGGTTCTGATGAGTCTGGACCATAGTCACCCAGATCTCACTGGACATCAAAAGACCATGATGGAAGTAAATGACCTTTCCGTTGGTTCTTCTAGGCTCGCCAGGTTTCACAATACGTTGCAAGGTCAATAGGTAGTCATCGGTAGTTCTAACAATGCGATTTTCGACATCGTAACCATGTATTTGGCACATTTCTTGCACATTTGCGGCATTCAAGATATCGACCATACGTTGATGTTCGTCCTTTTCCACAGAAGCCCCGCGTCTATAAAAGTATTTATAGCTCACATGTCCATCTGGAGAATCAGCTCGTGAAGACAGGATCAAGTTAATCGGGTTGGGACTCATTTTGTATATCAAAGATATACTGGCGGTGAACAAGTCTATCACACTCTGGGGAAGAATTGTGGTGATTGTGGAAATCACATATTCAAGCCACGAGAGTATAAAGGAAACTACTATGAGCGGCCATTCGATAAGAGATATTCTTCCCACCAATGGAACGTACATGATTATTGCCTTGCAACGATTCAAAGATGTTTGCGAGTGCTCGCTCAGTACTGCACATAACAACCAGCGGTCACATGTCTGTAATATACAACTTCCGGACACCATAAAAGCCGGAGTCGCAATACCCAGGGCTCATGTGTTTACAATTGAGCATTTTACATACGAATTGGTTTGACCTGTAGAGTGGTTTGAGCAATTATTTCAACTAATTCGTATTTATGTGTCGATATATAAAGCAGACTGATTTCCAATTGACGCTTTCTCCGCAAGTGATGGGGAAGTGACATATTTATTTGACACGTTCTTGGCGTGAGGTACACAATTATAGGTGCATATACTATTTCCTAATACGACTAGCACGTCATCAATTGGGGCAGGACCCCTATAGTTCGGGAACAGTTTTACCCGGAAAACAAGCGTAATCCTGCCTATGGAGGTTATCTCGATAATCTTAACGCAAAGTCTCATGCGAGTTGCTGCAGAGTCCTATTGTTGCTCTTCGGTTTTTATTGGGTTCCGGGCAAGGGCAGAAAATCCGAGCTCTATAAAAGGACCGGGTACGTAACTGAGCCAAAATAAGGATGCAAATCAAGTCAATTATATCTACTGCTTTACTAGCCTCTCTTTCGGCTGCGAAATTGTTGAAAGCCAATGACTCACCAGATGGGGCCAAATTCGTTGCCAAGTTTGACAACAAACTCCAAGGAAAAGTGGAATTTGTGGGCACGAAAAATGGTAGTGTTTCTGTATCGGTGAATTTGGAGGGACTTCCAGAGTCTGGTGGCCCATTTCCTTACCACGTACATGAACTCCCTGTACCAGCCGATGGTGACTGTATGGGAACCAAGTTGCACTTGAACCCTTACAACGGAAGTGCTACAGCTACAAATCTCGAGGATAGCGAAGTGGGAGACTTGGCTCGTAGACACGGAAATCTCACTGCTCCACTGGCCGACATCGAGTACATCGATGAGTACCTTTCGTTGAACTCAGACAGCCCTGCTTTCATCGGTGGTAGATCGGTGGTGGTCCACTTCCTGAACAACTCCAGAATTGCCTGTGCTAACATTACCGAGGAAGACAGTTCCAACAGTTCTGACGGCTCTGACCTGTCCCATTCGGTAACGGAAGCTAACGGTGCTCAAAACTTGGGAGTTGGCTTTACATTAGGAACCTTTGCTATTGCTTTCGGTATGATGTTCTACTGAATTACGGTTATTAGCGAGCTAAACAATATATGAACTTGCAAGTACGGTGATCTGCAACCTATCGTAACCATCTACATATTATATGCACAACCTGCGTGCAAATCAGCCAATGAAACAACGAGGCGCCTCGATTATGTCATCGAGGCGCAGAAGCGACTTGCATATTAGGTAATTTTTTCTTGTTCGGACACTAACGACTAAGACTTCAATTTGAGATGACTACTGATAGGTAAAAGTTAAGTATATACTATGGGGTCTTGTTCTATAGCTAAGGAGGTCATATACACAATGGTGATTTTATTATGTGAATTATGTTTGTGAGTACCACCTTCCCCACAATTTTCTCACTTCTCGTATTGTTCTTCTTTTTCGTCTCGAAGCCCTGAATGCAGGTTTGCCAATTAGCTTATATAGACTTTCGGGGAAGACCCTCCAATATTTAACCCCAATAGCATCGAAATTTTCATCTAAATCGCCGGCTTACGGTTTAAGTGACAATATTCGACTCATGGATTATTTGTGATTAGCTTCAAGAACATTCCTTAGTATGACTATTACTTCATTTCTTCACGATAATTTTGTTCCTCACATACCCAAGCAGGCTGATTCGCTTGAACCGTCTGATAGTGATGTGAATTTGATAACTCCAGGTCATGCCCCAGTTGAAAAGGAAAAGGACAATGCTTCTGTTTACAGTGGACTTACAAGTTCCACCACTGGTGGTAATAATATGTTACACAGATCTTTGAGAGGTCGTCATGTACAATTATTGGGTATTGGTGCGACTATTGGGCTGGCATTGTTCGTTTCCATTGGAAAGGCTCTTGCGAAAGGTGGTCCTTTAAGTTTATTTTTAGCTTTCGTAGTCTGGTCGATTCCTATTTTGTGTATCACCATGTCTACTGCTGAAATGGTGACGTATTTGCCTATTACTTCGCCCTTTGTACGGTTGGCTGGACGTTGTTGTGACGAGGCACTTGAAATTACTACAGCATGGAATTTCTGGTTTTTATGTTGTGCTCAAATTCCATTCGAAGTGGTCACAGTTAACTCGGTCATCCACTTTTGGCGTGATGACTACTCTGCTGCCATTCCTCTTGCGATCCAGATGGTATTGTACTTCATGATCAATGTTTTTGGTGTGGCCATCTATGGCGAAACTGAATTTTGGCTTTCGTTGGGTAAGGTGATTTTAGCATCCGGATTGATTGTTTTCACGTTTATTACTATGGTGGGTGGTAATCCTCAACATGATGCCTTTGGTTTCCGCAGCTGGAGAGAGCCTGGTCCCATGAACACCTACATCGCCTCTGGAGACCTCGGTCGTTTTCAAGGATTTCTCGCTTGCTTGATTCAAGCTTGTTTCACTTTTGCTGGACCAGAATATATTGCATCAGTGGCTTCCGAAACGATTAATCCCAGGAAGACATTGCCATCGGCTTTTAAGCAAGTGTTTATCCGTTTGTCCATTTTCTTTATCGGTGGCTCCCTTTGTGTTGGGATTTTGGTTCCATACAATGACCCTCTGTTGGTAAAAACCATGGGAGCTAGTGCTCCTGGTGCTGGAGGATCTCCTTACGTGATTGCCATGCAAAACTTGAAAATCCACGCACTTCCTCATATCATGAATGCATTGTTGGTCACAGCAGCATTTTCGGCAGGTAATTCTTATACTTACTGTTCATCCAGAACACTCTATGGTGTCGCATTGGATGGTTACGCACCGAAGTTCTTGACCGCGACCACTAAAACTGGTATTCCAATCTACTGTGTGATTATTTCACTTTTGTGGGCCCTCATTTCGTTTTTGCAATTGGGTGAGGGGTCTAGAGTAGTATTGGACTGGATTTTGAACATCATCACTTCATGTCAATTGATGAATTTCACCGTCCTCTGCGTGGTTTATGTTTCATTCTATCGGGCATTACAAGCTCAAGGCATTGATCGGGATACTCTCCCATTTAAAACTTGGTTCCAACCGTGGTTGGGAATCATTGGAGGTGTATCTGCATTTGTGATGATTTTTGTGAGTTCTTATGAAGTTTTCTTGCCTGGAGCATGGGATGTGAAAACATTCTTGTTCTCATACCTTTTCATCTTTGTGAACATCGTTATTTTCGTTTCCTGGAAGTTGATTAAGAGAACCAAATGGCGTGATCCCAAGCTTGTTGACCTCGTGACTGGGTTGAAAGAGGTGGAGCAGCATGAGCAAGAGTTTTATAGTCAATTGTCCCGAACTCGACTGGTGGACTCCAATGGTAACTACAAGCTCAAGTGGCACGAACGGTTCTTCACCATCATCTTTGGTAGTGAAATTTGATAAGGCATATAGTTCTTGTAATACGCGAGGTTCTTCTATTGCAGCAAATTCCAAATTTGTGTTTAGCCGTAGAACAAACGTGACAAAAATTTCAGATAAACAATAGGACGCCAAGAAATGTCAAACGACTCCCAAGGTCAATTTTTATACTAATAAAACTATCTACAGAGTCTTTACAATATAATGTCAGCTATACTCGAACATAAATCTTTTTGAGGCACCTTTGCATCTTCAGCCGTCCCAAACTCGACAGATGATAACCTTTAACGTGGTCTGGGGATATGCAGCATTACCTCATTGCTGCGCTCGAACGCTGCAGGATCTACCCCACCTCACCTTTTCCCGTTTCAAGGCAACCGTAATGTGGCATCGCTCATGAAAATGACAGGCTATTGGTACCATGAAAAGGATACCAGTTGATCCAGCTCTCCTAGCAATATGCTATTGTAACTAATGATAGTCGCCACAGCTTCATCGTTGGTACTGGAATTCATTGGCGCCATGCAGGTACCATAGAATCGTTATTGACACATATGCGGCTCACGGTATGCACACCGGGTTTCGGCTACAACTATAAATAACGCCCGGGTTCCTGGCTCTCCTCAATGCTCTCAATCCAAGTTTTACTCACTATAGCCGCCTGTGTCTCGGCGGACAAAATCTTTTCTGCCACTGCTGAAGGTGACGGAGTCAACGGACCAGTTACTCTCGATGATGGTAAGATAACTGTTGGCGAAGGAAACGGTGCAGTTTTCGACTTGCAAGAACCAAGTGGTTACTTGAAGCTTGCTGGACAATATGTTGCTAATACCCCACAAGGAATCCAACTTGTGTCTGATCAGGGCCAAGCCAGTAAGGACTGGGGTCTTGAAGACGGTGAAGTTCGTTTCAACGCAGCCGAAGACAGAAGAACTTTCTACGCTTGTCCATCTGGAAATGGCAGGGTGTTGCAAACCTTCTCCTGTGACGGTGGCTCCAAGGTGACTCTTAAGGTTGATGGTGCTAACGGAAGTTCAGCCCTGTCCACCGAAGGCTCATCTGCCAGCGGCACTTCCAATGCTGGAGCTGGAGCCGGAGGAAAGGCTGGTTCCAACAGTGATGGAAACAATGCCTCAGGCAGTGGTTCTGGATCCAACGCTTCTAAGACTGGTGGAAAAGGTGGTGCTAATGCTGCCACGAAGAATGGTTCTGACGGTTCTTCAGCAACTAAAGGTGGAGCTGCTGGCGGTTCTGGAGGAGCTTCTGCTACTGATGACGCTTCTGATGCTTCAGCTGCCACCGGAGATTCATCTGATGACTCTTCCGCTACCGGTGGAGCAGCCACTAAGTCAGGGGACTCTAGCGAATCTGGTGATTCGACAGAATCTGGAGGCTCCACTGAATCCGGAGACTCGACCGAAAGTGGAGACTCCACGGAAACCGGGGATTCCACTGAGACTGGTGACTCTACTGAAACCGGGGACTTCACCGAGTCCGGCGATTCTACTGAGACTGGTGACTCCACCAAGGGAGGTTCTGGTTCTAAATCCAAGTCCGGCGATTCCAGTAAGGAATCTGGATCTGGCTCTGGCGGCTCTAAGTCGGGCGGCTCCGGATCTGGCTCCGGTTCTAGTTCCAGCGGTAAAAATGGTGCTGCTGCCATTTATGGATCTGGCTTTGCTGCCGTTGCTGCCATAGCTGCCTTCTTGTTGTAATTTTACGTATAGAATAAAAGTTCTGCTATATTGTGACCTACGCCATGCCTATTGTTGCAATGCATGATAATAGAAACTATCTTAACACCGATGCATAAAGACCATAACAAAGTAACAATCTACAATAACCGAGGGTACAGCCCCCACACATATACCGGGAACGAAAATTAGGCTCGATGACCGTGCCGTATATGCACTCGGGTCGAACCGCATCGCCCGAAATGAAGATTCCGCCAGATGCGAAACCTTATTTGCTAACAGCATTAATTAGTGAGAGAAGTACTAGATAGAAATGCGACTGTAACACCACGAACCTAGTTTCCCAACTCTACACAATTTACTCCTATTCTCAGGTTTCTGCTGCATATGGTTTCTAAACAGCTTCCATCATTCTTATGCAGCTCGGGCGCATGCAGGAGGGGCGTAACTGCGAAGACTCGCGAGTTGAGAAATCCAGCATTCCTTTAAAAATAGCCGCCATCCCGTTCGCTTACGCTTCGTATCGTTGTCGGGTAGTATTGATATAGTAGCCATTAGCCTGCTCGAATCAGTTGATATTCCCGCGATCCATACTACTAATACACTGTTCTACAAATGCCACCGGCTGACACTGGTGGTTCCGTCGATGGACTTGCCCCAACAGTGTCAGGTCTATTTTCGATGGTGGCTCGAGCTCAGGCTTACGACCAGATAGAAAAGTTTACTCGACATCAGGTAGTGACCCAAAGAGTTTTGGCTGTTTCTTCAGCAACAGTGTCCATCGTTTTTTGCTTAGGGGCAATCTATATGTTCTTGGCCATCGACCCTCGCCGATTAGTTTTCCGTCACCAACTCATTGCATTTTTATTGTTGTTCGACCTCCTTAAGGCGGTGGTTCTTTTGTTATATCCCACAAGAGTCATGACTCATTTCAACGCTTACTATAACGACCGGTTCTGTCAAGTAGTTGGGTTTTTCTCGGCAACGGCCATCGAAGGTGCTGACTTTGCTATTTTGGCCTTTGCCATCCATACGTTTCTCCTTATCTTCAAACCATCGTTATCGGTGAAAACTTCCAATGGAGTGGAAGGTGGATTATACCATTATCGATTTTATGTCTATGGGCTTTCCTTCCTAATTCCTCTAATCCTTGCTTCCTTAGCATACATTAATGATGTTGGATACACTTCCCTAGTGTGCTGGTGCTACTTACCACAAAGACCGGTATGGTACCGGTTCGTGTTGAGTTGGGTTCCTAGGTATTGCATTTTCATTTTCATTATGGGCGCTTACGCCTATATTTACTTCCATGTCATACGAGAATTCCGGACGTTAGGAGGAGTTTTTACCACGATCCATAAGCTGCGGGCTCAGCATGGAATCCACACCACGATGACCAACGAGAAACCTTCATTTTATTCTGCATTGAAGTATTTCTTCCGCTCGATAAGAGAATCTATCTTACCTTCATTTGTGCTTCCTGACGAATCTCAACCAGTTACAGCCGTTCAGTCAAAACTGTCTGACATTGCTCCTAAGCTGTCGTCCCAAAACTACACCCCAGACGAGGAAAATGTGGGAACAATTTCAAATGACCCAGATATCCATGTCCAGAATTTGGAAAGTTTTCGTAAGCGTCAAAAAGCTATTGAGAAGCAAATGAAATCAATTTTTGTATACCCATTTGCGTATTTGGTGCTCTGGCTATTCCCATTCATTCTCCAAATCACTCAGGTCAATTACGAGTACCACCATCATCCAATTTATTGGCTCAACTGTATGGGTGCTTTTTTTCAGCCCTTGAATGGGTTTGTGGACACTTTAGTGTTCTTCTACCGTGAACGGCCGTGGAAGTACACCATATTGAAGAATTTCGAAAAAGATTACATTCAAAACATGAATCAAAACGTACTTCTGAACCAAAGTTACAGCTCTATGGCTACAAGTGCCAAGTTGACGTCACAATCACTCACAGCCAGCATGATTGACTACAGTGCATATCCATGGTGGCGGCGATTATTGGCACGTTTTCACCTCCCATTCTTCGCATTACCTACACAAGAGAACATGGCCAAGCTTCAAGAACAATACCTCCAGAGTAGACTTCGTCGTCCATCTGTGCATCAACAACGCTCCAGTGGTGCAATTAAGATGCTTGATCCCCAATCTGCATTAAATGGACATGATTTCTCCAAAATTTTGCACGATGATTCAGGAGAGTACACTGTACTGCCCCACACGGCTAGTTTGGAAAAGTTCACTCTTGACTTTTCTCGTCGCAGTTCGCAAGGATCGATTAATCCAAATGTCCCAATTAATTTTAATACTTACCAACGGAGAGCAAGTTTGATTTCTTCAGATAAGTCGCATAGGTCACGACAAATGAGCACGGTCGATCCCAATGAACCTATCATTGATGAAAATAAGGTGTTCGAATACCAAGACAGTACTGGAACTCGTCCGAGTCACAAACAAAGCCGTGCTGCGCGGGCAAGCATGTCTTCACTGAACAAAGAAGAAAAGGAAATGGACTTCTTGGAGTTTTTGAGCCGCTAATGCATATTCATTTCCCCAATGTTCTTTATATTATTAATGAATCATTCATCTGACTGTATATGTAAGCACCCTTAGTCTACGCCGCACCCGTTTGCGGTATTGCTCAGTCTCGAACTTGCGGCTAAAAATATATATAAGTCAATCAAAGGTGTGTCTGAAACCAACATAGCATGGATGAGACCACTACTGACGGGCACGTAGGGCAAGTACATACAGACCTGCTGACAAGCTCGCAAGTAATACTCAGTGATAAAGATACAAATGAACGGAAGGTAGAGAAATACTACGAGAGCAATGCGGGAGATGGAACCCATGCTTCTGATCATCATTTGACTGGCGCAAAGTTAGTTTTGACATTGATAAGTTGTGTTGCAACGTTGTTTATTGTTGCATTAGACCAGACAATTGTTACAACGATTCTTACCCAGGTGGGTGATAAGTTTGGTGCCTTTCAAAAGGTAGGATGGTTGACCTCGGGTTACTTGTTACCGACCGCATGCTTGGCTCCATCCTATGGGAAGATATCTGTGGCATTTGGTAGAAAGCAAACCATGATGGCCGGAATTATCATTTTCGAAATTGGTTCGCTCATCGCTGCATTGTCTCAGAATATGAACATGTTGATTGGAGGTCGTGTAATTCAAGGTGTGGGAGGTGGAGCTATCCAGGCAATGGTGGTTGTGATTATGACAGAGATAATTCCTATTTCAAAACGTTCCATGGTATTTGCTCTTATTGGAGTCACCTTTTCAGTTGCCAGTGTAGCTGGACCCTTTATTGGCGGGGCCTTTGCTTCTCATGTATCATGGAGATGGTGCTTCTATATCAACCTACCTGTGGGAGGATTGGCAGCAGGAATGCTCATTTTGGGTTTCCATCCCCCAAAAGGTCAGCGACACCTCAAGGCAAGACTATTGCTGATTGACTATGTGGGAACCTTTCTACTTTGCAGTGGCTTGATCCTTCTCCTCTTGGCCATAACCTTTGGAGGTGTCGAGTATTCTTGGAAATCTGCTGCTGTTATATGCTGTTTTGTTTTGGGAGGACTTTTGGTTATTGCATTCATCGTCTGGAACTTTTTCGCCAGCTCCAATCCAATCATTCTTAAAGAGTTGATTGTTATACCACAGGTCAACGCCGCTATACTTACTGCCGGTTTTATTTTTGCGTTCTTTATGGCACTCATAACCTACCTTGCGATCTATTTCCAAGTCGTGTTCGGAGCTTCAGCATGGAAGTCAGGGCTCGATCTTTTACCATTGGTAATATCAGTGGCTTTGTCATCCGTGTTCAATGGAATGTTCATGAGATTTACTCACTACATTAAAGTAACAATGATGATCTCGGCAGCGTTGGGACCTATTGGTTGTGGTATTCTCTTGAAATTAAGCAAGAATTCTTCCTCTGCTGACAGAATAGGACTCTTGATTCCTGTCGGAGTGTCAATCGGTTTCATGTTTCAATCCTCCATGCTTGCATGCCAAGTGGAAGCTCCTAATACCGTGGAAGGTTCTCTTATTGCTGTTACAGTCTTGCAAAATTTTATGAAGAGCTTGGGTGGAGTATTGGGAGTGAGCATTGCCCAACTTATATTCCAAACAACAGGGACATCATATATCAAAAGCTTGCGAGCTCGTTTGCCCGACGATGAAGTGTATGACTCTATAAGGAAGATACCTCCTCGTGCCATAATATCGGCACCTGAGATCATCAAGAAACTTCCTCCACAAGCCCGTTCTATTCTGATTGATCAGTTCATGAAAGCACTCAAAAATGTGTTCTACTTTGCATTAGCATTGGCTGTTGCAGGTTTAATATCCGCTGCATTTACTACAAACAAAACTATTCCGAAAGACAACGAAGTGGAAACTAAAAAAAATGGGCAAAAGGAACTTCCCGATGAAACCGAACATGCATGAATTTATGACTATATATGATTTAATACTATCATGATGACTGAAGCTTCTTTGACATTTCAGATATGTAGAGGTTCACATGAGCATTTAAGCGTCCGACTGCAGCTTCTGCGTTCTTGTACTCTATGTTGAACTCGTTCTTTTCGGTATTTATCAAATGCTCATAGCGGTTGATTTCTTTGCGAGTACGTTCTAGCTCTTGCTCCTTATTTGCTCGATCTTGAGATAGCTTTTCATATTCTTGTCTGAGCGCTGCAGACTCTTGTTGTTGACGTTCAGTTTCTTTGTTGAAACTTTCTCTCAACTTCTGTGTTTTCTCTTCATTGACCGCTATTTTTCTTTGAAGAGCCTGGATTTGTCTTCCATATTCATGTGATTCTTGTTTCTTTTCTTCTAGAATATCCTGATGTTTACTAAGTTCGTCTGACATCCTGTTTTGGCGCAAAAGGTCATTATTGACGTCTTCAAGTAGTTTGAATAGGTTCTTGATGTTCAGTTCAGTGACTTGAAATGACTCGATGCTGATGTTGATGTTGCGCTGGCGTTGTTCTTGCTCAGAAGCAGTTTGCTGATACTCTTTGAGGGTTGATTGGAGATCTTCGATCACCTTGTTGACAATGTCAAGATCGGTATGGACATATGATTTGAGCTTTTCAATATCCTTGTTAGCTTCCAATATAAGGTAGTGATGATCTTCCAATTTTTCAATCAATCTTCCTTTTTCTTCCCGATATTGTGAATAGCTGAGAGTAAGCTCTTCCTGGAGCCGTTTAAGCTTTTTCAACTCTTCTTCCAACTTGGAGTTGTACGTATTAAGTTGTTTCAATGTGGCTTTTTTAGCAGTGGCATCAGCGCCAGCATCAAGCTTTTGTTGCACCTTCGCGATATCATTAACCAAGCGGGTATTTTCTGCTTTGGCAGCACGAATATTCTCAAGATTCTCTTCACTCTGGCGTACCAACTGTTCACATTCCATCGAGTTTTCCTCTCGGAATCTGGCATAGTTGACTATTGCGCTTAGTATGCGTCGTACTCTTTGGGGTTCAGGTCTCATTATATCCATAAGCGTAAGGTCATTAATTCCACAAGTTTGGAGAAACTCAGTAGCACCCCTGTGGAGCAGGATTAGAGACAAGGTGCCGGCAGCATCGTCAGGATCATTGTTTTCATCATTATGATCTTGAGCGGAACCATTGGCTGGTGATTTGTTTGTTGCCTTGTTCTCATTTATAACGTCTTTCACACCTCTTTGGATATTTTCGGACGATATACACATGAATGTATCCAATATCTGCTCCAAAAGTGTTCGAATGTATTGACTGGTCGGGCGTGATACAAGTTCTTCACTGGCTGTGAAGTCACAACTCTGCAAGCATATCGATATTTCTCTGAAGTCTAGTAAATTAAAGGGGTCCTGAGGTGCTAGATATAGACTACGTCTATTCTGAAGCGTGCCACCTCGATATATAGAACTGGGTCTAGACATTAAAGTAGGTTGAGAACTAATGATAACTTTGTTTATTTTTGTGCGCGGATCGAACCCGCGACTGAGCCAGTACGGAAAAGTGAATGTGTATGCTACAGAAGTGGACGAATACGACCGGCTGTAACACAGAGCAACTCTCTGTTGTTTTCACTTGTCTGGTGTAGTTCTTTAGTGGGAAAGTTGCTTTGTTGTGGAATAAACCCGATTACATAAGCAGAATTATACTCTTTCAGCCGTCCATATGGCACCTCTGCAGACCAACTTGATCAATTCTGTCAATAGCAAGTAAGGAACTGCCTTTTCAGCGTCGTGTTCAATGGCCGTGTCCAAGTGCTCTAGCTCGTCGTCTCTGAATTGACTGATCAAACTTTTCAAGTCTCGAAGCTCAGCCGATGTAGCAATATCCCGGCCCAATTTATCCAGATCAAGCGCCTCTCCTGTATCTTTATCATAAACGGGTATGTCGTTATACTGATTCATCAACACTCGTAACTGCTGATTGTAATGGCCGCCAATGACTGTTTCAACAGCAACCGTACAAGCCATGGCTGCTTCTTTACTTAAAAGAGCAGTAGATACACCAATACCGAATGCTCCTGCTTTCCAGAGCGGGGTGAGTAAAGATGGTCTGACCCGACGTTCGGTTTGCAATTTGTTGAAAGTATTGTGATGGTGAATTTCTTGGTCCCACATGTGTTGCAACACCGGCTTGAGATGAGGATACTTATTGGAAAGCACAGTATACTGACCGAAATAGATGTAGTCTGCTCCTAGTTCTCCGGCTTGATCCACTCGTATGACTCGGTCAAGAAAGGCTCGCTGTGCTCGAGAAAGTGAACCATATTCGACATTATCTCCATGATATTTCTTGGTAGCAGCTGCCTTCTTGTCAACTGCCTTCTGTAATGCACGACAGGAGGACGCTAGACCCCGGCGTTGTATCATTTTATCCAAATCCCGTTTTGTGAAGAATCTTATGATCATGTAATTCGTGCAGGAAAGTTAGCAGTTGCGCCAGCCAGGTAGAGCAGACTCTTGATACGCTGTTCCAACGAACACAGAAGTAGTTAGCACTATGTAGCAGTTCACTATTTCACAATTCACTTTCTTTGCAGTTCGCTCGATTTTGAGTAAATTGTAATAAATTGACTAGCGATGTATGGTGGGACTTCTTGTGTATCCCGACAAAAAAAAAATGGGTTTATAATTATTTTCAGGATTCTTGAGCAGTTGGACATAACTAAATGGCAAATCAGAGGTAATTATCCAGCGGATCGGGAAGACTCCCTTCCAATTGACGCCTCCAGTCCAAATATCCAGCTTAGTATCAAATTCTACCGAGTTCGTCATTTCTGCAATGCCGCAGAATTTACCTGATTTGTTTACCAGAAAGAACAAAAAGAGCTTCCCGCCAATTTTGGTAGCAGATTTAAAAGCCTTATCGAGGCGTATGTTCCCCAACTCTGTAGATGTCCACAAACCATGTGCCATGGATAATTGAACATTCCTCTCCGTGAAAGATCTGATAATAAAAAATCGACAATTGATGACAAAATGAGTGTCTTCTGTCTCCCTCTGATGCCCTTCTACCAGTTGCTCATGCCAATCACTCTGATAGCTACTCTGAAAATACAGCGACCAAATGTTTCCTTTTGTCTCATATAAGGAAATCGAGGAGGTTGCCAATGGTCCAATTTCTCTTGATATTGCTCCATCAATTACAAAGTCTCTTCTTTAATCTTATACATCACTAATGCTCCCCATAAAAGTGGTTGCAAATATCCACTTGGGTGTACATCCACACACCAACACAGTGCATCGCAGATGGGTCCTACTATGACCAGCAACATCTTCTAAAACCTAGCAGTCAGAGCGAATTCACAGCAGTATGGCTCGTCCAGAAATATACAAGAAAAAGGTGGACGCATCAAAAATAGACTTAAAACCCATAGAACAATGGATCAGCTCGGAATTGCTGCGACTTTTGCCCGATGATGATATCGTAATTGAATATTTATACGAATTGATTGAGATGGATACGCCAGATATTGATGAGATAGACTCACAGATGAGTGAGTTTTTAGGACCGAAAGATGGACGCAAATTTTGCAAAGAATTGTGGGAAAAAATGGTTGCAAATGAGACAGAAAAAGTGGATACTGAAGGTAATGAACCGAAGAACATACAAGCTGGTGAAGAGAACAGAACAAACTACAATAGAAGCCGTAAAGAGAAACCACTGACGAACAACCCTTCATATCGTTCACGTGATGACGATAGAATTCATGAAAGGGAAAGAAGTCCTACTCTGTCTGCAAACAGGAACAATGGTGATTCCAAGCATAGGACACAGCCACGGGCATAACGGTACAACTGGTAGTATTTTGCAGCCTGGAACCATGATGCTTGGCGGTGCTCTAGTCGTGCGCGCACCAGAATTATACTGGTCACCCTTGAGTTTTTGAGTTGACGAAATCTGCAAAACAATGTCGGAGGTCGCTCAACCTAAAAAACTGGATGATGGCCACAGCCATGGTCATCACCATAGCCTGCACCACCACAAGCATGAGAATAGACAGAAAAACGGAACAAATCGGATAGGTAGATACGAAATCATTAAAACACTTGGTGAAGGATCATTCGGAAAGGTAAAGTTGGCCCAGCATTCTGGAACTGGACAGAGAGTAGCGCTCAAGATCATTAATCGTAAGACATTGGCAAAATCAGATATGCAAGGACGTATTGAAAGAGAAATCCTGTACTTGCGGTTGTTACGTCACCCACATATTATCAAGCTCTACGATGTAATCAAGCTGAAAGATGAGATCATTATGGTTATTGAATACGCTGGTAACGAGCTTTTCGATTATATCGTACAAAGAGGAAAAATGCCAGAGAACGAAGCCAGAAGATTCTTCCAGCAAATTATTGCGGCGGTTGAATATTGCCATAGACATAAGATTGTTCATCGTGATTTAAAACCAGAAAACCTTTTATTGGATGACCAGCTCAATGTCAAGATTGCTGATTTCGGTTTATCAAACATTATGACTGATGGTAATTTCTTGAAAACTTCATGTGGATCACCAAACTATGCCGCCCCGGAAGTTATTTCTGGTAAATTGTACGCCGGTCCCGAAGTCGACGTTTGGTCTTCTGGTGTCATTTTATACGTCATGTTATGTGGAAGACTTCCGTTCGACGACGAATTTATTCCGGCGCTTTTCAAGAAGATCTCCAATGGTGTTTACACACTTCCCAATTATCTTTCACCTGGAGCAAAACATTTGTTGACCAAGATGCTTGTCGTTAACCCGTTGAATCGTATAACCATCCATCAAATAATGGAAGATCCATGGTTCCGTCATGATGTGGAAGATTACATTTTACCACCAGATGTTCTGCATGCAAAGATCGACATTAACGATGATGTAGTCGCTGCCTTGTCAGCCACTATGGGATACGACCGAGACGAAATTTTATCTGTGATTCAAAAGGCTAATGAATCGGGTACTCAACCAAGTTCTGAAATTTTAGATGCTTACCTCTTGATGAAAGAGAATCATACTTTGGTGAAAGATATTAAGAAGACGAAGGGAGATCAAATGGACAACTTCTTGTCTCTGAGTCCTCCTAAGGCGATGTTGAACTCGGCTACCCATCGTGCACCAGGAGTACAACTGTCTCTCACATACCAGACACTTGCAACTGTCCCTGATCTTTCGACGCTTCCTAACTCAACCATAGCAATTTTGCCATCTTCACTTCCTTCTATTCACCGTGCCTATATGATGGAAAATACCCAACCAGACACAAAGATAGCTCCGGCTTCAACGAAGAAACTGAAGACAAGATGGCATTTTGGTATAAGATCTCGATCTTACCCGCTCGATGTCATGGGTGAGATTTATCGTGCATTGAAGAACCTTGGAGCCGAATGGGCCAAGCCTACGGAAGAAGAATTATGGACTATACGAGTTCGTTGGAAGTATCCACCTTCGGAAGGAGTGTCTTCGGTTATACCAGATATGATGAAGATGCAAATACAATTATTCCAGTTGGAACCAAATAACTACCTTGTTGATTTTAGGTTTGATGGCTGGGAAAGTGGGCTTCAAGATAGCGAAGAAGACCAACTTTCCCGCCAGGATGTGGATGAAATGTGCTCGTTTTCAGCATACCCTTTCTTGCACCTTGCAACTAGATTAATCATGGAGTTAGCTGTTAATAGTCAGAGCGCATAATCAAGTGATAGCAAAGAATTAGCGAATGTAGAGGACCAAGTACTAGGGAGAACTACAACATCGGTATATTAGATTGTGGGCCGTTTTAAGTTAAAGGATTACCCGTCTTACATAATGTGCGACTTTAATAGACATACTCTGCAATTTTTCCTAATGCAGACATTGTGTAAACACCAGGCATGATGAACAGTAGAATCGTGTCTGTGAAATGGCGCTCTTCGCAAACAGTCTTTTTTAAGCATTGAATCCTAGCAGGTCATATTCAACTAAGCCAAAGTCATACTCTATATTTAGTTGTGTCCACTGATTTCATTCCATTTCCTACTTGCGATTGTCCCTGCACCAATTTGCTGAAAACAGGCATATAATTAAAGTCATTTGTGAGAAGCATCACAAAAATCAGAATCATGAAGACGATAGACTTGGCGGAAAATGATCCGCTGACTCATATCAAGTTTGCAGAACTTGCTAAGTTCATCTACAAATCCAGAAAGTCGGCTGTTCTTACTGGAGCTGGCATCTCATGTAATGCGGGAATTCCCGACTTCCGTTCATCACAGGGATTGTACAATTTAGTGAAAGAAAAGCATCCTACAGCAGTAGTGAAGGGCCAGGACTTGTTCGACATATCTTTGTTTCGCAATGAGATGTCGTTGTCAGTTTTCTGTACTTTTATGGAATCACTTTATCTGTCCACCCTCGAAGCAACCCCCACAGAAACCCATAAATTCATCAAGACTCTCAAAGAGAAGAAGAAACTATTGCGGTGTTATACACAGAACATCGATGGCCTTGAAAGAAACGTTCAACTCAACACAGGAGTTAGGTCAGACCAATTTGAAACGGCCAAAACGTTTCTTCAGTCATGGAAAGCACTTGACGTAGTTCAACTCCATGGCGACTTGCATCATCTCTCATGTACACACTGCTTCCATACTACCACATGGACGTCCGACCACAAGCATTTGTTAGCCCTGGGTGAAAATCCGGAGTGTGAAAACTGTCATTCAAAATATCAAGAACGACTTTATCTGGGTAAACGGTTGACCGGTAATATCGGTATTCTTCGTCCAGCTATAGTACTATACGGAGAGAATCATCCGCAGGCGGAGATTTTAGCCCAAGGACTCAACTGTGATGTTAGAGCCCGTCCAGATATGCTCATAATAATGGGTACTTCATTACGAGTCGACGGCGTGAAGAAGCTTGTCAAGTCACTTGCGAGTGCCGTGCATGAAAAAGGAGGCAAGGTAATCTTTGTGAACAAGACTCCATTGGCAAAAACAACCTGGGATAATATCATAGACTATGAAGTACTCTGTGACTGCGATGACTTCGTGACCCAGTTGAAGTACGAAATTCCAGATCTATTTTTGACACAAGAACAGCTTGATTCTAAGAGGCTCAAAAACAAAAGGGCCAGGTTACAAAAGACCAAAGTCAAGCAAGAGCTACCAACAGAATTAGCCAAAAAAGAATTATTTGTCGAGTCCTTTGAACTTGGACGAGATCTAACACCACCTAACACTCCTAGCAAAAAGCAAGCACCGTCATTGAAACGAAAAGACCCCACAGGAACATCAACAATGCATAAACCAACTTTAAATTTTGAGTTACCTACTCCACTTTCCAGTTTTACTGAGGCAGAGACCGAGAATTTTAATGCATCTAAGATGATCAAGGAAGAGCGCGATACTCAACCGCTTCTGCTGGTGTGCGTAAACATAGACAGAAAGTCCAAGAGACCGTTTCTGGAGATAAATATGTACTAATTAGCCAATTCCGTACAGAACTGACAGTCATGTAATTAATCCGTCTGCAGGACTGATGTATACGTGAAGTATATTTATATGCACAGCAACTCAAGAATCCAAAATGGATCTGGTTTCGACAATGTGGGAGACCATACTTCCCCAGGATGTTCTGGTCGATAAAAGCCAATCGCTTAAGTCAACCAGACTGTCGGATTCATCTCAAAAACGATACAGTTCCGATTTTCAATCATTTTGGAACTACTATACGGCTAAAAATGACCAACAATCTCAAGAAATCGACCAATTGAATGATAAAAAGAAGAATATTAGCAAGCAGTCCACGAGCTCGTCTACCCACAATGACTCATTGCTTTCGGACAAATTAATGGAGAAGATTATTCTGATGATGGTTCCTATGAATGTGGAAAATTCTGAGACAAGAATGCAGCGGTTATCTGTCCAAAGTACTCGGCCATCGCTTTCTATGAACTTGATGTCCACGAATGCAACATTGTTGACACTGCGTCTTTCATACACCTTTCAATGTATAGATGCAGTCACAATCTTCTTCAGCTGGACGGAACCAACATACACTATAGCAGTTTTGCTCGTGGCAACCCATTTGATTCTAAAGCCACAACTTTTGCTTGCAATTCCCTGCTTTTACTTAATGGCCAATGTTCTTGTGCCGCACTACATGATACGGCATCCACCTGATAATTCTTTGAAAGAGATCTTGGGACGGAACCCTATCCCCGCTGGAGGAGATCCTCTTCGGCCATGTTCATTACCCAAGCCAGTACCCCAATTCTCTCAAGAATTTCTCCTCAACTTGACAGACTTGCAAAACCATCAGTTGGATTTTGTCATAGTTTATGACTTCGTTGTATGGCTCACGAAGGACTACTTGTACTTCAAAGACGAAAACGTCAGCAGTTTATTATACATTATATTGTTGTGCACTTTAGCCTACAACGTTTTGGTGCTTCCACGTGTTCTCCAGTTTATGTGGGCTTATCTTCCGATCAAGCTGGTTTTGATTGTGCTGACTTGGGTATTTACGTTCATGTTTCACCCGGCCGTGAAGAATAATCTCCTTAATTTGATATTCGACGAAAATACCAGAATAGCCGTGGTGAGCAATAACAATCGCTTAGAGACCTACTTGATCAAAGTCTTATTTCAAGAAGAGACCCGCAAGGCAGAAACCAGGGAAGTCGAGGTATTTGAGTTGCAGCGGCTTCTGTTCAAAACCAACATCTGGGAACCGTTGGGATTTACAAACGAGGTATTCACGATTAATAATCCAACCCGAAAGACAACTAGTGACATTCTAAGAGCAATTAATGATAAAGATGATAATGACAATGAACAAGATGAAGCTGACGAAGAACAGCATGAGAGTGAGGAAGAAAACGAAGATGAGGCGACAATCTTGTCGCACATCAGCCATTGCTCCGATCTTAATTCGGTAGGACCACCATTAGGTTGGAGGTTCGAGAGTAACTGGTCACTTGATCTTTGGCCCACCAAATGGGCGAGCAACCGTATCATCGAAGATGTGGTAAACATCGATGGTGATGAAAAATGGGTCTATGATGCTCCCTTAGATTCACATAGCATGTACAGACGGCGGAGATGGACCCGGTTATGCAGTCGGGTCATCCGTACGTAGAACGAGAAACGAATGTAATGAACGCATGTAACACTACTTCATAAAATTCATTAAGTCCAACTGAGATCGACCACCATCCAGTTTTTTCTGAGCCAACATATTTCCAAGGGTACTTTTTCGTTTCTTGGTACGCTGGCGAGACTTGGATTTGACAGGTTCTCCTGTTGGAGCTGTAGGTTTAGTAGGGACGGCCAACTTGAAAATTCTCTTCAGATTACAGCAAGTGCAATGGTACACCAATTGATTAGCACTCTGATTATCCCTTTTCATGTACACTACTCGTATCCGTACATTGATTCCTGGTATGTATTTGACTCCGCATTGGTTACAAAATCGTTGTGTTTCATACTCGTCTGGCAAAGCGATTTCGTTCTGGTCAATATAGCTCAGAAAAAGATTACTGTACTTCCTATTCAACATAGGCGTAGCAGTGACATGCGCTAAGTTGTTATAATGCAAAGCCATTGCTGAAATAGCTTGACTTCCGCTGCTCATGATTACGATTTTGCAGCCAATAAGTGCAGCTTGATATGTGATGAGATTGAATCCCGATGCGGCGCGCACTCTCCTGTGAGACTACACCAGTAAAAGCTGCTGTATCTGCGAGCTCCGAAATTCGGCTTGCAGAAGGCCAATGAGCGCGCGAAAATTATTAAGCACCATAGAACCGTTGCGATAAGAGTGGGGAGGCTGCAACAAAAATATTTCCAAGATCCAGTGTACTGAACTTCTAACCACAGTGTAGATTCGTACTTGGACGTTTATTTAGGTTATACCTGTCAGTCATAACGAACATGGCCATTATACTAGCACCCAGAAAGAAGCTCAGGCTCATGTCTACATTACAAAACCCACACGCTAGAGTGCTCAAGACTTGCACAAGATGCCGACAACACAAAACCCGTTGTGATGCTGTTACGACTCATCCTGGTCCTTGTTCACATTGTTCCAAGAAGAAGTTGAAATGCACATTGGAGGTGATCTCTAAGAAACCCGATCGTGGAAATGATATGGTTGAACGCCTTGGTGACGAAGTCAGTCATATAAAGTATGCTTTGGAAGCTATGACTGACCGTAAAAACAAGTTGATCCAAGCTCTTGCACAGCGGAAGAAGCAAGGTCCATCTATAGCAGAGATCCAACATGTTCTTGAGCTCGAAACGCCAGAAGCCTCTATACTGCCCCCTCTAGGACCTTCTTACGATTCAGATTTCATTTTGTCTTCGGAAGCGTCTTGTGACCCGTTCACAATAAGCATTATCGATGCCCAATACCACTTTGCTGACTATCAGCAACATTTCCTCAAACATCTCCCCATTTTCCCACCTATGTTTTTCAATGAAGACGTCATGTCCATCTACAACTCAAACGACCTTTTATTCTGGTGCATTATACTCACCTCTTATCGTCGTTCGTCAAACTACAGCAAGTTCCTCCATCTTAGCAAACACATCAAAGCTCGGGTGGTGGAAATGTGCTGGTACAATACCCCACGCCATGTGTACACATTAGCTTCCTTGCTCATCTTAACCACTTGGCCCTTACCAGCACCACACGACGAACTGATAGAGAATAATATAGCTGTCAAGTTCATCGCATTAATGAAGAGAATCGCATTACAACTCGGCCTTCATAAGGTCGAGTTCATCAATGAGTTCAGCCACAAAACTGAGGTCAACATCTCAGAAGAATCTCATCTCAACAATTTGATCCGTGAAAGAATCTACAAGTTTATCGCTATAAACTCCAATTATTGGTTGATCAACTTGGGTATCTCCAATTCCAACTACAACGGAACCGAAACCGACTACGTGATCAATAAGGCCAATGCTCTGTTTGAAGGAAACCTTCCAGAGGATAGATATACAAACTGGCTCCTTCGGTTATCTTTGATTCAGCTGAAGCTTAACGAAACCATCCTCGAAAAATCCAAGGCATCGTACAACGACTCTACAAAATTAATGAATATCCACATGTTCGATGTGATCGTGAATCGTCTTACTTTGCACCATGACTTGAAGGAGGATTCCTTAAGTCGTTTGAGTGTGGAGTTTTCACGCCTTCAATTATACATCTATGGATTTTCGATCAAAAATGTCACACTCAAGAATTACAAGAATTTTCTCAAGCGGGCCTTGGTATCTTGTAAACGAGCACTTGATTTATACGAAGAAAGTTTCGGAGAAGTCAAAAATTTTGCTCAAGTTCCAATCCATTATGGCTTCATCCTTGAGCTAGTATCATTGATACTCATGCGCATATTTCATTCACCGTACTTAGACACTACTGAAGAATATGAGACAGTCAAGAACCATTTTCTTCGTGCTTACTGCTTCTTGTCAAAAGTTAACGACGATCCATGGCGCGATTTCAATTCCAAGCATTTGAGTATTCTCAAGCTGTATGACAACGCTTGCTTAGAATCTGGCAATAAGGTGTCATTGGCAGGAAACTCAGTTTTCTTGGTTGAAAAGTTGAGTAATTACATGGTGTCTTCCTTAAAGTATGAGATGATATTTTCGATCTATGAGAACAAGCGTCATGAGACTTCTCTGGTAATTACATGGTCACAATATGGATTGGATGAGAGAAATGCATCAAACGGCGAAGTTATCGAGTATCTACTCCATAACTGTACAATATTTAAGACATAGAAGCTAGCATACAATAAAGTTTCGATACAACATAATTTTTTTATGCATCTACTTCAGTCCATTGAGCATTCAATTTTTTGGAAGCCACGAACGGTTTAGTGACATAATAAGCAACCAAGAGCACCGCCATTGTAAGTAACAATTTGGTTTTGTCAAAGTTAGAGCTCAAGACGTCGTAGGACAAGGATGGTTGAATGTTACTGCAAAAGTAATTCAAGTCATTCACAGCACAAATGATGGATGTTGACTCGAGATCTGTCTCTTTGACTAATAATTTTGTATCTCTTGTTGGTATAAATTTGTCAACATGATTTACAACTTGAGTTCCAACTGATTTGATAATTGGCTCATATGGCAGCATTCTGAAATCATCAGCAAGATCAGATTGCGTCATTTCACGATCGTCAATTCTTCTGCTGTTCAAGATGTATTTTGGTATTTCTGAAAGTTTACCACTTGATGTCAATGCAACTATGGATTTTAGCGTGATTCCATGTTTTGAAAAAGTTGAAACCAACGATGTGATTTTCTCCTCATAAATGAAAGTTTTGGTCGAGACTTGAATGTCCGATGTTGAGTTAAATGCTGATTGGGGAGTAGGGTCGTAACTTACAGCAAACAAATCAACTACTGTAATCCTCTGTTCCCAATGTGGTTCCGAAATGTAATAACTGTAAACAATCCAGTTGTCCGCCATAGTTAGGCTCACAGAATTGAAGTCAATGTTGGGAATGTCATGCTTTTGCGCAAATACGCGAGATCCAGTAACTCCATCGAGCAATTCAAGATTGAGCTGGGAGCCTCTTTGCGTCAAGATCGCCACGAGATTTCGGTTCAAATATTTGTAAAGAATGGTCTTGTCTGACTTAGAGATACCGGCGGAAACAGTTTGGTGTAATGCAGGCATGGAAGAAGAAGCGACAACGTGACCAGTAATAGGGTACGACCAGGTAGCCCTTTGGTTGCTGTTAATTTCGAATCCAATTGCGAGATCATCTCCAACTTCGACATAGTAATCATTTAACTGGTCATCAACCTTTAAGTCCAGTTCCAGCAACTTAATTAACTTCGATTTGGTATCCGTTGCGTAGATCTGGTCGTTGACCTTAAAAGCGGTTTTCAATTTTGAAGTTCTTTCGGTTGTCAATGTCTTCCCATCGAAATCGAGCTTCAAGAATCCGTCTTCAAAAACGAAGTAAAGTTTCTCATCGTTTTCAATGATCTCGATCAAGCTACCCAAAGCTTGGGGTAACTCAGATTTCCAGGCAGGCTTACCACTCTCTGTATGCAATGCTACGGCAGAGGTACTGGACGCTTCGAAAAATACTAAAAGTTTGGCTAAGCCAAATTGACTCTCTCTGGTAAAAGTCTCCCCAGATTTGGTATCAACGTGCGCAGCAAATGATGCAACGTAGGCACCCAATTCACTTAAATGTCTTCTGACCCGCAAGATCCAGTTTGTCAAGGGAAATTGATTCTCCGAATCTAAAATCGAATGGAACAAGATTTTTGTGTTCTCAGTTTGTGGTTTGTCAATGAGAACGTAGTTTTGTCCTAAATAATGTTCGAGGGAAATATGACTTTCGACAATATGATCATCTGTAACAGATGCCAAGGAAATTATATTTGGTTCTTGTCTGACGATGGTAACCAACCAAATTCTTTCTGTGCTCACGATGGCTGATTTCTTTTTTGAATCCAAAGGATAAGCTCTAATAGAAATGGAGTCAATTAAACCCGTGTAAAGGAAATCGTTAAGTGTGAAGAGGTGAACATTCTTGTCCGTATATACCGCAAGCCAGGAAGCAATTCCATCACTCTGCTTAACGGATGTAATCACTTCTTTAGCGGTATAAGAAAAGACAGGCGCTTCACCTTTGAGCTTGAAGATATCGATCTTTGATCCACTGAAAGAGTAGTAGTAGCTCTGAGACAATACACCAATCGTACCCCTTGTGGAGTGACTATCTATGGATTCTGATTCCAAGTTAATGAATGAATTTCCAGTCACTACCACCCCATCTCTCATGTCGAGTATGTCCAGGTATTTAAAAGACAAGCTGCTGGCCATTTTATGAGATACGGTAGCACCATTGGCAGATACAGTGAACAATTCACCCGAGTTGTCGACCACATAAGCCATGTCGCCATGCTGACAGTATCGGAAACTCTTGATATTAGAGGAAATATTTGTACGACTGCCATCGTTATGAAGAAGGAGCATTTCTCCACCACTCAAAACCACAATTCCGCTAGTGAACAAGAACGCTGGCAACTGTTCAATTGTACCTACACCAGTATGCGTTTGAATCAACGTACCGGTGGAAGATTCCCATACACTGACATCGCCGCCGTGGTTGTAGGTAACAATATACTGCAAATTGGGAGACAAAAAGTATTCCAGAATGGGACTCATTGATAAATCCACTCTCCAAACCACCTTTGTATCACCGTCACCAAAATCTAACCTGACCAATTGGTTCAATCCGGTCCAGGCAATCACCGATTGGTTTGATACAATGTCGAGCTTTTCAACGTTGCCAATCAAAGGTTTAAGCCAGTCCTGAACAAATGCATCCTCCATGTACACAGCTGACGCTAGACTGAATAAAAACCAGCACACATATGCCCACGGCTTCATGATGGGAATATATTTTCAGATTATCGCACAGTAAACTGGACAGTTCGCGCCTTGAAGTCGACACTCAGATTACAAGCAAACGCAAAATAGAGAATTATCCATGTCAGAAGCGACAAGTGAACCCCAGCTTCCTCCAGGATACATCTTCCGCCCCTTGAAGAAGTCAGACTACACGAACCAGTACATAGAAACATTGAAGGTGTTGACGGTGGTTGGTGATATCAGTGAAGCTGAATTTGATGATTTGTACGAACATTGGCTGACTTTGCCAGACATATATAAGCCCCATGTCATTACAAATGACCACGGATCGGTAGTGTCTACCGGTATGCTCTTCGTGGAGAAAAAACTCGTGCATCAGTGTGGTAAAGTTGGACATATAGAGGACATAGCTGTGGCTAAAAGTGAACAGGGTAAACGTTTGGGCAAGGCTATGATCACAAGACTCAGTGAAATTGCCAAGACAGCCGGTTGTTACAAGGTAATATTAGACTGCTCTCCCCACAATGCTGGGTTCTACGAGAAATGTGGATTTTCCAATGCTGGCTTCGAAATGTCAAAGAGATATTCTGAATAGATGAGCTACTAGGTGAGTTGTAAACATGTGCATTATTTTCATATTCTCTCCAAAGCCTGCGTTAGTTAGTGTTCTCTGTCGATATCTTCGTGATACATACCTCTAATGAAACAATTGAATTTCCTCTTATAACCTAACGTTAGTAGTTGCCATTGACCTTCACGGAATATATTACTTACTACTGTGCCCATATCTGTGTCTCCGTCTACCGTATCCCCAAGAGTTACGTTCAAAAATACCTGAATATTAGTATGCTTTCATCGAACAGTCAAGTATACTTACATCGTATCCTCGTAAAATTCCCACCACACTACGAGATCCGTTCAAATGTACAGACACCTTTCGATCCAAATACTGCTGTTAATATAGGCATCAAGCCATAATGTAGTTTACTTACTTTTTTAAGTTCTGGTGCCGAAACCATAGTTGACAAATTGGGCTCATCGAATTTCGTGCGATCACAGCGATAACGCGAATCGTAAACACTCAACATTAATATATATCAACACTTTCTCCCGACAATTGTGCTATCGGTACGGCTATTTATGGATTCAAATGAGTAATATCCCAAACTTGTCACTTGAAGAATTGTTAGGTGACTCACCAAAACAAAACCTGACAGCGGGAAGTGGAAACTCCATTGGTCTCGAGAATGAAGCAATGACCAATATTCCTGCTCCTTTTGATCAACAAGAGGCTCAGACACCTGCCGACGCCAAAGAAATTAACTCCCAATTACTGCTTGATGCTCTACTTGAAGAAAATCGAGAGCGAATAAGGCTTAAAAAGCTAAGAGATTCCTTACTTATAAAAAGATCAGAAGTAAAAGCCGATGCAGAGGAAGTTAACATCAGAGTGAGCTATTTAAGGTCGAAAAGAAAACCCAGAAAAGTAAAAAAACGAGCAAAGAAAGCATCTTTTGTACTGGTTTCTCACGATGACGCTTCATCCATAATTCCTGCTTCCAGCTTCAATTTCCTACCCTCTAATGACTGGCCGGACCGCTTGAAGTTGATCCGCTTCTTTGCACCTTATTTGGATATAAAGCACCAAAAATCACTGACAGATTACAACTCCTCACGAACGTTTACATTCACGTTGGTTTCACCATACCTATTCAAGGTCCCGTTTGAACTCTCACTTTCACTGTCCAATTCAGTTAGAAGTATCGAACAGCTTTCAGAATCATGCCTCACGACACTATTCTTATTATCACCGGCGGTACATCAAAAGATAGTACATGAGTATATCCCAAACTGCAAGCTAACAAACATTATGTACTGCTTGTCATCATTTTCGTCAATACTCCAGCAGAGGGTTACTGTGATGGGCGATATAATCCATAAATTCAAAAACTTTGTCACGAATCCTCGTTTCCAAAGTATCAATAGCGTCGAAGAAAACAGAAGTAATATCAAATGGTATGCGGTATTGAGAACAGTTGATCACATTGACCTAAAAGTGCCATTGCAAGGCTCCATTTGCCTGCTTGTGATTTCTTGGAAAGTTGCAGTCGAAGACAATGTTACAGGAGCTTGCGGCGCAGATCTTGGACTTGTAGCACATATGAACTCCAAACATGTAGATTTATCGTCTACGTTTACAGCACTAGCAATGGACCACGGGGTGGTCAATGCGTTGGAAACAATTTTGAAATCGTCTTTAAAGATAATATTGTGAATAGCATAAATTTATATTATACACTAACCGTCAATGTCCATCGTCTCTTTTTCCAAATCAAATTTAATCTTGATCCCATCAATGCTCTTCTTAGCGGCCTGTGTGGCATATTTTTGCTGGTAATAGGCTACTGCTTTGCAAATATATTCCGCAGTCTGACCAATTTCTTCAAAGTCATACGTGGGAACATATTCAGAGTCACGAGTCACCATTTCACCATCTTTATTGACCGAGTCGTTATCTTTCTGCAGGTTTTTCTGGGTGCCTACTATTTCTGCAACTTGGCGAGACACATAAGTTTCGGCTCCACTTATAAGATCATTTCGTATGCGTTCCCATTCTATTCCAAGTAAACGGTTTCCGGAGTTTCTTCTGTATTCGAAATGTTTTCTCAACCATTCCTTTAAGATCAACTTTCTAGTATCGAAATCAAGTTTTGTCAGTCCGTAATCTTCTCGTGCTTGATGTATATATGGGGTTGATTTTGCAATAATATTATATTGCGATGCAGCAGACATATAACTTCGAGGTACACGAGGATAAGTATCAATGTTAGCCAAAGTGATATCAGCCAAGTCTTTAATGGGAATTTGTGGATAGTATGACGAAACAGGTCCGTCAGCTGCATCGATTAAATCATCGCCCAATGCGTACTGAGCGATGTCAACTTCATCAACGAAGGAGGATTCATGATTGAAGCCATTTGTCTCAAGAATATCTTTCTTTTGTTTTTTTACTAAATGGCCGACGTCAGTTTCGTCCCGGTGCAGATCTGGACTTGGCATGTCGAACGAATCATCGGCATAGTCATCAGCCACCCTCTTAGCTTTGTTTCCCCTCTTTGGTTGGGTATTATGCTCTTCCTCAGCGATGCATTTGAGTCTTGTGTTGTACATTTTTTCTGAGTACTGTATCTCATAGTCCGTATCTTTGTCAAAATCGTCTATTTGACTGTCTGACAAGAGTTCAATGGGATTTATTATACCTGGATGAAATGGATTCAATTGGAGCTCTTCATCAGTAAAGCTTGTCTCAATGTATGTATACATAAGCCATAAGAAACGCTTTGCCCGGTTTGCGGGATGAATTCTAGAGTTCATGAAGAATTCCATGAATCTGTTACCTTCACCCAAGAAAGCTGTTACTGCTGGGTGTTCTACTGCACGATCCGAGGGGTCATGTTGGAAACGAATTGGCTTGAAGGTGTTACTCATGAAGAACACCAACTGTGTTGGAGTAACATTCGGTTTTTTTGCCGGAGGATACTGGAGTACATGATCCAAAGAACGCAAGGGAGGGTCTACTTCAGTGACCGCCTTCAAGATTGACTTTATACGAGGAGTGTCCTGCAATGGCTTGGAGCCTCCGTAAACAGGGTCAGCTTGAAGGGAAGGTATCGAATGGTAGGTTCTCATAAGTGACCGCATTTCCGGAACGAAGTTGATAGTTGTGTTGAGTCTTCCCGAGTTTACTAGAAGGCAAACTTTAGCCACAGACTTACCCATTTCCCGGTTGCGAAGGAGCCTCTCACGCAAGATTTTCGAGCACTTGCCAGACTCAGCAAGAGTCCGAATATAGAGATCACAAAAAGTCAACTTGGGCTCATTGCAAGATGCTAATATCTCGCAATGAGGGAAAGAATTCGTAAATGCTTTGGTCGGGTCGTCAAACAACGCTTGCAAGAAGTCGTATTGGATGTCCTTTCTCCAGAATGGTTCTCCATCAGCCTTTTTGAGGTGTCGAGCACTTTTGGAGGTGGCTACCTGATTGCTAGGCTTTTTTTTGGGCTTTCTACGTGGTTGGGGTTCTGGTTCAACCTTTTGCGGGACATTGTATACCACTCGACTTGTTTTCGAATTCACATCTGCCTCATTTTTGGAAATGCTAATTGTAGGACGAGGCTCTTGTTGTTCGGTTTCCGGAGATCCGGCTCCCGTCTCCTTGTCGGCAACGATCTGCTCTCTATTCTTGGCCATTTCAATTACCATTTCAGTTGTGGGAGTGAATGCTGCTGCCTTTGTTGACGTTCTCAGCAGAGGAAGAACAGAAACTGAAGAATTTGTCGTCACATTGGAGTCACTAAGTTGATGAGGAGCCAACGGATTACTCTGGGATGGAATTTGAGATATAGGTGGAATAGTTACTCTAAGCCCATTTCCATCATTCACAGGCTCTTGTACTGGTCTGCTTGGCTCTTTATAAGAGTCCAGCACAGGATCATAGTGTGACATGCTAGTACAAAAACCACGATTGTTCGCAATTTGGACCACGTTCGTCCACGACTGGTACAATCAGCGCGAGCCGGTAGTTGATAATTCGCGATCACCGAGTCTGGAGTAGTGGGGTCTCAAGTATTCATTAAAAATGGCATGGAGGCAGTTTCAGCTCTTCGATACACTTCCTATTCGAGATCCAAACTACAATTCTGACAATGCTCTCTACTCAAATGCTTCATTATCAGCCATTGGTGCGTCCTCTAGCTACCTAGTGATAGCGGTGAACTCAGCCAGTTTGAAGATTATCAACAAGCAGATGGAAGTAGTGGGTGAGTTTCAGGCATACGAATGGGACTATAGAATCACATACATCAAATCTGTAGCCGGCTCAGATTTGGTTTTGACAATAGCCGAAAAGTTGGGTGCAACTCCGGTCATCAAGTTGTGGGATCTTCCAAAGCTATTGGAAGTTGTCCGGTCTGGTGTGGAGGAAACAATATTCAAGTACCAAACCATGGTCAAGATACATAACGGTGACAATTCATTCCCGATAAGCTGCTTTCTGTTCAATCAAAATCTTAATTGCCTCGCCATTGGCTATACCAACGGAAAAGTGGTACTTGTTCGCGGAGACCTTATCAGAGACCGTGGCTCGAAACAGAGAATAGTCTATGATTCGCATGATTCAATCACCGGAGTCCACTTCAACAAACACCACGACCTAATTTACGTCACAACTACATCCAAAATTGTCACTGTCCAGACCACCGGCCGAAACTATGGTCAACCAAGCCGCATTTTGTCCAAGAAGACCGGCGTAGATTTGCAATGCAGCACCATAGATGATTCCCAAAGTATGATTGTGGCTACGTCCGATTCCATCCGATATTATTCCCATCTTCGCAAACTCGAAACTATTCTCCTCGACATGCCGAAGCGAATCATACACAAGTATCACAAGAACTACTTGGTTATTGCCTCGTTGACCGGTGAAGATATGCAACTGTCTAAGATTGTAATTATCGACTTGTTGAACAAGCACATATCCTTTAGTTTGACGATCCCAAATTCGTATATTACCCATGTATTCACTATGTGGGATGATGTATACTTACTTGACTCCAACGGGTTGCTTTACCAGATTCATGAAAAGCCAATTAATCAACAAATCGAAATTATCCTTCAGAGGCAGTTGTTCACCATTGCAAACAAGCTTGCTGTGCAATGGAATCTTCCTTCCAAGATGTTGTTGAAAATAGAAAGATTACATGGTGATCACTTATACGAGGAAGGTAATTTCGAGGTATCTGTCGAGTGTTATGCGAAGTGTTTGAACTACTTTGATACTAATGACTCGTCGGACGAATCTGTGCATGAATTTATTATGAGCATTATAATGGGATTCAAGGATATCTCAAACACAAAAAACCTAACACTGTTTTTGAGCAGTTTATCAAATCGTGGTTTGGCGGATAATGACCACATTACCCTCTTACTTTGTTGTTATTGCAAACTTCAAATGGTCAACGAGCTTGATGATTTTATCGATAATTTAAACCTATCCAAAAACTCACATCTAGAATCTTTGAACTTTCAACTCATCATAAACCTTTTCAAGGAGTGCAAGTTTTATTCTCAAGTAATTAAATTACTTGACAAATTAGACCAGCCCAATTTGATTGTGGCAATTCAACTTAACGACTTGAAGCAACCTAGCCAATGTCTTAAGTTTATTAAAGGTTTGCCAGTCGATGACTTATTGCTAATTTTGATTGATCATTCCAAGCGGTTGTTGGAGCACTTACCATTGGAAACTACCGAATTACTTATTAATGTCTTTACTGGAACTTACAAGCCAATCAAGAACGTACCAACTGCTGATAGTGATGCCAATGGTCTGAATGAACTACATAATTCAGGTACACTCAGCAGTTACATGGCTTTCCTCAACTATCTTGGGGGAGATCTGAAAGTGGAAAACCTTCCTGAACCAACCGAACCAACATACTTACCACCTAGAGCCAGCTTGATCTTTTCCAGTTTCATGAACAACCCTTATGAGTTTGTTATTTTTTTGGAAGCATGCATTCACACATTTGACAAATATCAGGGAAATTCCAATGACAAGAAGGAATTGTTGATAACTTTATTCGAGAGGTATCTATCGTTGGAAAAGCTGGATCCAGAGAATACTACAGAGTGGATGAATAAAGCCAATGCACTCCTCCAACAATACCCTAAATTATTGGATAGACTGTCTGTCCTCTTGCTTTCCCATATTAACGGATTTCAAGATGGTGAAAAATTCTCCCAACAACAGAACGGATTTGAAGAGAGCTTATTCCAAAGTGCCCAGATTGTTGGGGATACTGAGGAATGCTTCAACATTGTGCGGAAGTATGGGGAATCAAAACCAATGCTATACATGTTGGTTTTTCGGTATATGGTTTCGCTGGAAACAGTGTTCAGCAAGATAACCCAAAAGGATATGACGTTTATTCTTCAAAATATCCAAAAGCACAGATTGGCAACGCCAGTTGAAGTTGTTCGAATTCTTAGTAGCCAGGACTTCACTACTTTGGGGCTCGTCAAGGATTACTTGATCGATTATCTTGACCAGCAATCACAGGAAATCTCCAACAACGAAAAGCTTATTCAATCATACGAAAGTGAGTCGACAAAATATACCCTCAAATTGAACGAATTGAAGACGCAGCCCTTTTTGCTACAGAACAACAAGTGTTCCATGTGCCGGTTAAAGCTTGACTTCCCTGTCATACACTTCAAGTGCAAGCATTCATACCACCAGCGTTGCTTGAATGAAAATACCTACATGGCAGTATCGAAACTGGCTAATGAATTGTCACTGCGCTGTCCCATTTGTTTCAAAGATATCGATCAGGTCTCAGCTCTTCGAGAGGCACAACTACAAGTGAAGCATCAAGAGCAAGAGTTCAGGCATCTATTGAACGAGACCTCCGATCGCTTCAAATTGATCACAGACTACATTGGGCGAGGCGTAATGGAAGAGGACTACGTTCCAATTGCCGAAGAGTGAGGTTTGCACATGAGGATCAACTGTGGCATGTTACGGCTGAAGTGGCACCAGAACACCTATTGCTGTTATCTGTATACGCCTACGTGCAGGCCGAAGTGACACATTTTAGTAAAGGGAAATTAAGAAATCGACAGCAAGAACCCTCTATTATTAGTAGTTAAATATTCTCTGCTCTTCATGTAGCCAACAGGTCTCTTCTCGAATTCCCCTTACCTACAGACAGCAATTATTGCTGCCGCAACTCGCCATGAGGTCTCGTGACGAAAAATTTCGAGGGAGAATTTTATCAATTATTCCATTTGCCGATTTATCACATAATGTCCACCATTCCTGTAACTACTCCTGATAAAGCTTTATTGACCTGGGAAGACCCAGCCAGAACCGGAAAGGTCTTTGGAGCCATTGTTGCTGTTCTTGTTGTTTTCAAGACCGTCAACTTGTTTAATGTATTCTTCCACGTCGCCTACTTGGGATTGCTCGGTAAGTATAAAATGAGTTGGAGCTTTAGCTGAACAATTTGTGGATCATGGCATTCACATGTGTTAACCGAGCCCCATTGATTGATGTTGCAGAGAAAAGCAACATTTTTTATCACGAATTTTACTAACAATAGTTGCTGCTGCCGCTGAATACGCTGGAAAACTTGTCACTGGTCAAGGTTTCGTCACCAAGTACAAGCCTGCTGCCAGATCTTACGCTAAGCAATTCAACAGCGAGATTTTGCCCGAAGTTGCCAAGTTTACTGAAAAACTCGAGGAGCAAATCCAAAAGATCATCTATGCCCATGACATTGAGACTACTTTAAAGGCCGCTGGTGTGTCATATGTTCTTTACAAGGTCACCTCGTGGTTTTCTCTCTACACCTTGTTGTTCGCTGCTGTTGTGTTGACCTTCACTCTTCCTGCTGTGTACGTGCACAACAAGAAGGAGATCGATGCTGCCGTGGCCCAATACACCAAGATTGCTAAGGATAAGGCTTCTGAGTTGACTGCCTCTGCACAGAAGAAAGCTGGTCCACACTTTGACGCTTTCGTGAAGAAGACTGGTCCACTTGGATCTTTCGTCTCCCTGAAAATCCCAGTTAGAACCGCCGGATCCACGGTTGGTTCCGAGACTAGATCCTACAAGGAGCCAACTTCTGCCACCACTACTGGCGCATCCAAGTTTCCTGAAGTCCCAGCCTCTGCTGATGACTCTATCTTGGACGAGTTCGATGACGCTGCTGATACCTCGAAGGTGGAGGTGCCAGTGTCGTTGTAATCGTGTGCCAGCGTTGATTTATTTTTATATTAAGTAAGTTTCGGGCTTCTTGCCTGAGAGTATTTATATATGCCAATGTGGCCAATTGTTTAAACTATTCAGGATTAGGAAGCCTTTTGAAACATGCGACGAACTTGCTACCCTTATTTCTGGCCACCTTCTGACCCTCCTCCGTAGAGGTGTACATGATGGACACACACTTGTCGTTGTCTTCCCACGTCTTGTCCAAACGCTCAAAAAGTGGGTGTGCTTCTAAATGCTGCACCATCCAGTTGTGGAGATCTTCAACATCGGTGATGGTATAAACGACTCCGCCTTCTCTTAATACATATGCGTACTCAGATAACAACGTGGTGGTGATGATTCTTGCCTTGTGCTTTCTCTGCTTGAAGTGGGGGTCGGGGAAACAGAAAAACATCTTCTTGAGTTGTCCGCGATGGAAGAAGTTGGGTAAAAACTTCATGGCATTACCACGAAGCACCGCTATGTTCTGGTAGTTGACTTTGTCCTGCTCATGTTTCTCTCGCAAGGCGATTATTCTATCTTCGACGTATTGTGTCACTTGAACTCTGATTTCCATTCCGAGAATTAATGATTTGGGATATTCCTTGGCCAAGCCAATCATCAACCCACCATATCCACATCCTATGTCGGCAATTTCTACTCTGCTATCGATATTTTCGTAGGCCGGATACAATTTGTTCCATTCCATAGCATCTGGATTGCGAGGATAGTCGAGCAGATGGTCGGAAAATGGGTTTGAATGGGCTCTTTGTCGATAATATCTCTTTCTAGGAAGATCTGGTTTCACTTCATCTGTAATCTTCACTGTCTTCTTCCTGGCCCCTTCTTTCTCCTCTCTGTAGGCTCGTCTTTTCGATTCACTGTCTGTGGACATTAGAGAAGTTATCTATTTTCGCGATGAGATGCCTATGAGATAATGTTCCTACAGAAACCTTGATATGTCAATATTTACAAGCTACTCATCCTTGGACGACTCGGGGTCCAAGTCCTTTTTACGTTGATCCATAGTCAAGTAGAGACTGGTACCAGGAGACTCTAAGGTTCTCACCAATCCGGCACCTCCAAGAATTGTCAATAATCCAGCAAGTTGACCCTGCAATTGCTCTCTGTTTGGTAAGTCTTTGAAAGCATCTACTTGTTCAGCATCGAACACCCTGCTTTCTATCTTGGCACCAATCAAAATAAGTTTTTCCTGTGCGGTTTTCAAGATCTTCAAGGTTTGCATCACCACACTCGGGTCGCATTTCGGAATAGTTATGACGGCAGTAGGTCCATTAAGCAATGGAGATAACGGATGAACCACGTCTTTGTTTCTGGCTGACGTCTCTCTATCAGCTGGATCCTGTTCATGCTCCGATCTCAAGTAGACATTATATATACTGTTTCGGATGATGTTTAATTGAGCACCAGCCTTCCTCAATTCACTACGGAATCTCTTGTTGTCGGCTTTGACCAAGTTGTTGTGGTGCACATATAACAATATTTCGTTATTATCGTTCAAGTACTTGTAATAGTCGACCAAAAACGTCTTTCTAGCCCAAATATGTTTGCCAGTGTCTCTATTTTCCACCAGTAATGCTGAAGATGTGCTCTCATATCTCACACTTAATACACTCAGAATTGGTGTGAGTATTCTAGATGTGTGGTGGTAGTTACATATTGGCTTCAAAAGCCTGCTCCAGCTTTTTAATGCAAACATGACAGAACAGTTAGCGCTAGTATTGAATCAGTGGAAATTTTCAGCTGGTGAGGGCACGATAATTGATAGTTGCAAATATGGCACTAATTCAAACGGAATTCAACATTTAGGGGAAAGTGGGTACTTACTATATGCTAGTTTCCGATATCGAACACAGGGTAGTTATTCTGAAATAAAACATAGGTCCAAAATTTGCAGTGCAAAATTACTTCTCAACAAAAAGTGCATTTAGATGTGCAAAGACACATACAGACTTCAAACCAACGTGAACGGAACACTGAGACAGCCCATTCATCCTCCAATTGTTTTCCTTCCCTGACTCTATCCTTTACTATTTCTTTCCCAAGCTTCTTTCCCACCCGCACGTGACTACACAAAAAATCATCTTGTACAACATCTCGACCCTGTAAACCCAATGTGTCATGCCAGAACCCTCGTACGATGACTTTGTAGAGTCATTGAACCAGAGTGCAAGCGCTACTGAGTATTCTACTATCTCAAATTTCAAGCGTATTTCGGAAGCAAAGTCCACCCAGAAAGCAAAGAAGCAATCAGTTGATAAGGCGGGAGATTTTGGAATAACTGATGTTCAAAGAATTGAGCACTCTTACCAACTTATCAAGAAGAACCTTCGTACAATACTTGAGCATTGCCCTGACCAAGTTGAAATAAACAAGCTCATTCACACTGATGACATCCAAGAAGATGTCAAAAGAGCAATATTACTAAACAAGTCAGTACTACTGGCTTCGTGCTTGAAATCCATGTACGTGGATGGAAATTTATCTGTGTTTGACTCAATTCTTGCAGAAGGTGTAACATATGTTCCATCACCATCTGGATCAGCGGCCGGAGTGACCAATGATATAAACGATTTGCCCACTTCATCTGGAGAAGGACCTACAAATCTTGATGGGATTCCCCCTCTTCCCACCATCCGTGACCCTGAACTTGCTGCTCGAGTCTTTGTGCACAAGTCCACTACCAATAGTAAGTCATACATGGCGGTGTCAGAACTCATCAATGCACACAACGAGCGGCTTGAATTTCTTGGTGACTCTATATTGAACAACATTGTTACTCTCCTTATATTTGAACATTTTCCGACTGCTTCTGAAGGAGAACTTTCCAGAATTCGGGCGCTGCTCATCAATAATTCGTTTTTGACCGAGTTCTCTTTGGCCTATGGTTTCGACAAGAAATTGATAAGTAACATCAATGAGGACGACCTTCGCAGCGGTAAGCAGAAGATCTACGCAGATTTATTCGAAGCTTATATCGGTGCGTTGATCATTGATCGCAACTATGACACTACTGAAATCAAGGCATGGCTCAAAAAACTTTTGCATGACAAATTGAGGTCAATTGCAAAGGGCATGAAGGACATCAAGGAAGTGAACAAAGATGCTAAGGCAGAATTGTATTCCCTCATTGGCACTGCTGCTTTGCATCCTCAGTATGAAGTCATAGTTGAGGGTGATGGAAGTGAAAAGCAGTATGAGATTGCATGCACAATGAACGGGGAAGTTTTGGGCATTGGCCGAGCTCCAAGTCACAAGGAGGCTGGACTACGAGCTGCAATGACAGCTTTGACGAACAAACCATTGTTGGAGCGTTATGGCAGATTACGTTCGAATACAGATCGGTCGGTCTCAGTTATCAGTGCATCTCGAAGACTGGAATCTCCCAAAGTAGAGGCAAGGTTCAACAAGCTCGATATTGTTGACCGGCAGTTTCCCTTGGTTTCAGATGGATCTGAGGTGGTGAATGCTGATGCCAGAAATCAATTGTACGCAATCATCACCAAAAACTTAGGACCTGATGACATTCCACTGTACAGTGTGGAGGAAATCGACGGATGCTTCAAGGCAAGCGTTTCGATACGAAACCTAACTTTGAGCACAGCTATGGACACATCTAAGAAAAAGGCGCTGAATAGGTGCGCGACACTACTTTTGAAGAACCGAGCTACGTTGGAGAGAGCAATCTCTGCATTTAAATAGCATATAATAATTGTAAATGATATAAATGGTTAAAGGTTAACATGGTTTAAGATTTTGGCACCGAAACTCCTTCACAAAACGGTCCCTTGGCCCAGTTGGTTAAGGCGTGGTGCTAATAACGCCAAGATCGGCGGTTCGATCCCGCCAGGGACCATTTTTTTTTAATTGTTGTGCAAATGCATTGCCTGGTCTTTGTTGCAGTTCCGAGCCACCGAAGGACTTCATTGGTTCTGACTTGCAAAATTGTGTCATGGTAATTTAGACATCTGTTGTTATTCGTAGGTCGAATCTTTTCATCAGAAACAGGGCGTGTGGCGTAGTTGGTAGCGCGTTCGCTTAGCATGCGAAAGGTCTCCGGTTCGACTCCGGACTCGTCCATAATTTTTTTTTGAGTGTCTGAAGCGATCTCAATAGTTTGCAACTTTAATGTCGAATACATTCCCCAGATCTAAACCGTTAGTGAAGTCGGCTGATTCTCTGCAACTGCACACACTGGCTGGTACCACGATGAATAATCCATCAGCAACTTCCACAAACCTATCCGACTACGATTCTCATCTCAAGAACAACAATAGCATCAAAAGCATAATAAACTCGTCACTGGCGGCGAGTTCAAGACTGCTGGCCATTACCGAACTGATGCATGGACGCCAGATGACACGTCAACCATCCCTTAATACATTTACCTCATTCGCTCCCTCCGTTTTAGACTTACCTTATGTTGTCTATCAGAAAGAATTTCAATCTACTGTTGCAGGCTACGAACAATTGCTTCATAAAGCAGCAAATTATCGAGGGGCACTCGAGTCTTTAGCCGAGGCGGCAAGTGATTTTGGACATACGTTGGAGGAGTCAGTGAAGAGTCCAAAAATCGATTTCCGCAAAGACGTCAGTCAGGGCATTATGAATGCAGCTGGATTGCAGTACATAATAGGAACCAATCAACAGGTTTTGGCACGCACATTGAAACAGTCCTTCGAGGAACCACTTGCTGAAGCTTTGACAAAGGTGAAACTGGACTACAAGTCGAATTATGATTTCTATCAGAACGAAGTCAAGGAGAAGACTAAAAAACTTCGAAAGAGTGAACTCGAGAACATCCGTTTGTCAAAGCTGAAGACGAGAAACCTAAATGCCTACAAGACAAATCTTGTTAGCCTCACAAATCAAGTGGACCAAATAGACAGATTAAAGCATGACTACTACCAAGAGGTAAACGCAATATTAGATCATTTCAGTGCTGACCAACTCGTAAAGAAAACTGGCTCATTTGTCAGGGCCCAGCTAGAGATATATGAAGGAATAGCAAGAAAAGGCTGGTCTGGCGGTGGTCTAGACGAGCTCTTATCAATTGCTCCTGACCTTTTTGGCACCTTAGCAGATAATGAACCACAAGCTGAAGAAGAAGACAATTTTAATGATGAGAACGATGGCACGAATTCTATTATTGATGAAACTATAGACGTCATAAACGGTGAATCGACAATACACTCTCCCGAAGCATTAGTTGAACGATCCACGCCGGTAGCATCAGGAGCTGCGAGCCTTTCTTCTGCCATTGACACTTCCTTCGATCTACCTGTGATCAACAATTCTGAACTGATCTTGTACAAAGGTTCCATCAAATCTGATGCTCCTGAAACGCTGCATTCTTCAGAAAACTTTTCATAGGTTTGAGGCCCCATCTCTCCAACATCTGTTTATCTTCATCCCAGCCGTTACACATGGTGGTGAGCATCTTCTCGCCAGTGAAAATAGCATTACATCCAGCCATAAAGCAAAGAAATTGTTCATGATCTTTCATGGTGTATCTTCCTGCTGCCAATCTGATTATGGATTGAGGCATTATCAATCGTGCAGTTGCAATGGTTCTGATCACTTGGTCCAACTTGAGTCTCCGATTGGAGTTCTTGGGTAAGGCGTCAATTTCAGACTTCATTGGAGTTCCAGGAATTGGCACAAGCCTGTTTATGGGGAGTGACTCCGGATGCGGTTCCATTGTCGCTAAAGTTTTAAGAAAACCAACGTGATCTTCTGAAGTTTCCCCTAAACCAAGAATACCACCTGTGCATGCCAGAATTCCTGCTTTTTGGACACTTTTGATTGTTTCCAATCTCTCATCGTAAGAGCGAGTAGAGATAACATTTGGGTAATGCTCTCGTGAAGTGTCAATGTTATGATTATAAGCAGTTAACCCTGCAGCTGCCAAATCTTTGGCCTGCTGGTCGTCGATCATTCCTAATGTCACGCAAGTCTCCATTCCAAGCTCATCATTGATTCTCGATACCATCTCAGAGATCTTACGCATTCCTGATTTCCTTCCCTTCATGTCCCGCCAGGCTGCACCCATACAGAAACGAGTTGATCCGTTTTCTTTGGCAGTTGAAGCAGCCTTCATCACCTCATCTATAGTTATCAACCTTTCGGCTTTTGTTCCAGTGTCATAGCGTGACGATTGAGCACAATATTTGCAATCTTCACTGCATCCACCTGTCTTTATCGACAAGAGAGTACACAATTGTACCTCAGATGGATCGTGATACTTGCGATGTTGAAGTTGTGCCTGGTGTACCAACTCCATCAATGGCGTTTCATAAATCTCCCTAATTTGTTCACGAGTCCAGTGGCTTGTTGGTTCTACGCTTTTGGCTCGTTCAATCACCGGAAGACGATGGAATTTTGCACCCAAATTTAAGTTCTCATTGGCAAATTGTTCTGAAGCTAAAACAAAATTGCTTTCTACGAATTGTCTTCCTAAGCAATTGTAAGTTCTGAACCCCCTGTACCAGCGAATCATTGTCGTTCCCAGAGTAAGCGCCCCAGATAAGCACCGAGAGTCATGGGTCCAATGAGCCGCACGTACTGAGTCGCGACTCATACAGGTTTAAAGCCCTAACGTCCGGTGCACAACATATACATACACGTGACTGCTTCGCGGCAGCTAATAATTTTTTTCAAGCGCAGACAAATTTCATACTACAACATAATGGCTCCAATTGTAAGTACCAATGACTAGAAGATCAGTATCCCTTTAACGGGTGAGTGTTTGAGTATTACACCTCAAGGTTTGATGCGTCAGATCATCTGAAGTGAAAATACGCAGGATTGCGTGGTTCATTTGCAAGGTCTGTTACACATCGTTTACCAACAAGAGCTTTATTATACCACTAGGGTAGGAAACCATAATTTATGGCTCCACTTTTATGCTCCAGTTCAACACCCCGTTCCTGGGCTATGCTGTCTTTATCTTTTGATAATTGTGCGGTAGGCTAACAGGACAGACCAACAAGAAGGCCAAGGCTGCTAAGAAGTTCGTTGTGGACACCAGTGCTCCAGTTGAGAACGGTGTTTTCGACCAAGAAGGTTACGTCAAGTACTTGGTTGAGCACATCAAGGTCGACAACATTGTCGGTAACTTGGGTGACGACATCTCTGTCACCGAGGAAGGTAACAAGGTTGTTGTTGTTTCCAACACCAAGTTCTCCGGTAAGTACTTGAAGTACTTGACCAAGAGATACTTGAAGAAGAACCAAATCAGAGACTGGATCAGATTCGTCTCTGTCAAGCAAAACCAATACCAATTGCAATTCTACTCTGTCGCTGACGACGAAGAGGAGGATGAAGAGTAATTAATGTAATATAAAGGTGTTGAACGATATACTGTAGTGCGTTCGTAGAAGCAAAGTGGATGAATGCTCAGGTTTGACGGAACAATGAAGTCCAACTCCAGCTAAGGACTTCCCAAATGGGATACAACCTTAAGGAATGGACTTTACATTGGAAAAGACATGGGGGTAGGAAAAGTGAACGCCCAGGATGTAACTCCGAAAGTCGTCGGTATGTTCTTTATTGTTTATTGAGCTGCCTCTCCACTCTTCGGAGTACTAGGTAATGTCTCGGATTCACTAAAATGAGGCTTGGTACTCTTTAACATTGGGTGATAAGCACCACTGTTGTGCCTATTTCTTAAGCAGCAAGACAGAAGTGTAGATTACTAGTACAATGTCAACAGCATCCTTGATACGGATCTAACAGTAAGGATTAAGTCTTCAGTACTCACCGGAACTAATATTTCGTACTGCCAAGCAGCGACCCGGCTGCTGCAATTTTGCAACAATTTCGGTAGTTCAGAATTTCAAATAACCAGAACTAGCACTCTTTACTCGGATGGCATATTTATAGCTAACTGGATCAGTTGCTACACATCTCTCCGGCTTTGTACTCCGTGCTTTCACATGTTCACATGGGCTCTTACGAGTGTGGGGGAGTTTACATAATCAAAAATGACAGACATGCTATTTGTGGAAAGCCGAATTGCAAAAGCCAATGTAGAGTGGCATCTTTCTCAAATATTTGGCTGCTGTAGACCCTCTTCCTATTTCGTATCTTCTTAAAAACCTTCCAATTCCGTTCTCGTATACTTCTGTTGGTCCCGCTAATCCGATTACCGCTTTCGGCGCGGATGCAATGTGAAAATTTGGTCACAGAAGAAACCGAGAAATACACCTTCTAACCAATACATCACTAAATTTTTTGCAGAGAATTTAGGATGGAATTCGTTACTCGTGCCTCATTGAAGGTATGCCCGTTCGTGAAGTCGGCTTCAACACAATCTTTGCGCCAGATGAGCAGTTCTTCTGGTTTGGCTACTCAAGCCCGCCAATGCCCATTCATGAATGCCGCTTTGAAAAACCGTGAAGCTGCCAAGAGGGAATACACCTCTGCTTCCAAGTCTGCTAACGCAACTGCTGCTGCTGCTGCTGGCCAAAAAATTTCGACCTCGTATGTTTACAAAGGAGAACAATTGGCTGGTCATCAGATTGATCTCTCCTCCAAGGAACAAGCGTTTGATTATGATGGTTTCTTGGGCAGCGAGTTGGACAAGAAGAGATCAGACAAGTCGTACCGTTTTTTCAACAACATCAATCGGTTGGCTAATGATTTCCCTCGTGCTCATAGAACCGCAGAGGAGGACAAAGTGACTGTGTGGTGCTCGAATGACTACCTTGGTATGGGTAAAAACGAGCAAACTTTGGCTGAAATGAAGCGGGTTTTGGACAAGTACGGCTCTGGTGCCGGGGGGACCCGAAACATTGCAGGACACAACCGTCACGCAATTAAATTGGAGTCCGAGCTCGCTGCTTTGCACAAGCATGAAGCAGCCTTGGTGTTCTCATCATGCTTTGTTGCCAATGACGCTGTCTTGTCTTTGTTGGGACAAAAAATTAATGATTTAGTGATCTTTTCCGACGCATTGAACCATGCGTCGATGATCCAAGGAATTAGAAACTCCAGAGCTAAAAAACATGTTTTCAAACATAATGATTTGGAAGACTTGGAGCAGAAATTGGCCATGTATCCTAAATCCACCCCCAAGTTGATTGCTTTTGAATCTGTCTATTCCATGTGTGGATCGATTGCACCTATCGAAGCAATTTGTGACTTGGCCGACAAATATGGTGCGTTGACTTTCTTGGACGAAGTTCATGCTGTTGGTATGTACGGTCCTCATGGTGCTGGTGTTGCTGAGCATTTGAACTTTGAAGCACACTTGAAAGCGGGCATTGCTCAACCCTCTTCTCCCAGTGTTATGAACCGTATTGACATGGTAACCGGAACTTTGGGTAAAGCTTTTGGAACTGTTGGTGGATATGTTACTGGTAAGTCCAAGATGATTGACTGGTTTAGATCATATGCTCCTGGCTTTATTTTCACCACTTCCTTGCCTCCGGCTGTCATGGCTGGATCCAGTGCTTCTGTCCGTTATCAAAGATCCACTTTGATGGACCGTATCGCACAACAGAAAAACACCAGATACGTGAAGAACAACTTGATCGACCTCGGAATCCCCGTTATCCCCAATCCTTCGCATATCGTGCCAGTTTTGGTTGGTAATGCCGCAGATGCTAAAAAGGCGTCTGACTTATTATTGGATAAACATGACATTTACGTACAAGCTATCAACTTCCCCACAGTTCCAATTGGCCAAGAACGTTTGAGAATCACTCCTACTCCTGGTCATGGACCTGAGCTCTTAAACCAATTGATATCAGCCATCAATTCGGTATTCACCGACTTGCAATTATCCCGCATCTCTGATTGGGAAGCTAAAGGTGGATTATGTGGTGTGGGCGTTGAAGATGCTCCTGTGAATGAGCATATCTGGACCGACGAACAATTGCAGTTGACTAACGACGACTTGAACCGTAATGTGTTTGAGCCTACTATCAAACCAATTGGGGTGAGTTCTGGCGTGGCCGCCTAAAACAATTTACAATCCTACAAAAAAATCCTGTTTCTTAACTCCAATTTGTTCGTTGCTTTATAGCTTTTGTTTACTCCATATATATGCCAACTATCTTCTGTAGATATTTGCAATAAGTCCTGTACGCTCATCTAGTTATCGCGAACCATCGCGAACGCGAACCACAACAAACACTCCAGTATTACATCCATGTCGTCGGACTTATTGCTGGTATACATCAGCAGGGTTCTAGATATTATTCTTCCGTCGGAGGCTGGTCTTGATATAATACGAGTCTTGAATGACAGCCTCATAAAATTTGTTGATGCTGCATTGTCGCGAAGACGAGATATAGAATTGGAAATTTCCACATCAGTACGATCGCTCCTCGAACAGAAGGGATGGCCTAGCGCCAGGTTCGAGATCTTATTACAAGATATCGACCGATTGACGTCCTTAGATAGTATTGTTGACTATCTTCGAACGGTGATAAATGACCTGGATCAAGTTCGAATGTCCGATCCAATTAAAGACACACACCTCCCGAGCCTGGCTTTCAACATTGGCACGGGATTCGCAAACCTACGTTCATCTCCTATCCGGTCCAACGATAATCTGGTATCAACGCTCAGCGAAATAATAAAACCATACTACAAGACAACATCGGACGAAACCGTAATCCAATTCCTTCCATATGCTCTCCTCGGAGTCGACTCGCAACTATTTATACTCAAGGATGATTCAGTTTTGATCCCTCCCCGTTTCAACAATAGCTATGCATCCTTACTCAACCAAATACTAGAACCGGGCCTCTTGTTTCGTAAATTGAAAGATATGAACTCGACCCGGTCTCATGATACATCCGCCATAAAAAGGCTGTTTGCAAGCTTTTTGAATACAGAACTAACTGGCTATTCTGCAGCAGTCAACTCCATTTTCCAAAAAAAGCCCTCGTCGTTGATATCTGTTTATAAAGAGCTTCACCCAAGAGTTGTTCCTTTGAGATTTCTCTATTCGTTGACCGAAAAGTTGAGTCTTCCTGGAGATGAATTGCTCGCATTAGTCTACCGACTCACGAAATTCGGTGACTTGGAAGTAAGTCGAATGGCGAATAAACTTTTCCAAATGATGGCTCTTCCCTACTATGAAATGACTGAACAATGGCTTCTTAAAGGTTTGCTTATTGATACCCTGAATGAGTTTTTCATCTCTTTTGACTCTCTGGCTCAAACCATTAACGAAATTATACAATTTTCATCACAGAAAGTACCACCATTCCTTACCGGCATAAACAAGAACCTTGGTTACAGAATTTTCCATGTTGGGAAGATGATTATATTTCTAGACAAATATTGCAAGGAGCTCGAATGGCTCAATTCCTTCACCGGCCATTACACTAATACAATATGTTCGGCAAAAGGGCTTGCGTCAACGAATGGTAATCAATTTGTTCAAATTGTGGGCAGCATGTATCATGAATTATTGAATTACATGACGCACGTTATTTTTGACAAATACGAACTACTCACTCATCTTCTGCATTACAAAAAGTTTCTCTTCATGGAAGCCAATGATTTCATTGAGCAAATAATAGGGAAGGGTACTGAAGTTTTTGATGAACCGTCAATCTCATTAACATCTGGACAATTGGCGAGAATACTCGTTGACTCGATTAAAACGTCATCAGTGAAGACCCTAGATATACAATACCAATCTCGCTTGGATGCGAGAATTCTAGAATTAAGTCATGGGTCTATTGGTTGGGAAGTATTCACTTTGGAATACAGAGTCACGGATTTACCCATCAATAACATTTTAACAGCATATGGCGGTATGACCAACTACCTTAAAGCGTTTAACTTTCTTTGGAAGATGAGGCATTTTACGTCCATTCTCAACACCAGTTTTATAGAAAGTTGCAATTTGAAACGCAATGACCTCAAGCTAGTCAACCGCAGGTATTCACAGTTAAAGCAGCATATGAAGCAGGGAGAATTCCTGATGAATCTGAGAGATAGACGCACATATTGGATTATCAAGACCTTTAATGTTGTCAACGTTGTCAGACATGAAATGTTGGCACTCTTAGGCGCAATAGTGTATTATCTTTCTTATGATGTCATCGAGGACAGTTACCAAAGGAAGTTGATGCAAAAGTTCCTCAAAACTTCGGCTAAATCATCAATGTCGGCTTTAAGCAACTCATTACACGCACGAATTGCTGATTTCCAGAATCAAACTACAGATGCAAACGGAAGATCTCGGCAACCTGTCGAAAACAATGTACATGAGTATAACTTAGACGAACTTGTGGATATCCATACGAGCTACTTGCTGAGTATCGTCAATTCACGCTTACTAAATGGCGATATTATTGGCAAGATCTCAGGCAGAAGTTTTATTACCCAGATTTATCTGTTTTTGGATATGATCTTTCAGTTCTCCAGTAGTTGGGATCAATTTGCAATTCTACTTGTTAACTACGTTGGCATAGTCAGTCTTGAAAAGGGATTGACGGAGAAGTCACCAAACTCAGAAGACGTGATGGACCTTGATGATGACATGGAACGAAATGAAGAGTCGCTCCAGATTCTCTCACACAAGATCTACACGGATCTTTATCTAGGACAATTCAAGCCACTGATGGAAACGTTTGTTCTTGACTTAAGAGCCGATAATGAGTTACGGACATTGGGGCGGAGTTTGTGAACGAGAAAACGGGCGTAAAAATGGCACCAGAAAACGGGAGACAGCCAACATATTCTCCACCAATGCACTGTGACAGCCTCAGTTCTATTATGCTAAGCCATTGCCAGGTGTTGGTCAACCTCGGCATGCGCAGGAACTACCCCACACGAATCTAGGCTAGATATCGCCGGGATATAAGATCTCATGAGATGTAAAAGCTAGATGTAGTTGTCAAAAAGTATATGTGACGCAGGGTTCGTAAATACAAATCTTAGCCCTGTAAGCGTATATTATTGTCTTGTGTTAGCAGGTGCTAGCCGACACTTTTATTCCGAGGTCCGCGGAAATATATAACTTGTGAATTTCCACCTCCGATAATTTTTCAGGAAATTTTACACTATGGAAGAAGTTGATAGTGCCTTGGTTGACAATGTCAAGTCGTTTGCATCCGGTGGATTCGGTGGTATATGGTAGGTACGATTTTCTTTACTGAGTTTCTTCTCATTTACTAACATTAGTGCTGTTTTGACCGGACACCCGTTCGATTTGGTGAAAGTTCGTCTTCAGACCGGTTTATATGACTCGTCTGTACAATGTATCAAACAAACATTGGTAAAAGATGGTCCTACAGGTTTTTATAGAGGTGTTTTACCACCATTGTTGGGTGTTACGCCCATGTTTGCGGTGTCATTCTGGGGTTACGATGTCGGTAAACGTATTGTTGGTTCTGTGACTGGCAAATCTGCCACAGATTTCACCATCAAAGACATTAGTACAGCTGGTTTCATCTCAGCTGTTCCCACCACTTTGGTTGCTGCTCCATTCGAGAGAGTCAAGGTGATGATGCAGATCCAAGACAGCGCCAAAAAGTCATCTATGGGTTCTGTGATTGCAGAAATGTACAAGACCGGAGGTATCAGATCTATCTTCAAGGGTTCTGCTGCCACCTTGGCAAGAGATGGACCTGGTTCTGCTCTTTACTTTGCTACATACGAATACTTGAAGCAAAGGTTGTCTACTCCAGGAGAGGATATGTCTATTTTCGCCATCACCATGGCCGGTGGTTGTGCCGGTGTGTCGATGTGGCTCGGTGTGTTCCCAATTGACACCATCAAGTCCACACAACAGTCGTCCAACACCAACGTATCGATTGTTCAAACCACAAAGAACATCTACAAGCGTGGAGGAATTAAGGCATTTTTCCCAGGTGTTGGTCCAGCTTTGGCTAGATCGTTTCCTGCCAACGCAGCTACATTCTTAGGAGTCGAGGTTGCTAGAACCTTCCTCGACAAAATGGTGTAACTTTATTTATTCACTAAAAGTACTTGCTGGTATTCATCTTGTAGTCGCATCAGTACACCCGCTCCCAGTCGTGTCAAAGGTCGACGATAAGGAGAGCACATCACCATCGTCAGCTAGCCATGCAATTAACCGAGGAAGAGGTATGTATTCATGTTTTTTTGAGTATTATACGGTACGTACTAACAACCAGGCACGCCAGGAGCTCCACAAGTTGAGGGGTTTCATCGAGAAGGAGGCCCAAGAGAAAGCAAAGGAGATAAAGTTGAAGGCAGACGAAGAATACGAAATCGAAAAGGCCTCAATTGTCAGGTCGGAAACTGCCGCCATTGATGCCAGCTACGAGCAGAAAGTTAAGAAGGCTTCTTTGGCTCAACAAATCACAAAGTCCACAATTGGTAACAAGACTCGCTTGCGGGCATTGGCTACCAAAGAGGAGGTTTTGAATGACATATTTGATGCTGCCAAGGAGAAATTGCACCAAATTTCTTCCAAAAAGGGGGAGTACAAACCTATTTTGGCCAGATTGATCGAAGAAGGATTGTTGTCATTGTTGGAGGAAAAGGTCATAGTGAAGGTTAGAGAGGCCGACGTGGACGTTGCCAAAGAAGCGGCTGAGGAAGCGGCTAAGAACTTTAAAGAGAAGTCCAAGTTTGAAAAGGTTGACGTTGAAATCAGCGATTCGGACTTCTTGAATAAAGACAGCGCCGGAGGTGTTGTACTCACCAATGCTTCGGGAAAGATCGAGGTCGACAACACTTTGGAGGAGAGATTGAAATTGTTATCTGAGGAGGCATTGCCAGGAATCAGGTTAGAGTTGTTCGGTCCATCCAAGACTAGAAAGTTCTTCAACTAAATTCTATACATAAAGTGACGCATAAAGAAGTAGATCCTTAATTTCCAAGGTAATATGTGCCTTGTCGAATAGTCCTTTTAGGTGTGCGTACTGCTTTTTTTTAACGTTCCCGGATCTCTTATTAGCGGAGTTCAATATCTTCGCACTGTAAATTTCTGACAAAGTTGCAACTATACTAAGATTGCCGTATGCATCGTTGTACGTCGCTTCATAGGTTGTTATTACAGCCACACTGTCGACACCATGTACCCAGCTTACATATCATGCATCGAGGAGCTCGTTCATTATCAACAAAGTCAGGAAATCAAAGTTTAGAAGCAGTCATCGACAACCAGACCAAATCACAAGACACTATGGGTGGCGATATCGCTCGAAGTCTTAAACCAGTAACACCAAACGACTTTTTTGTGTCATCTACGAAGATTGATAAGAAGGGAAATATTATAGAAGTGTCAAAAAAGTATCCCAAGATGAATTTTCTCAAAGACAATGGATTATTCCCACGAGATTTAAGAAGCATAGAAACATCATCTCTAGACATTATTCCCCTGTTTATTATCCGATCTCCCTCATCCATACTAGTCAATTTACTTCATATCAAGGCACTCATAAAGAAAGATCAAGTTATGATCTTCGATACATCTACACCCGAGACGGCTAAAAAGCTCGGACTTTTCATGTACGACTTGGAGTTGGTGTTGAGGCATCCACTGAGCAATACTCCATTTGAGTTCAGAGTTCTAGAAGCAATACTCATCAACATCACAATGTCTTTGGAAGCAGAAATGAAGAATCATGCGTCCACTTGTAGCAGGATTTTGTCTGAGCTAGAAGAAGACGTCGATAGATCTAAATTACAAGAGCTATTAATTCGACTGAAGCGTTTGTCCAGCTTTCACCAGCGTACTGCATTAATTCGTGACGTTTTAGATGACCTCTTGGATAACGATGAAGATTTAGCAGCAATGTACTTGACGAATATCAAACGATTTGATCCGTCTGTTGATAATCCTACTGACTACGCAGATTTGGAAATGTTACTTGAAGCATATTACATTCATTGTGACGAACTCGTCCAGCAGGCTGGATCGCTTCTCAACGATATCAAAGTGACTGAAGAAATTGTCAATATTATTTTGGATGCAAACAGAAACTCTCTCATGTTGTTTGAGCTAAAAGTCTCCATTTATACGTTGGGATTCACTGTTGCTACCTTGTTGCCCGCCTTTTACGGTATGAACTTGAAAAACTACATTGAAGACTCCAACTATGGCTTTGCTGCCGTTATCGTCTTCTCGATCATTCAAGGACTTCTAATCACTGCTCTCAACTTTAAAAAATTGCGTGGGGTGCAAAAGTTGGCCGTGATGGGTAACAGAAGTCTTAACAAACAACAGCTGCGCCATAAGCAGTATTGGAAAAGGTTGTTCGGCGCAAAGCGGAGAACCAAGTTTGATAGACCGACGTCCCGTGAGAAGGATGTACTCTGGAGAATGATCAACGATGATAAGCCATTAAAATAATTGCATTTATACACTAGTAAATATATATAGACATTTTGAGAATGGATTAATCAGACTCTGGCTCGTCAGTATCCGAATTATTTACTACTGCACCGTCTTCAGCTTCGTTATCGTCGTCTGAGTTAACATACTTGGGAATTGCAGATTCCACTGACTCTGGTTCAGGCTCAGGAATCTCAGTTACGACGGGCACTTCTTCGTCTTCGAATTTTTTATGCTTTCCAGCAGCAGCGCTGATGGTGGTGTTAGACGAGCGACGCTCTCTTATGATGGGCTGGGCATCCCTCTCGGATCCAGGTGCTATTAATGTTCCCTCTAAAGATATTACTCGGCCAGATGAATGTATGGATTTCACAGTAAACTTGATTTTCCCTTCGATCTTTACGTCGTTTTCGTCGACCCAGAACCCGAAGGATTTGAATTTCCCATTTTCTTGTTCGCCTTCAGCGTACTCGTCAACTTGATTAGGTACGAATCTCCATTCAGCAGGAATGTTGAATTTTTTTATTGTTGCATTAAAAGTGTCATGTATGAGTAATCCGATATGGGATGCTGTTTGCATATAACTGTAACCTTCTAGCACATCACCTACAGTAGGTTTCCATATAAGAAGGTCTACAGCCACCCACATATATGTGAATGGTGATGAGTTTGCAATGGGTGAAACATAAATGGGGTTGTCCTCTGAATCTATGGATTTGTTTTCCAGTGAAAGTTGAAGATTGGAGTACGATATCACTACTCCCTTAGCTTTGGGAAAGTAAGTCATGACCAATGGGTCTAAATGCTGTGCCTTGATACCATTGATTGGATCATTTATGAAACAAGGTGCTAAGGATACATATAGTTCAGTAGAAAATTTCTTGAAGCATTCCGAAACACCTTTATTGTTAACTGGATTCACCAGCTTTGCCTTCTTCGCAGAATTGTCATTGTCTCTGCTTCTCTTCCTACTTTCCACTGGCATGGTCCGTTATCGCAGCTTTCCAAAAAATTTTGAGATGAGGTGTAAGTATGACACAAAACCGACACTACAATAATATATGATCCCTATCTACAACGTAAGTTTTTACTGGATTGGGGTACAATCAGTTAGGTATTGAGTATTGACGAAGTAGTTGACAATTATTAGGGCCCCTTAAGGTGGGATTTGAATGATTGGCTCTCTTCTCGAAGTAGTTGGTCTTGTTTGCGATATGAGGCCAATGCAGGCGATCGTGTCTTAAACACAGCAAAGTTCTTGAGCAACCTGTTCAGATACTTAGAAGGAGCATCCTCGGCATCAGTGTACATGGGCACACCAGTAAATCTGACCTTTTTTACAATCGTAGAATTTGTAGACGACAGTACTGACGACTCGGACGATGTAGTCCTAGTTTCAATTTCTACCGATGAGGCTGTATCACTGAAGACATGCAGTGTCTTAACACTATTTTTCTTGGTATTCTGTCTCGTTACCTGATCTCGCTTTGAAAGAGTGGTGGGCTTTGGTGTTGGTGTTGGAGATGGAACTGGATGCATGCTTGAGGCTGCACTGGCTGCCGAGGCCGAGAGGTCAGCTTCCTTATGAGAAGGCTTTCGACCTAGATTAACACTGGAAGGGTCGTTAGGATCAAACACAACAGAACTTAAGACTTCCTTTTCCTGTGTCATCAAGGTTCCAGATTTTGCAGCCTGCCGCAAATGCGCCTGAAGCCTTTGAGTAGCTGTCAATTGAGGTTCCGGCTCCTCCGGAATAGACAGTTTTGGTGTGCTCTCGTCCCTATTATCAGCTGGCCGCTTTGAAATTGACAGTGATCGCAGTAGTGAGCCATTTTTGGGACTAAATTGTGAAATAGGGAGCTTGGCATTTTCAGGAGTTCTAGGACTGGCAAGTGGTTGCGAGTTTGACCGACGTCTACCAGTAGGCGTGGTAGTTTTCGCTTCAGTAGCAGGTTTGGAGGGAGACATCGTAGGGATGGATGAATTTGAATGGAGGAAAATTGCAGAAGATGGCCGTGGTTTGGTAACCGGAGAACTTTTGCTTGGCAAGATCATGGAAGCTCTGTTTCTCGGGGTGTTGCTACTCACACTCGAGTTGCTTGAAACCGAGGAAGATCTTGATGGTCGATTTTTCACTTCGCTTTGAAGCGAGAGAGATGCAGTCGAAGTCGTCACGCTTGTTACGGAGCTTTTGCTATCCATACCTGTTCCGGAAGCTTGTGGGGATTGTGGACTAGATTCTGGTCTCTTCCTCACGGGAGAGGGACTAACAGCACCCTTGAATGACTGATATATGTCGATCAATGCAGCGTATGGTAGACTATGAGTCTTTCTGAATCGCAACTCTGCTGTGATCCAATGTAACGCAAAATCTTCAATAGAATTGGAAAGATTTTCGACAATCATGTGTCCTTGGCTAACATATCCTGCAAAGTCTGTGACTGTCTTTGCGTCTACCACATGTGAGGAGCTTTGCCGAAGGAACCTGGTCAAAGTTGCAATCAATGTACCATTTTTCTTCGGAGCGTTTACTTGCGTGTCAATATTCTTGAGAATATGGCTCCTGAAGAAAGCCGGGTTTTTGGAGTGGGCAGATAGGCGTGAGTCAAACAAATGTTGATAATTAGTTAAGTATACCTGCCTTCCAATTTTGCGAAGAATGGAGTACAACTCATTTAATCTGGAGGTAAGAAGCATAAGTCTGTGCAAGCTATAGCGCCAGTCATTCATGGACTGCAAAGTCCGCTGGCGTAATTGCGTGTGGTAGGAGGATATACTTTTCAACTTCATGATCTGTGGCTTTATTCTTGCCAAATTTTCTCCGACGAGTTTAGTGGTGCCGAGAAGAGCCTTGATATCGATATCCATCAAAGTTGCTTCCTCGTTTTCCGATACAGCCGCTGGATCAAACGTAACCAAGGGTTGCGGCCACAGAAAGTCAAAGTCCTGCTCGGTGTTCAATATATCGGCAACAGCCATGTCAGTATATTCCTCTGCGAGCCTCGATGACGGCTCTAGTAGTGCTTGCTGAAGTCGTTTTTGGTATCCCTGTAAGGCAGTGTGGGCCAATGAGCTGAGTGTCTTCAAGCACCTCCTAGCTTCTTCCAATTTAGGCACATCGGAAAGTAATTCGGGCGTGACATCTTGGCTATCGTAAGGAATATGAATTGCTGATGAATTGATGGTTATGGGACCAGGCTTAAATGGGTGGTATTGGGAGAGCTTTTGCAACCGTATGTTGAAAACAGGTTCGCTTATAGCAAAGAAAGACCCACATAGCGGGATAATGTGATGCACAAGTAACAAATTGGGGTCGTCTTGGAGGGCTGTAAGTCGAGCTACTAGTTGTTTTCCCTTGGTAATGGCATATTTGTACTGCACGATCTTGGCATCCAAACTGGTAAACGTATACACATCCGGTCGTGACACCGCCAGTTGCAGTTGCGGTTGTGCCATACCTTTCACTGATTGCGCGTGGGAAGATAAGTGAGGCGGTCGCGAAAATGACGAGTGACAATAGGAGACGAGTAGTCGGAGAGTAGGCAGAAAATGGGTTGCTGTGGGTCAATGGGGCGGGAAATGGTGATATAGGAACTAGCAATGTACGATTTGAGAGTCGTTACGGATGTATGAAAAGGTAGGCTTCGGTTGTTGCCGATAACTAGAAGACCTACAAGTGGTAGAGTTTCTTGAATGTCCTCGTGTATAAATTTCTGGCCAATTTATGTGACTCCAGCCATTGAATGTCCCATAATATCAGTTCTGCGCTGCTCTTACTGTCTATTTCTCACCACTCTCAGACTAGCCGCGCGCACTTTCATCAAATTTATGTTATTGATTGCATCAAAACAAAACTAATTTTCATCGCCCAGAACTCTAACAGACTGCGTGGTTCATCCAGTTCCTACATCCCTTCATATAATACAAAACAAGCATATCCACCTGCTATGGACTTCCGGGTAAATGCACTAGTTACGGAGCATCTAGGTTATCCGGCCACGGTAGTGATCGATGATGTGATCAATGCCGTCAACGAAATCATGTACAAGTGTATAGCGGCAATGGACACGTTTCTTCTGGAACGGACCAATAAGTTCAAAGCCGGAGACAGAAAGATCATCAACGAAGAAATTCAAATCGGCACGGCCAAGTTGGAAACGCTTTTGGAAAGCAACGTTGACAAGAACTTTGACAAGTTCGAGCTCTATACCCTACGCAATATATTCACTATTCCACAAACACTTGTCGAGCAAGGTTATGTGAGACTCAAGCATCATGACGACATCACCGCACCTACGGATGATACAGATGGCCCAGCAGCCGATGAGCGGATCCAGAGTCTCATCGGTAAGATCAACCAGGAACTCACTGTGCGTAAGCTAATTCGAGTCCAAGTTGTGAAAGCCAAGAAGATCATATCTCTACTTCGAAGGTTTCAAGCGTGCATGCTCGCATTGGAAGCAGGGCCGAACAACGATCAACTCTCACCAGAAGCAAAGGCAGCGCTCAAGTCTATATCTCCCGTTGACCAAACATTTCACTTTCTTATTTACCAGGTTGACGATTTGATCCGCCAGGGCCATCACTTACATGAACTATTCACTCACGACATACAATTGTCAGACTTCCCTCTATCGTCGCGCGACCGATATATCCAGCTAAAGTCTTCCAAACTCCTAGAGCGAGTGGGACTTGCCAATAACCCTCCGGTTTCGTCTAAACCTCCAAGTAACAACAGCCATATCACAGCAGCCGACTTGGAAGTTGTGGGCGCAATATCCGAAAAGCTAAACCGACACTAATGCAGTGCCGCAGCGTTTGTATACTATTAACTATAATACCCTCTGTAATATTAGCTTGACCTAGTCGTGTTCCTGTATATAATCCGCCAATGAGGTTTTTCATTTCGCAAATACCAAAACTTTACAACACTATGGCCGGCACTCTTAAACCAGATCCCGAGTTTCAGCGCTTCAATACTGCCAAGGAGCTTCTCGGACATCACTTTAGGTTCAAGCCTCGCTCTGCATTGTTCAATGTAGTATCCATGGGCATTATTCCCGCATCGCTTATATACTACGCCTACAAGGAAGAAGGACAAATGTCTTGGAACAGACGGTTCAGAAAAGAAGCTGTGTTAAGTGGAGAAGACTATGTACCTAGAGCCAAAGACTTGTAACTTCGGTGGAAAGATGATGTAGCAATGACCGGTCGCATTTTACGTTAATAGTGAATAGCATGAATTGTATTCAATAAAGATTAAAATTATATTACATATTCTTGCCTAAATTTACCTGAAACTGTAAGCATCCAGATTCCATACTCTTGAGAGGATGGGATGGGGCGCCATCGTTCGCTGATTTGGAAGGCGAAGAATCTAACGCATAACTAACAGCACGCTTCATTAGTGGCCGGTTAGGCTCTCGCGATGTCGAGGGCTTGTTGCCTGCCATAGCCAGGTTCTCCAAGACAAATGAGTACAGACTCTGGATAGCAAATGCTCCCGAGCACTCACTGAACGAGAATTGCGGCTGTTGCTTCATGGATGGTGTTTTAGGGGATCCAGATCCCGACTTTGACAGTATTGTAGAGTTCCCGTTGAACGATTTGGACTTCTTTAATTTGCGTTCTTTAGAGGCTTTCTCCGAATGCGTTACACTAGCCATACTTTCGGTCACAATGGAGTCTCCGCTTCTTTTCGACGGCTTTATTGTCTTTTTGCCAGCAGCTTTTTCAAATCCATAGATTCCCAAGCCATTTAGGTCATTTCCTTTACCGGGGATATCCTCGCCAGAAAGGTCGTCAAGATCTAAGAAACACGACATGAAACTTTCGTCATTTTCCGAAGCCTTGGGTTTAAGGTCCACAAATGGATCATCTTTCAAGATGTCATCAATGGTAACATTAGTTGTATCAGGAAAATCTCCGTCTTCTGGCTCAGTCAGTGTTGCAAACATATCTTCGGGTGTGATCTCATTTAAAATCGCTGAAGAGGTTTCTGACTTGAAAGTATCAGGAAAGATTGCATCACTGTTTCCCAATGATGCAGTTTTCTCGGAGGTGGTGGAATAATAACCGAATCCTGGCTTGTTAAGGTGTTGGAGTTCACTTGGTGACGATTGGATTGGACCATGCTGGCCTGCAGCTACTGGTACTACTGATGCTGGTGTCTGCAGTAGCATGTTTCCAGTGAAAATGGCTCCTCCGTTCATCATCTGCGGAGTTGCATATGGAATGTTTTGTGGGAGGTTCTTTGGCACGGTATTAGTAGCAGGGCTCACAGGTACTTTAACTGGTCGTTGACATGGAGCTACGGGGGGACTGGCGTTGTATGTGAATGCTGGGAACATGGCATTGCTTTCGGTTGCAGGGGATTGAAGGTGGAATCCATTCATTCTGGACGCTAACAATCCTTCCGGAGACTTCATGACTCCGCTAGGGACCATCATCGGTTGGTTAGAGTGGCCCATGACCGGGGTAGTGTTGTCAGGGTGTGGATAGGTATTATATTGAACAGGAAAGTTTTGTTGGTTTATGGTCTCGGTAGGATAGTTGTTTCGAACGAATGTGTCTTGGCTCATGATTATGGGAAATTAATTCAATAATAGGAGTTTGAGAAAGTTCCTCGAATAAAAGCGAATGACTTCGGGGTGAACGGTCTTGCAGCTCACAACTCTTTTTATGCTTATGAGTTTCAGGTATTCAGTCAAAAGCGATAAAAATGGGTCGGAAAGCTGAGAGCGTGATGGATAACAATAAAATAAGCACCTCTCTCAAGTCCCGTAACTTGGCGAACAAAGTAACTCGAAGTAACTATTAAAACCAATGGACTCTTCCCCTTTTACTTTACTGGGTATACTGCTCCTCTTCTAAAATTCGAACAAAAGTGATCAGCTGTTCGTCTCGATCACCGCTATCGTCTTCCTAATAAAATAGCTCTTCGCCACCAATAACCACTATAATGTATTTGTCTTTATTAATGAAGAATTTCGCTAATTATAATTTCGGCCCTTGACGTTCTCCACTTCGGTTGCTGGATGTACTGCACACAGTGCGGAACCAGCCGCTTAATGTCGGCTGGCTGCAAATGTATTCCAGTACTGAAACAAGTGTAACATTGCAAAATATCAGACATCGCTCAATGTGCGGTAGGTGGACTACTTGGTTGTTCTTTTTCTAGACCTCTCAGTTGCTCAATTTTAAAATTTCTGTGTTCATTTCAATGCGAAATTCCAGGAGGAGAGCCCGGAATGGAATGAATCATGAGGCACGAAATGCGTAGAAGTGAACTTCGTGTTAGATTTCTTAGGCAGCCGGTTAAAAACTATCAACACAAATTTTAATAACCTAGAATTTAGTTAAGTTGGGTTGCCTCAGCCTACATGTTGTGTATCCTTTGCCTTAAACCAAATATAAACCAAATATAAAACATAAAAAAACACATCTATGCCAAGATGTGTGCCTTGAATCAAATTGCCCACCATAAATGACGTACCCAAAGATTATGTGATGAAACGAATCATCTGTAATACTTTTGTAAAGTTTTAAAGATACTTCACAAATAAGCTGTCGTCCAACCATCCTACTTTTTCAAAGGCGGCAAACAAACGACTAGCTTTGTTAACATCGATGCGACAAGCTTTTTGTGCATCGGTTCTTCTAAATTGCATGTCCCCTCTCATTCTCTGGACTTTCTCGTAGAAAAGTCTTCTCTTGGAATCCAAATAGACGTTGCATGGCAATCTTAAAGTTGAAGCAAGCAAAACCTCAGCTGGATGCAATTTATCCACATTAGGATCAGAACGTAAGTCCATTGGTTGTCCCTTCCACTCGACCTTCAAACTACGGTTGTTGGTCTTAGGTAAAGTGTCAACACTAGGAGAGTAATCTGGAATGTTTTCGTCAATTAATGCTGCCTGTTGCAAGGCCAATGGAGAGCCAGCGTAGCTCGCTTCTTTTCTTGGCTTCTTACGTTTTGGCGTAGCTGGAGGAAGATCGAGATCTTCCTTCTCAGAAATATCAACAGACGAGTCCTTAGCGACTCTTCTAGTCCGGACGCGATCCATTCCTGATTCAGAATCACTTTCGGATGTACCTAATGCAAGAGGAGCACGTCTTCTCTTTCTTGGTTCAGAGAGACGAGGCAAAGACGACTCACGAGCAGATACAACAGAATACTGCTCCAAGAAATTGAGATGACGCCTCTTGTAATGGCTGCCGAGGTTAGACCATGGACTCAAGTACATCTTGTACTCTTTGAAGTTTTCAACCTTGAATGGTTGGGTTGAGGCAACATATGAAACCTTGGATGGATCCTCAAGCGGGTTGATGTCATCACGCTCGTCAGTAGTATCAGCCCGTTGATAAGGAGATAATGGAGGGGAAAGGATGGTTGTTGTTATGCTTGCCAGGTTCGATCCAGAAGATGAAATCAAATCATCAAACTTGGTGTTGAGAGTTGGTTTAACCTCTGATTGATGGGGAGTAAGACAACCAGATGCGCCTCTCAGGTTCACAGTACGTGACATTGGATGGAAAAGGGTAGTCATGATATCAATGACCGATGGAATATTGAGTGTTTAGAAAGATAGATATATGACTAATAGTCACACGCTAACTGGCCAGATAAGTCAATTGAAATTGATGTCAATTAACGTTTGTTCGATTGATAATGTATCAATTGAAGTCACCACGAGTTAATACGAAGCGAGTTTGCAATTGATTTGTGATAGTTTTGTTATCTTGATAACGAAACAAAAAACAATAAATAAAGTGTAGATAACAATTCTAATGCACAGCTTTCACTAGTACTAGTCGAACGATGTCAATTGGTAGCAGGAGGAAGTTGTAAGTCTAATAGTTGATGGGAAGTATTTTGTAAATGCTAAAAGTTTGGGATTAGTAAAGTTTTAATTTTAAAACCAGGGTAAATATTCTGCAATTTTAGATGACTGCAATTTCTTTTTTTTTTTTTTGTACGGTTGCAAAAATTTTTTATTTCTTTTTATACAGTCCTCTATTATCGCCTAAACTACGGGAGCTAACAAGACAGTTGTGTACGATAAGAGTTCCGAAGTGGTGTCTACAAACAATTGTGCGTTCAAAGAACCACTGTGCCATGTTTCAGTAATCAATTGCTCTCTGAATCGATGGACTGAATTGATCTCATCGCCTAGGCGGGCTGTTGCTGTATGCACGACCTGCAGATACTACGGCTTCTACTGATATGGAACTGGGGTTCCACAAAGAGATAAACCTAATAAGGAAATTTAAAAAGATGGCTAAGTACATTTGTAAGGTATCGTATAAGTGTAATTGTGATCTTGATTTGATTGACCAGTAGTTTGACCAATTTGTGGCCCTTTCCGGTTTCTGCCATAATTGGCAGAAGTCATGGGTGATGACATTTACGCTATTGTGTGCGCATTTGTGGGGCTGCAGCTCTGGTGCACTGGTGTTTCTCCGCTTGTCCTGTGACAGAACAGGGCAACCAATGACTAATAAAACGACAGTAGATGACAGCCTGCATTCGAGAATTTGCCAGTGTAACACTCGTATCGTACCGTTGCTGTAGCAATAGTTTGATGTAGTTTCACGTGAATGTGATCACGTGAATCATGACGCGGATGTGATGCAGGATCCATCGATGAAGTTTGACACATTCATGGTCAAGTATGCTGGTAAACTAGTTTTGGCACCTATGGTGCGAAGCGGGGAACTCCCTACTCGATTAATGGCACTCAAGTATGGAGCTGAGTTAGTTTGGACCCCAGAAATTGTTGACAAGAAGATGATACAATGTAAACGAGTAGAAAATACCAAGTTATCAACCATTGATTTCCTTGACCCAAACGATAAAGTTGTTTTTCGGACTCATCCAGCTAGTGAGAGTGGTAAATTGATCTTCCAGATTGGTTCGGCTAACCCTGATCTTGCTGTCGAAGCTGCAAAGGTGGTCGCTAAGGATGTCGATGGCATCGATCTTAATTGTGGGTGTCCCAAAAACTTTTCAACTCATTCTGGAATGGGCGCTGAGCTTTTGACCAACCCGGACTTACTTGTACTGATATTACGAAATCTTGTGGAAAAAGTTGGTCGAGTGTACCATATACCGATCAGTGTCAAAATACGACTTTTGGATGCCGAAGACCCTGAGCCCAGTTTGAAACTTATTGACAGAATATGTAAAACTGGGGTCGCTAATTTAACTTTGCATTGTCGAACTAAGCCCATGAGAAATCGACAGCCACCTGTAAGAAGTTTTCTACCACAAATCATTGATACAGTACACTTGAATAACGTCAGTTTCATCTTGAATGGCGCAATTCGGACAAGACAGGAATTCCTTGCACTTCAAGAACAGTATGGTTCTGCCATGGGTGCCATGATTGCCGAAAGTGCCGAGGCAAATCCAACTGTTTTTCTGTTGAACCCAAAACCTTGGGGTCAAGTAGTCAACGAATTCATTCAGATTGCCATTGATTTCGATAATCATCCCAGTAACACGAAATACATCTTGTTGAATCAAGTACCTGGAAAATCTCCCTTCTACCAAAAGTTTTGTCAGATGAAGAGTAATGCCGATTTGCTAAAAGTAGCAATGACGGTGGGCGAAGCCGGGAACAAAATTTTGACCAAATACTTACAGAAAGATGTGTTGACAAACGTCGACACTACTCGCAAGCATGATCTTGAAGCACCGGAAACTCCTAGTAAGAAACCAAAGGCGGTCGTGGTTGGAAAATAGAAGAAGTAATAGCATACCTACATTCAATGTATAATAACATTCATTATCATGACCCAAATATATACAGCGGGGTCGTGGATCACTATAGATCAATCCACTTCCAATGTTTTAGTTCCAGTTTAAGCCAATAGACGTTTAAGGCCACACCATGCTCCCGCAGCTCCGGCCATCAATGCAGTAGAGTAACCCATAGGTTTGAGACCAGCACTACTACGGAAAAGTGCACCTGCCAACGCACCAGCAGTAATGGAGTTTAAGTCATCGTGCTTTTCTCTCAAAGCATCCAATGATGAATCGATCAAATTGTAAGTTAACGCCAAAACGCCTGCAGAGTTACCCAAAAATGGGCCCCGTTTGGTGATGTGATTTAAAACAGTGTTGAGTTGTAATCTTGGAGGCGCCTGGGGTGGAATGTTCCGCATTCCTTCCTGAAGTCCATATCCTCCACCAATTCCTAGTCCGAGAAGGTATACTGCTCCGGTACCGTAACATAAATCGTCGGTCCAATTTCTAGAAGGAATAAGACCTTGTGCTCCTTGGACAGTGTTCAACTGTTCTTCTTCAAGATCCAAGTATTCTATGCCTTTGTCTAATCCAGCCAAAGGATGTAATTGCGCGGTGTTGAGAACACCGGGAGTTTGCAAGATGGACGACACATCCGAAACCTGAGCAGGATCAAATCCGAGTGAATTCGTTGCCTGTGATTCGGACTGTTTGTCCTGTTTACCACCAAACAACCAAGACATGCTAATATTTGTGGCGATTGCCTTGTAGCTTCACACTATATTAAAATTTCGGTGACAATTTTCACACTTACCCGGCGCGGGCCACATGCAGGCACAATAGAAAACAGACCAGTTTTATAGCCAATAATGGGTTGGAATGTAGCTGGCAGAGTGATGTTATCATAAGGAAGTGTTCTGAATTTGCTCGTTCTCTTGATCCGTGAATGATTAAATAAAATTGTGAAATACCTCAGATTTGTAAGCACAGTCACTCAAAGCATACTGAAGTCGGAAGTTGGTTGGAAGCTGCATCTAGTTGCAATAGTTATTGCTTTGTCATTTCCTAATGAGGTTTCTTGCTATTTCGTTTTTGGGCTTTATTTTTCTACATTGTGCAATTTTACAGATTTTCGCATTTGTGGCATAACAATAATGGCTGCAAATTGACAATCTTAGACGAACATAAAAAGCAGGCAAATTATGCAGCATCTTTTTCTATCTTCTTCAACGAAAAGGTAACTATGCAGCCAATTAGCGTTATAAATGAGGACTTTGATACAAGTTTGACCATTCCCTGGGTTGAAATCGAAAGAAAGATTAATCGAGAATGCAGTATTGCTATAAGAAATTCTCCTGGAAAACCTACCAGAATCACGATACCTACTGGCATTTCTCATAAGAAAGCCGTCAAGGATTTTGTATGTCAGCTTCCTCAATACAGCCCTCCTTCCCATATACTTCACTCAAGTGTTCGTAATATTTATTCAGCATTGAACTACAGTATGCCACCACCCACAAAGCCCAAAGTTCCTGTTGCCAAAACCAACACTCACTTATTGACCTATACACATAGACTCTATGTTTACAGGGCATACATGAAGGAGGAAGCATTGAGAAAGCAATCTATTGAGAGTGCCAACTTGAAAAAGTATTTCAATCAACAGCAAGATATGACTTCTTGGCGCCGGGCGAAAAAATTACGGTTTGCAAACAATGACGTATAGACTTATAGTTTTCTTTAAGTTACAATCTATTAATATAACGCCAATTTCAAGCTCTAAGTTTGAAGTTAAAATTATGATTCAAAGATTCCTGTATGTTCACGATGTTCGAATTCTTCAACCCTCTTGGCCTCGACGTCTTTGACAGCTCCTGCGTGGATAAATGGCATTTCACGAGCAATTTTGACAGCTTCCCATGGCTTCCACACTGGGGTCTGTTTAAAGATAAGATCCATTTCTTCCAAACTTCTTCCAGCTGTTTCTGGGAACAAGAAGTATATCACTGGAACCATCAAGAAATTAATCATGCCAAAGATGAGATAAGTATAACTGTTGATATGAGAAAAGGCTGGAATAGCGATCAACACAATTGCAAAATTTGAAAGCCAGTTGCAAGCAGTAGAAATAGCAGCAGCTGGAGCTCTGATCTCAATTGAATTCACTTCTGGCGAGTAAAGCCAAGTGATACTCAACATTCCAATAGCAAAGAACGAATTGAATACGAAAAGAAACACAGCAGCAGCAATGGCTGGTGATTGAGACTGTCCCTGATTATCTGAAACCTTTGTTGTAACCGTCAACACCACCATACTAAGACACTGGCCAATAGTTCCAATCAACAAAAGTGGCCGTCTACCAAATCTCTCGATTGTCCACAATGGAATTAATGATGCCAAAAAATATTCAGTACCATTGCAAGCAGCCAAGATTCTTGAAGGAAGTGGTTTAATTCCAATATAGCTTTCAAAAATCGTTCCCGCGTAGTAAGTAATCAAATTGATACCAGAAATTTGTTGCATAAGTTGAGCCCATCCAGCCAAACATAATCTGTGGAAGTTTCTCTTCTCTCCTTGAGAGAAAAGCCTTTTAATCAGGAAAGTATCACCGCCAAGAGCCCGCTCAGCAGCCAAAGATTCTTCAACCTCACTCATATGTTGATTGACCAAATAATCGTCCATAGGCTTGTCTAATAATGCAGCAAAAACTTTTCTGCCTTCTTCTTCTCTATTGACTCTAATCAACCAACGGGGTGATTCGGGCAATCTCAAGACAAATGGAAGAATGATGACTGGAAATATACACTGAAGGCCCACGGGTACACGCCAAGCAGCCAGACTTGGGTCAGTAAAGTAAAATGCAAAATCAATCCAATAAGAAATGGCAATGCCAAGAGTAATCTGGGCACCCTGAAGCGCAATGAGTTTACCACGTTTCTCTGGTTTGGCAATTTCAGCCTGCCACACTGGCACCGTACTCGTAATAAGTCCATTTCCAACACCAGAAACAATTCTGGCAACGATTAAATGAGCAACAGTAAAAGCACATGTTTGTAGAATACCACCAACTAACATGATAAATGCACCAGCAAACACCAAGCGTACTCTCCCAAACTTATCACCCAAGTAAAGAGTCGAGAGCGCACCAAACATGCAGCCAATTTCATAAATGGCAATAATAAAACTTTGAACAATTGGTTTTCCAGTACGGTAAACTTCGAACGTGTCCTTGAATGCACCCAAGGTCAACAAACTCGACATAACACCTTGGTCATAACCAAATAACAAGAATCCCACTCCACACATCCCTGCAACTGCAGTATGCAACCTGTTTCCTCTCATGCCCAAAAACGATGGGACTTCATTATCAAATGATTCGGACTTTTCCACTTCTTTCGCTACTGGCTTTTCATCTGAACTAGAGACCAGTGACATTTTTTGTCGACGTTCACCGTCGCGGGCTATTTATTGACAGGCTTGCTGCATAGTTTCTCCGCACTATGATGTCAAACTGCATGGCATTTTTGACAAGCGGCATTTCGCCTGTGACCAAAAATACGCAAAAAAATTGACTCTTATCATCCGGAAACAACTCAAGCGCGTACAAATAGTCTACCAGTAAGAGGGCCGAGTCACATTTACCACCACTTTGCTTGAAACGCACGAAAAGTCCATTCGGATTTGAATGCGACTTTCCGACGCCCGCATGCAGCAATGCATATAGACCAACCAAAACAGTATGCTCATGCGCCAGAATCTTAGACACATGTGGCGTTACACGCAAGCTGGCAAATACAATACACGCCGACTGGCTGTCGTATTACAGATCCAGTCATCCCCCGCCAAGACAATACATAAGGCACTTTTAACAAGGAGCAACCATATTTGTGGGTTGATCAATGCAGACAAATAGGCAGCCGCACATTGTGGAGTTTTCGGATAGTAACTCCGGAGGACAAAACATACATACATGGTTACAATACTACCCCACTTCCCCAGCCGGGGTTTGACACCATGCCTGCATACGAAAATTGGACCCTCTCGATGACATAATCAGTGACTACGGGGGTTACCTACACACCCGTACACCAGAGCCAAAGTAGTGCAAACGCGAAGCACAAAAGCGGACTGCACAAACCTGAAGATCAATCCCAACAGAAACAGAACCTGCTTTATTGAAGAAATAGGCATAGTTAGGGGCACCATTATAAAATCCACTATAGTGTAGATATGTGCCAACTGCTGGACACGCATCGTTTTAATCCTTTTCTCAAGTGTACATGTTTTATTTAATTAACCTCTTGTAGCCTACAATGCCACACGTATCATCCATAATCGATTGGCCGCTCCATATAAAAGCCGTTAAGCCTTCCTGATCTCCCCAATGTTGCGTTGCCCACTACCTAACACCGGCATGGGGGCGCTGACGTCAGCTCGAGTACTGATTTTTCCCAAGCATTTTGGGCCAACATCAATCGTTTGTTGGGATAGGCATCAGATCTTATTTTATTCCGCGTAAAGAACCAGATCTTCAAACACGAGGTCTCTACAAGTCCATTGGTCGAGGTATGTATGGGTAAACTTCTGGAGAAAGTCATAGATGGACATCTGGTGAATGCTCCACTGAAGCTGTTTGACACCGATTTCCGTACGCCAAAGGAACGTCCTTTTGTAAAATATGGTATATTCCAGTGATAAAACTACTACGCATACAATTGAGCCTTAACTAGTCATATGAGCCAGTTAGACACGAGTTTACTACGATTATACTCCGAATCACTCGGAGCCGGACTGCATACCGCTGCCCAATGCTTCACTTTTTGGGTTGTATTACTAGGCAATTGTATGCGTACATTTATTGCACGCAATCCCACTAACATCAGATTATCAATTCGTGTCAGAAAGGCCTATTTGAACACATTCAACCCGTATTCTAGACAACTAATCCGTAAAGGGCATTTTTCACGTCAAGGCTCTCATTATATTCGAGACTATATTTCCAGTTCTCGGAATCGTCGATATATACATTCATCACAAACTGCACTGATGTCCATAGCTTCTTCTGCTACCGAGTCCACTCAGGACTTCTCGTCTCTTCACAGAGACTTACCGTCTCACTTCATAGGGTTAAATTCGGTCGCTTCTGCTGAGCCAGGCAAGGTGACTGATTTTGTTCGTGATTGCCAAGGTCACACTGTCGTCACCAGAGTCTTAATTGCTAATAATGGTATTGCTGCTGTGAAGGAGATAAGGTCGGTCCGTAAATGGGCCTACGAAACTTTTGGCGACGAAAGAGCCATCCAATTTACTGTGATGGCCACTCCAGAAGACTTGGCTGCGAATGCCGAATACATAAGAATGGCCGACCAGTTCGTCGAGGTTCCAGGTGGTACCAATAACAATAACTACGCCAACGTGGATCTTATTGTGGAGATCGCTGAAACCACCAATGTCCATGCTGTATGGGCCGGTTGGGGTCATGCTTCAGAAAACCCATTGTTGCCCGAGAAATTAGCTGCTTCGCCTAAGAAGATCTTATTTATCGGTCCTCCAGGTCTGGCTATGCGTTCGTTGGGTGATAAGATCTCTTCCACTATAGTTGCACAACACGCCAAAGTTCCCTGTATTCCATGGTCGGGAACTGGTGTCGAGGAAGTCGAAGTAGACCCACAGACTAATTTAGTCTCCGTCCCTAATCATGTCTACCAAAAAGGTTGCTGTGATTCCCCAGAAGATGGTTTGAAAAAAGCAAAGGAAATTGGATTTCCAGTAATGATCAAAGCTTCCGAAGGTGGTGGTGGTAAAGGTATCCGTAAAGTCGAACGCGAAGAAGACTTCATCTCGCTTTATCAACAAGCTGCCAACGAAATTCCCGGCTCTCCTATTTTCATCATGAAATTGGCTGGTGATGCTAGACATTTGGAAGTTCAATTATTGGCTGATCAATATGGTACAAATATTTCTTTGTTCGGCAGAGATTGTTCCGTGCAAAGAAGACATCAAAAGATCATCGAAGAAGCACCAGTTACTATTGCTGGCAAGGATACTTTCAGCTCTATGGAAAACGCTGCCGTCAGATTGGGTAAACTTGTGGGTTATGTCTCCGCCGGTACCGTTGAGTACTTGTACTCCCACTCTGAAGACAAATACTACTTCTTGGAGTTAAACCCCCGGTTGCAAGTTGAACATCCAACCACAGAAATGGTCACTGGTGTCAACTTGCCGGCTGCTCAATTGCAAATTGCTATGGGTATTCCCATGCATCGTATTAGAGACATCAGAACCCTCTATGGTGTCGACCCTCACACCTCAACTGAAATAGATTTTGAGTTTAAGTCTGAAGACTCTCTCGTTAGTCAAAGACGCCCGGTGCCGAAGGGTCATACTACTGCATGTCGTATTACTTCTGAGGATCCAGGAGAGGGATTCAAACCTTCTGGAGGTAACTTGCACGATTTGAATTTCAGATCTTCCTCCAATGTCTGGGGTTACTTCTCTGTTGGTAATCAATCATCCATCCATTCCTTTTCAGATTCTCAATTCGGCCATATTTTCGCTTTTGGTGAAAACCGTCAAGCATCAAGAAAGCATATGGTAGTTGCATTGAAGGAGTTGTCTATTCGTGGTGACTTTCGAACTACAGTAGAATATTTGATCAAGTTATTGGAAACTCCTGATTTCGAAGAAAACACGATTACCACTGGGTGGTTAGACGAATTGATTTCGAAGAAATTGACTGCGGAGAGACCAGATCCTATTGTAGCTGTGGTCTGTGGTGCTGTCACTAAGGCGCATATCCAAACTGAAGAAGATAAGCGTGAATACATTCAAAGTCTCGAAAAAGGTCAAATTCCTAACAAGAATTTGTTACGGACCATCTTTCCTATTGAGTTCATCTACGAAGGACAGCGTTACAAATTCACCGCCACAAAGTCTTCCAAGGACTCGTACACCTTGTTCCTTAATGGTTCAAGAGGTGTTGTTGGTGTGAGATCTTTGTCCGATGGTGGATTATTGTGTGCAATTGGCGGAAAGTCTCACTCCGTTTATTGGAAAGAGGAAGCTTCCGCTACAAGACTTTCGGTCGATGGTAAGACCTGTTTGTTAGAGATTGAGAACGACCCAACTCAATTGAGAACACCATCTCCAGGTAAATTGGTTAAGCATTTGGTAGAGAGTGGGGAGCATGTTGTTGCTGGTCAGGCTTATGCTGAAGTTGAGGTGATGAAGATGTGCATGCCCTTAATTGCTCAAGAAGATGGTGTTGTTCAATTGATTAAACAGCCAGGATCTACCGTTAATGCCGGTGATATTTTGGCTATTTTAGCATTGGATGACCCTTCGAAGGTCAAACATGCAAGACCCTTTGAAGGAACACTTCCTGATTTGGGCGATGCTATCATTCAAGGTTCTAAACCGGTTCACAAATTCCAGTTCTACTCCTCTATCTTGAGCAACATTATAGCCGGTTTTGATAACCAAGTTATTATGAACTCCACTCTCAAAAGCATCAGAGAAGTATTGAAGGACCGCCAATTACCTTACGGAGAATGGGCTCAACAAGTTTCTGCTTTGCACTCTAGATTGCCTCCAAAGTTGGATGAAGCAATGGAACAACTCATTGAAAGAACTAATGCAAGGGGCGCAGAATTCCCTGCTAAACAGTTAACCAAATTGATCCAAAAGACCTTAGCATCGCAAGAGTCGGGCTCATTGCTCCGTGACGTTGTTGCTCCTTTGACAAATGTTGCCGATCGTTATGCGAATGGATTGCTTGAGCATGAATTCTCATACTTCGCTGGATTGATCGACGAGTACTATGCTGTGGAATCGCTTTTCTCACCATACAACGTAAGAGACGATGATGTTATCTTGCAGCTTCGTGACGAAAACAAGAACGATTTGCAAAAGGTTACTGATGTAGCCTTATCTCACTCTAGAGTCAGCTCTAAGAACAATTTGATTCTTGCAATCTTGGACGCCTACCAGCCTATCTTACTTGAAGGTTCTAAAGTCGGTGAGAGTATTCGTAAGGCATTGAAAAACTTGGTTGAATTGGACACTCGTAATACGGCCAAGGTGACATTGAAGGCAAGAGAAATTTTGATCCAATGCTCGTTGCCATCTATCAAGGAGAGATCTGATCAATTGGAACACATTTTACGCTCCTCGGTTCTTCAAACATCCTATGGCGAGATTTATGCTCTGCATATCAAGCCAAAGCTTGACGTGATTCAAGAAGTCGTAGACTCCAAGCATACTGTGTTTGACGTGTTGCCCCAATTCTTGATCAATGACGATGAATGGGTTGCCATCGCCGCTGCAGAAGTATATGTGAGACGTTCTTACAGAGCCTACTCCTTAGGTAAAATCTCCTACCATTTCCATGACAAGTTGCCATTAATCAGTTGGAAGTTCTCGTTACCTAGTCTTGATTCTTCTAGTGTGAACGCTATCCAAAACGCAAAGGGGGATGATACAAGCACCATGGGTAGAACTATGTCCGTTTCGGACTTATCTTACGTTTCTGAAGACAAGGAAAAATTCGGTAGAACAGGTCTCTTGGCTCCATGTAAGCACCTCGACGACGCTGATGAAATGTTGAGTGCAGCCTTAGAACAATTGGTTCCTTCTGATGAAATTCACTTGCGGCCAACGACGAACACTGAGCACTCCTACTTGAATGTTCTCAACATCATTGTGAACAGCATTGATGGCTACAATTCAGAGGAAGAGATCTTGAGTCGCATCAACGAGATAATTGCAGAGTACAAAGACGATTTGAGGGTTGCACAAATTAGAAGAATTACGTTCGTGCTTGCTCATGATATTGGTAACTATCCAAAGTACTATACCTTCACTGCTCCTGATTATGAGGAAAATATGGTTATTCGTCACATTGAGCCAGCTCTTGCTTTCCAATTGGAATTGGGACGTTTGGTCAATTTTAACATCAAGCCAATCTTCACTGACAACAGAAATATTCATGTTTATGAGGGTCTTGGTAAGAACGCTCCATCTGATAAGAGATTCTTCACTCGTGGTATAATTCGGACTGGAGTCATTCACGACGAGATATCCATTAGTGAGTATTTGATCTCGGAGTCGAACCGTTTAATGTCTGATATTTTGGATGCATTAGAGGTCATTGATACTTCAAACTCTGACCTTAACCACATTTTCATAAACTTCTCAGCAGTTTTCAACGTTTTGCCGGAGGAAGTTGAGGCAGCCTTTGGCTCTTTCTTGGAGAGGTTTGGCAGAAGACTTTGGAGATTGAGAATAACTGGTGCTGAAATCAGAATCGTGTGCTCAGATCCAACCACGAACACCTCCTTCCCTCTCAGAGCTATCATTAATAATGTTTCCGGTTATGTTGTGAAGTCCGAATTGTACATGGAGGTCAAGAACACGAAGGGTGAATGGGTTTTTAAATCTATTGGACACCCTGGATCGATGCACTTGAGATCGATTTCCACTCCATATCCAGTGAAGGAGTCTTTGCAGCCCAAGCGTTACAAAGCACACAATATGGGAACTACTTATGTGTACGATTTCCCAGAATTGTTCCGCCAAGCTACCATTTCACAATGGAAGTTGCATGCCAAGGCTAAAGTCCCCAAGGATGTGTTCACATCATTGGAATTGATTTCCGATGACAATGGAGAACTCACACCCGTTGAACGTGAACCAGGATCGAACAAGATCGGTATGGTAGGTTTCAAAGTTACTGCAAAGACTCCTGAATACCCCAGAGGCCGTCATTTCATTATTGTTGCAAACGATATTACTCACAAGATTGGTTCGTTCGGACCAGAAGAAGACATTTATTTTGACAAGTGTACCGAGTACGCCAGAAAGTTGCGCATTCCAAGAATTTATCTCTCTGCAAACTCCGGAGCCAGAATTGGTGTGGCCGAAGAATTGATCCCTCTTTTCAAGGCAGCTTGGAACGATGACCAAGACCAATCTAAGGGATTTAGATATTTGTACTTGTCAAGTGCTGATAAGGAGTCGATTGATGCTGCGGGAAAATCTCACACTGTTGTCACTGAAAGAGTCGTTGAAGATGGCGAAGAAAGACATGTCCTTAAGTCCATCGTCGGGGAGGAAGACGGCCTTGGCGTTGAATGTTTGAAGGGTTCTGGATTGATTGCTGGAAGTACCTCTCGTGCTTATAAGGATATCTTCACGATAACCTTGGTCACCTGTAGATCTGTGGGTATTGGTGCCTACTTGGTCAGATTAGGTCAAAGAGCAATTCAAATCGAGGGTCAACCTATTATTTTGACAGGTGCTCCAGCCATCAACAAATTGCTTGGAAGTGAGGTTTACTCTTCCAACTTGCAACTTGGTGGTACTCAAATCATGTACAAGAATGGTGTCTCTCATTTAACTGCTTCGGATGATTTGGCAGGAGCTGAGAAAATTATGCAATGGCTTTCATATGTTCCTGCAAAGAGCGGAAATCCAATCCCAATCTTGGAATCAAGTGATTCATGGGACAGAGATATTGACTTCTACCCAACCAAGGGTGAACAATATGATGTTCGTTGGCTCATCGAAGGTCGCCAACATGACAATGGCGAGTTTGAGTCAGGATTGTTTGACAAGGGATCCTTCCAAGAAACATTGTCTGGCTGGGCAAAGACTGTTGTCGTCGGACGTGCCCGTCTCGGAGGTATTCCTATTGGTGTCATTGGTGTTGAAACTAGAAGTATTGAGAATTTGATTCCTGCTGATCCAGCCAATCCAAATTCCACTGAACAAATGATTCAAGAAGCTGGACAAGTCTGGTACCCTAACTCGGCATTCAAGACTGCCCAAGCTATCAACGATTTCAATAACGGTGAAAACTTGCCTTTGATGATTTTGGCTAACTGGAGAGGCTTCTCTGGTGGTCAACGCGATATGTACAATGAAGTGCTCAAGTACGGGTCTTACATTGTTGATGCTTTGGTGGACTTCAAGCAGCCAATTTTCACTTACATTCCACCAAATGGAGAATTGAGAGGTGGTTCCTGGGTCGTTGTTGATCCTACCATCAATGCGGATAAGATGGAAATGTACGCCGATGTGGATTCCAGAGCCGGTGTTTTAGAGCCTGAAGGAATTGTCGGAATTAAGTACAGACGTGACAAGTTGTTGGCAACGATGTCACGTTTGGATCCAACCTACGCTCAATTGAAGAAGAAGCTCGGCGACGAGGCACTTACGGCAGAAGAACACTCTCAAGTATCTGCTAAGATAATTGCTCGTGAGAAAGCATTGCTTCCTATCTATGCCCAAATTTCTGTCCAATTCGCCGACTTGCACGACAGATCTGGTCGTATGTTGGCCAAGGGAGTTATCAGAAAAGAATTGGAATGGCGTGATGCTCGTCGCTTCTTCTTTTGGCGTTTGCGTCGTAGATTGAACGAGGAATACGTTCTTGACTTGATTGAGGATCAACTTAAATCCAAGAACAAGTTGGAGAAAGTTGCAAGACTTAAAAGTTGGATGCCTACTGTTGATTATGAGAACGACAAAGAAGTTGCCGAGTGGATCGAGCAGAACCACGACAAACTCAAGGAGAGAATTAGTGAATTGAAGACGGAGGCCAACAGACAAAAGTTTGTTACTGCTTTCAAAGAAGATTCTACTGGTACTCTTTCATTAGTGAAGGACTTGATTACTTCTCTTCCTGAGACCGAAAGAGAGGACTTCCTCAATTCACTTAAGTGAGCTTGGAGTGTACATATAAAAGCGACACATATAGAATTTACAAATACAATTTTAAGAAAACAAGTGACTATGCTTATTTCTTGTGTACTTTTCGTTTATTTGGTACAGCTGGTGGTATCAATGAACTGCATAGTTGCTCTTAAAAACTCGAAGACAATTGGTGAGTTCAAAGAGGTAGATTCGACAGTTCCAGAAGAGCAACAAGCTATACCGTACCTAGGCCGCATCTTTGAAATCGGGAAGTTTTTGGCTCTTGAAGGAGATTTTCCCGCTAGAGTTTTAGAAAGGTTACTGAGGTGTCCAATAATTTCTGAAATAACCCCAAATTTGCACGTACAAGCTCTTGTTTTCAGTGTACAAGAAAACGCACCGGCGCATTTGGCAAGATTATCACATCCATATGAAGACGAACACGACTTCAGCTATTACTACGATGATCAAGCATGTGGGACAGGAGTTCAAGTATACGTGATCGACTCAGGAATTAACATTGAACACCCTCAATTTGAAGAAAGGGCTATTCGCGGTATGAACTTGGTATTGAACGAGGTGGGGGGAGATCAAAATGGCCACGGTACTCACGTTGCCGGGATAGTTGGATCTAGAACTTATGGTGTGTCCAAAAATGTAACCATTGTCGATGTAAAAGCACTTGATAGGTATGGAGCTGGAACTTTGAGTCACATACTTGCTGCATTAGAATACGTTGCCCGAGATCAAGGTGAAGATTCGCTATCTGTGATCAACATGTCGCTTGGCGCACAAAGGAATACCGTTTTGAATGAGGCAATCCGTGCATTAGAAGATATGGGAGTAGTGGTCGTTGCGGCTGCTGGAAACTCAAACGTCAATGCTTGCAAGATGAGCCCAGCAAGCAGTAGATATGCCATCACTGTAGGTGCAATGAACGACACTACGGGCACCATGGCTGACTTCACAAATTGGGGACCATGCGTGGATATATTCACCAGTGGAACAAATGTGCAAAGCTTGAACGCACTTGACACATCTATGAGTCAATTTTTGTCTGGCACTTCGATGGCAGCACCGATCATTAGTGGCCTTGCTGCTAACCTTTTAAGTAAAGGTGTGGTCCCAAACGAAGTAAAACAACAACTCTTAGAAAACTCACATCGTGGAGATATAAGAAGAAAGAGTTTTTTTTCTAGATGGAGGACTCCAAATAGAATAGCGATGGGTTTTCAAGCTCATGAGCTGTACAGCGCAGTGAAATTTAGGTTTGGTAGGACGTAGGCGACGGTTGCAAATGCGACATAATTGGTTGCAATATGTCGCGCGCTCGTTTGTGGCAGGAATTAGGTAGTATTTGTATTCATATACAAATAGCTTTCGACCATGACAGAAATGCACAGAAAAAAAAAGCTTTTAGATTTAGGGTTACCTGATATGGCTGACCTGTCATCTGAATTGGCAACTCGCCTTGCCACTGGAATGAGTAGGTTCGAGATTGATGAGTTTCACGACCGTGAATACACCCCCTTTAGTGCAACAAAAAGTTCACACCTCCAAGTTCCAAGAAATAACCAGTTTGATTCTAATAAAAATGAACAATTAGAAACAGACAAAATGTTTTCACTGTTTCATAAAGGCGATGGTTTTGTCTCTTGGAATTCCAAAATTGATCGACCGTTAACTGTCGAGGAAATCGAGGCCATTTTTATCAAATTGACAAGAATGTTTCGGTTTCAACGTGATAATTGCAAAAACATGCTCGATTATTATTTGAAACTCATGGATTCAAGAGCGTCTCGAATGAGTGGCGATATAGCTCTTCGCTCCTTACACGCTGATTTCATAGGTGGACCAAATGCTAATTTCAGAAAGTGGTACTTTGCTACAGAAATGTACAATGATAGCTCCGATTCTAATAACAAGACAAGAATTTCTCCCAATGAAGCTTTAGTATCTTGGTCCTCAACAATGGCAACTTTGCCAACAATTGACTGTGTGGTCCAAGTGGCCTTGTATCTTTTGTGTTGGGGTGAAGCAAACAACATTCGTTTCATACCAGAGTGCCTATGTTTTATTTTCAAGTGTTGCAATGATTTTTATTACTCCTCTGAACTGGAGACCGCTCTTTTAACCAAGGACTTCCTAGACCATGCCATTACACCACTATACGAATTTTATTACAGTCAGGGCTTTCCAAATCAACGTATTTTAGGGTTCAGTGACAAGGATCATAAAGACAAAATCGGATATGATGATATGAATCAGTTGTTCTGGTATAAGAAGGGCATGGAGAGGCTTGTCTTTGGAAAGCAGAAATTGATGCAGATAGACCCGCTGGAGAGGTATCTTCATTTGTGTTCAATTGAATGGAACAAAGCATTCTATAAAATCTTTCGGGAGAGACGTACTTGGAGCCATGCATTATCAAATTTTACCCGAATCTGGATCCTTCATGTCACTGTCTTTTGGTATTACACAAGTTACAACAGTCCCACGTTGTACGTTCACCGATATCAGCAAAGTCTAGACAACCAGCCTACAGTACAAGCGACATTCGCTATCATGTCTCTCGCTGGGAGTATTGCAATTTTACTTTGCATGGCTTCCTTCATTGTAGAGCTCTCCTTAGTTTCCTGGCGATGGCCTGGTATCAGTAGAATCTGGATTCGTATTTCACTTCTCCTGATTTTACTTGCATGCAATTTTATCCCCACACTTTACGTTTTAGTATCCTACCCATTGGAGTTTCAGACAACCGCAGGATTAACAATTTCCGTCATCCAATTTATCATGTCGGTTGGTACTTCCATATATCTAGCTGCTGTTCCGTCTTCAAAATTGTTCTGGGAAAGCAACAAAGGCGAGAGTGTAATCGTGGGAAATTATTATTGTCTTCAGGGAAACAAGAAGATAACTTCATACGGTCTCTGGATTGTGATATTCACATCGAAGTTCCTCGAGTCCTATTTCTACATTGCGTTAACAACTAAAGATCCCATTCGTGTTCTTAGTACTATGACGACAACGAGATGTGGCGGAGACAAAATTCTTGGTACCATTATATGTCACCATTATGCAAAGTTTCTTCTCGCTATTCTTTTTTTCGTCGATTTAATTCTATTCTTCATTGACACGTACTTGTGGTACATTATTTGGAACTGCGTATTCTCAATTGGTCGCTCATTCTACGTCGGCATATCCATTTGGACCCCATGGAAAAATATATTCTCTCGTCTCCCAAAAAGAATAGAAGCAAACATATTGTCATCCAAAAGTGCTGCAATTATAGTCAACAAGGGGGCAATAGCACAGATTTGGAACTCGATTATCATTGCAATGTATCGAGAACATATCATTTCAATTGAACAAGTACAAGCCATGGTCTATAGGACAAACGCCAACGATGGGGATGAAATAAGAACACCCAGGTTCTTTGATTCCCAAGAAGATGGTAATTCACATATTTTCAAGTTTGCAGGATGTTCGGAAGCAGAAAGAAGAATCACCTTCTTCGCTCATTCATTAACCACACCAATGATCCTGGCTCCCAGGATTGAAGCAATGCCCTCATTTTGTTGTCTCATTCCACACTTTGAAGAGAAAGTGATACTATCATTAAAGGAAATTATTCGAGAACTGGATAAGTACTCCAATGTGACCATGCTTGAATATTTGAAGCTGCTACACCCTAAGGATTGGGAATACTTTGTCCACGATACAAAGATGCTTGCGGAAGAGTATGACTCTGACTCGTCTGAGAACTCCATTGATAAGATGGAACGTGACTTGCCATATGATTCAGTGGGATTTAAAATAGCCTCCCCGGAGTATATTCTCCGAACCCGTATCTGGGCATCACTCCGGACTCAAACATTGTACCGGACGATAAGCGGTTTTATGAATTATTCGAGAGCAATAAAATTGTTGTATGATATTGAGGTCAAATCGAGCCATGACGAATATCTTAAGGTCGATGCTGCCTGTAACATGGCGCTCAGGAAGTTTCGCCTTGTCGTCTCTATGCAGAAGTTGCAAATGTTCAATACAGAGGAGAGGGATAATATGGAGCTTCTACTCAGAATTTATCCAGAATTGCAAATTGCATACCTTGAAGAATCGGTTGACCCTCATAGCGGAAAAAAAGAGTACTTCTCCGCTTTGATAGATGGTGCTTGTCCAATTTTAACAAACGGTAATCGAGAGCCAAGGTACCGCATTAAATTATCGGGCCACCCAATTCTTGGAGATGGAAAGGCCGACAATCAGAATATTTCGATCATTTTCACGAGAGGAGAGTACGTCCAGCTAGTTGACGCAAACCAAGATAATTATATTGAAGAATGCTTGAAAATCAGAAGTATCCTTGCAGAATTCGAACAAATCAGATTGAATGACGATCTCTATGACATCAAGGAAGAGACACATCCCGTAGCAATCATTGGAACCAGGGAATATATCTTTTCAGAAAACATAGGAGTATTAGGTGACGTTGCAGCAGGGAAAGAGCAAACATTTGGGACCTTGTTCGCTAGAACACTCGCCCATCTTCAAGGTAAGCTTCATTATGGGCATCCAGATTTTCTCAACAGTATTTTTATGATAACGAGGGGCGGTGTTTCAAAAGCTCAGCGAGGGCTCCATCTCAACGAAGATATATACGCTGGGATCAATGCATTGATCCGCGGAGGAAGGATCAAGCATTGTGAATACATGCAATGTGGAAAAGGCAGAGACTTAGGCTTTAGCTCAATACTCAGTTTTACCACAAAACTTGGTACTGGAATGGCAGAACAAATGCTCTCACGAGAATACTTCCTTTTAGGGTCTTCGTTACCGCTTGATCGGTTTCTTTCGTTTTACTACGCACATCCGGGATTTCATTTGAACAATGTTTTCATAATGATGTCAATCATGCTCTTCACCATCTTTGCAGCCGCTCTTGCCGCATACTCGAGACAAGTGAAATTTTGTGACTACAACCCTAACAGGCCAATAACCGATCCACTAGTTCCTTCCGGTTGCAAAAATTTGCATCCAGTTGTTAGATGGGTAGAAACAAAAATATGGTCCATCTTCGTCATGAATGCTGTGGCATTTGTACCGTTATTTGTGCAAGAATTGACAGAACGAGGAGTATTCAAAGCCATAAAACGTATTTCTAAGCACATCGCCTCCCTATCACCTTTATTTGAAGTCTTTGTGAACCAAACGTATGCCAGTTCATTGGTGGGAGACATAACTTATGGTGGAGCAGAATATTTGTCGACAGGGCGAGGCTTCGCAACCACGAGAGCGCCATTCACAAGGCTATACACAAGGTATGCAGTGACATGCTTGTACTTCGGAGCTAACTTGATGGCGTTAATTTTGATCACCACACTAACAATGTGGACACCACTCATTCTTTATTTCTGGTTCATTTCGTTTGCTCTTCTTATATGCCCTTCGTTGTACAACCCACATCAGTTTGCTGCGATTGAGTTTTGCATCGACTATACAAAATTTCTCCAGTGGATGTTCAACATAAGTGAAGTAGGATCAGTTGAGTCCTGGTTATGGTTCACGAAAGAAAATAGAAGCAGGATAACAGGCGTGAAAAGAATTGCGAGCGAGAACATCAAAGAAAAGACTAGGTTAAGGCCATCACGAAGAACAGTATTCTCGTCACATATCTTATTCGATTTTGGTATATTGTGTGTCTTGCTTGTTTCATATTTTGCTGTCAATGCCCAGTTTGAAAGCAAAGGTGCAATAGAATCCGAACTATTCTTGAGGCTTATTGTCTTTACTTTTGTACCGATTGCAACCAATCTTACACTTTTAATTGTTTACTTCCCAATTTCGTTGATAATAGGACCATTTTTTTCAGCCATTTTCCCATATTATCCAAAGATGATGTCAGGCATGATCCACATGGCCAGTATTGTCATTTACGTTGTTTGCTTCGAGATATTTTGGTTCCTTCAAAGTTGGGACGTAGCAAGCACAATTTTAGGAGTTGTTTGTATGCTGCATATTCAGAGGTTGACCTTCAGAGTTATCACTTCACTTTTAAGCAAGGAGCTTCCCCACGGAAGAACTAACACTGCTTGGTGGACAGGCAACTGGTTCAATGCTCGTATAGGGTGGCGTACCATTACGCAGCCCATAAGAGAGTTACTCTGCAAGACTATGGAAAGCACATTCTTTGTGGCAGAAATATTTCTCGGACACTTTATCTTTTACGTCCAGGTCCCAGTTTTCTTTATTCCTTTCATAGATGTGTGGCATACGTTCATGTTATTTTGGATTAAACCAAAGGATCAGTTGAGACCACGGCTACTTTCTCAAGCTCAGAGAACTTGGCGTGGATATCACCTCAAATTGCTGATATTCCTTTTTATATTGAGCGGGTTAGCATTTGCTGCTATCTTTTCTTTTCCATTTATATTGGATTGGCTTGACGTGGACTTAGAAGCGTTTCTCCCAGAGATGATTGAGCCCTTAATACAGCCATACCAAATGTACGATGGACGTAACGGGCTAAGGGGTCCACCTTCTATTAGACGCTGAGAATCTTCCGCAAAGTGCTTGCAAATTCCTGATTGCTCATTCGATTCACCAAGTTTGAAACTTCGTTAACTAATGACGAAGGACACATCATTAAAGATAAATCAAACTTTTTCAACCGCAGAAAGCATTCGAGCAGCTCATACATCCTCAATTCCCAGGAGTCTATATTGTTTCGTGCAACATATAAGCATGCCCTGAAGTAGAACTCCAAGAATTCAGCGTCTATCCCAGTTTCGAAAATATCTTGGTAAGTTGACACCGGAATATTCAACACATAAAGGTATCCTTTTGCGAGTTTGTCCCCACTTAAATTTTTGAGTGAATGAAGAGGTAACATTGAGGGTAATTCAGAAAACTGTCTCTTGGGTTCAGACAGTGGCATTTTTTTGGAAGTTGTGGGAAAGAGTTCTTTTGAGATTTCTTCGACTTTCTTGGAATCAATTTGCTTTTCATTTACAGTTGGCTTTTGTTTGGCAGGTTGGTCTTCAATGAGAGCCTTAAACCGAGGCGGTAAACTATCGATAGCTGTGATGTTAATCTCTCCCGTTTGCTGTTTATGTCTTTTCTTACCGAGCTCTTTCAATTCCACTTTAGCACTTTCATTTGTAGGGTCTATTTCAAGTACCTCTTCAAAACAGCGTTTTGCCTGGGTCATCTGTGACGTCGACTTATACACCAATCCCTTTCTATACGTAAGCTTTACCTTCGATTTTGTATCAGGTTGCAACGACAAACCAACAGTGCAATCACGGAGAGCACGATCCCAATCTTGAAGTTTAATAAAACTGAGGGCACGATTTGAATACAAAATAGAATTGTTCGGATCTAGCTTAATTGCATCTCGATATATTTTCGCTGCCTTCTTGTACTGGTTGTTAGCAAATGCAGAATTGCCTAACTGTTTGAGTTCCTCAGCTGTCAGCATATATTAGCAGTGAGATAAGTGAGACAAAAATGTTTTTTTCACAATGACACTACAAGAATTGCAGGATGAAGTGGGTGCTATACAGGCCATATATCCTGAGTCATTGATACAAGAGGATACTCAGACGTACACATTGACCATACCGGAGCATCCTAAGTTGAAAATACAACTTGCATTTCCTGACGCATATCCCGATGAAAGTCCGCAAGTAGTAGATGTAATAAGCCAAGACAATAGAAGATACACAGATATCAATTATTTAGAGGAGAGTATTAAGAAGGCAACCGAATCTACTTTTAATCCAGGTATGGTATGTCTATTTGATCTAATAAGTGAATTAGAGGATATGCTTCAGAAGTACCAATCTGTTGTAGATACTTCTCCAGCTCCAAAAGAAAGCACCCCACCAAAATTTGAAACCACACTGACCATTATAGCCAGTGATAAGGCCCAGCACAACCCACGAGAAGGCTGGATAATATCGGAGAGCATTTTAGACCGTGGGTCTACCTTCATTGCATTTGCTCGAGCTGTTACTTCCGTAGAACAAGCCAAAAAGTACGTGGATGTGCTCTTGAGCGACAAGAAATTAGCTAGGGCTACTCACAGCATCACCAGTTGGAGAATTAGGCGAGAAGATGGCATACAGTTTCAAGATTGCGACGACGATGGTGAAACGGCTGCAGGTAGTCGTTTGCTTCATTTGTTAACGATGATGGATGCCTGGAACGTTGTTGTGGTGGTGAGCAGATGGTTCGGAGGAACACATTTGGGACCAGATAGATTCAAGCATATAAACTCGGCTGCTCGAGACGCAGTGACCAAGGGTAACTTCGTATTATCCAAGAAAAACAATAAAAATTAGGATTTCTTGGACTTTTTTGTCTTTTTACGATCAGATGAAGACTTCCTCTTGCTTTTAGTTTTTGAAATCTCTGGCTCTTCTTCAACTTTATTTTCGTCCTCTTGTTTATCTTCGTTTCTCGAATCTTTTATTCGTCTCAAATCAACCCCTGGCTTTTCCTGTTTAATGTCTCCCCATACCTTTCTACCTTGAGGTGCTGATTCATCGTCAGAGTGCTCAAATGCACTAATCGACCCAAAACCTACTGCTTCAACTACGCTATGGTCTTTACTTTTCGCTTTGATTTCGGCAGCTTTAGGTAGCGACCATTCTGCTTGAGGGTAATCGTTTTTCCTTGGAGCTTCATCAGCATTACTAGAGACAGACGATTCTGCTCTGTTCATGAACTTCATGCTCTTTACTCGATTGGACAACCCACTCATGTCTCTACAATTCTTGCCAGTTGTAAACCTAAGTAAGCTGCATCGTGCGCGAGAGAAAATATTTGAATTTTTTGAGATGCTCATCTCGTTTCTCATACACCATAGGCTTAGATGAAGTCGGATTTCAAGTTTTCCAACCTTATAGGCACAGTGTATCGACAAGGAAACTTGGTGTTCAGTGACGATGGAACCAAACTTTACAGTCCTGTTGGAAATCGAGTGTCATGTTTCGATTTAATCAACAATAAATCGTTTACCTACGATTATGAGCATCGCAAGAACATTGCCCGTATTGCCATAAATAAGAATGGGACCTTGTTGTTTTCCGTAGACGAGGATGGCCGTGCCATTCTCGTGAACAATGTGGCTCGGACAGTTCTCCATCATTTTAATTTCAAAGATAGAGTCATTGATTTACAATTCAGTCCTAACGGCCAGTTTTTCGCAGTGGCCAGTGGAAGATTCATACACACATGGAAGACACCAGATTTTACAGAAGACCGACAATTTGCCCCCTTCGTAAAGCACCGAACCTACGCTGGTCACTACGCGGATGTTACCTCAGTTACATGGTCTAACGACTCACGATTTTTCGTTTCTACCTCAAAAGATTTGACAACGAAGATATTTTCACTTCTGTCCGAGGAAAAGGATGTAGCCATGACTTTGGCGGGTCATAGAGACTATGTGATCAAAGCATTTTTCAATGCATCACAAGAAATCATATACACCGTTAGTAAAGACGGAGCATTGTTCAAGTGGGAATATACCGAAAGACCATCTGAACTGTCTGATGATGAGAGCGAAGACGAGGAGGAAGATTTAGAAGAGTCCAAAAAGCCAATGAGCTGGCGTATTACTGCGAAGTCATTTTTCTATGCCAATGCCAACCTCAAGTGTGCAACTTTTCATCCTGAATCCAATATAATGGTAGTAGGATTCACAAATGGTGAATTTCGTATCTACGAATTGCCTGAATTCAACTTGATTCAAAAACTCAGCATGGGCCAGAATGCCGTTAACACTGTAAATATCAACAAATCGGGAGAATGGCTCGCTTTTGGGTCATCCAAATTGGGCCAGTTACTTGTCTATGAATGGCAATCAGAATCATACATCTTAAAACAACAGGGTCATTTCGATTCTACCAATTGTGTTTGTTACTCGCCGGACGGATCTCGTGTTGTATCAGCTTCTGATGACGGAAAAATTAAAGTCTGGGATGTGGTTTCTGGTTTCTGTTTGGTGACATTGCAAGAACATACTGGAGCCGTTACCAGTTTAGGATTTGCCAAAAGAGGACAAGTCCTCTTCTCATCATCTCTAGATGGAACTGTGAGAGCATGGGACTTGATTCGGTTCCGAAATTTCAGAACATTCACTGCAACTGAGAGAGTCCAATTCAATTGCTTGGCAGTGGATCCAAGCGGAGAAGTGGTGGTTGCCGGGTCTCAAGATACATTCGAAATCTTTGTGTGGTCAGTGCAAACGGCACAATTGCTTGATTCTCTTTCGGGTCACGAAGGACCAGTATCATGTCTTGCATTTGGAAGTGAAAATTCAGTATTAGCATCTGCATCATGGGATAAAACGATCCGTATTTGGAGTATCTTTGGTCGCACACAAAGTGTTGAACCCATTGAGGTTCAGTCCGACGTGTTGAGCATCTGCATGCGGCCAGATTCCAAGGAGGTTGCTGTATCAACATTAGATGGCCATATTACCATTTTCGACATCGAAGATGCAAAACAATTGCACATGATAGATGGAAGAAAAGACATCATGAAAGGCAGACATGTCACTGATAGGTTTGAAGCCAAGAACTCAGCTCGCTCAAAGTACTTTCGTACAATCGATTATTCTTTCGATGGCTTGAGCTTAGTTGCCGGAGGAAATAACAATTCGTTGTGTCTCTACGACATATCCAATGAAGTGTTGATCAAACGATTCACTGTTTCGCAGAACATGCAACTCAATGGAACCCTCGAGCTTTTAAATAGCAGTCGTATGACAGAAGCTGGCGCTATTGACCTATTTGATCGTAACGGAGAAAACAGCGATTTGGAGGACCGTATAGATACTAGCCTTCCAGGTTCTCATCGTGGAGATCCAAGTGCAAGAAATGTCAGACCGGAGGTCAGAGTTAACTCGATTTCCTTCTCACCCACAGCATCTGCCTTCACGGCAGCATCCACCGAGGGACTTTTAGTTTACTCAGTTGACGAGTCACTTATTTTCGACCCATTTGACTTGGACATTGATATCACACCCGAAGCTACAATTGAATCACTCGAGGAAAAAGAATATTTGACTGCCTTGGTGATGGCATTCCGTCTTAATGAGCACTATTTGATCCAGAGAGTCTACGAATCTATTCCAGTAAAAGATATTAACCTAGTAAGTGGTGACTTACCGGCAGTATACTTGAACAGAATACTTAACTTCATTGGCAGTATCGCCATGGAATCACCTCATTTGGAGTTCAATGTCAAATGGATACGGGCCCTTATTACCAGCCATGGTAAGTACATTTCGGCCAACAAGCACCATTTCGCCAGCTCGATAAGGTCGCTTCAAAGGTTCCTCAATAGAGTTGTCAAGGACGTGGTGGATGTTTCAAAGAGAAATGGACATTTGCTTTCGTATCTACAAACTGCCAGGTCAATCATTGATGACGACAATTCGAATGACGAAGAAATGGAGTTCGATGAGGAAAAAGATTCAGACGAAGAGATGGAACAAGAGGAATCAGATGAGGAGGGATGGATTGTTCCAGAGAAAAAATTCAACGGGACATTCAAGGAAGAAGACGAAGACGTTCTGGATGACGGAGACGACAATTAGCATATAAACAAATACATTTTCGATTTTTACTGGCTATCGACTTTACGAGAAGCCGCACTAACATGCAGGCGAAAACAGGTCACATCTTGCAAACGTTACATCAACCAACTTCGACATAACATTGAAAGTAGAACCTTTGACTAGACAATGTATTACAGAAACTCTCAATTGGCAACACACTATCGAATGTAGTATGTTCTCTTACACCTCAAACATTCGTATGAGCTTTGGCCTCGTTTGCAATCCGCACAGAATTACCCCCGCAGCCTCCCCACATTAGGGTGATGCAGGAATTTTCACTTGGTTATAACCAGCTAAAAATCTTTTTAGCCACAACTTGGTGATATACTAGGTTGGAATTATGTTATGCATCGATCGTTTTCAAGTTTGTAGCTACCGACATACATTTTTCCTCGTCAAAAATTCGTATTTCTGCCGTCGGCCGCTCTACTCCGAAGGCGCTTTTTGTGTCATTCCTGTACGGAGCTCATGCACCGATATTGCTGGCGACCCCCACTTCATCTTCCACATACAACAGCAGCGTCATTCTTAAAGAAGCCGTTCTTGCATCGTGTCAATTCAACTGTAACAGGCGGTCAGCATCAAATTCCAACTGTTGGTGTGTTTAGTTGTTTCAAAGAAATTGGACTTTAGACGAAGAATATCCCTTCGCAACCACCAGTCAGGAAATTAACTTGTTGAAATGACAAGAGACATCAACAGCCATCTTCTTTTCGAGGTGGCCACCGAGGTCGCCCACAAGGTGGGTGGTATTTACTCGGTTCTTAAGTCGAAAGCTCCCATTACCGTTGCAGAATACCGGGAACGGTATACCTTGATTGGTCCCTTGAACTACAGTTCTGCCCAAATAGAAGTGGAAGAATTGCCAGTCAAGGACCCAAAAATCAAGGCTGCCCTTGATAATATGAGTGAACGTGGAATTCGTTGGCTCTACGGTAGATGGTTGATCGAAGGTGCACCCAGAGTGCTTCTTTTCGACATTCATTCCGCCGGCCACCGTCTCAACGAGTGGAAATCGGACTTGTGGAATCTTGCAGGAATTCCTATCCCTGACCATGACCAGGAAAGTAATGATGCCATTTTGTTGGGTTACTTGGTAGCTTGGTTTTTGGGTGAATTGGTGTACCATGACCAAGAACGTGCGGTCATTTGCCATTGTCACGAATGGTTAGCAGGTGTCGCTTTGCCATTGTGCAGAAAGAGAAGAATTGATGTCACCACCATTTTCACTACCCATGCTACTCTTTTGGGTCGTTACTTGTGTGCTGGTTCCACCGATTTCTACAACAATTTGTCAAACTTTGACGTTGACGCTGAAGCAGGAAAGAGAGGTATCTACCATAGGTACTGTATTGAAAGAGCTGCTACTCATTCTGCCGATGTTTTCACCACTGTATCTCATATCACTGCTTATGAGTCGGAGCATTTGTTGAAAAGAAAACCAGACGGAGTGCTTCCTAATGGTTTGAACGTCGTGAAGTTCCAAGCTGTTCACGAGTTCCAGAACTTGCACGCTATAAAAAAGGCCAAAATCAACGAGTTTGTTAAGGGCCACTTCTACGGAAACTACGACTTTGATTTGGAAAACACTTTGTACTTCTTCATCGCTGGAAGATACGAATTTAGAAACAAGGGATGTGACTTCTTTATTGAAGCATTGGCCAGATTAAACCACAGATTGAAGGAATCTGGTTCAAAGACCACCGTTGTTGCCTTCATTATCATGCCTGGTAAATCCCATTCGTACACGGTCGAGACCTTGAAGGGTCAAGCTGTTGTCAAGCAATTGGAAAGCACAATTGAAGAGGTGCAAAAGAAAGTTGGAGAGAGATTATTCGAACATTGTGCCAGGTTCCCTAACGATAACTCCATCGCTACCACGCAAGGTAGGGAGGTCCCTTCCATTGATGAGTTGATTAAACCAGCTGACCGTGTCTTGTTGAAGAGACGTATCTTCGCCTTGAAGAGAGACGGGCTTCCACCAATTGTCACCCATAACATGGCTGATGATTCTACTGATCCAATTTTGAATCACATTAGAAGAGTGCAATTGTTCAATAAACCAGAAGACAGGGTTAAAATCATCTTCCACCCTGAGTTCTTGAATGCCAACAATCCTATTTTGTCTTTGGATTATGATGAATTTGTGAGAGGTTGTCATTTGGGTGTTTTCCCCTCGTACTACGAACCATGGGGTTACACACCCGCCGAATGTACAGTTATGGGAGTGCCATCCATCACTACTAACTTGTCTGGTTTTGGTTGCTACATGGAAGACTTGATCGAAAACACCTCGGACTACGGTATTTACATTGTTGACAGAAGAATGAAGTCGGTCGATGAATCCATCAACCAATTGGCTGATTGCATGTACGACTTCTCGATGAAGACGAGACGGCAAAGAATCAACCAGCGTAACCGTACTGAGAGATTGTCCGACTTATTGGATTGGAAGCGTATGGGCTTAGAGTACATCAAGGCAAGACAATTGTCGTTGAAGAGAGCTTACCCTGACAAGTTCAAGAATGGCGCGAACCCATTTAACAACACTGAGAGTCTCAAGCTCACCAGACCACTTTCAGTGCCAGGATCTCCAAGAGGAAAGGTAGGATTAATGACCCCTGGAGATTTGGGTTCTTTACAGGAAGCTAATCAGCATTTTGATTCCGAGGATTACATTGGGTTCAAGTTGGGAAACCACGATGACGACGATGATGATGATGACGATGGACACTATCCATTGACATTGAGAGGAAACTCAGTACCACCTGTTGACACTGACGCCTAATTGCCTTGTTTTTCGAATAATACAAATAGTTATCTAGTTCTTGACCTTATGAGCCGCAATAACTTTTCATGCATGTAGTGCGCTCACCAAACTGCGCGGTGAATTCGGTGAACCGTCCTTTAACCATCAAGCAGATTATGGTATGTCGACGCCGTTTTATACCACATAGCAGTCTTTACTAACAACAGTTGCCTTTGTACTTGTTAACAGCAGCAAAGAATCTGCCCGTTTTAGTGGAATTGAAGAATGGAGAAACTTTGAACGGACTACTCTTAAATTGTGATTCATGGATGAATTTGACATTGAAGGATGTAATCCAGTCATCGGCGAACGGTGAAGAGTTCTTGAAGCTTCCCGAAATATACATCAGGGGAATTCACATCAAATATTTGAGAGTGCCAGACGACATTATGGACCATGCTAAAGAACAAAATCTCATCAATATGGAACAACGAAACAGAACCCAAAAGAGAAGAGGTGGCGGAGGCTCCAACTACAATAATAATAGAAGGGGTCATGGGCCCAACCGAAATGGCGGATATAACAACCAACACCACCGTCGTCAGAATAATCAACAGCATTCGACATCTAATGGGGGAAAATTATAGGACGGTTTGTAAAATATAAATTAATGCCATAACACGCAACATATATGTAGTATACATTATTTGGAAAGAAGTTTCTCAAGGTTGACATTCCAACTCTTTAGTTCGTCCCGATATTTCGGCTCGTCAATCAAGCCGTTGATGGTATAGTATGCTTCATCCCCCTCATGCTCACCACCTTCCCACGTTCCAAAGTTCTCGGAGATATACTTGTTCCATCCTTCGCCGTTATTGTGAAAGATGTCTTGAATGCACATTTCAGGATCGAATTCCAAAAGTTTATGCAATTCCGGATCCCAGGTAGATTCTAAGATTCTCTTATAGAGATTGCTTATGGTAGGGTCCATCATGAATGTACCCTTATTGGCTACACTTGTTTCGCCACCCTTGGAGCGTACTTCTTTCAGCAGCTCAGCATTGTGAACATCTCCCCGCAGCAGGTTCTTCTTTCGATTGGATCGTTCTTGCTTTTCTTCGTTATCACTGTCAGCCACTGAGGAGGATTCCAGAACACTAGACTTTGTCGAAGCTTTCCCGTTTGTTTGGGTTCCTAAAACCCCATTGAACCCGCTGAATACTTTGTTCGTCTCGAATTGAGGAACGTTGAACAGTTTCTTCTTTGTTGGCTTACGGTTTATCTGGGTGGAAGTTCTGCTTGAAGTAGTTGGCGAGGCATTATCGGTGATCTGGAGCTGAGTGTGGAAGTCATAGTCGGCGGGAAGTTCCTCTAAGTAGACCACGAGTGTTAAAATAGAATTGATTTTGGAGTTTTGAAGCAAGTACTTCGAGGTGGTGGGTTCATCGAAGTTCAAGTACTCCGACAAATTGAGTTCCAATCGTCCTAATTCAGTAGTACTACTACCATGACCAAGCGAAGAGTCGTGAGAGTCGTCAACATAATAAATACGCATCATAAGGTACTTGTTTCCGATCAAGTTTTCCTTCTTGTTCAATGGGAACCGCAAATTGCATCGGAGATTGTAATTGAAGGCACATTTGTAATTGTGGATATGCTTATTTGAGGTGTGTACCGATATCAGTTTCGAGGATACCGAAGTCTGTGACTCAGTAGTGCTGGAGACACTGCTGGAAGACATGTTAGAGTCTTTATGCTGTACTGTCTTGTGTTTGAATGTGGGAAAAGACTTCATTCCCGGGCTCTCTCGGATCTGTATGTCAACGTAACATGATCCCTTGATTTGTGGGATGTTGGAGAGCTCCTTGATGGTTAGGTTAAGACTGAATTTCGGCCGGTCCGAGTGAAACATACTGCCGATAAAGCAACTATGGCTATCTTAACTTCCCACCTGACAGCGCACGTGATCACCTTGGGCGGTCGCGTACAGTTATTGTCGCTGGCTGGATATCTCAGCCGCAAGAGTCTTATACAAAAAGCAAGGACTTCAGATTATGACCATGGTGGAATCTGAAGTTGCCATGCGTTTTGAAGGCATGTCTTTGAGCATGTCTTTTGAAGCACGAAACTACGAACATATCCTGTTGTTTTTGTCCAGAGCGCTCAATATACACGACAAGAAGAGGATCTTGGAGACAAACAAGCCAGAAAAACGGGTTCGAGAAGAGGGCGAGAGCCGCCCCAAAGTAACGGAGATACTTCCTGACATTTCCATACCATCAGATGCCTGGCTTCGAGATGATGCTACCATCAAAGACATTCGAGCCAAGGCGCCTATCCTTCAGGACATCAACAACATGCTTGAGAATGAGTATTTGCGGGCCACCACCAATGGCGAGGACACAATTTATGCTGATAGTGCTGTATTGACGTACTACGAGAAGATTATCAACGCCTATAACTTTTTGGAGTTACCTGAAACAATAGAAAACGAAAATATTTATACCCCACAACCTATATCCCTACAAGAAGAGGATGAAGAGGACGACTACGGTGAAGAATCCACATTGGCATCGTCTCCAGACTTGCGTACGAAGTCAAACCAATCGTCGCAGACGTCGTTACTTAACGGAAATGGTACAAGAAAGAGCCCGGTGACCAATTCCAGAAAGCGGTTTCTGATGTTCTTGGGCAATATCAGCGAACCAGTACCCGCCGAGTCTGTGATAGAACATCTGCCTTCCACCTCCGACGAGCCGGAACCCTCCAAGAAACACGGCTCGTTTCTTCACAAGTCCAAGTTGTACAACAAGATAAAGAAGACCCGCGACCTGTACAGCTCATTCTCTTCGGTCATATCGTCCCCGAATAGTTTTACCAATAGCAACAGGAGCCTGTTCCTGGCTGCGACCAACAGGAACAGCACCGTCACGAGTAATCGTAACAGTGTCAGCACGACCATGACCTCTTACTCCAACACATCTCGACGTCGAACCAGTACCACACTTCCTACTACACCCATCGAGGAAAACCGTGTTTATCTGTTCCAGCAGCCATCTCCCGCACCATTATCCCCTGCTCAGCGTCAAGAAAACCAGAGAGACAAGTATGAGTACTATTCCCAGATCTTGCGTACCAAGCAGCTTGTGGATAACTATTTAATTTTATCAGAGAGAACCCCTAATATCGGGGCAGTGATACGCCTCTTTGAGTTCATCAAGATGTACGTATTGCGCATGGTGGTGGTCGATATATACCACTTGACTACTTCCTGCGTGGTTTCCAAAGCTCGTGAACTCTCAAGAAGGTCATAATGCGGAGGTTTATTTATGTACTATATGTATTTTTACAACTCTCAAATAGCCAGCATTCGAGTGTAGTCATGATTATTTACAGGTGCTGAGCATCTGCAGAATGACTCCCAACAACTGCTCATTCTCACACGCTGCGGCCACTCTTTCCTTATCGTTGAGTTGTTTATTAACTTGATTTTCGGACTGGTGGGTGCCCTCTTTGATCAATATTCTGATGCGAAACCGTGCCGGTAAACTGCGTTCCAAGCGTACTCTGATACCCAAACCGATCAATGTAGCAAGAGAACAGTGTGTGATGGTTGGGGTGATCTTCACAAGGACTTCAGAAATTGCTCCAGGAACATCAGAAACTTGAATATCTTCGAGGTTAACCACCGCAAGTTGAGCAAGAGTTAATGGATGTTCCGGGTCAGAAATGGTTGAAATCAAATCAAATATTTCCTGTGCATCAATACCTTCTTTTTCTGCCTCGAAGTCACTGTCAGAGGACTCCATGTCTACATCAGACACTAAGTCAGGTACTGAAGCATCTTCATTTCCGACCGATTTCAACAACGACAAGCTCAAAATCTTCAGTACTAGCTTCTCGCTAGGGCTCTTCTCAGCAACATCTTTACCAAGTCTTGTGGGCAAGCTGGAAGTATCAATAACCGTGGGGTTGGCGTTTATGGGATCGGACATGATGACTTATTTGAAATCTTGCGAAGCGATAATACCATCAATACACCTGCACAAATACATACACCGTAATCCTGGAGCTGACGTTATTATGGACAATTACGAGCTGGTATTCTTCCGCCAAGCTGCCCCATTACTCGTAGTTCATTCAGCAGACAAGAGTGAGGCAATAGATTCATTAAATAATGCCTTTTCACAGTATAACCTAGGTTCTTGTGTATGGGATAACTCCATACTTAAAAACCGGTTACTGAGTCTAAAATTCATTGTCAAGTTCTATGGAGACGATAGAATATATAAGGACTACAAGACTGAAGGTGAAGGTCATCTGATCTTATCGCCATTCAATCCCAAATCAGACTTGTTCCCCAATGGCATTTTATCACAAAACTGGTTCTCGAAGTACTTTGATCGATACCCATTTGCGGTGATTCACATAGTTGAAGAACTGAAGCTCTCAAACGAAAGCTTGAGACATATGAAAGAATCATATACAAACGGCCGCATTCGGTTCATTCTTGTTATTGTGGGGAAAGCTATAGATGAGCAGAGATTAACCACCATTCGTCAAGAGACGAACATTCCTAAATCTGACATGTATAAGCTAGATGATTCTGCAAATACCTTGAAACTGTCAGAAACTTTGATTGCAACAATAGCGAGCACTATCAAGTCATCGGCATCGTCATTCTACTCGGATATCCAACATAGGATCAAACAGAGGCATAAAAAGTACTACACACTAACTGAAGCAACTGACATTGATACTCATGTCACTTTAACTCCTAAGTTTCTTGAAACTCGAAATCTTATCAAGGAGGCTATAATTAACGAGTTTATCAGTCCGCACAATTTGGAACCAGCGCTTCCAACTTTTGAAACCGCATACCAGAACTTGATCGAGCTTTTGGAAGAAACATTCCCTGCTAATTCTCTCGAAAAATTATCCGACCATGACCGAAAACTCATGCTTCAAATTCAGAACCTCATCGATACCGTGGCATTCCATATTGTACGTGGTTACTTATCGAGCGAAAAACCGGTCGTTGCTCTCAAGAAGCATATGGCACACATTGTGAATGTAACTGAGGCTGTAGGAGCGAATCGTCCACAATGGCTTTCAATCCAGTACGAGTGGCTTGCTGAACTAATTTCCGTCGTCCCTGCCTCTGTTTTGGGCGATGATTCCCAACAAGCCAAGCAAAAGAAAATCAAGAACAAGGTTCCCACGATTCCCTTCTTTGGTGGTTTTCAGTTTTTTGACGGAGACTTTTATGACGTTTATTCCCATCCTGGCTTGATTTTCATGAAAGCAGCGTCATTATTGAAGGACGTAGAGCATGGAGTACATAGAACAGAGCTATTAGAGTCTGCCTCAGAGTGTTTCAAACGGCTGCCTGAAAGTGAAAAGAGCCAAGCTCATCGTGGATTTCGTCAGTATTTGAATTGGGAGCTTGCCAGGGCTCATGAGAAACTTTCCCATAGCGAAAAGAGTGAGAAAGCATTGACTCACTACGAATCCTGCTTCTCATATGCCACCTTAGGACTGTGCTGGCCGCAATTAGGTTCTTTTTTGGTTGGTAACCTTTTAGCGGAATATGAATCGAGGGACCGTTTGACAAAATTGGTGACCACAGCTATTCGAGCATCAAAAATGACACCAGCTCCCGTGGTCAACCACAAAGTGAAAGAGCTCCAGCTCAAAGACATTCAAATAGAGATGGATGATAATCTCATAGATGTTAAAGCACTATGCTTTAAAGACCAAAATTCAAGGACAATCAGCGTATCCGAGCTATTCGGAACTCAAGTCAGCATTCTGTCGCTCGTGAACTTAAAAATTCTTGCAAGTTACTTAGGTGTTTCTGACCCCTTACAGTTGACCCTTGACAGTTTAACCATATCCTATGAGAAAATTGATGGACAAGGCAAAGGAAACATGAAAAATGTCATCCTTAAACATGACGCAAGTGTTGATAATCATCGAAACCCCATAATACCAGACTTGGAAGACGCTAATGATATTTTACAAGGTGCTACAGACTTATCGTTCAAGCCCAACGTATCGGAACCTAAGATCATCCAGCTCTTTCAAAGCTGTCATAGGGCTGGCACATACGTGGTGAGTTCAGTTAGTGCAAGCATGACTATTCATAATGATCAGGGGTCAGTCGCCATTGTGAAGGATGACTTCATTGGCGTTAGAGCAAAGGATACAACACAAGAGTTGTGGCATCATGCATGGGTTTATACCAAGTCTGAGGATAGTTTCGCCAACCGCTTTCCATTGAGGCTTCATAATGACCCTCCATATATCGCCCGAGTGAATCCCTTGAAACCCAATGTTATTGTGAGTACGATACACACTGATATAACAAGTCTCGTTGTTGGAGAGAGAGCGTCCATTCCATTTCAAATATCTCACAAGTTACTTGGCGAAAATGCCGTAGATTATGGGAAAGTGCTGCTTACTGCGAAAGTAGACATAATTGGTGCTATTGATGGAGAGAAGAACTTGATCACACCACAAGTCAATTGGGATGGCTTGAAGGACGACGAGGCATTGCCTCTAGACAAACTCATCAGTGGGAATGCACCGGAGGATCATAAGTTGAATATTACCTTGCACAATCGTCCTAGTACGCAAAGTTTAGACACTAAGTCGTACATGGTGAACATTACGATGCAAACTTGGGTCAGAGACGAATACAGCAGTTCTACTGAAGAAAGTGATATGGGAGATTTGGCTGTGTACGACACCGCACTGTTTTCGTATTCTGTTATCGATGCACCTTTCCAATGTCGATTCAGCGTATTCCCCGCATACAGAGAAGAAGGCGTAAGTGATATGCCATGTCCATTTGTGATACTGGATGGAGATGGGGCACAACCTCAATCCATGCCTGTAGTCTCACGCTTCTGGAAGGGAGCCCTAAGATTACTACCCATAGAGGACGCGTTTAAAGGCGAGTTGCCAGAAATTGTCAGCACGACTTTCAACATTCGAACCAAGAACCTGGAGGTTAGCATTGAGCTTGTGGATGAAGTACTGCGTGACGGTGAGTCAATAGTACAATTATTCAGCAGTCGAATCAAGAGTGGGTCCCATAGAAATGTGCTGGTGAACAGTACGGTTAGCATCGAATGGAGGAGACCGGGCCAGCAGGACAGAACCAATATATTTGAGAGCGATGAATGGGAAATAGCGCTCCCGCTCTCAGATCCACGGGTTCTTCTTGACGTCAAGCAGTTAGATTCTGATGAGGTACGGCTCAAGTACATCATCGAGAACCCCACGCCGCGAGTCTTTACGTTCACTACTCTGCTTGCACCGGAGGAAACATCGGACGGAACAGTATGGGACTTCAGTGACGATAGAAATTCATCACCTTTGGACCAGCCTGCATTTCCAGTGCTTCCATTCAATCGGCACGTCATTGAGTACTACGCTAAATCAAGCGGCTTGGAGGCTGTTGATTTGCCTCGAATGAAAGTGTATGATGTACACTTCAAGGTGTTCCTTCCTGCGTTGCCGGTGACAAGTAATGCGAGGGTTGCCAACAAGAACCTTCGCTGGTTCAAGAAACAATCTACATAGTACGAGGTCAATTGAGTACATATAGCATCGGCATATATAAGCTAGTTAACCTTCAACAACTCAACGTCGAAAATCAAGGTCGAGTTAGCAGGAATGACACCAGGAATCTCTCTTGCTCCGTAAGCCTCGTGGCTAGGAATGGTCAACATGGCACGAGTACCAGTAGACAACTTGGGGATACCTGTGTCCCAGCCAGAGATCACCTGGCCAACTCCAATAGTACATTGGAATGGCTTACCCCTGTCACGGGAAGAATCAAACTTCTTTCCGTTCTCCAAGGTTCCGGTGTAGTGAATGGTCACCAAGTCACCAGGCTTAGGGAAGGTCTTTCCGTCACCTTCCTGCAAAATTTTGATTTGAGTAGTTTCTGGGGCAGACATTGTGCTGTAAAATCTACGTAATTGAGTTCTAGGGAGTCCTCTCAAAGCTGTCTTTAACATTTTCGTCGTCATTTGCGGTGGTGCAACCTGTGTGCAGGGCCCAACGTCCTTGGCGTTCTATGTACACACCGCATATCTAAACTTCAATGGGCTACGACGTACGGATCGATATCGAACGTAAAGATACCGGTGGGACATTCACAAACTATGATACTGTGAGAGGAACCGTCACATTGGTGGTGACATCCTCAATTTCTATCGGTTACATCCAGGTCAAACTTGAAGGAGTATCGAAAACTGAAATCAAGATCCCTCGTGAACGCAACCATAAGGATCGCAGAGACAAAGATAAGTGGATTCAGGATGTGCACAAGGTGCTATATGATACAGTGCTAGTGTTTCCCCCAGAAAATGTCAGACAAGTCTCCAAAGCCAAAGAGTTCACATTGACCCCAGGAAATTATAGTTATCCGTTTGAATTCAAGATCCCTCTCAACAACTCGTGTATTAAGCTTCTGGGAATAACCAACAAGATGCTGTTCAACCTGAAACGCTTTGACTTCAGCATTAATAACGGAAATTTCAATCGGGGGATGGTCAAAAATATAGCCACTCTGTACGTCAATAAGGCAATGGGAGCACAACAAGGTCCCACACCTCCACAACAGGCACAGCAGTCCGACTATCACATTGTTAGCCAACTTCCTCCTTCACTCAGCGGAATAGGAGATTTTGCCAGTGTCAAGTATTTTGTCAAGGTGACATGTAAGAGAGGCTTGTTGCAGCCAAATCTAAGGTCTATTGATCCGTTCATTTTTCTCCCCTTGGACGTCCTTGACAACAACATGAACGAAGAGTACCGCGAAGTGTTTGTTCGAAAGGAGATTGTGTTCAAAAACCGAGCCCCCGATGTCGCTGGTGTCAAGGTTCCCAGTGAAAAGCAGCTTCCACCAGCACCAAATGCAAGGGGTTTCTTTCTGAGGTTTTTGGACTCAGGGTCTGCTCCAATGCTCTCACGGTCGAATCCCCATTCATATCTTCCCGACTCTGAACTGATAGACGTCCCGTTCTCGTTTGAGGTCAGATTCAGGCACCCCGCCTTCTTGATTCCCACAAAAAAGCCCTCATTCAAGTTATTTTTGGTTTCACCAGTCAATCCTAATAACTATTCGTTGGCTAAATATGGCCGCCCAGATGAGTCCAGTGGACTAGGCGTTGTTTACATGCAACGACTCATAGTCGAGCTAAAGTCGTACACAACAATTTCCGTTCTTGAGAAAGACGGTGCAAGTACGATACACCGCTCACGCCACGCTGAGGATATTCCTATCGCCGATAATGCCTTCAATAACCTCCGGTTTGATTTCAGCAAAGCTCAAAAACAAAAATCATCCTCGTCTTCGAGCACTTCCAGGGGACCAAGAGAACTCTATGAAATCGAAATTCCCCGCAAGTACTATGAAAACCTTGTGTTGCCAGATCGCCTTGCTCCGTCGTTTTCCACTTGCAACATCACTAGACTGTACCAGTTGCTGGTAGCCGGTGGGTTTACTAGCGAGAAAGTTATCGATGCCACAAATGAACACGAAATGAAACAGAAAATTCGCTACGTGGACCTCCATTGCAATGATATACGAGTTTTGAGTGGCATCGGACAGTCGGCTGTCAACCCGCCATCCTCACCACATGATATAAAGCCGAATTTACCCGCTCGTCCCAACGAAGCTCCACCACTTCCCGAAAAGTCCCAATTGGCCACTCAGCAACCACCGGAGGAAAATCATCTTCCACAATACGAACAATCAGAGCCATCGCCAGAACAATCACTGGCCCCTCCACTTCCTACTTATGATGATGTTATGAGACAACACACCAGCCAGCAGAACACCAATGGTGCACGCAGGCAGTACCAGCAAGATGAACAATACTATGCCAATATAGACACATGATTAATATATATTTCCATTATGCCCAATTTGCACCCAGTCCGGTACCCCATATGACCCGGAACCTTGTCAAATTGTGGTCGTGTGAGGACCGCACTGTTGAAAAATTGTGATTCGAGAGGCAACCGACAGGCACACTCTACAGTTGCGGACGCGGTTCAGCTACACTTACCATGGCTTCCGAAAGCTTTTTTGTCAGAAATAGAACTGCCATAGCCGTCACCACCTTAGCAGGTGTTTCGGCTATCGGAGCGTATTATTATTATAGCCAACAATCTGGACCTCAAGACGAAGAGAAGAAAAAGAAGAAGAAAAAGTCCAAAAAGAAGGGTAAACAATCCCCTGGCGAGTCCAATGGTACCGGTGCAACCTCTTCTTCTACAGGTGGTGCCAAGATCTATCCTGTAGACTCCAAAACTGGATTGCCAAACATTGCTGATAGCGATATCAGCAACCTTTCAGCCAAGGACCGTGAAGCTTGGGCCTTGGCATTGAAGGAGGACGGAAACGCTGAGTTCAAGAACAAGCAGTACGAAGAAGGTATTGCATACTATACTGCTGCATTGAAATTGAAGATCGACCCAGTGTTTTACTCCAACAGATCTGCATGTTACGCGGCCCTCCAAGATCACGAGAATGTTATCAAGGATACCACCGAGGCCATCAAGTTGAAGCCAGACTACACCAAGTGTGTTTTGAGAAGAGCCACCTCGTACGAGATCTTGGAAAACTACACTGATGCTATGTTCGATTTGACTGCTTTAACCATCTACGGTGGTTTCAGCAACAAGTCGGTGGAAGAGGTTTTGGAAAGAGTTTTGAAGAAACACGCCGTGAAGATTGTGGAGGAAGACTTGAAGCACAGAGTTCCTGACTTGCCCTCTGCATCCACCATCTCCTCGTTCTTTGGCGCTTTCGCTCCCGAAAGTAATCCCGCTGAACTTGACGAGAACTCCACTGGAGCCGATAAATTCTTATTCGACACCATTTCTAACTTAAACGCCAACACCATTGAAGGTTACGAGAATGCTGACTCTTTGATTAACCAAGCCGTTGAAGCTTACCAGATTGAGGAGTTGTCCGCTGAATCCGAAAATGCTGCTAAGGCTGCCATTGCTTTGGAGTACTCTGCTGCCATGAAATTCTTGAAGAACGAACCGACTGCCGCTGCTACTGACATCGCTAAAGCCATTGAGTTAAAACCAAGAGCTAGAACCTACGTGTTCAGAGCTTTGATCAGCGCTGACAAGGCTTCTTTTGCCGAAGCCCTCCAGGACTTCTCTACTGCTGTGGCTATGGACCCAGAGAGCTCGGACGTTTTCTATCAATTGGGTCAATTGTATTACCTTACTGGAGACTTAGAAAAGGCTAAGGACAACTTCACCAAGGCTCTGGAATTGAACCCAAATAATGTTTACGCTCACATCCAGTTGGCTTGCATCACCTACAAGAATGGTGCTGTGAAGGAAGCCGAGGACAAATTCACCGCTGCTAAGTTGAAATTCGCTACCTCCCCAGAGGTGCCAAACTACTTCGGAGAAATCTTGGCTGATCGTGGAGATATCGACTTGGCATGCAAGCAATTTGAGATTTCAGCCAGATTACAACAAGCATTGCCAACCTACTCAGTTGGTGCTCTTCCATTAATAAACAAGGCTAGCTTGATTTCCAGAGAGTCGATGGACAGAATCGATGAGGCTGAAAAATTGCTCACTGAGGCATGTGCTTTAGATCCAAAGTCAGAACTTGCTAGAATAACATTGGCTCAAATCAAGTTACAAAAGGAAGAGGTGGATGAAGCTATTGTTTTGTTTGAAGAATCGTCCAAGCTTGCCAGAACTATCGAAGAAAAGGTCCAAGCTACCTCTTTTGCTGAGGCTACGAAAATGCAAAAGCGTATCAAGCAAGACCCTGTGTTGGCTGCCAAGATCAACGAAGTCATGAAGCAGGCTATGATGCAGCAGCAAAACTAAATCAATGTACCATTCTAGGGTGCATTCAAAGCCGTTGTATATATTTGTTGGTAGACCTTCCATTAAGGAAATAAACTACATGTGTTTGTCAGAAATTACTCTTCTCGCTTGTACTTGTGGTTGTTCCCATGCACACAAAAATATGTCTTGGTTATTTCGTGATTTGACAAGCCTTTCAACCAGATCGTTCCACGAGCCTGACCTCAACTTAAAGCTAGATTTGGCATATATAACTCCACAGCTCATTGTGTGTTCTGGTCCAGTATCTTCATACCTGAAATCTTGGTATCGATACACAACTACCGATCTTGCACAGTTTCTAAATCACAAGCATGCTACAAATGGACATAAGTATTGGCGAATATGGAACTTCCGAGCAGAAGGACCAGGCTACTCAATGAAAGAATTCAAACACAGGGTTGATTACCGTCCGTTTCCCGATCATCAACCACCACCAATTAATCTTTTGATTCGATGTGTGCAAAGCATTGATGAATTCTTGAGTAAAGACCCATGTAACGTTGCTGTTTTACATTGCAAAGCAGGAAAGGGTCGCTCAGGAACAATTACATGTGCATATTTAATGTACAAGCAAGCATTTTTGACTCCACAGGCAGCTAACAATATATTCACATCACGCCGAATGAACTTGTATTTCGGAGACGGTGTTTCCATATTGTCCCAGAAGATGTACTTGGACTACTGGAACACTTTGTTGTTAGAAAGGCAAGGTTCTGATCTTTTGCAACCACTTGTTCTGCAATCCACTATCGTGCTAAAGGACATCCTACTTTATGCTATAAAAGGTTCTTTCACAATACGATTGAAGGCTTATCGTGAAGAACAAGAGGGGAAGCAGTTAATTGAGTTGTTCTCAAAAGACTTGTCTATGGCTCAACGAGGAATTGATGTCAGAATAGAGATTCCCTTTTTGGAAATACTGCCATGCAAAGATCTATATTTGGTGGTCAGTAGATCTTGCTCTACATGGTTCTGTCCCTACTTTTGTCAGGAACAATCATTTAGTGCTAACTGGGAGTCGTTTGACGGTTACTTGGGTCTGCAACTTCGGGGTCCCCGATTGTTTGACAAACTACAAATTCGCTGGTCGTTGGAGTAGTGTATTAATTAATGGCTATGTAGATTCTATGCAAATGCAATGCTTATCCGCCCTTCTTTTCGTTGTCAAGAGTAAGCCAGAACTCTTTAACAACCGCCAGGACTTTACTGAGATCTTCCTTAGCGCTGGGGACAAGAGGAACAATGTTATTCTTTCCGAGCGTAAATGGATGCGATACCTTAATCTTCTCTTTGACAATTATCTTGTCATTATCCCATCTTACGTTGGTCTTACCAAAAGCTTCAGCCAATTGACGCTGTATTCTAGAGCTCACCAGTTTCTGCCGTGGTTGAGGGTTCGAGACCTTTACTGGCTTTGCTTTCAATGCTTTGTTCAACAACCGATCCAACTCTTCAATGGAAATGTAGTGAAGCGTCGGTTGGTTTTTCAGGGAATTGTAACCATTCTTCTTCGTGGGAAAAGGCGGAAGAACTTGAATAGATTTAATAAATGCACTGTTGATGAACTTGTATGTCAGTTCTCCATTCTTTGTCGACTTGACTTTGAGGACTATCAACTGCTGATTGCTAGCAATGGCAAAGATAGTTCCTGTGGTTGTCTGGTCCAACAAAGTTGTGATCTTGACTTTCGAGTTTGATGCTTGCTCTATTTTATTCATGGATATGCGAGCATGAAAGGTGCCAACACTGCTGGAGATGGCTGATTTGATTACAATTTTCGCTAATGTCTTACCCATCATACTGCATATAATAGATCGGTTCGACCGTGCCTATGTATGGCAGGAAACTTCAAAAAACACCAAAACACAGTTTTACTCTTACTTGGCGTGGGGTAGTCTGCTGGTCTATACATTTGCATTTTTCAATATCTTTACAGCTTGAATTATATGCTTACATACACTTTCGTACTGCACTTTTTGAATCGCGAATCTGTCATCATATTCATGGTTCAGAATGCAAAATTACACGGTACTGATCGACCAGCTAGAAGATCAACTCATAGATCATCCAGATGATAAGACTCGGCAGCAGCTAAGTGCTGAAAATTTGGATGAAGCCTTTCAAAAAAAGCTCAACGAAAGAGCTGAACAAATAGCAAATCAGCACATCATATTTCAAGACACAGAAGATGGAACGGATGAATTAGAGACCAGCCTTGGTAAAAATGAACCTCCTGTAACGATAAAGAATATCCTAGCATACGAACATTTGGAACTTGAAAGCTTTGAGACCCAAATCAGTGAATGGTTTGTGTACCATGACTATAAGGTCTTGCAGCTCGATCTGTTGATCCAGAATGCCGACCAATCCGTTTTGAAGAAGAGTATCACAAAACTTGAGGAACAAATTAAGATTTCTGGTACTGGTGATTTGGACTTATGGAGAGCCCTTCTTTATCATGCATTTGGTGAGTATGGAAATTGTACCACCAAGTCAGAACAACAAAGTGCAATGCAAAAGAATATCCTCGAATTGCATAAAATCGGATTAACTAAGGTTATTTGTCTAGCTTTTAACCGGTTAACTAGCAACAAAGACACCCCTGTTGACGATCAGATCCTATTTATTGTAATCACTAACTTATATCTCATTGTGGTCACAAGTTTGCATTCGACTTCAGATATGCAAGACGATATTTCGAGCATACTACATGATCATGATATACTTTCAGGTTTATTTTCTTTTGTATGCCTGTCTCACAATCGAGGAATCTTGCAACACAGAATTCGAAATTTGTTAAAACTTACTAAAGAAACAATTTCTCTTCAATTTGGAGGGAAATCTCGAATCAAGTCCGCCAAAGATTTCTTGAACATGTTGCATGGACTCAATGCGAAGGATAATGAGCGTCTACTTACATGTGCCCCTTTACAATATTTTACTATACGCGAGAACTTGATGGACAAATATCCCTTGCACTCACTACAGCATCAAAACGAGCCACTGAACCTCGAAGACCGTTACAGCAGATTCATGGCCGCTTTTTCATTCTCCAATACCTTATCCAACCTGCTAGAGAATCCACGACCAAATAGGGCGCATTCGGCGCAAAGCCAACTTCCAGCACAAACTGTACATATCGCAACTCCTACTCCTACTGCTCCATCTGTTGCATCTGACTTTATGTCGGGCGGTGAAAAGATCAGAAAGCTGTATCAGATTAATCAAGGAATGCCCTTTATATATCCGACAGAGGATTTGGAGTCGGTTTCAAAGGCTATCGACGAAGCATATGCCTTGTTCAATAATGCAGTTAAGGAAGACTTAAACAGCCAACAAATCTGGAATGAGCGTCAACAATTCATGAAACATGAAAGAGGTTTCGCTATTGATACTACTGATCAGGATTTATTCACATATTCTGAAGAACTTCTAGATCAATATCCCAAGAATCGGGATGAAATCAGGTCTTTATTGCGGGTGGAATCATTCTACCAATCTTGTTTTGCAGACATGCACGAGTTTGTCTCGATTTTGATTGAGGTAATAAAAATTAACAAAATTGAATACCCATTAAATTTTGCCGAACACGAACTTAACAAAAGCTGCCAAGGTGAAACGCATTATGACAATGTTTCAGCAGACAAGCTTAATATATACATCCAAAAGGAAGTTGAAATAGTTGCAGCAAAAGAGATTGCTTTGAAAGCCATCTGTGCTATTGTTGATTCGTTGTTGTCGTGGTTCAAGGTCAGTCATGTTTTGAAATCCTATCAACTTTCTATGATAATTTATGACCACCAGTTTTTCGAAGCAGTGTTTGACTACTTGACTAACTGTTTCGATAACAGTAACATCCAGTTTCAAGATCCCACGAAAGACCAGGGGGCATGGTTATATCAGAACAGATTGTTGAACCCCCAAATACAGCTCCCAGACTTCAATTTTTTCAATGTCTGTCTCAAGAATCGGCCGAAAAACTCATTTTTCAAGTTTATTAATAACGTCCCCTTACACGAACTTCCAATATCCAAAACCACCAACGAACGTACCATAGAAGTGTTCAATTATAATATTTGCACCACGATCGAGAACATGCTCAGAATTACTGATGGGGTACTTATAGAAAATATGAGCCAAATCGTGTTTGCATTGAATGAATTGAAGCCTACAGACGTATTGAAAGCTATTACCACCAATTATCAGAATGACCGCATCAATACCCCGATCTTGAACATATTGAAAAAATTGGTTCCGTACCAGGGACGCAAATGGAAAGCATCAAATATGGATTTGATCTCGCTCATTTACCTCAAGAGTAATCTTAACCTTAAAGATGACTGGTTAAGTGGGAAAGACTTGGAAAGTGATTTCAATACTGCTTATGAGCAGGAACTTGCCTTGCGAAGCCTACTTCAATTTTTCAACATGCGGCATTATCCAAAGCAAATGGAGCTTTTGGGGTTCGAACAGTCCAAAGAAGATCGAACGGACGTTGAATTGGACGACAATTATGTTTAAGGGCTTCTATAATTGCATCACAAACTTCCCTACCTTATCGTTACTACCTGCAGTATTAGTCGTGCGCATTTCATCAAATTTTTAGTAACCTCACCGAATAGCAAGAGTGACATCGACATAGACGTAGAATGGTAAAATTAACACAAGTTGACGACGCTACTGCGAACGAATTCAGCACTTCCGAGAAGCTGTCCTTCCCACAAACCTCCGCTGCTAGTGATTCAGAAGTAAGCGACTCTGAATCGGACATTGAAGACGATTTTGATCTTGAAAATGAGACTTTAGTCGACAGATTGGTTGCCTTGAAGGATATTATCCCACCCCAAAATAGAACACAAATCTTGAATGCTAGTGAAACAGCCAAGAGCTATCTCCTCTCGGCCGTCCACAGATCAGGAAACTTATTGTGGGGCTTGACTTCGTCTGCATTATTATTGGGTGTTCCATTGTCGTTGGCCATCTTGGCTGAGACTCAATTGCAAGAAATGGAGAAGGAGATGTCTTTGCAGCAGTCTGCCCAAGATGTGTTGGCTCCAGGCTCTGAGTCTGCTTTTGATGAGAAGAAGGTTGCAACTGCTTAAGATTCATGATGACGCTTGTACATAAAGTTATAGCTAGGTTCGAAAAAAATATCTAAGAAATCTAATTATTACGCCCGCTTGTGTTTAATGGACAATGCATAGATGTCCAAGTAGGTGGTTATCTCGTAAATGATATCGTTGATGAACATAGCATGGACTCCCAAAGTCAATCCGAATCCGAGCCAGCTGACACAGATGAATACATCACTTTGATCGTAGCCATACAAAGAGACGAGGATATAGGTCAACACCACTTGGGCCGCTGGTAAGAACATGGGAAGCTGGATCATTGGGAAGGTTTGCAAAGTCAAGTGAGCCAAAATGATACGGCCGACTGAAAATGCAACGGTGAGACCGATCGATAACACCAATGGGACACAGTTCACATAAAGGTAATCAGGATAAATCCACACCAAAGTCATGATACTCAAGTAATAGGCGAAGAATGGATACAATCCGCGGAAAGCTTGTATCGTCTTATGCTTGATCTTTTCGTTGTTTTCCTTATTCTTTTCCTTGTACTTCTTGTTGACGTTGCTCATGGCCGATGCAATGTTAAAGTAGAGCGATCCCAAGCCAAGGATGACACATGCAACTTTACCATCCACAATCAACTCGTGAAGACCAATTCCCAATGACGACAAATCGAGGTTCAAAAGTTGGGTATCCCAGATGTCTGGACCCAAGAGACCAGTGATTAAGAAGACGACACAAATCATGAGGATTCCCTCAACTGGCCCACTGAATGAGGACAAAAACAAGGTGTGTGTATGGTACTCTTCCCAGGTCGAAGCGTAAAAGTTGCATACCGAAGCGAATTGGGTCAACAACGTCAACTTGCCGTATCCCATTTTGAAGGCCGAGGCAAAAACAATTGAGCCTAAAGTGGTATTGATTGCATCGAGGGAATGGTCAAACAATTCGCCCAATGGACCACTTTGACCGGTATTACGAGCGTGACAACCGTCGCAACCGTCAAACGTTTGGTACATGAACAAGCCGAAAGCATGGTAAAAATAACACCACCGAGGTTGTGCCTCATCCAAGTAAGGTGCGTAGTAAAACACGATAAGGTTGCTGACAATCACAAACACGAGCCCAAGTAAAGTAATCACGTTTGGGGCCATGGTTTTGGGGAAGATTTTCACGAAGTGATTCCACCATTTCTTCAAGATGTAACGCGAAATGACCGAGTGGTCCTCCGACGAGTACTTGTACAACTTCAAGTTGCCGATCTTGTTGGACGGTATGAAGAAGCCCATGGTAGTGAAACAAATCAATTGATGCCTGAAACTGAAGAGCCCAACGACCGATTTGATCAACAAAAAAATGCACGTGCGCGATGCACCCCACAACACCACCTGGGCCACTAATTGGCAAGAAAGGGTCCGTGGGCACTGAATTGGCCTTGGTGCTGCTCGTAGGCACCATTTGGTCCTTTTCCATGATCGGCGGGTCAGTGACTTTTTTTTGCTGACGTCATTGCTACTGACAGATTATCATGCAAGATCGGCCCCAAGGACCATTTCCCGATGCGGCTTCCAGGTTAGTCACCCGGGCTGTGGTCAGATTTTGATCACGGAAAAACACTAAATATGCAGCAGGAGCTCGTATAGCTTGCACAATAGTGGGGTAAGTGATGCTCGATAGTGCCATGCAAGTCGTAATTGCTGACCGTTCGTCGGCTGAAGGTGAGGCTTGGCACGGGGCATGCATATAAATAGGTCGCAGCCGTGTGTTATTTTTCATTCCCAATTTATTAACCATGATGGAAGAAACACACAACGCTGAGAACTACGACCTGACGTCGGACCCTTTTGACCATGCTCCTGTCAAACAAAATATTCGCGACGAGCCACAAATCAAGCCAGAAATGGTATTGAAGAATTTTGCTCGTGAGTACCCTACACCCCCACACAATGCCTACCAGAAGTTCATAACAAGTCTTGGATCGATGTTTGGAACCTGTGGTATCTTCTGTTTCTTGTGTGAGAACCCCTACAAGAAGGTGGACCAGGGTGAAGTGGGATTGGTGCAAACTTTTGGTGCCTTATCTCGTACTGTCGAGCCAGGTCTTTCGTACGTAAATACCTGGTCCGAAACCTTGAACCGGGTGAGTGTGAAGATCAATATCAGAGAGATTCCAGCCCAAAGTTGTTTCACCAGAGACAATGTCAGCGTCGTGGTAACGTCGGTGGTATACTACAACATCATTGACCCGCAAAAGGCTATTTTCTCCATTGCCAACATCCACGAGGCCATCACCGAAAGAACGCAAACAACCTTGCGTGATGTCATTGGTTGCCGTGCTTTGCAAGACGTGGTGGAAAAGAGAGAGGAAATCGCCGAAAGCATCGAACAAATCATCACCAAGACCGCCTACGACTGGGGTGTCAACATAGAGTCCATTTTGATCAAGGACTTGCAATTGCCTCCTCAGGTGCAGTCATCGTTGTCCATGGCCACCGAGGCCAAGAGAATCGGTGAGAGTAAAATCATCAACGCCAAGGCTGAGGTCGAAAGTGCCAAGTTGATGAGAAAGGCTGCTGATATTTTGGCATCGAAGCCAGCCATGCAAATCAGATACTTGGATGCTATGCAAAATATGGCCAAGTCTCCTGGCTCAAGGGTCATCTTCATGCCTTCGGCGCAGGAAATCGAACGCATGGCAGGATCAAATGTGAGCGATAGCTCTGCAGCCCCACATACCAGAATTGAAGAGGATTCGGAATGGGACAAATCAAGAGACCACACCGGTACGGGTTTCAACAGCCAGCTGATCCAGAACACCGTCGCTTTGCAAGAGGCCATGGCCAAGTAATTATCATTCGCTAGTTCAATCATAATATTATGTCCTTCTTTGAAAGTATCGCTCTCGATAGGCTTGTAGTTGTTTATCAGTGACCTTTGACTTAATCATTTCATTGAGCAGTGCAATTAGTGAGTCCTGGGTGTGGGTCGCCGGTTCTTCAGCAGCATAGTGGTTGCGAGCTTGTTTCCCATAAGTGTCTCTTGTTGCTCTGCTATTCACCAGAGTCTTGCCGAAAAGCATTTGCTCACGGTATTTGCGGCTCTCGAAAACCAACATGCTAGAATCCAGAGCAATTTGTCGTTCAATTAGTTTCTGCCGATTCTCAGCTTCATCCTGATCTCGCAACTTCTTAGCCTTGAGAATACTGTCGATATACTTTGGTCCGTCATTCTTCGTCGTAGCCATAGTACCCGCTTCTTCACCTGTTTCCTTCTCGAACTCTATTTCCCATTTTCCGTCCGCACCAGCCGATTCCTGCTCGACTTTCCGTCTCTTCTTCATCATTTGCGTAGCAAAATCGTCTTCATCCTCCGAATCACTATTTGCTGAAAACTTGGTTGACGACAGTATGTTGTGAGCTTTAGAGTTCACATCATTAGCTCTTTCATTTGGCCCCTTGTGAGAAGTCTTTTGGCTGTCGGTATTCTTCTTCTTCAACTGGAACTTCATGTCGCAGCCATTGAGCTCTCGAAACTTCGCGCGCGAGCCGAGAATCACAGTTAAAGGAGATTGTTCACAGTGATCAAGACAACAAAGCAACAAGCCATCATATAAAAGTAGGTTACAGATATACACCGTGTCTAAAAGACTTTGACCAATTGTGTAGACAGCTGTCAAGTCGTGTTTATTTCTTGCATTTTATACGGCGTTCGTCGCTCCAGCATAGCCCAAAATGGAGGGGTTTCAATGGCTCAATGTTCCTCCAGCATCTGGCTCAACATCTCCAGCACCGGCCGTATCGTTCGGCTCGAATCCACAACTCAGAACTGAGCTGCCAAATATGAGAGTGCATTCATTGTCGGCTGCTCTGGCCGACCATTTACCGTATTCTCAACCTGAGGTTGACTACGAATCGGCAGATCAGCTGAGCATTCCTCTCTCGTTGACGGCCCAGGAGCTCACATTACAAGAATCAAAGACGTACATGAGATGGTACAGCGATATTCTTGCTCGGACTAACACTCGCACCATCACCATCAACGATGTATACAATTTCTTGGCCAATTTCAAGATCGATTTAGACATAAAGGGCCACCTTAATCGAATATTCAACAAGATCTTGTACTCCATCAATATTGGACAGTTTTTCGCATTGCTCAGAGTGATTGCTCATGCGTTACAGGGAGCAGAACCAAATAGAAAACTCATAAAGTATCCAGCCGTGGTACCAACACCTCCATCTATCTTGTCCAAGAAGCGTCAAAGCGACGAAGAGGAAGACACCACTCCTATAGAAGCAACTCCTCAAGCTCGAGACAAGCCACTAGACTTGGACAGTTTTACCCAATTCATGTTGACTGGTGAACGTCCAGATGCCCGCAAAACGTCGTCTAAAAAGCGCAAATCAGTCAAGTTCTCAGATCAGATTGTAACTGATGTACATGATTCAGCAGCTCAGATCATTTCTCCTGGGCATTCTCCTCTGCCACAACCATTGGACTACTCTCTCCCGATGGATCAATTGTTGAACAATCTCAACAGTAAGAAGACGGACGAAGAAGAAGCTCAAATCTTACGGGACATGGCTCCACAAATAAACCACTTTCAACATCTCAACTCTGTTGATACAGCATCAATCGACGGTGTCCCTTCCAATATTCATCCTCATCACCAGTCAGACAATCTACTAAGACCCAATATGACGGGACCGGCTCAAATGGCAAATATGCTTAGCCCTTCACCGTCAAGGACATCTCCACAGCTACTTCGACCCAACATGACCGGCCCAGCACAGATGGCGGAGTTATACGGTATGAATCCTGGAGAAACATCATCAGCAGGCACCATGAATATGACAGATCCGAGTCAGATGGCACAAATGTTTTCCCCAGAGCCCAGTGAGCCAGCAGAAGCGACCCCTCGAGTATCATTGCAATCGTTTACCGATCAAATGACAGGAAACGCCTTGGACAATACCCTCCGCAATGCGCAAATAGGTTCAACTGAACGTCCACTCCCTCCCCCACCAGTCCCTGCCCGGAGAAACCGTTCTTTGTCTTCACCTATTCCCAATTGGCAAACATCACACAACCATTCCCAGTCAAATGGCAAACCAGTGCCGCCACCTCCACCTCCTTCACGTAGAAGAGCATCGCCGTCTGTTTCTTCTCCACAACCACCGGCTCTACCTCCAAAAGTTTCCATCAACGATGAACAGCCACCGCCATTTTACAAGCAAGAGCGAGAATCAAACAGTACCAGTGACATCCTACACGACTTAAAAGCACTTCAGGAAGAGGTTGACAAAATACGAGATATGACGGGAGGTTTTTAACTAGCCTAAAAGTATATAGCCTAACATGTAATAACATTTACATTAATTAACGGCAACTCCATAGCTTTATAACGCTTGTTCGAACAAACGCCCCTAACAATTGGCTTCACTAGCTCAGTTGGCAGAGCGTCAGTCTCATAGTTCATAGCTGTGTCATCTGAAGGTCGACAGTTCGAACCTGCCGTGGAGCAAATTGTATTTTTTTGAGCAATACATGTACGTATATGCAGTATATTCGCGTATTTCTTCTGTGTGCTCTTTTGTTTACAACTACGCTTGACACTATTACTGTACGTTATAATCCATTCACCTGGCTTTTCATCGTAGTTCGTATATTTGGAGGCAATTTTATGTACAGCTTTATGAAATGCCTCCAGAAGATATGATGTCTCGACCACGGAAAGTGGTGATAAAGGACAATAAATTCCCGTTTTATGAAGATGACGCTACGTTTGTCCCTCCGGCACTCAGCTCTTATAGCATAGCGTTGTTGAACGAACGCACAAAACAGTTCCAAGGCTCCGAAGTCACTGGTGTTTACGAATTGGACTTCCCACAACTGAAGGGCTTGAAGAACAAACTATCAGTTCATTTTGGCGAAGGAGCCTCTGCATTTTCTTCCAGCTCTGCAACAGATCCCCTCCATATTTTAACTCAGTCCCCTAGGATTAAGCGCCATGATGGTTCCACACATAATTCTATCACAGACGATCAAGGGAACTTCATGGACGAGTCCCAACAGCACTTAGAGGAAGGTCAATCAGCACACACCGCCACTACCACACCAGGAGAGATATTCAAACCACCGCAATCTCGTCTCTCTAAGCGCATACGAGGGTCTCGTCTCATGGGACGACTGTTAGGTCCTCCAATGAGAGCCCCAAAGCTCCCCGAAACTCCAACCGAAGAGAACAATGCATCAACGCCAACACCTTGGCAAAAATCTCATAATTCAGACCTCCCAGCCCCACGTCGTACTGACATGGACATAGATATATGGAAAGTTAAAGAACTGGAACTTCGCCTGAAAATCGACGAACAAAAACGACTCCACGAACTCAACCGGGCATCGAAACAACCGCGCTACGATGATTATGATATGGCGGGCTCATTCGTTAGTTCGCAAGCAGGCAACACTCCACCCGGCAGTTCAGGTTCGGCCAAGGACAAAGAAAATCTTGATAAGCAAGACCAACCATATAGAGACGCTCCCAGACGTCCACTTCTGCATGTTTCGCCCAACGTTTTTAACACTCCAAACGATTCCGATGGCTTCCGCAAACCAAAGGTGATTAGACCGGGTGCCTTTGCTGCAACAAATGCACCGACTGCCCCGCCGGAGGATAAAAAACGGAAATACATTGCCATAAACGGTGTACAGTACGAGAAACTTGAATTGATGGGACGAGGGGGAACATCAAAAGTTTACAAAGTGAAATCAATGACGAACCAACGCCTTTACGCCGTCAAAAAAGTCACTTTCGACCAATTCGACGATGCCTGTGTCAAAGGTTTTAAAGGTGAAATTGACTTGTTGACTAAACTCAAAGGAACGGAACGAGTAGTCCAATTGGTAGACCATGCTATAGGTGAAGGATCGATTTATCTTGTGATGGAATGTGGAGATATCGATTTGGCTCATGTGTTGCAAAATAAGTTGGCTACTCCTAATTCTTTTGATTTGAATTTTGTAAAGTTTCATGCAATTGAAATGCTCAAATGTGTCAAAGCCGTTCATAGTGCTGAGATTGTTCACAGCGATTTGAAACCGGCAAACTTCTTGTTCATTAAGGGTGTCCTCAAAATTATTGACTTTGGCATTGCAGACTCAGTTCCTGATCATACAGCCAATATCTATCGAGAATCGCAAATTGGAACCCCAAATTATATGGCACCAGAGACTCTCTTTGGAGTTGGACATGTTTCGCCTGGGCTCATGAGTCCAGACAATAATATGGTGAAGAATAAGAACACCTGGCGAGTCGGAAAGCCATCGGATATATGGTCATGTGGCTGTATTTTATACCAGATGATTTATGGCAAACCACCTTATGGTGGGTATTCTGGAAACCAGCGAATCATGGCAATAATGAACCCACAAATCAAGATCACTTATCCTGCTAAAGGATTAGGCAATATCACAGTTCCTAAAAGTGCCATTGAGTTACTACAGAAATGTCTAGCTCGTGATCCCGATGATAGATATACGATCGACCAGTGTTTGGAAAGCGATTTCTTGAAACCAAAAATCGTTAGCGAAGCCTTCATTCGTGATCTCGTGCACCTGGCAGTGAACTTTGGTTATAATAGTCGAAATAACGGAACTGGTTCCATTACTTCGGAATTATACGATAGACTCGTTGATACCGTGTTGAAAAGCATTGAGGATTTAAATTACGGTTGAAATAGCATACTACAATACACAGAACATCATTTTTTACATCTAACTCTTAACGGGGGCCCAATTTTTCTAATACTCTTGGTCCTTGTTCCTCCCATTCTTGTTTTGAGATCCACATGTGGTCTTTATCAGCCATGATATTGGCCAACACGGCACCACCAATAAAGACCATATGTCTTCTTCTGGGTGGGTCCTCGATCCTCACCTTGAATTTATCCAATCTTGATGCATCGTTATTCAACACTCTGGTGAGCCACAATTGCTTTAATTCCTTTTCCAACCGTGATGGCAATCCGGGATACATCGACGAACCTCCTGACAAGACAATTGCCTTGTAAAGCGAAGATCTGACGTCCATGTCTGCTGCTTGAATAGTATTGAATAAAGTTTCTCCCACGCCAGGCAGTTCCACATCCACCAAATGAGGTTGGAATAAACATTCAGGTGCTTCAAATCGTTCAGAGCCAACCTTAATAACTCTTCCATCAGGAAGCTCATATGACTCAACAAGGGTTGTGGTTTCTTGTGCTAATTTTGAGTCCAAATTCAAATCATAAGAAACGTAACACAACTTTTCCTTTATTTGTCTGACAGTTTCGAAATCGGCAGTTCTGTTGAATGCATATCCACGACGTAACAACAAGTTGATCAAATTACGTGTGACATCTCTTCCAGCCACGTCCAATCTCCGGGTTAAATGGTTCAACACCACTGATTCGTAGACTGGCACAATATGCGTAACACCATCCCCAGAATCAACGACTACACCAGAGCTTAAACCTTGGGCGTATAAGGCCAAAACAGCCTGAATGGAAACATAAACACCTCCGAATTGGTACTTCTCAAACATCACTTGACACATGGTTTCCCTGTTCTTCAACGGATTCATAGGAGGCTCAGTCAATAAAATCTTCTCTCCTTGAGTAGGTGTTTTCATTCTTTCATAGAACGCATAGTCCCACAAGTGTTCCATATCCTCCCAGTTCTTGATGATACCATTCTCCATAGGGTAGCTGATCTGCAATAGGGACCTCACGTCACTGGCTTCACTACCACACATAATATCCTTGATTTCGACATCAGATGGTACCAACAGATTGCGTTCTTCGGCTCTTAATATTGGTCTACCGACAATAGATGGAAATGTATGGTCAGGGAAGTTTGTTCCGGCTCTGCCAATCTTGACGAAACCAGTACCTTGGTCAAGAACTATGTTAGTAAGGTCAAATCGTGTACAAATCAAAGTTATAACATACCAATTGGCGAACTCATAGTACAAGGGTGAATAATGGATAGTAATTATGCTGTGATTATATACTTATTGTATGTTCCCCAAGCAATGTCGCTGACTACAATTTGTCTCCCGAACGTTTACAACTCCTGGTCAATATGCAGTACACTTATATTGATGGCATTTTATAGGCAAAGGTAAGGTAAGAGGTGTGACTTTTGACGTCAACCTCGACTCTGGTGACGTTTCTCCAGTTAAATCTCTCGTCTCCTTCTTTTACTCTTTGTCCACGACCAAATGGGTTATATCCTGGGGGAAGGTTCAGAAACGAGGATGGTTCGGGCGATTCTTGTGGAGATTCCACTTCAGAAAAGTCCCTTTTTCTCGAGTCTTGTACCTTTGCTGTTCTTCTGTTTTCAATCCCTTGGTTTTTTCTGCCTTGTATATCTTTTATTCGTTTCACCACATCACTAATATCTCTCACCATCTCTTTACGGGCCTCCCATCTTCGTCCGGCAACCTCTACCATTTCAATACTAATCCAGCCGTTGTCACGAAGTGCTTCAACAGTCTTGGTGACCTGTTCTATACATGGCGAGAAGCAACATATGCCAACTCGTGAAGTGTTGGAAATGACTTTGGGTAAGTGAGGAATTGCATCCCATGGAGAAGGTAAATCGAGAAACACAACCTCACCACCTATCTGACCATCTGATTCAAAACTATGAGGAATATCAGCTACTTCAAATCCGTCATTGCAAACGTCTCTATGAGTAATCAATGTGTTATTGTCGAGTCCATGGCTATGAATTTCAGCTTTAGCCTCGAGGAACCGTGGTTCGTGGAACTCATATGTGAATACACGGCCCTCTAATCCGACGGTTCTGGCAAACGAATGAGTAAATGAGGCAGAACCTGTTCCTGCTTCTATGACTCGACTACCACTGGTAACACCCAATCTTTGGGTTATATAGGAATAGTCATGTGCATAAACAATCTGAGTACGGTGTGGAAGTGATAAAGTCCACAATTCAGGCGTAGGATGCAATAAATGTATGAAGCCATGGCCCTTTGCACCTGGCATCTGCTCACCATACTTCAATCCAATCATTCTGTCATGCTCATATTGCCCATATCTAGTATTGAGGGTTTGTCCTTTGGTGACATGGATAGGCTTTATGTTGCCTCTGCTGATAAAGGCAAGCACAAGATCGCCTTCCTCTATTGTATTTTTGTATGCATAGAACGACATAATGGAATATCGGAATTTTTCAGCCATAACCTCATCGAGTCCTGCAGGTAAGCAATCTGGGGTCAAGAAAGCAATCCTGAAGTAATGAAAAAGGTGACATGGTAAGTCTAATGAAGTAGGAAGTAGGTTTCAATTTGTTCTGAATCCATTTATACCGATCGTTCTATACCCTCTCACCATTTTTCACCGTTTTGGTCGCGTTTCAGTTTCTGGTCTGGAAGTCGTGACAGTACTTGATGAGCTCTAACTACACACTATTTCAACCCGCCGATCACAACCACATGTACTCCTTCCCATAGTATTTTAGAAAGTTTGTCTAACTGCCTTGATCCAAAGTCGTGCGCGCACCATGAACCATCACCGAACTGAATCGTCGTCGCAGTCAACTATTATCAATATCGGGACAGTTATCAATAATATCGGACAATATTGGCTATTTCATCGGCTTTTGACATAATTTGCGCGGTGAGTTTTATACATAACTAATCAAAAATGTCAGATTCTGGTCCTAATGTTGAAGACCTCTATCTTGAATCCTACGCTTTCACCACGGCTGCAGCCATTGTGGGTTCAGTAGACAGAAAGATATTCGTGCTCATGAGAGACGGACGAAAGTTGTTTGGAATATTAAGAACATTTGACCAGTTTGCAAATCTCGTACTTCAAGACGCTGTTGAAAGAATATACTTGAACGAGGATGACAAGGACGAACTGAGTCCACCACAAAGCTTTTCAGAAACATACCGAGGGGTGTTCATGATCAGAGGAGAGAACGTAGTGATGATGGGAGAATTAGATATTGACACTGAAGACGATCACTTAGAAAAGTTGCAACAAATTCCATTTCCTGAAGCTGAGGCCAAATTGAAAGCCCGCCAAGCAGCTAAAATTAAAAACGAAGCTGCCAAATCGAAGCGGCTTTTAGCTAAGGGTCTCATCAATGACTTTGTCAAGTCTGAATTGTACTAATATATGTCATATATTTGTGTGAATCTCTTTCAAAGTTTATATAATTTTTTTCTGTATTCCTCTTGTTCAGCGAAAAACTTGCTAGCAAGCTTGAACTTCTTGGCTTCGGCTCTTCCCAATTGGTTCAAATGTGCCTCATCAGGACCATCGGCTATTTGAAGTGTACGATTGTTGGCATAGGCTCTAGCCAACTCAGTGTCTTGTGAAACACCTTCAGCACCAAACATTTGAATGCCCCAGTCGAGAACTCTCCCGACAGTTCTAGGAGTTTCAATTTTGGCCATAGCAATTTCACGTTGGGCTGTCTTAGCATTACTGAGGTCGATCTTATGAGCAGCATTCAAGACCAACAATCTGCACTTTTCAAGTTCGATTTTGTGCTGAGCAAAAGCAGTAATGAACGATTCACGTTTAGCCATGAGAGTACCAAAAATGTAACGATTGTTAGCACGGTGGCTGACTCTCAACAACGCTTGTTCTCCAGCACCAATCAGTCTCATACAGTGGTGGATACGACCAGGGCCGAGTCTTGATTGAATAAGTTCGAATCCCTTGGTTTCTGCGGCCAACATGGCGTTAGGCATGTCTTCACTTGGAATTTCGTAGTCATTGAATTCCACCTCAAAGTGGCCGTGAGGAGCATCATCATAACCGAACACATTCAATGGTCTGATCAATTTCGCTTTACCCGACGCCAATGCCTTTTTAGCATCAACGACAAGCACTGAATGATTTTCGTAGACGGCCTTAGAATCTCCCGTCTTGCACATCACCAACCACACGGCACAACGGGGATCTCCGGCACCAGAAGCAAACCATTTGATACCGTTTAAGACCCAGTTTCCCTTACCATTCTTCTTTGCACTGACAGAAATGTTCAAAGCATTAGAAGACGAAGTACCCTTTTCTGTCATTAAGAAAGCCGATCGGATCTCACCATTCAACAATGGCTTGAGCCAGCGCTCCTTTTGATACTCAGTACCGTACTTCGCAAACAATTCCATGTTTCCCGTGTCTGGGGCATTGGTATTAGTAGCCTCAGGGCCGATCAAACACCGACCCAAATACCCTGCCATGATACCATATTCTAGGTTGGTATAGCCTGCACCCTCAGCATAGTGCTTCGACAAGAACATGTTCCAAAGACCCAACTCTTTAGCCTTCTTTTTCAATTTTTCAGTAATTTGTGGGGTAGATTTCCATCTTCTTGTGGGGTCGGTTTCGAGTTGTTCCAAATAGATTTTGTCTGCGGGAATACAGTATTGCTCCACAAAGTCCTTACATTTTTGGATGGCTTCTAAGCCCTTGGGCGAGATTTTCTCGAGAAAAATAGCTGGGATATCCTCCTTTGCCGACATGATGAAAAGGGTGGGTCCGACCTCGCCTTATATACCGGCAGGGTTTACCTCGGTACCTCCGCGTAGTGGAGACATGAGGGGATCGGGTATTTGATTAATAACATAGACCCTGGCATATATAGAGAAATAGAAACTTTACAAGATCTATGCCAGATTATCCTCGGAACTAAAATGAAGTTAATTGATCATTAGAATACTCAAGTTCGGAAAGAAGTACGAAAAAATAACGACATCAGCAGGATTCGAACCTGCGCGGGAAATCCCAATGCATAGCTCGATCAGTTCGAGTGCATCGCCTTAACCACTCGGCCACAATGCCGCAACATGCACTACGAAGTGAGCGAGACTCCATATCAGCTGGGCAGCCGTAACGGTGCAGGACTCACCTTACTTCGCGACAATTTACGTCGTCGCCACGAACTATCACCATGGAAATTGATTCGGGGATTGAACGGATTCCAGACTACACATTATCTGAAAGCCAGTTTGCTGTGCAGTCGAAGACAAGCCATGATTCGAATGAACAGACTTTCTCACATATGATCAAGGAGATCACTACCAACTCCATGGCTCCATATTACCGCCACTTGAAGGAACAAATACCAGACTTCCCTTATGATGAAGCCTTATATCAAAAAATGGCTCAGGAAAACGAAAAGGAAATTGAAGCATTGACACTGAAAATCAAAGAAGCGGAAGGTGAAGACGAGACTGAATTAGATGTATTGGCATGCCATTTGGACCTTGCCAAGTACTACACCAAGATTATCGATCGCACAAATGCTGTGGAAACGTATAAGAAGGCATTGGAACTTGCTCAAAGCAGTGGTTCAAAGATTGATACTTTGCTTACTATTGTCCGCATCGAATTTTTCTTTAACGACTATGCCCTGGTTGGCAAGTACTTGGACCAAGTCAAGACCCATATCGACAAAGGAGGTGACTGGGAGCGTCGTAACCGTTACAAGACATACAGTGGTATCTACCTCATGGCAACTCGTAAATTTTCCGAGGCAGCAAAGTTATTGATAGATTCGTTGGCTACGTTTACATCGACGGAGTTGTGTACTTACGAGCAGATTGCCCAATACGCAATTGTCTGTGGTGTCTTGACCTTGGATAGGGTCGACCTTAAACAAAAGATCATTGACCTGCCTGAGATTTTGTCCATTTACTCCAACGCCCACGACACATTGGAACCAATTGTCAATTTGACCAATTCCTTATACACCTGCCAATACAATTGTTTCTTCCAATACTTATTGGAGACGCATGATCAATTGTTGATTGGAAACAAGTACTTGCATCAACATGCCCAATATTTCTTACGTGAATTGAGATGCAAGGCCTACGGTCAATTATTAGAAAGCTACAAGTCATTATCGATCAAGTCCATGGCCCAAAGTTTCAACATTGGTGAAGACTTCTTGGACCAGGATCTCTGTCGATTCATCCCCACAAAAAAGCTCAACTGTACCATCGATAAAGTCAATGGAATCATCGCAACAAACCGCCCAGACAACAAGAACAACCAATATCACTTGTTAATCAAGCAAGGCGATCAACTTTTGACCAAATTACAGAAATACGGAGCGGCTGTCAAGTTGAGTGGAGCAGAGAAAGTTGTCTAAATCTATTGTGCCACGATTCTAGAAGCTCCGAAAGCAATTTTACACTGCTGGGCTATGGTTAACATGGGGTGTCAGGTCATCGCGAGCATGTGAATATGTCCGCAACTCGGAGTTGGGCCACCACAATAAGTTGGAATTCACATGGCCATTGAAACACATAAATAGCCCTACGTAGAAACTTGAGTAAGGATAAATGACCAAGACCAGAGAAGAACTTATTGCCGAGTTTCAAAACGACGATTTGGAGTTGTGCGCCATGACCATTGCACTTGATGGGCATGAAGAGCCATTGCAGTATTCGCAAGACATGCAAGAAATGCCACAGCGTCTTCATTTTGTGCTCCCGGAGAAGAGTACTTACACATTGACCATCCGCTACAAGGCCAAAAGGCCAATTCGTCAACTTTCGTATCAGCAAGTGGTCAAGAAACACGGAATTCCATTTGACACGAGGAAACTTCCAGTCGGTAAGAACATTGAGCCTAACCACGACGATCTTCCCTACCATGAGGTGACGTTTGAACCCCACACTCTTCCCAGTGGACCGTTGATTCGGGGTAAGTACCCGGCCACTTCTACATTTTTGGAAGACGGTAAGGAGGTCTTTTCCTGTGACTGGATTCTTGAGGTTGTGAAGAAGGACAAAAAGCCGGAATCAAAGGGCTACGAATAATAATATTGATGACGCTTGGTATATAGTTAATAAACGTATGATAACCTAAACTTCCGACTTGGCTGCTCCTGCAGGCAGCAACCCCAGAGTGTGACCCCTTGTGACCCATACGGTTTTCTGGAGAATCAATTGCATACATATATTAATACCATATCACCATTCCCTAATTTTTAGCTGTTCTTCTTATTGATACCAACCGACAGCCCATAAATACCAGTCCTTTTCCATTCCTGGTAATCAGCCACAATCATGAGTTCTCCCAAGAAGCGTATAGAGAAGGACGTCATGGACCTAATGATGAGTGGCCATGATGTTGCTTTGGTGAACGACTCGCTCCAGCAGTTCCATGTGATCTTCAAAGGTCCATCAGATACCCCATACGCCGGTGGCAAATGGAAAGTAAGGGTGGAAATCCCTGATCAATATCCGCTCAAATCGCCATCGATTGGGTTCACCAATAAGATATTCCATCCCAATATAGACGAGAGCTCAGGCTCTGTCTGTCTTGACGTCATCAACCAGACATGGTCTCCTATGTTTGGCCTTGTCAACATATTTGAGAACTTCTTACCACATTTGCTCCGGTACGCCAACCCGAGCGATCCTCTCAATACAGAAGCATCCACCCTCATGAACAAGGACGAGGCAAAGTACAACTCTACTGTCAAGCAGTATGTACAGCTGTACGCCCAGAACATAGCCAACGACGAGGACGAGAACTATCCACGGGAGAACGGGAACGCAACTGCTGCTCAGGAAGATGATGACGAAGACGAGCTCAGTGATGTTGGAAGCTTGTCCAGTGATGACGACGTAGCGGGCGATTTGGAGATGTAGTCGAAGCACGTATATATTACACATTTTACTATTATCACTCTTGTGCTTCATCTATGTCGATGTTGTACTGAACAGACCTGATCTTGGTCTCACCAATAGCAAGACATCGAGAGTTGTCTCTTTCGAGCTTTTCCGTTAATACTTCACCGACCTTATTATCGTTATTTTGAAGTTGTTTATGCAAAGTAGATATCTCATTCGTTTCCGAGACATGTTCGAGGGGTTGTGCGGTTTGCTCGAGTTTTTCCTTAATTTTTTCAGCATCAAATGGTTCTGATATCTTGGTGTACTCGAATTCTTGTGTTGGTCTGACCACCGACTGGCGCATCAAATCTAAATTTTCCACCAACTCTGCGGTTTTAATCGATTTAAACGACAACGATACCAAACCTCCTTCTTTAGTCACACCACTCATTATGGACTGAGGGTAATTAACCAACCTCTCTTTCGGTTCGTCGTATCCAAAATTAGTTGTCATTGTTTCCGAGACCGTTCGCTTCGCGAGTTAATATGTCTACAAACTGCATATTGCCTCGATCATATCATTATATCTAAAATCTCAGGAAGCCTCCATCAAGGATTCTTCTATACCATCAATAAGACCATCGACATCTTCAACCTTCAAATTGCTGCTCAAACTAATCAATTTCTTATACTTGTAAAGTTTGGAATCAATCCCGTAGTTTTTGATTGCAGCGACAGTGTCAACAAGAAGACGCGATCTGGCAAATTGGAGTTTGGTAAGCTTAGAGGCGAGTTCAAACTTCGCCTTGTCGTCAATCGATGTCTCATCTTCTATTTGGCTCTCATGAGTCTCGACCATAGTAGCCAACCGATATGCATCCTTCTTCTCCAATATTCGCAGTAATGATTGTTCTTTCATACTCACAGACTTTTCGTATTCTTCGGTCTTTGTTTCAATAAGTAGCTTCCCTTGCTCATTTGAATCCACACTCTCAAAGTATACTTGGAATAATGAGCTCAACCACTGTTCTGTCTTATTGTTAATTTCATTTTTTTCCGCAATTGTGCTTTCAAGTTCACTTTGTTTCTGATTAAGCTCGGCTAATTGCAGGCGATATGAGTCTGAAAGTGAGTTGAGCATACCATTCACCATAGATGAAAGGTCTTGCATTGGCAACTTCTTATTGGTTATCTCTTCTATCACTTCGCCATTATTATTGATCTTTGGAGGTTTTGGAGAGTAGCTTTGTGAAATTGCAGCCGCCAACGATAGTTTTTGGTCTTCTGCCCTTGTAGGCGTGCTCTCTACTGTACGCTCAGATATGATAGCCAATGGTCGACTTGAAGTTTGGAGTCCGGTCTTATCAGGAGTTGGAGTTGACATGGCTTCAAAAGAGGACTTCATACTTTCTTCCATGAAAATGTTCTCCTTGTTGTCATCCATGCCCACTTTTTCTTCCTCCCCTTCGTCCTGCAAGGTGGTCCGTTGTGTGTCAGGAGTTTGAATGACGTTGTAAGGTGGTTGCATAGGAGTTACCAAAAGCAGTTGATTTAACTCAGGGGCAATGTTGAATTTTGCCATCAATTGCTTTGCGGTCTCGTTCTGATAGTTAGGTAAATCGTCCCTTGCACCTTGTTGGAGTAACTTCTTGACTAGCTTTGTGGATCCGGCTCGGGCTGCTAAATGCAAGCAGGTATCTCTATTGACGTCTTGATGATCGAGAACATTCTTCAATAAATTAATTGAATTAGGATCTGAGCTCAGTATGCTCTTCAATTTAGCGACCATAACACCTAAGTAATAACGGAAACTCTCGTATTTGGATTCCATTGAGGAAAACTGGCACAAGTAATGGAGAGGGGTTCTTCCATTACTGTCTGTATTTATCAAACACAACTCCAACTCATCCAACATCTTAGGGAAATTTTTCAATTCATAACAGTTATTGAACAGAATTAATTTCGATAAAGGATTGAGTCCGAAGTTATTCACTTCCAACGGGTTTGCTCCTTTGGAAATAAGAAGATGGGTCATATAATAATTTCCAATTGATGCAGCCCAGTGAAGTGCAGTATGGCCCTCGTCATCGATTGCTTCATTGATATTAAAATCATAGGGTGGATTGTGAATGAAATACGGTACTGCTGCATTTTCCTCTGTGAAAAAGCGAAGAATTTGAGACGCATAAGTCTCGGTATTCTTTGCCTTATTACCATCATTGGATGATTCTGATGTGTCGGAATCTTTATGTTCATCATAAGACCAGTTTGTTTCATTCGTGGACTGAGACAGCGATGCTTTCGTGTGTTGATAGTTAAGCATATTCTGTTGGTTAGGGTAAAATGATGCTTGTTGAGGAGGTGTTGGCTGAGCATGTTGTGACTGCTGTTGTTGTTGCATACGTTGGAATTGAAGCTGGTAATTTTGATACTCATTTTGAATGGAGGATTGTGAAACTGCCGGTGGTACCATACCCCCCATAAAGTCATTTTGGAAGTTCTGGTAGGGGATTCCAGCCTGCGGAACCGCGGAGGTAGAGGCACCAGCTCCAGAGGCTGCCATCATTTGCATGCGGTATGCCTCTTGGTTCATTGCTGGGTCGGTCTCTGTTCGAGCTTTCTTTGAAGGAGTTTCACCTGGTTTATTTCTCTTGACATATTTGCGCTTCACTGGAGTGCCGTCCTTGTTGAGCTGGCGTGCCTTCTTTGGAAGCACGGTATTCATATCAAGGTCGAGATATAATACAGGAGCCATTTCAGGAGAAAGGCCATAATTGGCTGCTAATCGTTGAGCATCTTGTAAGGGGATCCAGGTACCTTGGAAACGACCGTAACCACCTTGGATCTTCTCGTGGAGTCCCTGTTGGACTCCCTTCTCCAAGATTTTCGTTCGCTTCGCTTTAGGAAAATTACAACACTTCAATATTTGAGTAGCATTGACCCAATTGTCTTTAACCCGTCGCATAATTGGCGAGTCATTGATACAGCATTCATATACATCGGTCTGAGTTAGTAGCTAGTTTTAAATCTGGGCTGCTGACGCGGACAATAGGATTTCATATGTTCGTTGCACCATTCGACGTCTAAAAAAAATTATTAATCCTCAGGAAACCATGAGAATAAAAACCCAGTGGTCATTCTGGATGGACAGTACGGACTTAGATGATGTATAACCACCTCACTAGCCAAAATAAATAGAATAAAGCCTGGGAAGCCACACATAAAAAATCGATATGTAAAGTCGGGACGCCAATAGAAAATAAATAAAAGCCCACGATATTAAACTTACATTTGAATACGTTGCAATATATACCAGCGGAGACTCGGTAGTCATATTTAGCATAATCTGCCGCTGAGCAAGTTGTCGGACCTTGAACAAATTAGAAATTCTTACCTTGACGCGTGATGTTATGTGCAGTATATGACGATTTGCTGCTGCCAGCCATTTTCGGTAATGTAATGCGCTATAAGTCGAGCGGAGATAGTAAAAGCTGCAAATAGACACAATTGTGGTTTAAGCTGAGCGGTTGTCTGAGCTTGGATATGTAGTTTGTTTATTTTCAGTACATATGGGTCATCGCTACTGTGCGATGGAGTTCTAATTATACTGAGTTATGGTTACGAGTAAATACCGAACCGGGAAACTGTCATCAACAATTTGTAATCTTGCAAATGTGAAAATTATTCACATCAGAATTAGAAGAATTCGAAGTAACAGACCACTTGACGATAAGTAAAAATGTTATTCAGGTAACTGAAAGATTGCAGGCTGCTTATTGTTAACCTTTAGGCATTGCATAACCGCACGACATGGCTGCGAAACTGAAGTGACGCATTGAGTGAACTTTAAAACCGGATCTGGAGTTTGTCTCAAACAATGCAAATCCTTACATGGGTTTGTTCTCACGTCAAAGGAATTAGCGACATGCGTTTGCCCGTCCGTGGAATTACTAAGCCCCGAAACGGTTGACACTACTGTGTCGCACAAAGGTGACATAATGGCGGTCACAGGAACAGTTAGTGGTCAATTCTCTCATCTACTTCTTGTTGATCAATTCTGCGACATCCTTGTTCTTTATGCTCAATACTGGGTTTTCCTTCGCGTAGACGGCAAGTCTTTCCTTCAACGACAAGCCATTCCACTTTTCATCATCTCCGGCCATTTGTGTCACCTTCGGCATACCTAAGAGCTCTATGATACAGCCGCTCACTATGTTTCCACATATTGCACTGATTTTCCAGTCGTATGTGAGTGCAAGTGCCGCAGCAAATCCACCACAGAACAGGTTTCCACCGCCCGTAACATCTCGAACATTATTTTGGTCTTGATGGTAAGCTGGAAACAGGTCACGAACACGGTCTGACATCACGTAGCAGCCTCTTTCTCCACACCGTAGAACTACACCCGCGTTCAGTTTGGTCATGTGCTGGTAGAAGCGCTGTGCAATTGACTCCATGTCTAGATTTAGTTTATCTTTTCCGAGGAACAGAAGTGCTTCGTGCAAATTGGGCGTAAAAACATCAATCTTGGGTAGTAAGTTCATCAACTTCTCAAGGTTCTCGATAATGCAGTCGTCTGGCAAAGGTTCGTAAATAAATAATGTATTTCCATTTCGTTTCTTCTTAATGCCGTCTATTAATTCGTTGCACCGATCTATGGAACAAATCAAATGGAAACTTTTGGCTCGCAAAAGAAACTCATCAGCCAAAATATCCTCTGCAACTATTCTCTTTCGAGGAGTCAAATACTCAAAATGACGGACTCCATCTTCGTCGTAGATATTTACACCGCGAGAAGTCAATCTTGATTTATCTTCACGAAAGGTTATTCCTGCGTTCCAGGTAAGTAGTTCCTGCTCTACCAGTGGAGGAAAATCAGATCCTTTATCCACAATTGCACACACATCTCTACCCCGTTCTTTACCACTTATTATTCTAGCTCCGGCCAATGCATACAGACCAGCACCACCGATTATATCATAATCGTTTGATCGTTCTGACGATGACGGATACCTATTTTCATCAATGATGAACATTCCAAGAGTGCAAAAAAGCGCCATCTCTGAACCATAAAACTTCAAAGAAATAGTTTTAAAATTTGTGCATTCGACTGAAGCATCAGAACGGGCCGTTAGACAAACGAACTCAAAAGTCCTTAGATGACTATAGAGAAGCACTACTATACACCGAAAAGCCCGCTTGGCCAAGTGGTAAGGCGCTCCACTCGTAATGGAGCGATCGTCGGTTCGATTCCGACAGTGGGCATTTTCTTTTTTTCGACCCCCTGACGTTTTTATATTTGGAGATGTAAATTAACTACTTGAAGGTGGGGGAGGCGCAGAGCTCTTGGTTGCTGTGTCAGAACTGGTGAGAGTGTCCTGCTCTTTAGATTTTGCCAATTCTTCATTCATGTAATCTTGAAGATCACCGAGCGCGGCAGTTGGAGCGGTATGTTTTTTCTTTTTTCCACCACTTCTGGGCGGTGGTGCCGTACCTGTGCTCAATGGAACAAACGCAGCTGGTCCAGGAACGGATGGTGCCACAGGAGGTGGAGAGGTTTCTTTTTGAGCCAGTAAATTGTAGGCGAAGTCATCCTTGGACTCGAACAAAACATCGTCGACGATTTCATGACTGCCAAACTTTCCTACAACTTCAGGAATACGATGGAGTAGACCGTAGCCCACGTCGCAGCCTAGAAGACCCTTATTATGGCCGGTCCCCCATGAACGTAATAAATTTACGGTCACTGGCCGGAGGATGTCGTAATCATGATTGTAGACATATAAGGTGATGGGCACAAAGTGGTCATTGGTTTTCAGGTAGTTCTGGTTATAGTAGTTCAACACTACTCGTGACAATAGCGCTTCACCGCCGGTAGTCAAAAGCCCACTTCCTTCGGTGTCATCAGGAATAGCAGAGTCACACCCTATAATGTAATCGGAGTATGGCACCAATTGAGCCTGGAATGCTGGTGACCCCATATGAGTTTCGAGGATTCTCCACACATAGGTGGCAGTGTTTAGATGCTGGGACAGAAGCATGACTCCAATTTCAGCAAATAAACCCTGGAACAACTTGGATGGGTCCGAATCACCTTCGTTCTTTGGTGGATTCAATGGTAATTTGACTTGACGAATGACACCACCTTTTGCACTCCAAACATCCACAGTGATCTCTTTGGTTGCATGATCGTTTTTGGCAATTGCTGATAACTCTTGAACTAACAAATCGGTGTTGATCATTCCAGCTTGTTCTGAGGTTGTTTGACCACCATAATTTATCAGGCCATCATCACTAATACTGTAGGCATAGTTTGAGAGAGAGGGATACATCATAGGAAGCTCGTGTCCGTTAATTTGGATAATGAAGTCGAACCATGACTCGAGTCCTTGTTGATGGGCTATCGATTGTGGAGTAACCTTCAACACTCGAAGCCCATACCCTTTATTGTTGATTTTGAGGGCATTCCTGAAGTATGAATCACCTTGATTTTGGCCCTGTGTACCTTCTATTCTGTCCACCAATCTTTTGGCAAACGAGAACATCGTCGATATTAACTGCGCGCCAAAATTACTAGACATTAACATTATAACTTACAAACATACTATACACTACACCAGGTTGGCCACACCACCTGAGAAGGCCAAACTCCAAGTTCTACTCTGGCCATCATCCAAGTAGTCAGACGTCCAGTCTGACGAGGAGAAAAACTCATAGGATGTCTTTGGATCATACAACGCTTGGTTGAGCTTAAGAATACCAGTCCATCCACTGTCCACATCGTCGATGAACTTTGATACTTGCTGCTCCCATTCCTCTTGTACAAAGGTGGGTCCTCTAATGAGAGACGACACTGGAGTAATAGGAAGCATATGGATACCATGAACATACTCTGGATTCTTATCAGGAGTACCAAAGAATGTCGTATAGGCAACTTTGTTGTCAAAGAAGATGCCAGAAACTTTGTTTGCAATGATCTCCTTGGGCTGCACATTGTTGTCATCACTATAGAGAAAGTACTTGTTCATGGCTCTGCTCATGAGCGAGAGCATCAAGTTACCTCTAGCCTCCATGGCACCGTCTCCAATGACATTACCCCACATTTTCATACCATAGGCGAAATTGTAGTCTTCAGATGATGATTCTTCGTTACGTCCATCTCCAGATGCGAATAAACCAGCTGCCCACGAGTGGCCGGCAAACCAATCGAACATTCTTGATACCGGGAAGTGTGTATCTTCTTCTGAAGGATTGGCAACATCTCTGATCAAGGAATTAACCCAGTCCTTATTATCCTCTGCCCAAGTACCACCGAACTGCTTGTCGACATATCCGACGACAGCAGCTGCATGAACATAGTAGCCATAGTGGAAATGGTGATCATTGTAGTATGGAGCACCAAAATCAGCACCAGTGTCTCCGTTTTGAGCAGCAGTAGAAGTGACACCTCCAAACTTTGTGTCGTACATCAATGGGTAGTACTGCTTGTTGGAGGTAAATACTTTGAATGCATCTTTGAGATCTGAAAGAGTATCCTTGGCAACATCATCATCCCCAAGAATGTCTTTAACAACAAGAAGAATGTAAGCGAACTTATCAAGCACTTTACCTGACGAATATGTTGAGTCAACCGAGGTTATGGCGTTCTTGATGTCAACGGAAAGTTCACTGTTCGCCGATTTTGCCAACAATTTGAGTTGATCCTTGGAGTATGTGAGCTCGGACTTCATATCACTGGACCATGGGAGGAACAGAACGTCTGCTGCCTTCATGGTTTCAGAAAATTTTAATTCGTTGGTCAAGTATCCTTGCATTTGTCCCTTAGTGGTCGACTCCATCTTGATTCCAGTGTAGGACAGCTCGAGGTCATCACTGAGGGTGTCCAAATGATGCGGCAACGCAAACACAATGGTTTTACCACTCTTTGATGTACCCTTGGTGTCATACTTGAAGGAATAGTCCGCTGATCCGGACGATACTTGTCCCTCAACACTTGCAGAAACGGCATATTGACCAGCAGCTTGATCGTAGTATTTCTCGTCGCTGGAGTCGCTAGGGGCCACTGCAAGTTGCAATATGAGACCGTCCACTGCTTCAGAGGCTTCGACAGAGTAAGGGTTCTTAGCAGATAACTTGAAATCGCTGGCTCTTCCCTTTGGCAAAGTAACATATGCCAACCATTCATTGTGGTTGAACAATTTCACTCTGTACTTAAGTATGTTGGCACCCAAGGAGCCAGAGGATTCTTCAGTAATTTCATCGACTCCACACATACTGTTCAATTGAGCCACGAAGTTACCATGGTAAACGGCGGTGACCATTCCCATACCTTGAACCACGGGAATTTCAACGTAGTTCGAAGAAACGTCTCCGTCTTTAGACAATTGAACTAATGCTGACATACTCTTCATCTTTGTTACCGATAATTTGTTCGAATTCTTCGATAACGACGTTGACGAAAAGATTAAATCTCCATCGAGAATAGGATTGAAATAGTATGAATCAGTTGCTTTGTTGTTCGTGTTGGAAGATCCTGCAACGATTTGACTTCTGTTGGTAGCCTGGACTGCAAATCCGTTATAGTCAGAGTTGGTCCAGTACATACCGTATGGGTACGACCAGATCATGTCAGTCTGATTATCCAAGAATAAGTTGACAAAAAACTTGTTGGTTTGATAAGGGGTACCGTCATTTGTGATACCACTGGGAATTTTCAATGGGTGTTCTTTTCTGGGGAAAACTGAGGGTGGCTTTTCCGTAGAAATGGCACTGAACAAATCACCAGAATAGCCGCCGGATTTAGAATTGCTTACCTTTGTTGCAACACTAGTTTTCAGAGATTGAGTAGACGATCTAAGCAAACTTTCGGAAGAAGGTTCGGATATTGCAGTTTCATGGGAAGTCTCAGAGGCAGCACTCAAATGAGGTTGAATAATTTGTGATGCTGCTGCAATTGTCGAACTATTTCCATAGAAATGTGTTCCTGCTCTACCTTGTGTTGGTGCTGAGCGTGTTAACAAAGTACTCGAAATCCTCAAGTCGATAGTGTGTGTCATACTACCGTTGACGATGGACAGTGAGTTATCAAAATCTTCACCTTGATGTGGAGTAACACTTCCGGTAATCTTAGACTCTTCGACCGAGTGGGTCAATTTCTTTGACTTGAGCGACACTGTTACAAGTGGATTTTTTTTGGTCTCTGTGATAGTTTCGGTGGAAGTTGTTGGCTTAAACAATACTTTAGGTGTTTCAGTCGCTCTGAAAACAGTTTTGGTAGTGGTTCTGTCTTCTCCAGTAAGAGCCTCATCCTGATTTTCATTTGCAGTTACTGTGTCATATACATATCTTGTTGGCCTACCCTTAGACCGAGGTTTAGTATTCGTAGAAGGGGTGAGTGTAGTGGCATACTTTTTGGTTTCTTGACTAGTGTAGCACACCTTTTGTGAGCATTTCGTGTGGGTAACAAGCTCAGTGGAAACAAATTGTTCAGGCAGATCATTATCAACTTCATTTTCGTAGTGGAAAACGATTGGAATTCCAGTGGTCAAGCTCTCTGGGTTTGCAGATAAAGCAGTACGATACTGCTCTTCGAAGCAAGCAGGTGTAATGTAGTTGGTCTGTGTAACCGTGAAAACTTCCTCGGCTGAAGCTCTAACCAATAGCAGTAGTGCGGCAAAAGTCGAAACGGTGGTCCCTTTCATGCTTGTTTAAAAGAGTGATACAAGTATGAAGTTCGAAGGTTTAAGGAGAGGCTGAATGGGATATCGCTTAGTGGTATGTGACTACTATATATGAGATCGGTGTTTGACGAGTAGATCCAGCATAGAAAAGAATGACTTTAGCGAACAATAGAAATGAACAATTAGATGCCAGCAAGACATTTATTACATCATAAGTGCTGGTCTGCGTAAACGGTTATCCTGTCAACTTGCAACCGAAAAATTGTTGCAACCAGCCTTCCTCATGGAAAAACCCAAACACCTATAGTAAGCTTTCCGTATTAGGTATCAAGCCAGAGGTATGCTCGTCATTGACGCATGCAAGGACTATCTATCAATAGGATGGAAGCCAAATGAGACTTAGGTAGATTGCTCTTTTGATTTATTGATTTTGTTAGCACTGTATTGGATCTTTACGCCCAAGTGACTTTCGAACATTATTCGTCTAGTTTATACCCAGGCTAACCACGAGCGATCGTGACTATTAGAGAGGACAAGACTCTTTTTCAGTAGCTCTTTCTCTTTTGATTGCCGATATTTTTGTTCCTGAGGACGAGGGCCTGTAGAGATGCGCGCCGCATCATGGATCTCAACTCTAATCTTTTATGGCTAACATTGTAGTAATAGGAGCGGGGGTGATTGGCCTTACCAATGCACTAGAGATCAAGCGCAGTTTTCCAGATTCGTCGGTTACAATTGTGGCTAAAAATATTCCAGGGGATCTTAGCCCGGAATATACTTCCCCATATGCTGGAGCCAACTGGCAATCATTTGCCGGCGACAATGATAAAGAATTACAAGAAATCGATGCAATTGGATATCAGAGGTTAATTGAGCTTTCTGATGACCCGAGTACGGGTATATGGCGTAAAGAGAATGTAGTTTGTTATGATGCTCGGAGTTTAGCAGAACATGGAAATGACTCACAGAAATTGGTCCCATGGTATTCCTCAATTGTTAGTGGATTCAGAGAATTAAACTTTTCCGAGCTCTCCATAGGCTCGGTTTGGGGCTATTCATTTGACGGATTGGTAATTACTGTTACCATTTACTTAAATTTTCTTCTTGGCGAATGTCTTCGTGCGGGTATAGTGGTTAAGAGAACCAAGGAATTGAAAACCGTTCAGGAGGCCAGAGAACTCCACAGCAGCGGAAAGAAGCCTGACTTTGTAATCAATTGTGCTGGCATTTTGGTTTCACAGTTGGGTGGTTTCGAAGATTCCAGTCAGCTGTACGCTGTTTTGGGCCAGGTACTACTCACCCGCAATAGCTTGGACAAAATAGTCATCCTAGAATCATCAGACGATGAACATGCTGACGAGAAGCCGTACATATTCCCACGCAAAGAAGGAGGCTCCATCATTGGTGGATGCTTCAGGAAAGTCGGCGATGGCCCTTTTGTTGAAGACAAAGATCTCACAAAGCGGATCATTGAACGAGCGGTCAAGTTGGTACCGCAATTAGTTGATACTAGCTACAAGAACAACCCTGATCACATAGACATTGTGCAAGTTAATGTTGGACTCAGGCCATTCCGCAAACATGGACAACGCATTGAACAAGATCCAACTCATCCATGGCTCGTTCATAGCTATGGAGCTGGTGCAGGTGGATACCAAGGAAGCTACGGTTTCAGTCATAAGGTGGTGCAGATACTTGCAGCCCAATTGAATACGCCAAGGTTGTAGGAATAGAGCGTTATCGATAATCTACATTTGCAACCATTAGTATATGCTTGCTGACATAATCGCGATTTACATCAAAATTTTCAACTTCAGTCTCCAACCTTCTCGATTATGAAGCCATCAACTGTTCGATCCTTCCATTCGACTGCTTCTACGAGCTTACGAAGACCATGGCAGACTTTCAAGGACGGGCAAATATGGTACGGTGTTACAACTAGAGGTTCTAAACGTCATCCGTTGACGACGAAACAAGGTAACAAGCACTACTATAAGGGTACTGGATCGAGTGGATACGGTAAACTAAACAAAAATGGAACATACATCATGAACTGGCAAAAGGTCAGAACTTACGTGGTACCCACAGACTTACAGACTTCTGAATTGCGTCCATTGGTATCCCCTAACACTCCTCAGATATTACAAGAATGGGTTGGCTACAGCGACGGTCCCAAGAGTGCCGAACTAGCATGGCAGAACATTGTAGATTTCGTTGAACATGGAGAAAACTATGATTTCCAGGACGTTGAAAAGAATGATTTCCGTGAAGTTTATGAAAATGTTGACGCCGTGAAAGCTGAAGCAGACCAAGTTACGGAAAAACAAGATTAGTCATGAAAATCTCCTTAATGTATATAGCTTCTGCATCAGTATAATAGTCTTATTTTGATGCTTCTTGTAGTTGGTCGTTAGACCTCAGAACTCCCGCTGCACCAGTTTCTACTACGCGTGCATCCGTATCGTTTGCATGATGAGTGCTCTAAGTTCACAGCCTGAAGTAGAGGATACACCTAGTACGACTCCATTAGCTATGTCTACCACTTCCACTCCAAATCTAGAGGATGCTTTGACCCTAGAAAATGGCACTGAAGCAGCGAATCTGCAGAATGATACTGAACCCATGGATGAGAGTCTTGATGGTAATCAGGTACCAGGTGAAGAACCAAAGAAAATAGAGACAGAAGTGGTCCAGGAAGATGACATAGATGACTCTGATGTAACGCTATCACTCCCCATATCCAAAATAAAGAAGATATTCAAGATGGACCCCGATTACTTTTCTGCTTCTTCTGGAGCCTTGTATGCCACTGGCTTGGCCACAGAGCTCTTCGTCCAGTACTTGGTCGAACAGGCCTCGGTTAATGCTCGTATGGAAAAGAGAAAGAAATTACAATACAAAGATTTCAGTTCGGCGGTTTCCGTGCAAGACTCACTCCACTTTTTGAGCGATACTGTGCCCAAATCGCAACCAATTGGAGAACTTATCCAGCAAAAGAAGATAAACGTTACTACTGACCAGCCAGACACATTCCCCGAAGAACCAACCAACGAAAACGAATCTGCCAGTATTACACCTGCACCGCATGCTTTACCAAAGGGACAACAAACCTTACCGTTTGGTACACTGCCTAACCCGCCTCCCGTAAAGAAGGCTGTCATACACAATTTGATGAGTGACTAATTTTTATTTAAGTCTGTCTAATAACCCATAAGGTATTTCGCATATCTCTGGTTAGTTCTTGATGAGGAGGTATCTCAAACCTTACACATGCTTCTAGCATCCTGTAGGAGACCGAATCAGGAACACTTTTCCCATACGTAACTAAACCCTCCAATAAATAACTCACCAACAACTTGCGTATAGTGGGAGTAAATTTTTGATTTCCCAGTGGTATAGAAGTTGACATGTTTGTCTCCAAAAATGACCACAGGTCCATGAATCGGGAGCCTAAAAACCGTTCGCTGTGTCTGCGGTCTTCACGAATCATTGCGATAGCCAATTCCAATGCCGCTGGAGTGATTATGGAGATTGTTAAGTTGTTGACGTCATATTGACCGTTGGCAACAGACATCAAAACGGGCCATTGTTGTGCTACCAAGGGCATCACTAAGGTGTAATCAGTGCAAAGCAAAGGATATACTCTTTTCAAAGTTGTCAATATCTGCTTTTTCAACGAAACTGAAGGATTAGTTAACAAACGGAATCCATAAATATAGATTCGTTGAAGCGTGAAATACACGGTTTTAGGTATTGGCGATGAATAGGCAGATTCATCCTCTTGATCATTATTCTCAACTTCTTCTTCATCATCAGAATCGTGCAATTGGTCAGAAAATGGCTTACCCTCTTCCCTCTTAAAATATTCCTTGTCCGACTGATATTTCTCAAAAGGATCAACAATTTGTTGAGAAACATCAAATAGTTTGGCGAGACCCTCAATCAGTTGAATACCCCATGGTGTATAAGGAGCTTCTTCCTTGAGTTCAATTTCGAATTTGCCGTAGTCTTCGCTAATCTGAGATATTAACTCGTCGAATATAATAAAAAAGCATTCTACCAAGGATGAATATCCATGGTAAGAGTCTATAATGATGAAAACCTGTGTTAAAATGTCCGCTAGTTGATTTTGCATTAGGAGCTGTTTACCACTCATTTTGATAACAATTAATAAAATGGACGGCAAGGAGAGTGTGAGTGCATCAGCCAGAGCCAATCTCAAGCTGAGCGAGTCAACAATGTAGTCCAGATTATCCTGAACAAGTGCTTCTATTGATCCACCATAGAAATGGTTCACTATCTGCTTGAGAGCATTGAGAGAACTAGACTGCACCATTGGGTTCGATTGCATAGCAATTCCTTCGAATATGGAGTATATGTTATCCATCAAGAACATGCTTTGAAATTCTTCAATAGAATAGTGTCCACACAATTGAGCTATAGTGTCCATCGAAACTGCAAAGCTTCTCTCGTTAACGGCAAAAAGCTGGCGACCTCCTTCGGATATATCTTCGGGAGTCGTAAGTATGTCAAGCGTTGATTCAAGGGAATCGAGCGAGTTTGCCATCAAGAAATATTGAAGTTCATTGTCGTTAAAATTATTTGCGTCTGAATCAAGTCCATCAAGATTTAGGAATTCATCTATGCTTTTATTCGAGGAGGTATTCAGCAGAATCAATAATTGATTCGCTATCCAGAGTGAGATAGTCTTCAATAATTTCTGGTTCACAGCATTCAGTCCATCAAACCTATCGTTGGCTGACAATACTTCTTCTACTGTTTTGAAAAATTCATCCTCCAGCCATTTCTTGCTGGTGAAGAGGGTCTTCACAAAATTTGATATGGCAGTTTCGACACGGGCCGAGTAAATTTCCAGAAGAATAAATAAAGGTTGTGAATCACTGGAGCTGATTGAGCTTTGATATTGGGCCCAGTTATGGGATAAAGTCAGTAAGCTTTGAGACATTCTCACGTTATTCGCATTCGAACTCTTCTGGGTTTTGACAATGTTTTTCGTATTAATATCAGGACCAAGATCAATTCCATCAAGTTTATGGTCAGGAGTATTGTTGGAGTTTAGTGGTTTATTGGAGCTTTTCGATGCATTAGTCTTAAGATTTCCAAAAGAAAATGATTTGACCAAGTTGTTCCTCAAATTAATAAGAATTTTGCACGCAACTTCAGATGATTTGAAATCGAAACCATTGGAAAGTGTGACCGAAAGAAGGTAATGCATCTCAACCGAGCATAAATAGTCAATCATACGACCTTCATCAGTTGAAAAAAGGTTGTTTTGCATCTTATTCACAGTCAAATCATCCAATTTGGTATCCACTAATTCCTGCAATAACGAAATTTTGGACGGATTGGAGAAGGAGACAGAATGTACGATTTCGTTCACGATTTGGTTTAAATTTGAGCTACGCTCTTCATCTGGTCGACGAGAAACAAGAAGCACTAGTGAGTCCAAGATAATCGGAATGGAGCTCTTGAACAAAGAAAGAAAGCAATTTTCAAGTAGGGAAACAAGGAAGCTTTTCAAACATTCTGCAAATGCAACGTTGCTGTATAAAACCATACTTCTCTTCTGGTTTCTGAATATATCTTTGAAAAGAACAGTGAGTAATAAATGCAATTGTTCGGTAGTCGCCTTGTGCCAGTTGTTGGGTAACTTCAAATTGCCGAGTTTTATTGAAGGAGTTTTGATTTCGGGCGATTCGGATTCAAGATTTAATCCACTTAAATCAGTAATTTTTTTTCCGACAACACTTGCGCCGATCTCCTCGTCGTTGAGCACCAATATGATTATTGTTTGAGAAACTTTAATAAGTTTCATTTGAATGTCCACATGTAAGCCCGATGTGGAAGTATAAAACTTGACAAGCCGAGAAATGACTCCTGGGAAAACCTCGGAGCATTGTGATGCAGTCATCTTTCTGATGCAAAGATAATGAAGTTTGTCTATAATCTGTTTCGTAAAATTCATTTCTTCGTGGCCCTTGACTTGACCCACAGAGACCAAGAGATCAAGATATAAATTAATATTGGTTCCAAGCCAAGGAAGTCGCTGTTCTCGTTCTTTGAAGTATTGGTTCAGAACACCCTCCAGCATTGAGCCCAAGCATTCGACTAGAATACGCTGCTTGGTTGGCGAGTCAGTAGCAAGGGAGAATTTTTCTATAAGGTACAATACCAAGGGATACAATTGATCAGCCATGGTATCCATATCACCAGTAGACCAACAATAGTCTAGTAGGAACCGGATTGTCTCTATTATGCCACTTGCGACAGCGCCATCTAGCAACTGCGAAGACTTGAGTAAACATGATATGGGAAAGAAAATATAGTCTGCGAGTTTTGAAGAAATTATGTACAAGCTTGTGTTTTTGTGTGATTCATGATGGTGCCATAGCTGTTCGTTCAATTGTTTTAATGCAGATATTATTTCTGGTAGTGCCAACTTTAACTCTTCTGGTGGAAGTGTAGCTTTCAGAGATAGATCCACGCATATGGGTTTGATTTCGGCAAACAACAGTGGTGATATCGCAGACTGGGACCATCGTTCTGACGTTGTTGCAGGGGTCGAATCCAATAAATCCATGACATTGACTTGCATTTTGTATCCGGCATGTAATTTGGAGCTACCTGCATATATCCCAGTGGTGATAGTTTTCAAATTGAGAAAATTTTTCAACTCAATATCCTTACACAACTAGTAAGTACACCCGCTAGTTGGAATGTAGTGCATGCTATAAGAATTCGTATTCTTCGACGTTGTTATTCAGACAGTTCTCGCGAGAGCTTTCGGAATGGTAGCGTAACGGAGGTGCCAATACCTTGTGGTATATGTGGCTCATGACTCCTTATTTGGACACTCATGTGCTTTTACTAACAACCAGGAATAATGACCAGAACATCTGTATTGGCTGACGCCTTGAATGCTATCAACAATGCTGAAAAGACAGGAAAGCGTCAAGTTTTGATTCGTCCATCGTCCAAGGTGATTGTTAAATTCTTGAGCGTTATGCAAAAACATGGTAAGTTTGACATCGAAGGTGACCGAACTGATAACTGGATGGATTGATCGGTGCTCAGTCCCTTTCTGTCTTTTAAGTGTTCGGAAAATCAACTTGGGTATTGTCTAATTGAACTTAGCTTAAGCTTCGCTCACTGATAATGTTCATACATCGCCGTTTTTCAATTTTGTTAAACAATGACTAACTTTAGGCTACATTGGTGAATTCGAGTACATCGATGACCACAGATCAGGAAAGATTGTCGTTCAACTTACCGGTAGATTGAACAAGTGTGGTGTGATTTCCCCAAGATTCAACGTTAAGATCGGAGACATTGAAAGATGGACCGACAACTTGTTGCCCGCCAGACAATTTGGTTTGGTAGTGTTGACCACCTCTGCTGGTATCATGGACCACGAGGAGGCCAGAAGAAAGCACGTTTCCGGTAAGATCTTGGGTTTTGTATACTAAATATGTCACTATATGTAATGATTTGGAAAATGTAGGAGATAATTTTTTGCCATATTGAACGAAGTTGATACAAGTATGCTTTGATTTATTTTGAAGTTCTCATTTTCTTTATCTCATGTTTCCAGAATCAATAAGGTTTGTTAGCTCCACATTATCGTGGACCTTACGAGCAGGATGTGTGGCTCACTTGATACATGAGTATGTCTATGAATTCACTGAAACCAGAGGAGAATCAATGCTTCCAACATTACAGTCAAGAGCAGACTATGTGCATGTGTTGAAAAAATATAAGTTGGGACGAAATATTGATATTGGCGACTGTGTTGTTGCTACTAAACCCAGTGATCCAGACCACAGGGTCTGTAAGCGAATAACAGGTATGCCAGGAGACATCATTTTGATAGATCCCTCATCATCATCAGAATTGACCAATACTCCTGGTGAAAGTGTTGCACACAATGGCTTCAACAAGTACATACAAGTGCCTGATGGGCATGTATGGGTCACAGGAGACAACTTGTGTCACTCTCTAGACTCCCGCTCATATTCAGTACTTCCAATGGGATTAATTCGAGGAAAAATAGTTGCAGCTAATTCTATGGATCGAGGATTTTCCAGTCCTGAAGGAAAGTTATGGTTCTGGAACTTCCGCAAGATCACTAATAGTTTCAAAGAAGAGTAAATGTATAATAGTAAAGAGTATATACTCCTAATCTATGCATGTTGATGTCTACGACAGTTCCAATTTGTGGAACTGTGCGAGGTCTCGCAAGCACCTGGATCCGAAAAAGATGGAAGGTGCCGATAATATGAACGCATGGAACAAGGTGGAAAATATGGAGGTTCCCAAGTAGTAACGGTAGAAAACCACCACAAATCCAACCAAAGAAGTTAAGAACACGCTATGGTTGACCAATTGTGCACCACTCAATTTGGAAAAATTGCTGAGGAAGTCGTCTTGAAGGAGGGTGCTCCACACTCCCAACAAGCCAAGAAACAATACTAAGGCACCACCAATGAACACGATAGGTACAACAGCATTAACTGTAGGTGCGTCAGAACTAAATTGGTGGTGAATTTCTGGCTTGAGTCCAAATCTTTCTGCTGGTTTGTAGGTGAGAAGTGCTGCCTCTCTGATATCCTTTCCGAATTTGATTTCTGCCAAGTTACGACGCAAGTTCTCGCCATACTTCTTAGGACCACTATGTCCTACAGCAGCCCTCAAGAAAAGCTTATCCTTCACTCTCAAGCCAACAGGAATCTTGTTAACGGGCACACTCAACTTGTACACATCATGAGATGACAAGTAGTTTGGTACAAACAGTAAATCATAAGCTTGGTCATCTCCAAGGGTAACCACAAATTGCTGTGGCCGTTGTGATACGTCTTTGTAGTCCAACTTGAACTCCATTTCAAGCTTGTCTTTCATATTCTCCAAGGTCAACAGCCTGATCAGCTGGACTTCCATCTCCCCATATTGAAGTATATCTTCATTGACTCTGACCAATCCCGACTCAATAGAGTATGAAAAGGCACTTGCAGCCAATTGAGCCACTACACCAAGAATGAGCCCAAACTTCATGTTAACTATAAGTTGCAGCGAATTGACGTGGTCGTTATACGCACCCACACACCACACAGAGGGAAAGTCCTACACTAAAATGGAATACACTATGTATTCTTAGCGATAACAAATTGTTTTCTATAAATGTTTATTCCTCACATTGCCCTCAGAAGCATCTAAGTCTCAAGTAAGGAATATTAAATCTGGAGCTTGACCACTATTTGAAGCACAATGGCTCACTGAGTTAAGTCCATACTATTCAAGCCCACTTTCCAAGAAGTGCCATAATTCCTGCTCCAAGTAATGTTGTGACCACCATAAACGTCAAGCGTTTAAGATCCTTGGTGCGCTTTGGATCAAACAAGAAGTCACGAGCCAACAATTCCACCAAACCAGTATACATCAAGATTCCTGCCGATATTGAATCCAATACTCCTTGAATGATATTGCCGTTGAACGAGTCGGCGTAATATGTTTTTCTTACTCCCAAGCCAATTGCAATACAGACTGGAGTCACTAACCCATACACGATACAACACACCCATGGAATCCATCTGGGCTTGTCTGAGGGCCATGGAATTGCTGAAAGTCTAGCACCGATTCCAAGACCTTCAAAAGACTGGTGGAAGATCAAGACAATGTATAGTGTCTTGAACTCGTCGGGACCAACAGCACCAAGATTTAGCCCAATCATCACTGAATGGAAGATTACATCAAACTCCAAGATGAGGAACGCAGTGAATTGCATTTTGAAAGTGATTTCTGCTTCAGTGCTGGCAATAGAGGTACATCCTATATCTGTCTCGTCCTTTGGATTCTCCGTTTTGGTGCTGTTAACACCGCTAATGGGCTGCACGGTAAAACCAGCAGCCTCTGAATTCTTTCCCACTATGATATCCTCAACATTCACATCATGTGAACCATCAAGACCGTACTTTCTTTCCACTATAACGGCTGACACTAGGTCAACAATAAAAATAAAAAAGATCGAAGCTAACATTATAGCTGGTGGCCATGAATAGCTTGCCCAATTGCCGGACATACCCACACAAGTGTTGGGACCGATCTCTCCGTAGGCTGGATCCATCAAGTGTACATAGGCGGTCGCAATAATAACCCCAGTACCAAAATATCTTGCAAACAAGTAACCATAGAGTGGAATCCGTAATCTTTTGAACCTAGTTGCAAGTAATGGGAACAAAGTGAAGAATGTGGACACGAAGAGTATCACGAAAATCGATGATATTCTGGCTCCGAAGTATTTCGCATACTCATTTCCACCACCTTCGACCCCAGTGATGTGGCATATTTTAAATGCATCTGAGAAGGAGTCGTCTCCAAGAGTAACATCATCAGGATTAACCATTTTTTCACTGGGTGGCATGTGTCCAAACCCATCTTTTATACTTCGACTCAACCGACGATGTCATACCTTGGTGGTGATAGGATGAGCCTTCTTAGCCTTCAAAAGATTTGCAGCCATGTTTAAAAACGTTTAAAGGAAAAATGCATGAAGGGTTGTAGTTTGTATGAATGCATCAGCTTCCTTAGTGCTCATAGTGTTATATTCTTAATCTATTTTTTCCAAATTAAAAAATTTACTCGGGAAGTAAGGCAGAGGCTAAAAGAGTTTCAGCCACTGAGCCATCACCTTGCTAGTATCGTTAGCTGATGAACTAGGAAATTCTCTTTGCATATTTACGAGTAGTCATCAAAAAAGTTTTTGGCTGATTAGATACGGTAGGTTGAGTATACTTGTGTATGACTATTCATCTTTCGATCAGTCACCAGTCGTGGTGCATTCATCGTCAAATGTGCCATGCAAGGAAAGCGTTACAAAGTCCTGTAAGTCCTGTAAATCAAGGGCTCTTGAATTTTTAATAGAACTCAGATTGTTGACTAGATATCCGTCATGTAATGCTGGTGGGAATGGATTAGAGACATTCCCCCAAACAAAGTTATGTGGAAACTTAATGTCTTTATATTCCTTTCCAACAAAGTAGACGAGGTAGCATAATGGTAGCATTAGTAGAGCCAACAACACAAGGGGAACAACCACGATCGCTATGTTAGTACAGGGGGTCTAAAGTAATAACGGACCTACTCCACACAACAAATAAGATGCACCAGAAAACTACTATCAAATTGATATAAAGTACTAACATAGTTTGAACTTAAATATATTTGTGGTAGTAATGTGGCACAAGAACAGGTATGCTATTCCAGTAACCAACCATCATGCTGATTGTGAAGCATTTCACTTATACCTTTATTATCTTTATCAGTCCCTATTGGATGTAGTTGATTGATGGCTCGGTCAGGAAGCTTTGGAATCTTATCAGTCGCCTCAAATAAGACAGTTCCCATTCCCGCCATTAGATGCCCAAGATTATGGCAATGCATTAACCATACACCAGGGTTGTCTGCTGTGATTCTAGCAACAACATGTCCACCAGGAGGTACCCACGCAACATCAAATCTTGGAGGATTTTCGATGTTGAGATTGACGTACTTTTCGGTGATAGCTTCACCCACTGATTCAAATGGAAATGATTCTGAATTGCTGAAGCTGATTTGATGTAAATGGTGACCGTGTAAATGGAAAGGATGGGGCATGTATCTGTGGTTGTCAATTATGAAATCAACAGTACTGTTATAAGGGATACCCGTCAACCAATAAGGTTCGTATTTGTCATCTAATTTTCCTTCAGCATGTTTGTGCAAGAGTGGTTTTAAAAGATCAAAGTTAGCTGGAAGTCTTGCTCCATTTCTTAACATTGAAAATTCAACAACACCAGTTCGATGGAAGAACAAGTTGAACGTAACATCTGCCTTTGAATTTCTTACAAGTCTGTCATCGTCACCATACGGGACGGTCATCCTAGGATCAATACTGACAGACTCATTAACAAGGAGCAAGCCATCTAAGTCTTGAAATCTCTGACCATCGAATTCACTTCTTGCTTGAAATGAGCTCATTTCAGTTTCAGAAATCCCTTCTTGTGAGCCGTAGATTAACATGCCTAGACCTTCAATAATTTGAGGTGTTCGGTAAGCCGTAAACCTGATGCCAAATACTTTTCCCTCTGAACCCTTATTTGTTTCCATTAGCACAGTAAATCTCGAACCAACGGGTAAGACAAGCTGCTCCACAAGCAGAGGCTCAACAAACACGCCATCAATTGCAATAACATACATGGGATGGCTGTCAATAGAGAATGATTTTGTATACTGCCCTCCAGCATTGAGAACATTGAGCATCTGCCATCTTTCATGATTCGTGAATAGCACAAAGCGATCTGAATTTGTTGCCTGGCAAGGTGCAGAGTACCCGGGAGTCTCTAGGTCAAAGTTGTCCACGGTCAAATCATGATATCCATTGGCTCGCAAATCAGGAATACATCCCATGGAATCGAATGCGGGTATAATGGGCTTCTTACTTTTCTTTGCCAAACTAGCAAATAGAGAATATTCATGACAATATATTCTCCCTTTGCCATTGATGAGGATGCTTTGGATACAAACTGGGTCAATTCCAAAATGATGCATGCGTGCCATGACATCATCCATGGTGAGTTTGAAGGAGTCATCGCCGATGATGAACTGGGGAGAGGATTCTAAACTTTCCCACAATTTAATAGTATCAGTATCATTGGTTATGGACTTGTAGGGACGATCTCTTTGTTTTGATGCCCTTATATTGATGGGACCATATATTCCATCGGAAGCATAACCGCGATAGTGTGCATGGTACCATGATGCTCCATATTGATCTTGCAACCGAAATACGTATGTATAAGTATCACCACTTAAAATAGGATATTGGGTGATCCCAGGGACACCATCGGACCACGGGGTACCTTTTTGTAGCACCCCATGAAAGTGAATGGATATTGAAACCGGCAAAAGATTATCTACTTTAAGTTCGATCCAATCGCCTTCATCACCTTCAATAGTTGGCCCCGGGGACCGGCCGTTTATCAAGTAGCTACTTTTGAATCTACCATCGGGGTTGTGGTATGCATGGGTGAGTGTCATTGAATATTTCCTTACAACTGCATCAGGAGGATATTCAAATTCTGCGAACACCAATCCTATAAATAAAAGCACGTAGCGCACTCCAAGGAAATGCATTAAAAGTCAACTTAATAATTGACATCCTTTTAAACTAATGGATCTGCTGGCTCTTCCGGCGTTACAATTGCAACAAATACTTATTTGCTGCTCGTAGTCCGGTATATAACCCGATGTAATTCTAGCGCTTGGAAACTTGAGTCTCACTCAGGAAGAATAAGCATGCAATTTTTCACATCAAAGACTATCTTATATGCTCGGGTGGTATTGTTGATTGCGTTGGCATATTTCCTGGCGGTAGATCCGTCCATGATTCTCGAGAGTCACTTTATATTGTTGCTTGGACAAGCAATGGAATTGCCTATGTTATTGCCAACCACGAAAAATGAGAGTGATTCCGTGCTTTACGGGTTTATAAGCGTGTTGTTTGGAATACAAGCCATCAGTGACTTGATTCCCATATTAGCAGATAACGTTCAGCATTTTGAAACCCTCGTTCCGACAAGATTGGCCATCTTTTTCTGTCTTGCCGCCTATTCATACATGTCCACCGATTTATTGTTAGGGAACAACGTGGTTTTCGTGTACTCTTTCTTTGAAATCTGGCTCAATTTCTTAGCGTACAATAATTTGCGGGATGAAAGATACTACAAGGTGAAGCACTTCGTTGAGGAACACGGGGACCAAGTTCAGGCAGATGAAGACAGAGTGAGAGTAGACTCTTGATTAACGAAGTTCATAATAGTCCAATTCAAGCATTCATCCACTTCATTGAGATCGTAGAAAGTATTTTGTAGAACGTTTGCACCATTTCTGCGCAGCTCACAATCTAAGTTGTCTTCATACCTTGTCACCGTGATGTTCAAGACCAAATTGACAAATATCTCTGTTGAAGTGACATCGATAACAGTTTCGAGAACGTGTCCGTCTTTCCTTTTGGAACGTAATTTAAAGGTGCTGCATGGTGCCTCGATTGCCTTTTGAAATGGGTTGTCGAGATTTTTGTTACGTTCGTATGTTTGCAAGTTAGAATGCTTCTGGATGTCGATGTCCAGCTCAAGGTCCAGCTTAAAGGCACCTGTGCTATTTTTCAAAATGTTCCGTAACGACTTCACATAGAGCTCGTGACGAATATGTCCTAATAATGGGCGCAAAATAAGTGGATGTGAGTTCTTTTGTTTCCACTTTGTTATGGCCGTGGGTACTTTCTGCTTAAGTGAAAGGTTGTACTTGTAAAAGCAACAAAGCATGAGATTCAAGAATATCAATATTGCCTCTGCACGCTTATTATTCGACGAAGACAATTTGTTGGTATTCTGATAGAGATTGTTCAATGTTTCCTCGTCATCTTCGTCGAATACAACAGACTCTATCTCAATAAGTTCGTTATCCACCTCTATTATGATTTTGTTTGAGATAATCAGGATATTATAGTTGATCAAGCCTTTTGCTTCACGAGTCAAATGATAGAAGAGATCTTCTTGGAAAACGAAATATCTCGCCTTCTCGATGTCGTCGATTATGGAATTCGTGGATTGGCCAGCAAATTTCTTATCGAAAAGCGATTGCCCCGTCAAAAAGTAATCATCCTCGACTTTGGTGAGAATTCTGACTTTGATATATTTACATATCTTAGTGCCAGCTTGTCCACGCGATATTGGCACGAAGGAGATTTCGCCGGTGGAGTGATCCTTTCTTAATATTGCATTGCCTTCATCACGGTAACTAGATCCCGATGCAGCATAGCCGTACTTCACTCCAATGGCTCTAGAGCCATCAAGAGGGTCTCTCGTTTTGTACAAGACCTCTTCGTGGTCTAAAACAGTGATTAGCAGTTCCCAATACTTCTTTTCTTTAATGACTTGCTCGTTGAGTTTCGAACTGGCATTTTTAAATGACTCTGTAATTTTGTTGAATGACTCAACCTTCCATCCATTTCCGAGATTTGCTACTTTGCTTTGCATGTCGTTTGGATCATCATACTTCGATAACCTATCTGCATTTAACGATCCATGTGGTACGTTTTGAGTAAGGTGGGGAGACATGGTTGACTTTCCCAAGTTTACTTTCACAGAAGACAATAACAAGGACACAAAGTCAAGCGAAAGCGATGTTTCATTTAGAGCTGAATTGAGTTGTTGAGCCAACTGGATTTTATTCTTTTGAAATAATTCATAGTTGTTGACAGTATTGGATTCATCAATATCAGTCTGTGAGTCTAGTGGTTCGGATTCGCTAATTATGTTCGTTTCTATTTCATTTTGGAGCGAATCTTCGGTGATGTATAAAAATGAACTTCGTTCTTGTAGAATCCGTGGGATTAAATCGGCAACTGAGAGTTTATCCCTTATGTTAGTTTCATAGCTCGAACGCTAGTTTTCGAATACTTACTCATCCTGAAGGAAATGATCTCCACTCTCGTCGCCCAAAATCTGTGGATCCAATTCAAGTTGTACCATGTTGGTCTCAAATAATTTTGTGAGAAATTCTGTGGGGACTATACTATGCGCGATAACTGAAATATTGAATTACACCTAAGTATTCTAATCCATAAAATCATCAAGATCACCTTCTTCGATAGCCTTAAGAAGATCCATTTCATCCTCCTTGGCGGTAAGATTGTGCTTGTTGATATCTGATCTATTGTCAGCCGATGGATATCTCATTGACTTGACACTGTCATTGTGTAAGCTCAAGCAAAACTTGATTCTTTGATCAAAATCTTCTTGAGGCAATTTGGTAGAGTACACATCTAATAATTCTTTGCTCTTCATGTAGCCATGCTCATGGTTTATGGTTGCCTCGATGACACCGTCACGAATGGCCTTGGCGACAATATACTCTGCCAGTTCTTCGGAATCTAAGAGCAATTTGATGCAAATGCTTTTCAACGATATCTTGGAGTACGACAATGAAATAATTCTGATACCCGTCTTGATAACGTTCTGGCGCAAACGGGACACCAATGTGTAGTTGTCATCTTTCTTGAAGACCTCTTCATACTTCGTAAGTACTTGTTCGAACAACTTCAAGTCACCAAGTCTAACAGCCTTGGTGAGCATGAAGTAGGGTTCGAGGTTTCCTGACAGTTTTCTAAATATTTGAAGTTCAGGAATGTCTCCCATTAATAATTCTATGATTATGCTGAGCTTGGTAGTTGCTTGTAAAAATCCCAGTGCCAGTTGCGTTTGAGGTGCTTTCCTGGTAGCAGCGATAACATATTCGTTAGCCGACGAGTAGTCCAACTGTATCGCGTTGATTCGAGCAAGGTAGTAGTAGTAGCGAGCCACGAGAGAACTGCCAGCATTATCAGGAAACTCGGTTTTCTCAACCAAATTGGCAGCCTGGTTGACTTCGTGGCATAACAGATAGTTTCTAAGAAGAAGGGTTATCACTGAAGCGGCTGTCTCAGTATCGTGACGCAAGGTGGCGGACCGCAAAGCTGACAACAAGGCGGGTCTGATTGAATGAAGGTCGTCCAAGAGTTCTTTGGTCCTAGAGATATAGAACCAAATCTTGGCCTGAATGAAGTCTAAGGACCGGCGATTGTAGCTCTCAAGCAAGCTCACCACTTTGTCGTTGAATTTGTCGAGCTGCTCGAGTCGGTTATTATCGAGAAGGTACACTTGTACCAACAAATGGATGTATAACTCGATTTCGGGCTTGACGGATTGCTTGTTTTCTTCGTCCTCGGAACCACTAGCAGATCCAGTTGCCTCCAATAAGTACTTCCTGTTGGCGCTAGTCTGTGGGTAAGTTCTGGCGATCACTGTTGCCAAAGCATCACCTTGATCAACCAACTTTCTTCTTAACGGACTCAAATCACGAAACACCCGAGAAATGTAACGATTATCAAAATTGGCTACAGCTTTGTGAAGCAATCCGAAAGAGAGCTCGACTTCTTTGATCAATTCATCACGCACTTCTGGTGCGTCTCCATTCATTTCGACGTCAACCATAGCTTGCCACTCGCGATTTGAAAGTGAAGTGTCGACCCTGCTGACGTAATCAGATGGAGAAGGAAACACAAGAGATAGTAGAGGATAACAGTAATGATATGTGGTTGTGGCTACGTAGTCTTTGCTTTTGTAGTGTATAATTTCATTCTAAGCAATTTTTGATGGCAATAAAGTCCTTTCATAATTCTCCATATCAACCGAAACAGCAAGCCAGAGTGAAATCGGTTCCCCGGTCGACCTTGTGTTTGCTTCCAGCACATCATTGCTTCAATGGCGGTATAGATTCTCGGGACAAACAGTCGCCCCAGAGGTTTCTAATACAACATTTATTATGTAGCTACTAACAACAGCCGTTGGATTGGTTGGAGGTCAATGACTGGCCCCTCAAGTTGACATTCGACTTTCCGGCATTAGGACCTCCAGCAGCCCCGCTAGAAGCATTGTTGGTCATCTGTGCCTTGATTTGTCTGGCCATGGTATAGAAAGCTTGCTCAACATTGGTAGACGACAATGCCGACGTCTCCAAGAACGGAATGTCCAAGGCATCGGCAAATTCCTTGGCGGCAGTGTACTCGACGACTTTTTTGTCGGACAAATCTGCCTTATTACCAACCAACAACTTCATCACACCTCCAGTGGCGTAACGGTCAATCTCCTGGAGCCATTGCTTGACATTATTGAATGATTCTTGGTCGGTAACATCGTAGACAATTATAATACCATGGGCACCACGGTAGTACGATGAAGTAATGGTTCTAAACCGTTCTTGACCGGCGGTATCCCAAATCTGCAATTTAATGGTCTTGCCGTCTAACTCAATAGTTCTGATTTTGAAATCAACTCCAATAGTGGAAATGTAGTCAGGGGTATAGGTATCGTCTGCAAATCTTAAAAGCAAACATGATTTACCCACACCTGAGTCTCCAATCAATAACAACTTGAAAAGATAGTCGTATTCGTTATTCATCGTTGGAGGAATTTATAAATGTTTTGCCACGACGTAGAACCCAGTTGAAATTGCGGTTCGGATAAATTATGTGTTGTCAGAAGTAATCAGTGAATTGGAGTGTACCTCTGGGTTGCTTTTGATATTCAGCGCTGCCTAATATGTACGAAAAATACTGATCACAACTACGTTACTAACAAGTAGAACCACCAAAAACAATAATGATCGCTATCAACGGCAGTCAGAAAATGGTGTTTGTGTGCGGCACGACCAGATTCACAAGCGAATGCCTAAGGCTGAGGCGGCTGCAAATGCACTAAGAAGAGGTTGGGAATGGTTATTAATGACATTTATTATATATAGTGTTATCGATCATTTCATGAAGTTTTCGTTCATTGCTCACTCTATTTTTCTTGCGGTTTCCTTTGCAGCCGCACGAGTGCTAGTGTCACCTTTAGCCTTCTTCATGGCAATCTTAATCATCTTCTGGAACCAGAACAAGTTGAGCACGTCCAACATGATGTTTAACAGTAAAATGGAAACTGGCAAGAACTTGGGATTGTCGTTCCATACAGCGTACATGTCACGAGCGACTAATGTCACTGCGTAAAATCCCCACAAAATTCTAACGGTGAAGAACGTAACCAAAAGGCAGATTCCGTTGATAAGAAACACCTTTGTGCTGATAGCGCCAGAGGGAAGCTTGGATGCAAACCAATTGATATTGACAAACGGCGTACTCAACTCGAAAAGCAAGAAGGCGGGAATCCAAGGTTGTGCATAAGGTATCAAACAGCATGAAAATACATAGAGTGCAGCAATTCCGTGGCCCAAGAATCCAATGCCAAACAAGTCAAAGTAAATCAAACATACAAGAACATCCCACACAAAGTATCCAACCGTGAATGCAGCTACTAAAGCACCGTATTGAGTTGTTCCCTCGACAGAGCTCTTGGGGTCCGCCATTCGGTTTTGCCAATTGGGATGATTCCACATAGGAACGAGCAACGCAATCGATATAAAACATTGCACCATAGACACTACATGAACGTCAAAGTTGATTCTTGTCTTCTTTGGAAGCGTGGTGTAGTGTTTGCCAACAAGAATAGGCATTAACAATGGTGATAAGATGTGAATGACACCGTAAAAGGCCAAGGAAATGGCAACTTCATGCCAATGCTCCTCAAATAAGTTCAGAGGCCTCTCAGGAAAGGGACGGTAGTCAATGAACCAGTCATTCAAATACACTGGGAAAATGCTCATGATTTCAAAACCAGTTAATCTTTGGGTTCGTATATACTGATTAGAAACTGGTGTTGGGTGGTGTATGGATGTTAAAAGATAGATGAAATTTCAAAGCATGTTTGAAGAATTGGCTATGGAGAAAGATTCTTCTTCTTCTTGTCCACATTCTAGACGACATCTTACTAGATCAAATCTTCATTGTAAAATTTTCCATAATTTTGGTATCACGGGAGCGGTAACGTGGTTCGCACCCAGAGCACCGAGATCCTCTGAAAATTTTGGATTCGATTCCTATTCATTACTATGTCTTTTCCCCTTGTCTGTTTAGGTAATCCCTTGTTGGATTTGCAAGCCAATGTCACCCCTGAGTACTTGCAAAAGTACGACTTGAAGGCCGATGATGCCATTCTCGTGGAAGAAAAGCACATGCCCATCTTCGACGAGGTGCTCAAGTTCGACACTTTGCACACTGTTGCTGGAGGTGCTGCTCAAAATACTGCTCGTGGTGCTCAGTACATTTTGGAACCAAACTCGGTCGTCTACTTCGGATCTGTTGGTCGTGATGTTTACGCTGACAAGCTTATCGAAGCCAATAAGAAGTACGGTTTGAGAACCGAGTACCAAGTCCAAGAAGACATTGCTACTGGAAAGTGTGCTGCTCTTATCACTGGCTCCCACAGATCGTTGGCCACTGATTTGGCTGCTGCTAACCACTTCAAGGAGACCCATTTGCAAAAGCCCGAAAACTGGAAACTCGTGAACAACGCTAAGTTCTTCTACATCGGAGGATTCCACTTCACTGTCTGCCCACCAGCCATCGAATTGTTGGGAAAGCATGCTGCTGAGAACAACAAAGTATTTGCCGTCAACTTCTCTGCTCCTTTCATTCCTCAGTTCTTCAAAGATCCATTGGATAGTGCCATTAAGTACGTTGACTATGTGATTGCTAACGAATCTGAGGCTGCTGCTTACGCTGAGTCCCATGACTTGGCCGACAAGGCACAGGACTTGGAGGCCATCGCCACGCACGTTGCTAAATTGCCAAAGGAAAACACTCAAAGACCAAGAGTTGTGATCTTCACCCACGGATTGGACCCAACTATTGTAGTCTCGTACGACTACAAGACTGGTAAGACCAGTGTCAAGTCCTACCCAGTCAGAGAGTTGGCTGCTGATAAGGTCACCGATACTAACGGTGCTGGTGATGCTTTTGCTGCTGGTTTCATGGCTGGTTTGGTGCAGGGTAAAGACTTGGATGCCTCCATTGACATTGGACAGTGGGCTGCTGCGTTGTCGATCCAAGAAATCGGACCTTCGTTCCCATTCCCAAAGCAGACCTATGCTTAAACAATTAGCCCTCAACGGACTAATTGTCATTCAACATGACTAATGAATATTTTTTGCTCCACATTTCCGGTGCAGACTAATTGCTTGGTCCCAATACCTGGCAAAAGTCCATGTCTTTTTTTATTATCTACATTATCTACATAGACTTTAATTCAACTTTTAGTAAATTACCATGCGGCTGTATATAAACATCATCGCATTTTTTGAACCGAACGACTTGGCTTATGCCTGGAGAAGCTGCTGTCCTGAGGGACTATTACTATCGTTTAGCATCCGAGATTCCAGGAGAACGCATAAGTGCAGCTGGTGGACTTATATCTGATCTTCAGAGAGTTAATGATGAAACTGAATGGAACTATGCTTTAGATCGACTTCTCAAAGGTTTGTCTACAACACGTCAAAGTGCTCGGTTTGGCTTCTCAATGGCGTTGGCTGAACTTCTAAGAGAACTCATACTGTCCAAATTTATAACTGGTGTCGGATTTTTCAACAGAATTGTGGAATCAACCCAAGTAAAGTCCTCCATGAAAGGTAAAGACGAAAGAGCTATATTATTTGGTAGGCTATTCGGTCTTCAGGCGCTTTTAAACTCCGGATACATAACCTCTGAAGAAGCTTCGATCAGAGAAAAACAGACATTTGTTACTCTCTTGGTCGAATTATCTACAACCAAGCCATGGCTTCGTGAAACTGCAATTTTCACGCTTTGTTCTTTTATAAAGCAGTTGAGACTGGTCGGCCATTTTGATGCAGAATTCGTTCGTAGTGTATTTCTCAGCTTCGACGAACAAGGGTTGACTCTTACCTCGGAGGGTTTAGCGGTTTATTTATCAATTCCCTCTGAATTTAGAAGCGTATCTCAAGAGGTGGTCCGTGGCTCCGCTTCTTGGAAGAATGGTGACCCACTTTCTAAAGGTAACTTACCTGTTTTGTCTCGTACTTTGAAAGAGGTGGAAGTTGCTATTGCTGATGTACAAGATGAACCACTAGGCAAAAAGGCTCAACAAAAAAGTAGTTGGACACAACGTTTACCCTTTGTATGGGACTTAGTCTTGGACGAGCTTACAAACCTGACTCCTAATGATACAGAATCGCCCAAGAGTAAAAAGAGATCTAGTGGTACTTCCAAAAACTCTTCCAAAAAACGTAAGCATGAAGACCAGGCAATCTCGTCTCCGACTCGAATAAGCTTGGCAGAATTCTGGTCAGTAGTTGTTGATGAAGCATTCTTTTCAGAGAAATCGTCACATGAGAGAAAGTACTGGGGTTTTGAGATCTTCGGCAAGTTCGTTGCTAATGTCAATGCTGATGACCTACCGATTTTGTTTTCTCCTAATTTCATGCGTTGTTTAATCAACCAGTCAGCACAGTCGAATCGACTTCTACATAAAATGGCAAAGAAGCTGCTTGATTGTATCACTTCTGTTGCAAAAGACTTGTTCAAGGCTCCAGCGATTCTTTCCTCCCTTCTCAATGAAGCTAACGGTGGTGGCTGGAATTTTGACGTTATCACCAAAACTAAACTCGTGGATACTTTGCTATCTTCTGCTTCACATACTGACGATTTGCTGTCTGCCGACCGTTTTACCAATGAAGTGAAGGACATCTTGAATGCGCAATTTGACAATGCTTCAGCTAACGATGATCCGGAGCTTCTTAAGAGAACAGAGAGCAGACAAAAATGGGTGTTAGATAAGTTTTTGCTTCTAGTAAGAAGCTCTAAGAAATCTTTTAGCTCCCAAAACCTGCTTGGAGATAGTATCCTCAAGATACTTGTGAGATATGCTTTCTTCAATGCAAAAGAAGGGCCAGCATTGAGTAATACTGTCCAGAAAGTGGCTCAAGAAAGGTTAAGTTCGATACTTTCAGAATTCATATCCATTCCTCGCGAGGAAGGAAGCTGGCCACTTGTGTGTGTCAAACATATTCACAAATCGCAGTCTTCCAGCAAGTACATTGTTGCGGCTGAACTTGAAGGCGAGCTTTCAAATGTTGCTGAACGATGCTACTCCAAAGTTCAAGGACTAGTTATCCAAAAGAAAGATGGGCAGTTGGAATGCCTTGAACTCATGTTTTCGATGGTTTATATCCAATTGTTCATGGGTGATGCTGAAGCTGTCTCAACATATGAAGATTTGTTGACGTTTTCCGATAAATTATCAGGTTCAGCTACAGATTCAACGCCAGCAGTTCTTATTACAGAAATTGTTCTCTCTCTTGTATCGAGACGTTCGTCGTTGCTCAAAAAATTGTCATTGATGATTTGGGATGCCTTCCTCTGTACTGCTGACCGTAATGGTCAAATTCTCACGGACGTTACAAGTCTTAATCTTTTGTATGATATTATAACAGCGAAGGAGAACAAAGAGGGACAACGACAATTGTTTGAGGGAGAAGAAGAGTATGGTATTGATGGTGATGACGAAAATGAAAACAATGAAGAGGAGAGTGAGGATGAAGAAATTGAAGATGAAGATACTAATCTCGAGGTTGAAAACGAGGAGGACGGAGCTGATGTTTCCGAACTTGACAAGGCTACCACTAAAAAACTTGCAGCAGCTTTAGGTATCGAGACTGATGCCAGTGGCGAAGTTAAATTTTCCGATCTCTCTGATGATTCGGACGACTCGGAAGAGGGTTATGAATCCATGAACGACGAACAAATGATGGAGATGGATGATCAATTGTCTAAGATTTTTAAGGAACGCAAAGATGCCCTCGACAATGTCACCACTGGAAACAAGCGAAAAGCCGAAGTGATAGAAGCGAAAGAGCAAATGGTCTTCTTCAAAAACCGTGTATTGGATTTGCTCGAGTTATTCGTTCGTAAGCAGCCCGATTCTTCGTTGTTACTTACCATGATAGAACCACTCCTAATTTTGATTGGATTGACTATGGATAATGCACTAAGTGCCAAGGCTCACAAGTTGATGAAGAACAAGTTTAACCGTATCAAAATTACTGACTTCACTAAGTTGGATACGGTGGGACAAAACATTGAGAATTATTTACTAAAATTGTTGCGCAAAGTTCATTCAATTGCTTCAAAGAGTAAAGTCAAAGCGCAGAGCCTCGCATGCAACCAGGCTGGATTGATAATTGCAAAAGAGTTGGTCTCAATTGATGAAGAAAATATCGATACTATCATTGACATGTACAGCGAAAGCTTAAAAGTATGGGCAAAGGAGCCAAAAAATAAGATCCAGGCATCCATGTTCTTTGACTTCATAAATTGGCTTAATTCTAAAAGAGGTTAATAAAATATATCTCGCTCGTCACTATACAACCCACTCTCTATTTTCCACAGCAGTTCATTTTTGGCAGCCAGGCAATTCTCAGTCTGCAGACAGCGCTGTGCGTAAATTTCAGCACCAATTACATCCCGAGCGAGCAAACCCGATTCAATCTCAATCGATACATCACTTGGTACAATATCATGACTGCCTACAAACAAGCTGGTATCTCATTGAACAAGGCCTTGGCGATTGCTGCCAGAACCGTCAGAAACTCTTTGAAGCCAGAAGCAAAGGCTAATGCTGAGAGAAGAGGTTTGGTTGAGGCCAAGGCTGTCAAATACGAGAACGGTGTCGCTACTGAGACAAAGAACTTGGGAAACTAAAAGATTTATGGAGTCGAGACTCGTCACCGAGCGATAGAAATAGATAACATTCAATAAAAATTCGGATAATGGAATGTAGCGCCATCTTAGACGAGCATAAAGTTACACAGTTGAAAAAGGTATCTATCAAATTGTATATACAGTAGTTATGGAGCAATATGCTCTGTTACCTCAGCTTCCTCCACTTCTCTTTTCTCGTCAATATCCTCTCTAATCAGTTTCATAAGTTCAACTTTAGAATTGTATGGTAAATCGCTGATCATGGACTTGACGAATTCAATCTCGCCCCGTTCAATTCGTTGACGCATTTCTATTTCTTCGGCTTCCTTATCCAAACGCTCTTGTTCGTCCATGGTTTCTTCGCTGTCATTGTTTTTCGAGCTCGACTCGTCGAGAAGCTTGGAAAGTTCGGAGTCAGGCTTGCTGAAAAGTTCAACAAACTTCCCTTCCTCCACGACCTTTCCGTGTTTGCCAAGGACAATCACATTCTCGGACTTCGAGATGGTAGAGAGTCTGTGCGCGATGGATATAATTGTCATTTTTCCTTCGGATGTTAAATTTTTGAGGGTATTATTGATAAGGCTCTCCAGTTTAGAGTCTAAAGCTGAAGTAGCTTCATCCAAAATAAGAATGGAAGGTCGTTTAATCAATGCTCTCGCAATCGCTACCCTTTGCTTTTGACCTCCAGAGAGTGAAGCACCACGTGAACCGATCAACGTGTCGTAGCCATCAGGAAGGGCATTTATAAAATCATGACAGTTAGCCTGTTTGGCTACCTCAATTACATCATCCATTGTTAGCTCGTTTATCTGAGCAGGTGTCAAACCATAAACGATATTTTCAAGGATACTTCCCGACATAAGAGCTGGTTCCTGTTGTACAATGGCTATTAGCGATCTTCTCAAATCACGAATTTGGAATTGTTTGATGTCTTGACCTCCCACGAGAATCTGACCACTCTCTAAGTTGTACGAACGTAAGAGTAAGAGTGCTATGGTAGATTTGCCGCAGCCTGACGGTGCAACGAAGCAGGTGCTGGACGCTGCTGGGATTTTGAAATTACATCCCTTGAAGATTTTGTTATATGGCCGAGTAGGATAACTGAAGACAACATCACGAAACTCGATGTCCTTGGCGATGTTAGATGGGACTCTATTACCCTGAACAGGATTCACGTCATCTTTGTAGTCAATCAAGTTGAATAACTTTACTCCAGCGCCAGCTCCCTTCATTAACTCCATGTAAGTTGTTGTTAGACTGTAAAGCGCCATGTTAAAGAACTCCAGGTACATCGTGAAAGCAACGACATCACCAGTAGACATTTTACCTTGTAAAATCAAGTACATACCCAACGCAATACACGAAAGGTATCCAGTATGATACAAACTGTAGATGGAAACCAGGTAGTTGGACTGGGCGAGTGCCTCCTTCTTTGCAACTCTTATGACATTTCTCACTTGGTCAGAGTACTTTGAAAGTTCTTTTTGTTCACTGCTAAATGCTTGGACAAGCTTGACAGAATTAAGAGTCTCTTCACTAACCTTTGTCAAACCTGCTGTTGCATTTTGCAATCGAGTCGAAAGTTGACGAATTTTTTCTCCGTACCAGACAGACCCTATGGTAATCGGAGGTGAAATAAGAAGCATAACTCCAAATAGCAATGGATTGATATGGTACATCATGTACGAGCTGATGATTCCAAATAATATGTTTTTCAACCCATCGGGAAGATTACTCGTAATGGATCTTGAGACCACATAAGCATCGCTCGAAAGTCTGGAAATCAAATCACCTACCTTATGTTTCTCTTGATCATAAAAAGCAGCATCATGGCGCAAGAGGTGCTTCATTATTCGAAGTCTTAAACGAGCAACAAGTCGTTCTCCCAAAACCTTGAGCACCCATATACGAGCCCAAAAGCATAGAGCCAGAACCACCATAAAGGGTACCATGGCTGCGAAAATAGTGGTGTGTTTATAACCCCAAATGATCAAATCACCATCCTCGTCGAATGCTTTGTCATTGAATGCATCAATAGCTTCACCCACAAGTTTCACAATAGATGTTGGATATAGAACAGCGAAGAGTATGAATCCTAATGCTAGCAAAAATAACTTCAAGTCGGGTTTTCCAAGCTTTAATATTCTACCAATTGTACGGAAATTTTGTTTGAAACTTTGTTTCTGTTTTTTCTGGTCCTGAGTCTCCTGGTCTTTGATATCCTTTTTTCGGATAGAATTGAGCTCTAAGTGTTTCAGTAACGAGTTTGATTTCTTAAGTGATTCGATTAGTTCATTGTGCTTCTCACTTCTTGAGTTAAGCAAATTTAAAGACGTAGAGAACAATCTAGTTGATCTGTAAGGCTCCACGAAATCTCTTGCAGGTAACTTCGCTCTATAAACGATAGGTGAGTGGGTGCTGCTTAACCATCGATGTGGATTGCTTCTAATACAATTTATAGGCAGATTAAGCCGCGAGATAGGTCCGGGAAAACCTATCCTACCTAGTAGAAGACTCATAAGGTCCGGGTATAATATTTTGGAGCTTTCCGATCGGAAGTGTTTAATTCTCAATCGCAGCTTGAACTGGTGTTATGGTGTATATATGAGTAGACACTTATTATAATCTACATACTTAAAGGTTTCAGCAGCTAGACACCTCTTTCAACATAGCTAAGAATGAGTCCAACCTCAGATTCCTCATATTCGTTAACTTCGACCGATCCTGATTCAGTTACCACGGTGTTACCTTGAATCAACTGTTTCCGAGGAAGCTTCTTAGCAAGAACAATGTCTCTGAACTTGCTGTATTCTGGTGTTACCTCTGTTTGTTCAATGTAGTACTTCTGGCCCTCTTTCACGTTTCCGGTACTCTTGAAAACATGCAAGTTGAGCAAGTAGTCACCCAAGGTGTCGATTGCCGCATTTGACAACTTTGAGACATCAAAGGTGATTTCCAAATCGTCGTAGTTTTCCTTGGTGTACTCAAGGGAGCATACTCCAGCCCTGTGCAAGCTCTTGAAGATACCGAATCTAGCTTGCATGTGAGGTTGACCCCATTTCTTGGTAGCGGGGTCCCAGAACTCAAGTCCGAGTAATCCAGCACGGCACATCAATACGGTAGCAATAAGAATGACATCTTCTCTGTCCTTTTCACCGTTGATTCCAAAGATATCGAAAACTCTCAGGGGTTCCTTTAATATAAGATAAAGAGCCACAAGTTCAGCACGGCATTCTTCAAATGAACCTGCCACCGTTCCGAACAAGGAACCCCAGGTGTCATTAGGTCCGTAGTAGGAATTAGCTAACTTATTATCCTTGTCAAAGTTGAACTTTCCGGGTGAAGTCTCTTGCAAAAGTTTTCCAGTACCGTGACCCAAAAGCTCATGCAAGCCAACTTGTACTTCGAAAGCTTCATCTCTCCATTTGCGGAACTTGTCCTGGAGATCCTTGTTCAAGAATGTAATAACCTCTTCCTTCTTGGGCTTTTTTGGATTAGCGGACAAAACGTTACCGAGCGAAACATTCTTGAACCCCACATTCAAACGAACATCGTCGTAGTTTGGAATGTTGATTCCAGCTGGTACGCCAGATCCGGCAAAAGTCAACACCTCCAAAGACGTAAAGTCAGGTGGCGTGAAAACATCTTTCTCAAAAAATGTATCCCATGGAAGGTGCTTGATGAGGCTTGTAGCGTTTTCAACCAAAGTCGAGAACTTGGCAGTTCTGTCTTGATTCACCATGGCAATCAAACCTTCCCATTCTCCTCTCACTCCCGAAGGATCACGGTAAGTCTCAATGAAACCAATGTTGCTTTCGACTGTTGGCTTCAAGTCCTTAACCCATTGGACTTGGGATTCCTTGTGGGCATTCATCGATCCTGACTTGAAAGATTCAATGTACGAAGCCAACATCTTGGCTTGTGTTTCGTTGGCAACGTATTTAGCTGCTTCCTGCAAGGACTCCACAATCTTGGCAAACTCCTTTTGGTGGTCACCAAAAGCAAATTCGATAGTTGCCGATTCATAAATGATCGGGTCTTTAGGATAGTATGAGGTGGTGTTTTCCGAAACTGCACTGGCCACATGAACCAAGAACTTGGCGTCGCCGACCTTTTCCACTCTTGTGTTTTCGGGCATGATACCGTGAGTAGCCAAAGCCGCATTCACCAATTCAACTTCGTCCTTTGTGATGGTCTTTGAAACACCTTTGCCTTCATTGGAGCCAGGGTAGTATCCAGACATGTGGCCCTGTGCTGGCCATCCCAACAAACCTTTCTTTTCATCGCTGTCGTACAATGGTTCTTCAACACGTTCATACAAAGCTATGACTTCCTTAGAGTTCAATTGAGAGAGGATGGTCTTCAATTGAGCTTTAGAAATACGAGGAATAAACTTTTTGTCACCAAAAGACTTATAGTTACCCAAATTTGACAAAAACTGGGAGGCATACTCAAGGTATTTGGTAACGGCATCCTTAACATCCAACAGCTTATCGTTCACAAGTGGCAGCCACTTCTCAATGTACTTCTCATTCGAAACTGGACCTTCAAGAGCCTTGTGGACTGCCAAAATCAAATCATAGATGTCTTCACTCTCTGGAGAGACTGACCGCAACACCACTCTGGTTCCGTGATGCGCAGCTCTGGAGAGATAATGTGCATACTTTTTCTCCTTGTCACTTGAAAGTGAGTCGAAGTGTTTCTTTGCAGATAAGAGAATCACCGGAGCTCCGGAGTCAGCATAAAAAGCTTCAGCCATTTGGTGTAAATTCGTGGGAGCCTTTCGTATTTAACTGTTCAGGTGCGAGCCGTGCACAGTGTGGCCGTCCTGCATAACTATGCATGGCTGCAGCGTCGGTTTTTACGAATTAGAAATGCAGAAGGCAAGTTATAGTGATGATGGTGAAGGTCAATCTCTAAGTTGTTGTAGACTCTCTACATTGTAGACTAGGCACCCTACTCCACTTGTGTGGGTGTTGGGGTGCATATTGCACCATCTCAGTTGGCGCTGCGAATACTTGCAACTATGGCACAACGTAGGAAGGCAAAGGAAGCTGTGGAAGCTGTTCATGAAAGGCCAGTGGCAGAAAACGAAGCTGATGGTGAAGAGTATGACGAAGAAGAAGACGATGACTACGATCCCTCGAAAAAGACCGAGGAAGTTGAGGACGATGAAGAGAGTGGAGACGAACCGATAGAAAACGTGCCCGACTATTCGCAAATTCAAGCCAGTGTATCATCTGTAAGAACCCGTCACCAGCGTGGTATGGGAGATGTTTCCGACAAATACCAGGATTCCACATTGAAACGCCATAGAGATGGTACCACAGTAGATGTTGATGTTCTTTTTGAAGAATTACGCCTGGGTAGGAATCGAGATAGGGTAGCCAATGAGTGGAGAAGCACGTTCGAAGATCCTGAAAAGATGAAGGCTGAGGAAAAGGCATTGACTGAAGCGAAAGAAGAAAATACAGTCGATGATGATAACGACAAAATCAAAATACAAACGTCATACACATTTGCTGGCAAGGTTGTGACGGAAAGCAAGTTGGTGGATGCCAATTCTGCAGAGGCTCGTGCCTACCTCAACTCAACCAGTTTCCTGTCCCAAGTGGACGGCTCTGGTAATAAGATTGCGCGAGCATTTGTTCCCATCCTTCGCCAAGTACCTGGCACTTCTGAGCCTACTGAGTTACGCATAAAACTAAAGCGAGCATCTTTGATCGACAAGTTCTTGAGCTCCCAGGGAAAGAAGCTGAAGCTCTCCACGTTGGAAAAGTCCCGTCTTGACTGGGCCAGTTTTGTCGATAAACGTAAAATCAAGGACGACCTTCAACTTCACAACAAGGCTGGATATTTGGACAAGCAAGATTTCCTCAACCGTGTGGAGTCCAAGCGTGACGAACATTATGTCCAAGCACGTGAGGCTGAACGACAACGGCAATGGAAACTCAATAACACTTAGCATGTATATTAATACACCCAACCACCAAGATGTCATCTCAAGTTTTGTTGATCGTTCGGAAAAACCATGTCTGATAATACGCTCAAACGCAAAATTGACGATGAGGAATCAGCAGAGCCTCTTCTGAAACGTGTAGCATTAGACGAAAACGATAATGAAAACCCACACCCCGATGTTTCTAGTCCTGTTCAATCTCCTAGAAATGACGGTAATGATATTTCTGTGCCACTCGACTCTCTAAATGAGCAAGATAAAAAGGAAAGTGAAGACGTATCTCTGCAATCGGCCACTCCTTCGGCTGATAATACTAACAATTCACCACCTACTGCAGCAAATGCAACAGAAAACCAATCTAAGCCTTCGCCTCCTTCTACTTCACCTTCTGCGCAAAGTCCATATAGTAGATCTCTGGTTCTCGGACAGCTTGACTCTTTGATCAACGCATACAACACAAAAAACCCCTCTGATAACAGCCAGGCTCCTTCTGCTCCTAATCCTTCAGCTAGTGCAACTTATGGGTCCTCGCAGCCACTGGGTGCCACTAACTACGGTACCTCTCAGCCACAGAGCGCTACAAATTACGGAATCTCTCAACCTGCTACTGCAAACTATGGTGCTTCTCAACAACTCGGTGTTACCAATTATGGTGCCTCTCGTGCCTATGAACCAGTACCATTCGCCAGTCATCTAGACTACACCTCCAAGCCCGTTCCTAACCACCAGGCCGATCGTGAACTGGACCCAACTTATGTTTCCTTCCGCATGTATTGTCCTGTCAAAGAGGCTAGTTATGTCATTGGAAAGCGAGGAGACATGATAAACCACTTACGTGAAAAGGCTAGTGCCCGTATCCAAGTTAGTGAAAATATCAAGGATGTTCAAGAGCGCATTATTCTGGTCAGGGGACCAGCAGAAAATGTGGCCAAGGCGTTTGGCTTGATCACTAGAGCCATTCTTGAAGAGCCAGAAGATGAACCAGCATCCATCATGAGTCGTCAATATAACCTCAAAGTGCTTATACCTCATCCGATGGTGGGCTACATTATTGGAAAGCTGGGAAGTAAATTCCGTGAAATAGAGGAGAACTCTGCTGCAAAGCTCAAAGCTGCTGAGCAACCATTACCAAACTCTACAGATCGTATTCTCTCGATTTTAGGAGTTGCCGATGCAATTCATATTGCAATCTATTATATCTCTCAAGTGATAATCGAGCACAAGGATATCCTCAAGAAGCACAACATAGTATACTATGCTCCTGGAAACCAACCACCCGTAAATACTATGGGTTCCCTTCCTGGCTCGACTTATGGCAACACCAACATGATTGGAAATGGTCCTATGCAAGGCGGTGCACCACCACAACGGTCATTTGACTATGGACGACAAGCCCGAATGGCAGCCCCAGTCCATAATCAACCCTCCAATCCAGTTCCTACACAACAATATACTGACGAACATGGAAACACAATGATTGGAAACGTTATTACCAGTACTCCAGTGCCTACTGGTACCGGCAATGACAAGTTCAGTGAGGATGTTTTCGTTGCAAACGTCAATATTGGTTCTGTGATAGGAAAAGGAGGTAATAACATCAAACAAATAAGAGAATCAAGCGGTTGCAGCTATGTTAAGATCGAACCTGATCAACATCAAACAGTCATGCTCGGAGGAGGACGTGGATTGACAAGTATCAGAAGATTAACTTTGACCGGGTCCCTTAGTCTGATTCAAACTGCAATCTACTTGATAAACCAAAGAATCATGGCAGATCAGGAGAGGAATATGTAAATTATGTATATACGGTAATCGAAAGACTCCGAATCGTTCTGAATTAAAAGTGTGGAATACCCAAGCTGGTAAATAACATCGTGAGACCACTGAATAAGCCCTCTCCTAGGATAAGCCCTGCACTAAAGATGATCATTGCGATGTGATTGCTCTTTCCGTGTCTTTTAATCCACAAATATGCTAATAGTCCACCCAAGAATCGTGCCAACGTGAAATTTGGTGAGTTATATATTCCCACCCCCACTGCTACCCCATTTGGCAAATAAATCAAATACTTTTGATAAGGATGCTTCTTGGGGTATATGTTCTTGGCCATGGAAATAAATGCAAATATGACACCAAATATCAATGAGAATTCAAATGCCATGGGTGGGAGTCCTTCGCCAGTAACTAATCTTGCGCAGTCAACCCACACCACGGCCGTGGGAATTCGAAACATGTCGCTAGGAATTTTGTAGACTTTATTGTAAATCCCATACATGACACTGCTCAAGACAACTGAGTATAAGGTGCCAATAATTTGGGCGACAAATTGTGCTTTTGGAGAAGCGCCAATGAGGTGACCGGTCTTTAAATCTTGCATCAAGTCACCTGCTTGTTGTGCACCTGCTTCGGCAATACCACCGGCAATCAAGTTTATGAGCAACCGTGCTGGATGGCCCTTTGGTACCACAAATGCAAATATTAATTGGGAAAGTTTTCCTATACCGCTGACTGGATTTAAGTCTGTCTCTCCAAGAGCTCTGACTCCAAGAATGGAGAAAAACAATGCAAGAATGATGGCCACAACTGTGGAGTAAACGGGAACAACTTCTCCGAATACGCAATGTACTGATATTATGCACAATATGGATGAGAAAATTACCCCAATGATTGCTGTCTTGGAGCTAACAAGATGTTTCTTGTCCACATCCACGTTTGAGTTGGTTGCATTGCTGAGAAGTGAACGTTGCTCCTCCATATCTTGATTGCGTATAGCGTTGATGTATGTTATACCACCGTGAATCGATTTCACGGTCACTACTGCGAACGAGACTATCGAATCGCTAATCATGACTGCCAAACTGATCCACAATATCCATCCTTGTCCACCTTCGATCCAGTCGTCTACGTCACCTGGCGCCCAGCCTTTGTATTTAGCAAAGGGAGCTAATATTGCCCATCCTAAAATTGCACCAAAGAGCATATAGGAAACAGTAGCAATGCCCATGATTATACCTTGACCTATGTATGCCGGTGAAGGTCGAACATTCCACATGTATTTCTTCGATGCTGTGGACCCAAATAATGGAATGTTGTTAAGTATGGGGAAGAAATACGACGCTAAGGTGAATGCAGATGAAGCCAAAAAGGTCCAAAACAAAGATTTGGATCCATCGTTATAATATGACTTGCTTTTGGAGTCAGGAATATCCTGTACCAGGTCCCCGTCATCCCGCAAGGTGGACTTATGGAGTACCGAAATCAAAGTTGCGGTTGCACTGCCCGATGGAAATGGTAATTTTTCCTTCACCACAACCTGTTTTCGTAAAGGAATGGCAAAGAATACACCGAAAAGTGCTAGCCCCAAGGACCAGACCATAAGCTGAAAGACTGATAATCTGATTGTCTTTCCCAAGCCTGTCTCATCGGCATCAAGAAATTTTTCAATTGCAGGTATGATTCCTATCAATCCGTATGCCAATGGACCAGTTCCAGTAGCTACTGCCACACTTTGTATGTAAACGTTCTCCACATCAGTGAAACTATCTCGCCATGGAGATACAGCAAATATAACATAACCTAATAATGCAGCAGGAAGCGACATCATGGAAACCCATCCAGTTTGTAGTCCAAACTGGAAGTTAGATATAAGCACTATACTCCCGATGAAAAGACCCACGACTGTGGCTCTCCATGTTACTTGAGGCACGTCAAGTTTCATAAACCAATAACTTGAGTCATCTTCTGGGCAAGATGAGGATGACGGTATAGGATCTTCATTATTTATCGTGAAATAGTCATTTTCTGGTGCCATAATTCAAAATCTGGCCCAGCAATGAGTAGTCGAGCAAGGAGCCGATTGCCTTGTTTTAAATTGTGGACAATGTTACTAATGAAATTTTATTATACGTGAGATTTGTCATCCACTGGTGAGGAGCGGCTATCATTACTGCAAACGGGGCTTGAGTGCGACCCTGCAGCAGGAAGTAAAACTATGTAGTCATGGCATTATCTACTCTTCTTCAAACAAAAGGTATCTAAGAATATCACTCAACGACACCACAGATACCAATTTACCATCGTCGTCAACAACAAAGAGTCTGTGTAACCTGGATTTTCTGATGGTATCCATGATGGTGCTGAGTCTGTCGTTGACCGTGCAAGTATGAACACCCTCGAAGTCTTCTGGCCGCTTTAAAAGGGCATCGCCTACTGTCAAATCCAAGTCTGTATACATGCCTCCATTTTTCACCAATGCGAGCACATCTATTGCTTCGTAGACATTGATGAGTTTGCCAGTTTCGTCCACGATAGGAATAGACGACACGGACTTATGAGCCAAAAGATGGATCACCTCGATGACTGGGGTTTTCATCGTGCAGGTGGATATTTCCATATCTTTGTTCAATGTAGGTAATTGTTTGATGGGCTTGAGCAACATCTTGGTTTCTTTACAGTTGAGAGCAACAAACTTCAAAATACGGTACTGCGTCAACACAGAAACCACGATTTCTCTGTGGGTCTTTTCGTCCTCGTCAATTAATGGGATTCTTCTAGCTTTGGATTCTAACATCTTAACGCATGCTTCGTAGAGAGATTTGAATGGATGAATCGACGCCTTTTCAATAGGATCGACACCAATGGCCTTTTCGATGTCTCTGAGCCCGCCCAAGGTGAGCTGGTCAACCAAGTCGAACTTATCGGGATATTGGAAGTAGTATTGGATGACGTTAATGAAGTCGGACGAAGTGAGAAGTCCAGCAAATCTCGATGTCTTATTGTTCCATAACGGGGCTGAAACGACGTTATTTTGTAGTAAAATGTTCAACGACTTTTTGACTAAAAGCGACGTATCTAAAACAATCAATCGGTAACTGACAGGCAATACATCGTATGAGGTTCGACTTTGAAGAAATAATCGTATAGCTCTCACGCCAATTTTTTGGTCGTGGTCTATCTGTTCTTGTGTTAAACTTTCAATGAAATCGTTAGGCGTAGGAGCCGGTGCAACGTCGGCCATGGTTGAACGAGGAGCACCAGAAACGAATGAGAAAATCAACTTGGGAACCGCTACATACAGTCCGCGGCACAGGCGGCTGATATTAATATTAGCATGTACTGTTTGTACGTAAAACGGATGCTATACGTAGTTCCGTTCGTATCTATAAAATTATGCCCATTTACCCAACAAAGCCATCAAACCTGCTCCCCAGCACATAATGAAGTATGCTTGTAACATCCGTTTGAATCCATCTTCACCTTTAAATTCGTTAGAGTAAAGGAACTCGTGGGCCATTAATTCCACGACACCAGTGTAGATCAAAATACCAGCAGAGATAGCATCGAAGCAGCCATTTGTGATCAATGCCCTTCTAGATTCCGGGGGGTAAGACTTGCGGACACCCAAGCCGATGGCTATGGCGATTGGGGTACACAAACTGTAACAGAGTGCCATAACCCACGGGGTATATCTCTTGTCCTTTGGCCACGTAGAGGTGGCAATTCTTGTTCCCAATCCCAACCCTTCGAACATTTGGTGGAACACCAACACAATGTATAATGATACAAACTCGTCACCGGCCACCGATAATGACAATCCGATGAATATCGAGTGGAAAAGAATGCCAAACTCCAACACAAACACTGCCACTAATTGTCCATAATATTGTTCTTTATCCACATCGTTGACAAGAGTGCCGATATTTTCAGGATCTTGATGTTCCGATGCATGCAGAAAATGACTAGGATATTGAGGTCCCTGCTTGGCTTGAGTATTTCCCTCGTCGACCTCATCCTCGTTCTCTTCGTCACTCTCGACCTTCTTTGTGTACATGGCCTCGTCTCCGAAATGTGAGTGGCTATTGCTTTCTTCATGCTGACCTTCAACTTTCTTGTCAACCACTCTGAACACCATGAGTTCAGCGAAAAACAAGACGAACAATGTCATTAAGCATATTCCAAAAGCCCAAGGGTACTCAGCAAATGTTCCACCAAGACACTCGTTTCCTAAAGCATCGCTGGCTGGTTCCAACAAATGGATGAAAGCAGTTGCAATGATGACTCCAGAACCGAAAAATTTAGCCCCGAAAAAGACCCACGATGGAAGTCTGATAACAGAGTACCGCGACGATAAGAGAGGAAGAAATACACCGAAGGCAGAAGTGGCCATAATCACAAAAATGGCGGAAATTCTTGCACCCCAGTGGTCCCCATTGTAATCGTTAGACGTTGAACAAGTCTCTCTTTTGGACAAAAACTGCTCTATGATAGACTGATCGGCTAAATTCATGATGGTCTATATGCGATACCGATTAGTGTTTCCTTGGGCGCAATTAACAAAATTGACCCTTTGAGCCCCGTTTTTTATAATAGATATTGAATTTTTCGGTGCCGCATTAACCACCAAGGTTTCATAGCTGATGGACATGCAGAGCTCCGAATTAGGTATCACACGTGACTTGCAGCACCATGGTGGTACTGGCAGGTGACAGATGTCGGCATTACGAGGTGTGTTATAGATTTGTGGAGTCCAGTTAGCGTAGCCTAAGTGGCCCAATTGAATTGCATATTTATATAAAGATAGAATCCTTACTTCAGTATATTTTTGCGGACGATTCGCAGCCGTGCCAAGTTGTATTGGACCTCTTCAAGTAGGCATGGTAGTTATGCAAAGCGTGATAGGCAGGGAAACCACTCACGCTATGCATGATACGGCGCACCATACGACTGACTTTAACAATAAAGTAGCCGCATTGGGATGGTAGTAGTTCGTACTTCATTTATGCATTTCAGAGTCGTTGTTGGACAAAGGAGTTTTGTTCGTGGACAAAAAGGAACAGTTTCTATGTCACAGGTAACCAATTCGTATATTCTGTAGGATCCTTTATCATTTTATGGTTCATCTTTTTTGAGCCGCCTTAAATGAAGTACTTTTAGATCAGCAACTAATATAGTCGTAAACAAGAGCCAATAAGTTTCTTGCATTTCTTGGCGGCCAATTGGTTCCACCAGGGTCCATTCTGCTGCCACATAGCCATGTTTCATATCTTTGGTCTGTTCCAGTGTGCAGGTAGTAAATCTCAGAGATTCCGACCGCACATTTGATCAACAATGTCAGACAAGGAACAGGAGAGCAACGATATCCAAGATGACGAATTGACCAAAGAAGAGAGAATTGAGGCTGCTCGTAAGAAGTTTGAGGAGATGAAGAAAAAGAAGAAGAAGGGAAAGAAGAAGAAGAAGGAAGATGAAAGCGATAAGATCACACCGGAGCCTGCTTCAGAAACAACAGCAGACGCAAAGGTGAAGGATTCCGCCGAAGCTCCTTCCGATAAAGAGCCTAAGAATGGTTCTGCTGACGCACCTCTGGTAAAAGAACCAGAGGAGGATTCTGAAAAGGTTCCAGAACAAGAGGCAGAGAAAGAAACCACTGTTCTCACTGACACCATAAGGAATGCGGACAACAAGCAAGAAGCTTTGAACCAGAGTGCTGTCACCTCTACTGCTACTGACTCCAGTGCTGATGTCGCTGCCTTGAACAGTACAATTGACCAACAGAAAGCCACCATAAGCAAACTTCGTGATGAAATAACCGATTTGAAACTTGAACGAATGGACCTTAAGGACAAGATTTCAGAGCTTGAGAAAAAGTTTGCCGGTGGAGAACAAAGTGCACAACCCGAAGTGCCCAAGTACGTTCCAGCAAAGCCAGTGATCACCTCCAATAAGTTTGCTTCTTCCTCTAAAGAAGATGTAAATGCGGTAGCTACAGACGATTTCCGCGAGCGTTTGTTGGCATGGAAGGGCTGGCAGGTCGACTTGACCCCGATGGTCGGTGGCCACCATATTGCGTTATAACTGTAAATATACTACTGGTAGTTATGCATTCACTATGTACATCATTTAATACGACACAAAGCCGTACCCGCCAAGTTTTTCTTGGCCGCCTCTTGTATCTCGATAATCTCCTTGTTTTTTGTCCTTATGAATATACTCTCGGCTGGCTGTAATGGCTTGATGAATCTCACTGCAAGACCTGAGGCTAGAGCCTTCATTTCAGTAGCTGTTAAGTTCACTTTTCGGCTAGGTTTCGATATTAATGAGATGTCCCGGATCACCGACTGGTTGTTCCGATACTTGAGTCCTAGCCACAACCTTCTGGTAGATATGTTATCCGGAGTAACGTCAACAGGCTGTAAGTCTGGTCCAGAAGTTGAACCTCGTTGAACAGATGAGATAAATCCTTCTCTATACAAGCCCAAAGCGATTTGGAGATGCAATCGGCTGAACGGTATGGACGTAGTAGCCGCTTGTACATTCGTGCTGTTTTTAAGGTGGCTACACAAGTGAGCCAAATGGACGAACGACATGACGCTTTACAAATGGTGAAAGATTTTTGGTCGCGATATTGATACTGCAGGTTGGGCATAAATCTATTGAGAATGGAGGAGATAATTTTGTTCATCTAAGTCACTTGGAGGAGATCCTGTCTTAGCATATGGATATAGAAGCTACCTACGGGTTCATCTAATTAACTTGTCTTGTCTTCACTATAGTCTCGTAGTTAGTAGTTAAAGACGTTGCACCCATACACCACTATGCTATCTGGTCATCCGATCAATCCACTACGTAATGTTTCGGTCCTCATGTGCCAGAGCCATTCCTAGGCATTTTCGACAAGGCCAGCGTTTCTATGCACAGCGGGCTGGTGAGTCAGCACCAAAAGTACGCTATCTTTTTTATACGGCGATTCTTTCCACTGGTGTATTAATGGCAGTTACCACCCAGGTTGACCTTAGAAAAAAGAATTCTTTCGCCAGTGAAGCTGAATTGAAAGCATATGAAGAGAGTAGTGGATTGAAGCTCCGTAGTCGCTTGATTGATGCAAGCAAAAGTGAACATTATGGCTTTTACGTAGTGCCTTACGTTCACTTGGACGAATCGGTAAAAAAAATCGCCAGTCGCTTGGAGACACTTGGACGGCCAGTCAAGATCATAGACCCACAAGAGCTCATCAAACAAGAAATGGAGGATGAAACCCGCAAATACTCAATTTTACTCCAAGACTTGCAAGCATCTCAAAAGCGTTATCCCAAAGGTCTCGTGACCGCATTGATCAAGCAAGAAGTCAAGCAGTTTTTAAACACTAGAAATGGCACTTTTGATACCAACATCTTGATCAAGAACTATCCGCAAACCACTGATGAAGCCATTAAGTTTGAAAATGACATTGCTGATGTGGAGAAGTGTATCGTATTGCACTATGACATGCTCAACGAGATTAAGGCGGTCAAGCTGGCTGACGAGGTCCACCAGGTGAACAACGTGGTTGGGTACTTCGATACTGTAAATAAGGCCAAGTCCATAGTGGCTCAGCATGATGAAATGGACGACAAGTTGAAGGAGATTGTCCTTGAGGATATATAGCTTAGTCAGACGACCAGAAGGTTTCAGGTACATAGAAATTTATGCCGACTGTACTAGCAAAAACCTTATCGCTATCCAGAAAGTCTTGAGGTCTGCCAGCAGCGTCACCGACAAAGAAGCTTTGTTCTTTATCTATTACCGCTCCTTGACTTTCAATGTATTTTTCTAGTTCCTTCCACATTCCATCCAGTGGCTTCCTCATCTTGTTGTGAAGACCTTCCTTAGTGGCAGGTTCTTTTGTCTGCTTTTTGGGGGAGGCATACACAATGAGCTTCAATTGAGGGTACTCTTTCACCAATTCCAGTTGAATCAGGTTCAATTTGGTGCAAAAATTATGATATGACTTACTCTTTGGGCCATTTCCAGCAACCACGGCTCCCTGGTTGGTGAATATGACCAAAATGTAACCCTGTTCATGGAGCAGATGCATTTTGCGGGGTAGTGGTTTGTTATCGAACCACTGCCAGTCATTTGGACCCCGAGAAAATTTGTATCCTGATTTTGTCGTTATTACGGTTCCATCCAAGTCGAATGCAGCAACTTTGACACGCTCGTTCTCCACAATCTTGGTGGAAGGTACATTGGTGATGAGATGAGTTCCAGTTACTTTCCACAGATACGGAAATGGATCGCTTTTGAATGGTTGCTTACTATTTGAAGTTGGAATAGCTGATACTACTGGTTTACTTACTTTCAATTTAGGCTGGGCCCGCGCACCAAGCATAGATAGCACATCCTTAGGCATGTACAGTAGAGTTAGATTTGAGATTCTGTGCGACCTAAACGGTTATGACAGAACTGAAACTGGAAAACTACAAAGTATCAGTTGATCAGTACGGTAGAAAACAGTGGAACGAGCAGGCGTATGCTGCTGAAGCAAAGCGTAGGAAAAAGAACCCCCAAGATAAACCATCTAATGAGCATCTTATCAATCCAGAAAAATCATCATCATACTTGAACCACCGACAAGATGTATACACACAAGTGACGAATTCAGTTAAGAAATTCACCATAGTTAACCCATTAGGAAACTATGGTAAACAGAAAACGTTTGGATTTTTGTGCCCTATATGTGACTTGAGTTACCGAGATAACTTGGGCTTGATCGACCACTTAAATTCTCCCCAGCATTTGAAGAGAGTAAAAGACACAGCTAAGTCTGACACGAATGACACACAGCCAGAAATAGATGGCGTCAAACGAGCAACAGTCGATGATGTTCGTGCTACAATCGAACAATTGGTGCAAAAAGACTTAGCCGCCGAACAACCTGGCTTGTCGATCAGCGAAAGAATAGAAAGAAGGAAACAGTTTGAGCAGCAGCAATTGGAGAAACGTAGACAGAAGAGACGACAACGGAAAAAAACGGTCCAGCTGGACGATGATACCGAAGTTCTGAAGTTGATGGGGTTCAAAAATTTTGGTGACAAGAAATAAATAGCATAAACTACACAATTCTATTAAATAGCATTAACCACACAGCTCTTTCCGTCAATCGTATGAAGAGATGCATATACCCACCATATAATAATATTATCATCGCTGTACTGGGTTGGGCTCTATGTGTAGGTGTCTGGGTCTGGGCTCCGCCAATAAAAATAATTTCAAAACGACGATTACCTTCACCGCTAAACATGAGGTTCACCTTTAAATCGCCCTTAGGTGCCTTGTTCAAATTTAAGCCTGCCAAGTTCAACTACCTGTTGGAACAAGACATTCGTCAAAAATTGGACTCGTTGTCGTCCGTTACCAAAATCTACACCAACCCTGATGGAACCCCAAGAGTACCAACAGATCTGGAGTTTAAGACCATTGCCGAACTCCAAAACTTATACTACCAAAGAAATCATTCTGAATGGAACTTCATTCTTCCTGGGATCCCTAGAGAACAATTAAACTTGTATAAAGATAATAGTCAGGACTTGAAGAACTTTCAATTTGTTACCAAGGATGCTGGCAAGATCATCGACAAAATACCATATAAAGACGACACCACCGGTGAGTTGAAATGGAAGATAGTGAGGGAAACTGAGAAGGCTGAGGGGTGGGAGTTCCCATACTTCTACTTGGTTTTGCCCATTTTCGCCTATGTGGCATACTCTAAATACACAGCTCTGATGAGAAGGAGAGAACTTGACGGTCCCGAGTGGGCTGAAAAGGAGTTGCGTTTGAGAGCTATGGAAGATTACTTCCATGGAGACACCGAGAGGGCCAAGCAATTCTTGAGCGATGAAGGTAAGTCACAAAGAGAAATCAGGGACAGGGACGACTTGGTGGTGGCTAGAATCTTGGGTGGTGACTACGACAAGTTAGCTGAGTTGAAGAAAAAGTTACCCAAAGATTTAATTCCTAAAGATGAGGTGAACCCCCAATTGAAGATTTAGATCCTAGCATCACTTAAATGCATAAACTATGTAAACATTTATAAATCTAGTCCTTGGACTCGCCACAGTCTTCAATGACAATTGGAGCTCTGGTTTGTCCACTGCTGGATCCAACGGCCTCGATTTTCTTGACAGTGTCCATTCCTTCAATAACTTCACCAAACACAACGTGCTTGCCATCTAACCAAGGGCATGGGACAGTGGTAATGAAGAATTGCGAGCCGTTAGTGTTGGGACCGGCATTGGCCATACTCAACAAGCCAGGCTTGGTATGTCTCAATTGAAAGTTTTCATCCTCAAACTTTTTGCCGTAAATGGATTTACCACCATAACCCCTACCAGTTTCGAAGTCACCTCCTTGTAACATGAAGCTTGGGATGACTCTGTGGAAGATAGAACCAGCGTAGCCAAATCCTTTTTCTCCAGTGCACAAAGCTCTGAAATTCTCGGCGGTCTTTGGTACGACGTCATCGTACAACTCAAACTTGATTGGAGCTTGGAGCTCACCGCCAATGGAAGGAGTAAAGAAAACCTTAGTTCCCAACACCCTGGAGCTGGTAGAAAAGCGTCTTGTAGTAGATCCAATTACCTTGAACATGGTGAAAAGTTTGGGAAATTTCGCGATTGCGAATGCACAAATACATTGAGGGTACATAATTTAAAAGCTAAGTAAATCTATTTCACCATTGTTGGACAGTGACTGATTCTGTTTTGATTGGCCGTGGCTTGAAGAAAAGTCTCCGAAAGCATCATCAGTCTCTTGACTTGGTTTTGGGGGTGGGACCGGCTTACTGGTTCCTGTGGAAGTTTTTGTCTTCGCTGATGAGAACAACGACGAGAATGCATCATTGTTCGTTTTAGGAACGGAAATCGGTGCAGCCGAGGAGCTGGGGAATCCGGATTGCTGTTGTGGTTGGGCAACTGCAAAGTTGGCATTAGGAGCACCTCCGAAACCACCACTTTGTTGCGGTTGAGCATTGTAAAGATTGGCCAAGTTGGAGATGTTTTGCTTTGGTTGGGATGGCGCAGCCTGGAAATCGTCAAAGTCGTCATCGTCATCTCCGGCACTAGCGCTAGCCGCAGGTGGTGCACTGGTAGATGTAGAGCCTCCCATCAAATCGCCTAACAAGTCGGGCGAAGGTTCCTTTGGTTGGCGCTTGGAAGTAGCATTGACCCTGGAAGAGCTGGTTGTAGGTGCGCCGGCAGCAGCAGATGATGAACCACCAACTTCATATTCCTCAAAGTTGTCATTGTCTCCGTTGGTGTATCCAGCAGCAGAGTCCTCATAACGCTCGCCGTAAACACCGCCATCTCCGTATACTCGGTTGGTGAAATCGTCATCAGCTCCGTATCCGGGACCGGAAGTAATGGAAGATGCTCCACCATATGCAGCCGATGACACACCACCAAACTTCTTGGCATTGGCACGAGCCTTTTTACGCTCGGACCGAATCTGGGCGTCATCGTTGAGAAAGTTCACCAAGTTTTTGGCCCGGTTTCTCACATTGATTCCTTGGTCACGACCCTTGGAGTCGATGTAGTGGAACAGCTTAAGCATTTGTATGATGGATACGTTCGAACGAACATCGTCAATGAGTCTTTCGGACCCGTTTTTGATTAAATAGTCGAGCAATTGAAGCGATTTGTAAATTTGACGCCATTCGTTTGCTGCTTTTTCGGTAAATCTTCTGAAAATAAACGAGATGATCTCTTCTCTTTCACGGTAGTTGTATGTTCCGCTGGCAATCTGGGCCATAAGAGTCGAGGGAGCACCCCATGGCTCATTATTGGTTGCTTCCCGGACCTTTGCTTCCATTTCAGTCAAATTCAAGGCGACTGCGTTAGTATAGCTACAAGCTCACAAGCTGGAAGGGACTTACCATTCTGTGCTTTACGAACGTATGCCTTCACCTCGTAAAGGTTGAGGTTCTTGGCTGCATCTTTAAGAAGATCCATGGTGTGTTGACGGAATCGAAAGACGAATGTTGAATTTGAGGAGGTTGTTTGTGCAGGACAAATTTTCAGTTCTGATATGGTATAAGGTCGCCTATAATCGAGAGTATGTACCGGTTGGTGCATTCTACAGGTTTGGAAGATACGGGATTCATCCCTCATTTTTATAATGCTAAATTAATGTCTCAAAAAACCGCAGACCTAGCATATTTGAGATAGTAGCTTATACTAGGCCAGAAGGAGGTATTGGTATGCCCCAAGTGCAGGGGCATAACCGCCCATCTCAGTGTTTCGAAGTAGCCTGCTACAACGATGCATTGACTGCTTGGAGATATTTGTCTGTTTCGCTGATGAACACACCACCGATCTTGTTGCTGCCCATTTCTACAGGACTCAATCCATTGTGCACAACCCACTTCAAATAGTGTCCGGTGTAGAGTTCTCTCAAAACACCTTGAAGGTTGTCTACTTCTAAGCCAGATAGCAACACAAATCGCAAACCAGTGGCCAGCTCCATCATATGGACCCGCATGCTTCCCGTAGAAAACGATTTCATGCTGTTGAACATCGACTCGGAATCGCCAAGTTTCGAGGAGATGTTTTTGAGCGAATACAAGATTCCAAAGAGCAACTTGCAGCCATCCGAGTCGTTGTCTCTATTTATGGTGCCTTCGACATAGTCTCGGCTGTATATGCATTCACAGTGACGATCGAATATGTAAAAAGAATGAATCATATTGAACTAACTGGTTCGCATTACATTAGCGCTACAGCCTTTTGTCAGCGCTGACAAATGTGAGTCAACACCGTGAATCGGAAAACGTGTCGTCACGTGGTTCGGCATGGAGACCTTTGACCCCACAGTAAACATCTGAACGAAACCACATTTTCGTAGCAAACTCTAATTTAGCAACAGAGAAGGTTTGTGTGGATCGTTCTTCCACATTTGGAAGCGAAAAAAACCACCACTGTATCAGCGCCACCACACTCCACAATTTAACTGTGGTGGTTACACACGTGCAGGCGGAGGCGCGCACGATGACTCAGTAATATGTATATAAGAAATAGTTGCAGCCAACATTAATCATCTACTCATCGACTAATACTGTGAAGTTTCTTCAGATTCTTTACATTTGAGCAAAGCATTAGTAATTCCGTGCTTATATATAACGAGATACCCATCAGCATTTCAACTATAAGTTGCTGCAAAACTACATCTAAGCAAGTCCGAGTCGGCCGAATCGATAATAAATTTTCAATGTTTCAAGATTACTGTGAAGCACATGGACTCCCAGTGGTAGAGAACTCGCTCTACTGCTGTGAGGAATGCAGAATGCAAGACGAAATAAATTCTTTGCCTCAACTGCCTCTGGAGCATTTTGTTGACGAGAAACCATTACTCTATGAATGCCTCTTTTGCCTGAACCCTCACGGCCCTTCAAGCCCATGCAACGCAGCTTATTCCTATTCAGAAGAACCCGAGCCATTGCTGATACTGGACAACATACAATATGTACCAAGATCTTACACATCTCCAGAGTACAACTCACCTAATCATCAACTTTTGCTTGCCAACTACCAGAAATGGTTGGCAACGGTCAGAGATTAATGATAATGGTAATGTATGGGGTTTACGGTTCACGAATATTTATAGAAATTAATATATAACGATGCATGATATGTTGTAAATGCTATGTATGCTTGTACTTCTGCCGAACCGACGCAGTCAAGTCTCGAAGTTGTTGCAAACTCTTATTGTTTGGCTTGTTCCACACCTTTTCTGGTGTCTCGCTAGGAGTACTCTCTTCTATGACTCCCTGTCCAAACCCGGATAATCTTGAAATGTTCATCCCGGTAGTATTGTCTTGCATGAAACTAGAGTTTGCTGATGTGAGTACCTTTCCAGTACTAGTCCACTTAAGGTGGTTTGACAAGTAGTCGTACCTTTTGGCATCAAGAGCAGACTGTATTACACTCTTCTCTTGTTCTTTAAACGTATCATTGGAAGTTGGTGCAGCAGGATATTTGGCACTGGTGGTCTCGGCAAGTTTCCTTCTTCCTCTCCGGGTCAACGTCCCATCGAAATTCTTAGCCAATGATTCAAAGCCACTCATTAATGCACCATTGACATCAATGTCACCGGAAGTCATGTTACATAACACAATATTAGTTATGTTTTCTAGCTGCTTCCACTTGGATAATTGTAAAATGGTCTGTACCCGCTCAATTGGTAGTCCTGTCTCACTTGCGTCCCAATATAAAATTAATATTTGTGCTTTGTAGTAACTGTACCTGTCAGTTAATTGAATAATCTTGTTAAGTGTCTGTGCATCAGATTCAAGCTTTTGTACAATGTCCATGTGGAATTCGTCGAGCTGGCTGGCTGTTACTAACCCACATTCAAATAAGATGAAGGATCCGTTTTTGAAGAAATTCTTTGTAAGGTAGTCGTTACTAGGGAGGCTGGTAACTTGTAAATGAAACTTTCTGCTATCGATCTCTCGTTCATACACCATTTTCCCGCGGTCGAGATTTAATTGTAATTTCGTGTTGAGCCATTTGGAATATGGAGAGGACCAATCCTTCACTATCAACACAAATTTTAAAGAGAGATTATCACTGAATGGAGCAAGGTTTGTTCGGCACTTACTTGTGAAGTCGCTCCAGTCAATAGGTTGCCATAGTGCTTTGATTTCGTTCCTTCTTTCACTTACATTAGCCACGCTCGTCTTCGTGTCAACTGAGCGTCTTTTAACAAAAGACGATGATAGTGATTGTAAGCTAGAGTCTGCCGATGTCCGCTTTCTCAAAGGTTTGTGAAAACTAGATTGATGAAGTTCACTCAACTTACTTCTCTTTTTTTGGTTTTCCTGGTTAATTTTTTGTACTTTTTTGTTAATATATTGTAATGTCCGTTTCTTCAACGAGTTTGCATAAAATTCGTTAGCCATGCAACCAAGCACCTCTTGGTAAATTGTCTCCGACATAAATGCATCGAAAAGCTCCATTGATAAAGAGTTTAAAACTTTTGCTCTTGCCCTACGCTTGCGTTCTCTTTCGAGTGCTACTGGTAACCAGGACAAAATCTCGTTTTCAACACATTTTTGAATGAATTCATTCGCCAGTATCAGTGTTGCTTTAAGGAATGATGGATCCTCATTAAGCTTACGAGAAACAATCAGCACTGGTGACGCCAGCTCTATAGTTGATTGATATGACTCTTGTGGTTTTGTCAGGGACTCTATCTTTGTTATACTTTGGGTTCCTCCGAATACGGACTTCAGTTCCTCAAGAGGTTTGAAAATTGGAATGGATGGTTTCTTTTCAACTTGTTCCAATTCCTTTCTCTCGTTCAATCCAGTTAAATTAGGTAACGACGGAGCCTCAAACTTGGGTCTTGATTCCGTTTTGAACGTCACGGGTGGAAATTGATTTGCTTTAGTTTCATTGGTATTGTTAGGCATACCGAAGGAAGAGGAAGGTTTATTTTGAGCAGGTTTATCTGAACCTTTACTCAAAAAGTCAGCCAATGAGCCCGCTCTTGGTTCTATCCTTTGTTCGGACGGCGTCTTGATAGTTGCTGTGGGTCGCTTAGGTTGAACTACTCTTTGGTCCACGGTATTTTTTAACTGCAAATTGTCATTAGATTTCCCCAGGTTAATGACATCTTTAAGTTTTCCAGCAAGTTTATTATCAAGCTGCATGGAAAATGATTGAGTCTGTTTTGCCTTGTCATGAATGGAATTCAATTTGTAAGTCAGTTCCAACTTCTCACGGTTAAAGAGATCAATAGATCTTTGACCGTCGACTTCAATGATTTCAATATCATAATGTTGTACAAATTTTTCGAGCCCTTCAGTCGAAGAGTATCCTAAAACTTCAGCCAATTGAGACACAGGATATGGCTTGCCTTTGGAATGAAATGCTCTGGAAATAGCTTTTAATGCGTAGAATCTCACAACATTAAAGTGCGTTTCTAATAGGCAAGACATCAAGAAGGGGACGTTTGCATCGTATGCCAATCTAAAAAAATCACGGTACAAATTGAGAGCACCAACGGAGTTCTTGTATCCTCGTTCCACAATATTGGATTGAGAAATAAGATTCCGAAACATTAGTGCTAGCTGTATTTGATGGTCACGAATGAGGTAGTCGGGTAAGCTTTGAAGCTCACGATCGAGTTCAGGATCACGGATGTGACTCAATAAATAATATGCACGAAATTCTGCTTCATTTGGAGCATGACCTCCTTGGTTTCTAACGTCCTGGTATATTTCCATCAAAGTCTGAAGAGCCTTGTTGAACTGCTCAAGTTCCTGCTGTTGAGAATATTCTACATCACTTCCTGCCATTATATGAAGTGATATGAGATGGATACGAACAATTCGCTCGTTACAATCAATTGCTTCTGGACCAAAGTAGTTCTGATATGTGAAATCTTGTCTGATGGATCTAGTTCTGTCCCATATGAATGAATGGGCGTCAGGTAAATGCGGAATGATCTCATCCACTAAGTAATCAAGTGTCTGTGTAAGAACATGGGGTGGTCTCACCTCTGAAGGAAGTGGAGGAGGCTGACCGGCAGCGGGTCTTGAAAATGCCTTCACAGCCCGGTTACGTGAAATCTTTTTGGTTGTGGGGTCACGCTCGAGAGCCTTAACATTGTTTTCAAGAGCACGTCTAACTCTTTCAAACACAGGACACATATCTTGACATGTACCCTGAAACGAAATTGCATCATTCAAATCTTTTCTTGTATTTTCTGCATCCACCAAACCAGCAAGCTCCATGTTCTTTCTCTCTACCTCTCGCATTGCCTGGAGTTCCTCGTAAAGTCCTTGATAATCCAGACCTGAGTTTTTTTTTTCCATTTCAAGCATTTTCAGCTGGTTTTCTTCGTCCCATTTATTTTGGATGAACTGGGGAGCTGTAAGTACTTTCAATTGCGGAACCAAGTATTTTGGTTTCGGTCGGTGAGCCTTGTTCTGTTTCTTGTAACCGAGTGATGCTGGATTAGCAACAATGGCACCTGTAGCAGCTACCTCTGATGGGGTAAATGAGTCGGCATTTCTCTGTGGTTTTCGTGGACCGGCATTTAAAGGATTCTTATCATCTCGGTTTCTTCTACGGTCCAGTTTTCGAGAGAACTCGCTACTGTTGTAGTTGCTGGACGTACTTGATTGTGCTTTGTTCTGAGAAGTATTATTATTATTAGTTCTGCCAGTCACTTTTCGTTTTTGGCGTCTATCAGAGCCATTCAGTCGCTTCTCTGGACCGGCGTTAGTTCCAGGGACCGACATGGACTAGTTTGTTGCTTCAAAAACTGGCCTTCATGCACAGTTGTATGCTACTAAATATTCGTTGAAGGTTAAAGTATCCAAATTTTCATTGCGCACCAGAACAATCTGGTCGACCAGAGAAGTTTACATAGAATGTAGGTTAAATCGTGATATATTCGAGAGGAGAGTGTTATTGAGTATCATGGAAGCTTGTGGTTATGCAGTATATAGCGAATCCTCGTTTAAGTTTATCGCTAAGAAGTGATGGCGGCACCGAATACAAATTTAAATTTGTGGACACCACCCTATCAAGAAATGCTTCGAGTATTGAATCGTCTCGCAATTGAACCCCTACAATTGCAAGCGTATTCGGTCCAAGGTTCATTTTGATGCAATGCACAAAATGTGGAATAAGATATTCGTTGTAGATGGTATCACTTGCGATGATAAGGTTTGGGTACTGGGTGTTGTTCAGTAATTCGCTTGTGAGGCTGGAACTACACCTCTCCCAGTCGTATTCCTTAAATATAATAGTGGGCCCTATTTGTGGATCGTAGACGCCGAAGCTTGAAGATCGATCGGAGTCGAAATTGACTTTTGTATGGACGTTGATTTCGACATTGAGCTTCAGAAGCTTGCAGAGATGCTTCTGATGGTCTGTCGCTACATATGTTGACGCCATTGGCCCGATAATGGAAGCTAAAACTCCCGAAGACCCTGCTCCGAGTTCAAGCACAGTAGGCCGAGTATCCAAAATTTTCTTAAATGGGCTATTACGGTCCGAAAGTAGCCAGTCTGCCATGTATATTGACGTCTGCCAGCAGACATATCCAGTAGAAGATGTCTGTTTTGAAGAATTGAATGCTGAAAGCGACTGCTTTAGGTGTAAATCTATGCCCGATTGGGGAAGAGTTACAGTGATGGAGTCACCGGTACGGTCCACATATCCCAAATGATGTTCTTCAGAAGGAGGTCTATTCGTGTAGGTTTCGAAGACATGGTCGTAGATTATGTCTTTATGTAGTTGTTCAAGCTTGTCTAACATGAGATGCGATGGACTGAATACAAGATATATTAGCGTCTATAAACTAAATAACATTTTTGGCTTTTAAGATCTCGGCAATCAAGATACCGGCACCAGCAGCACCGATGACAGTGTTGTGCGACAAAACAACCATCTTGAAGTCAAGGACAGGGTCCTCTCTCACACGACCAACGGTAACACCATATCCAGCATCTCTGTTTCTGTCCAATCTTGGTTGTGGACGGTCTGGCTCTTCGAGAACATGAATGGTTTGCTTAGGGGCAGAGTGGCATCCCAATTTTCTAGCGTCACACACATACTCTGACAATGTCTTCTTGACTTCTTCAACACTAGGTGGAGGTCTTTGAGCAAACCGCAACGAAATACATTCGGTGTGGCCATCAGAAACTGCCACACGGTTACATTGTGCACTCACTTTCATGACATCTGATGATAATGGCACAAACTCTTCACCTTTATCGTTTATGTTACCCAAAATCTTCTTAGTCTCCCATTCCATCTTGTCTTCCTCTCCAGAAATGTAAGGAACAATGTTGTCCAAGACATCGATACCAGAGACACCAGGCGAGAAGCCGGCACCAGAGATGGCCTGCAAGGTGGTAGCGGTCAACATATCAATGGGTCCATACTTTTCCACTAATGGTTTCAATGGAGCAACCAAGCCAGCAGTTGAACAGTTGGATATACATACAAGGATACCGGGTCTCTTTTCTCCTGCTTCTTTGGCACGCTTCACCTTGTTCTCCACCACAGACAAGTGCTCGGGGTTGACGATAGGCACCACAAGAGGCACATCCACCTCTCTTCGGTAGTTCTTGGCATTAGATATGACCGACAACCCAACATCTACAAATGCCTTTTCAATATCTCCAGCGTAGTCGGAGTCAAGGCCAGAGAACACCACATCACACCCGGCAAAGTTCTCAGCAGTACAATCACATACAACCACCGATTTGGCCGATTCTGGCATCAAGTCGGTTTGCTTCCATGCTACAGCATCAACGTATTTCTTTCCAGCAGATCTAGAAGAAGCTCCCAAAGCATGAATCTCGAAATCGGGATGCTCGGCCAATAGCAAAATGAATCTCTGCCCCACAGAACCAGTGGCTCCTAAAACTCCTGCTTTTTTCATGATAAAGAAATATCTTGATCTGACTCACTCACTGAAAATCTCTGCTGATGTAAGCTTATTTTCGCAACAAATTCAAACTCCATTTCTCAACGCGTTGAACACTATGGTTAATATCGACTTTGAGAAGATCTATCTCAACCAGTCCAAACAGAGTGGTCGCATGCGTGTTGCGGACCTGGGACTTGGATGGAAAGCATCGGGTGAAGGAAAAGAGCCATTTCTTCTTCCAACTGAAGAAATGTTAACCACTGCGTGGTCCAGAGGTAGTCGAGGATATGAACTTCGGGTGCAAACAAAGAACAAGGGTGTGATCCTGTTGGATGGATTCGCCGTGGAAGATTTCGCTCAATTGAAGCAAGAGATGCAGCGCAATTTTCTGCTCAATTTGGAGCACAAAGAGCACTCATTGCGAGGGTGGAATTGGGGAAAGACAGACTTGGCAAGAAATGAATTGATCTTTCTGGTGAACAATAAGCCCGCCTTTGAGTTGCCTTACTCAGAAATCAGTAATGCCAACCTTACAGGGAAAAATGAGGTGGCCGTCGAGTTCAATTTGGATTCCGGTAAAGCTGGTGATGAGTTGGTGGAAATGCGTTTCTACATCCCCGGAACAGTGGAGAATGACAACACGGAAGAAAAGGAAGAAGCATCCAATGAAGCACAAGCATCGGTATTCTACGAGCAACTTAAGGACAAGGCTGATATTGGTCAAGTTGCGGGAGAAGCAATTGTATCCTTCTCCGACGTGCTCTTCTTGACCCCTCGTGGTCGGTATGATATCGACATGTACCCTGGCTCTTTGCGTTTGCGAGGCAAAACTTATGACTACAAGATTCAGTACAAAAATATCGAGCGGATCTTCTCGCTTCCAAAACCCGACGATACCCATCAGTTGATGGTCCTTCAAATAGATCCCCCATTGAGACAAGGGCAGACTCGTTATCCCTTCCTTGTGATGCAATTTGCCAAAGAAGAGGAAATCGAAGTGGAGTTGAATGTTTCTGACGAGGATTACGAAAAGTACAAAGATAGACTCAAGAGAACTTATGATGCCCAAACATACTTGGTGATGTCGCACTGTTTCAAAGGCTTGAGTGAACGTAGACTCATCGTCCCTGGATCCTTCCAGTCTAGATTTGCTCAACCAGGTATTTCATGTTCCCTCAAGGCTTCCGAAGGTTACCTTTATCCACTCGAGCGTTGTTTCTTATTTGTGACTAAACCGACCATCTACATCCCCTTCTCAGAAGTTGAATCAGTGTCCATGTCGAGAACAGGAACGGGTGGTGTCACCTCTAGAACTTTCGATCTCGAAGTTACTCTTAGAGGCACAGGTTCCCACGTTTTTGCTAATATAGACAAGGAGGAACAAGAGACTATTGAGAATTACTGTACCCTGAAGGGCTTGAAGGTGAAGAACGAAGAGAAGATTGCCAAGGCTATGATCGCCAAGGCCATGAATGAAGCAGATGAAGATGTAGATATGGGAAGCGCGGACTCCGAAAGTGAAGATGAGGATTTCGATGCACAAAGTGAGAGTGACGTGGCTGAAGAATACGATTCTGAGGCTTCTGCCTCTGATTCCCAAGGCGAGGACGGCGATCAACCTCCCAAGAAAAAGGTCAAAGAGGAATAGAGATGAATAGGGAAACCAACAATAATAAGTTATTGTCAACGGTTTGTAGAAAGCCTGTACATAATAGATCACAGAATCAGGAAATTTTGTTGGGGTTAACTACGAATAAATTACGCTATACGGTGCTATAATATTTTATCGCTTGCTTACCTGCGAAAAGGGGCTTTTCTCCTCAACCACAACCCCCTTGATGCGTATACGTACCTTTCTTAGTACGAAAGATAAAAGGGACGTGTTGGCACTTACATTTCCTATTTAGGAAAAGAACCAGCTGCTATGCGTGATGACGTGCAGGAGGTTCTACTTATCAGGGCAAGCTTCCATGATGGCTGGTGAGCCCACGCGTGTGCTATATAGTATTAAATTCCCATCTTGAAGGGCTTTTTTCAATTATAATTACTCGGTAGTTTTTCTAAATCAAACACCGCTTTTGCTACAAGGATCATTTTAGTGGTGTGACAACCTGTTCTAATTATAGAACTAAGCAATTGCTGTTTGATAGAAGTTACATCCTCAAATAAGTTGCCATGGAGTTAGATTCAGTACTCCAAGACTATATAGTCTACTCAGATGCTACAGAATCAGACATGTCTGAAATACCTAGTCCGGTGATTCCGCAGAGGTCTGCAGCAAGGCTTAAAAAGGCCCCACTTTCACCAACATACCATTCTGTCCTAGACAATGATTCTTTTGATGACTCCATGAACTCCACACACTCTTGGAGTAATAGTCCCGGTTCTTTTACTGATTCGATTTTCTCTCATGCACCTTCTAAAGATCCAATTGAATTGGATGAGTTTGGGTTGGACCTTAGTGGCATAGATGATATAGCAGCACTCCTAGATGAGATTGAGATAACTACACCTACTTCAAAGCTGTCCATCGTCCACACCGTGGATGAAAAAGTGCATATTGTTGCTATTTCCAGCGGTATTGACCCTATAAGAACATAAGTGCATAAAGTATTTACTTTTGATGACCTTCATTACGTTTGACTTTCGTTCTTGGCTTCGGCGTGCTTTGCCAATGGAGCAACAACCTTTTTCTTGATACCCTAATATAACGTACAAATAAATGACCATTGTATGAAGCTGAATAACATTTTTCTCCACATTTCATATTTTTGAAAAAATTAAAAATAACGTCAACTTTTTCCATTGACTAACGTAACCCTTGATCACACATTCTACCCTATCTTTCCAACTAGTAACCTTTTTTTCACTTCATTCACCCACCGATCTTATCTCCACATCAAATCCTGCACACATCGAATAGTCATAGCCATCTCCGATACCGAAAAGTTAAATCTATACAGCCGTTTACATGAACTGAATACCAAGGCATACAGCATATCATGTCGATCCCTTTTGGTACGGTATTATATGCGGCGGTGAAGCCGATCTTCAAAATCTATTTCATCATAGCATTAGGTTGTTTTCTTGCTCGAAGAAACATTCTTTCAGTTAGTACATGTCGAGATATAAGTGACGCTATAGTAACTGCTATTATGCCGTGTTTGATCTTCACAAACGTTGTGACAAACCTCAAATATTCAGATATCAAAAACTTAGGCATAATTTTCTTTTCTGGAACCTTACTTTTCTCAATAGGAGTCAGCCTTACGGCCAGCATTTTTTTCTTAACCAAACTGCCAAAGAGATGGTTTGGGGGTTTGCTATCTGTGGGATTGTTTCCTAACATTTCGGACTTGCCAATTGCATATCTTCAGACTATGGCGAAAACGGGAACCATATTTTCTTCTACAGATGTGGATAAAGGTGTGGCATATGTTATTATATTCTTGGCATCTCAGGTTCTATATCAGTTCTGTTTTGGGTTATATCGTCTAATAAGCTGGGACTTTCGTGAAGAACTAGTTCCCAGGAAGCCCGACGAAGAAAAAACCGAATCTACACCAATAGAAACGACTACTGATTCTATTAATAAGAATAAGGAAGATAAAGAAGACAAAGAAGAAACAGACCAACCAAGTAATATTGAACCCAAAGAAAGCAGACTGTCACTGAGCACATCTTACTTGAGCTCAATCCAGTCCGAGGACGAAGAGGAAGATGATGCAGGCTCTCACTTGAAAGTAACGGCTCCAAATCAGCACGACCAAGAACCCGTCTATCTCTTCTCCAATGATTCAGGCTCGAACAAATCAAAAATTCGCCGAAGGAGGTCAAGATCACATTCTGGGACTGCAGTGACCAAACTAGATCTGATTTCCTCAATGACTCGTGCAACAGAATTACGCCATTTACCATCTCAGGGTATGTCAGACGTTATCAACGAATATTCAGAAATTGAGGGGTTACGGAGCCAAGAATTGAGACGAACAGTATCGATCACCACCGATGTGGGAGCAGAACCCGTCGAAAACGACTCAAGAAAGAAAACTTTTAAAAGGCGGGCCATAATATTCCTCCGAAACTTCCTTGCTCCCAATTCGGTGTCGTTAATTGTATCAATTGCAATTGCAATGTCCCCTCCACTCAAGGCATTGTTTGTTGAATCGAGTTTCAATATGAAACAAGCTCCCGACCATCAACCTCCACTTTCATTTATGTTGGATATCACAAGTTATGTGGGTGCAGCATCGGTTCCTTTGGGATTGTTGTTGCTAGGTGCTACGATCTACCGATTGGAAGTTAAAAAGATACCTCCAGGCTTTTGGAGAACTGCAGTATGCGTGACAGCAGCGAGACTTATCATCTTGCCCACCATTGGCGTTGGTTTGACTACAGCATTCCAGAATGGAGGATGGTACGGAGATGACAAACTCATCCGCTTTGTAAGTGTGCTAGAGTACGGGTTGCCTAGTGCAACCGCTTTGGTCTACTTCACAGCTTTCTACACGGATCCCAATCTGGAGGACCATTTACAAATGGATTGTCTTGCAATCTGCTTAATCGCTCAATATCTGATCCTTTTCATCACACTACCATTTCTCGTGGTCTTCACCATCAAGGTATCGCTCAACATGTGACCTAATGCATTCTCGTCTCATCCAGCAATCAAACTTCATAGAGGCCGCAATGCCAGGCGATTTCCTGCAGGCAAACCACCAAGTAGATTGCTCAAGCCCAAACGAGTACTTATATATCATTACACCTAGCTATATACTTCAATAATGGCTTTATACTACAACTTGGTCTTCGGCTTGCTCGTCATTGAGATGAGCTTCTTCACAGTTCTTTCCTTACCATATCCTAGAAAGGTAAGAAAGACCGTTTTGTCCACGGTATCTGCTCCGTTCCGAAATGAACAATTTCAAGTGGCCATAAAATGTATTCTAGGCTTCGTGTTGGTGTTGTTCATCGACTCGGTCAACAAGGTGTGGACTGTCACATCTGAGTTGCACGCCACTTCTCCTGCTAACCACTCAGGTTCGGTTACTGGAGTGATCAACGACCGTTCTGATGTACAAGCTAGACGTTTCTACGCCCAAAGAAACATGTACCTTTGCGGTTTCACTTTGTTTTTGACCCTTATCTTGATCAGAACCTATTCTCTTGTCACTGAGTTAATTGACACCAAAGACAAATTAGATGGTGCCAAATCAACCCCTGCTTCCTCGCCTGAAATCGATCAGCTCAAAAAGGATTTGAGCCAAAAGGACGAGGATTTGGAGATCTTGAAGGATCAAGCTACATCTTTGTCGAAGGACTACGATAGTGTCAACGTTAACCAAAGAAAGGCTTGATTCTCTTACTATTTATGTCCTGAATATTCAGCCACTCTCATAGGCATTACTCTTATGCTTGGGAATAAAAGTAAAGTTGTCACCTGTCTTACCGTAGAACATCTCCGTGATCTTGATCCAGTCCTTGTAGTCGGTGGATCCTAAGAGAGTTTCAAGCTCATTACGGCCACGCCATTGTGGAGGACGCTGGTTGATCTTAGGAGGCAACCTCTCTAATATGCCCACGGGGATGTACCGATGAGTGAAACTCAAGAACTCGCACATGAATCTTCTGGCCAACCCAACTCCGTATTCATCGGTACCCCAATGTTCAAGTGAAAAGTCTGCAAACTTCCGGAGCATATCAAGTCTCTCAGTAGCCGACTTATCAAGGTATTGCTGTGCTTCCACTTCTTCAAAAATCCATGGCTTGATCAATGCACCTCTGGCAACCATAACTGAGTCGACACCTTCGGTTTCGACCGCATTATACCAATCCTCGTGAGTGAACACATCTCCATTACCAACGAAGTTGGTTCTTGCAGTCTCACTAGATTCCTTGTCATCTTCCTTTTTATTGTTCCATTCTGTAACAACAGCTCCGACTTCTTTGATATACTCCCAATCGGCGTCTTTAGTATATCTCTGTTGTCTCGATCTTCCATGTAAGGTGATTGCAGCCACATCATTCTCGGCCAATACTCTTTCAACCAAGTTTTTGGCGGTGTTTTTGTTGTCTTTCGTACCGGTGCGGATCTTCACGGTAACAGGTATATCACCAGAGCTTGCATTCATTCCCTTCAAGATACGCAATAATCTTGCAGGTTGTTCCATCAAAGCTGAGCCTTGACCTTGGCGGTAAAGCAAGTCAATTGGACAACCACAGTTCAAGTTGAGCTCCGATACGTGAGTGGTTTCCTTATAAATAACCTCAGCTGCTTTAGCGGCAGCCCAGTGCTTGGAAGTAGCAATTTGAACACCAAAACCTGGATATTCAGAAGTATGAGCCTTCGGAAGGGCCCATTCGGAGTTTGTAGCCTGAAGCAATGGGATGGTGAGAGCCATTTCGGAGTACGTCACATCGGCACCCAAAGTTTTCATGAGTCGACGATAGGGCAAATTACCCACTGTCGTCAATGGAGAGACTATTTTGGCCCGCCTTAAGTCTAATTTCTTCTTCTCTGCAATCTTGAAGGGCGCTTCAACATAGCTAGCATTGTTATCTTTGGTTTCCTCACGCTTTGCCAAGTTTTCTTCGCTTTGGACTTGCAGGTCCAAGAAAGGAACCACCTTGTCAGAAACCTCGAAAATATATTTCTTTTTTTGGAGGGCGAGCTTGGCTTCTGTGCTAATCTTGTTGACTTCCTTTTCATTCTGTGAAGTGAATGCTTCGATCTGGGCTTGGTTTCTGACGAGTTTTCCATCAGCATAATGTGACTTGAGCCATCTACACTTCAATCCAGCAGGACAGTAGCCAATTGCCTCATACACTGGGCAAGTTCCGTCTATGTCTGCCGGCTTTGTGGCTAAGTAAGTCTCAATATCATGGGTGCTTCTGCAATGTTCAGCTCCAAATCTGCAGGTTCCTGGGTTGCTTGGATCCAACAAACTTGTACAAAGTCTGACTTCCTCATGCTGCTGTCTCAAATCCCTCTTCTTGTTTTGTCCACGCTTCTTTTTCTTTCCCTTTTCTTCTTTGTCACGATCACCAGCTTCTGCATCATCATCGTTCACATATCTATCATTCACTGGTATTGATGGGTTTTCGATAATGTACTCTGGTTTAATAGGAGCAATTCCTTTCTCTATCTTCACCCTCTTGACTTCGTTTTCATGGCTTTCGATGCTCCTTTTTTCGGTTTCCGTTGTCATAGTACCTAATGAAGAGCTAAATTTGATAGAACAGTGCGATGATCATCGGCACCAAAAAAGCTACATAAAAAATACAGGAAGGAGAATTTCAACTGATTGAACGAACTATAACTATTACACAGTACATCTATTTGGATACCAGTCATCTGCATATCTAGTTTGTTTCTTAGCCTACTAGTTTGCCGGGTTCAACAATACTGCATACAACTAGATTTTTCAGTGATGAGATGCGATGGTATCGTACATTTTTCATGGTTACCGTGGAGAAGAGAAGGAAGGTAGATTTGCCTCGCCAGAGCAATGAAAGAAAATCTAAGATATTCAGTCCTTTCAGAGTTGTTGGTTGTGTTTCCAACGAAACTCAGTTTGCATTAGGTTCGCTTGGATCGACTTTCTATATTGTCACATCGGTAGGGCGCTCATTTCAAATTTACGATGCTGCTACCCTCCATTTGCTTTTCGTGTCACAGCTGCAAACTGCATCGAAAATTAACTGCTTAGCTGCTCACTTTCATCACGTTTATGCCGCTTTTGGGTCCAATATAGGAGTTTTTAAGCGAGGTAGACTTGAACATACCATTGAAACTCCAACTCAATCGTTGATTACTCACTTACTATGCTTTGGAGAATACCTTGTTGCTTCCTCGGCAACCGGAGAGATCTTTGTATATAGAAGACAAGAGGAGAAATACCCCACTGATTTGCATGCTACACTTTCAGGCATCAATCCAACGTTCGACGGTGACATTGTTGGAATTGTGCACCCTCCAACGTATCTAAACAAAATAGTTGTTGCCACAACAAGCTGTTTGTTGATATACAACATCCGTACAGGGAAATTGTTGTATAAGACGACTGAAAATTCATTTGCAGGACCAATATCTGGTATTGAAACCGCCCCGGCACTTGACATTGTGGCAGTCGGTACTTCTACCGGTTCTATACACCTCTTTAATTTGAAAAAAGCATCCACCATCGGGCCAGTGATCAGAGCGGGTGAATCCAAAGTCGTTGCTATCTCATTCAGAACAGATGGATCCCATCATTTAGTCGCTGGACTTGCAAACGGCGACTTGTATTTCTACGACTTGGAAAAGAGAAGTCGAGTCCACACTCTCCACAATGCTCATAGAGAAATTTATGGTGGAGTTTCAAACGTCAAATTTTTAAACGGTCAACCAATTGTTGTATCTAACGGTGCCGACAATCAACTTAAAGAATTTGTTTTTGATCCATCGCTTTCGACATCATCCTCAGCCGTTGTTTCTCCTCCTCGTCACTTGAGATCCAGAGGTGGTCATTCTGCTCCCCCAGTTGCCATAGAATTCCCACAAGAGAACAAGTCCCACTTTCTTTTGAGTGCCTCTCGTGACCGTTCTTTCTGGAGTTTTTCTCTCAGGAAGGATGCCCAAGCACAGGAATTATCTCAAAGGATACCTAAGGGAGAAAGCGGAAAGCGTATGGCTGGTCCTGTTTCATCAATGAAAGAAAAATTCCCAGAGATCACTTGCATTTCTTCATCGCAAGCTCGTGAAGGTGAATGGGAAAACATCATCACCGCACATAAAGGAGAAACATTTGCCCGAACCTGGAGCTCTAGGAGTAAGCGTGTCGGAAGACATGTTTTAGACACCATCGATGGCGGCGAAGCCAAGTCAGTATGCATCTCTCAGTGTGGAAATTTTGCACTTTTGGGTTCCGCTCTTGGTGGTATTGGTGTCTACAATCTACAGTCGGGATTACTCAGGAAGCGTTACGTGTTGCATAAGAATACAGCAGTTACGGGCCTTGCAATCGATGGAATGAATAGACATATGGTCAGTTGTGGTTTGGATGGAATAGTGGGCTTCTATGATTTCACCAACCTGAAGTATCTTGGAAAATTACAGCTCAATGCGCCTATCACATTCATGACTTTCCATAAGTCCTCTGATTTGATTGCATGTGCCTTGGATGACTTGTCCATTGTCGTCATCGATACGATTACTCAAAAAGTCATCAGAGTCTTATACGGGCATACCAACAGAATCACTGGACTCGATTTTTCGCCAAATGGTAGATGGATAGTCCTGACTTCATTGGACGCAACAATGAGAACTTGGGATTTACCCACTGGAGGATGTATCGATGGCATAAGGTTGCTGAGTGTTGTGACCACTGTCAAATTTTCTCCAATAGGCGATTATATTGCAACAGCACATGTTTCGGGCAATGGTGTTTCTCTTTGGACAAACAAAGCACAATTTAAAGCTGTATCAACTCGGCACGTCACCGAAGATGAATTTGCAACCATGGCCCTTCCTAACGCTTCGGGTCATGGTGGATCCACAATACTTGATGGAGCTTTCGACGACGATGAAGACACTGAAGCTATCATTGACGACTATAGATCAAGGGCCCAGTTGGAAGACGCTACAACCCTTTACTCAGGATCAAGGTCAAAATACAGCACCATTCTTCACCTTGACAGTATAAAAGAGCGCAACAAACCAAAGGAGGCAATACAAAAGCCTAAGAAGGCACCTTTCTTCCTCTCACTATCAGCAAAGCAAGTGGGCGATCAAGCTCGTATCAATGAAGATGGTGAAGAAAAACAAGAACAGGAGAATGGAAATGGCGACCAAGATACCAAGCTTTTAAAGCTCAACGAAAACGGCCAGCATAATTTTGAGTCAAAATTCACCACATTGTTGCGTACCGGAACCGGTAAGGGTGACTATAGTGAGTTCTTGGCCTACTTGATGAACTGTGCACCTGCAACTATACATCTAGAAATTCGCTCTTTGAATTCGTTTGCACCACTTGATGAAATGACAAGATTCATGGAAGCCATGCTTCAAGGTTTAGAGACGAAGACCAACTACGATATGATTGAATCGATTGTGTCTGTCTTCTTACGCATTCATGGAGATGTCGTAGTAAACCATCCAATGGAAGAATCGTTCCAGACTAAGCTTCAGCAATGGAGCGAGCTCAACGACCAATTGGCTGCCAACTTGGACTCAGAGGCGAAGTACTGCGCTGGTGTTATCAGCTTTTTGTCCACGGTATGATATTACAGTATAATCTACATAGTATACACAACTTTAGCATGACCAAAGTATCGTGTAACTGTTCGCAGCCATCTACTTGCATACAATTTATGCGATAAAACACAGCTGGATTCTTAGGTTGCATGATGAATATAGATGTTGTAATACCGGGGAATAGACTCCAGCTACCACATGGGTCGACAGCCACTATTGTCACAAGCCACTTATCAGATATATATATAGGGTCTTCCAATGGTAGTCTCTCTGTCGTCAGGACGACGAAATTAGAGAATACGATTGAGCTGGAAGGCGGGTCAATAAGAAGTTACAAGTCGTTTAGTGAGGTAAAACAACTGTTCAATAGGAATAACGACCACCATTCATTGACAATCGATACTACATTTCGAAATACCACTGGGGATAACCGACCTATCGACAAAATTGCATGCACACAACTCGAGTCCAAAGGACCAATCTACGTCTTCATCTCCAAATCCGACAGCATACGATTATTTGAACGGGTGGAATCTAAGCTAAACTTAATCGAAGAGTTGAAGGACGTTAGGCTGTGCCTTGACTTGAATATTTTCACACCGTCTACTGGCTCGACACATGTAATATTGGCAATCAAAAAAAAGCTTTTGGTGTACACGTTGACGAAGAGGAGTAATAACAAAGTACATTTACAGTTTCTGAAGGAAATTTTGTTGAAAGAGAAAGTAAAAAGACTAATAATACCCAACTCACAGGACCATGTTCTAATTGAACTCACTAGTGACTACAAACTACTCTCGAAGAACTTGCAAGTGTCGTCACTTCCTGTCAATGAGACTGATCTTCAGAACTTTGCCCTGGCTTCCTCATTCAGCTACTTCAACTTGTCCAATTCTGGTCCGCTGACCTTTGCATTACTCCTCCAAGACTCGCTGTACTTATTAATTAAAGAACTGCAAGCAGCCATTTTGGACATCAAAAATAAAACCTTCGAGCCATCAAAAATTAAGCTAAGCTCAATTCCAATATCTGCAGCATATCTTCCACCATCATATGTATCACTTGTGTATCCAAAAAAGATGGAGGTGGTGGAAACACACACTGGTGATGTCGTCCAGGTATACAATCATCAAGTCAACTCAAACGCGATACTCACTAACTATGTGAATGGTATGTTGACTTTTGTTACTGGTTTTGATGTCTTAAGCTTTTTGACTACTGATCAAGAGAGTCAAATTAAGCAGTATTTGAAACTTGCTCGAAGTTCGACCCCGGCTCATAAATTAGATCCAAAAGCAGATCCAAGGTTGGTCAGTTTACTGAGAGCTATTCAGCTTTTGAGCACTAGAGTTGAAAACGACAGCACAAAAAGTCAGTTCACAAAGCATACCCTATTACGCATTCGTGAATTATATTGTATGCGTGCCAAAATTCTTTTCCAGCTGTACAATAGGTATCACGAGTCACTTGTTGAAATTGGTTCTGAATGGATTTTGGACTATCAAGATGCACTTAACATGTTTCCAAATTTCCTAAATGGTTCAGATTCAAAATTTATCGAGGATCACGAGAATAATGATGAGAATGGCCTCAGATCGATTTCAGTACAAGATTTATCTAGACAAAAGGAGATAGGGTCACAAACTGGCGAATCTGGAACTGAAAATGAGGGATTACAAGGAGAAAGCGCCCGACTTACGGAATCACCCATGATCAAGAGGTTCACCAAAGCGGTCAACAATCTCATTATTTATTTGACTGACCAAAGACGTATTATACTCACTTTCATGAACGATTCTAATGCTCGTATCGAGTGGAAAGGTGTGAAGTTGGCACCCGAAGACTTGTTCCCTAGCAATGAAAGTAAGCATCTTGAGAAAGTTGCAGCTTCAGTTGATACCTCCCTATTTCTATGTTATTTTTATTTGAAGCCAATGCTTTTGGGTCCACTTCTTAGGTTGCCTAATAACTTCTGTGATTCCCAAGTAGTTAAGGACTGCTTATTGAGTGGTGTGCACGAGCATGGCACGGGTCCTGTCTTCATCAAGGAGCTTTTAGACTTTTATTACACTAGAGGACTTCATAAAGAAGCATTGAACATGCTCTTTGATTTGGCACATACAGAGATTAGCGACCACGACGATCAGTTTGATGAGTTTTTGAGCGGGCCCTCGTTAACTATACAATACTTGCAAAAGCTTGACAATACGGAGCTAGCTCTCATATTAGAATTCTCATGTTGGGTGCTTAGGGATTATCCAGATGATACACTTGAAAATGGAAAGCTAATATTCATGAATGAAACATTTGAATGTGAAGGCTATAACAATATGGAGGTCCTAGCATTCCTTTCAGAGGAGAGTGGCATATTTGAGCACAATCTTCTTGCAATACGTTATGCTGAGTGGCTACTCAACGAAACAGATATCCTCGAGAACAAGCCAGACAAAGACTTGCTAAGGGGAAAATTTCAAACCAAATTGTGCTTACTTTACTTGGATGTACTATACGAAGAGTTTGATTCTGAAGTTTATGACAAGCTCTTCAACTTTTTACTGCAGTCCACCCTATTCGAACCGTGGACAATTCTCAAGCATATTAAGTCGAATGATGATCGGTTCTTGAGATTAACCGTGTTCGTATACCGACTTCTAGGTGAGCATGACAAAGCTGTTGATGTGTTGTTTGGTCAATTGAATGATTTCGAAGGCGCCATGACTTATGCAACAAATATCTACCTGGGGGATGCCCCCAAGTCTAGTCAATCGGCAGGGATTAAGGTGGAGATTGGACGAAGACTCATATTTAAGCTTCTTGAAGACCTTCTTATGGATTACAATAACAATATGGACAAGATTCAACGGCTTCTTGATCTTCATGGGTCAGAAATATCGATCTTACAAATTCTCACAAGTCTTCCGTCGCTGTTCCCGCTAAAAAGGCTTTCGAAGTTCTTGACACAGAGCTTGCTCACGTCCAAAAGATCTTCCCAGAATACGGACTTACAAGCACAGCTCAATAAAGTTGGCATGATTAAACTTCAGCACGAATTGGTAACCACGGAATGCACGTCCTACAAAATTGATTCTGGGAGACAACCATGTGCTTTGTGCCACAAAAAATTGGGCTATGGAGTGTTTGCTTTGGATGATAAAGATCAAGTGGTGCATTACAGTTGCTTGCAAAACAGTGTATAGGGTATAGGTCTTCCTGCATAATGCATATGATAAACCAGTGTTGAGTTTCAATAAACTACTTTATATTATTGAATACAGCGGGATGGAAAAGCAGGATTCAAAGCCAAAAAAGACAATACCCTCGGCAGAATACATACATAGTACTTCTGTAACATACACTGGATCTTCTGAAATGTCTGAAGTTGCTCCACCAGCTGGCGATGAGGTGAACAAACCAGCGAGCTCAATACAGCAGAGCGAATTGAACCACCATAAACAAGAAGAGAAGTCTCAGAGTCCCCACAGTATAAACACAGTTACTGGAGCTGAAGGCTTACTGGAAGCTAATAGTTTTAATGATACGAAGAACGATAATTCATTACCTGAAGCAAAAGACGATGATGCATCCATTGAAACAAAGCAAACTGCTTCAGAGAACGACCATCATCACCATCATCACCACCACCATCACCACCACCATCATCATCGCCACCTTCATCAACGTGCAAACCCAGGAACTGATCAATCAACAGTTAGTGTAGCACCCACTCCAACTTCCGCCAACAACGACGGCGATGCAAATAACGAAACAAACAACAAAAACAACGAGGTTGCATCCAATTCTCATGGTGAACGACACATTTCAAAAAAACCAGTTCTCGACAAAACCCCAATCTTGCAATTGGTACAAGAGTTGTTTCCACAACGCAAAGTATTGGGAACGATCATTTACAATCCCACAACTACCTGGGAAACCATTCAGACATCTCAGTTAACCGGCTTGAAGCCAGAACATATTGAGAGGTTCGAAGAAATACAAAATCGCTTTATTGCACAACGTCAGGAACAACCTTACTTTCATGATAGAGTGGACTACATTCCCGTCATACCTCCATTACCACAGGAGTACATCAATAGTCTTATTGAAATCAAGATCCCTTACTATCACGTACGAAACTTCGTTCAGGAACTACAAGACGGCACCGCTGCGAGAGAAAGAAAGTTGTGGGGAGGAGCTGGAGGCATTTATACCGATGATTCAGATATTTTATTCGTGCTTGCACACACGGGCTTGTTTAATGGCTCTGTGAACCTTCAAGATTGGAACGAAAGGTGGACGGACACTGTTTCAGCCCCAGAAGAGTACAAAGGTGATATCTCGGCTACAGTACTTCTTCTCCCACCTATACCGGAATATCATGGATTCTACGCTAATGAGATCAATTCAAGAACATGGCTGGAACCAGAGGTTCACAGCGGATTGTCCATGGCTTTGTTCAATGTTGAATGGAACTCTCCGGGCACCTTCTACATGGATCACTCTACGATGAAAAAATTTCGTCAAGAATTGAGCAACGACTTAGAAAGCAAATACGAACTCAAAAAACGGCAATGGGAGTTTGACCACAAACACTACCAACAGGTCAAGAAGCAAGCATTGTCGGTGGAGAACCATTCGAAGTAGAACAATAGATAAGTCGTATGTATATTACATAAGATGTAGCAAATGTCAAGGTGGGGTATGACCTAAGGCGGCATCTCATCGTATGTTCTAGAGCGGAAACCGGGAACACACGGACATATACTCGTTAGACCTATCCGTTAATTTCATGCCCGTGTGAACTGCTAAGCACAGGCTGGAATTCTAAAGAAAAAAAAACCGGCATCTTTTTGCTTGCTCAGCACCTATGCACAGTCGAGACTCATTATCATCACCACAACCGAGTTCAGAGGGTGCAAAAAGCAAGAAGAACAAGCATCGCAGAGCCAACGTGTTGTTGAAACGGGCGACAAACGAGTGGAACAACTTTTGGACTCGAATACGATCTTTGTCCGACGTTGTACTTGCAGTGCAAGACGACTTTGACGAGCTTTTCGTGAGCAGCGATTCTGACGGAGAATTTGAACAGTTAGCGAAGGTCAACAGAGGATACACCTCGGCGGAAGAAACTTTCTTAAGGCTGTACAAGAAGCATAAGAACCTAGAAAAGATGTACGAATACCACCAGCAAGCAAACGACGAGGTAAGATCCTCGACGACTATGGGCTCAGAATCCCCTAACAGTCCTGACCTTGGCATCATCAGAAAAGGAGCCATTACTGAACTACAACATGAAGGCGAGAGCACCACTGTGGAGAGTACTAACTACGAAGACCTCGATATCTGCAAGCTCCGAGAACAGATGGAGTCTCAGCAACTGAGTCTGAGCCGCAGCTCAAAGTTATGTTTAGGAGAGAAGTTGTGGGACTACCGGCGCAATGCGTGGTTGACGCCTACGAAAAACGAAGATGAAGTTGAAGCACATATCGAGGACCATTCTCTTGCCCATGTTCCTCGCGAAGCACTACCCAAGATCTATACCAATCTTGTGGATCGTGGACGAGTCCTAAAGGAAGATAAGCATGTCAACCTCAAAGATCTCACGAGAATTATCAATGCCGGATGGATTGCTGAAGAAAAATGGGAGCGTGCAGCCAAGGGCCTTCCATGATATTATTGTCGTAGCATTATTTAGCCTAAATCGGTTATTCATTTCTATTTTGTATTTGGTCTACAGCAAGCTCGAGTATTCGAAGCTCTTGATCTATAAGCTCTGCACGCCGCTGCATTTCGTCAACTATTGTGATATCATCATCGAACAGTAGCTTCTTATTACTTCGGTCTATCACTCGCAGTAGACGAAACTTTAAATTCATCAATTCCTCAAAGCTCGAAGCAATATCCTCATTTAGCTGTCTATCTATTTCCCGGTCTAGCTCATGAATGGTCGTTATTTTATCTAATAGTGGTGGGGCATTGACTCCAATTTCTGAAGAATTGGAATTAACAATAGCAGCAAGAGACCTTCGCAATTGCTCTACTAGTGCCTTGGATTCATGGAAATGATCCTGCTGTTTTCGTTTTGCAAGCTGGATCAACTCCAGATGCGGAACCAGACTATCTGTCATGTCAAACATGCGATATCATGTTCCCCACAAATATGCGGTGCACGGGTGTACAAGATCCGAATTATTCAGTACCAAATAAGAAGTATGGAGGATGCTAGCATTTTCAAATCACTGAAGTAGCGCAGAGACTCCTGCTATATCATAATTCAACTGCCCACCGAATCTTCTTCTTCTAACTGGTCTCCGATTATTATCCTGTATACAATGCTATCGTCTTGAATCAGTCATTATCACTTATCTACTATTCCACTATGGAGTCTTCGCTTCTGAACAAATCTTTGTTTGCAAAAGTACCACCTCCCTCAAGTAGCACCATAAGCTTAGAACTGTTTTATCAGGACATTGATGCCGATAAACCTTTGAATGCATTGATAGACCAAACCTACCATTTACTTCGGAATTCACAGCTTGAGCAAGAAGTGAAGCTCAAGTTGTGGAAAATTCGTTTGTCGTTATTATTATTCGACGATTGTCTCCCTGTAGCAAAGCGGGAAGCAGTTAATTTGAATAATATCCTTTATGATTTGGAAAACCCAGGCACTGTTGATGGTAGCTCGTCTCGAATTAGTCCACTTCCAAAGAACAACAATGGCATGATAGATCACGAGCTTATATTGCTTATTTTGCGATTGAAATCAGCCCCAAACATGAACCTAGTCAACGAATTCTACAAATTAGCATATCAAGTCCGATTACGATCCTCCATATCCGATCAAGAATCCCTTATACGGAGATTATCTCGATTAAGTTTTGATACTATTGTCATTCTCGTTGTGAACAAGGCAAATTCGACACTTGCGAATCTATTAGGATCGATCCTTCATGAATTGGAAATGTGCAAGAAGAGTGAACATTACGCAGAACATGCTTCCAATATTACTCTCTTGTGGGTAATAGCCAGAAGCATAATGAAATCGACACTGTCAAAAAAGGTTGATGCATCAACTTTCGTCTCCAATATCAAGCTGAATTATTCGTCTACATTTGACAAACTTCAGAAACCTACGTTAGCAACATTGACCACCGTACTATCGCAAATAGCCCCAAATACTAGCGATAGCAAGCCTCTTCTAGAAAGCGACAAAGATATAATCACATTGAATGAGTTAGCCCAATTCATAGAAAGAGGAGACATAACAAGCAGAATCATTTGTGCTATGATTGGCATCTGGGACTTGCAATATTGCTACAATTTCCGTCTAGAGGATTCAAAAGTAATTTCGCCATTGCATGAAGATACGGATGAGGGATTACCTCTGATTGAGAGAAAAGTCGAAAACATGTGGTGTTCCAACTACAATCGAGTCTACGGACTCGAGTAGCTGCAAATCACCAAGGGCTGAACCCTACATACCTCGTGACTCGCCCTAATATCAGTACACCCAATTTGGTATGGTACATACACGTCCGCGCTCTGTGAGAAAAAATTGAAAAATTGGCCTCACCAAGTGACATATACATTAGACAAGATGGCTTTGCAGGACACCGTTACTCGTGAATACACCATTAACTTGCACAAGAGAGTATGTATAATCTGATATCCCAAGCGCAACCTTTGAATCAATATTTCGGCTACGATTTGTGCAATTTTTTTCGGCTTGAAGTCAAACAAATCAATTATCTCCCCTGGACGGATAGCCACATGCAACTGTTGTGTACTATACTTCTAGGGATGTATATATTTGCCATTATTGATGAAAAACGAACGCAACGAACGCAAAATTGAATAAGTACTAACATTAGTTACATGGAGTTCACTTCAAGAAGAGAGCCCCAAAGGCTGTCAAGGAGATCAAGAAGTTCGCTACTTTGCACATGAGAACCACTGATGTCAGATTGGACCCTAAATTGAACGTTGCTTTGTGGAAGAGAGGTGTTCAAGGTGTCCCATTCAGATTGAGATTGAGAATCTCTAGAAAGAGAAACGACGAAGAAGATGCTAAGGAGAAGTTGTTTGCTCTCGTTGAGCCAGTCAATGTTGCTTCCGCCAAGGGTTTGCACACCACTGTTGTTGAGGATGACGAATAAGTGGTCACGGTGTACGAGTAATTAGCAATACATATATAATAGCTGAGTTCTGTAAGTCACACGTTACTTCCAAAAGTGACAAAATAATCGGTAGAGAAGAGCATCACAAAGATTACGTATCTACAAGGAAGTATTTCTTCGTATGGTACTACAGTAGGCGTCGATACACTAAACGCATCAAAAGAGAGAAGTATACATGTTGCATTCAAATCAGTGTAACTATGACAAAATACCAATCATTGGCCAACGCAACATCAAGACGACGCCACACTTAAATGGTCTCTATATGGTATGAATTAATAGCTTTTCATCATATATGAATACATATAACATGTATACAGAAGCGAGTAATGCTCCAGCTTAAATTTTTCACCGCGACCGGGTAACCTTCCACAGATACAACTACTAAACTATGGATTATTCAATTTTCATTGAATACTTCCTAAAAAGACTCAATTTAAGTACATTGAACAAGTTGGTTTCTATTCCACGATCTAGCTATATATAGAGATTTGCATCTTGCTCATTTCGGGTAATTGCACTGGCTGCCAAATTTTCCAGAAATTCTTTGGCATACTTATGGTGGATACTTTGAGTAACGAAGCTGATGCATTCTAACGTATCCCTCCTTCCTCTTGTCCGATTATAGACACTTCATATATACCCCAGCACATGCATCTAAGACCCCATCACCAAATCTCTCCTGCATACCAACTTCCCCCACAAAACCGAGGTACTTTACTGAACCAAGTTGACGTTGATGCCATCGGTGCTTCCGCAGGATACAATGGAAGTAACTGTGCAAAAGCTGCTTACTGTCACAGCGAATACGCACTTTATCAATGATCCAACATTGAATAGATACGACGAGTTGCATGTTTCTTATGAACTCTTTACTCAACTCTTTCCAAGTAATGGCCAAGAACAACTGACTAGCGGAAACGTTGGTGTTGAGAACCGTTTTGTGGCACTCAAGCTTTTGGGAGCACCTGACTATTTTGATTATTTCAACTTATATCGGATAACTGCCGTTGTACATGATGCTCCTACCTCGAACTCGGTGATTCTTGTGAATAATTCTACATTGTCACGCTTCAATAACCAGATAACGATATCACAATGTATTATCAAGTCTGTGCCTTCTTCGTCGGTGATTTCCTTGACGTCTGTTTTCGTTTCTGTCCCAACTGCTGTGTATAAGATCTTGTCTAACATGCCCGCATTGACGCTCAGAACTAAGTTTATAACAGAATTCTTGCATGGAAGCTCGGGTGTTGTTAACGTAAGTGATACCATCAGGGATATCAATGGAAAATTGATCCTCGCCGAACCTGTTTCCCATGGTCGTATTGATGCAGAAACGAAAATAGTGCTTGTCAGTCTGGACGCTGGAGAAGATGTACCTCAGCTTGAATCCTCCAAAATTGAGGACGTTTTAGATGTCGCTTCTGACATTGAACTGGATGTTGATCTTTCTGGGTATCTTGCAGATTCGATCAATTTGAACGTACAACCTTCCACGAGCCACGGTTTCTATCCAAGACCCTTGGCCCTGCTGGTCCGTAACCCTGCCTGGAATAAAGATGATCCAGAATTGAATGTATACGTGACTGCAGAATCCATGACAAAGTTGGGGTTTCCTGTATTTGATGGAGACCTTGTGAAGCTTACCTACAAATCGTCCACCACAATAGTGAAAATTCACTCCTTCATCGAGCCCAATAACTTCAGCTCAACGTTCATATACATCTCTCCAGTATTACTTATTAATCTCGGAGTGAAAGAAGACGATAGAATATCTCTTGAGAGATTGCAGGCAAAATCCGTGGATCAAAAATTGACCGAAGTAGTCTCAGTTGCACAATCGGTCACCATTGCTAGAGTGTTATCACCAATCACTATGGACAAAACATACCAGGCACACTTCTTTGGTGGGCTCAAGGGTACGTTTAATGACCATGCAAAATGTGTCAAAACGGGAGACTTTGTTCCTGTGCTCCTTGACACTGTTCTTGCTAAAACTATGTTCGAGACACTGAAAGGAACAAAGTCAGAGGAAGAAAATAATGGATCTGATGATCTTAACATTGTTCCCACAGGGGATGCCGATGCAGTTGCATGGTTTAAAATTGTAGACATCAATGGAGAAATCAGAGCAGATGATCAGTTCGTCATAGATCCCTCAAAAACTCGCTTGATATCGTCGGGAATTGAATATGTCTCACCGCCCGCTAATTATCAGACTCAGTGGTACAATTACTTAAATTTGCCCCGCATTTTCAGCTTTCAAACCGCCCTTGCAAATAATGGCTCAGTCTTCAAATATGCCGCTGAACTAAAGAAAATACTCGCAACATGCATGGAGTCTCTGTCAAAGATCAATTTGAGGACTTCAGTTTTGTTAAACTCGATGACTAGAGGTCTTGGAAAGGCCACCTTAGTTCGGAGCCTAGCACTTGACTTAGGTATCAATTTGATCGAGCTTGATTGCTTGGACCTCATTAATCCAGGCGCAGAACTAAAGACAATTGGTACAATGACGGCTAAGATTGAGAAAACTTTGGTACAAGGCGATAAAGATGAAGCATTCCATATTCTTTTCTTGAAGCATGTCGAAAATCTTTGCGTTCAAGGCAATGAGAATGAGCAGGGTTCAAGCATTCATACTTCTCTCTCATTGAAGGTTCTTCAAGTCTTAGAGGATTTGCTTGACTCACACCGAAACTTGGTCATAGTCATGAGTTGTAATGACATAGATAAGTTGAGTGATAGCGTGAGACTGATGGTTAAATTTCAAATTGATCTTGGAGTTCCAACGGAAGCTGAGAGACAAGATATCTTCAAATTCCTCATTCAAAATGAACTAGACAAGGCTGAACATCGAGTTCCCGAGCCGTTCGAAGTTGTTGAAGAAACTCATGCACCCGACTTAAGCTTGGCTAATTTTAGGAAACGAGAAGATGTGAAGTTCCAAACTCTCGCATTACAATCAGCAGGTTTGACGCCAAGGGATTTGATTTCCATCGTCAAGAAGGCTAAAAATGTTGCTCTTAAGAGAATAAACAAATTAGCCCGAGCCACCGACATACCAGTGGGTCAATTGGTTTCGATATTCTCGGGTGGCTACATTGAATGGATACCTGAGGACTTCAACATAGCTACCAATGATGCCAGAAACGAATTTAGTGATTCGATTGGAGCACCACGAATTCCAAACGTTAAATGGGAAGATATTGGTGGATTGGATTTGGTCAAGGATGAAATCTTAGACACAATTGACATGCCATTGAAGCATCCAGAATTGTTTAGCAATGGCGTTAAAAAGAGAAGTGGTATTTTGTTCTACGGTCCTCCTGGAACGGGTAAGACTCTTTTGGCCAAAGCCATCGCAACCAACTTTTCGTTGAACTTTTTCAGTGTCAAGGGTCCGGAATTATTGAATATGTACATCGGTGAGTCCGAAGCCAATGTTCGTCGTGTGTTCCAAAGAGCTCGTGATGCTAAGCCATGTGTTATATTCTTTGATGAGTTGGATTCGGTTGCACCTAAAAGAGGTAACCAAGGAGACTCTGGAGGAGTCATGGACAGAATCGTTTCTCAATTGTTAGCTGAGTTAGATGGTATGAGTGGAGGCGGAGAAAATGGAGGAGATGGAGTGTTTGTCGTTGGAGCCACCAACAGACCTGATTTATTGGACGAAGCATTATTAAGACCAGGTCGTTTCGACAAGATGTTGTATTTGGGAATTTCAGATACTGACGACAAACAGGCCAAAATTATGGAGGCACTTACAAGAAAGTTTAAGTTGGCAGATAGCGTCAATTTGTATGACATTGCTGCCAAATGTTCATTTACATATACTGGTGCTGATTTCTATGCACTTTGTTCGGATGCTATGTTAAATGCTATGACGAGAATTGCGGGCGAAGCGGATAAAAAGATTAAGGATCTCAATCGTGAGAGACAGTCTCGAGGAGAGGAAGAAGTATCCACGAGGTGGTGGTTTGATAATGTTGCCACTAATGATGACACGACTGTTGTTGTTACCATGGAAGACTTCATAAAGTCGCAACAAAACCTAACGCCATCTGTGAGTGCTGAGGAGTTGCAGCACTACCTTCGGGTGAGAGAAAACTTTGAAGGAGGTAAGGAAGAAGCTAAGGATACCTCAAACCAAAATGGGTTCGCCAATGGGCATTGATATAGATAATAAATAGGCCAGTCATCTTCGAAACATGTACCCGTCTTCGAGTACTTGTTTAGCTTGGTTGATCTTCTGAGCCATATACTTGCTGCCGTTTTTATCCGGATGGTTCATCACCATCAATTTTCGATATCGTTCTTTTAACATTGCCTTATCGAAGCGAACAATGTCATCTCCTTCGATACCCATAATTAGTAATGCTTCTCGCTCCGTCATCTTGTCTTCGAAGCCAGCTCGAGGATATCGCTGTCGTAAAAGCTTGTGTATCCCTTCATGCGGATGAACCTTGCCATTATATGTCATTGTCAGCGTTGACGATGTAAGTTTTATATTGTTTAATGAAGCTATGATAGCCGGTGTGAGCAAATTGTACTTTCTGTAGGCCGAAATAGTTGACCTGGTCACCAAGGCAGCCACGGTAACTCCCACACCTACTATTATCGGAACCACCATACCAAGACGTCACAGGCAGCTGAGATCAAGCGGGTGCATTGGAAGTTGCAACGAACTTCTCTGATGTACGGGTGTGATTGCCTTAACTCATCAATACTGGGCCGACGGACCTTGCTTTGTGAATTCTGCGCATCAGAAGCGCATTTGCAGCTTTTTGGCATGCCTCTTCCCCCGTGGACCAAAAATAAATTTTTACGTCATGTCGGACTTGCCTTATCAAACTCCGACGCCGAGCGCGGCCGTCACTTACCGACATATCTACTATAGGTTTGAACCAGGAAAAGACATCAGCCCCAAAACCGTCTTGCCGAAGAATTTACGGCCGCAAATACTGCTTTCACTACTTTCCTGTTCATTTTAGGTTTCCCGTTCCTCCGGCTCATGGCACTCCGTCGGTTTACGCACGACACCATGCGGTAAAAAGTTGCCAACCGCGATATTTTTCATTACTGATAACATGTCCCACGCTGCTTTAAGTTGGCTTACTTGTCTCAACACCACGGAAACCCCCGATAAGGTGCTCCGTCGTTCCTCGATCATCGGAACCATTGGTCCAAAGACCAATTCTGCCGAGGTCATGGTCAAGTTGAGAAAGGCAGGTCTTAACATCGTTAGAATGAACTTCTCTCACGGTTCTTACGAGTACCACCAGTCGGTCATTGACAATGCTAGAAAGTCGGAGGAGTTGTATCCTGGTAGACCATTGGCTATTGCTTTGGACACCAAGGGTCCTGAAATCCGTACTGGTACCACTATTGGAGAGAAGGACTACCCTATCAACCCAAACCACGAGATGATCTTCACCACTGACGATGAGTACTTGAAAAAGTCTGACGACAAGATCATGTACGTCGACTACAAGAACATCACCAAGGTCATCGAGCCAGGAAAGATCATATATGTTGACGATGGTGTGCTCTCTTTCGAAGTGGTTGAGGTCGTAGACTCCAAGACCTTGAAGGTCAGATCTGTCAATGCCGGAAACATCTCTTCCCACAAGGGTGTCAACCTTCCAGGTACCGATGTCGATCTTCCAGCTCTTTCCGAGAAGGACAAGAAGGACATCAGATTTGGTGTTGAAAATGGTGTCCACATGCTCTTTGCTTCTTTCATCCGTTCTGGAGATGATATCAAGGCCATCAGAGAAGTTTTGGGGGAAGACGGTAAGGACATTCAGATCATTGCCAAGATTGAAAACCAACAAGGTGTGAACAACTTTGACGACATCCTTAGCCAAACCGACGGTGTCATGGTGGCCAGAGGTGATTTGGGTATTGAAATTCCCGCCCCTCAAGTGTTTGTCGTTCAAAAGCAATTGATCGCTAAATGTAACTTGGCCGCCAAGCCAGTAATCTGTGCCACACAAATGTTGGAATCTATGACTTACAACCCAAGACCAACCAGAGCCGAAGTCAGTGACGTTGGAAACGCCATCTTGGATGGTGCTGACTGTGTCATGTTGTCTGGTGAAACCGCTAAAGGTAACTACCCATTCGAGGCTGTTTCTATGATGCACAACACTGCTATCATTGCTGAAAAGGCAATTGCTTACCAACCATTGCACAATGAGATCAGAGCTTTGGCCAAGAAGCCAACCCCAACCACCGAAACCTGTGCCATTGCAGCCGTTTCTGCTTCTTACGAGCAAGATGCCAAGGCTATTGTCGTATTGTCTACCTCTGGTTTGACTTCGAGACTTGTCTCCAAGTATAAGCCTAATGTGCCAATCATGATGGTCACCAGAAACGAGAGAGCCGCCAGGTATTGTCACTTGTACAGAGGTGTGTATCCTTTCGTGTATGCCAAAGGCAAGGTTGAAAACTGGCAAGAGGATGTTGAGAACAGATTGAGATGGGCCGTCTCCGAAGCTATTGACTTGGGTATAATCAAGAAGGGAGACTCGATTGTCACCATTCAAGGATGGACCAGAGGTTCTGGTCATTCGAACACCGTCAGAGTCGTTCAAGCTTAGACTTTTTTGTAGTAATTGTCACTATCGTTACCCTTATGTAAGCTTATGGTTTATTTCACGCTCACTAAACTCTGACCACTTTCTATTCGATGACTTTGCTACCAGCTTCGACTAGGGTTCATGCTGCCCGTCGTTCTGTAGTTTCGATGGCCAGTATGGTGCGTAGAAGCTACAGCGATGATACTACTCACTTTGGTTACAAGACAGTCAACAAGGACGAAAAGGAAAAAATGGTCCGCGGTGTATTCTCGTCTGTAGCCTCCAAGTACGATGTGATGAACGATGCCATGTCGTTCGGTATACATAGAATATGGAAGAACCACTTTATCAATAGAATTGATGCAGGTATGCGTCCAGGAGCCAGCAGACCACTTGACTTTCTTGATGTTGCTGGTGGTACCGGTGACATTGCATTCGGCTTGTTAGACCATGCTAAAAGAGCTCACCACGACACCCAGTCCACTATGACTGTTGCTGATATAAACCCTGATATGCTTGCTGAGGGAAAATTGCGTTACGAAAAATCCAAATGGAACGACGGAAGTGATCGAGTCAAGTTTCTCGTCCAGAATGGTGAAATCATGGACGAAATACCTGACAATTCAAAGGATGTCTATACCATTGCTTTCGGGATCAGAAACTTCACTGATATACAAGCGGGTCTTAACACTGCTTACCGTGTTTTGAGACCTGGTGGAATATTCGCTTGCTTGGAATTCTCCCACGTTGAAAACGCACTTTTGTCACAGGTATACCAGGCCTACTCGTTCTCGATGATTCCTATGATGGGTCAGCTCATAGCTGATGATAGAGACTCCTACCAATACTTGGTGGAGAGTATTAGAAGATTCCCAAAGCAGGAAGAGTTCAAGAAAATGATTGAATCGGCTGGATTCTACGTTCCCGATCTGGGATATGAGAACTTGACTTTCGGAGTGTCAGCTATCCACATTGGTGTGAAACTCTAATGCTGTATATATTAATGTCATGCTGCCTTAATTTTTTTGTATCAAAAATTCTAAACTTTGCCTGATGTCCTCGGAAACGTTCAATGCCTTTATAAATTTTTCTAAAGCATCGTCATCAATCATCATATCAGATGCTTCCCTTGAGACGAAAGCAAGACCATTCAGTATACTGAACTTCTTATTGATTGTCTCACCATTTTCACCCGATGAACCCGTTATCGTAATATCGACCTGAAGATTCCGTATGTCTAACTTCTCAATCGTTATGGTAATTCCTTTCTTAACTGAGGTAGATTCAGGTATATCTTCGGTCATAACCGACTCCAAGTCGAGGTTCTCGGACGCTTGGGCGTGACCGTATGCATTGGTATCAGTGACTGCACTGAGGCCCAATAATTCTCGGTCTGTTATATCACTTGGCAATTGCAATGTATCTATGAGCTTCTGCTTTGCTTCTTCGCTTATGCCTCCTGTTTGTATGCCATTTCCTATGGTTGGAGAGTTTTCACTAGAGCCATCGTCGAGCAGATACAATACATTTCTTAAAAACAAGAAAGTTCTTGCTAAAGAAAAGATCTTAGGGATAACTTTTAGGGATTTTGTTTCAATTCCGTGTACTGGCACAAATCGCAAAGGAAGCTCTGAGTTAATACAAGCGTCGGTCGATGAGACCTCGCCGGTTTTCATGCTGAAGTGAAAATTGTCGTGATTGTTAAGGGCTGCTAAAATAGTGTCCTTGTCAGCATTGCCGCCTTCTGTGAAAGCTACGTCGAAAAGTTGAAGAATTTGAACCGGTAGAAACAACTCTTCATTGAACTCTAGACAGAGTACCCAAGCGGAAGAGCTGTCACTTAATTGTAGGTCGTTTCCTTCAATTTCTATCCCAACTTCTGCTCCACCAGAGAGTTGCCATTTTCTTACAACTGGATCATTGAGGTAATCTTTTTGGATAGTAGATGGTTTAACACCTAATAATGCATAATAATTTTTTCCAAACAAGTCATTCGTTTGCGTTTCGGCTGCCTTTCGATTGGCATATCTCCAGTCTTGCCAAAAATTCAAGAAGACACCTACAAGGTTGTCTTCTTCATTATTCAAGTGAACAGCACCAATTGAGCTAGAGTATCCTTTTTCCGCTTCCCACCCATCCTTAGTCATCTCAAACTGATAAATCGCTTTTAGCAAGGCAGCTATCTTATCCATGTACAAGAAAAGGTCCGGCCCGGTACCAGAGCACTTGTCCAAGTTGGCCATGTATAATAGATTCTTTGGAAACTGGCCCAACTTACTATTCTTAAGACTTGATAAGAGAATAGCCTCAGCATTTGCACTTTTGCTAAGAAATGACTCGTTGTTTCGAGTGAAATCTATGTTGATTGTATCTTTTCCATCATTATTACTGAAGCTGTAGTATTTGTCAAGTTTGTCTTCACCTTGGTGATTGGCCAGAGAAAGCGAAATTCGAAGTATTTCTCTGTCCGAGAGTATGTCAATATCGAGGAGTACGATTGAGCCAGCAATTGATAATCTTTTAAACTTCACTGGTTGATTGTTTTCATCTTGTAGAGGATTGCCAATGACATGAGTGTAGGCATCTTCATCGAGGAAAGTATCGAAGTTTAACAGCTCTGCTAAGCGCATGGTTAAGGATGCAGAATTTCCAAAAGACCCAGCCCCTTGGTATAGCATTTGCAAGCATTTTTCAATGCTGTCATTGAACACACTCATGGGAACAAGATGTTGAAATTTAGTGCGATCGCGATAATGTACTTTATTTTAGCCGTAAAACTCACACTCACGGTGAAATTGTCCAGGGTATCGTTCTGATGCCTCTAATCTCTATTTTGTGTAATAATGTTCACTCTATGTACTATTGGCAGTTGAACACCGAAATATATGTATATACTGCACATAACCACACAATCTGATGAGCCTTTTCCAATCTTCCATTTTACCTTTTAAGCTCCGCTCAAGATGTCAGTTTCTGGGGCAAATTTAGGACCCGAGATCTCAAAATTGGTGGATCCTTTTGTTCTCAAGCTCAAAAGACACCAGATAGAAGGTGATAGAGAAATAGCCTTGGCAGTAGCCCAGCTTCTTATGAGAGTCATCTCGGCAGCTAGGTGGACCAACCCTCATGAATTGATTGATTTGATCCGCAAGACCGGGAAAGTGATAATTGGTGCTCGTTCGAAAGAAATCATTAGCGGGAACATTATCAGAAGAGTTTTGGCTTTAATAAGGGACGAGATCGATACTGAAAATTCAGAAAGCACTCCTATGATGAGTTCAATGTTCAGCTTGTTATCGACAAGTCTGTACAAGAAACAGGCAGACTTACAGCTGCGGTCGAAGAAGCAAAACAGCGACCTTCGGTCTATCATTATACATGGCATACGAGATTTAGTAGACGAAATTTCTGCGGTTAATGAAAATCTAGAGACTATGGCATGGGATTTAATTCACGACAATGAAATCTTGTTGACACCTACACCTACCTCCGACACTGTCTTAGAGTTCCTTATTAAGGCTAGAGCAAAGAGAACATTTACTGTGCTTGTCACTGAAAATTACCCTAACGATATCAAAAAGACACACAAATTTGTCAAGGCATTGGTCGACAACAAGATAGATACGATACTCATTCCAGACTCAACTACATTTGCAGTGATGTCTCGAGTTGGAAAAGTTATTGTTGGTTCAAAATCAGTGTTCGCCAACGGTGGTTGTATGTCTAACTCTGGCGTGGCTAATGTGGTCGAATGTGCCAAAGAACATAAAACACCTGTCTTTGCTGTGGCTGGATTATATAAATTGTCGCCATTATATCCTTTCAGTCGCGATGACTTGATAGAGGTAGGAAATTCTGGTCAAGTGCTCAACTACGATGATTTCAAACTCATTGATAACGTTGAAATGGTGTCAAATCAGTTGGACGACTATATTCCTCCAGAGAATATTGATATTTTCATTACAAACATAGGTGGTTTTGCACCTTCATTTATCTACAGAATCGTCCTTGACAACTATAAGACGGAAGATAACAATTTAGAATAGTGTTGTCTGCTCAGTATACATCATTCACATTCATTGAACAATATATAACTTCGTAATTCGTAAAACCAGCTACATTACAGCTCCTCGTTCTTAATCGCTGGCGCTGCCTTGGAGTCTTCAATTGCAATGTTTACAATATTACTGTCTAAAGCCTTTTCAGACTTTGGAACAGTAATAATTATTGCATCATCGTCCAAGCTTGCCTTGATGTTTTCATGGTTCACGGGTTTCTCGAAAGTGTAGCTACTTTGCGATGTGCTTTCAAAGTGTGAATTTTCCTCATCTTTCTTGGTGGATGATGAGAAAGATAAAATGCCGGTTGACTTATCATAATTGATCAGTATATTCTTGTCTTTGGCATTAGCATCAGCAATACGAACAACATAACCTTCATCAGTTTCGGTCACATCGCCATTACCAAATCCGAAGCTTGTGTCGCTCAAAAGGGACGAAGAATGGAAAAAGTCGTCAAGTGGATCACTCCTTATTAGTGAGTTCTTGTCGAAAGCACTGTTGAATCCCATTGACAGTCTGATTCCGTTAAAAAGGCTGAGGTTTTCATCAAAAGCCTTGTTGAAAAAGTTGTTGAAATCGTGGTTGAATGTCGAAAGCATTTGAAGTGAGTTTCTCTGATGACTTCAATTCTAATGGGCCAGAGGTATTTATAACCTCATGGTCGTGAGAATCTTGCAGCCAAAGCAGAGTTCCTGCAAATGCGAGAATATTCGAGAAGTCATTTTTTTTCAGTGCACTTATGAGTCACGCACATCTCTGTTCAACTCTTAACATAAGTTGCATCAATCTTCGTCAAGGAAGGACCTAGATTGAGGCGAAGTTTTCTTCTGTAAGCCGTAGGGCTCTCTCTTTGAAGGGGGTTTCCTTCGAAATAGACTGTATCTAATTCTGGTAAGCTTCCTAATTCTTTACGCACTTCTTCAAAGCTTGACACTTGGTTATATGAGCACCAAAAGTCAGTTAACTTGTTCAAATGATTAAGGTTGTCAAGACTTGTCAACTTGTTCGAAGTCATATCAAGAACCTGAAGGTTCTTGTTATTATCCAAATTTTCAATCTTGGCAATACCATTATGCGATAAGTAGAGTTCCTCCAAATTCTCTAGATGTTCCAAACCTTCGATCTTCGTGATCCGGTTAGATTGTATGGACAACACCCGTAAGTTTTTAAGATTTGTGAGGTTTTCAAGCTTGTGTATACGGTTCTTTCCAAGCCAAAGCTGTGTAAGCGAGGGAAGTTCAAGAAGGTTCTCGCTCATGATCTCTACCTTATTACCTCCTAATTCGAGATTCTTCAAGTCTTTTAGTGTGCCCAAATTCTTTATCTCACGTATGCTGTTCTGGACAAAGTACAAATTTTCCAACTTCGTTAATGTTTCGATATTCTTTATGTTCTTAATCTTGTTGAATGATAGGTCCAAGATTTTCAAATTTACCAATTTCTTGATGTTACTGGAAATATGATTGATGCGGTTGTCGTAGAAATCCAATTCTTCCATAGCCTCAGGAAGATCCTTCACAGCAGTCATTGATGTTAACAAATTTTGTCTCAAGCATAGGGATTCTAACTTGGTGAATCGAGCAAGGTTCAAGTCTTCCAATGACAGGATCTTCAAATGGATCAAATCAACATAGTCTGTGTCTGATGGATACTCCCGTGCTAAGTCACTGTCTGCTTCTATCTCTTGCACATCAGGATCTGGGATCACTGTTCCTGGGTAGGTTACAGGTTCACTTCGTTCATGGTCTTCTGCATCGTCCTCTTGCTCATCTTCAGTTCCAGAAGATAACTCAGCCTGTTCAATTCTGGCGGCTGTATTCTCTACGTCCAGAGAATTGATCTGTTCTTGAGACCGGTTCTCGCTTTCATCAGCGGCAATCATATCGTCTCGTGGGTAAAAAGTTGAAATGCTCGCGAAATCTCTGCTGACAAAGAAGAACAAAATGGCAGGTAATGATAAAGAGGAACCTGAATAGTAAACATTGATGTTCTCAAACGAAGGTACGCTTTAAAGGAATGAACGATATGGGCCACATTGCGCTTCTATTACTCAGCGGCTCATAGTTTTACAAATTGTTAACAGACTTTACATTAAGACTAGAGGTAACGGTTCAGTAAAGGAGGACGTCACCGTCCACTTCATTATTTACATACTTTATAACTTTCTCTCTTCCTCGTAGATGTATTCGATGGCTTCTCCAACAGTCTTGATTTCGTCCGAAACCTTGTCAGGAATTTCCAAGTCGAACTCTTCTTCCAAAGCAACAAGTGCTTCGACAGTATCCAAGGAGTCCAATCCCAAGTCTTTTTGGAAAGAAGCATCCAAGCTGAGTTTTGACTCTTGCAAAGCGGCAACGGTCTTCAAGGCTTCGAAAGCACGGTTGGTAACCTCATCCTTGGAAATTGGAGGAGCAGCATAGAATCTGACAGGGGTCCATGCTCTGGTAACTACGGGAGATCTGGCCAAAACGCGGCTAGTACGCATAAAATTTCTCAACATGGTGATGGTTAGTCCGATTGTCCAGTAAATTTGATTCTAATGTCTGAGTTTTGGGTGGTGCACTAATACCTGCACATTGCACAGGTCTACAGAATGGGTGCAAAAACCATTCATTGCTAACTATATGGGAAAGGTGGGAAAGTCAGGGGTTTATAATGCTCTGTTCACCATGGTTCTCCAATTCAAAGCCGTTCTCTTTCCGCGACCGAAACTGAGACCGCTCATTGACGAATTATGTGTAGATGCTCTCTCGGCTGATACGCCAGACAATCCACTGGTGCTAGAATTCGAAGACGAGGTTCTGCTCGTCGTCTTGGTCAACCGAGAGCTAGGTGGTGGCTGGAAGGATGCACCATTCACACTGGACAGCGATCTCTTTTCTGCCAAAGACAGTGATATGACCGATGGTGTGTAGGTACTGTGTACCGAACTTTGCATGGCGCTGGCAGAATCAGCATCAGGGTTTAACTTCAAAGCTTCAATCTCCTCTTTGAAATTCTTCTTGTACAAATCAACCAATGCCTCATGAGAATTTCTCAATGAGGGCGAAGAAAGCTTACCATGGAGGATCAAACAACGGTTCAAAATCATAGTCAAATCAGTAAAAGCGCTCTTCAACAACCTGACCTTCTCCTTGTGTTCTTCCTTTTGGAAGCTTGGATCAACAAAGAACGTTCTGTACTGTCCAACACCTCCGTTGACAGGAGAGTCGACTGTACCGGCCAACTGTCTTGACAAGTCGTTGAGTGACGAATTGATTTCTGCCTTCTCCTTGAACGCAATGCCAATAATACTTTCCAATTGAACCAAGTCGTTATTCTTGTTGATGACTGTACGTATAGCGTTGTCTAACGGAGACAATCTGATGACTTTAGTGTCCTTAATGTCACTTCTGTTCATTAAGGTGGGGAACGAAAGGTGAGTTTCATATGTCGTTTCTTCTGTCCACATGTCAAAGATGGAAGTTGATCCAGGAATCTTTCTCATTGTGGTGAAAAATCTCAAGTCCTTGTTTCTAGCATACTGTCTTACACCAATGGATGTATTCAACAACTTTTCAGAAATTTCGCTTACAGGTTCGACAGTGCTGACATGCAAATAACGACCAGATTGGACCTTTTCTTTCAACTTGGCTGCTTCAGCATCCTCTGAAACAATTCTTGCACCAGGATAAAGTCTGAGCAAACGCTCATGGATAGAAGTGATATGCTCAAATGGCAAGCCTTCGTAGATTTGTTCCTTTCCTCTGATGTTAGTTGGGAACCCAGCACCAATAAATGCAACTCTGAAAAAGGCTGGACTCAATTTGTCCGAAGATTCCAAATCCAAGTATAATTTCGCAAGCTTGTTGTGCACGTATGCAAAACTCTTCAAATCATAGGTATGCTCGTTGTATGAATCCAACAATTCGTTGTAAGTGTCCGTTGCTCTCTCCAAACTGTTACCTTTGATGTAATTAGTTGCGATCATCTTATAAAGCATTTCCTTTCTTTCGAAAGAACTCTGCTGTGGGAACTTAGGTCTAAAACTGGGTGGTAAAATAACGTTGTGGTCCCAAGTGAATGTTGAGGCGTAGAGCTCTAAACTTAAAGCAGCCTGAATATAGTCGCCCTTGCTCAAGTGACCTTCGTACATGGTATGAATGAACGAATTGAAAAGTTCAGGCTTGTTAGCATTCTTGAGGTAAGCATTGATATTCAATCTGTGGAAAGTACGGTCGTCATCGAACTCTGGGCCAACAGGTACACTGTTTAAATCGTTTAAAACGACCAAGAAACCTGCCAAGCTCTCAATGAAATTGTAGAACATCGAGAAAGCTTCGTCTTCCCTGTCCAAACGGATGGTGACCTTCAACAATTCAATAAATGCTTGTTGCTCAATAACAGAAGGCTTGTAAGCATGACGGTTATAAATGTCATGCAATCCAACCAAACACTCTTTCTCGATGTCAATAATAGAGTCACTTAAGATATACTCTGATACAAGAATTGTCCACAATATCTTTACACTCACCCTCTGACACTCCAGGTTCTTCTGCAATGCAAAAAGTATAAGTTCCTGTAGGATACCATAATCATTCGAGATAAACTCGACTTGGTATCCTCCAAACTTTGTTAAGTTGAATCTCAACTCATCTTCTTCAACAGAGTCCCATGCCAATGCGTCCCATGCTTCATTCACTAAGAAAGCAGCTCTGTCTCTCACTGTTCCAGTTATTTGAATACATGCTTTTTTGGGAACCTCCGAGAGATGTTCGATTGCAACTGGTGCCATTGTACCTATTCTCAATAAGGCCTTCAAGTAATTACCCCAAATCACTCTGTCAAATTGCTCTGATTCCTCGACAGGAGGAATATAGTGGCTTAACAACAAAGGTCTCACAAGCTCTAATGCTATCAATGATCCTTCAGCGAACATCGCATACATCGAGAGCCATTTATCTTCAGGGAAAAACTTACCTTGTCTGATCAATTTTACACCAGAAATGAGGGTAATAAGATCTTCACCTTGGAAGTCTTTAGCAAGATACTTTGATGGGTCAAAGAAGTCGTCTGGGATCTCAGTGTTCAAAACTTCAACGTAACCTTCATTTCCAGCAGTTGCCTTACCAATCCTTGCAATGAAAGTGAAAACCGTTGACAATTCAACCAAGATTTCAACGAAAACTTCATCATTTACCACAGTATCAAGGGAGTGTTCTGGGAAAGGGTATTCTGATGGAAACAAGTAAGTAAAAGTACGCTTTGGCTTGAAATACTCATTTCCTCTAGCAAATTTGTTGTACCTGATAAGCGTTCTTGAAATAGCGGGCAACAACTTGCTGAGTGAGTAGCTCAACTCAACATCTGCTTTCTCCTTAGCATCCAATCTCTGCCAAATTGTAGAGCACACCGACTTCAAAATAGTGCAAGCAAGACGAGAGGCCTCAAAGTCTAGCGGCCCTAACAACACTTCCATTGACCAAACAACAGACTTTGATATCAAAGTTTTTCTAGTTTCTGGATCATCAACTAATGCTGACAGAAACAAACGGTTAATCAACAAGAGCTTACTGACTATGATTTTATGGTCCTTCGAGATAGATGTAGTCTTCCTTTGATGTAATGTATCTTCATCTGCCCCCAATCCACGAGTGCCCACACAGTCAACCAAGTTGACAATAATATCCAATGAAGGTTTGTGACCCAAGTGCACTTCTAATGACAAGGCGTAGTCAATCATATCCAAAATTAGAACTTGATCACTGAACAAGTTCGAGGATTGAGAGGAAAGAAAGTAGGCAACTGACTTGAACAAAGTACTCAACGATGCTTTGTACTGTTCTAGGTCAGTTAAACCTTCGACCGATATGATGGCAGTCTTTAATAGCAACAGGATAACGCGACACATGGAGCGTGACGAAGAATTCCAGTTAGCTTCTGCTCTCGAGAAAACTTCAGCCGCTTTGTTCAACAAGAAAGGACCCATTTGGGGAATATGCTTGTACTTTGCATAGAATCTGTTCATCAAATACAAGTATTGGTCTTGCTTGCCGAATAGAGTATCCAACAAATGAACAATAGCTTTAAAATTGTTGTCAAGAAGAATATCAATACCTGGAGCAGAAGGTTGTCTCGATGCAAAATCAACTATAGCAAAGAGTGAAGAAGTCAACTCAGGGAAGTATTTCAACAATTGCGAGAGATCAAGTTTGGTGAAGGATACAAGTGAAGCAGACAATTCGTCCAAACCCTTCGCACCAGCTTTGAAAAAGCGTTCGTACAGAAACACGTTGTCGATAGATACGTCAGAATTGTACACCTTTCCAATATACTCGGTGGACACCTCAACCTGAGCCATTGGCAAGTTATAGGTAGAAATTATCTCAATAGAATGAGTCTTTTTCTTGTTGAACTCAACTAATCTGTTACCAGATTTGTAAAGTAATTTACCTTCACCGGCAAGCACACCATTAACATACAAAGAAAGAATGATATAGTCGTCCTTAGGTAACTTTTTAGTGGGAGATTTGAGTGAAACACCATTAACTTTAACGATTTCACCAATCGACTCGTTAGGGAAAACGGACACAAATTGCCACGAACGCTTTTCTTGTTGATTGGACGCCTTGGCAAAATCAATCATTTCATTGTTGGGCGTGCTAACTTCAATTGTCAAAAGATCGTCTTTGGTGATGCTACTCAACAATGAGATCTTGCCTAGCTTCAAATAAATTCTCTCATAATTCTCAGCCAAAGGATCGTAGAAAATCGGCTTAATTCTTGCAATTGGTGTGTTGTTTCCAACTGGGTTGTAGTTGTTGCTGGCATGGAATTGATGTTTGAATTCTTTCACTGTGACCACTAATTTCTCAGCTCTAGGGTTCACAGCAATTCCGTGACTGGATCCAGCAATAATTCTGTCCACTGCTTCACCCCATCCATTGTTAACAGCTCCGTCGCTCTCAGGTTTGCCATTTGTCTTACGTTGGTTAATGTAAGAGCCAAAAAGTTTGATGGTGAACTGGTGGGCTTCACCAGATGCAAGCGATCCCTGGTTTCTCGAAAAGATTCTTGTGATATCAGTAACACCAGCAGCAACTCCCTTCTTCACTCTCTTGATCTGGGGCATATTGTTACTCTCCTTGATGTTCAAATCAATTTCTTCGGTCAACACTGCTACAAGGTAAACCCGACCACTTTCAACTTCGCTAGCAGGAATGTTCCGGAACAAAGCAGCAGATATTTTTTCGACATGAACCAAATCATCCACTGAATCGGTATGAACTGCAAATGCCTCAGTCAAACGTTTCTTCGAATTACGAATGTACATGTACGCAATCATACCTGCAAAGCCTGGAGGTTGATAAGCAGAGCTTCCAGAAACTGACTTGAAATCGACCAAAATGTGGGATGGAGGATCATTGATCGAAAGCTGATTCACTGGTGGATCCAAGGAAAACTGTTGAAGGTTGTTGTGGGCATTAATAGGGAAGTTGGGAGCCAAAGCACACAAGACTTGATTCATGGATAATCTTGGAGGGAGTGCGTTGTCATTTGATAACAAATCACCAGAAGTGGTGTCACGAGAAAGGATAGCCTTGTAACCGGAAATATCAGTGTTTTGATTGTCCAAATCATAACTGACAGCGTTCAATCTTGCAGCTCTAGAGGCCAACTTCTTTGGAATTTTGTCCAAAAGAAAGGTGGCTGTCTCCTTGGCAACTTTGGCTTCATTGTCAGTCAACATGCTGTTCAACAACTTAATTCTTGCCTTATCCAAATTGTAGTAGATCGTAGACAATTTGTTAAACAATCTAAACTCACCAATGGAATACAAGGCAAAAATATGAGACGTGAGTAAAACAAGAGCATACTTGATCTCTCCAAGAAGTCCTTTGCTAGCATTGCTGTTCAAATTGTAGACAGGGATAACTGGTGGAGCGAGTTTCAGACTAACTGGAACATCTGAATGAAGTTTACCTTCAATTGCCAGCTTATGGTTCAATTCCAGATCTTTGATTGTGGGCATCTGATCTCTATCACTGATATTGTTGTACTGCTTGTTCACTTCAACCTGTTCGATAGTGATCTTGTCAACTATGCTAACATAGCTCAATGGAAATACAACAATGGATGAATCGAGGCCTGGAAGCTGGTCAAGGTTCACAGAAGTGATGGTGAAGTTATTGGGGAAAGGCTTAACCAAAGCATATCCACGAGCCCAACGGTTGTGCTTCGTTTCGAAGATATACACTTCGTCACCAGGGTACAAATTTTTCAAATTCTCATTTGTTAAATTGGGGTGCTTCTCAAAAGGAAGGAAGGGTTTAATAACTTTTCCACGAAGGAAAGAGTCAGTTGGTTGCCAAGTCATGGACAGAATCCTTTAGTTGGGCGCTTGTAATAAAATCAAACGATACTTTCCACGCACAAGCCCACCACAATCCCCCGGAATGCAACCAAAAAAGTGAAACTGTCACGTGCGATCAATACAAACCACGACCGGAATTGAATAGCCTTTGATCCTTATTGGGTAAATTACATGCATGTTGCTAGACGGGCCACCAGAAGCCTACTTTGCAAACCCGGTGACGATGTTTCCTATATATCAGGCTATACAAGTTCTTATGCAGCTATGCCATGAGTCTGAGCCACTTTTTGGCAATGTCCTTCACATCTCTTAGATTGTATTCTTGACCACCATCCCAAATGTAGCGATCCATTTCAGTGCGGCCAGTATCAAAATCTAATTGTTCAAGACTGACATACGATGATCCCTTTACAATTTTGTAGCCAAAGTAAAGAATCACAAAAACGATAAGGGTCCCGTAACTCGAAAAGAAAAACCATGTGTTCCATTCACCTTTCAAGAATACCACCCATCCCATTGAAAGTAATATGAAACCACTACCAAATGCACCCCAAATAGCGGTATATGGTTGGAAAATTGACTTGTATGGGTAGGATTTATCATCTCGACTGATAATATCTGGACGCTTTTTCAAGCCATAGTAAAACCGAATGTATGATATACACATCGAAAACCATACCAAGATACCTGACGAAGAGATAATACCGGTAAGGTTCTGGAAAACCCCAGTAGCTCGCTGGGAGACGCATATGAATGCGAGAAGTCCGAAACTTGCTGCACAAAGTACAGCATTATAAGGAATTCCATACCGATTACAATTCGCCAAAAACTTGGGAGCTTTGCCCTGTAGTGCCATCAGGTAAACTGTCCGAGAACTCACGTAAAGCTGGGCATTTCCACAACTGACTGCAAAAAATACCAAGAAGCCATTGACGACAGAGCACATTCTACAAAGACCTGCTGACTGAAGTGCGACGATCCAAGGACTTTGAGCACCACTTCCAAACCCAGCGTAAACTTTGGTTTCTATTCGGCATTCTGAGCCACCAACATATTGGACTGCAACGTTTGTCTGGAAATCGCTCACACTAACACCAGTATTGCCCAGTGAATATCTCAACATTCTGGGATCACCGGCATAAACATTGATGCCAACCAACAACGCTGCCAAACAGTAAAATATAAGTATACGCCATAATACTCGTCTAGTTGCGGAAGGCAAGGCTTTACGAGGATTCTTTGCCTCACAAGCAGCAACACATACAATTTCCGTGCCACTGTATGCGTATGTAACCACCAAAATGGCAGTGAGTAGCGAAAGAGCCCGACCAGCGGATCCTCCTATGCCATCACTTGGTGTAGATGTTCCATTATCGTGCAAGTTGAAAGATGGTCGAAACAACCCAAATATGATGTTATTATCGAAGTCTGATTTCAGTTGTGTCCAGTACTTGAAACCAAGAGAAGACGTGCCAAATCCGCCTGTGTTTAACACAATCATGAAGATTAAAAGAATCAGCATGAAGATCAACTTGATAAGACTTGAAATATATTCGATTTCGCCAAAGATTCTGACGTCAATCAAATTACTGAAAAGGATAATGCCGAGAAACAAGCAAACAAATCCCGCACTAGCACCTTTGTTGTCAACAATGCTGATGTTAGGATAGAAGGAAAGCATGATAATGCTGGCGACAATTTCACCCGCAAGCCCAAATGCGAAACTTGCAAAATACATCCAGCCTACCGCAAAACCAAAGGCATCCTCGACAAAACGAGAGCTCAATCCAGATACACCATCAACCACTGATACAAACGTAACCATTTCACAAAATGATACAATGGTGGCCAAAATAATAGATCCGCAAATAGTAAAGGCCAATAGTGTTCCGAATCCGCCTGCGATCGTGAATGCCTTTCCACTATTAAGAAATAAACCAACACCTAAAGTTCCTCCGAAAGAAATCATTTGTAGGTGTCTCATACGCAACTTTCTTTGTAAGAACTTTTGAGGGACACTGGATTCTTCCGATCTCTCCATCGATGAGCTGAATGAGTCAGGCATTTTCAAATCATTATAGTCTTTCGTATTAAACGTATGCCAACGCATGTCTTTGTACCATGCGTTTTCAGGTTTCTTGATTTTGTTGTTATCTCCTTGGAAATATGTATGGTCAGAATGAAATTTCTCTCTTAACTCGTCATTGTTCATTATTTCGAGTGTTTTGGGGCCATTATTGACTGAAGAGCTAGCCACCTTACTTCGAATGGCATCATCGATTTGAGTTTGTTTCACGAATCGGTCGAAGTCTGGTAGTGAAGAGAGATTAAACACTGATTCAGCTGTGCTTGAACGTGCCGTTTTGGCTTGTAAGTATGCATCTAAAAATTTAAAGTTACCATTCATTTGAGTATGGGTCCCGTCCCGAGCCAACTGGTCGATAATGGTTGAATCAACCGACTTTCGTGATCCTGACTCAGTATCTACATCGTTGAAATCGCTGTGAGTTTCTTCTTTGGCTGGAATGCTGGAAGAGGCGCTGGGAGGAGCATTAAAGAGAATATTTCGAAGATTCAGAATGGATGAGCTATCAGACTGTGAGTCGTCTTCTGGGCCCAAAGTCGGTCGCAGTATACTTGCGTTATCATGCTGTCGTGTATTAATATCGGGGAAGAGCCGAGAGGGAAGCTGGGAGTCAGTTTCCGAAGCGGTCTCCATTTTAGTAATGAGCATGTCTTATCTCACTTATAAGGTTCTGGTGTATGGGCGCGAGAACAGAGACAAGAACTAAGAAAAAATACAATATCTTCACTACAAAGGAAACAACCTATCAAACCATGGATACGTCCTCGCATCCATCACTTGAGGGGTTGCGTCAGAAGCCGATATGTGCAATGGCAACGACACTGCGCCAGTGGGTGTGAGCAAGCTCATCGATCCCGCCAACAATAGTCCAAAAATATGTATATATTGATGTCGTCAATAACGACGTTTCAGCTGTTACGCTGAAAAGAACAGATACTACACTTGATCTAAGCCAAAAGGCAAAGAGATTTGAGGTGCGAAAGGGGAATCCGGCGCCTTATATAGCACTCGGGTCGTGTGCGAGTCATAATGCTGGCTGCAACGGCAAAGCTGAATTTTCAGAATCTGCCACGTAGGTTGGGAAAAGAGTTGGAAAATGGTTTTTTTGGTCTTAGCTACCTGCAGAATTGCTCAGTGGCAATCTCTACGGCCCTCAAAATTTCTCCCGTCTTCCATGGTCTTCTCTGTCTCCACACAATGCCTATGTACAGTATGAATTTTTTTCGCGATGCTCATCGCAGCCACACGCCACCTATTTCTCTTTTCGTTATATTAGATATCCTCTAATTTTTTTCATTTCATTTTAAATTGCACAATGGCCAGTTTTAGACATAGAAGTAGGGAACTGAAAGCCCCTAGACACCATGCGAAGAAATATTTCGTTACGAAACCTTCCAGCAAGAGAAGAAAGGCATACAGAAACTATTATGAGCAGCAGCCATCCAAGATGGTTTATGTCGAAGAACCAGAAAGCGAGTCGGAAGTTAGCTACTCTGAGGAAAGCCAGAGTAATACCTCTTCCAGTTCTGACTCTACCTCTGATTCCAGCTCTGACTCCAGCTCCGACTCAGACTCCGAAGCTGTCATGTACTACGACGACCTTGCAAGTAGCTCCAGCGAACTGTCTGATAGCGAGTCTCTGTCTGACAGCGACTCTTCAGACTCAGATAGCTCGATAATCATTCTCGGTAACGAAAGTGAGGTGTCCAGCTCTGAGAGTTCTGATTCCGAGACTGACTCTGAGCTTGACAGTGACGAGGACGTGCACGAATTTGACTTATACTTCGACTCTGAAGGAGAAATTATTGACATGAATGATGAGTTAGAAGCAGAGGCTATCGAAGGTCTTTCTGACGAGTACGACCTGGATGAACAGGTGATTGAGTACTACGACTCTGAGCCAGAGGATATTCTTGACATCATCGACTTGAATGACCAATTGCAGGCTAGAGCCATGAGACAAATTGCTGCTGCTGAAGATGATTCCGATGACTCTTCTGTGACAGACTTGGACATCGACTACTCTTCTGACGAGGACCGTTTGAATGAGCAGTTGCAGCTTGAGAAGGTTAGACAAGATTTTGTGGACATAATGGCTAGCGATGACGAGGTCTCTGTGTCAGACTCTGAATACGAAGTTGACTACTTGTATTTGGACTCTGACCTCGATATGGATACAGAGGATTCTGATGAAGAGTTGCTCGTCTTGTCTGACATCGACGAGTCAGACTCTTCCAGCGATGACGAAGGTATTACCCTCTACAGACACAGATTCGACTTGCCCGAGCACGATTCTAGTGAGGAATACTCTACTGATGACGAATTAGCTTACGACTCCGAAGACGACTACTTGGTTGCCGATGACTCTGACGATGATATCGAAGTCATTGACTTGACTGAGGACTTGCAAAATTCAAAAGATTGTGAATTGACTGAACTTGACGATCACACTTACCAGTTGAACTTGAGGTTTCCAGCCTTGATTCGTGAAGAATTGAAAATCCAATTCTTGAAGCAACAAAATGAATTGGTTGTAAGCGGAAAGTTCGACATCCGTGACTCTGACACTGAAGAAGAATCTTACGATGAAGAGATAGATCAAGCCGAGGAAAAGACTGAGTCCACTGAAGTTGCCGAAGTGGAAGCTGACAGCGACTCTAGTGATTCATCTGCGTCTTCCTCATCTTCCTCATCTTCCTCATCTTCATCTTCGTCATCTTCCAGTTCTAGTTCATCCTCGCCATCATCGACCTCATCCGAACTGGCAAGCGAATCTGAGAGTGAAATTGAGTCGGACTCTGACTTGGAATCTGAGGTCCAAGAAGATGCGGAGCGTCTCATCAAAGACTTTTCTAACCAAGAAATCAACTTTGAAAAACACTTCTCGTTCGACAAAGTCATCAAGTTTGACGAAATCACGGCCAAATTCTTGAAAGATGGTGGTTTGGAGTTGATCATTCCTAATGAAGGTGAAAAGATTGATAACACCAACGCCATTGATATTGCTATTGACTCCGAGAGTTCTTCGGAGGAAGCAGAAAATAATGAGGCTTAATATATGTAGAGATGTTTATATTATATATTGCATTTGAGAATTAAATATTGTAGAACATCGTGAGAACAGTCAAATTATTCGCTTTCTTTCTTTTTGGAATGCACTTGAACATCCACCTCCTTTTTAGGGGCAGATGACTCGGAGACGGTGCTCTCAACGTCTTCCACAACTCCACGATCACCCAATTGCGTGATGTCGTAGCCGTTGGATGAAAGATAGTCCAAGAATGCTTGGTCTTCTTCTTCAATACATTCTTGACTCACTGAAGGACAGAAGAATAAAGCCAAAATGGCAGAAAGGAAACACAAACCTGAAGAAATATACACAGGACCCTTGATTTCACCAAGATGTCTTTGAATGACTGGAAATACCCAGGTTCCAACAAACGCACCAATCTTACCAACAGCCGCAGCAATACCATAGTATTGACCACGAACAGCAGTGGCTGAGGTCTTCGAGGCTAAAAGTCCCAAGTTGTCACCTGGTCCGAACTCACCAAGAGCATAGAAAATACCAAATACAATCACAAATCCACCAACTGGATGCGACAATGACTCGTACTTTCCAGCCATGCAGAAACCAATAACACCTTGAAGAGTGACACCAATGGCAATAGTCAAACGAGGACCGATGTAATCAGCAGAAAGGGCACCAAGGAAGGCACCAGGCATGTAAAACAAGTTAAGAACAACATTCCATCCAAAGGACTTGTACATGTCTCCTGGAGGAACCAAAACAGCAAGAATGTTCGTTGAGTAGGTACCAAAAGCATAGACAGAAAAGTCATAGATGAACCAAATGAGCGAAACAATAATGAGACGGAACCAGTAAAACTTGACAATGAGCCAGTATGGATATTTCTTTACTTTCTTCATGTTAGTCTTCTGGAATGCCTCACCCTCCTTAAGTTTCAATCTGAAAAAGAACAATGACAATGGGGGAATACAACCCAAACCCAAAGTCAATCTCCAGACAGCACTTAAATGATGCACCGAGAAAATCCACAACAACACTAATGGGACAAAAGCACTAACGACATATCCCAAATCAATCATAGCATTGGTGAACCAACAGAAATATCTGTTTCTCTTACCTGGAGGAAGCTGGTTGGCAAATTCCGAAGCAATAACAGATGAAGTAGGGTACTCGGCACCGATAGCAATACCCAAGAAGAATCTAAAAGTGGTAAGAGCCGCGAATAAACCCTCAGGGCTACCGTTTTTACCCCACGTACCCACAGCACACAACAACGAGAACACGATCAACATGACAGTTGCAGTTAACATTCCACCTTTTCTAGAAACACGATCTGAAATGTAACCAAAGCCCAATTGTCCCACGACAATACCCACGAAAGCAATCGACGAAACATTGGAGATGGCATTCGAGTTGGTATACTTCTCGCCATATAATCTCGATAAACATGCATTTACGGCAGACATACCATTATTGATGTAACCGTCTGAAAATAAACCTGCACCAGATGTAAAGGCGGGCCACAAGTTCTTAGCTTGGACTTTCTCCACATGAGAGTAAACCGGCAAGTTTGGATTTGCTTCAGAATAACCTGGCAAGCCGTGTTCGGCTGTAGCATTACCATCCCCTTCATCACTCGAATTGGTGGCTTGGTGGCGCTTTGCATCTAAAATTGCTTCATCTCTAGCTCTTCTTTCGGCCTGAAGATTTTTGTATGACTTTGTAATGGTTATCTCATTTTTCAAGTGTCTTGACCAGCCAAAAGCGAGGTCAGAGAATGAATGAGGAAGATCTCTAGTAGCCATTATTGTTGGATGTCAATAATAAACGTATAGAAATATGCACTAGTTCTCGTCGACACAAATTAAGCGAGTTATGATCCTCGTATTGGTTTTATAGCGGGGAATCATTCAGGCGCGCCGTACGACTTATATAGACGCTCTGAGCTATTAACTGATAGCACGAACGTGGTCGATGCAGGACTTGATGCACCTCTGCATTTTTTAGTTTAGGGCGGCCTAGTTCCATTAACGGGTGATGAAAATATCCTGAGGGCTCAGCCACCTACGACAGCTTGCGTAGGAGTCCAATTTTCGGATCAAAGGGGATGAAAAAAATGTGCTTCTGTAAATGTCAAAAAATTTGACATGCTTACGTCAAAAACGCACAACGTGATAAACGTCCGTAATTGTATCAGTTGTGCGAAATTGATCTACAGTGAAGAAAAGGCAAAAGAAGTTCCATGGGCAACATGGTCCATTACCATAATAGATGGAAGATTTACCGAGAAAAGCACCACGCACTTCCCCTCAGGGCGCCCTGTTGCTCGGTTACGATGATTCTGGAAAATGACCTTGCAGACGACTCCCCACACGACTTCTCATGCAAGGCCCCACAAGTTACCTAATCGAGCAGGAATCTTAAACTGCTCGTAATTTGTATTGTTAAAAAAAGGGTGTAAGCAACGGTTATAACTAAAGCTACTGTCGCCAATGCAACTCATACGAAAAGCTATTGTTGGTTTAATGTATTTTTCTTGGCATAAGCACCTCTCGGCAGTCGCATCGTGCCAATATATTTTAGGCTTTGCCCACGTGCTACTTCCATTCAATTTTCCACTCAAGCTCATCTCCAGCCATAAATGGCACAACTTTTAAGCCATCGGCTCCTATGACTTGTGGCACGTTATTCTTCCTCTTGACTAGTACGCAGTGGTCTTGGTTTACTACTTTTTCTTCTTCAATGCCGTAGAAACGTTTGCCGAAATCGGCCACAAATCCTCTAAGCTTTGGAAGGGCATCTTTCTTATCAAATGCATGGGCAACGTATGCAATGGCGTGGGATTGTGTGTACACTCCAGCACAAACGCCTACATGACGGGCCTTTGCGTCAATAGGATGGGGAGCGGAATCCGACCCGAAGAAAAAATAAGGTTTGCCCGAAGTTGCAGCCTTGAGCAATGCTCTCCTGTCATCGGGAAGCTTCGCCACAGGCTTGCAGAAATTAATAGGGTTGCCGGCCCAATTGTCTATCGTGAGTTGAAGATGGTGAGCAGTAATTGTAGCCGCAACTTTGATCTCATCGCCCTCTTTGTAATCCTTGTTGATCTCTTCAATTGTCTCGATTGCTGCTCGGGTCGTACAATGCTCCAAGATGATCTTGAGCTTGGGGAAGTCCTCGTGCAACTTCTTGAGAGCTGGAAGGAAAAGGGGCTCAGCGTTCAAGACATGGATATCTTCCTTTTCGTCATCGCTGGGTGGTTTTTCTCCATGAAGATTCAACACGAGATTTTCTTCTTCAAGAGCCTTGAATATGGGGTAGAAAGAGGAAAAGTCGTTGGGATCGACTCCGGCAGATGAGTTGGTAGTCACTCCTGCGGGATAGCATTTAACTCCATGAATTGCTCCCAACTTGGCAGATTCGTGTATAAGCTCGGGAGAAAGCTCCTTGCTAAGGTAGAAAGACATAAGAAAAGTTGTCTTTGGGGCCAACTCAACAAGCTTCTTCTTGTAGTCTATCACTTGTTCCAATTTAGTGATAGGAGGAACAAGATTGGGCATAACGTAGGCAATGGATACTCCTCCTTCCCTAACAGTAGGGGTGATAAGTTCCATCATTTTGCCATCACGTAGATGCACATGCATATCGGCAGTGACGCCCAAATCGATTTCGGTTGTCATGGTGATTTCGTAGTGAATTTTTCGGTTTGAGATACGGACAGTCATACATGCAGGCCAGATAAGCTAGAGTTGGTTGATCACAATGAGTACAAGGAGTAAGAGTAGTAGGTTAATGTTGTCTTTTGAAGAACGGATAATTCATGAAAAGATTTATTCCTTTTTGTCTGAAATTTTTGATTTTTGCACTTTATTGAACGTACACAATCTCACCATCACAGTTCAGAATCCAAACCACCAGACATGAAAAATCATCTAGCACTCGTAATATATCCTTGCGTATTTCCTTACTGACAGAGTAAGTAAACCAAAACGATAAAATGGTATATGTTGATTTCTTCTTAAGGGATATCCCAGTTGCCGGAACTGAATTAGTATTTTCTCACTGTAGTCTACGTTTACTTACCATTGTCGAACAAAACTTCCTCAGCAAGGCACTCAAATGTATCCCATGTTTCATTTTTCATTTTTATCTCCATAGTTCCTCCTTTGGCAAAGGTATGCGACTTTCTTCTCGGCTCGTGGCCCATGCGCATAATGTGAACCTGTTCAATCGACGGGCCCTGTTTCCATTTTCGTTGTAAGTCACGCAATCCAAGTCTTAACTCTTCTTTGGAAGTAAAGAGACGCTCCAACTCTGCTGCACTCCTTTCTTTCTTAGTGAGGTATACAATGTATTTGTGCCAGAGTGGAAAGTCGTTTTGTGAACGAAGCAAACTGAGCCTAACAAGAAACGTCGCTCGTTGGCTTGGTGAAAGATAGTCACCAACATTGTTTCGATAGAGTACAACCCTATCGTTGCACTCTTCTGGTGACATAATTAAGTGGTGGGTTTGTGACGGGTGCAAAATTGGAACCCCGAGCCGCACGATGTTTCGCATTTAATTCATGTATCTGGTCCTCTCTTGAACGATGGGATCTGTTTTTCTCCCCCACCTACATACGGGATGGCATGTGGATCAAGCCATACTTTCTGAAGATGAAAGGCTAGTAATAATACGTTTTGGTCACGATAACGACAAAGAATGTATGATAATGGACGAATTACTATATGGAATTGCTGACAAAGTCCGCAACTTTGCTGCAATATACTTATGTGATACTGAAGAAGTTCCTGACTTCAATACCATGTACGAATTATACGATCCTTGTACTGTGATGTTCTTCTATCGCAACAAGCACATGATGTGTGACTTTGGAACTGGTAATAATAACAAGCTAAATTTTCGACTAACGGAAAAGCAAGAGCTCATCGACATCATAGAAACGATATATCGGGGCGCCCATAAAGGCAAGGGTTTGGTAGTTAGTCCACGAGACTACAGTCGGCAGAGACGAGGATAGTATAATTTCAATGAAACATTAGCATTTATAATAGTTCACTCTACACTTACTGCTTTTCATTCTGGGCATAGAAAAAGTTGACACCCAACAATTGCAGCTTGCCTCCATGTTTTTTAATCCAGTCTCTAACACCAGAAGAAGGGACACCAGTGCCCCAGTTAGGTCTATCCGAAGGGGCCGAGAGCTGGGTCGAGGGGTCTTGTTTGAAGAGCAAGAACACATAACGATGCTTGCCAGTCGACTCAGGTGGTGCGGGACCGACGTAAGACAAAATCTCTTTCCCCTTCGAGTAATCAAGGATGGTGCTAAGAGATTCTGCATCTTTACCAGTTGCATTCAAGGGCAAGTCGGTTACAATCCAATGAGCATACTCAGACCATTTGTGATCGGAGTTGGATGGTGCGTCTGGGTCTGTTAAAACTAAAGTAAAGCGGTCTTCTTCAGCAACCAGCAATTCCTCCTCTTGACCCAGCGAGTTGAGGGTGAATTGGATGGTTGGCCTTTCTTGAGTTTCAGCCACCTTCAACGTGTTACCCAAAGCAACCTGATCTTTTCCATTGTACTCAATTGTCAATAACCCTTGTGTATCGAACTTGTCGACCACATCAGGAATGATTTTATGCTTGTCATAAGCCTCGTCTAATGATTGCGAGATCGTAACTAATGTCATGGCGGATACTCTGTAGGGATTATAGGATTGAGTTAAATTGAATTTGGGAAGAAAACGATTACCTACTCTATGTCTGATAAATCCTGTTCTCAAACAATTGAGCATAATCTTGCATTCAATTTATAATCGCACCAATTGTGTGGACTTTATATCATTCGCTGGGGGTAGCAATTGTCTAGATGCAGGATAACCGTATCGGCCACAATGAATAGACGCCATAGTATTGACTTCATTCTCACATTAATCATGAGTTAGACGGCACACTTTTGCCAGTTATCTCTGAACCCGTTATTGGTAATGATTGAAAACTTTACACAATTGAGTTTTGGGTACTATGGTATACCATAACCGGAGTCACGATCGAGAGGTTGCTGACCTTCTTCCAGGTTATTACTATTGTGAAATGGATCTGCGTGATTGATTCCTTCTGCTTTAGTTTCTTGTTCGTTTAATGGATCGGTGGGAGCTCGGGATTGTCGAACTTCATCTTTGTTCTCGGCATCGGGGTTGGCTATACCATGAGTAGGATGATTGATTTGGGAGTGATGGTGGGAATAGTTTGTGGCGTAAGTCGGGCGAGACATCGTGGTGTTCATGTATCCTGTTTTCTTTGGCTTTTCCTCTTCTCTTGGTACAACGTCGATGAGAAAGTCAAACATGTCGCTCTTAGTGAGAGCAGCAGCAATATCTGATTTTTGTAACGTTCTTCGCTTGTTTTCCTCAGCGTGAATCCATGCTCTCATCGTTAACTCAGTAATGAATACATCGCAGCCTTTGGCAAACAATATAGGTGCCTCGGCACTGATCATTTTGACATCTTCATCGGTTTTCATGACTTTTTTGATCCGGGCTAATGGGAGCTGGTGGTTTTTGAAGTCATGATCGTCGTGTTCTATCAGGTTGATCGTTTCTTGCCAGTATTGCATCATCATATCGCGATAACGACCAGTAAGCCCTTGTCCTACGTTGTGGAAAGCACCTCCCGGTTGGTGCTGTTGTTGAGCGGCTGCTTCTTCAGCTGCTGCTTGTGCTGCAAGCAATTCAGCCTCGTCAACTACAGTCTGTGTTGGTGCTGGTCTTGGAGAACCGGTATCTGGAGGCTGTTGTGAGAGCTCAAGCTCTTCACCGTCGTCAAGGTAGCCATTTCCATACCTTTCCATTATGTAATGATCGTGTTTATATGAAATTTGTGGGCTGCTAGCGAACTAAACTCGGTAGAACAAAATCTGTATACACTTGGTGATGTAATTTTTTTAGTGCGAAGTCGGAGGGAATCATTGCAAGGTGCAGGATGGTTCACCATATGAACAATTCTATATCATCCAAGTTCCAAGTACCTTCAAGTGACTGTAATCAGCTGCTGGTCCATCCATACCAAGTGCAAGGTCCTTGAGGTATACAAAAGCAACAATCACCAAAATGTAGAGCACAATGTAGATGAAAATAGCCACCGGGCGATACAAATGGGCGTAGACCACTCTTTCCATGACAAATCCAGACACAAATATGGCAAAGTACAATGCCGGAACGTAATGGTGCAAGTAAGTGACTCTAGACATCACGATAAATGGAAGGTAATGGAGAAACCAACCCAATAAGGGAAGAATTCCTTGCACGAGAATTGACTCCCACTGTGGGCTGAATACTCCATTTGGATAAAAGTCCTTTTGACGCTGCCAACGCCATAATTTTGTGCTGAAATAGAAAAAGCTCAACAACACACAAATCGTACTGAACCAATTGACTACTGGATTACCCACAAGGAAGTATTTTGTGACTGACATTCCCCAACCACACATTCTAAGTCCACGGTTAATGATGGGCCATTCCCACCACTCAGATGCTAACTTATCAAATTTGTCTGGATCAGGAACTAGAGCGCTGTTAGAGGCCATCATTCCATAATTTATCAAAACAAATTCTTTCCAAAACTTTGGTTTAGGTGGTACAAATTGGTCCTTCGGCTCTTGAAGTTCGTCATTTCTATGATCCTCAACGTTCCACCACGTACTTTTGTCCCTACTAAAAAGTGAATGTTTACATATCACTTCTCCTTGTTGGTAGCCCCATGCTGGATAGGAATACCCAGTTGTTGCCAAGTAGCATCCTAGTTCCTTGTGACGCAATCGGAAATTGGTAGTTATAGGGTGCAATTCATCTGCTGCCTCATCCTGATGCTCGGGCGACAACGGTCTATCTTGTTCCTGGATCTCAACCACCCATTCATCCTTTAGGTCACTTCCATCAAGATTTGAATAGCACGACACTTCCTTCTGAGAGGTCAGGATGAACGCAGGAAAAAGATGTGAATGTAAAAGGCAGCCAGTGAGTTTGTGGAGAAGCCTAATTGTGTCACCGTCCTTCACCAACTGCGAGAGCGAATACGTTTGATTTGGAAGGGGTTCCATCGAAGCATATTCTCCTCTTGAACCAGCTTCCCAATCGAATTCTACGATGAATTGATTATTGTCATCCTTGAACCCGTATGTCGTAACCTGCTGTTGCTGAGAACCTTGTGGATAATCATGGGGATGCGAATGCAACAAGTTTGGAGAAAGACCCTGCGATCTCAATGTGATAAGAGAGCCAAAGGCCACAGACCTAGGACCATATTCAATTGAGTTGTTTTCCAAGGAAGCTTGTAATAACGTTGAGACAGATCCATCTCCGGTTCCAGACTTGTTAAGAACGAGAAAATGAATCCTGAAGCAGACCAAGTAGAAGAGGAATGGCACCACTATCAAGGAAATGATTCGGATAATCCAGTGTTTGATGTACAGAACCGAAGACAAATGATGTTTGCTGCTTGAAATCTGGTAAAACTTGATGAGCAAATCGTAAATAATATAGAGTCCAATCAACGCAGTAACGAATAAGCCCACCCATTTCACAGAACAGACACAGCCAATGGATAAGCCAGTTATAGCAAGCCATTTGTATCCCTGTCTTGTTAAAAGTTTTTGTTGCACTCTAAGTAAGTGGATTTTCACAAGACAATAATAGCATAAGACGGTGAAAAAGAGAAGCATAGAATCCAAAAGAATGAATTTGGACAACGTTAAGGAGATCATCTCAAAAACAACCATGAGTGAAATAAGCCATACTGTCCATGGATTGAAACCACTTAATACTGCAGTTTTGTATGCCAATGGAGTACACAACACTCCAAATAAGCAATTGAAAACCCTCATGATCACATAGTTGCAGTTTTCAGGGAAGGTTTCTCCGCTCTCAAACAGAAAGCTACCATCATAGTCTGCAATATAACCAGACAACCCCACTAATAACTTGCCAAGTGGTGGATGAACATCGAAGTAGAGTTCCCGTTTTAAATAATAAGATCCAAACTTGCCGAAATGGGCTTCATCCCATACGACAGAATCCGATGCACTGATCCGATAGAGCCTCACAAAGGCCGATAATCCCGTTAGTAAGAAAATTGATCCGTATGTGTGCCATAAATTTCCAATTGACCACGAGGCTCTTTTTGAATCGATTCGAAGATTGGAAGTTTTTTCTATGATATCATCAACCGAAGATGAAGTTGAATTGTAATTGCGTCTTTTAAGACCATCCCGCAGGTTTGAGAAGTCATTTCCCGAGGATTTGACTTCCATCCCAGTCTAGATACTGTACAGGATGAATATTTTTGAGTTGATCGCCTGCACGAGAATATTAAAAATAGCCTTTGTGCAGGGTAACGTAATGTGTGAATGTTAAGATAGTGCATGCAATATTTCCATCGACTTTAAGTATTCCGAAAGAGCCGGCTGCAGCATATATCTCTAGTAGTCTTCTTTTCATTTTTATTGTGCACTTTTCGACTCTTATTCAACGTACGTAGTATTTTCGACCACGTAGTAGCACACTATGGACCATAAACCCAATGGCTTGACTCGATCAGCCACTCGGATTTACAAGAAACATCAATATGGAAGGATCGGTAAAATGGTGCTCCTTCCGGCCAAGGTATGATCAAATTAGGACCCTGCTTTGTAATCAGCCGCACAGTTAGATGCATATCGGATGAGATGAAGTGGGATATTTTGGCAATGAAAGAGGCCATGTAGCCCAAATAAGATACCCTGAAAGCCATACTGTTAGTCCACCTTTTCCGAAAATTTTTCTGAATTTTAAGCCCTGATCACTACTGTACGAGGCTAATATTGCAGATTGTTTGGAATATTTGGCTGCAAGTTCGCGCCCCCGCTGCAGGGTTTCGATCGCATAATAGAATTAATCTTTCCAATCTTCTTTTCTCTTTTTCACTATGGAACAAAAGAGAAACCTGGAATCTCTGTCAAGACTGTCCGATGACAGCGAGGTACTGCCAATAGAGCCAATACCTTACGAAAGAAACGAATCGGCCCTGGAAAATAATGACGACTCTGGCTACAGGACCCTTTCAAGAAGACAGTCTTTGATTGAAAGGGTTCAATCAAGATACTCGTTTTTTAACCTGGCTCTCAAGTCGGAGAGAAGAGTGTTAGCTACAAAATTTGTTTGTATCTACATCTTGATGGGAATATTGACGCTCGGAATTTTTTCTATTTACTGGGGTGCCATGTATCAAAGGATGGGTCGTATTAAGAACCTCAAGATGTTAGTAATCATGGGTGACTCTGAAAAAGTTGGAAATGTGGATCCAGTTATCGGTGACACCATGACTCAGATACTTCATTCGGACAGGGCCAAACATTACGGTACTTGGGAAATAAGGTCATACCAAGACATTGCAAAGCTGGCCGAACGTCATAACAACAATACCGTGGAACAGGAAATTAAACGAATCATTCATCATCAGAAATATTGGTCGTCTATCTACATCAAACCAAATGCGTCCTACAACCTTTTCCAGGCGATACAGCTGGGAGATGGTTCGTACAATGCAACCAATAACACGATTCTTCTGATTTACGAGACCGGTCGTGACTTCTTGAACATGAACCAATATGTGACTCCAAGCATTCTGGCCATCGAAAAAATGTGGCTCAAGTCACAGTCGAATGTTACCCAGAAGTTGCTAAAAAACATGGATAATAAAAGTAAGGTACTCAGTAACGAAAATTCGTTGAGTCTCATTTCTGAACCGATCATGTTTACTTACCAGGATCAAATCCCGTACACGAATCCTGTTTTAGTTGCACCTAATCAAGTGGGACTTATTTACATGATTATCTTGACGTTTTTCCAAGTGGGATTTTTCAGTGATGTACATATGGCAGTCGAACTGACTTTCTCACTAAAGCGGCCACATTACATCACATACAGACTTTTGTCCTCTACGCTTTCATATTTTGTGTTATCGTTATTCTTTGGCTTCGTTTCCTTGGCCATGCAAGTTGATTTCACGGCTGCCTTTGGGAAATCTGGCTTTTTGATTTACTGGATGGTTTGCTTCCTCACCTTTGCCGCCGTAGGTCTCGCCAATGAGATAATGGCCATGATTCTTATCAGAATTTATGCGCCTCTCGTGGGATACTGGCTCATTTTGTGGGTGCTTGTCAATATTACTCCTACGTTTGCTCCGTTTGAACTTTCACCAAGGATTTTTCGCTACGGATATGCAATGCCTATTCACGCCTCTTCGGAAATCAGCAAGGTCATTTTTTTCAATACTTGGAAGGGCAAAATGGGTTACAATTTCGGTATTTTGTTAGCCTGGGTGGTACTCCAATACGCAGCACTTCCTTTTTGCATCATGTGGTTCCAAAGCTCCATGAAGAAAATGAAGATGGCTGCTGCTGCGAAAGCTGCTGCGAAAGCATCCTGAACTTAAATCATCACACGATTTCTTGTGCGCGACACGTTTGTTTATACAGATCATATCGATATACATACTAAAACTTTACGTCACTATTTATTTGTGAAGGACATAATCCATTAGTACAGCTTGTTGCTGAGCATATTTGCTAACTTTCTCATTAAGAAGATATTGTGTGAGAGATCAACAGGCAACAATGTCGAGACCTCCACCAAAGGAAGACATCAGAGGTCAGCTTTCTGATATACAACTGCGGTTGTTCCGAAAGTCTGGAGCCACAAGAAAAGAACCACTACAAAACCAAGAGAACATATTCCGTCCAGGGGCTCAAGGAGGAAAGCCATCATCTTCAAGACCGTCAACGGCAGTTACAACAACTCCAAGTTTAGGACCTGATACCAAGGGAAATGACATGAACTTCGTGGTCGGCCTCAGTGAAAACTTGCTTGGAGAGTGTCGTAGACTCACAGCAGAAAACCGTAAGTACAAATCGAGATCCAAAGCAGCGACCGAAGAGCTCCAAGAGGTCAAGTCCGAAATGTTGCGCTTAAAGATGTCGTACGAGTCCTTGACTTCAAAAGAGCTGTCATTCAAGGATCGAATTTGGGGCTTGGAGTCCAAAATATCCTCTTTGCTGGAACAAAACGCTTCGCTAGAGAAGAATCACGCCAAAGTGTTAAAAGATTACAAGGAAAGAAATGAGAATTTCGAAATACTTCAAAAATCTTTCGATGAATTGAAAATCAAGCTTGAGGATGAATCCAATGATTTGCAGAACTTAAGACTGTCCTTAATGAATGAGAATAAAGAACTTAATAAGAGGATACATGAATTGAATAACGAGAATGATGAATTGCACACAAAATTAAATCAACAGAGGTCAACCTCTTCTAATGAGGAGAAAAAAGAGAGCGAAAACGCACATTTGGACCTTTTCTTTAACGAAAATACCAATATCGACGACATCTTGGACACATCGTTCTCACCACCTGAGTTTGATCACATTAAGAACCTTCAATCTCCATTGCAGTTCGAATCGTTAAGAACGAACCTCACTCATGCTAATCGAATAATTTTTAAATTGCGTGAACTAGTTTTAAACCTGAGTAATCCTTCAAAATCTACACAAAGCCCGAAATCGATTGACGCATCTGAAACTATACCAACTGAGGTTGTTCAGCGTTCTAAGACATTGTCTTCGCCCAACAAGAGGAAGTCAAAATTAATAGTCACTGAAGATGAAACTGCTGAACCAGATGAATGGGACCACTTTATGGAAGGTATCAACGAACAATCACCATCCAAGTCCAATGAAATCGAAGATGCTCTGAGCAAAACAAATACTATGGCGGATGTGCCACAATTGGAGTCAGACACTGAAGCGGAGGACATTGAACCTACTGCTGATCATTCTGCCGATCAGAGTAGACCACTCGGTTACTGTGATATCGAGGATTACGCCAAGGAGCACGGAATGATTATTTTGGATGAAAAACGCTATACAGAACTTTGCTCTTCCGGATTGAAAGCCAGTGCTAACGACGATCTTGAAAAGGAAGCTCATTCGCGAGGACTCAAATTACTCAGTCTCGAGGAGTTCAGTGTTTTGAAAGATGAAAAGAGTATGGTGACAGAACTACAGAAGAAAGGCTTGGTAACTATTCAGGAAGACTCTTATAGCGATTTGATGCAAATCAAAAGGAAGTTTGATCTGCCATCAATAGAGTATTTGAAGTCCAAAGCAGAGAACATGAACCATGTATTACTTTCCGTACAGACCAATGAAGATTTGCAACAAGCACAGAAGAAGTTATCGAATCCAGATTACGAGTACCTTAAATCATCTGCTTCAAAATTGGATGCCAAGATTGTGAAGAATGTGGAATACAACAATCTTCAATCAAAAATCGAGAAACTTCAGCATTCATCTAATAATCCACAAGTAAAAGACTTAAAACGTCATGCAGCTAAGCATGATTGTACCGTCATTCCTACTGAAGAATACTCCAGTCTTATTCATCCAAGTAAGGACTCACTCAAATTAAGTGCGGCAAACATGGGACTTGCCTTAATATCCAGGCATGAACACGAAAGATTGCTTAACCCATCCGAATCGCGGGCAATTGAACAGGTTGCAAATTTCAACTTGGCCGCTGTAGGAAAGGATGAACTACAAGAGCTCAGAAGTTTGAGAGATGACCCGCAAGTTCGTTTCATTGAACAACTGGCTCTCAAGAAGGACTTGAAGATCATACCAATTAAGGAGTATGATGATATGACCACTGCACTTAATTCCCCAACAGTCAAGGCCCTCAAGTCGAATGCGCAAAAATTGAACCATACAATACTTCGGAATGAAGAATTCAACGCGTTGTCGACAAAAGCAAACACTCCTAGCTTGAAAGATGTTAAACATCATGCGGAAGGACATGGCTTGATCACTCTAGAACAGAAGGAATACCTCAAGTTATTCAAACAAGCGACTGAACCAACCTTAGCAGAACTTACCTCGTTGGCTTCAAAGAAAGGAAACAAGCTAATTAATGATCAAGAGTACGATGATTTGACTAATAAGATCAAAAACCCAAGCGTCTCTTACCTCAAAGAGAAATCCAAGCTGGAGGGCTACCTCTTGGTTTTGGAAGAGGAGTTCAGACTGATTGACCAACTTGCAAAGACCCCAAGTATTAATCACCTCACAGAGAAAGCTCGAACTCACGATCATGAGGTTGTACCAATGGAACACTTGAGTTCCTTGAAAATTTTAGCACATAACCCTCCACAAGAGCATTTGAGCGAGATGGCCGGCAATTTGGGAATGTCAATTATCAATTCAGAGGAATTGCAAGACTTAACGCAAAAAGCTCACAAACCAGAGTTGTCCTATATTCAAGAAAGATTGCAAGTGTTTGGTCATGAGTCACTTCCAAGTAAGGATCTTGCTTCGCTTAAGAGCGCAGCCGAAAAGCCACTGCTTGATGCAATTGAGAGAAGTATCGGTGAGTTGGGATACACTCTACTCACTCTTGAGGCTCATAGTAACCTTCTTGAGCGTGCATCAGCCTTGGAGTCATTAAAGACTGACTTAGAAGCAGCGAAGAGAGACTTAGCTACCAAAACAGAAACGATTGATACCTTGGAATCATCAGAGAGAAGGCTCAAACAGCTTGCCGACGATCTCACAAAAAGAGTAACTACTTTGGTCGCTCAAGTTGATGAATTGAGTAACAAGATTGACTCCCCAACAGAAGCGTACTTGAAGGATGAGGGCCAGAAACTTGGATTTGAATTGGTGCCATCGAAAGAGTACGAGAAACTCATGGCCCAAATCGAGAACCCCGGAGTCAAATATCTTACAGATATGGCCCATAAATACCGATGCACGGTCATAGAATCATCGAAACTAGAAGAGCTCCAGACATTTAAGAATAACCCCACTTTTGATTTCTTAGAGGAGAAATTGACGGCGATGGGCTACTCCGCCGTTGATACGAAATATCATAACAATTTGAATCAATCCGTGAACCAACCCAACAAGTCCTTCGTTGAAGAAATTGCCATAAAGATTGGTCATGCTATAATCGAATGCGAAAAACTTCAATACTTCAAAGACTTGGATCAGTCCATTGGTAACATTGAGTTTATAAAGGAAAAAGCAAGCCTTTTGAGGCACAATATCATCAAAATCGATGACTACAATGAACTTTCTCGCAAAGCAGAAGAGCCAACCGAGAAAGAGTTGGTCGAGAACGCGAGAAAACACGATCTCAAAATCATATCAGAAACGAAGTACAACGAGCTCATGAACACCTCAGAGAGCCCAACTCTAGAGTTCCTTCAAAGCAAGGCAAAGAGCTATAACAGTATCCTTGTTGAATCTGAAAAGCTTTCCGAGCTTGAAGCTTTAGCCCATCACCCTTCATTGGAGAGAGTCACCGACCTTTTGCAAAGATTTGATTTTCTGGCTATTGGCAACCATGAACTAGACAGTTTGATCAAACTCCGTGAAACTCCCCCCAAAGATTTCTTGCAAGCTAAGTCAGAAAGTCTAGGACTCGCATTGGTCAACACAGACGAATTGTCGAAGATTAGAGAATTAGCACACCAGCCAACTTTGCAACACCTAGAGAAACATCTCAATTCCCTTGGTTATGTCCAACTTGAAAGAAAATCATATGATGCAATGAAGAATTTGGCCGAACAACCCACCTTAGAACATATTCAAAATAAGCTTAAATTGATAGATTATGAAGCTATACACCGCAGTGAATTGCAATCTTTAAGGGAGCCTACCCTTCTTGCTCTTCAAGAGTCTGCCAAAAAGCTCAAACACTTAATTTTGGAGAGCCTGTCGCACGACGAGCTTTTGAGACAGGCTAATAACCCAAATCAAGAAGAATTAAGTACAGCAGCTGCGAGATATGGACTTGAACTCATCAATAAAGAAGAGTTGGGAAACCTCAAGCAGATCTCCACCAATCCGACTCTTGACTACTTGTCCTCGTGTTGTGCCAAGAAGAATTTGGTAACAATCAAGGAAAGTGAATTAAAAGACTTGAAGCAACAAATCGAGTCTCCTAACCTCGACAAGACCGTGAAGAATGCGAAGAAATTAGGTTTAGTGACTCTCCTGAGCTCAGAATACAATAGCATGCTTACGAAGCTACATAGCCCAAGTGAAGATGAGTTAAAAGACCTCGCAAAACTGCAAAACTATGAGGTGATACCAAAGCAGAAGTACAATGAACTCATTCAAGTTTCGACAAATCCAACCATCGAGCAATTGAGTGAATTCGCTGTCAAACATAGTCACCAAATTGTATCGATTCCGGATCATAATGAACTTGAAAGACTTGTGAAAAACCCAACTTTGGAAGAATTAAAAAAGAATGCCGATAAACTAGGCTTCAAGGTCATTGATATGAAGACATACAATCTGCTTGAAATGCCCTCAGTCAACTCGCTCAAGGTGAGCGCCAGAAAACACAATTGCGAGGTTGTCGATTCTGCCGAGTATCAAACTCTCAAGCTAACTGCTTCAAATCCATCATCTACATTTTTGACCGCCCAAGCAGAAAAGAACGATTTCAGATTGGTAGAAAAATCAGAATATGATGCCTTGATTAAGCAGATTGATTCGCCCTCCGAAGACTTTATTGTCGAAAAGGGAAGAGAAATCAAATTAGAGGTAATGCCCCAGAATGAATTCGAAAAGTTGAAGAAGATGAGCCAATCACCACCCCTTGAATTTATTAAGACAAAAGCACATGATATTCAGCACCTTGTTCTTCACGAGGATGAGTACAATGCTTTGGCGTCGAGAGCAAACATGACTATTGAATCATTAGCTGCAGAAGAGGGTATGGTGGTAATCTCAAAAGCCTCACACACAAAACTTCGAGAAGAAATTGACAAGCCTTCTCTAACTCAATTACTAGGCAAACTAGAGACTATGGGTTATTTGGCTATTTCGAATCAAGAACATAAGCTGCTTACGGCTGAAGCTAACAAACCGCTTGACGAAAGATGCCTGGAAGCAGGCTTGGAATTAATTGAACCCGAGATTTTGTCACAGCTTAGAGTTAAAAGTGCCTCGGCTGAAAGTAAGGTATTAGAATTGCAGAGCTCTCTTTTGTTAATTAAGGAGGAATTGAAGACTCAACAAAACTCATTAGCAATAGCAGTTTCACTGCTTGAGAATGAAAAAGATATCAATGCTCGCAATATCACTGAGATCGGGAACTTAAAAGCAGAATTGAAGTCTTTAAAGTATGACTCGGATCAGCCAACGATTGGGTATTTACAACTGAAAGCCGCTGGAATTGATCACTGTCTAATTTTAAAGGCTGATTATGATCGGTTATCCTGCAAGGACTCCAAGACAATCGGGGAACTTGCCACTGAACAAGGCTTGGTCACCCTTGAGAATAAGGAATTTGAGCTGTTGAATAGGAAAGCTTCTTCTCCAACAAAAGATGAGATCGTCTTTTTCTCCAAAGCATTAGGGTTAACCTTGGTTGAGAGTGACAAATGGGAGACACTCAAACACGATTTCGAATTACCAAGCATGGAATACATAAAAGAGAAGGCCAATAATTTCAATCTGATCGTGCTTGAGTTGCTGGAGTATACCAATTTGAAGAAGGTGGCGGAAGAATCACTCGAATCACGCGCTGCATCAGTAAATAAGCTTGTCATTGACAAGGAGGAACATGCCTGTCTCTTAAGACTTGTTAATGAACCAACTATAACAGAGATTGAAAATTTGGCATGCAAGTTTGAACGCCTGCTTGTTTCGAACCAGGAAATAGGCAGGTTGCATGCCATTGAAAAGGAACCATTGGACGTGAAAGCAGAGAAAGAAGGGAAGCAGCTAATCTTGACTGAAGATTACAAGACGATGCTCGAGACTATTAACCATCCTACCATTGAATTCTTGGAAGAGAAAGCTAATGAGGTGAAATATACCATCTTACCTCTCGAACATCACGATGAGCTCAACAGAAAAGTGCATGATCCTACTACTGACGAAATAAGAGGACTTGCTGCAGTGCATGAGATGGAACTTATCTCTTCAAGTGAGTTGATCTCGCTCAAACAGTCAGCACAAGAATCAATTGAATCCAAAGCGGAGAGACTTGGAAGCTTAGTGATGTCTAAGGAAGAAGCCGAATCACTAAGAAACAGAGCAGACAGAACATTAATGCAACACGCAAGTGACGAGAAGATGCAAATAATCTTTCCAGATGAATTGCAAAGTTTGCAGCAACGGGCAGACAATCCATCCATCGACTTCATTTCTGATTATGTTGCACTTTCAGGCTACGAGGTTGTCCCAGTACTGATCTTGAACGAAATTAAATCGCAAGCAGAAGAATCTGTCGAGAAAAAGGCAGAGAAAAATGGCTTGAAGATGCTTACTTTGAAGGAGCACGAAGACTTGCAGAAATCAATCGACTCACCCCAACTTGCTTACCTCAAAGAAAAGGCTAGTAATCTAAGCCATGCCTTAGTAGACTCTTTAGAACTTCAGAGATTGCAGGAATCTGATAATGAGACACTCGAGGATAAGGCTAGTAAGATGAACTCGGTCGTCATAGACAAAGATCAATTTGAAAGTATTTCGAATCCTTCGCATTCCATGTTGATCGAACATGCTGCAAAGACAGATCACTCACTCATACCTACTTCCAAGCTACAAGAGCTCGAACAGTTGGCCAAAGAAAGTTTACAAAGCAAGGCAGAAAAGGAGGGAAAAAGGATTATTTCAGTGATTGATCTTGAAAATTTGAAATCAGAAAATGCAAGACTCGAGAGTCATATTCAAGGACCTCCTTTACAATTCTTGATCGAAAAAGCACACTCTCACGGACATGATGTGGTCGAATCCGAATCTCTTGACTCATTGAGAAAGAGAGCAAATGAATCAGTGGAGGCCATGGCTGAAAGAGAAAACAAAATCGTTGTAAATTCCAGAGAGTATGATAACCTCGTGATCATGGCAAACAAACCTTCGATTGATACGATTAAGGAACATGCAGAACACAATGGACTTGTGGCAGTTGCAAAGGAGGAATATGACGGACTCCTTCGTGAATCAAACGAAACATTAGAAGCCAAAGCCGTAAAGAGTGGCTTATCACTTATCACCTCAAAGGAGCTCAAAGACCTTCACCAACACAAGAACCTGCCTAACTACTCATACTTGAGTGATAAGGCAGGAGCCTTGGGTTTTTCAATGATCTCGTCGATCGAATTGGCTACATTGAGAGAAAGTGCTACGAATCCAACACATACTGAGTTAGCGGACAACGCCTCCAAGAGAGATCTAGCTATAGTCCCAACCCAGGAATTAGAAGACTTGAGGAAAGAATTAGAGCATCCGACTATCGATCAGATTACTGATAAGGCGAGGTCCCATGGCATGACAATAATCGAGAGCGCTGCTCTTATGAAGATGCAAAATCGACTCGAAAACCCCACCGCCGAATATATAGTCGAAGGGGCGAAGAATCATGGTCTAGAAGCTATTTCTGTCGACAAGCTTGAGTCGTTAGAGAAGAGCTTAAAAAACCCGGATTTCCTGTACTTGGAGCTTAGAGCAAAAGAGAGAGGCTACGAACTAGTCCTGGCTAATGACTTAATCTCCATGAGAGCTGCTATCGAATCTCCCAGCTTTGAATACTTGAAGCACAAATGTTCTGCCCAAGGTCACGCCATGGTTTCAGAGGAGAATTTGCGGACCCTTGAAGATGCTGCGAATCGAACTACAGAGGGCTGGGCCGAGGAAAACGGGGTTGTCGTACTCGACAAATCAGAGTATGAAAGCTTATTGGAAAAATCAGCTGAATTACAACAGTACGCTGCAATGATGAACGATCCAAAAACTTTGGAAGATCATTTGAAACCAAGAGGCTATACTGTTTCAGAGATAAATGAGGATCAAAATTCTGAACACATGATTAAGCGAATGATGGAAGATGGCTATATCGTGGTCAGGAGAGATGAACCAACATCGGATGATATTTCTTACTTAAGTTCATGGCTTAATGATAAGTCTTCAGTTCGCGGACATACACGAGAAAGATCAGAAGACAGCACAGAGAAATTTGCCGATGCCGGATCGTCATTCGTTTTGAGTGAAGAAGAATTGAGGCGAAGTGCTGATGTTCTTGGATACGAATTAATGAAGGTAAGCAACAATGATAACGCTGCAGATCATGCTGACGATAATTCCACGGCACCACAACCAGACTCTACTTTGCCTGTTGAGACTCTGGAAGAAGTACTTGACGAGGCTGATCTCAAGAGGATAGCAAAGGAGAGGAACTACGTCTTGGTTCCCAGAGATTCCATAATCACTACAAACGACGAGCAAGGCTTGGATCTTGACAATATTACAGTGATCCCCACCGCATACTTCAGTAAGCTTACGAAGAACACCGAAGACAACATGGCCAATGTGGACGACGAAGCATTTGAGAATTATGCTCTCGAACGTGGATACGTTCGCAAATCTGAGATTTCAACACCACCTCCTTCAACTGGTGTCGATAGTCACAAATCACCTGGTCCTCATCCATCACCGGATGTATTCACTCCGCCTGCAACCAGTAGGTTTTCGGAAAAGCAGCGCAGATACTCACCTGCAATTTCGACATCACAATCCATCAGGTCTAATATGTCTATTCAGTCGATACCACGTAGTATTAATGCTTCTTTGCAGACTGCGGACATCTTTTCCATGGCCACAAATGTCTCACTTACGGACACAAGTATGATCCCGGCAATTACACAAGTTGTCATCGGTGAGTATTTGTTTAAATACTACCGCCGCTTGGGAGGCTTGAGTGCTATCTCTGAGACAAGACACGAGAGATATTTCTGGGTTCATCCATATACTTTAACACTTTATTGGTCAACCTCAAATCCAGTTTTGGGTAATCCCGCTGACGTAAAGACTAGGGCAGCAGCTATAGTCGGCGTCGAGAGTGTGGAGGACAACAACCCATTGCCCACTGGACTTTACCATAAGAGTATTATCGTCCGTTCTCAAGATAGATCTATTAAGATCACTTGTCCAACTCGTAAGAGACATAACATTTGGTTCAATGCCTTGCGTTATTTGATACACCGTAACATGAACGAGCTTTCTTTCGATGTCGAAGAAAACGAAGATAAAGAGGGAAGCGAATCCCCAGGAACTAGTGGTCCATTATTCGATACCGAAGACAGACATGCTTTTCCAAGAAGTAGCCTGACAGCAAGCTCGCAGATGATTCGCAGCACAAGCAATAGGAAACTCAGTCGGCGGTTCAGCACCTTACGAAAGGGAAAAAATTGAAGGATATAGCGTGCAATGTACAAAGTTTATAGAAATCCATGATTATCCTGTATCATACTCCTGTGTATTAATTCTGGTGAGAAAGAAATGACGAAATTCAAAATTAATAATCACCTTGTAATAGGGTGTTTCGTTTATCCGAGTATATCTTGTGGACTTTCTTTGCCTCTTCGATACGATTTCAAAGCAAGCTCGAGACATTATGAACGCTACAGCTTCATCTGCCCCACAAGAACCCTTCACTGGGCCAAACTTGAACGTCACCCTTTCATGCCCTGAGTGTAAAACATACCCTCCTGACTTAATCGAACGGTTTAGCGAGGGTGACATTGTATGCGGCAGTTGTGGTTTAGTCCTTAGCGATAGAGTAGTGGACACGAGGTCTGAATGGAGAACTTTCAGTAATGACGATAGAAATGGTGAAGACCCTAATCGTGTGGGTGATGCTAGCAATCCTTTATTGGACAGCGAAGACTTATCGACGATGATTTCATACATACCTAATGACGGAAGAGCAGGAAGAGACTTGAGTAGAGCACAACTGAAGTCGGCGATAGACAGAAAGGACTCTTCCTTGGTCTCAGCATATTCTAAAATATCCCACATGTGTGAAGGATACCAACTCCCTCGTGTGGTCCAAGATGCATCTAAGGAGATATACAAGCTAGTTCACGATGAAAAACGATTAAGAGGAAAGTCTCAAGAGTCAATCATGGCAGCTTCCATTTGTCTAGGATGTCGTAAGGCAAACGTGGGTCGGTCATTCCTTGAAATTGCAGCATTAACCAACGTTCCCAAAAAGGAGTTGGGCAGAGTGTTTAAGACTATGATTCAACTCCTCCAAGAGAAGCATTCTAATAACCCCGATGTTATGCACATGACTCAACAACCAGTGAGTTCGACTTCGGCTGAAGATTTGATCAGACGTTTCTGCTCTCACTTGGGATTGAGCACTCAAATTTCCAATGCAGCCGAGTACATTGCTCGTCGTTGCAAAGATGAACAGATCTTGTCGGGAAGATCTCCTATTACTGTCGCTGCTACTGTAATTTACATGGCATCTCTCGTTTTCAATGTGGATGTTTCACCGGCAAGGATAGCAGACAAGGCTGGCGTTAGTGATGGTACCATCAAGACCTCCTACAAGGTTTTGTTCGAAGAGAAAGATAAGATTCTCGATCCTCTGTGGAAGGTTGACAGAGTGAAATTGGGAGAGTAATGATGGGCTATTCATCGTACATGAATATTTACGTGTGTATGTTTTTAGCTATTTAAAACCTAATGGAAACATATTGTACGTCGATATTATAACTCAGCTCTTACATTTTGGTGCCTGGAAGTAGCTTACTATAGAGACTGCATAGCCTCAATCGCATCAGGAGATTTCACCGTTAACTTTTCACAATCATGGGTGTACTAACTCCAAGTCAGGTAAAGGAGTTGATTAGAGATGGCAATGCTATAGTGATTTACCAGGGTAACGTTCTCAATTTGACAAAATGGTTACCTCGTCATCCAGGAGGTGAGAAAGCAGTTTTCCACATGATAGGAAGAGACGCGAGTGACGAAATGAACGCTTATCATGGAGAAGAAACGATCAAAACGTTCCTTAGGTGGAAGATAGGCACGATAGATTATGCCTGGAAGAACATGCAACCCCCTATTTATGGTGCTCGATATGATAACGAGAAGATACCTTCCCTTGAAAAGCTGCTAGAGACAAAGCTTGATGAGTCCGATAGGAGTAATTCAGACTTATCTATCACCTCAACAAGAAGCTCCAGCATTAATTTGGGATCAGAGCCAGCTAAGATCGAAAAGAGCCTCGGTTTCCCAGCCGGAAAAGTAGTCCCCAAAGTACCTCAGAACATTGAATTTGTGTCTTCAGAGAACAAAGGAGATGTTTTTCCAGTAAAAAAAGCAAACACCATAGTAGATCCCCTGGAATTGATGGAATCTTTCGACAACGGATTGACACAACAAGATATCATGAATGCACCATCCCTAGACTACAACACTCAACAACATTTGCGTCAAAAATATCACGATCTTCACGAAACAGTCATAAAACATGGATTTTATCAATGCAATTATTGGGATTACTTTAGGGAGGTGGTAAAAATTGGTTCATTATTCCTCTATTCTTTGTCTTTTTTCAAAATCGGTTGGTTGAAGACGAGTGCTATATTAATGGGATGTGCCTGGCAACAAACAACATTCGTTGTACATGATGCGGGGCATGCAGCTATTACACATAACTACCAAGTTGACAGTACCTTTGGTATGTTTCTTGCATCTTGGTTTGGAGGATTGAGTTTAGGATGGTGGAAGCGCAACCACAACGTGCATCATATTATAACCAATGACCCAGTTCATGATCCTGACATCCAACATTTGCCATTCTTTGCTGTCAGTGTGAGACTTTTCAACGATGTCTATTCCACTTATTACGACAAGTATCTCTATTTCGATGCCTTTGCAAAGAAAGTCATACTCATCCAAGATTACTTGTACTACCCCATCCTCTGTTTTGGAAGATTCAACTTATATCGCCTTTCGTGGACCCATGTTCTTATGGGATTAGGACCTCGTCATGGTAAGGCAGCATGGTTCCGTTATTTTGAGCTTGCCGGTCTTTCATTTTTCTTCTACTGGTTTTTTTACTTGTTAGTTTGGAAGTCCATTCCGGGCGGATGGGACAAGTTCAACTACGTGATGATCAGCCATATAGCGACTATGTTGGTCCATGTTCAGATCACCTTATCTCATTTTGCCATGTCCACAGCTGACTTAGGGCTCAGTGAGTCCTTTCCACAGAGGCAAATGCGAACCACAATGGACGTTGACTGTCCCGAATGGCTTGACTTTTTCCATGGCGGTTTGCAATTTCAAGCCATTCACCACTTATTCCCCCGTTTGCCAAGACATAATTTTAGAAGAGTCCAACCGTTTGTGATTGATTTCTGTAAAGACGTTGGATTAAGCTATTCTATTTATGGATTCGGAAAGGGTAATAAAAAGGTGATTGGTAAATTGAAGGAGATCGCACAGCAATGCTCGGTAATGCTTGATGCAACTAAGAGGCTTAAAGAACATGATCATTGAGACCAAATACTCTAATGATATATATGATATTTATGCTATGTTCTAGAATTAGAACCGACTGGTTCAATGCAATTTTGTCTTTGAAGATACATGATGAAATCTAAGACTTCTTCGTTCTCGTTTTCGTAATGATCTTTTTGTACCAACTTTTTAAAAAGCGATGGTTGTGTGCTATTGTTTTTGAATCGTTGTGGGATGGAAACAGAAAAATTGTTGATAGTTTTCACATTTGGAAGCAGTGCAGCACTCCGTCCAGTGTCACCAGCATTCTCATGTACATTTTTACAGTTCTTTCCAAATCTGCACCTACCATGCTGCTGAAAATACCGGCATAGGTTTCGTGGCTTCTTATTTGCAGGTGTCGACGCCTCTGGTGCAGTTGGAGGTTGGCGGCTTTTCCTTTCTTCAATATTTCGTTTGGTCGGCCAATTGCGCTTCCTGTCTTCTATCCATTTGGCAATGTCCTCGTCAGTTTCTAGCTTAATCGAAGTTCCGGGAATGCACATTGAAGCCGATGAGATAGTCGAATTTCCATTTTCTTCAGAATCAGTCACTGCACTCTGTGCCGGTAAGTCCGATGATACAATCTCTTTCACCTCTTCATTCTGTATAGGTATAATTGCCGGAGTGGTGTTCGGAAGATGAGTTGGTAGTCCACCAAAATCTGTCATGCCCATGGATCGGCTGAGATGCCCCGGATTAAAAATACCTGCATGTAACTAGCCGCAGCATATGCACTTACAACTTGACGTGAAGTGTCTGCAGGATAGAAACACTCACCTAAGATGGCTCCAACTCACTAGATAAAGCCTCTAATATAATCCGTCTAAGGTGGATAGATAGGCCACATGGAACAGAGCCTGGGAAGGTATTTTTAAGCTTTTTATAACTCTGAAACGCCTCCAAAGTGGCTTATGCTTGCCCATGTTCATTCTGTCGTGCATAAACCAGGTAAATAAATACAATAAAACCAATCTCGGTGACGTTTCATTGCTTTAAGTCGTCAAAATGGTATGTATTTTTCGTATATGGTAGCATCAGGACCAGAACTTGATTTAGTACCCTCTTTTCTCGAGTATGAACTCAGCGATTCGCTCGAAAATTTGCGGCTAATTACACTTCAATATGAACAAATCAACTAACTTCAGTCGTACTATCAACAAGGACCACCACCACCACAGCAGGGATATTATCAGCAGGGACCTCCTCAAGGTTACTACCAACAACAGCAACCTATGTACGTCCAGCAAGCTCCACAAAAGCGCGGAGGAGGATGTTGTAGCACTTTCTGTGGATGTTGCGCAGCCCTTATCTGTTGTTGCTGTGCCGAAGACGTTCTTGCTAACTGTTAGATTAGATACGGTAAAAATACATTCAAAACATAACCTAATGAGCTGTAAATCCTCCAGAGCAGTAGATGGTTTGACCAGTGATCCAACCACCTTCAGTAACCAAGAACCTAACGATTGGGACAATGTCTTCCAATTTGGTCAATCTGTTATGCAAACCACATGTCTTGAAGAAAGCCACGGATTCATCAGTTTCTTGTCCGTACAAAAATGGAGTGTCCATTGGACCTGGGGCAACGCAATTGACAGAAATTCCACGAGATTGCAACTCTTTGGATGCTGTCTTGGAGTAGTACTCGACTGGTGCCTTTGTACCCTGGTAGACTCCATATCCTGGAGTGTAAGCAGCCAACAAAGAAGTGACTAAAGAGACAATCTTGCCGTTGTCGTTGACATGCTTGCCTGCTTCTCTAAGGAAGAAGAATGCAGTTTTGTTGTTAATGTTGTCCATCTTCTCCCATTCTTCCTCCTTGACTTCTGTGATTGCCTTCTTCAACACCATACCAATATTGTTGACAGCAATGTCAATGCCCCGTGGATAAGCCTTCTTTGCAGCAGTAAAGAGCTTTTCCAAATCAGAGGCAGAATCCAATGGTGCTTGGTAAAGCTCAACCTTAACTGAGTGGTTAGATTCAATTTCTTTTTTCAACTTTTCACTCTTCTCCTTATCTCCAGCAGAGTGGTAGTGGAGAAAAAGATTGGTTCCAAATCTTGCAAGCTCTTTGGCAGTCTCACCGCCCAAGTTTTTGGTACCACCAGTAATTAGAGCTGTCTTTCCCTTCACTTCGTCTTGCTTGTTGTAAAATAACGACATGACTATAGCTGTTGATTCAATTGAACTAGAGTTGCTGCTTAAACATGTCCCTATATACCTCATATTTCATCCTGCACATAAACCTCGGCCGAAGTTGAGTTTCACTCACATAATAGAAGTGTGGATTCGGGCAGAATAAATCCGTGCGACGCTCGTAACTGCTTCACTCCAGCCAAGCCTAGAAGCACCAACTGGACAGGAGGCAGTGCGGCTTGCTATATTGCAAGCTGAAGTAATGTTCATTTGGTCTGGAATGTATCTGCTCCTCATTTCCGAGGTATTCTACCTGGCAGTGTTGCAGAAACGGATCTTGAACCCAGATTGTAGTTAGCGTTGAAGATAAGAGATAGTGCATCACTCGAATACAGAGCTTGCTATTAAATTAGTCATTTGGAAAGAAGAACTTCTTATTGATTACATTGATTGTTGAAAGCCTGGATGACTTGCAGCATGTAGGCCCAAATGTATTTCTATTTTCAGCTGCTGCTAAGTTCTTATCTGGTTATAGTGCCATTTCTTGGCTAAGGCAATGTTACCAACAAGTTACAAGTAAGCACTGCAATCAACGACTCCAATTGAGTTCTGTCTGTAGCTGACATTCCACCTCCACCTCCTCTACAGCACGCACATGTCCAACAGTCATGACAGAATTCAGAACATTCACTCTTCGGTTCCTCTTGATTCACACTGTTCTTGTACGTAGAGCGAGAAGAACTTGTCTCTAAAGCTGGCTCAGCAATTGAAGACGGTTCTGTAGTGTGCATCACCACCTATAAATACAATAAAACAAAATCTTTCGCTACATGCACAACAGCTCAAATTTATATGTAATTACTTCTTCTTCTTGTTAGAGGTGGAGTTCTTGGGAAGTTCCTTGGCATAAGGAATGAACTCTGGCTCTCCAGGAATGTACTTTCTCAATACTTCAGGGACAACCAAACCATCCTCTTTTTGGTAGTTTTCCAAGATACAACACAATGCTCTCTGAGTAGCAGAAAGCGTTGAGTTCAAGCAGTGAACGTACTTCTTCTCAGTTTGGTTTTGTTGCTTGATACCACATCTGATTTCCAAGTTTCTCGATTGGTAGTCAGTACAGTTGGAACAAGAAACCAACTCCTTGTATTCCTTTTGGAAAGGGAACCAAGCTTCCAAATCGTATTTCTTAGCAGCAGCATTGTTCAACTCACCAGAAACAATACCAACAACACGGTAAGGCAAGCCCAAAGATTGATAGAACTTTTCAGAAAGATCAATCATTCTGTCAAATTCTTGCCATGACTTTTCTGGCTCAGTCAACACAAATTGCTCGATTTTTTCGAAAGCATGCACTCTAAAGATACCCCAAGCATCCTTGCCATGGGAACCAGCTTCTCTTCTGAAACATGATGAGTAACCAGCGTATCTCACTGGCAATTGTTCTTCAGGAGATTCGAACCATTCACCAGAGTGATAAGCGGAAATTGGTTGTTCAGATGTGGCAATCAAGTATTTCTCATCATCACCGTCGATGACTTTGTAAAGTTCTTCATCAAACTGAGACAATTGTGCAGTCTTAGCCATGACTTCCTTGTTCATCATAACTGGGGCTTGCAAAGGAGTGTAGCCATTGCTGGCTAAGAAATGCAAACCGTAGTTGATTAAAGCCTGGTTCAAGAAGACACCATAGTTACGCAAGAAGTATCCACGGTGGCCCACAATACGAACACCTCTCTCGGGATCGTAACCGTCCAAACGCAACAAGATTTCATGATGCGACAAGGTAGCAGGAGCACCGGTAGCGCTGGCGACTGGGCCAGCTTCCTTGATTCCTTCAGGGAGCCAGGTGCGAACAAGTTCGTTGTTATCTTCATCTTGAGAGTCGACCACGGACTCGTGGACAATGTTACCAATTTGGTTGACCTTGAATCTCAAATCGGAGTCTGCCTTCAGTTCCTTCTCGATGAGTTGCTTCTTCTCCTCGACATAACTGTCCTTTTGCTTCAAGAGCTCAGAAGCATCTTCCTTGGCCTTGAACTTTTGTCCAATTTGTTTTTGGAGAGCGTTCTGTTTCTTGTTCATCTCATCTAATTCGAAACGTATCTTAGTCCACTCCTTGTAGTCTTTGATGATTTCGTCCACCAATTCTACAGGCGAACCTCTCTTTTTCTGAGAAGCACGGATGATTTCCGGGTCTCCCCCCTTTTCTACAAGGAAAGCATTGATATCCAACATGGTTACGGCGTGATAATTTTCTGAAAATTCACCGCTAAGAGTTGGACATCACTGCACCGTTCACATCCCAACACCAAGTCATTATCGATGCTAGAGTGCACGGTTGCAACATGCAATCTCTCTTGTTTGATCGACGTACGCTGCAGATTTCACCGTATGAATTTTCCACAGCTATATCTGAGAGTTTTTATACAAGTTTTGGTCAGAATAAAAGTCCTACGTTTCCCGATTCATGTCATAATAATGCTGCTGTGAATAGCTTAGCAGCCGAAACAGTTGATTACAGATACATTATAAGTGGATGCGCAGACTCTTCCATGAAGCTATGGGACACACAGAGCTTTGAAGATGATTCTTTTTTCAAGTGCATTGCATCAATTCCAAAGAAATCAGCTCACAATTTTGGCATTTCCTCCGCCCAATGGTGGCCGCAAGATACTGGTATGTTCGTGACTGCGTCATTTGATCATACGGTCAAAGTGTGGGATACGAATGAGCTAGAAGTTGCACACAGGTTTGATATGGACGGAAGGGTTTATGCTGTGGATATATCTGCACCACAGGCTCTAGTAGCTGTCGCAATTGATCACCCTCATGTAAGACTTTTGGACCTCAGATCATCTGCCAATTCTCATACCCTTCCGGGACACCGGGGAAAAACCTTGAGCGTCAAGTGGCATCCTCAAAAAGAAAACATTTTGGCTACTGGCGGTTTTGATGGCGAGATAAAATTATGGGACATTCGACGGAGTGAGAGCTGTATTTCTCGACTAGATATGCTTCGTACCAGTGAAAAGGGAACATCCTCAACATCCTCCAGAAAGGACACTCCCGTGAGAGCACATCTGGCACCCGTAAATGGCTTAGTCTGGGATCTGTTGGGTCAGTTGCTCGTATCGACGGGCAATGATGATAAAATTCGAGTGTGGGATATGTTATCTAGCCTGGCCCCACCGATAAACAAGCTCATTAATTTTGGACCCTTGACAAGAAACAAGTACCCTCAAAGCATACCCATTGTTTTGAACTCACAAATAGAAACCGAGCTCTCATATCTTTTGTTCCCATCCGATTCAGGAGATATCTTCATTTTCCGAGTAGTTGACGGCAAAATGGTGTCCAGATTGAAACGGAAAGCAAACTCCGAAAAGCCCTCAACTGCCAGGACATCAGCATTGGCCCTTGGAGCTCCATACCTGGGTCGTTTTTTTGGGGGCACATTGGACGGCGAAATAGTTACATGGTCCGCCTCATTTGATAAACCTGATATTGACTCAGCCTTTGAGGCTATTGAGGCAGAGCAACTAGTCCCTGATGTAGCTCAATTACGAGAAGATGCAATCCGAGCTTTTGGCTCTGATGTATTAAACTAGAAAAGAGCTAAAAAGGCGCTGAAAAAGAGATGAGAGACGTGGAAATGGAAAATGCATTGATGCTAAATGACGCTGGACGCCTAAGTACTGTTTTCTATTCCTTCGAAAGTAGGTCAACGATCAATTTGCAATTGGCATTGCAGCACTGCGTACTGCACCTGAAAATTTCAAACTTTAAGTGCGCTTCTCCATTAGCGTGTATGGGCATGGTGAAGTTACAGGTACTCTTAGTACCGTTCAACCGAAAAGAAGCAGACAGCAGCACACTCACCCAATGGGGAGCTCGAAAGTTTGTACATTTAGCTGAGGGCAGCTCTACTCTTCGGCAGGTTTGCGAATCGTTGGTGATGAGATACCGAAAGTTATATCCAGACGATGATGATCTCGAAATATTTCTGGTTCAAGACAACGAAATGTGTGATCTTGATCCTGATTTCTTGGTTGATGAAGTCTTAACTCATGGCGATATCATCCGAGTTATTGCATCTACTCCATCTCGCCCAGGAATTTTAGACCACACGATGTCAGAACTTTCTCACCGTGCACAAAGTACGCCGACTAATTTCAATCATTCTAATGGGTTGGCTCGTGGCTCTGGTAGTATGATGGAAATTGACACACAAAACAGTCAGGATGATACTATTTCTCGTCCGACCATATGGAATGGTTTAAGCAAAGCCTCATCAATAAACGAGATCCTGGTGCCTAAGATAAGACAGCAAAATAGAATTCTGCAAACATTGGCTCCTTCCTCATCCGAGCTTACTGAGCCTCATCTGCCAGTACCCAGCAATTTAGATCACAGCATGATTTCTTTACCTCCTCCTGCAGAACATGAAGATAGAAGCATCCCAAAGAAAAGAAGCAAACCAGCAACACCAGGAGACCTACCTACAAAAAGAATCACTTCTGGAATGCTAAATGCTCCTTCGAATGAAGTAAAGTCCCCAGATCATAAAATATCAACGAACCTCGCTTCACCAAGAGAGAGCCTTCCTCAGCCCTCTCCTACGAAACTGATTGACATGAGCTCTCCTCACTCCGACAAAAGTCTTAATCATGAAGATCTCGGCTCCACGAAGTTACACGAAGACAACAGCACTGACAATGATTCAGATTCAGGAAGTGTTATGTCTAAACAGGAATTAATGGACATGTTCAAGGATCTGTTTTCTAAAATGGATACCGATGAACCCGAGAAGACTGAAGCAAAAAGCATAAAGGGTCGGAATCGTGCTGGCAAAAACTTGATGAAGGGCTTGGAAATAAATATGGTGAATGCCAAGTATCCAACAACAGATTCGTCCACCCGTGCCACACGCTCTCGTCTGCGTGGTAACAATGGTCCATTACCAGAAAGTGGTTCTATCAATTTTTCCAATGACAGGATTCTCTTGTCTCCCAATGAAAAAGCTAAGCCTAATGGGTCCAATGAAATTCCACCTGTAAATGTTGTTGGTGGTGCTAAGGCTAGCTCAGCAGGTCCAACCATTATAGAAAAGCCAAATAGATCTAGTGATGATGCCAAAGTTTCTGTGGAGTTTCCAATGAAGTCAAAGCTTGCCTCAGTGTTTGACAAGGTTAAAAAGTTTGACGCAAAATTGACTTCTTTGAACGTCCCACGAACACAAGAGCAAACCCAGGATGGTAAAGGCTCACAATCGGACGTCCCTGACAAGGTTGATCAAGATGATAAGAAGGTAACATTAAGCGCAGACGAAAAGTCTTCTCATTCGGACCAATCTTCTGATCTGTCTGATGATCATTCTTCTGATTCAGATCTGAGCGCATCAGAGAAGAGAACCAAGCCACGATTAGCTGCATCTACTCCGTCATCAAGTTTTAATTCCTCAAAACCAAGGGGCGCTCAATTATCTGCGAGAACAAAAAAGACTGTATTGTCTCCTTCAGTCACAGGTGCTGCAGGGAAGAAAGAAGTCAAAGAAGTCAAGACTAAGGAGGAACCAAAAGAGCATCTGATATCGAGCATTAGGAAGCCGGTCTTAAATTCTCTCACTGATTTGGCACGACGTGGAGTTCCTGATGTCAAGGATGCTAGCCAGAAAGCAGCATCTAGACCTAAAGTACCCCATGTATCAAATAACTCCGATGAATCGGACCTGGTCTCAGACTCGTCATCTTCATCGTCATCATCTGATTCAGACACCGATTCAGAGCCGGCGGCCAACTCGAAGTATATCAATGCTAAGAAGTTGACTGGTCCGGGCAAGAAAAAGAAAAGTAATGGTGGATTCGCTGCCTTAATGAAAGACGCCCGGCTGGCATAGCCGAATGCGATTGCTGGCTTGATCATTTACATCATTACTTAAATAGTCATATACACTTTACTTGTTTAAAGCACCTGTCTTCCGATCATATCGTGGCTCCAAGCGCGATAATCGTACCTAAGGATTCGACCAGGAGTAGTGTGGAGATCTGGTATCAGGAGCAAGATGTTGTGGTATATTTCATTGATCCAATCCTGGGCTACTTCTGGCCGCTCAAGAAACAATGCTCCAACATACTGTTCAAAATAATCGGCAATAAACTCCTGTTCGTATCTCATGACTCCATTCACATCTTCGGTAGTATCGAAATCAGGGCTGGTCCAAGTATCAATATGGGGCACGTAGTCCTCTAACAAAAACTGGTAAATGATTGAATCATTGAGACCCCGGTGAAGATTGTATGCAATTGCCAACTTTGAAAGAAGCGTATTGGTAGCAAGAATGGTGCGCAACATGTTGTACGACTTTCTTCCAAAACCAGAATCCTCAGAGGATGGAGCCGTTTCTACCTTGAATCGAAACAATAGCTTGGACGACTCACGAGCCAAGTAAAAGTCACCTAACCCATCCAAGAACGAAAGATCATACCTGATGACCTTACACGAGTCCCTGGTTGGCTCAATGCCTTCTTCGAGAAGCATTTCACTGAAAGGGTGTGATTTCACAAGAAATGCCCGATACATCTCCTTGTGCATGAGAGCCTTTGCTGAAAGACTCTTGTTCTTGATCTTCGGGAGTGGTGGGAGATCGATCTTGTAATACACTGAGTCATACATCCTGATGGAGATTGGCCTGGGGCGATAAAGAAGGTCGAGATCAAGATCAACCGTCTCATAATAACGATGGATCAAGTTCAAGACTCGAGAATTTTCCAGGTCCAACTTGTGGGCGCTCAGAGCATCCAAAGGCAACGAGGGCTTCGTAAAGCTCATGTAAATAGACACTATCTTGTCTGCCAAATCTTCGACTGAATGCTCAGACTCGGTGATTATCATATAGCCGACTGCTATGAAGAACCACTTGAACTGGGATTCCCTATAATCTTCCCCTTCAAGGATGGCAGTTCCCTTAGGATCGGCTGCAAATGACAAGTTGTATGAAACCAATTCCTTTAACTGGTTAGCGATTGCTGACTCCAGACGATCTGGGCGAGTTCTTCTATCCACTAATTCCCTCTTGAGGAAGGAGGATAATTCAAACACTGCATTCTTGATGAGCCCCCCACCTCCAGCAGTGAGCAAGTGACTGAACTTCTGGTACAATTTGAGCTTGACCAAGTCCAGGCCTAATAAATAAAGGTGATTTCTCAACCATGACGAACTGACCATCTGGTCAAGCGAAGGCCCCTCAGAAACATTAATGCTCCCTGGACCAGATCGTATACTTCTCATTGAGTTTGCTTTTGATATTCTAGATATTGCTTGTAAAGTTTTCCTTTGTAAACTCGGTTGAAGCCCCTTGTAGGAATTGGCGGAACTGACCTTCATATTTAAATTTAGCCACTCCTGTGTGACTAATATTTACGGGACTAATCTACAGACAGTTTATAAACAAGCAAGTGTATATGGAACCACGTTTTGCGCAGAGAATGCATGCTTATCAGTGGTGAGCCGCACCAATGACGTACGTGGGGCATCCATTGCGGGCAAAAATAGCCACCATTCAGGTTGCAATGCAAGAACTGACCAGTCACAGAGCTGCCAGCTAGCACCATGCGGGGCTCTTTGTCACTCTTTTCCGAGCCAGAAGATTCTATGCATGGTGAGTCACTCGTATTCATGTTAGTTTATGCTAGAATGCACCCAAAAAACCTGCAATGACTGCTAGCGTCTGACTCACCTTAAACATTCGCCTGCGTAGCGTAATGGTTAACGCGTTTGACTTCTAATCAAAAGATTGCGGGTTCGACTCCCGCCGTGGGTTTGTTAGCGGATTTAGCTCAGTTGGGAGAGCGCCAGACTGAAGTACACTTCAGTCAAGAAATCTGGAGGTCCTGTGTTCGATCCACAGAATTCGCATTATTTTTTGGTACTTCTACTGAAACAAGGGCTTTGTTGAATATGCTTTTACTGCTAACTAATCGTTAATGTTCGTATGCAAAAGGTCGACGTAGTTCAGCTTGATGAAGTCGTTCAAGATATTCTCTCCCACGACCAACTGAAAATTACAGAGAAACAAAAATCCCACTTCGAGCTTGTATAAGTCCTTTTTCGAGACCCCAACCACTGTAGCGTAGTTCGTTTGGGTCTGGTATACATCTTCAAGCTTCTTCGTCAGACATCTGATCAGCGAGAGAATAACTCTATGGACGTTGAATATTGTTAACGGGAGCACATCCATGATCACAGCCAACTTGAAAATGAGTAATGCCGCATGTATATATACCAGGACTGAGGTAGATGACGAGTAGGTATTGATTCTTATAAGGAAGCTTTCGACCGAAATCGTAGGCTCACTGGCCAAATTAAATGACTTGAGTAGATGCAAAAATTGTGCTGCAGCTTTTTGTTTTTGGGTAACTTCCATTTCTTTGAAAATTCGCCTGCCGTTATAGCTGCATATTGGATCCGTTACATGGGGAAGATCTTGCGTGACAAGAACTTCAATAGGAATGTAGTGAGCCAGTTTCTCTTCACCATCCGCTGTAGATATATCTTGACTATCAAGCTTGTCTATACTCTCAAGCAGACTCTCCTTGCTCACTTTCTGCACTTTCAAAGGAGGAGATTGCGGCGGAGTCGTGATGTCCACCTTTTGGTCATCAACTAGAGTCGGTGCCCCGGAATCATCCAACTTTATACCGAGTGAAGACAACTGGGTCATACGGTACCTTTGAAACAGTTCTGGATCTTGCTGGAGCTTCATAATCACCTCCACCGTATTTCGAAGTACGACAATTGCATGGAAAACATGTAAAGAGTTTATGTTTTTGACTCCATGTTCGAGATCAAAGGTAAGTTCCCAATCATTGACATCCAGTATACATTCGGGTTCATCCACAAAGGTCTCTTGGCTTCGCTTCAACGGTATTTCTGCGATATCAACCTCATGTACCATCGTCAAAACACAAACGGCTGGAAATTTTCTTTTCCGCGCACAAGAGCAAAGATCGATACGAAAGTTTATAATGCTATGAAATCTAATTTCTCTGTCTTTTTCCAAATGCAGCAGTAGTGGTTCCACTGGCGCCCATGGGTCTTTTTCTGCCCTCTTTGGCAAAAAATTCCTTGGATCTCTCCTTTCTTTTCTCATTTCTAATGGACTCCTCTTTAGCCTTAGCCTTGAGTCTGTCTTGGAATTTTTCATTTTTCTTGGACTTACGCTTGCTTTCCTTCTCCTTGCGGACAGTAGCGATCTTTTGCATTAAATCTCTGGCACGCTTTTCTTTCCCACCCAATACAACTGCACGTTTATTCATGTAGGATTGTTTCTTTTGAGGTTTCATTTCATGAATTTGACTCTTGTACGGCAAAGTGCTCTTAACTGACTTTGGGACCTTCAATGGATTAAAATGTCTTTCTGCTCTTTCAATCTTCTTATAGGCACTGTCTTCGTTCATTGGTGTTGGCACACCCTGTTCAGCTCTTACCTGTCCTGTCAACTTCATACCCTGCCACTCGCTGTGATCCTTGAGTAACAATGAAGTGACTGGGTTATAGAACTTTTTAACTTTTACAGGGTACCATGTCTTTAGGAAGATGGTGTCGGACATCAAAATTTTATCTTCAAATGTGGCTCTGAAATGACCCTCAGGACTGGATAAAGCTCTTTTGATTTCGCCTCGAATTCCTGACACAGTACGGATAGAACCGCCCTCAAACCTTGCAACCTCGAGAGAGTTCGAGAACATATCCTTGATGAATGCAGTGTTTCTAAAAATTTTGTATGGGTGACCAACAAGTTTCAATTTTTTAACAATTTCAACAGATGAATTCAAGTCTTCAACAATACCTGTAGCAGCAACTCTGAAAGATCCAGTGGTTGAAGACTTCGAAACAATATTGAAACCAACAAAGGTGGTATTAGGGGCAACCAATGGGCCGTAAAAGGACGCAAAGCAGTAAGCATGCTCTGGAGTATACTTCAACATTCTATTCCTTGTTCTGGAATCAGTAGTTGTATAAATTGGTAAAGTTTGGAACCGGCGCCAGCCCAAAGACAAAATCAAAGGATCTTGAGATTTCAAAATTTTCTTGTGCCATCTATGACGTCTAATTCTGACATTCATAATTCCAAATCTCGATTCAGTAGGAAGTAAACCACCTAAAACAAGAGGAAAGTCGGGCTGAAAGTTATCAACAAACTCACAGGGAACGCCCGAGAACACAATCTTCACATAAGATCCAGCTTTGTAACCTTCGATCATTATTCTTGACGCTTCATCCATGTCTTCGTATTCAGCTTTGTTGATCTCTAATTGTTTGGCAATTTTGTTCTTCTGAAACTCGTACCAAGTATCCGCCTCAGTATCACCTTCTGGATCATCAGCTCCAAATTCTCTATCATCTTCTTCTTCAAATTGCAATTTCAATTTCGCTTTCTTGGCTGCAGTAAGTTCACGAGAGGTCTGGACATCTGTTTCATCACCATCATTCTCGGATAACTCACTCTCGTCCTCTTTAGCCTCTTCTGCATCAAAGTCAGCAAAATCGTCACCATTGGCTTCGACATTATTAGAATTACTCTCTTCCTCTAAGTCTTCAAAATCGCCATAAGCATCCTCATCATCGTTGTCTTCGTCATCATTGTCACCACTACTAAGGGGTGCCAGCAAAAATCTCAGCTTGAGCTTAGTGTACCCATTTTCATACTCTTCGTCACTGTCATTCGAGAAGCATTTTCTGAGAGTTTCCACTGACAGATATGAGGGATTGAATTTGTCCAAGCCAACAGATTGAGTTTTAGCAGATTTGCGTTGAGTAAAGAAATCGTCATCATCCTGTTCAATATCCTCCTCTTCTTTATTTTCTTTGCCCTGCCATCTCTTAATGATATCTTCGGGATCAATGTTGGGCAAATAGATAAGGTTGTTCAAATTCCACTTTCTTGTTCCTTTTATAGCCGTATTTTTCATATGTCCGAATGGTTCTTCATCAGACGAAAGGGAGGTATCTTCTTCAAAGGATAAATCAGCTTCATCATATTTGTCGCCCAATTCAACGATCCTCTGTCTCTTTTCTTGAGCTTCATCTGAAACATATTCATCATCGTCATCGTTGTCGTCACCCGAAAAGCCGTCACCAGCGGTTTCTGCATGTCTATACTGGCGAGCACTTCTCAATGCAGTTCTTCCCATGTCTCCATTCGCATCATCCTCATCATCCTGAATCACGTCGTCCTCATCTTCGTCGACTTCCTCCATGTCTTCTTCACGCAAAGCGTTGGATGCAGAAAACAATTGCAATCCGGGTCCGTCTTTAAACCTTTCTTGCATCGTCTTTTGCACCTCCTGCAAATCAGTGACTAACTTCTCACCACCTTCTAAATCTTCTCCAGGAACAAACAGCTGCTTGTCGCCCATTTCAATATATACAGCATCTCTATCCACCAAGACTCCCCCGACATCAGACATAGGAGCATATATTATCTTTTGCTTGTCATCAAGTCTCCTTCTTCTCCTTGTAGTCTTGGCAATTGTCTCACCAGCTGCGGCTGCTGCTTTCATTTTCTCTCTTTCTATTTCCTCCAAACGCTGTTCGTAGTGAGGAGTGGGGCATGGATCAGGGAGCTTTTCCACTGAGGATACGTAGTAATCTCCCACACCAGCTATATGGAAATGTGCGTTCGTAGCTGGCAAAGGAGTACCATGCAAATAACCATACATGGCTACCTTTCTATCACATTTTGGATTGTCAGAAATTTCTTGAGGGTGGGTCAAATCTGTGATTCTGTCGGCTAATAAATATGGATGCTCGTTTCTCCATTTCAAAGGACGAAACTTCATCACAGAAATGAATCTGCTCAAATTGATAATTTCTCTGTCGGGGTACCGTCCGTTGATTACACCAGACAAGTAAAACAACTTTGCGCCTTGGTACACTTCGGTCCAAAATCTGTGCTTGAGTTTATTTTTCGATGCCCTGAGTGTGCTTTGTGACTTGAATAAATCAAGATGCGTAGTAACACCCAACACACGAGGCATTCCATGATGTTGAGCAATGTTGAGAAACTCCATAGTTTCCATCTCGAGTCCAAAATTTCCATCAACAAGGAGCAATACAAGATCTGCTATCTTAGCTAAATCTATCATGGAATTGAGATCGTTGTTACATTCAATGAAAGTAAGACGACGCTTCTTACCACTGACCACGGTAATTGGGCCCTTGATCTCAGTCAAGGTGGTCTTGGTCAATCTTCGTATCAAGGATTTGATTAATGTCGATTTTCCGGTACCAGGAGGTCCCACCACAGCTACAACAACTGGAGGAGGGTCATCTTCTGGCATCCGATCCACCATAGGAACATGCAATTTCTTTTCATTAACATCGTGAGAACGGCGGGCCATTCTTTCAAGCTTTCTTGGTGCATTCACCGCAAAAGCTTTTTTGTTCTGGCCATTTTGATGCAACTTTTTCTTGGCTGTATTTTTCAGCGAGCTACCTCGATGGGCTTTATTGCTCTGTTGACCGTTTTCCATGTCTACTGAACTAGTCAACTAACAAAAAAAAGTGCGATGCTCATCTCGTTGGTGCAGGACAAGTCAAAATATACTGGAACCGCACTTTGGCTGCAAATTAAATGGTGCGCATAGAGATTGTATTTGTGTTACTAGCACTGTGCACTGGTTTGAAATCTGACAATAAACTATGCAGCAATAGCTTGGAATTGATTCCATTCTCGGGATACAAAGTCCATTTGCAATATGTATGGGATATTTATGATATGCTGGTTGCCAAGCAACTCCGGTTTAGTCACTGTCATCATGGTAATCCGTTGTCGTCTACAGTGGTTCCTTTAAACGACACAAAAAGCATTTGGAATAGTACATTTTGTCTACCTGCTCCACAAACCTTGTTACAGTCATTACTAGGAAGCTGGTCAACTTCGTTCGATTCTCTGATCGGTTGGACCAAACCAAGAAGGAAGGACAGATTAAGTCCTCCTGAATTAGGTCAAGATAAAACCTCAACCACTGAAAAAAAGCATTTACTGGAAAGGGCCAGTTCAAGACTTCAGTGTTTTAAAATGGCTAGGAGAAAAAAGTATGCAAGGTCAAAACTTGACATATTTGTACCACACTCATTCGTAGGTGGATTATATGCATGTGGGATCACAACAGGAAGAAATGACATGAATCAATTTCAGCCCACAGACATATTGCGCCCGATTGACATGTATTGTGATGAATTATTATCTTTTCCGCTTGCACCTTTGATAGCAGACTTCAATACAAAGCAGTGGTTTCGTTTTCTGAAATCGGTGCTGAATCCCATAATCACTCAAAGTGTTCCCTTCTTGAAAACAGCGTCACGCTTTCATCTTCTTTCCTCTTCAAGAGAGACTCCTCGTGGCCAATGGTCAACTCAACTCAAAGTGAATGAGGATTATATGTACAGCCCTTTAGATGTGACTACTATCACGGACGCAATTCAATATACCAGCAAAATAATCAGAAATTTTTCATTGCAACCTAGTTTCGAAGTAATAAAAGCTTTCTTAGATGCAGAAGACTTGAGCTTGATACACGAGATGTACTTGAGACTCGACACATCGACTAAAGCTGTCCTAGATGTACAGAAGTTGGAAGTGATTACTACGAAGATAAGTGAAATCTGGAATACAATAGATATTTAAAGTACAAACTGTGATAAATTATACCCTATGTTAATATACAAATTTGAAGAATTGACTCTAACGTGTCATATCCTTTGGGATTATAGGATTGTTATTCAGGACATGTGAATATTGTCCAACAGAGACATCAGTGGGGTGACGAATATGACGACTGGTTTGTTTCTCTGAATCCTTATTCAAGGTGGCGGATGAATTAAACGAGTCCAGCACCTCCTCTTTATAATTTCCAGAATCATTCATCGAAAGAGTGTCGCTCATTCTTGTAATGTTGCCATTGTCATTCTTCTTCGATCCTTTTCTTGAAAGGCCACGAGTCAACTTGGACTTCAATTTGTCTCCGAGAGATTGGTTAGGATGTTGCACATTATCGTCCGAGTTATCTTGTTCGCGAGTATGCTCATTTCCTCTCAAGGAAGGAGTTGACAATTCCTTGCCATCAATATGTGACTCCGAATCTTGCGAGAAGTTATTCAATTGGTACATCTGCGCTTCCCAATCTTCAGAGTGATCTTGAGCAGCAGCACCCAAAGCGAATAACTCATTTCCGCCCTTCTCGCCCTTCTCTGCATCCTGCTTACGCTTCACCGAGGATTTTCTTTGGAATGAAGTTCTGTCATCTCTTGCTGGTGCGAACACGGCATCTGGGTTCTTGGATACTACGGACATAACAATCAAAACAATGATCATAACCAATAACACCAAAGAGAAACCGGCATTCAAAACAAAAAACACCCATCCCATAATAGAAGCAACTTGTGCAGGCTGTCCAAAAAGGTCAGAGAAGAAAAGGAACAAAAAGGAATTGATTGTGTTCACCACAGCCACACAGTAATTGACGATGTTTGTAGATTTGTCCAAGTATGGTGCTTGTAGGAAAAGGTATATGGTGAATGCTAAATCAAGAATGAAAATCACTAAGGCCGAAGTCTTACCACTTGCTTGACACAAAGCAATAAAAATACCTTTTATGAGACCATATCCGATGACAATACCTCCAAACCAATATTTCTTTGCTGTGAACATTGTGTAACAAACTCCATATCTGTTCAATATGTGCGAGTCACCGTAAAGCAAAGCAGCAGGGTTGTTGTATTTTGCAATTGAAAGTTTTCCGTACTTCCATGCTGTCCAAAATGAATATCCCACAATACCGAGTGCCATAAGAAGGAAAAGCACAGCCAATACAATCACAGCTGGTGAATCATTCTCAGTAAACTCCCATAAGGATAAAATGATAAGTTGAGGAAATCCGATGTACATGTATCTTAACAAGCTTCCTTTCAAAATGTTCAGGAAAGATTTGCGGAAAAAATGAAGACGATTAGGGTTGATTTTTTTGAAGCGAACCAACAAATCGACAACTTGCTTGACAAGGAAGAGAATCACAACCAAGAAATAACCGAACAAAACAAAGAAAGTAAAACCCGTAACCACAATAGATGTAGGTTCAATTCTAGAATTGTAGCCGATTCTCTTGATACCTCTTAACACAACCAAGTTTTCGTTCGAACGAAGGGTAAAATCCAACGCACGTTTACCTGTCTGGTAGATTTCACTGTTCCTCTTTGCGTATTCGTGTAAACTACCCAAGTAGTCATAAGCTCTTTGAACTAAAATCTGCTGCGTGGTCTTCTTGAAGTATAATGTTGGATTACCTCCAGTACTCTGGACGTACCACCGAAAGATTTTTTGCATGAATTCTACTCGGATCAACCCCATGGACCAAGCCAAATTTTCAGCCCAAGCGGAAGCGATAGGTGGAACCCGCTCAACGTGTTGCATAGAAACAATAACAACTGCTTGAAAGTATGAGAACAAAGTAACTGCGTTGGTCGAAATATGAGAGGCAGCATTCGAGCTACCGAAAGTGGAGAATACAGCAGCAATAACCAACCCCAAACCAGCAATGATCGCAGTTGCCCACTTTGCTCCAGTCTGTGAGACAGTTTTACCATTCGTAAAACTTGATTGAATACATGATACCCTCTCTCCAGTTTTTCTGTCTCTAACATCAACTCTCACCACAGCATCTATGTCAGGCACCTGGTATGCAATGCCTGGAATCATTTTGACGTATTTCTCGTTGATGTACTCGATACTATCGACCTGAAGTGCCCCAGGGAAAAGAGGACAGAATTGTTTCCAGCCCAAATTACAGAGATCAACATCCTGTTCGATAATGAGAAATCCGTATGCATAAACTTGAACATGGGCAGTGACATAGGTATTGATTTCTGTTGTCAAGTCCAATGTATATCGGATCGAACGATCATCGGGATTGAATGTCACATTGAAAAACGAAGGAGAAATTTGAGAATTTTGCATACATGTAACCAACGAAGTTGCCAGCAATGACCGCTTTGCGTAGGCTACCATCAAGTGTATAAGCAAAGAAAGAAAGAAAAGTGCTCTCATGGTGAAATAGGATTTTCAAAGATTTGAGTACGACTGCGGCTCAGACGGTAAAGGTAAAGCTGTCAGAGCACACACAAATAGTTCCGGAACGACTGTAAGCCAAAAAGGCACCACTAGTGAAATTTTGTGCAAAATCGATCTGCAGATCAAAGATGCCAAAAATAGATACTTGAAGTGGTCTAACTTCAAACGAAAATCTAATGCTGAATATGAATATCTGAGATATCTTTAAACAAGAACGCAAGTTGATTTCCGTTCACAAACAACCCAGATCGTAAAGTTATCAAAGAATAACAAGTCTATCCTTCTGCTTTGATGCGAGTAAAAAAATAAGAATAGCGTGTGCGAACGGAAACACGAGCGCGCATGCGGCTCGGTAGTTCAGAGAATACTTCTTGTACACCGTACAGTCGAATATGTTCTACGAGAAGCCGAATTCATGAAATTCGAGTATTTCTGTTTTATTTGTATCACTTTCAATTAGACCAAGATACCTATTTATAAGTGATATTCGAGTAATTTTGCTTGATCAATTTTCATCAAGAGTTCATCTCCCCAAACATACCTCACAACGTCCCAGAAGTCTCTTGCATAGCATATTTCCATGTTGTACTTCTGTTTGATATGAGCTTCAGGCTCATTGTGGGTGTAGTTATACCTTCTTTCGTTATCTTTCAACAATGGGTTAAGCTTGGTATCGTCGTTGATTTGACGACAGTATTCTTCGATTATGTCCTTTCTGTTCTCGCGAGGAACAATGACTTTATCAATACCAGCCAAGTGAGCCCCAAGAATTTTTTCCTTAACACCGCCAATTGGAAGAACGAGACCCCTCAAGGTGATTTCTCCCGTCATGGCAATATTAGAAGGAACTGGCTTCTCTAATATCAATGATAAGAACAGAAGTGCCATAGTAATACCTGCCGAGGGGCCATCTTTCTGGATAGATCCCAGCGGCACATGCATGTGAATCTCAAGGTGGTTCAATCTCTTCAATATCTCGTGATCGTCGTTGATATTCAATAAGTTTCTGTTGAGCATTGATTTAATGAAAGTCAACCCAATCTTGGCGCTTTCCATTAAAACCTCTCCGAGTCTTCCCGTCATATTCAAGGAAGTTCTCGACTCGTTTGAGTCTTTATTACCGTTATTGATTCCAATACTCTCGAATATCAAAACAGATCCTGACAGATCCGAGTTGTATGAAAGGCCATTCACAACTCCGAATTTTGCAGCCAGGGTAACTGGTTCAGTTAACTCCGATGATAAATTAGGATAAGGCACACCCAAGTACTTCGGCAAATCATGCTCTTCCACAGATGGATCGTAAGCTTCAAGGTTATCCAAATTTGAAGCATATTCGACGGCCTTGTAGCGACAAATAGTACCAAGCTTCCTTTCGAAGTTACGTACTCCTGCTTCCCTGGTGTAGTCCAAAATGATTTTCTTCATCACTGACTTATCAATGGACACTAATTCTGGCAGAGGAAATCCATTTCTTTTGATCTGGCGGGGCAATAAATATTTTTCACCGATAATCAGTTTCTCATTGTAGTCGTATGCACTTACTTCGATCATTTCGAGTCTATCAAGTAAGGGTCTCGACAAGTTATATGGCTCGTTGGCTGTGCATATGAAAATAACTTGGGAAAGATCCACGGGGAACCCAAGGTAGTGGTCCATGAAAGAGGTATTCTGTTCTGGGTCTAAAACCTCTAACAATGCCGCAGAAGGATCTCCATTGAATTTATTTGCATTACTGTTTCCACCAATAACCTTATCGATCTCATCGAGTAATATGACAGGGTTCATGCACCTTGCTTTACGCAAAGATTGAATAATAACACCAGGCATGGCACCGACGTATGTTCTTCTGTGACCTCTAATTTCAGACTCATCTTTAATACCACCCAACGAAACTCTCTGAAAGTTCCTTCCTAAGGAGTTGGCAATAGACCTAGCTAAAGATGTTTTTCCAGTTCCAGGTGGGCCGGCCAACATCATAATAGGTGATTTATTTTTCTTGGACACCACAAGATCCTTCTCAGCAGCCAGCTCAATAGACGTGAGGGATCTCGATTTTTTATTTTTATTCTTTGCTTCTTGACGTGCCTTGTAGGTCAAATCACTGTTATCAATAACAATTGAGTCGGCTTTACGGCTATTGCCTTTCGATCCATCGTCATCAGTTCCGGCACCTTCAAGTGACTTTTTCTTTTCATTAGCGATTTTTTCTGACTCGGCCTCTGAAGTTATTCCTAACAACTTTAATACCACCAAGTACTGAATCAAACGCCTCTTCACGTGCTCCAAGCCATAATGATCCTCGTCTAGTTGCTTTCTAGCGAATTCGACATCGATATCTTGGTTGGATTTGAATTTCGTGATGTATTTGTCCCACGGAATGTCCGCAACTATCTCCAAATAGTTTCTGATAACATGGAAATCCGAGTTTCCAGGAGGAGAAGACTTGATTCGCTTGAAATCTTTCGTTAACAAACGTTTGGTGTCGTTCGACAAACCTTGAATACCAGGCATTTTACCCTTAATAAAACTGGTGATTGCCCGCAATTCATCATCATCATCATCATCATCCTCGTCATAATCCTCCCCTCCATCTTTCGATTGATTAGCCCCGTTGGACTTTGGACTGTTCTTACGACGAACAAGTTGGGTGCTGCCCTTTGGTTGGTTGGGCTTGTCATTCTTGGAGCTTGACATACCTTCCAAGATCAACCGAATCGACTTGAGTTGGTTTGCCACCACATTAGCCTTTTGAATGTAAGATGCTTCGTTGAAGAACCAATGATTAACATATTCATTGTTGGTTTCAAGGTTTTTGAACACTGCAATCAAGTCATTGATCATGCTATTTACTTCCTTTATTCTTTCTTCAGCCTTGTATTTGTTCAACAAGCCAAGTTTCTGGTAGTTAGGAAAGGGAACGATTGCACAGGATAGGTCAATCAAGCGAAGAAACGAACGAGAATCAATCTTGTTGCTGGAGTGGTAAGTAGCAAAAAGTTTCTTCAAACTTTCGTAAGCCTTGGTCACTTCCCTAGAGCCGTTAAGCTGAAGGTACAAAGCGTTTGCTAATGGGTTCAAGCATAATATGCTTCCCGAGTTCTTGCCATCATTAGCCCGCAGGATTTTCATGTTGCTTGATTTGAGCGCTTTCTGATAATCAGCAATGAACTTGTCAATGGTAGTAAATAACTCCGAGGCATTCTTGTTCAAAGAAGAGAAGTTGCTGGATGCAAGACCATGGTTTGGGTTCAAGTCAACCTTGACTTTCGCCTCGTTCGGATGGTTCTGTTCTTTCTCAAACTTGCGAAGTCCTCTTGTCAACGCCTGCAATGTCAACTTGATGTTGTTCGAGTCGTCAGTTATCCCCACGACTCTCACGATCGTCACAACATCGCAACTGCTGATTGGTACTGGTGAGGTGTAAGAAGTTGAAGATGTTGGAGACGTTATCTTTGGAGTGTTAGGTGTAATTGCCAATACCAACCAATCAAACCCAGCTTCTGGGTTGGTATCTTCAGCTGCATTTGCAGCCTTAGAGTACGCCTTGTGGAAATCTTTGATACCTTCTGCGGCTGCCTCGGAAAGTACCGGAACATGGGTATCCTGATCGTTGTCAAAATCGTATTCGCCGATCAAACTGCGTATCATTGACACCTCTCCCACATGGTGGCGGAACCTAGACAACAAAGCAGCAGCTTTAAACCTGGAAAACGTTACATTGTAAATGATGCCTGGAAGTAGCACCAAGTTCGAATCCAACCGATAGGTCGGAAGGACCGTAACTGGGGAATCAGTAGAGGGCTTGGACATTGCTTTTGATTATAAATACGGTTAGTCTCTCTTACTTGCTCTACCGTTTGCCACTAACGCCTTATCACTGGACTTCAGATCACCTAAAAAAAGAGTTGATGCGTGGAAACCAGACTTAGGCGATAAACAAATATGTAGTACTGTTTGCAAGTAAGCTTGTAGTGAATATTCTATTTGCCAAAGAGCTTGTTGAATATGCGGTCACAAATCAAAGTGAATAAAGTACCCTCGGCAATTGTGTGGGGAATCGGCACCGGGTGTGCATATTACACCCGTTCATGTGCGACTCACAGTGGCTGCCTGAGTAATGTGGGGGGACTTAAATTACATAACCAGGACTTGGTTCTTTATATGACACTGTGAATTATACTAGTTTTCTCCTAGAATGTCTTTTAGATCCACCTGGCCAGATCCTCTGGCTAATGGTTGTGGTTGGTTTTCACTTTTTTTCCAGCCGATCATTGAGATCACATTAAATGTAGCAGGAAGGGTCACATTTCCTTTATCATCAGTTTCTCCGTGCAAAGATTTATAGATTTCATTAGCTGCCAAGAGAACGTCACGAGGAAGATACCCTTGTCTAGAATGAACGGCATTCTGCTCACCCATGCATTGTAAATCCTCACATACTGCTGTAATATTTGGAAATCCACCGACCACGATGTCTTCTGCATCTATGGTCAACATGGTGAATCCAGCTCGGTTGAGCAAGGAACCGACGTCCTTCAAGTCTACCAAAGGTGACATTCGAGGCGACATACCACCGAGTCTTTCGAGCTCTGCTAATTGCAATGAAGTGCGAAGCTCATATAAGGTATCACCACCAAATATGGTTCCCATAAAAACACCATCTGGCTTTAAGACTCGGTTGATTTGTGCTAGGGCGTTGGGCAAGTCGTTGATCCAGTGCATAGATAAGTTAGATACCACAGCATCGTATTGATCTGATTCTTCAAGACATGCATGTTCGAATGTTTCTTCGTCAACAACGTTGCGGATGATTTTCCCTTCAAACTTCTCGTTAAAGGGTCCCTTAGCATCACGCTCAAGTAGTTGTTTGGAAGAGTCTACCATCGTGATCTCTTTAATTCTCCCTCTCACCGAATGCTTATCCTTTTCGAGCTGCTTTGCCATTTCAATTTCAGCTTCATCGCCAGTCTGTGGTATCTTTCCTTCTTCGCATAACACTTTGAGAAAGTTTCCCAGGTGTGATCCGAAATCCAAAACCCTATTCAAGTCTCTGGTTATGAAGGCTAACCGTTCGATGGTTCTCAATGCCACTTCGTCTTTCAAATAGTCGACTCTTCTTGATTGCTCTGCATTCACACTAGGATACCTTGATCTTTGTAATTGCTTTACTTGTCTATCAAATACGTTAAATTGAGGTTTCGTAGAAACTTTCGATGCATTTCCTTTGGCACTGGTAGCCAAATGCCGTTTGACGTAAAACATTGGAATGTTCAAAATCGCATCGCACTTAGTTAGCATCCAATATATGATATACCGACGAGCATTACCACCACTGAAACCATGTTTTAAAAGTTTTAGGAGGTTTTGTCCAGCTCAATGTGTATCGTTTTCAACCTCTGTATCGCACAATACCAGACAGGCAGCTTCAAAATCACCAAATTCAAGAGTATCTGTCGATCATTTGAGTACAAGGTTGACCGCCCTTTATGAATCACCTGTGCTGCAAGATGTTCTGGAAATAATGAAGTCCTGCGCCAGAAGCGGAAGTCCTGGAACTACAAAAATCGCTATAGAAGCGTATACTCTAGCTTGCACAGCGTTTCCAAAGTCAACGAACTCGGAAATGAGCAAGAACGTCCAGAATGTTTTAGGAGCATTCAAATACTGTCACAGCGTACATGAATTAGCGCAGTTGAGACACTTGTGGCAAAGCGTTGTGCCAGAAGCTGCTCAGCTGCCTATAAATCGGGTAAGGTATTACGCAAGTTTCATTCATGTCATGTTGAACACTTCCCAAATGCCAAGCGCATTAACCTTGTTTCACGAAATTATGAAGAAGAATATTGACGTACCACATCCAGTTCGATTGAGGATCTTGCCCGTTCAACGTTTACTCACACATTTAATTGTCACTAAATCTTGCGATGATATTATAGGCGTTCTTCAAGCTGCATTACCCTGGGGCGTAGCAGTATCATTATCGGACTATTTATCCTTAGGCTTAAGACAGAGTCATTACAAGCTTGTGAGATTCGTTTACGACCGCGAGATCGTTCCAGAATTTGATAATGTACCAGCGATAGGTAACAAATACAACCGGGCATCGTTGTTACGGATCTTGCATGTTTTCGCTATCAATGGCGATATTCAAAGAACCCTCACTTTCATTGAAAAGTATTTCATTCATGAAAATTTCCGAGGTAAAAAGGCAATAACCAAAGAGCTTTCGTTGAATATTATCGAAGCTTACAGTTATCATGCTGCATCTCAAAGTGGAAGAGATGAATCAATAATGCGAATACTTGACATTATATCCGGGTTGAATGACAAACTAAAGCGTGATGGCCATGATTTGCTCGCTTATAAGGATATTACTGAACCTATGTCACAACGCTTTCTGAAATACGAAAGAACACGAATTTCGGATGAGGATCAAGATCCCAATCAATTGGCAGTAGAGAATTCACACTATTCCTCTGAAAATACGCTTTCGAACCTTCTGACTTTGTCAGACATGATACGCATTCATTTGGCATATATTGAGCTGAAGGGATACTCGCTAGATGTTACGAGAATATTCATGAATACTGTGTTAAATCACGTCAACCTACACCAAAACTTTTCTGGCCTCATTAGGGCCCTTTTGGCATTCCAAGGACATAGTTCAAAATTTGGTATTCTATTCGACAAGGATACAATTAACATTGTATTTAATTCGTTGGCTAATTCAAACTCAGCTAAGCAAGCAAGTTTGGTGCTCTTCAACTTTTTGAAGAGCAGGAGATACCGATTAAACCAAGATAACTACATATGCTTGGTTTCTGCGACTTTGCGAGGAGACTTCCATAAGCTTCTACAGTACTTCCTATTTCAATACCGCACTGATTTTCCTAATGATATGGACACTGGAATGTGTGATTTGTTGAAAAGTATTCCTAGCTCAGCTTTGAAGACTGATAGAGCCACTGAAAAGGCAATAGAATATGTCATAAAGATACAGCCAGGTCAAGATACAGACGAGAACTTGGCAACATATTGGGAACAGCATAGTATTTGTAGGGAAGAGCCCATAATAACCGATGCAAAACTCACAGGGTTTAAGAGAGAATATAACTACACTGTTGACAGTCGTGATGCCGACTACCTCCGGTTCATGAGTCATGATATTGCATTAAATAGTTAGCATACTGCGTTAATTGCATTGTTAAGATCTTCAGCACTGATTTCCACCTTTGTCGCTTTCTTTTTGTTCAAGTTGAGTCCACCACGTTTATAATTGCGAAGACTTGAGATACTGTCTTCCCCTTCGTGGACATGGCCATTTGCTGCATCTCTTTTGTTATCCAAAATTGAATCATTCAAACCAAATGAAGAGTTTATGCTGGTATTATAACTGGATCCCAAAAGTGTGGTATCCATGGCCATACGCAAGATGTTCCCCGCGTGGCATGCTAGGTTATCTTCTTCAATCTCATGCTGTGAATCTTCGTAAATTTGAACTGGTAATGAACTCTTCTTTCCGGCTGATTGAAGAAGGTCGACCTTTCTCATCTTGGAATGTCCCTGCACACCAAAGTCAAGTTTTCTTCTAGTTGAGTCTTTGGCTGGATCTGGAGTTGACTGGGTCAAGTTCACATTTGTCTTCTTGGCCACTTGCGGCGAGAAGTATAACGTCTTGCCAGCTGCTGGAGAAGAGTGGTATCCTTGTGTTTTGTCCAGCGACGATTCTTCTTTTTGACCTGCTTGCTGTCTCAAATGATTATTTACGTTTGAAATTGTAGTGGCTGTCTTTGGGATGCTCTTTATCATACTTTCGGTGTATGAATCTATAACATGCTTGGAATTTCTGTACAACGCTTCCAAAGGGTCCTCTTGGACTTGATGTGAATAAGTCTTTTGGATGGGGCGAGCTACTGGGACTGGCTCTCTTGGGTGAGGTAGCTTGTCTAATGTAAGGTTTTGTGAAATGAGAACGTCCCGAGGCAAGGTAGCATTCTTTCTGATGTCTTCGAACTCTTTTCTTGATGGGAAACAATAATCAAGTGGAATTGAAGAATGAATGAGACATGCCATGATGACTCGGTTGTACGGACTATCAATTCTTGACAGTTAGGGAGTTATTATAGGTTGCAAGACCTGAAATGTGGGGCTGAATGTGTAGAACCATTTCCTATTTGAGTTTATTAATTGTTGTTGATATTTCCTAAAATGGAATGACAGATAATTGTGAGATATACTATGGGCATCGAACAAAGCTTGATTTGGGAGAAAGGCTATTTGAATAGTGGCCGTCAGTAATCTAAAGTTCATCCTTCAAAGCCTTCTTTTCTTATATCGTGCTGCCATTATATGGATACACTTCGTACTCGGCGCCAAATTGTTGCAAGCCACCTGTAGGGGCAATAGTTTTTCCGCTACTTCTTTAGTCGTACATTTCCTTATTAAGTAATTCTCGGCACCGTTGCTTTCTGTCACTTCCTCATTAAGTTAATTGTGCTTAAACCCTCGCGTAGAGATAACGCTCGCGACATATACAACAAGCATGGTGATATCATTAGCTGATAACGGTAACTGGCTACACAGAATTGAGTGATAAGATGCATCCATAAAATGGGCTGACTATTATACAAGTAACTATGTTTGACATCATAGTAATAAGCTGGTTTAAGGCAATATGCAATGCTCATGAATGCTATGATGTGTCGGTAATTGAGTCATGAAAGAAAACACAACTAAGAGTTTTGAATGCTTTTGGGTAGATCTCGAAGGCTGACCTCTTTTCTTTTTCTGAGCTCTCTGAGGAAATAGACCTTGAGCATTCTGTCTCGTAACTTCGATGGAGAAGAAGTGATTGCCAAAGCATACCAGTTCGGATCTCGTTAAACTGATGATTTCATACATCATGAATGTTTAATATGTGGAATCGATGACTTCGTACATCAATAATGTTGAATATGTGGAAATCGATTAGGCATGGTGATACGAGAATTAAATTTAGTGCTTAGGTATGACTACTCGACATTCACTTCGAAATGTCCTCCTTAATCTCTTTTTGTCGTTTCAAGCGTTCATCTAGCACGGACTCATTTCCATGTACGCTATCAACAGGACATGGGAGTAAAGAATTTGCTGCCACTAAAGTGAAGCAAATTGCAAATGTTGAACTGAATATGGAACTCGTAAGACGATTTCTCTGGGTAGCACGTATAGCAAAGAACATTGTACTGTTTCAAACGGTAAGTGTAGACCCAAGAGGCTTGAGGCTAGAATGGGGAACTGGATGCAATTTTTGACCTGGAGTAGAGCCGAGTAAAGTAAGATGTTTTTTCATCAATACAATCACGTGATGTATTGGTCTTGGACCAATCATTGAACACTATTTACATAGCCTTCTGCCAGTAGTTTATAAATGAATGCTTATAACGATTGACTTCTTTAACAGTGGCTCTACTGAATAATATGCTTCATAGGTCGATTTTCCGAGCAACTTGCAGTTTATTTGCAAGAGTTTATTCACCACTTATATACAGGATATTATCCACAAGTTTCTACACATGGTTGAAGTTAAATATGCATTAGTTAAAATGGTTTCTATATGTTCATGCTTTCGTCATTCGATAAGAAAGGATAGCCAGTACTATTTGGTGGCCACATAATCTTGCAGAATATTTCGCCGAATTGTCTTTCACAACGAAAGTCAGCGTTTGTATGTATGTACAAGTTCATGACGGTGCTGAGCTAGTTTTCAATGCAATCAATCATTCATGCAATGATCCCTCAAAGCCGCTCTTCATTACCGTACTTTTTGGTTTATTCATAGGTACGTTCAGCACCCTTTTTCACCAATTCGAAACCAGGCTTGAATTTTCTCTCTTTATTCAATTCTTCTCTGGTCTTTGGCTGGTCTACAAGCTCGATTTTCACCAATTCTTTGACGGCACGAAGTCTGTGGGCAGTTGATGGTGACACTTGTTGATATATTGTTTGGTGTCTTCTCTTTAATCCTAAAGCGATAATGTTCTTCTTCACGGTAGGAGGGCAACCTATAGTGGACCTAAGCTGAGTTATCTTATAGAACTGCTGCTTGGCAGCACTTGTAGTCGACATGATAAGGTTTAGTTAAGATCAAAATTTTCATGTGCTGTGTACAGTCCCTAGAGTTTTGGATTGAACTCATTCTAAGAATGTACCCGCAGGACGCAAAACCATGAATGACTTTGAAAGCATGGAAGGCAGTATAACGAAACGGAAAGATATTCTTCATAAAGAAATACAAATCTACTTGGACCAATTGTTGCATGGGCAGGACTCGAATAGTTTGCATTTAAATGCCATAATAGTCAAACTTAAGTCTAGAATAGATGATTTTGAAGAGTCTCCCGGTCTCTTGGATGTGAAACTAGACTGTTACATTAAGTCTCTTGCTTCCAAGCACTTAGACTGTCGACGAAATGGACCGAGCAGTGTCTACACAAAAGCAATTGCCTCAGTATTCTACATTTTTTCCAAGGTTCGAGGGTACAAGGTGGTTGCAAATTGTTTCCACAGTGATGTTTACTCACTTCTCGATATTGCTAGGTTTTACAACGATGCTACCAATGACGAAAATGAGTACTTCATGTTATCCTTATGGTTATCCAGTATAGTTCTTGCACCATTTCCATTGGAAGAAATTCAAGCAGGTATCACGTCCGACATAATTATTAGCGCAGCAGCTCATTTGGGCTCGTCTTTTGCATCAAAGTCACAAATTGGTTCACTGGTTCTTCTCTCGCATGTACTAACGAGACCAGATTCATTGCAAAATGGTCGTTTGAACCTGTTCTACACAGAACACATCGGTCCAGTTTGGCAGTCACCGATTGAAACCCAAGCAAAGAAACTTGGATATCTTATGGTGCTAAACAGGGTGTTAAAATTATGCACGCCTGAAGTTGGACTTCACGTCTCCAACATGGTTTTCAAGGATATTTTACTTCTCGACTCGATCTATTTTGAGCTTACTCCTCAGCACAATCTCAATGTACTCTTTTTTGTCAAATTGCTGAATCGAATAGCTAATTACTTCTTGAAGTACGGGAAATATCAAGAAGTATCTCAGATCATCTCGGTTCTAGTTTTTCAGAAAATGGCACTGCCAACTATATTCGATACAAAATTGCGCTATAGTGCCGCCAAGACCTTAGCTTCTATCTGTGACTTGCTCTCACAAAGAGCGGTCAACTACCAAGATCAATTGATAAACTTCTTCTTGAACCAGTTGGTTTCCGGAAGCTCACTTGACATAAAAGCAGGTTTCAAACAAGATCTAAATATCCACAAATCGGCCACGTCCATCCCAAAGGTCCACGCTTTACTTTTGTTCTTTGGATTTATAGCGATGAACAGATCTTTGCCTGCTTCTACGATACCTATAATATTAAGTATTGTTCATCAATATTTATTCCTAGAGATATTCCAGGGTCTGAGTGAATTGGCAACCCCAATACGAGATGCGTCTTGCTTTGTTGTTTGGGCCATTGTGCGTTTCTTGGATTCAAATATGGCGAATGAAGTTCACCTTCATAATCCAACTATAATGCGTACGATCTTCCATGACATATTGAGGATAATCATTTTTGACAGAGACTTGATCATTCGAAGGTGTGGAGTGTCTGTTCTTCAGGAGCTTGTTGGACGTCATGCCCTGCTTTGTCTTGATACGGATAACTTGGAGCAATTGGGTAAGGTCAGCATTAAGCTTGTCGAGTTTGCTACATTCCGGGAAGTATCAGAACCAAGCGACACTTATAGTTTGATTAGACATCTATTAGACCTTGGTGTTGAATCGAATGCGATAGTTCCTCCTATATTTGACCAAATTAAAGGAGAGTATACTGAGTTCGAGGTTGTTCAGCGAAGTGTGTGTACATTGTTGGAGCTAGGGATATCATCAAAACCATATAAAGATGCCACAGAATTTGAGAAGATAGTTAATTCATTTTCCGATTCCCCAAGTGATCATCTTGCGTATGCGATCATATCACTTGCTTCTGACGTTCAAGTTATGCATGACTTCTTACTACACAACAGAGAGCTATTCCATTCTTATGTTTCAAAATACATCAAGAATGTTACCATTGAGAGAGCAGATACTTACATTCAGTATCTAAAATTCTGCAAATTTAATAATATGCCGATTGAGTTTGAACAAGCACTACAAGCTTTTACAAGTTTGACGGCAAACATAAGTTCGAACCATACAATCAAGCTACTGAGAGAATATTTTACGGCTGTTGGCCCTTTAAATGACTACGAATTTAACATGTTACTATCATCTATCAAACACGGTAACAAAGTCATAAGCAATAGCATCAGTTCATTGAGAATGTCACAAACACAAAAGGATAAACTTATAGACATACTACATGAGGAAAAGGTATCATGCACGGTGAAATCTCTGTTACTTCAAAGTTTCATGGCATCTTTTCCAATAAACACCGACGATGACTTCAATTTATTGCGAATTATAAACTGCTTGGACAATTATACTAGAACAGAGCAGGGAGATGTGGGATCTGAAGTTCGGTCATCTACAATCTCCCTTATTCGAAAATGTCCAGAAGAATTCAATTCTATGTCTGGTGAAATTGACAGGCGACTTATTCGTATATCTGGCGAACAAATCGACAGGTTGAGGTATAGTGCATTTTCTCTATTATCTGGAAACGACGAGTTAATAAGCTCGCTGGTGATTTACTTTGACTTGCTTTTCAATTATTATAGAGATAAGGTGATATCGCTGCAGGAAGAAAAACTTGCTGAGGCATTTTGGAGGGGAATTGTGTTCAGTGCAGCAGCTTTCCGAGGTCCAACTGATGTCATAAATGCATCATTCAGGTCACTTTTGAAGTTGTTTTACACTATTGGCCCTACCGCTCTTGCATCAATTTTACATTCAATTTTGGATCTTTTAGTGATCCCCAAAGACAAACCGATTAGTCACCAACCTACCCGAGTCGTCAACATGTACGCTCACTTGATCAATTTGTTTGTCAAGTTATTTGAAGCTGGGTTCAGCTTTCCACCAAACTTTGATTTTGCAAGATTGTACGTGCGATGCTATAACCTACACATCAACACGAAGAATTCGTGGAGAATCAAATTGGTGTTACGAGTATTTACTTTTTTGGCGATGCCAGAATATGGAGCAAGCTATGAGTCAAAGAAGCGGTTGTGCTTTGTTGCCTGTAAGCATCCAAACTACATTATACGTCTATCGGCGGTACAAAACCTCTATGAGTTGGGACTACATTTAAATTTTCCACAGGTTGACCTTCAACTGCTAGACGATCCTGATTGGAGAAACATACAAGTGCTGCAAATGCAATATGATGTGTTGACATCTTTGTTTACTAAACCGCTAACTCCTACCTATTGAATATATATTTTATTTTTGACCTCAGTTAAACTGTTTCATTTCCGAGGCTTACAAATTGACAAGCAAATTGTCAGATGACGAGTGAAAAGACTCAGATCTTAAGCTTGCAATATGTGGGTTCTCAAGCTCCTTGGCTGGTTCTTCAGCGGGGCTATTGTCGACAGGTAACTCTTGCGGAGAAGTATCGCTGATAGTCACTTCGTTATCGAAGTAAGAATCTCTTCTCTCGTGTTCCTGGTCTTCCACGGGAGTCATGGTAGAGTTGTTAAAATGATCAGTAAAGTGTTGAAATGGCATGTTTGAAATGTTGTAAAATTAAGAAGAACTGTGCCAAATCTGAACCTTAAATTTCAGATGCGAATAGAAAATAATAAGGCGATAAGGAGACTGTGGGGAATTTTTCCTGCATACTCAGATGTACGCCACATTTTCTTAATTACCGTGGTGTGACCCTGGGTAAACCCCGCATTCCACACCGAAATTTTGAGCGCACTCCCCTATTCTTTCGTGTTCTAACTCCGCCACAGTCAGCTGGGTATTGGACGTACTGCATGCACCGAGTTGCAACTATGATGGTGACTCTGGACTGAATCCTGTCTTGTGGAAGCTGTGTTTAAGACTCATCAAATCGTTTGCAACCAATCGCTCGTCAGAATTTGACTCAATTTTTGGGGCTATGTCAATTCTTGGTTCCGATTGCATTTTGGCTAAAAGGCTAGTTGGCGAGTAGGCTGTTCTCAATTGGGATGAAGGCGAAGATGAGCTGTAAAAATTGCTCAATGATGTAGGATCGTGTAAAGTTTCAGTAGCCAATGGGCGGGTGAGGCCCAATGAAATGCCCATATGATCTGTTGATTTGCAACGAGCCTGCTTTTCATCGACAGGATCTATATTAGGAGTTGACTGCCTTTGGTCTCTTTGACTCATTGCTCTAGCTCTCTTGACCTTGTTGTCCGACTTCTCCTGGAGCCAGTTTATCTTGTACTGAATGAATTTCAAGATCTTCAAGTACTTCAAATCTTCATCCATGTTTTCGTCATCCCAATCAATATCCATTGTTGAATGAGCTACGTTGATCCCTCGACTTGATCCAAGTTCGTCATCATCGCTATCATCTCCGTTGGTACGAGGCTCACGCAAAATTTGATCACGGAGCTCGTCGTTCATCAATTTGCGGAATAAGGCATCCTCCTTATACTTCTTTGCCTTCATTTGTTGGTTTGTAATATCAGTAGCTGCGTTCGTTTGGTAGTTGATGAAAATCTTGATGAATAACTCGATACTTTTGTTCAAAGTCTTGGTGACGACTTCTGATACGAGTCCTTCTTTCTTGAAAAATTTGGTCAGACTCACCAATAAGAACAACATCTGCAATAAAATAGATTTTTTGAAGTTAATGACCGTCATGGATAAACCATTAAGCATGCTATTGAATGGAGATTGAGGAAGCTCCTTGACTTTCCACTTCACTTGGTTATTGAAAGCACCATTCGTGCGTCTTCTCTTGACCAGAAAATCATTAATGACAAATCCATCGTCGTCAACATCTAACCCTAACGAACCAATTGAGGTGCTAGAATGGGAGTTTGAAAACGGAACTTTATCGACCTCTTCCGCTAATCCAACATGTTCAAAAATTAACACGAAATAAGTCAACACTTCTCGAGAAATATTAGAAATTTTCACGTAATAGGGATGAGTTAACTCTTTATCGATCACAAAGTTGATATAATTCATAGACCTGATGAGCAAGCAGTGAAAGTTCAATTGAATTTTTATAATTTGACTTGCAGTGTGAATATCAGGGATACCTGTCTGCAAATAATTCATCATTCCTTCCCTTGAGATTGTCGAACAAGATTGAATATTGGTGGAGGTTATTTTATGATACAAATCATTAGACGTTTGGGAAGAAAGAACTGGCAAGTTCATTTGTGACTGGAGAGGAACTAAGTTCAAAGACTTTTCCTTCAAAGAATAGCGCCAGTTGGAGAGATTCTTATCAATAGTTAAGAATTGGTTATAATTATAGTTCAAGTTACCATCATTTCCATCACCATCGTCGTCATTTAAAATCCAATCAAGCTTTGGATGTTTTCGGTGGCTATGGCCGGTATTGTTTCCTGAGTCCAGCTTCAAGTACTGGTAATAATTGGGGGAGAAAGAAGATGGAATGATAATGTTCACTAGATTCAAGAACTCCACACTTGGTTTTAAAAGAGTAGTGAATAACTCATCAGTTCCTCTTGAGGTATCCAACAACAGACTTAATTTTTCTGGAGTTAATTCAAAGTAACGATCAATGGTAACTGGATTAATGACTGTGGTGTTCAAACTTGGCTTAAACCCAAATTTCAAATTGAAGCACTTTAAAAGCACCTTAAATACCCAAAAGATCTTCACTCTGTCACGCTTCAAGTCTAAACTCAACGAAAGATCATTGAAGAAAAGATTTTTAGAATTAAGATTGATACCAAGAATGCCGATGAATGCGTTGACCAAAGCCGATAACACTAATGACTTTTCCTTGTTATTTGTGATCAATGAATAATACAAGAACAACATGTAAGTTTGCAACTGGGTAACTGATACATGTTGGACATTGAGGTAGGGAAGAAAATCATAAAGGGACCTGATTATTGATAATGTTGCCTGTTTTTTGTCACCTTTAAGTTTGGGTGTATTGGCATAGCCAGGATTGGGATGGTTGAGTAGCAAATTGAGATTTATGGTTGGGTTGTTCATCATTATCATGGCATAAATTTGCACTACAGTCATCAAGTATTCATTCACAACTCGATAATCATTCGACAGGATATTAAAACCATTTATGGTAGCATCATTATAGGTGAACATGAATGGGTACATTGTATGGAATGCATCATACGATTGCATGAACTTTTTGTAGTCAAAGATGGGAATGAAAACGTTGTAATTGAGGAAAAACTGTATGATTTGGTTGTCCAATTCAGTCTTAGTACTGAACATAGTTTTGAAGTTGTTGATCAACTTGATGAACAAATCATATATGTCTTTGGGCAATTGGCGGTTGGTAAGACTAGAAACATCGTCAAGCATGTCATGCGAGGAGTCAACTGCTGTAAGAGGATTGTAGATGACGTCCAAATCTCGATTGTGAAATTGATTGTAAGCCGTGTAAGCTGGATGATATAAATAAGCATTGGGATCATTCAAAAGGTAGTTATGGGAATTAGTGATCTTGAGAAATGGGAGGTTGAGGTTGATGAGCAAATGGTTGAATTGTGATTCAAAATTCAAGTTATCATTCCCGATAATAACTCCTTTAGTATCAAGGTTGAAAATCTGATCGATTGGGTTATTGATTGGCACCGATGTTTGGTGGACATTTGATGCAGTGGTTGTTGTGGTAACTCGAGTTTCTTCCTTTGGACGTTCGGGCAATTGTGCGTTTGACAGGGGTGCGTTATTGCCGGTATTTGCTTTTAGTCGTTCGTTTTCTTCTTCAAGGTCTTTTATTCGTCTTTCAAGATTCTCGGTATATCCTTTTGGAAAGGCCCGGCGTGTTAACTTATCACTTGTTTTGCAATCAAATCCAATCTTGGAACAGTTCAGGCACGGTGTTAATCCGTTACATTTGATTTTTTTGATTCTACAACGATCACAAGCTTGCGATACTCGAGGTCCGGAGGTTGTGTTGATCAATTTCATATTCAGCTTTGCAGCCGCACTATCTGAGCCATTGCTGCTGTCGTCCTTTGCGTATTGCATCTCGACATATATGTTAAAGGCTACTTAAATCGCTTGATAGCTCGAAAGATCAGCGGCTGTTGTCTTAGTGATTCTCGAAATTCCCCAGACATCGGGCAAATGGGAAGGCTTATATGCCGATCCGAATCTCCGGGAGTATGGGGAAATGCCACATACCGTCGGGCATCCGGGATTTCCCGCAAATTTAATGCTTAAATAATACAATCGTTTCAAAGATACCATAATCGACTAGTTTGTAGTAAGTGAGCTAAAATTATCTTTTAGTGTTTTCTGAGTGGAAATAAATTGCTCGTAGTATATAAGCTGTACTTGATATATTAACTTAGAAGGAAGTAGTCATAACGATTGGCCTGGTTAGCTCAATCGGTAGAGCGTTTGACTCTTAATAAGAGAAGCGATCAAAAGGCTGCGGGTTCGACCCCCGCATCGGGCTAATTTTTTGAACTTTTTTTTGGTCCTGCTGAGGTGATAAATTTGTAAAGGTGTAGAAGTCTGCTTGTTGTTGCTACAGCTTAGGAACGACATTAAACACAAGGAATTCCAATTTTGTTATTTGTGGTTGTTAATTATGTTCGACACAAGAAAATCGCCGATATTGATTATTTTCCAATAATATGTGGTGTATATAATTAAGACTGTTAGAATCTCAATTTCTATCCATTTCATCAAGAGTGAAAGTCCTGACTGATAAAATAGAATCTTTTCGTCCAACCAAGATTGGTGACTCGTTCGTATTCAAATATAGCAGCTCAGATATTACATCAACGATTGGCCTGGTTAGCTCAATCGGTAGAGCGTTTGACTCTTAATAAGAGAAGCGATCAAAAGGCTGCGGGTTCGACCCCCGCATCGGGCTAATTTTTTGGATTTTTTTATGTGAGAAATATTTTACTTCTTAAGAATGACGATATGAAATATCCCTGAAATCGTGTGAATATATTTATATACCTATTTTTGAGCGTTTTCCTATCGCTATATTCCTAAAGTATGCGTAAATCAATGTAAACCTCCAGTTCTTTGGTTTCTCAATTCATTCTCCTTTCTCTCGACTTCAGCATCGTAAAGGATGAAATCATCTAATGCATTTCCACCTGGGACCATTGGCAACACAGGAACCTTCTTTTCGACAATAACCTCCATCAATACTGGGCCCTCGTAATCCAAGAATTCCTTGACACCTGGTACTAATTCTTCTTGCTTACTGACTCTAATACCCTTGAGACCCATAGCCTCAGATAACTTCATGAAGTCAGGGTTAGATTGATGTGTGTGTGCATAACGATGCTCGTAGAAGAGAGATTGCCATTGGGTGACCATACCTTGCTCTTCATTATTCAAAACACAAATTTTGACTGGGGCATTGGCTTGAATTGCAGATGACATTTCCATTAAAGTCATGTTGAAAGAAGCGTCTCCATCAATGTCGATAACAATGGCATTAGGTTTAGCCACCTGGGCTCCGATAGCAGCAGGCAATCCATAACCCATAGTTCCCAAACCACCTGAAGTGATCATGGTACGAGGTTTGGTCCATTCAAAATGTTGAGCAGCCCACATTTGATGTTGACCCACACCGGTTGTGACAATGACTTCCTTACCGTAAGTGCTGGATTGCTTGGAAATCTCTTTGATAAGGGTTTGTGGTTTGATTTTTGAGCCGGGGGTTTCAAGAGAGTAGGCGTATGGATACATTTCCTTCCATTTTTGCACTTGACCCATCCAGTCGGGTCTCTCAGGTACCAGCTTGACCAATGGGATGAACTTGGACAAGTTAGCGGCCAAGTCACCTTCAACAGCCTCAGTGGCTTCCACAACCTTGTTAATGTTCTTAGGACTGATTTCAAAATGGATGATACCACCTCTGTTCTGGGCTGCTGCTGCACGAGCAACTGGGGCAAATTTGCTAACCTTACCAGTGACTCTGTCATCAAAACGAGCGCCCAAGGCAATAATCACATCAGCATTTTGCATAGCAGTGTTGGCGGCTGCATTACCATGCATACCGAGGAAGTCAAGAGACTTGGGGTCACGTTGATCAAAAGCACCAAGACCCTGAATAGTGGTGGTGACAGGGATACAAGCCTTGTCAGCCAAGTCCTTCAAGAGTTGAGGGCCCTCTTCACTGTTCATGACACCAGCACCAGCATAAATGACTGGTTTCTTAGCCTTGTTCAAGATGTCTGCGGAACGGTGGATGGCTTGCATGGTGAACTCAGTAGCAGCCTGGCGGGTAATTTGACTCAAAGCGTTGATGGGCAAAGTGGTTCTGATGGGGATGGATTCACGTAAGATTGATGCAGTTACATCCTTAGGCAAATCAACCAAAACAGGACCAGGCCTTCCCAGGGTAGCTATTTCAAATGCCTCATTGATACGACGTGGTAATTCAGCCACGTTCTTCACCATGACATTCCACTTGGTACAAGATCTGGAAATACCGATAACATCAGCTTCTTGGAAAGAATCTGTACCGATAGCAGAGGTGGGCACTTGACCTGTAAATACAACCAATGGCACACCATCGGCCAAAGCATCGGCCATGGGGGTAATCACATTAGTAGCTCCAGGACCGGAAGTCACAAGAACAACACCAGGCTTACCACAAGCACGAGCATAACCTTCAGCCATATGTCCAGCACCTTGTTCGTGACGTGGCAAGACAAACTTGAACTTGTCAGAGTTGTAAATGGCGTCGAAAACGGGAAGAATGGCACCTCCAGCATAACCAAATACAGTGTCAACGTTGTGTCTCAACATCATTTCGTGGAAGATCTCTCCACCAGTAAGACCAATGAACGAGTCATCCATGATAAGCTGGTTACGCTTGTTCTTGCTCTTGGAGTCATCTTTGTTTCCGGTTGGTTCTTGGTTGAAGGAAGGAGCTGGAGTAGGTCTGGCTGAGGAAGTTTGTCTTTCGCTCATAGTCGCATTTTGCTGGGCAGATTTGGTTATGAAACGGATCTGCGATCTGCAAACAGATCTAGTGGTCGGGAGTTGAAGAGCTCGTTTTACTGCTCTCATTTTGTGGACAGTGAAAAAAAAGGGTACCTATATATGATTCTGACTCACTGATTTTTTTTCAACCGACCGCACGAGCGGAGATGTGGTTATGTAATCGAAACCTGAAATCAAAGTCTGGGGTACATCAAGGACTCTCAGAAAGTTGACGTATTGCTTTCAGCTATTCAGGGATATGATGTAGATGGGCGTAGATTATGCAGTATATAATACCGATATGAACATCTCGTGAGTTAATGTGCACGGTTTCAGTTTTGCAAATCTTCATGTTTGTATGTCGGTGATATACGGGATGTACGTAAATTGAATTGCGACTCAGCAGATCCATTCCCTCTTTGGACTCTTGTTCTGCCGACCTCTTGTTTCTCAAATATTTCGATATTCACTATTTTGGCCCCAGTACATTGCGCAATATTTCTTCTCAATCGCATGTCATTCGGACACCAATTGCGTGGAAAGTACTTTGATGGACTTGATCCTGAAGTTTTGCCTGTAAATCACGGCTCTTATGGTTTGACACCAACCCCAATTTACCATAAATACGTTGAAGCATTACAGCATGATAATAGTTTTCCCGACCGTTTTATTCGGTTTGAACTCCGATCAAATTACATTAACCTGTTAAAGGCACTTGGAGAGTTTCTCAATGTAGATTATCACAACTTAGCGATTGTTGATAATGCTACAACTGGAGTTAATACAGCTCTTCGTTCTTACCCCTTTGAAAAAGGTGACAAGTTGGTCGTTGCAACCACTGGATACGATAGTTGTGTTCATGCGATCCGGTTTCTACAGGAAAGAATCGGTGTAGAAGTTATTGTTGTGGATCTTGTATATCCTTTGGAAGATGAAGAAGTGGTTGAAAAGTTCAGAAAAGCATTCCAGAAGCACCAACCCAAATTAGCATTGTTCGATACCGTAACATCTATTCCGGGTGTGAGAGTTCCCTTTGAACAGCTAGTTGCATTGTGCCGTGAGTTTAAAGTGATATCGTTGATTGACGGAGCTCACTCAATTGGTCTTATGAATATTGATCTTGGAAAGTTGAACCCCGATATATACACTTCCAACTTACACAAGTGGCTCTATGTGCCCAGAGGATGTGCTGTGTTCTATGTGAAGCCAGAGCTCCAGTATTTGATCCAGACAATGCCCATTAGCCACTCCTATCTTAGCGTCCAGCAAGAACTCGCTCTTTCGCCTCAAGAACGTGAAACAAGATTTATAGACAAATTCTGTTTTGTGGGGTCGAAGAACTTCGCTGTGATTTCTTGCATTATCCCTGCCATTGAACTTAGAGTGTCTATCGGAGGTGAAAAGGCAATTGAGAAATACTGTCATGAACTCTGCATTGAAGTGGGACGAGTAATTTCTACTGAGGTTTGGCCTGGCGCTGCAATACTCGATAACAAGTCCAAAACTTTGATAACGACAATGATCAATATTGAAGTTCCAGTGCGTGAATTTGCTAAGCGAGCAGGATGTAAACCCTTAGACTTCACGGACTTGAAAAGCATTCAAAAGTGTGTTGATTTCATCCAGCACCACACTTCTTATAAGGACAAAGTCTACTTGCAACTATTCGTGCACGAACGCTTTTACTGTCGCTTCTCTTGTCAGGTCTATAACGAGATTAGTGATTATACCACGGCCTGCCAGAAGTTAGAGTTGGCATTCCAGGAATACTTTTCACAGCAATAGCTACATCTGAATAATTACCTTCCCTGTATTATTTTTAAAATGCTGAGTTCTAATCTCTTTTTTCGTTAATCTGCGTGCCAGCCAGAATTGAAGCTTGTGAACTAGAGCTTACCCCCTCATATATGGCTGTTTCGCCAAGTTCTGTCTCTGTAGCCTCATTGTCCACCGAATGGGTCAGCTGATCTTCATCTGCCCTTTCAACATTAGGCGTGCCCCAGTCTAGGAAGTCTCTTCTAACTTCAACGTAATCGTATGCAAATTCACCAATTTGGTCCTCGTCAACACCAACCTCTTCGGCATTGTAATCAATACGCAAGTGCAATCCAGGAATCTTATTGATGACGAAACACAAGATGGCCGTGACACCTCCAGAGTAGGCAGCTGTGGCAAGAATGTACACGATTTGAATGTACAATTGTTTCCAGTTGTGGTCGATCCATCCACCGGCATGGTCGGTGACGTTATCATAGCCGATGACAGTAGCAGATCCAAACAAAGCATTGAATATTAAACCGACAACACCGGCGATTCCGTGCTCTGCTAAAACATCAAGGGAGTCATCAACTCCACAAATGTACTTGATCTTTGTGGCAAAGTTACAAACAATACCTGAGGTGATCCCCAAAATGATACTGGCCCACAAAGGAATAACCCCTGAAGATGGGGTAGCGGCCACGAGACCAGAAATGCATCCCGAACAAACAGCCACCATGGACCACTTCTTTTCCAAACGGAAATCAAGCAAACACCAGGTAATTGCTCCCACAGCACCACATAAGTGGGTGTTCATCATCGAGTAGGCTACTTTCACAGATGCGTTAGCGCATGAAAATCCGTTGAAAAAGAGCCATCCCACGTAGAGTAAAGAAGTTCCCAAGAAAATGGTGGATATGTTGTGAGGACGGTAATTTATCATCAAGGTTTCGTTCCTTCTACCCAAGAAGGCACTGTACACGAAGGCAGAAACACCAGATAAAATCTCCACAGGACCTCCACCGGCGTAATCTAATGCACCTCCTTGCCAAGTGGAAGCCCAGCCTCCACCCCAAATCCAATGAACTACCGGACAGTACACAGCCGTGACCCAGCAAAAGATGAATACCATTGATGGGAGAAATCTACCTCTTTCGGCGACAAGAGCACCAGCCAAAATAGCCACGGTGACTGCCATAAACTGCATTTGAAAGACAGCGAATGCAATTTCGGGATAATCAGTAGCAAAATCTGATATACCCAAGAGACCTTTGAAGCCAAAATACTCTAAGTTTCCAATAAAATTATTGGCCGATGGAGCAAATGCAAGTGAGTAGCCCCAGAAATACCATTGGAAACAACCGACAAATGTTCCCATGATGACCACCCATATCATGGACAATGCACTCTTTCTTCTGGCCAAACCGGAATACAAAAATGCCAAACCGGGAACCATGATCCAAATAATGGAACTTCCAATGGTAAATACTAGCACCAGGCTTTGGTTGTAATGTTCATCTTCTGTGAATAGTTTTCTTCTACTAAGCATCACCAAAATACTTTTTTTGGTGAAGATATGAGTTGCAAGCTGCTTTTGCTTTTGTTCAATGCTGATATATGCTGATGGTGAAGCAATTAAATTGTTGAAAAATTAACGGCTGAAAAATGTGCTTTCGATCACTGAGAAAAAATTCCTTGCTTCCGGTTTTGCCCTACCTTATAATACCTCCTGCTGATAGTTGTCATAGTGGAACGCCCTGCAGATTATTTGACGCATCAAAAATCGATATGCCCTTCTGGTTATGAGCGTTCGCGAACGCGCATTCGCTATTCTCTTGTCTTATCAGCCAGGCGTTGCAGCAAGCGGAAGTTCTTATCGCAAATGATTGGTAGAAAAGTGGGTGAAACCGGCACAAATGCGGTTTTCAAACTACACGAGTATTTTCCATTTATGTGTTTTACAGTTTCTCGTTCAACTACCGATATATCTTAATTCTGGGGAGGTAGATAACCTGCACATATCCTGCCAGATAAGAAATAACGCCGAGTGATTGGCGGCCAAGACCGGTAACGGCTTCTTATCTGCAGGATTTTTGCCCGAAAGTCTGTTCGGTGCACCCATAGCCATTAGCATATGACCATGCCTAACAAAACAAAAATGAGGGAGGGTGCTATTTTAGAGGCGGCGCCCGTGTAGGTTGTCTCGTTAATGACGGAAACACTGTCTGTTTCTTGAACAGGTGAAATTTGCGTAGTTATTGGCTCCAATTGAGGAGTTGCAGCAACTTCTGTAGGTTGGAAGTCAGATTCCGTCGGAGTAGGCTCTATTGTTTGCGGTGGGGTTATATCACCATTTCCAGTTCCATTGTCCTGAGTACCATTATCCAGATGATTCTCTCCATTGCCAGATGCTATACACTCCTCACCACAATTAGTCGTAGGGGGAACTTCGGCCAGGTTATTCGGGGAACCAGTGGTAGCTACAAATTCAAACTCGTCTGTGTGCCAATTAGGGTCCTGGGGGGATTCAGTTGTGGATGGTTGGATTGTTTCTTCTGGCAGATTTGACTCGTCTGGGTTCTTGGGTTGTTCTGTAATTTTCGAATTGCCTGGCTTACAAGTTCTGCAAGGCTCAACTTGAGTTTCTGCCATCGTAATCATCAGCATCACTGTTGCACTTGTAACAGTATCTAGTATATCTGAAGTTGGCTCACAAAAACTAGTTGGGATTCCTCCTATTAGCTTCGACGGTGTAACTGTGAGAGAGGAAACCGAGGAATTTGAGTAAAACTTGGGAACTTCAATGACAACTGTCACTTCTGTAGCTTTAGAATTGATTGATAATGTTGTTTTGGAAGTACCAGGATTCAACCAGGTAGTTGTGGTAGTCGTGGTCTTGGTCTCATTATCGCAATCACGGCAGGGTCCCTTCGATGACACCAGCGAGCTCTGAGTCATAGGTTGTGAGCTAGCAGGCGTACCAGACTCGGGGATACGCTCACTTGAGCTAGTGATAGAAGTTCCGTCCGACGACATTGATGTTGGTGTGTCAACTTCAACCGTGACGGTTACGGTGTTTCGGTCGCTTTTGTAAGGTATCGTTTTTGTGGTGGTAAAACTGCCGTCCCAAGCCTTGGTAGTTGTCGTAGTGGTCATAGACCTTGCTGTGTCTGGAACTTCGACAACGATAGTAACGGTCCCATCAGTAGACTGGTGAGAAAGCGTGGTTGTTGAAGTATAGGATTCCGTCCATGTAGTGGTTGTCAGAATGGTTTCGACCACATCACCTGTTGATTCGGAATCTCCGTCAACAACAACAATTTCTCTTCCATAATTGTCAGTAATGGTCTCGCCAGACATACATTGGACCTTACCACCAAAATTGTGAAACACTTCTTGGGCGTCCTTGGGATAGTTGTAAAAGCCTTGTAAAAACACTCTGTAGTTTCCAGCTACATTCGAGAAACGGGCAATCACTCGCCTATCCTGGCAAATGAGTTCCAGCCCATCGGCATCTTCAAAGTCTTTGGGAAGGTAAAAGTCGTTCAAGTCCTTCGATTTCTTGACGCTAAATGCTGAGCAGTCAAAGTCGTTCTCAAAAGTGATCAATATAAAGCCGTTATCAATCCCATCGGGGCAAGATCCCGACAAAAGATACAATTGTTCCTTCTTTTGTGGGGTTGATCTGGCGTAGTAAATTAATCCCTCATTTTTGTTCTCGTTGAAAAATGGACCCTCATTAAAATCAACACTAGCAGAAAGTCCACTCCATTCTATATTGTTCTCACCAGCATGAAACATGTTGGCTTCCGCTACATCTGTAGCACCTGAAGAGCTACCAGCGCCAAACACAAAGTCAAATTCAGCCACACCTCTGGCTGTGATATCACGGCCATTGTCAACAGCAGAAGTCACCACACACAGAAGTGTAGTGTAAGCAGTGAGATACGAACCATCTTGGGCATAACACTTAGCGTAAACTGTATCATCTGCTACTAATTCAAACTGGGTTGTTCCGAATTTTGTCCTAAACACGCCAGGCATCTCAAGATCAAAAGTATCTCCAGCTGAGGTAGATGAGGTGGGAATTTTCCATCCTAAACTAGCTGAATGTATATCCTGTGGTCTACTACCGTTCGGCAGGTCAATGTTAAGCAGAGTCCAAACATCATTCAATTTTGCAGCCAGTGCGACTGCAGCCAAGCAAAGACAAAATAAAGCCATGATGGAGATTGTGACACATTGCCATAATTTATAGCCTAGTAAGAAGTTCGCTCTGTAGTTGTTGTAAGTGTGTCGGGTTTATCTAATTCAGTTACCGAAAGAGTAATTGTTTCTAAGACCACTCACGTCCGGTTTGCTCAGTCGTGATTGATATTTTTTAATGATGCGAAAATGTGGGAAAGTCTCGGCAATGTGACAGGATGTGTAGCTTCTATGATATCTAATTGGCGTATATCATACTATTTACATGTAATATGGCAGCCGATTCGAATCCTAATCAAGTAATTCGAAACTGCGGACGCATTTATATACAGAATCGTGAACAAATTGGAATGCAACTTGCATAGTTTAGTCTTCCTTTTTCTGAGTTTGACGACTCTCGTAGAAATGGAAAGTCTCGAAGATGACGCTGACCATGATGAGAATGATAATTATCCATTCGAGTCTGGTGGACTTTTTTTCATTTAGCACCGAAAGTAATGCCCGTTGCTCGTCAGTAGCATAGTCTAGTTTACGATTGAGGATAGATATTCTGGAGGGAACGTCCATAGCCCGAGATATAGACTGGTATATCTTCTCCAACGTAGGTTCTGTCCAGTACACGTCTGGTGTTTCTATGAGCTCGCTGTACAAATTGAGCTTACCACGAAGAAGAAAGAGACGACCGGTAAGCTTCAACACATCGTGCTCATTCGTATTGATACTGTGGCCCTTAGACAAGCTGATAGAATTCTGCCTTGTCAACTGAATGTGGTTTTCTAATGCATTTTCGAGTATGGAGAGACGGGTGGATCTTGAAAGTCCTATAGCAAATGCGGCCATATCTAAAAGCTTCTTACCGTCATTGTCGCCTTGAATTACCATGATCTCACCTTGCATATACGAGTTGCCATAATTTGGCGGCTTATCGGGGATGTAGCCAAGATCTATCCAGTCCATTTCTTCAGATTCTGGTTCGCATGGCTCAATAATAGTCGGTTTGAGCTGAGGAACAATACGTGATATCAATTGGTCTTCAGGTATTCCCCAGCCCACAACAGATCCGTTTGCTAGGGCCATAACCGTTTTGTCTCCTGCTTGAAAAGAATACACTTCATCAGGAATAATAGTTCTGGGATGTTCAAAGTTCATTTCGGGACACTTTGTCAAATCTAGTGCATCACCAACAGTTACACATACTACGGGTGAAAGATACTTTTCCAATTTAGCGTCCTCTGCACCGTTCTTGTTCAAAAGTGAAAGAATATGGCTTAAGTTTCCGTTATCCGAGGGTGTTGATCGACGTAAATTTTGAAGCGGAGAGTTAATCTTTTTCTTAGCTTTTGGCGAAGACACAGACACCAAGAGGCACCTTATTTTGTTCAAGTACAAGTCATTTTTCAATGCATTTGTGATTGGTCGAGCAGGCGAAATGAGCCTGATAGCCTGAGAGAACATGAACGGTACATTATTCGCACTGCAATTTTGTAGCGGACTGGGTCGGGGGAAGATGGAGCATGTTAGATTGGGGAAGACGGAATGAGGAATTGGGTCTGTGACTTCTCATTGCTAATACTTTCGTGAATTCAGAGCCATTCTGCTACTTTTTGTCTTTTTTTAATATACAATTTCTATGTCCACCACCAAACTAAACGAATTCCGATTTAGGATAGCTCCAAAGGTAATTCAGTCCTGAGAGGATCATTCTAGTCGAGATACACTGGTCCAAACAGGCATTTCCTGTTTCTATATTTTACACACATCATAGTCTATTAGACATAAAATACACTACTGTAGAAAAAAAAAAGTTGTCCTTGGTCTTTCAGGTCTTCCAAGCTTGTTCTGCAACATCTACATTCGATATTATTCAACGACTCCTTCTGTAGCAGAAAATAACGGAGGAAAAATATTGCAGCATCGGTAGGTCAAAGCGATTGGCTTAGATCATTCTTGCATAAATTTAAATAATCTACAAGCCACCATCAAGCTGCAAACGGTTGAACCTTTGACAGAATCCTACTGGCAGCCAGCAGGGCCCTAACGAACACCAGTCGCGCTTAAAATAGGTCTCGAAGCACCCGATCCCCCTGCGTGCACAGCCGAGACAGCAGAGGAACTAGTTATGTACTCGACTCTAAAACGTAAATACCTATATAGAATCTGTAGAACCCATTGGCTGAATAGGCTCCAATTACACCTGCTGGCACCTTCCCGGTACACAACTTCCGAACTTTTTCCGTTGTACTGCCTTCGCCTGATCTCACGGACGGTGATGATTTGCGCCGCACACTTGTTTACATTCTAATTAATCTTAAAACGGATATAAAAGTTCACACGCCCACTTTTGCGAGCACTATACAATGTGGTAAGTAAAATAAACGACACTATATCGTCGATGAGGGGGCTTATTGTGTGAATCTGTGATGCTTTTACTGGTAGATTTGGCGTGATTGTGTCTTTTATTGGTTCATAGATGTATCAGGCGGTTTTCGATGATTTCGTCGACAAACGTTGTCGATTCAGGTACCAAGTGGCCCTCGGAGTATATTAAACTAATAATGGTCCAGCTGTACACAACTAAGAATGATCAGAAGGCTAATTCTGGTAGCTAGCTCATGGAGCTTTCCCGAACTCTCATTTGTGCGTTTCTCATGATTGTACTAACTCAGTGGAATTTTTGGCTACGTTAACTTCCTCGTTGACAAAACACGTGGTGAGGTCATTGATAATCTCATTGATGGTCTCCAGCGTTTGGAGTACAGAGGTTACGATTCCAGTGGAATTGCTGTTGATGGTGAAAAGAAAGACGAAACTTTGATTGTCAAGATACCCGGTAAGGTAAAGGTGTTGAAGGATGAAGTGGAACGTCAAAAGATTAACCGCTCAACTGTGTACGACAACCACGTCGGAATTGCTCACACCAGATGGGCTACTCACGGTCAACCTAGAGTTGAAAACTGTCACCCTCATCGTTCTGATCCTAAGGGAGAATTCGTGGTTGTCCATAACGGTATCATCACCAACTTCCTTGCCTTGAAGACCTTGTTGCTGTCCAAAGGTTTTCAATTCGAGTCCGAGACCGATAGTGAGTGTATTGCCAAGTTGTACAAACACGTCTACGACACCAACTTGAAGGCTGGTATCTCTTTGGATCTCAGTGAATTGACAAAACAAGTCTTGTACGAATTGGAGGGCTCTTACGGTTTATTGGTCAAGTCCACTCACTACCCCGGTGAGGTCTGTGGTACTAGAAAGGGTTCGCCATTATTGGTTGGTGTGAAGACCGACAGAAAATTGAAGGTGGATTTCGTCGATGTGGAATTCCCTGACTCTTCTGAGCAAGCTGTTAACCACAATGTGACTACCCAAAAGGACTTGGGTCTCTTGCCAGTTGCCCAAGGTGACAACTTGAGAACTTCCCAATCGAGAGCTTTCTTGTCCGACGACGGAGTTCCAATGCCTGTGGAATTTTTCCTTTCTTCCGACCCAGCTTCTGTTATCCAACACACTAAGAAAGTGTTGTTCTTGGAAGACGATGACATTGCTCATATCTACGATGGTGAACTTCACATCCATAGAGTTAAGAAGTTGGCCGGTGAATCGACCACTAGACAAATCCAAACCTTGGAAATGGAACTTAATGAGATCATGAAGGGTCCATACAAGCATTTCATGCAGAAGGAAATTTTTGAGCAACCTGATTCGACTTTTAACACCATGAGAGGTAGAATTGACTTCGAGAACCACGCAATCAACTTGGGTGGGTTGAAGTCGTGGCTCTCGACCATCAGAAGATGCAGAAGAATCATAATGATTGCTTGTGGAACATCCTACCACTCTTGTTTGGCCACAAGATCTATTTTTGAAGAACTTACGGAAATACCTGTCTCTGTTGAGTTGGCTTCTGACTTTTTGGACAGACATTCTCCAGTCTTCAGAGATGACACTTGTGTCTTTGTTTCTCAATCCGGAGAAACTGCTGACTCTATATTGGCTTTGCAGTACTGTTTGGAACGTGGAGCATTGACCGTGGGTATCGTGAACTCGGTAGGATCCACTTTGTCTAGACAAACTCACTGCGGTGTCCATATTAACGCCGGACCAGAAATTGGTGTTGCTTCTACCAAGGCCTATACTTCGCAATACATCGCTCTTGTGATGTTTGCCTTATCTTTATCAAACGATTCCATCTCCAAACAAGAGCGTCATAAAGAAATTATAAAAGGCTTGCAAAAGATTCCAGAACAAATCAAAAAAGTGTTGTTATTGGAGGACAAGATAAAAACTTTGTGTGATGAATCTTTAAACGACCAAAAGTCGTTGCTCTTGTTAGGAAGAGGATATCAGCATGCCACTGCATTGGAAGGTGCTTTGAAAATCAAGGAAATTTCTTACATGCATTCTGAAGGTGTCTTAGCCGGAGAATTGAAGCATGGTGTTTTAGCATTAGTTGATGACCAGCTTCCTATTATCGCTTTTGCTACCCGTGATTCCCTCTTCCCTAAGGTCATGTCTGCTATCGAACAGGTTACTGCCAGAGATGGTCGTCCAATTGTTGTCTGTAATGAAGGTGATGATGTTGCTGGCAACAAAGCTTATGCTACGTTACATGTTCCATTGACTGTGGACTGTTTGCAAGGTTTGTTGAATGTGATTCCCTTGCAATTGATGAGTTACTGGTTGGCAGTCAACCGTGGAATTGATGTTGATTTCCCTCGTAACTTGGCTAAGTCCGTTACTGTCGAGTGATCAATGCTGTCTATATAGTAGTTTTACACATTGCAGTATTGTTAATACCATAATCATTACAATAATACTTAACCTATCATTCACTTTCTCACAAAGTAGGATGTTCCACCTAAAAAGGCTGTACTGACATCAAATACCAGATCTCCTAGACTCAAGTAGCTTCTAGTATATTGCCTCATAACGTCATTCTCGATATCTTCAAGATCGGGGCTAAGTTAGAACAAATCTTCCTTCAATCATCAGTTCATGACTGATGGCAAAATTAATACTTACGTTAATCCGGTGCTTCTCTTCACTCCAGAAAGAAATGCTGATACTAGCGTCAAGTCAGCTGCAATATGTACCAATCTGCCAATCTACGGTTAATAATTTCCAATGAATTCTGCAACACTTATCATACCATTTGTTTATCGTCTATCGAGATTATGGTGATAATATAGATGTTTGGTGTTACCCGGCCGAATTCCCATAGTCATTTTGAGGGTACTCAGGAATGATCCACTTCTGTGTGAGCTTCCATTTAACCCAGCGGTCAGCTTGTGAAATAGTTGTACTGTACTGCTTTTCATTAGTAGCATGACTATTTGATGCTTATGACTTCATGAACTTACCTTATATAGACAGTAGAAGCATTCTCACGAAGGAGTGGAATACTTACTTCAGGAGATTTCAATCCAGGATGGAAGTGTGTACTTCAACTTCTAATCGCTGAGTTGTTGATACAAAATCATGGTTTATCTTTAATCAAAAGCTTATATCGACGATGGTTACGTGAAAATTAGATTTACTTTTCATGATTTTTGAATGTTGACCAACTCACTAAGGCAAGATGCAACTTCTTTGATATGTGCAGCTTTAGCTTGGGATATGTGCAGCCTTTACATAATGATTTTAACTCCAAAGCGGTTTTAAAGGATATTGACCAAGAATATTATTTTCTTGGGATGATTGTCGTGGAACAGTGGATTTGGTTTTTATTACTTTTCGGCAGCAGTGTCACTTTCATAGTGCCACCTTTTCTCTATTGTAGTCATATGGCTAATACCCTCACATTCCTGGAGCAATAACCTAATTGCATTAGGTGCGATATCAATGGTATTGAACATAATAATTTTCAAACAAAACAGAGCCCGCGTGGTAGCTGGAGTATGCTTTGATATGGTTTGCAGTTGTCTACATGTCTATACTTCATCTCTCTGGGTAATTCGTCCATTTTACGAAGATGGGTATCTGTGTCTGATTGCCGGGTAACCTTAGATTTGCTCGTTGTAACGAAGTAAATCTATTCAGAAGTGATTGCAACCCATACCGAAAGCTTGCATAACGTACAACTTTAGTTTCTGACGCGATGTCTGACAGCTATAAACCACCATCTGGTCCTAAAGCCACACGTCCGATGGATAATAACCGTTACGATGATTATTCTCGAGACCATAGAGGTGGTCATCGAGGAGGAAGAGGTGGTCCAGGACATGCTGGAGCCTCTGGAAGATCATCAGCTCCTGGTCGATATCCTACGGGACCTACTGGTAAACGAATTCCCGATAGAGATAACTATAGACCGTCAGATAGGCATGGTCACCATGATGATGAGAGATATTCAGGAAGTAAGCGGCCATTTCCAGGTGATGGGGACCATGTAAATAAGAGAGGAAGAGGTGCTCCACGCGGCCGGGGCAATATTTCTTCAGGAAGACAGCAATTTCAAAAGGGCCGCCGAGATTACGATAGTCTGGCCAAGCCAAATCCCAACGAACAGAAAACCAATGCTTCGGGATATTCCAATGATGCATACTATGATGAAAGATACGATAATTACGATGGCAATCACAAATACAATAAGCCTGCTGGTCCTCGAGGATTCGAGAGAGGGCGTGGTAGAGGGCGCGGTGGTCCTCAACGAGGCGGACGTGACAATAGTACTAGGGGTGGCAGGTTTGACAAAGCCACAGGGCCCCGCGGTCTTAATTCTCCTGCAAATGCTAATTTACCTGTCACACCAAAGAAATCTGATGCCCCAGCCCCAAAGTTAGCGTTGTCTCAAGTTTATTCTGTGAAGACACCAAAAGCCGAAATCTACAAGAGGATTCAACAAGTAGGTGAGGGAACTTATGGCAAAGTGTACAAGGCTCAAAATGTGTTAACTGGACAATTTGTGGCCCTAAAAAAATTGAGACTTGAAGCCGAGCGTGAAGGATTCCCAATTACAGCCATGCGTGAAATCAAGCTTCTTCAATCTTTTGACCATCCAAATGTCTTGGGTTTGTTGGAAATGATGGTAGAACACAACCAGATCTTCATGGTTAGTGATTACATGGACCATGACTTGACTGGATTGTTGACACATCCTGAACTTGTACTCGAAGAAAGCCATCGCAAGTTCATTTTTAAACAACTAATGGAAGGCATCAATTACTTGCACCAACGCAGGATCATACATCGAGACATCAAGGGATCCAACATTTTATTGGATAACATCGGTCGACTTAAGATTGCGGACTTTGGGTTGGCGCGAACCATGAAGACAGTGAAGGACTCCGAGAGTCCGGACTATACGAACCGTGTCATTACCATCTGGTATAGACCACCAGAACTTCTCTTGGGCTCTACGGATTATGGAAGAGAAGTAGATATTTGGGGAGTAGGGTGCCTATTGATCGAACTCTACATCAAGAAAGCAGCTTTCCAGGGATTTGACGAAATCGGTCAGCTCAACAAAATTTACAATATCATGGGTACTCCAACAATAGATGACTGGCCAAGCATTGAAAACTTGCCATGGTTCGAGATGTTGCGTCCCCGGGTCAACAGGGCCAGTAATTTCAAAGAACTTCATGGCAATTCGATGTCGGAGCATGGCTTCAATTTGGCAGAGGTCCTCTTGAAGTTTGATCCAAAGAAGCGGTGGACTGCTCTGGAAGCGCTTGACCATCCATATTTCACTGCCGATCCCCAGCCGGAACCTCTTCACATGTTGAAGGATATCAAGGGAGAGTGGCACGAGTTCGAGACGAAGAAAAGAAGAAGACAAGAGCGTAAACGTTTGCAAGAAGAAGAGGCCAAAGCAGCTGTGAAAGAGCAGGCAAATAAAAGTATCCAACAGGATTCTTTGGCTGATGTCGTCTCCACCAAGTCTGTGGAGGACACGGCTTCCCGAAACCTTCTGATTGATCAGCCCGCGTCCCCGGACGAGAGTAAACTCAAGTACGAAGAGGACGACAAGGCTGCTAATGAGGATCTGGAGGCTGTGTCTGAAGCGCCAGTCGATCCTACAAAATAAGATACGCGAGACCAATCAACATGACGTCCCGTTAATGACGACAATTAGCTACATCTATATAAACCAACCAATTCACGCCCGCTATATATACGACACTACATCTGCTAGAAATTGCATTTGGCGTGCCCTGCAGCCAGTTCATATGCTAGGGTCATGGGCCAGTGATAGGCGGCGTGATCTCCTTTTCCAATTTATGCAGGTGGGATAAAATTCATCTCGCATTGGACCCCAATTCGCAACGAGGCGACAGGAGGCCACAGAAAAACTATAGGCGAGGTTGGAGTTATAATTATCTCTGGAGGTAATTACTGACTGCTGCTGCTTGAGTATCTACAGGTACACTCAGTGTCGTCGCTGAGTTCTCAATTTCATTGTTCTTTGTAGCTCCGGCAATAGGGCGAACAAAAATCGTTGCTTAAGTTCGATAAGATGGGAGTTTGTGGCTCTAAAGAGCCTCAGGAGCCTGTGTCTGCGGATACACAGGCTAAGAGACAACAACAAAAGCAACAACTACAAAATCTGGCCGGTGCAGGTACACAGCAAGATCAAGGACAAAAGTCACAATCTTCCAATTCAACAGACATATCTACCGAAAAGCAGGAAAAGCTGTCCCAGAAGGGAAAACTGGTGTCTTCTGCTGCTCTGGAAAAGGAGGTAAAGGTGCTTTTATTGGGTTCGGGTGAAAGTGGAAAGTCCACTGTCGTCAAGCAGATGAAAATCCTCCACAAGAATGGTTTCTCGAAGGAAGAACTATATGAGTACAAGCCATTCGTTTACAAAAATGTGTTGGACTGTATCAAAAACGTTATCAGCGCCATCCAAGAATTGAATCCTAGGCTAATCAAAAATTCCGATACCCCGGAAAGGGATGCACCGGATGTCGTTCAGGATTATGTTGGTGATGGTGTGTTGGAAAAGGAAGATGTGGATCAAATAATGGAATTTGAGCTACCTTTGGATACAGAAGAGACTTTTGACCTCGAAATTGCTAATAAGATCTCCAAGGTCTACAACAACCCTGAGGTCCAAAAGTTTATCCAGTATCAACAAGGAAACTTTTATCTCATTGATTCAACTTCATATTTTCTTTCAGATCTTGACCGAATTGCCAAGCCTGATTACATCCCATCTGTGGATGATGTTTTGAGAACGAGAAAAAAGACTTCTGGTATCTTCGACTTCAACTTTAATATGGGTCCAGGACTCAACATTCACATGTTCGATGTTGGAGGACAGAGATCGGAAAGAAAAAAATGGATCCATTGCTTTGACAATGTGACCTTGATTATCTTTTGTGTTGCGTTATCCGAGTACGACCAAGTTTTACTCGAAGAGAACAGACAGAATCGACTCAAAGAATCTCTTGCTTTATTCGACTCTGTGGTTAATTCAAGATGGTTTGCAAGGACATCCGTTGTGCTCTTTTTGAACAAGATAGATGTCTTCGCAAAAAAACTTCCTTATTCACCTTTGGAAAACCATTTCCCTGACTACAATGGTGGAAACAACATTAATAAAGCAGCAAAGTACATTTTGTATCGCTTCAATCAAGTCAACAGATCTGGCTTGAACATTTACCCTCACGTTACGCAAGCCACTGACACATCAAATATTGAGTTGGTGTTTGCCGCAGTAAAAGAAACAATATTGGAGAATTCCTTGAGAGATAGTGGAATATTGTGAGATGTATTCAATGTAATTAACACTTGCTAATATCACTCTAGCTGTAATTACTATATAGTAAATGTCAATAATGAGTTTATTGAACAGGATCCAGTACCTGTGGCTTTTCGTTGCTCAACAGCTTGTTTCTCACATAATGAAGGTTGGCAGTTCCTCTCCCTCTTCTACGGTTGCCCCTTCCTCTTGAAGAGTTTGTGGATCCTCGAGTCAGCTTCTCCATTGGCTTCTGTTCATTTGAATCATCTCCGGTCTTATCCGTCGAACTTGTTGGTTTTGACAGATCTGCGGTGCTTTTGCGAGGCGCAGAAGGACTTCTCCTATCTTCTTTCTTCTTCGGAGCTCTTTGAGTTTCGCCGCCAGACTGCTCAATCTTAGTTTCCTGCTTTGCAGCACTGTCATTAATCCTTTGTTTTCTGACTGGTTTCCTTTCTCTCTTTTCCTTTGGGTCCGATTCCACTTCAGAAGTAGATCTTGTCTTTTTTTCGATGGGCGTATCCTTCTTGCGATGGTCACGATTGCTAGAGTTTCTCCTAGGGCCCCTTGCAGAACTTTTTGAGTCTCTACGATCGGCCTGCTTTGATTCCCCAGGAAAATGCGGTTCATGCTTACCATTATTATCATGTCCAGCTTTGCCATTGAACTTGTCACCTCTATTTCTAGTTTTGGTCCTGTTGGTCCTTTCTTTTGGAACATATTTTTGGGTCATTTCCTCAAACATGTGTTTGAAATCAGGTCTATCATTTGATTTTTCGCCGGTCTTGGCCGTGGGCTTACTGATTGGTTTAGGCTCTGCTTTTTCAGGCTTATCCTCCTTCGGTGGAAATTTAGGTTCATCAGCAGATTTTGCCTCGACAGTTTCTTTGACCGAACTTTCTGTTCCCTTTTCGGCAGCTCCCTTTCCGTTGTCAGGTTTAGGAGTCGACTTAGGTATTGATGTATCCAAATCCTTGATCGAGGGTCCATTGCTGGTAGTCTTGCTAAGATGCTGTGCCTGGACAACAGGACTGCTGGTATTCTTCTTCTTTAATATTGTGGGCTTTGAAACTGGGGGCTTTGGAGAACTCTTTGCTGAGTTTGCTGCCAAGTTAGAATCGGTGTTCGTATTGCTTAGAAGTTGCGCTAAACTTACGCCGCTTTTGCCGTCACCATAGACTGACACTGTTGAGGCAGGTGAATACTTCGGAGTCTGCTTTTCTTCTGAAGCTGTAGGAGGTTGGGCCGGAATCTCAGTCTTGGTTTCTCTTTTCAATATGTTCATCGACTTCCTGCGCTCTCTTGGCGCGGGCGAATCCCCAGAACCTATTGTCCTTATAGTGGTATTATTGACGGTAATGAGCTTTTTCTGAAACTCCTCTTCCTTGGCCAAGACATCGACGGGTTTGGCGGCACCAAAAGGATTGGGTTTGGGTTTAGGTTTTGATAAAACCGTCTCGAAACCAGCCTTAGATGCTTCAGCACCAGAGCCGGCTCCGGTATGAGAGCCCAACTTTGGGCCCATATCACTATGCGAGACGAATGCCGAGTTCCTCGTTCCAGTCGCAGAAGGACCGCTTGATTGACGAAACTTTCCTGACGCAGCGTCCTTCTCTATCTCCACAAGCTGCAGATGGTGCTGCTCGTTGAATTTGATCGAATGCTGAAAATCCTGGAAGTCTGCCATCTCCACCACTACCCTGCGACCCTGGCGATAGTATAGATCATGCCATTTCAATGCTTTGGAGTAGTCCTGATACGATTGCAATTCCACAAATGCAACCTTGCGAACAATTCCTGAGTGCAAGGGATCGGACGCCGGATCAACCAAAATCTTGAACTTGACATATGGCGTGTATCTGCTTTGGAATAGATCTTCCACGAAGGGATTGTCACAAGCCACCGGAAGCTGGAGGAGCTTTATGATATAAGGAGGTCCAGGATCATCAGGACCTCCTCGGGATCCCCTAGTGGAGCTACCAAACACCTCGTGATGCGGCTGGTGCCTGCTCCTTTCAATTGGCACTGATATTGATGAGAGGTCAATATCATCATCGGCCCATGAACCACCGTACGCTACGTTAGTATGAGATTGAGTAACCACAGTTGTTACAGCATCAAAACAGCTAATGGAAGATAGTTTAACACACGTGAGCAGTAACCATTAACACTTGCAAATGCCAAAAATGGGCAATCACATAACTTGACGTATAACCTAAAGAATACACTTACATTCATCGGAGATAAACTCCTGTAATGTCATTTTTTTTGGAGCTGAAGTTAGTATATATGCATATATACTACGATTACACTGTAAACGTCTCCCTATGTTCAAAACTTACCCATAATGCAGGTCCTTAAGTTGTGGTTGTTGCCGTACCTAATGTTTTTGTGACCACATTATCTGCAGTCCGTGATTTACTGCATTAAGGTAATGAAGATGGCTGCAACATGACGTTTTAGTATGGTGAACTTTTATAGGCTATATGTTTACAAATCAAGGTATTTATCGTAGGATTTTCTCCACTTGGACAAGAATCCATGGAAGAACTTGACACCATTGCCAATGTCTTTGGAACCCACAGTGGCACGAATCGAGTGCATCGAGAGTTGAGGAATACCAAGATCAATGGTTCTGGCACCCGTCTGCAACGAAATGAAGGGTCCAATTGTGCCTCCAGATGGTGTTCCATTACGAATCTGGAAGTATTGAAGTGGATCGCCATTAGCTTTAGCCAATTCCTCTACTAGAGCGACGCCGATGGCATCGGTTGCCATATGGGCGTTAGGGTCCAAAGCTATGGCCACACCTTTGTTTGGCACCGGCTTGTGGTGCTCGAGGTAAGCACTATCAAAGTTGGGGTTGACAAGATGGTTCACATCAGCGGAAATAATGATCGAGTTGGCATAGGTGACCGAGATTTGATCGTTCACCGACGTCTTATCGTCACTGAATGCGCTCACGACACGCGAAACAACAGTTTCAAACAAGCCTCCACGGATACCTTGTCTTGTTCCAGATCCAACCTCTTCGTTGTCAAACAAACCCACGATAGAAAAGTTGTCGTCGGGAAGCTCGTTTTTGTTCGCAGCGTTGATAAGTCCATTGATGGCTGCAAATGAGCAAACACGGTCATCAACACGAGGAGCAAACACGAACTCAGAGTTCAAACCACCAATGGCTCCGCGTTGAACGTCGAATAGCTGAAGGTCCCATTGAACGATATCGGCAACTTCCACGTTCGCCTTTTTGGCAATGTAACGAAGCAATTGCAACGAATGTCTGCCGTACAATGGTGCAGACTTCTCCGAGTCGGTTGGCTCGGAGGTATTAGCAGCACCACCATATCCAACCACTGGAACTGCCTGAGTTTCAATGTTGAAAGGACCTTTGGCAGGAGCACCAAAGTGAGGTGCAAGCGATGGAATCTTGGCAATAGGCTGTGGGGACAGATCTACCAACTTCTGGGTGACTTCTCCAGTTGAAGAGTCTCTCACAAGGAGACGGCCACCAATTCCAAGGTCACGGTCAAACCACAAGTCACCCAAGGTTCCAGCATATGGAGCCACGCCGAGCAAATCGTATCCGTCAATGGTTTCTTTTGTTGAGTTTGGCTTCACAACTGCTGTCAACGAGTCGATGTGAGAGCCAATGGCACCAACACCCTTTGAAGGTTCCCAATTCTTTCCAACTACAAATGCTATCAATGCAGTTCCGTTTCTGGTGGTGTAGTACCTGCCTGCTGGAACATTCCACTTGTCCTTCTCAGACACATATTTGAAGCCATTGTCTTCTAATTGCTTGCCAAAAGTGTGCACAACATGGTAGATAGTTGGGTTCTCGTACGTAAAGTCGATGTAGTCTTCAGCAGTCTGTGTGAAGAACTTATCATTGTAAGCTGAACTATCAGTGGACTTGACAATTGGCTCTACTTTAGCAGAGGAAGTGGCTCCCTTTTGCTCTTGAAGAGCCACATTGAGCTTCTGTTCGAAAGACTCAACGAATTTGTGGAGTACCTTTTCTAAGTCTGACATAGTGAACTGTGGAGGTGATGTCCATTTATACAATCTGGAGCCGTGCGGATATGCAGTGCGCAGGCTGGCGGCAGGTTCCGCGATAGTTGTGGCAGCATTAGATAATACGAGTTTGTCATCAGAAGCCGAACGAAGTGGTTGTTGTATTCGAAAATGCTGCAATGGCTTACAAAATAAGTACTATTCGCTTCATGGTGAAAGCTACACAAAATTGAATGTATTAAAAAACAACTACTCCGTGTCATAGATGAAACCGTAGATTGATGATTATATGTTATCACAATTCACAAAATCCTTGGACGTAGATTATGGTGTGTAACTTACATATTATTGTATGTGAAGAAAATACTTTCAAAATTTCATATTATTACGATATTTTTAGATTTTGGCATCACGGCCGTTTGGCTGCGAATGTGGCTGCAACCATCAATGGAAACACAACACTGACATCAGCGTAAACCTTTACCGATTTAGCATCTGCCTTGATCTTACCCCATGAAACTGCTTCGTCTGGTCTGGCACCTGCATCAGAACCATCAAATTCTTGACCAGTATTAATATATACAGCATAGTCAGCTCCGTTTCTCATAAGACAAGCATTACAGATGTGATGCTTGATCAAACCTCCTCCCAAAATGATCATTCCTGCCCTCAGAGCAGCCATGGACATCGAATTGATCTTCCTGATATCTGCAACAATGTCAAGACGCAATTGTTGAGGAGAAGCTTTGAACGTATGGAAGAACAACATATCTCCGATTGAACCATCGGTAAGAGCAGGACAGAAAACGGGGATTTGGTTCTTGTGGGCCCAGTAAAGCACAGAAGACTCATCATTGATCTCCTTTCCCAATCTGTCTATCAATTTGGATGGGGTCCACATAGCCTCTGATCCAGCGTTTAAACCACTTGTACCAGCTTTGGCCAAAGCAGCTTCTTGCTCTTCAAGACATTTGTCCAAGATTGGAACAATCCATTCTTCAAATTTGCAGTAGTTATCGTTTGGCACCAAGAGATTTCCAATCCTGTTCATACCTTTATCTCTGAGTCCTTTTCCTGGTAAACTGAACTCACCCATGTAAGTAGGAGCCAAAACCTTGATCAAATCTTCTTCAATACCTCCAGCAGAGGCTACAATTGCGCTCACCATCTTGTGCTGGACCAAGAATCTCAAAGTGTCCCGCAACCCCGAAGAGATCAAATTGGAAGTGTAACCCAAGAAAATAGTGGTCTTTTGTCTCCCTTCGTCGTCAAATTCACCTTTCTGTTCATGCTCAAGCAACTCCAGCTTCTTTTTACCTCTCCAGGTTCTCATCTCATCAATTATTCCGCATGCATTACTTACTGATGATGCTTGGAAACCCATAGTCTTCATCAGCTTAATCAAATCAACAGCAGACATGTTGTAAGCAGAATCTTGGGAATAGTCAATGCCTTTCACCTCTTTGAAGTCATCGGGGACTGGTTCTGATTGCTTAAGGACCGCATCTGTGGCCAACTCAGGAAATTGGGAAGACATAATTATTATTTTTCACTGCGATGCGATTGTAATGATAAAGTCTGGAGAGGTGAGTCACGGTCATAAAACCAGGTTTTCTTCGTTAGCAAACTGTTACAGAGTAGGTCTATCCCTTAGCCACCACATTACATTTTACCGTAAAGATTTCCCGTAAAGATTATACCGTTGGAAAGAGCAAACCATATCTCAACATTTCACTTCAAACGTAAATTTACTAATGTACTATGACCTCGTATAATGATCTAATCAAAACTTGTTACCGTATAGTTTGACTATCCATGCTTTGAAAGCATCGAACCACATGCAATGAATTCAAGAATCACCTCTTTTCTCATCTAAGCTTTCACTCTCTCTTTGACCTCTGGAGCCCAACTGTTGATCTTGGGCTTCGCAGTATTATATGGCACGTAAGCCCCTTCACTACCAGTCATGTTCATCTTGTGTTGGCTAGTGGGGAAAGGCTGAACGGTTTTTTCTTTTCCTTGCAATTTGTTTGGAGGGGTGTTGGTTCCGTAGCCCAACCAGTAATGCCATCCTGGCTCCACCTTGGACATATCAATACCCCAGTCAGCGTACTCCACCCATCTGGTTCTTAAGTGAATTTCCTCAGGGACGTCGGTTTCATAATATTTATTACCGTAGTCATCTTCGCCTACGAGCCAGCCTCTTTTGGTATCGTTGTGGTTCTGAATTTGCCAAGCAGCACGCTTGAGTCCAGAACTGTAAATGTTCTTGATGGTACGGATAATAGACGTAGACATAGTCGCTTACCTTCAGCAAATTGAGAATAAATCTCACGCTAATTGGAGGAGCTGGACTACATGCAGTACAAAATTTATAATATTCTGATGCACTATCATAACTACATAATCATCAACGTTTCATGGCACCAGATTGTTCCAACATCTTGTTCACATCGCTTGAATTCACAACCACACCTCTTTCCGAACACTTGGCTTTAGACTTCAATTCCAGACATAAGCCGTCGATATCGATTTCGGTATACTTGGGGTGATTAGTGATTCTCTCCCATATTTCTGAGCACTTCAAACCCACCTCAGGTGCTGGAACAATTTCATTAACATCATTCTTGCCTGAACTGTATGAATAATCTGATATATCAGTGACAGGTGTTCTATTATTAAAGTCTTTCAAGTCAGCTTGAGGAGAGTATGAAACATCCGTATTTCGGGATGAATCAGTACCTCCTATGCTACTCTTCACAAAGTCATTGAAGTTGAAATCAGCATTGACGGATTCTTTCAATGGATCATAAGCAGATTCTTCAGTTGTGAGGAATGCCATAGGATCAGCTTCAGCTTTGTCGGAATTGGCATTGTTTCGACTTCCCAAATCCTCAGAAAATGCCAAAGATACATCGAAAGCTTTATCATTCAAAAATGAAAGTGGGTCATTGTTGGCTGTTGATAAGTCAAAGTCAAACGTACTAGAACCATTAAAGAATGGATCGCTAGCATATTCTGGGTTTCCCAACTTTGCAGGTGTTGCCTTAGAAGCAAAGGACACACGAGAAGCCTGCAAGTCCTTGGGTACAGGATTAGACTTGGTTCCACATGCCTCGCCCAACTTATTACAGAATGGGTCCATTTCCTCTTCAAACTTGTAAAAATCTGGGGTAGGATTGTAGGCGGTTGGAGGGTTGGAACCTGATGACACACTGTTCGACGAGTCAGGTGAAACTAGTATGTTGTCATTAAGTGGAGAAGTGGAAGAAGATGACCCCCCAATCAAATCTGGGAGTGGGAAATCTTTATTATTGCTAGTGTTGTACTTCTCCACATTAGGCGAATAGTTGTAAGAGGTATCAGACCAAGGGAAATTGGCAGTCACACCATTGAGCGAATCGCTGGTGGAAACACTGCTTATCGAAGACTTTCCGTGTTTGGCGTCGGAGTTGGCGGTGGTCGACTGCGCGGGTAATTTATCAGGAATATTCAAATCCAGAAAATCGGTCGTACCACGGTACTTAGCCAACTCTCGCTTCAACATATCAACCTGCACTTTGAGAAAGTCAGACTCGGTGGCGGTCTTGATATTCTGCTCTTCCAAATCCAGAACCTTATCTTCCAAATCTTTCATTTTTCTCTCTTTTCTTTCTCGGTAAGCCCTTTGAGCTGCCCTGTTCTGAGCAGTCCTCTTGGACTTTGGTTCAGTCTCTATGGGCTTCCTACCGGGCTTGGTATGAACCTTCTTGTCAACGTGGTCCGAAGGAGAATCGAACTGGGAATGAGCCCGCTTAACGTCAGCCATGGTAAAAGGATCAGGGGAAATGAACAATAAAGGTACAGCCACTTGAGACGCAGCTTTCAGGATCGAGACCGGTTTGGTTAACGATTAATCCACAACTATATCTGAATTTGCCACTCGAATGAGTAGGTTATTCACTATTCCTAGATAACGGTGAAAGTGAGGTAAATTTGATAAATTTATCAAGTACTGATGCTGAAACCCTACCAACAAGTTTAAAAGTCGAAAAATGCGCACGGGGAACGGCTATCGATTACTTTTATAAGTCTCCTTCCTCTCAGCCTTTCTTTTCCCCCTGAATGCAGGTGGGCCATACAATACTAGCCCCGCTCACGTGCCATGCATATTTGATGACAAATGGACAGAAAACCGGTTTACCCGGCCAATAGCCCGCATATTTTCCCACCAATGTGGATAACAGCCGCTCGAGTACGTTTGAGTGGGTAGAGAATAGGCTAGAACGGACCAGATTCAGTAGTGCATATGCATTATTTAGCCGTGTCTGGCCTCTATGTCTAGTTGGCGTGATGTTGCGCTTGGTGGTAATTACTGTAATTATGTAGAAAATTGAAGGTAAGGGAAGTAATCATCCTTATTTTCAATCAGAACAGTGACGGGCTTATCTTCTGCAAGCGCCAGTTTGAGTTTGGACAATTGGAGCGACTGCAAAACGCACGATTTTGACATCTTAGTGTACGATTCGGAGCACTGCGTACCCAGAAAGTAATCGCGAGCAAGCTCCGAATCTCGGCTTAATTGCTGCAAAATCTGTTTCGCCTCGTTGAAACGGGCAATCGTAGAGGTGATTTGAGACACCACTTGTGGAGACTTCCCAGACCCAACACTAGTTGACATGGTAAGTGCCTTTAAGTACTGCTCATATGTTGGTAAACTGGGAACACCTACCGATGACCATGGTTTCATTCTTATTTTGTAGAGCAACTCACGAGTAGTCATCAAGTTTTTGGGTCCCTTGATGGCATCAATCAAGCCTAAGCTGTGACAAAGAGCATACATCATGCGGTACGCATCAGTGATAACCCTCATAGCCTCATACTTCTTCACCAAAAACTTCTCTAGGTAGTCTTCATTCTGCTGTAAAGATGGAAGTATAGCTGTACACGCATACTGGTGTTGATCCTTCAATTGTTGTTTCTTCGTGCCAGCTTTTGTCTTTTTGATACGCTTGGGCATCGCTTCGGTGATCTCATGGATCTGCAGACGGACTATCATCAACACTCGGTTCTTAAGGTGGTCTGCAATAGTCATACTCAAATAGGTTGCAAACCAGTACATCTGATTCATTTCGTATGGCTTGTAAACATCCAGTTCAAATCCTAATAGCAAGACCTCCAACATCACGTCTAGCTTCATGAAGTAGACAAAAGATGTAATAGCAAGAGCTGGACTTTCATCCATCAACTTATCACCTATTCTATGAGCTTGCCACAATGAAACCTCCAATGGCTCCGAAGATACTTGAATGGTATCCCAGATCAATATTGCTCGAGTGTTTAGTTGACGTTGCCTGCAACGGTTATTGCTCACCACGGTTAAAGCTTGATAGTATCCCGTTTCAATATCGCCTAAGAGAGTGTCCATACTCTGAATAAGCGCTTGCCTTGTCGCTTCAACCTGAGCCGGGCTTCCTTGAATGTTATTCCATGCATCTGGTCGTAAAGTGTGGGAGTACGAACAGCTGAAATTCTCCATGACTTTAGTTGTGAGAGTGGTTATATTATCTCTCGAGCCCAATATCGATCTATCGTCTCGTACAAAGAAGATCTGGAATAGTCCACGAGAGATGACATTTGCCGAAGCCAATGACCGACGAATGTAAAATTCCAAAAACGAGTTGAGCTGGTATATGTTGGAGATACTTGCAGCCGCTGTCACGAACAGCAACACTTCGTTGAAAAGGCTGCTGATGTTGTTGAAACATAGATCCGTGCTAATGGTTGTTAATTCAGTAGGAATACTCTTGTTGTTCAAGTCCAACTGAATAAATTTGGAAAAAGTGCCTTTGGGTATTTGTTTGGTGAATCCTACTGTCCTCTTTTTGAGCTCGTTAACGAAACCCAAGCCTTCCAGTATGAATTTCATTTCGTCATCAACAGGATCCTGGTGCGTCAAAGAGAGTCTTAAGGACACAATTTGATAAAGATCGAGCATCCTAATTGACAATGAGAGATAACTTTGCATCAAGGTTGCGTGGTCTGAGTCTTTGATGTATGCAGATATCCAGTTAATTGACTTTTGAGCTTCAACCTTCACTTCTTCAAATGGAACTTGCGATAAGAGATCCAAGTCCAGTGTTCGGGTAGTCAAATCCTCTTCTTCATATAATACATTCAAACCCATTTGGACGCAAAACCCAATCCACTTGAGGAGCACTAGAAAGTAAGAGCGAAGTACCCGATGCACCAACATGTAGTCAGTAGTTATATCGGAAGACTGTCCATCCTTTTGCTTCAATCTGATGTCCTCCAACGAGCAATTGACCAATGTTCCAATAGATTCTGGATGCATTTGATAGTTTTGGAGAATAGTTTGAGCATACCGACAACTTAATGCAGTAACTGGTAAGGATGAATTTTCAAGCCAGCTCATAGTCATGCAAAGAAACTCATCCATAATCGAGATCACCTCCACAGCAGACCGCGGTGCTGCGGTATCGAAGTTTAAATCGTCTTCATTTAACGGTATCAATCCAGTATCTAACCGAGGGTTGCTGACTTCTACAGCACGAGTACCTTCAAGCAAATCAAAAAGGTGTGACAGAACAACCTGATCACCTTTAATCTCGTCAATGCATTTAAGAAACGGCTCTGTGACATTCACAAACTTGTCGCCAAGATCCAATTTCAGTAGAACTATGTTAGAACATGAAAGAAAGAGAGAACTTCATAATCAATGCATTTGCATAAATACACAACGCATTGCTATATTTTCACTTACCCAGATCTTGTCGCATAAGAATCTTGTCAATGCAGTGAAAAAGTTGTAATATGGCGAAAAAAGACTCGATATATGACTTTCGATAAGCATCTTATACTACAACCGGGCGGTTGGTGTAGTGGTTAACATATCTGCCTTCCAAGCAGGTGTCACGGGTTCGATTCCCGTACCGCTCAATCTTTTTTGCCTTGCTCGCGTCTGCGCAACCAGACACCCACTCCAGATCGATTTTGTTTACCTTTGAAGTGAAGTAAATACATATAGCTGGGATGTCGAACAAAGCAACTCTTAAACATGTACATCAGCTCACTACATACGATGAGATCAACCAGGCAGTCTCACAGGTCTTTCAAGATGCTCAGATGAGTCTTTCCAGCCATAGAAAATTAGTAATTGTGCTAAAGCACATCTACGAACGAGCTATGGAGCTTGAATATGAGGATGGATTCTTGCTCAGGCTCACCAAAATGATCAACAAGATGCTACCATTAAAAAAAGGTGAGCAAGTAGGCGACCGCATTGCCAAATTTTGCTCTTTGTTCGTTTCCACATTGTTTAAAGATGAAGAAAAGCACCTCAACGATACCAATCAAGTCATTGACGATAACGAAGACAGCCCAGCAAACAGAGTAGCCGAGTACATTCTCCGTCATTTATTACGAGGTCTGCAAGCCAAGGATAAGAATGTTCGATATAGAGTAGTGCAGTTGATTGCATACTTGGTGATCTTTGTGGGTGAGATTGACATCGAATTGTTCAAGGCATTGCGTTGGTCTTTAAACCGACGTATCTATGACAAGGAGCCTACGATCCGGATCCAAGCTGTAGTGGCCATGTCACGATTCCAAGAGCTTGTTATCCCCGGCGAAGAGCAAATCGATGGCCAAAACATGTCTACGCGTAAACTCATCGAAGCCATTCAGCACGATGAAAGTGCAGAAGTCAGACGATCTGCCCTTTTGAATTTGCTCAAAACTCCACAATCCATCCCTTACTTGATCGAGCGGGCTCGTGATGTCAACGCCATAAACAGAAGATTGGTGTATTCAAGGATAGCTAAGGAGTTGGGAGACTTCAGAAACATCGACTTCACATTGCGTGAAGAACTTCTCAAATGGGGTCTAAATGATAGGGATGACAATGTTAAGCGAGCTGCATCGAAGATGATAAATGAACACTGGTTCAATGCGGTTGATTCTGACACCATCGCCTTGATCGAGAACTTGAAAGTCTTGGATAGTAAAATGGCTGAAACCGCTATGGCAGTGTTCTTCCAGTCTCGTGACGAAGACCTCAGCTCAATTGAGTTACCTCAATCTATGTGGAAAGAACTTACCACTGAAACTGCTTTTCTACTTCGTACTTTTTTCGACTACTGCTTTACAAACGGCCATCTCGATCTCATTGAGGAGCGTTTTCCAGAGCCCGTTGAGTTTACCGATACCCTTGACAAGTATTTGAAATTACGAATGCGTATGCTTGATGATAACAGCGAAGTTATTGAAAAGTATAAGCGTTCAGAAAAAGTACAAAGAAAGCTTGCAACCCAATTAAACGACTTGGCAAACGAAATCGCTGAGGCTCAAGAGATAGCTAACGATGGCAAGAGCAAAAAAGCTCGCGATGTATTGAAAAGGTTAACAAACGAATCAGCCAAATTGGAGGATGAATTGAGGAGCGAAAAATTGAAAGCCAAGGAATTTGAGACCGAATATACTGATTTTTCTGACGTGTTTAACGATTTGGAGTTCGTGATCAAACAATTATTATTGATCGCAACGAATTATGATTTCAGCGACGAGATTGGCCGCAGAAAAATGTTGCAAATAGTGAGAAGCTCCCTATCCCAGGATACTTTGTCTCCCAGCTTGCTCGAGCTGTCATTGCAAGTGCTTCGAAAGATATCTATCAGCGAACGAGACTTTTCCTCCATGTGTGCTGAAATCATCAATGACCTCCAAGATTCCTATCAAGAATCCATCGAAGACACCATAATAGGTCAAATGGAAGATGATAGTGATGAATCCAATGCAGAAGACGAAGAAAACGCCGATGAAGCGAATGCGGATCAGAATTCGAAGCGTCGTTGCGTCGAACCAAAACAAGCACCAGATGAACTTACAATTCAGTGTTTACGGCTTTTGATACATACGCTCGAGCTTGTGCAAGAACCATTGAACAGTAACTATGCCTTAGAGCCCTTAATCCAGAGCTTGGCTAAACCTGCGATTGACAGGTGGGACCATGTCCAAATTCGTGCTCTCGGAATGCAATGCATGGGATTGTTTTGCTTATTGGATCAGCAATTAGCCAGCAGCTACTTAGTTGTTATTGGAAAAGCGGCTGCTAATACCCAAGGTGAATTGAGAGTCATTTGCATCAAGGCTATCATTGATATCCTTTCGATGCATGGACTCAGCGTCGTGGGCGTAGGAAAGGAAGTAGACTCACTTTCCTTGTCTCGGCTCTTCTCCAAGATATTGCGTCTGTATGATGACGTAGATGCACAAGCAGTAGTGGCCGAAGGATTGTGCAAGCTTTTCTTGGCCGATGTGCTCAATAATTTTGGAAATGACGAGAAAGAAGACCCCAAGCCGGAAGATAATGAGGAGCTGAAGCTACTTACTGCATTGATCTTGTCATACTTCCACCCTTACAATTCTGACAATCATGCGCTCAAGCAAACGTTGGCTTTCTGTATACCCGTGTATGCATTCAGCCATCCGTCACATCAGTACAAGCTTGCCAGGATCAGTGGAGATTGTTTCTTCCGTATGTTCAGAGCAGAGGGTGGCTACACCAGATTTGAGAACTTCACTACAGCCAGTGCAGTGATCCAGCAATTGGTCCATTGGTGTGATCCGAACAACTTGGTGAACTTGACCGAAGGGGACATCCACAGGACTCCCTCGCATGTGTGGCAAGCTGTTTCCTTACTACAGGCCCTTGAACAAGATACGCCCAGAAACATCAAGAAGGTCATCATTACGCATTTAAACAAGCTTTACATCACTGAAAAATTGGGCTCGACCGTCCTCTCTGCACTTCAAACCAGCATTAAAGATACCAAGGCCTACTTCGAGACGTGCCAGAACGAACCAGAGTTCACGATGGACGCCGCTACAGAGAAGTTGTGGGCCAAATTCGAAGCAAGCATAGAAACTATGCTTGCCCAAGCCCATGATCTCGAAGAAAATGCAACTCTGCAGCTGACATCTCGGGTCGGAAGTGAACCGCCTGCCAGCAGAAACACCAGCAGACGAGGCAGTCAAACGGCTAGCATCGCTACTAGCCGGAGCGTCAGCAGGAACACTAGCCGAAGAGGAAGCATCACTGCCGAGGATGCAGGACCGTCCAAAGAAGAGGAACTTGCTGAAATCGACAGAATGTTGCAAGAGGAGGAACTGGTGGACTACGACATCTAGCGACACAGCCGGCCCCTATTTTGCGTCTAAACGACCCACTATTGTTTGTGCATAACCACGAGAGGTGGTCGGGATAGCGTCGTACAAGATACGAGCCGCGTCTCGTGTGCGTAAACGAGGGAACGACGCCGATGGATAAAATAATAACACGCGCAGAGCCAAATTATTCACGAACATTCAACATGTCTGAGTTCAAGCTTGCACAAAAAGACCACGAAAAAGACTTGCAGTTTGCTAAGGCTCTCCACGGAGACTCCTACAAGCAGACTGGTTTGAGAGCTCTTTTTTCCAAGGCCAAGGACGCTTCGACGGTCGCTACCGAAGGTTATTTCAAGCACTGGGACGGTGGTGTTACCAAGAAGGATGAGGACAAGCGTCTTGACGACTACTCTCAGTTGACTGCCCACTACTACAACTTGGTGACTGACTTTTACGAGCACGGATGGGGTTCGTCTTTCCACTTTTCACGTTACTACAAAGGTGAAGCGTTCAGACAAGCCACTGCTCGTCACGAACATTTCTTGGCGTTGAAGATGCAGCTCCACGAGAACATGAAGGTGTTGGATGTCGGATGTGGTGTTGGTGGACCCGGTAGAGAAATCTGTCGTTTCACCGACTGTACCATTGTCGGTTTGAACAACAACGACTACCAGATTGAGCGTGCCAACCACTACGCTAGAAAGTACAAGTTGGACGATAAGTTGTCGTACGTCAAGGGTGACTTCATGCAGATGGACTTCGAGCCAGAACTGTTCGATGCCGTGTATGCCATCGAGGCCACCGTCCACGCTCCATCGTTGGAGGGTGTGTACTCTGAAATTTACAAGGTGTTAAAGCCCGGTGGAGTTTTCGGTGTCTATGAGTGGGTCATGACCGATGCCTACGACGAGACCAACGAGGAGCACCGTAAAATCGCTTACGGTATCGAAGTCGGTGACGGTATTCCAAAGATGTACAAGCGTGATGTTGCCGAAAATGCTTTGAAGGCTGTTGGTTTCGAAGTCGAATACGAAAAGGACTTGGCTGACAAGGACGATGAGATTCCATGGTACTACCCATTGTCCGGTGAATGGAGATACGTCCAAACCTTGGGAGACTACTTTACTGTCTTCAGAACCTCTAAGGTCGGTCGTACCGTGACCACCGGAGTTGTGGGTATGTTGGAAAAGCTTGGTCTTGCTCCCAAGGGTTCCAAGGACGTAACTTACGCCTTGGAAGATGCCGCCGTCAACTTGGTCGAGGGTGGTCGTCAAAAGTTGTTCACTCCTATGATGTTGTACGTCTGCAGAAAGCCAGAAAATGCTAAGCATTAATTAATTATCTATAGATCTAATACCATTCAATTGTGTGATTTACAATTCTTCCTCTGATTGGAAATGCTGCTTATATGCTAAGTATATGTACAACTAGACTTTCAACTTGGGTTGTTCGAATGCTTTGCTACCTGGCAAGGAAAAGATAGGACGTTCTACAACCACGATATTTTCAGAGCCAAAGGAGTCAGCAGCGAGGATAGGACGATATTTGGTGGTGAGCCAGAATGGTCTGGCAGAACCATCAATCTCTTCACCTTCAGCCAAGATTTCTTGTCTCAATCGGTCGACCTGACTCTGTTTCAAGCTATCATTCGACTCACCATTTTGGTCGATAACAAGCCCATCACGAACTCTCTTCTTTCCTGCTACCAAGTTATTATTAGCTTTGGTAACCGGAAGGTTTTGCAGAAGATCAAAGAAACAGAGCCACGTGGAGCCGTAAATCCAAACTCGAGTTGAACCTGGCTCAGAGAACATACCTTCTGGTTTGTCCTCTAATTTCACGAAAGGTTTCGGCATAAACTCTGAGTTTCTCTTGGACCAAGCACTCAATGAAGAACCTTGTTCGTTAACTTCGAACTCCAAAAGTTTGTTTTCTTGGGTGAGCACAAGTACTGTACCTCTGTTAGATATTTTTATGATGTGTGGGTAGGGGTTTATGCGTGTCAACGAAAATGCAGCGCCTCCATATGGCAATATTTCAATATATCCGTCAAAGTCTGAAACAACAACAAATTGTTCACCAGCAACAATATTCTTGACCTTGGACACTTTTATGGTCTCTAGTTCATCTATCAATGACACTGTCTGACCGATATTGAATCTGTAGATCTCATTTTCACAGGTGACTATTATCAAGTCGTCACCTAATACATTGACCAGCTTGGCACCAGATATGACAGAGTCAAACTCCGCATCACGTATTTTTGTGATACGCAACTTCAATCCTTCTGTAGTTAAACGGAATAATTTCACAGCAGTGGAAGTGGCCACAGCCATCAATGAAACATCTTCATTTACAGATAAGTCTGTAATGTTGCAATCATCCGCCAACGAGATTTTTGATACGAGTTTATGGCTTCCCTCAATAGCCCTCCAAACTTTGACTGTCTGGTCCTGCCACATGAAGACTAAGTTTTTCCTATGAATGCAAACATTACGCAGTTGCTGACTTATGACAATTTTTTTGTATGGTCCGTCCTGAAATTGGGACACTGGTTGGATGACAAGTGAGCGTTCAACACCTCCACTTACTAAGAGACCCGAGCCGTGCAAACTTTCATGAATGGCGAGAGTACGAACATCATTGGAGTGGAGAAGTCGGTTGCAGCTGTGAATCCACTTGGATGAACGTTTGCCACTGGAACGGAGTAATGTGAACTGATGAATCTTCCTATCAACTCCAGCACTGAACACCTTTTCTCCTTTGAAGTCAGCACAGAGCGTTAATACATCAGCGTCGTGAGATGTGAAAGTCTGTGATAAAGAAAATGTAGAAACATCCCAGAACTTGACCAGACCAGTGGAGTCACCACTCACTATAAGTCCACTTTGAGGCAAAGTAACAATCGACCACACCAAAGTACTTTCAGTCTTGGACTTATCTACTCTCATTGTCGAGAGTATTCTGCCTCTAGTTTCAGTAGATGCCGACCAGCATCTGATTCTGGCGTCAGCACAACCACCCACAATCATCAATGACTTATACCATTTAACGGTTAAAACTCTCAGGTCTTGTCTCTGACAAATCTGCTCATGCTCAATCGAACCTGGACCTCCAGAGACGTCAACAATTACAACTGAACCATCGTCACAACCAACCGCGAGTTTTGAGCCACACTCACTAACGTCAATAGACCATATAATTCCAGCATTGCAATCATAATTTATTCTAGGAAGGCCCGTAGTAAGATCCCACTCGGTGATGTAAGTTGAGCCACCAATGGAAAACAAACGTGGCTCTTCATTAGCCGCACTTCCGGCCCACACGAGTCCTTCGATAGATCTCCCCCGAGAACCGGCTAATTTGGTTTCAAGCACCCAGTTATAGCGAGGATTCCATATTTCTATGTCACCGTTGTTTCTTCCGATTGCGAGCCTGAGAGATGGATCGCTCACTTTGGAGGTATTCGAAACATGAGAGAATGCAGTTGCAGTAATATTAGGCGGAGTATAATCCACAAAGCGACATCGATGAACCTCCATTGCTTCTATACCATATATGTATCGTGATGCTCATCTCAAAATTTTCGAATTAGATGAGGACAGCACCCGTGCACCCATACTATACAAACCCCACAAAGCTATTGATCACATTCAAGAGGCGGATAAACCACTTGTTTTCGTCGGTGTTCAACACCATGTTGATGACAAGTTCCTTCTTCTTGTTGTTTGGCCGCTTAACAAGTGTTTGTTTGACTATGACGTTTCTCTTGATGCACCAGACCAAGAAAAGTAAGGTTAAGCAGCTAACTGCGAAATTTTTAACGACACGAAGGGTTATTTTCCCTATTACCGCTAATATCCTCAATGCACGCTTGCGTGCCTCCGGAATTTGATCGCTGCTTTCCGACAGCTCGCTGCGATGACGTTTATAGTTGACAATATCGCGAGAGAGCTTGTTGATCATAGTATTAACTTCGCCCTGCCACAGTTTGAATTCATCAAGCGAAGGTACAGGAGCTCCAGAACGGCCACCCAGTACCGAATATACCGAATCAGCAGGGCCACCTTGCTTTTGCAGTTGTCCAGTCTGCAGATGTTGACGCTGCAGTTGAACATACTCATTGATCGATAACATGGTGTTTCGACGAGAATGGGAGTATATCTTTTGAAGGTTATTACGATATTGCGTCCCACTTCCCGAATAGTTGCTAGGAGGAGGTAATGGAGTTGTTGACGAATACCGATCGGTGTGTGAAAACAGCGGTGAATGTGAAGGCAATGGCAATGGACGAGGAGGAGAATCGCTATCTGGGGTATACTGCAAGTCTTTAATTTGATCCCAGAGGTATTCCAATTCACTTAGAAGCTCTCTAGCTTCCAATGTCCCGCTGGCATAAATCCTCATGGTTTCGATCAAGTAGGAAATGTATCTTCTTTTCGCTTCGGTACGGGAGACTCCTTGTTCTTGTTTCCACGCATCCCATTTCTTCTTGGCACCCTCGTCTTCAAGGGTGAAACCCACGGGCCGAGGCATAACCCCATCTACATCACCTTCCGTGGCCTGTTTGTATAGTCCATATAACTTGATCCTACTATCTGCTGGTGGTCTAGGAAGTGATCCATAATTTGAGCGGGATGAGAGTGCCCTAATAGTGCTTATAGCTTTCACAAAAACACGATCTGAGTTAGTTTCCAGTTACGATTTGAATATTGAGAGACCGAGGTTAACGTACCAATGGAATCGGACATGATGGTAGCGGACAAGGTGAGCTAGAATCAAGACCAATAAGAACAAAAACAATAAATAGAAATCTCAGTAGCAATGACTCCTTAACAACAAACAAAATCTGATGCTACAATATAAATGATCGCCCCTGTGAATGTCAACAACAGAGCAGTTGCGCACGACCAGTGCACCAATTGTGGGGATCTACAAGTTCAACAGAGAGAGAAAGTTTACAGATGTGAGCGGATGAAATGGACCATGAGATCCACAAAGGATAACACGGTGAGTAGTCCGCCAACAAAGTGATCTAGTTTGCACCAAAATAGGAACCAAATACGCATAAATTTGGCACCAGAGTGTTGGCAAACAGCAGCTTACAGCTTGCTTCATGTATGATATTGATTAAACCCTATTAGACACTCGTTTGTACATAATCTAGTTCTCTGGAACGTCAATCGAACCATCGTTGATGGCGTCAATGATGTCATGAGGGTTCTTTCCTTCGACACGGCATCCAACAGATTGAGCAGTACCCAAGATTTCCTTGGTAACAGAAGCCAAGTTCTTACCGAAAGACTTGTCCTTCATTTGTCTGGCAATCTCATAGATTTGGTCCAATGGAATGTTACCAGAATGCTTGACGTTCTTCTCCTTCTTTCTGTCTCTAACTGGCTCCTTCAAGGCGGTAATCACCAAAGAGGAAGCAGATGGGACAACAGAAGCAGTAGCCTGTCTGTTTTGGATTCTCAATTGAACGGTCACCTTGATACCTTTGAAGTCCTTAGTGGCCTTGGCAATGTCTTCACCAACCTTCTTAGGAGACAAACCCAATGGACCAATCTTAGGAGCAAGTGCGGAAGAAGCACCCACTTCACCTCCAACGGCTCTCAAGTAGATGAACTTCACCTCTGTTGGGTCGAATTTTGGTGGCATATTTGCTAGTAATGAGAATTGTCTGAAATTTTTTTTCTCGCAGTGAGAGTGTGAGAACCCACCCTGCACCTAGTGCACGTGCGAGGGTTCAGCCCTGCGATCAGCCGCACCACACCTAGAGGGTTCCGCCTGGTATATCGTCTCCAATACGGGAGTCTTCGTATAACAGGTTGTCGTCGTTTTCTGTAGTTGCCAATTGGCGTAGCATGATGGCCGGATGTTTTCCCAATTCTTGTAATTCTTTAAACACAACAACAGGCTTCTCTTGCAATTTGAGAATCCGCTCTTTGTCACCGTAACAAATGACTAAAACGTATTTCAGCCAATCGTCTCGTGGTATATGATGGCGCTTCATGGCGTGTTGCAAGACTTTGTAGCACAGGTCATCTGACGAGGCTCTGAGTTGTTTAAGAGGCTCGGTGCCAAGCTGCGAAGTTGGCTGCGACGGCTTGAGTGTGTTAATAGTGGATGTGGTGGTAGTAGATCCTGACGATTTGGTTTGGATTAATCGTGGCCGGCTGCTGGACTTTTCTTGTTGTGAAATTCGGGTTGCGGGTCCAGATTCCGGTACGGTTTGCAGCACAATTTTGCCAGTGCCAAGTGACAAAATTGAACCAGATGAGAATCTATTGGACATAGTTGGACTAGGAAGGGAAGAGTTACGTACAGATGGCATGATAGAAGTGGTTGTGCTGTTGCTGCGAGAAAGTGCCTGGGGCGTATTCGTAGACATAGCCGGCGACACTTCCAGAGATGAGGTTGTGGCAGTGCTCAGCACCGAATTAGTTGGCGAATAAAGATTCGTGGGACCTGGATCCAAGGTAGGTGTTGGAAGCGGCTTTGTCTCCTTCATGTACTTGATCACCGGCACCAAATCAGCCTTTAATCTGTTGAAATTCTCATTGAGTCTCTTCATATCGAGTTGGTGAGTAGGACTAATTGGAGAAGGCGCCGGCGCCGGCTGGTTCTGTTTGACAGTAATGGTGAGTTGTTTGAACATGTCATGCATGATTTGGGTAGATAAAGTAAGCGATTCTGCCCCAATAGCATTATTATTGATGGGGAACCTGGGACCATTTTGTTGAGACTCTGCAACAAGATCGGAGATTGCCCGTTTTATTGCTAGTCTTGACCCAATAGTGTGTATTCCCACTTCTCGCAAGTGGTCGGTGGTGAGATAAGGAAGCAATGACCCATCTATGTTGTGGTCTAAAAATAAACCACCAGTATTGGGTTCGATACCATTGATGAATTGAGACACCTGAGCAGGATCCCACTGTAGATATGATTCTGACATATGCGAATCAAAGCGACATAAACCTGCTACGTTTTCTGTTGGAGAAAGCCAATACTCCTTGTTCTATTGTAAATTGTAGTCCTAAAAGGTATCAACCTTTCGTTTCATTTCACTATGAATCAGCTACCTGCAGGACTCACATACGCAAGCGGCTAGAATTATCTGCTGCAATCTCGATGCAGATCTCTTTACATTCGATTTACGACGTAATAAAATGGCGCACACGTATAGATGAAATGGAATAGATTATGGGTTTTCAAATTGACGTATTGAGAGCTAAATGGTATCTCGGTTCCGTTTACGATAAGTTCATATATTTCCACTTTCAAGCAGATGCATACAGATATACATGTTGTGCCCAACAACTTTTGCTTTAAGAGAAGCAGAAGATAAAAAGTATGGTAACGGCTTCATACATTTCATCTCTCACTGTAACTCTTCAGCAGGAACATTTTGCAGCCAGGAGTGCTTGAACTCAGTTAGTGCCTCAAATGATGAATATTATTTTCCTCCACAATCTCACCAATCTCCTCATCAATCTCTACATTCAACTTCGAAACAAGCACTACTCTGTTTCTCTATTATCAATTCCCACCTTGCATATTGCAGCCACACCGCGAGTGCATCGTGCAGGATAGTTCATAGAATCATCTCCTAATACCTAATGGGTGTCCCAGGTGTCTTACATTCGTACGTCCCAGACTTAGTGGCTTTTGAGTTTACAGAGCCATTTAGCAGTCCAGCGCCTAACGTTGTTCTATTCATTGGCGGGTTAGGTGACGGTTTTTTGACAGTTCCTTACTTGCAGCAACTTTCTGCTTCTCTCGGCACAATCAGTAGCAATTCGGGAAACTGGGTATTGGTTCAGGGATTGATTTCGTCCTCATATAACGGGTGGACTTCCGGGTCTCTTAATCGTGACGTAAAGGAGCTACAAAAGCTTGTCAATTATTTGCGATCTGAAGCTGGTGGCTCGCGTCAAAAAATCGTGCTAATGGGACACCTGACAGGATGTCAGGACACCATGGAGTACTTAACCAGAATATGCAGCCACGAGGAGGTCTCTGAATCGTCGATCTTAGACGGTGCAATTTTACAGGCACCAGTATCTGATCGCGAAGCTATCGAGAAGGAGAAAGGCGTTCAAACTATGCTGGAATTAGTGACTGAATGTGAGACTGAATACATTGCAAAAGGTCGCCAAAATGAATATCTTCCTGTTAAATTTAGCTTTTTCGGTCAACAAATAACTGCATACCGTTTTCACTCTCTTGCTGCTCCCGGTGGTGATGATGATTACTTCTCCTCCGATTTGACTTATGACCACCATAAGAGAACCTTCGGCGTGGTCAACACCCCTATATTGGTGTTATATGGCTCAAAAGATGAGTTCGTACCGGATCATGTTGACAGGGAAGCCATAGTCAAGCTCTGGGAAGCATCTACCGACCCATACTACTGGAGTCCTTTAAGCAAGGTCTTGCAAGGAGCATCTCACAATGTTGGTTCTAATTCAGACGCCGGTGCTGTGGAAGACCTAGTGACAACGGTCAAAAGCTTCCTAGAGTCTCTCAATCGATGAGCTGCTCAACCCGAATAGACTTTTATATCATTGAAAAGATTTTGACAATAATTTTCGAAACTGATATCGTCAGATAGGACGTTCTCATACCTCTTAATCACGTCTCTTGATTCTGTTAGAGAAAACATCGAGAAGAAGCTTTCCAATCGAGTTTGCTTTCCAGCATCCGTCGTACTGGATTTATCATACCTTTTAAATGTAGGACTTAAACGAGATGTGAAATATCGGGCTTGGGGATCATCAGTCTTTGTCACAATCATCGAGGGCTTTATACTTCTTCCATGCATGAACTCTTCAGATTGCATGAACAATAAAGCGGCATCAAACGTATTTTCTTTGCTTTTATCACGCTTGAGATCCATTTCACGCAGAAGACGTGTCGGGGCTGGCGGTTTTTCATCTTGATTTACGTTATGGTAAACGACAATATTAAATCCACAATCGAGAATGTAATATCCATTACCGTACAGAGAGAGTGTCTCAACTTTCAACGGTACTGGTTCATATCCCAGACCCAGGTTGAAGTATAATAAGGGATCGATCATAGCAATCGACAGTTTGCAGTTAGACTTCAAGAAGGTCAGGAAGTGAACTGCAGTTTCGTCTGGCGACGAATTGAATATGTTGATGAGTTGGGGATTCCGACTCAATGAGAACACAAGCTGGGGAATTAAATCAAAATTATGATTGAGGAGCTGCTGGTTTTGCAAGAACGCATATGGACCAGTCATTGAATCGCTCGCATTGGACATTACACTGCCAATATCGTGCAATAGCTTGACCACAGAATCATGTATATCATCTTTTATACCGGCAAAGTTTTCAAACCCCAAGGAGGTATCTATCTTGTCGAGCAAAAGTCGAGTGAATAAAACCATCCATGCGTACTGATCAAAGCTGTCCAACCATTCTTTCATTTGCACAACTTTGCTGGTGTCACTCAATAGCTTGTACTCACCGTTAGATGACTTAACCTGGTGTGGGATCAAACTCGCGAGTGTTGTTGGTTTACGGACTGTGGTAACTCTTAGCTTCCAGGTTTTTCGTTTTAAATCCCAATAGTGGAACTGAAATTGAATAAATACTTCTGTTACTCCCTGGGAGTTAAGAAGTGATGAAGATGCAACAGTGGGAGGTTCAATAAAGATCCCAAATGTGTCAAATTCTTTGATGGAGTTGACTGCCCATCGATTTGTGAAGTTGCGCTTCTTAGTCGCAGAATCAAACACACCTCTGGTGTCCGCTATCTTTTGATGATGGGCCCAGGCAAGCTTGTCAGACTGGAAAGATGAGGGTAGACTGTGACCATTTCCAACAAGTTTGATAACTTTAGTATCACCAGATGTTAGAACAGTGAGTGTTCCATTGTACTTGCGGTAGGCTCCTACAGATCTATGAATCACTTCGGTTGTTCGTCGCTGTGAAAAAGTATCAAGCAAGTAAATAGTTCCATTTGTTTCAGTCGCAAGCAGTTTCATTTCATATATTCCTGCTTGATCTAAAGAGCCAAAAAATAGCTCGAATGACCATCGTGGAGTATCAAGACGAACCGGAAACTCCGTCGCCTTGGAAGAAACGTTGAACGCAATATCTCCTGCTGCATCTGGGAATAAGCCACTAGCTACTTGAGCCAACGCTTGATAAAACTTCAAAGCGTCTGTAAAGTGGGGTGCGTTAAAATTGGCAATGTCATTGTGGGACCGCATGTGTTCTGCTTGGTCCTCGATATTCAATACCATACCCGCATCAACGGTGCAAGGGCCACTTAAAAAGGAATACACCGTGCCAATCATGCCCTTGAAATCAATTCCAGAGAGTATAGCCGTAGTCAAGAATAGAGCCAAACCGGTGCATCTTGGTGGCCGGTAATTCTCAGTATATGTCGGCTCCAAAGCGAAAACATAGTCTTTGAAGGTTTTCTTATAGGCAGAACTCATAACCGCTACGGCAGGCAGCACTTTAGGCTCGCCTCTGCCATCAGTTTTGACAAGTCCCAAAAGTTTGGAAATTGTTACAAAGATATCAGTTGTAAAGTAATCTCTGGGTTTCGCAATTTGTCCACCGTGCAATTCACTGTCTTTGAATATCAATTCAGCATTGAGTGTTTTTGTTGTTCCCCTGTCGAGTAAATGAACAGTTACCTTGCTGTCAAATGTGATCAAGCCCACTGATGCCCCATTCGGCACGAGGTCAATTGCAGATGCAATTGCAAATTTCAAACTCTCGAGCGATTTCTCTTTTCCATTAGAAAGGTCCAGATGCTCATAAGTGTCTATAACAAAGAAGTAGACGTTTGGACCTTCAGGAGGCACTCCTATATCGGGTGGTAATCTATATTCAATTGTATCAATATTAGTGTCGAATATCGAAGCCCATTTGGGATCGTTGAGATTAACAGGCAGACTGAAAGCAGTTAACTTGCTACAGAACGGACACTTCCATTGGTTGTTTTTCCGGTCAAAGAGAATAAACGGGTTGATAACAGCCGTGCACGATTCACACCGAGTAGGTTGGCTCGAACGAAAGTTTTTCTTAACCTTTTTGTTAATTGGTGTATACAAACATCCTATTGGAGTGACTATCTGCGACTCCTCAAGTCTAGTTGATGGAAACACGTTCCAATTGAAACGCACTTCTGACATACCGATCAAGAAGCCTTTGATTCTTTTATCAGTGCAGCCACACACCGCGCATTATGATAAGAATAACCAAATAAATGGTCATTATAGCTAAAGATAATTATATGCTATGTGGTAGTCATTGAATCAACCTCGAAAATATCTCCCGAATAACTACACGATTTTGAAAAGAAGAAGTACTTTTCGTATGAGAAATATATTCTTTCTTATACTCAGTATATTGTGGCAAGAGCTAAAACACCCACAGATATCCGATATAGTGTAACGGCTAGCACGGTTCGCTTTCACCGAGCAGACCCGGGTTCGACTCCCGGTATCGGAATTTTTTTGGCTCATTAAATGCTTTCGCAATACTGCGATGAGATCGAGCATTTTCTATCTCATTTACTACAATGCCACATAGACAATCTAAAACTGCCAAGAGAAATAATACACAGAATAAGCAGCGAAGTGTCGAGCTGGAAGTGTTCACAGATTCTGCTGCTCGTAATCTCCTCGAAAACCAATCCAAGTTAACTCCAAAGTCCAAGGTAAAAAAGCCGTCGAAGCTTGCAGTTAAAAAGCAACAAGCCAAGGCCAGATTATATGGGGCTCGTAATGGAAGAGAATACAAGGAATCAGAACTCAACATACAACCATTAAACAAGGCGGTAGTTCCTGGAGTAAAAGCCAAGACAGGAAAAAAGGGTAAAGTTTTCGTCGATGATAATGATAATCTTACCATGGAGAGACTTGTCAAGTCTATCAATGACAAGTACGACAAAGTTAATGAAAGTAAGCTCGAGAAATCTCGTCGTTTAGAGGAAATCAGAGAGGTTAAGCGCAGAGAGATTGAGAAGAAGGAGGAAGAAAAGAAAAACAAATTGGACGATAAGAAGAAGGAGCTTAAGAACAAAGCATCTGTAGCCCGTGCAAATAGGCGAAAGAACGCCAAGGCCGCTGCAAAGGAGTCAGAAAGTGAGGAACCAAAAAAGAAGAAGGTTTCTTTTGCATAAGTCATGATCATTCAAGTGTATATTTACAGTTTTCTATTTACATTCAAAAGGCAATTCGCCGGCGGCGTAATGCTTCTCTCCGTTTTTTGCTGTAGTACCAACCATATGCGATTCCCGCCATGGAGCCTCCTAAATGGGCAGCGTAGTCATGTACACCCCATCTAAATACGCTTCCGGCAACGTTATAAGCAACAGAACCCAAGAATAAGAACCATGCACCGCCAGGAACTGGAATAAAGAAAAAAGCAAGGGGAGCCTTCGGTATAAGATAGGAGAATGCACCAAACACACTGAAAATTGCACCAGAAGCACCAAGAGAAGCAGTCAGTAAGGACGATCTTGTTAAAATGGGAATCAAAATGGAAACAAATGACGAGATCACTGCTGAATTGAGGTATAATGATGTAAAATTCTCAACGCCGATCATGTTCACCAAAGAGGAACCAAATGACTGCAAAACAAACATGTTCACCATAATATGACCCAAGCTCTGATGGGAAAAGGCTGAGCCTATCATGGCCAAGTTTGAAACATTGTCCTTCACCAAAAGGCCATAACGAGTCAAGAACCGTATAAACTGCGGCAGTTTCCACATCAAAAATACTGCTCCATTTATACCAATTATAGTATAAATAAGTGCCTGTGGGTTTCTTCTGAACCGTTTTAACGGTGTGTAGGCGTATAAGTAAGGCATTGCCACCGTAGTTGCAGCACAAAATGCAATAGTGAACAATAACGGCTTCTTAATGGCATTGAATCTAGTTCTGCCGTAGTGTTGATTATATCTTTTCCACGTATTTGAACGTTTGGACAGATTAGCAGTTTCCAAGAGTGTTCTCTTGAATTGGGAATAGTGCCACTTGGGATTAAAACCTGCTTGCAAAATGGATAAATTTGACAGTACAAATCGATTTGGACCCTTCCTAGATAGAACAAACGATTGAGACTTCATTGAAAGTAAGCTGTGATTTGAATAGAACAGATTTCGTCCATTCTTAACAACGTTAAATCCTAAAAATTTGAACATGATTGTAGATAGTTTCACCAGAGATTCTATGGCAAAAAGTCTCAGTACATTTTATATGCAGATCATTGTTAAACCTATGCTATTATTATAATTCACTGTCATCTTCATCCAAGTCCATGTTTCTCTTACCCTTTCCTGCCAATCTTGCTGCAGCAAGTTCCTGCGTAGCAACTTGATTTTTCGTCTTTTTCGTCATTCTTTCAATCTCTGCTTCAGCATCTTCAGCATCCTTTTCGGCAAATTGCATCACCAACCTTCTACCGAGTAAATGTACTCCTTGAAGTTGATCCATAGCATTCTCAGCTTCCTTGAGCAACACAAACTCCACAAATGCAAAACCTCTAGCAGACTTGTCAAACTTCTTAGGCACTCTGACGGACTTGAGCTGACCAAAAGCCCCGAACAATTCCAATACATCCTTTCTAGTTGCTTCGAATGGCAAGTTCTTGATAATGATCTTGTTGGTTTTGGTACTCTTCTTTGCAGTGGACGAACTTTGGCTTCCTTGTCTGTGGGATAACTTGAGTTGCAACTTATGACCATCTAAAATATAATCATTCAAGGCGGTGATAGCGGTCTCTGCCTCATCCTTAGACTTGAATTCCACGAAACCAAATCCCATACTCAAAGTGGACCCAGATTTTTTTGGATCCGGTTTGGTCTTGATGATGGCCAGAGCAAATCCAGGCATTTTTTCGAATAATGCAGCAAGCTGCGACTGTTTGGTTGCAAAATTCAAGTTCTTAACAAACACCGATACTGTTGGACCTTCGATATCGTTAGCCCGTGGTGTTTCATCAATATAAGTGTCAGCGGTAGCCTTTGCCTCAACACTATTATCAACTCTTTCTGGTTCCACCATTTCAGAAGCAACAGGTTCACGAGTGAAAAGACCCTTTGGCGCCTTTTCTAAATACAAAATGGAGTTATTGAACTTCCGGTAGGCAAGTTTGGTGAAGGCTGCGCGAGCACTTGGAGCATCCTGATATTCAATAATCGCAATTGTACCAGCTGGAGGCATCAAAGTACGCTTGATAGGCCCGTATTGTCCAAACATTTCATTTAATTCGTCCAAACTTGTTCCAAAGGGGAAGTTTTTGATTAAAATAATTTTGTCGTCTCTCTCTTTTTTATTGAATGATGTCAAATCCACGCCTTTATCCTCAAAGAACTTTCTAACGTGACCAATAACATGTGCCTCTGCCAAAGCCTGTTTAACAGCCGATGAGGAGCTTTCTGCATCTATCAATTCTGATTTAGATACTCCCATCTTCGAGGCGACCGACTCCAAGACCGCATCAGAATTCATGTACAAAGAATTCCAACTGAACTGTGACTTGGCAGCCTGTGCTTTTTTCTTTAGTTCTCTTTGCTTTTTCAATGGTAAGTTCTTGATATCGAACTCATCTAGCCTATGATCCTTTTTAGACTCAGCTGGTAAAATATGCAACAAACGGCCCTGGAAAATCTGCTTGTCAAGACTATGATACGCTTTTAAAGCATCACTAGGACGTTCAAACTGGACATATACAAAACCCTTGGACTTGTTCGTACGTGTATCGACGGCAATGTGCACCTCTTGTAAAGCACCAAAGTTTTGGAAGAGATTACGGAACTCGTCTTCAGTAGAAGTATACAAAATATTTCTCACGAAGAGACGACCTGATTTTTGTATTCTGTCTTCTGTGTCATCAATGGTCTTTTCGACTCTCTCTTCATCTTGGAGTACATTTTCCATGATGTTTTCAGGGTTGCTTTCTAAGGCTTTGGCTCTTTCACCGTTTTCCTTGATCCTTGTTTGCCTCTGTTTGAGCCAGTCGAGGTCACTCAATTGCTCATTTGCTTGGCTCTCGGACTGTGGTTCGTCAGCTTGCTGAGTAAGATCATTCAATGGGATCATCTCTTCATCATCGTCATCATCAATGCTATTATTTTGTTTGAAATCATCATATTCGTCGTCGCTCGCCATTTCAGGTACATGAGAGGCATTCTCCATTGGTCTGGTTGGAGCATTTGCATTGTCCTGTTCTTTTAGTGCCCTTTCAAGGTCCTTAGATGATGGTGCACCACCATCGTTGAACACTGCATCGTTTGCCCAAGACTTAACTTGATGAGAAGGTCTCATAACTTCCATAAATTCCTTGAGCTTGCTGTTACTCTCGATTTCTTCATCGATCAGTGATTTGACTTTTTGCTTCTTACGCTGTTGTTGTTGCAATAGCCTCACTTCTTGTTCTTGGAGACGTCTCTCTTTCAATTTTTGTTGTTCTTTGAACGACAAGGGAACCGTTGGATCGGAGAAGGTCTTTGCAATCTCCACGTGAATTCTGGCTGTATCAATGAAAGACTGGTTAAAGTACTCTGCAGCCCTCTCACCATCTTCCAAAGATTTGAAACCTATAAATGCAAACCGTCGAGATTCCCCATTTCTTTTTTTCATTAGTTTAACATCAGTGACGTCCCCCTTTTTCAGGAAGTGCTCTCGCAATTTGGACTCATTATAGTATGATGGTAATCCCTTTACAATGATTCTAGACATGGCTGTAACCGATAGTCAAGCTCATCAGAAAATTTGAGATGAGGTTCCATGTGCAGGAGGGTGATAAGATCTACCTCTGTACTCTTCAGATTGATTGCCACAAATACAAGAACTGCGGTATTACAGATCATTTTAAAACGACTATAACAATACTGGTGTCTAGGGCCTCTTAAATTTACCTTTTTTTTCCTTCTGAATTGTGTTTGTATAATTGGCTGCAAAATTACGAATATGGAGATAGTCAGTCACATTGGAAGGTCGTTGAATGCCTTCTCGTTCCATTCCGCTTATAGAGCGCTCAGGGCTCTTGCATATTGCTTAATTTTCTTTGAGTTATTAATTGTAATCAGATTAATCATTATTCTTGTCACAATTTCAACATTTGCTCTACCTGAGATCAGAGTAAGGTTATGCAAGTATTTGGTAGATTTTTATTGGGCCCTTGCAATAATCGTTATGGTATGTAACTTAGCAAATCGGCCAATATCACTAACATAGAAAAGGTCCCATTTTCAGATCCAAATTACAGGAGATACATTGGTTAGCGACCCGGCAATAATTCTTAGCAATCACAGCTCATTGCTCGATTATTTGATAATAGTGTACTTGGCGACTCAGGTAAAGGACGTAGATTTCAGCGTACCACGTGTTTCCTTCTTCACTTGGTTTACCTTGTGGTCGTTACCAAATGTTCGGACTATCGTGAACATGGCAAGAGTGGATGAGAATTGGGAATTGGATACGCAGCCCGCAATTCAAACTTTCAAGAATGTCCTCTGTTCATCCCTTTCAGAATGGATCGTATTGTTTCCTGAAGTAAATACCTTCAGTGACAAGGCCAAGGCGCAACAAGACTTGTTCGCGCGTAAGTACCACCTTCCAAAAATAAACAACTTGCTTTATCCACGGCCACAATCACTATTGAGTCTCTCAAAGGCAACAAGAGACAATTTCAAGTTTGGTCGCTTATATGATGTGACCATATGTTATTACCACGACACAAAGCAAGGAATCAAATGGTCACATCCCACACTTCTTGATCTTATCGCCTTTAATGGAGACACAATCGTGCACGTTCATGTCAAACAAAGATCTATTAAGAAAATTAGTCGCAAAAAATCGCATCTCGAGCGGTGGCTAGAGAAGACTTGGCTAGAGAAAGATGCAATAATGCAAGCCGATCAGGACAAGATCTTAAGCCTCCAGAATGAAATTGATGGGCAAGCTGCGAATAACTGATCTCTGATTTTCGTCCCTTTGAAGGCGGTAGAAATTGTCAGTGAATTGCTCACCTTCAATATGACTCAAGAACTTCTCGTCATGTGTGATAACGATCAATTGAAAATTCTTTTGTCCACGACGAAATTCGATAATATTGTTCAATGATTGTGCCAATGATTCGGTATTCTCCACGTCTAAATTGGTCGTTGGTTCGTCTAAGGCTATTATTCCACAATTCGCTCCAAAACACTCTGCAAGTGCCAATCTGATGAGGATGCTTGTGAGCACTTTTTGACCTGCAGAACAACGTCCACGCATATCCAATTCACATTCCTGCTTGTACATCACTACCCTATAATTGTATGAGCGATTTCCTTTGGCATGTAGGTTCATATCACTTTTAATAGCGATCGTATCCACGTCTGTACCCTTGTATGTCTGTTTCCAGAGCTCGTTAAGGATTCTGTTTATGGTTCCCATTTTATGACTGTGATATTTCATAATTGCATTGTCGAGTGCCTTCGAATACGTTTGAAGATCATTGCTTGCCAACATGTTAGTTTGTAATTTAACCCATTCAGATTGGTACCTCAGATCAACATCAACATATTCTGAATCCAAATCAGTCTTTAATGCTTTGATTTGATCTCGAAGCTGTTTAACCTCTCCAATTTTGCCGGCATGTTCACTGCTTATATCGGTAATTTCTTGTCTGATCTTTTGGCTTCTTTCATTGTATTCATTTCTCTTATCGTGTGCATCCTTAACATCGAGCTCTTTGATTTGATTTTCGATGTCCTTTCCTTCGTTTTGTAGCCTTCTGAGATCGAGATTGTCACGAATTTGGCCCTTCACATTATTAGCCTCGTTGATTGTCTTTTCAATTTGTCTGAGCTCACTTTGTACGCCTTGCAAGGATAACTCCAATTCTTCTATTGACTCATTTCCTTTTATTATATCATCACCGATTCGTTGCATTTCTTTCTTTTCCACATCTTCATAATATTTGGCAGCGCCATATAACTCAGAGAGTTGAACTTTAAGCTTTTCAAGACTCGAGACTTCATTCTCTAATTTGCCCTCTGATTCAGTGAAAGCCACTCCAGTAAGCTGCAACTCATTCTCACACTCCTCTCTTCTCGATATAATACCTTTTAAAGTCGCTTTTAGTTCTTCTATGCTACTTTTCAACTCAGCGGCTTCTTTCTGTAAGACTTCGATTGTTGCTTGCTCGTGTTCTTGGTTCACCAAAGTTCGCTCAAGGGTACTTATAGTCAATTTCTTATCCTTTATCTTACCTTCAGCCCTAGAAATCTCACGTTGCATGATATATTTTGCCTCCATATCATCACTTATATTCTGGCGGAGTTCTCGAATTTCTTTGTTGGTCTTGTCCATTTTCTGTTGTATTTCAGTGGGACTCATACTGCAGGAGGAACCGTAATCAGACAAGATATCTTCTAATGACTTCAACTCAGAATTTGCTTCTGTTATTTCTTTTTCCAAACGAGTAATCTCAAGAAATGGAGTCTTCAACGAGTTAAGTGTGTTAAGTTTTTCTTTAGAAAAGTCTACTTCTGACTTAAATTTCAATTGAAGCTTCTCTTCTTTTTCTAATAATATGGTGAGCTCCTTAACTTCTCTTTCAAGTTGTGGCAATTCTTTGGTGCATTCTCTGTACTTCAAAACCGAAGAATGAAGAACCTTGGCTTGTTTGAGCTCCGTTGCAGTGTCATTCACTTCCTTCTTGAGCTTTTCAGCCGTCATGCTATTAACATTTGCCTTTAACTCCTTCAAAAACTTTGATAATCCGGGAGTATCAAAAGGTCTAAGACAAAGAGTGCAATGCTTCTCGGCCTCTGCAATTTCGATTGCCTTGAGTTTAAATTGATTGGTCACGTCAAAGGTATTTAAAGATTCCATTGCGTCTCTATTATTTTCTTCAAGATCAGAAATTACTTGTTCGTAGTCGTCAATTTCGTCATCCTCGAGCACCTTACAAATTTCATGCTTCAATTCGCTAGTCTGTCTCTGGTTTGTTGAAAGTCTCGCTCGAATGTTTTCCAACTTTGCTGACAATGAATTGACATTTTTCGTGGATTCATCATATTCATTCGCCTGATCCTTTGAATGATACTCGGCTTTTACGATTCTTTCGTTCAATTCTTCGCCATTGACCTTTTCAGAAGACTTGCCGGTTGCCTGCTCAAAGGACGAGTGATATCCTTTCAAATATGCTGCAAGACTCATCTTTTTGCGATCAATACCTTCTTTAATAAAGGATATTTTGGACAACGCATCTGACTGCTTGCCTAGCTGAGATATTTTTCTTCCCAATTGTTCACTTTGAATGTCGAGATTAGATAACTGCTGTCTCTCGTTATCCAATTTGGAATTCAACTCCTTTATGCGGCTATTATGTGATGTAGGATCGTAGTTATCTTCGAGGTCCTTCAATTCACTTTTGTGGATATCTAGTTCTGCTATCTGTTGATGAAGTACACTCTTTTGCCTATTGACCTCAATTATTCGATTTTCGACTTTAAGCAAGTCTTGCTGGTAATGTCGCTCCCTCTGTTGATTTATAGTTACTTCATCTGCCAACCTTCGAGCTTCTTTTGCCTTCTTATCAAGTGTCTTTTTGTTGTTTGCTATTAGTTTCTCGTATTCGATTGATTTGTGCCCAAAATTATCTTCAAGTTTGTTCAATATGCTCTGTATATCAACCTGACGGTATTCAGTGGAGCCGTTTCCAAGAGCATTCTCATTGATCAATGCGACTATTTGATTCTTGTTTTCATCATAAGCTTCTTCTTTCAGCTTGAGAGAGCCCTCGGACCTGATAAGCGAGTTCAACACCTGCCTCAGTTTCTGTAAGGTTTTATTAATAGCTGTCAACTCCTCTTGTTTTGCTGAAGCATTCTTTTGCTGATCTTGCAAATGAGCATCGAAATTATCAAAACGAGACAAGAGTACCGAATCTGTGTCTGGGAGTATATCAATATTCTTTTTCAAACGTTCAAGCTGCGTCTGGCATGATTTTTGGGAGTACTGGAGCTGTTCATACTTGCTGAGAACTTCTTGAAATGATTGGTTCGAGACAAAAAGTGTCTCAGCTTCTTGTTCCTTCTTCTCTAGCGTAGTTGTCAAGTGAGCGATTTCCTCGGTGAGTGTTTCGTAATTTGTACTCATTGAATCGACCTTACCTCGAATTTTGTCGGCTCTTGACTTGTCGATCCGAAGGTGTTGCACATTTTGTTCAATGAGCTTGATGTCATTAGTCATATCTTTCTTGATGGTCTTCAAGCTGTCGAGAACCTTTGTAAACTTCAGGGCTTCAAATATGTCATCGAAACGCTTCTTCAACACAGATGCTTCACTCAATGGCCATAGACTGTCATCTTGGTGGCAGAATATCACGTAATCGAGAATTGCTCTTGAAGCTCCTAAATATACGGGTATTTGAGTATCCAACTCAGAGTTTTTTGTGCTGATTGTTGACTTCTGACCCTTATCCATCACTGACAATTGACCTTCAAGGGTTTTAAAAGTGTTGGACGACAGACCCTTGCCTCTCTTCTTGGTCAATTGCATTGTTCTTGTGCATATCATCGATTTCCCATTCACATTTTGGAATGCTAATTTCACCTGTGCATTGACAGTATTTCTAGCTGCAATACTTGGATCGTTTACGAACGTACCACCTTTGGAGTTTGGAGGGAGATCACCAGTGGTAGCATATTTTAGACATTCGATGATTGTAGTTTTCCCGCATCCATTTTGACCGCAGATGAGAGTTAAAGGAAATCCAAACTCGATTGTTTCACTTGCTTCAGAATCAAAAGATCGTACACCCTGTATGGATAACTTGTAAAGGCTAGACATCAGTCGTAGCCTACACGGCGATCTCGATGCGCGAAGAGATCGCACGCTCGACTACACTATTCAGACCGAACTTGTATTAATTAATATGAGCACCAGAGAGCTTGTCTGCAAGTGAATCGACAGCAACATCGTTGTCTTCTGCCGATACTCCTGCCAATTCCTCCTCTAATTGGTCCAAATTGACCTCTTCTTCCTCCTCTTCAGCCTCATTCACCGATTCTTCGTCGTCCTCTTCCTCACTGTCTATTTCCTCAAGGTCGTCCAACTCGTCCACTTCACCTTGTCCGCGGTTTTCAAATATGGCGTTTATCTCCTCGAGAGAAGAAGAGTCTTCTTCGAAACGATTACCGTTGAGCTCAAGCACCTTAAGATTAGGAAGGTTTTTGACCGCAGTGGCTAAAACCTTCAATGCGTCCTCTTCAAGCTCGTTGTATTGCAAGCGCAATGTTTCGAGCTTTTGGTTGTGTTCATTAACTAGAGCCTTGGCAAGTGCTAATGAACCGCCTGCCTTCAACAAACAGTCATTCAAGTTCAACTCTTTCAACTTGGGCCATTGGCTCAAGTTGTCAGCTAATACCGAAGAAGGAGTAACTGTGAAAGTGTTATCTTGCAAATCTAACACGTTTAATTCCTTGTTGCGGGACAAACCATCACGAAGTAATCGGGCAATTCCCTTCGGTCTAATACCATTTTGATACAAGCGTACCACCTGTAAATCCTTATGGTTTCTCAAACCGATAGACAAATGGTTAGAGGAGCCGTCTTCCAAGCGGTTTCTACCACAAATGAACGACTTCAATGATGGCTTGCCAGCATTTTGCTTGGCTTTCGCCAACTTGAACAAGCAAGTACCAATTCTAGCACCTGCAAATGGACCCATTCCATTGTTGGAGAGAATCAAGTGTTCTATCGTGACTGCTTTAGCAAGGTAGTCCTCAATTGGATCGATGGTTTGAAGACCAAAAGCATTATCGCTCAAGTTCACCAACTGTAATTTGGAACAGCGCAAAAGTGCTGGTAAGATGTATCGCAAAGATTGTGGAATTTCGGTATTGAGACGTCCAGTATAGATGTCTGACAAATCTACCTCTACAAGTGTATCCTTGTGTTCTAAGATGGCTTTGCTCAATGCTTCTGATGCTTCCACACCAATGGTGTTACCAGAAAGATCCAACTTTTGCACATTTTTCTGGGCTCTTAATTCCTTAAGATGTTCCTCGATAATAGAAGCAGAGTCGAATTTGATTTGCTTTCCTGCCAAAGAATATGTAGTTTCCGGGGTGACCCCCAAATCCACTTTTAATAATGCCATCGTGGTTATCAAATTTGGTTTGTGTTCTGAAAAAAGACCTCCTGCACAGCGACAAGAGCGAGCAAAAGACAGTTCAAGTCGGCGAAAAAAATTGCAAACTACTCTACAATGTCGGGACGTGGACAAACTCAAAAACAAGAGTCGACCTTCGAGCAAATCAAAAAGACACCAGCCTTTACTGTGGCTTTGAATGTTGGATTATTTGTTGCTGGTGTGGCATTCATTCAATCCCCATTGATGGACATGTTGGTTCCCCAATTATAAGAACTTGGTGATGAAGGAAAGGGTAGCGATACAAACATACCCGGAAACAGCAAATGTATATAGTTGACTATACGAAGATACCGAAATCTTGTAGATATCATACAAGACTTTAGGTTTTGTCATGAACTTGCCCTACTTGGTATGGGAAATATTATCCTCGAGACGGCGCATAATTTCAGCACGGCGGGCTTGCATCAATGTGCATGGTCTACAGACATTGGCGATGTAAATATGGTGGGATCATCGTTGGGAGGAACATACGATTTATATAAGTGGATGGACAAGGAGTAAATGAGGTTGCATGGCGCCTGTGTATGGACCGAGATTACTTACAGTTGAAGCATCTTATCGATTGTTGCAACACCATCAATGAATTCAAGAGTTCATGTCAAGAAATCCTCAGCACCTATCCATACCAGTCCCCGATATATAAAGCTAGTCGACTGTATCTTTTGATTCTTCATCTTCTAGACTTTAGTGTCGAGGATCGGCGCTTGTTCGTAAACACAACCTTAACTATCGAAAATTTCGATAAGTATCCGCATGAATTGGGACAGCTACAGACGGAACATCTTAAAATGGACATTCAAAATGCTATGAGCACAACGTTGCGTCACATGTGTATCCCCTTCTCCTTTTTGTATGCATTCTGTGGCTACTTGCCCACAGCCCGATTCAAATATAATTGTCACAAGGTTTATGGAATATTAAATCGCCAAGATAATTTTCAGCCAGAATTTAGTCATACTATGAGCATTGTTGGCGATGATGACTTTATGGACTATTTGGATGATGACGAAACGGAAACAGACATAAGCTCTATTTTGAGCCAATAATTTAGACTTCTGGTCGCATCGTGGGGTCAAAATTTAGCCATTGGTGCATAGACAACCACTAGTGCGATGCAGCGGCCAACTTTAATCATCATTTTTATGCATGCAAGGACCGCTCAAAGCCCATTTGGCCTATAAGGTTATTGACGGCAGCCCGGAATACACATCTTCGGCAAGCACAGGAGCCTGGTGGTATTTTTCCCCGTCGATCCCACCAATATACGCCCGATCTCCAAAACCTCCCACCATGTATGCTTTTTCCACCCGCAATTTAGTCCAATGGGAAGCGTGAGGTGTGACAGATCTATAAGGAAGCCAGTACTTGGAATCAGGATGTCTTTCAAGGAAACAATGTTCCAATTTGCGGAGGTCTTTCGGACTGGAAAATGTAACGTTCTCCAATGTGCCAAATAAATTGACTCGAGGAGAGCCTGCGGGAGAGTATCGTATGGATCCAGGGTAATTGGTGTCTACCTGGTCGTTTTCTGGATGATCTCCCACACGAATGGTCCAGGAAAAGGCAGATCCATGTTCTATGTTTCGGTTTGTTGAACCTATATCCACTACGAGCCAGTATGGGTCTCCATCTCCGTCACAGTCAGCATAATACTCCATTGCTGATACCGGTACATTTTCTGCATCAACAGTATTGATATTGGCGAGGGATTCTCGGCGGACTAGCGTTCTGGCTATAGATGCAGCCTCAGATTCATCGGGAATGTGTCCCAAAGGCAATTGACTAGCACATACAAAAGTAATAAATGACAAGAATGGCCACTTCATCAGCGTGTTAGTGAGCCGTGTTCGGATATTGGGTACCTGCAGGGAGAATGCAACCGTTATTTAGCTTAGTGCGATGCGTTCGCGAAATGTGGGGAAGGCATTTCGGCAAAACTAATCCTGCAGGTAAACGCGTCACCACCTATAGCAGTATTTTCGGTTATCCGGCATCCCTGGTCACAGTATCGAGGCCCCCGAGTGGTTTGATCGTACGAGCTTCACAGCGCTACCCATGAAGATTATGGCGTGGTCCGGAGTACCCCACATTGTGCCTGACGAAAGTGGTGCGCGCACGCCTTCCTCGGTCCAGTTATCCTCGGTAGTTCTGGGCCGAGATTGCCAGTATAAAATGCGGGGGGGTCTACTCGGCCCTTTTTTTTCAAGCTAAATTATTATGACAGTTTCTACCAATACTGTGAGTTCTTTGCCGGGACCAGATCCCCAGGGTTCGATCCGCCAGGAGCGTGCGAACCAAAAGTTCGATCCCGTTCAAATGCATTACTTTTTGGAAGGATCCAAGTCGAGAGCCGAGCTTCTCAAGTCGCTCATCCAGCAGATGGAACGTGATCCCATCCTTGCTGCCAACTCTGGCTTCTACGACTTGAACAAGGAACAGCAACGTGAGTTGACTGCCGTCAAAATCAACCGTTTGTCCCGTTACCTTGAAAGTGAGGACCCCAGCATTTTCAACCAACGGTTGACCTTGCTCGGTCTTTTCGACCCCCAACTCGGTACCAGAGTGATGATTAACCTTGGTTTGTTCCTCACATGTATCCGTGGTAACGGTACTGCTGACCAAATTGAGTTCTGGACCCACACCAAGGAGACGCTCAAGCTCAAGGGTATCTACGGTTGTTTCGGTATGACCGAATTGGCCCATGGTTCCAACGTTGCTGGTTTGGAGACCACTGCCACCTACGACGAGAAGACTGAAGAGTTTGTCATCAACACCCCACACATTGGTGCTACCAAGTGGTGGATTGGTGGTGCTGCCCACTCTGCTACCCACTGTTCCGTCTACGCCAGATTGATTGTCAAGGGTAAGGACTACGGTGTCAAGACCTTTGTGGTTCCTCTTCGTGACTCCAACCACGACTTGTGTCCTGGTGTCACTGTTGGTGACATTGGTGCCAAGATGGGTAGAGACGGTATCGACAATGGTTGGATCCAATTCGCCAACGTCCGTATTCCACACTTCTTCATGTTGCAAAAGTTCTGTAAGGTGTCCAAGTCTGGTGATGTTGTGTTGCCTCCTTTGGAACAATTGTCTTACTCTGCTTTGTTGGATGGTAGAGTTTCTATGGTTCTTGACAGTTACCGTATTGCTGCTAGGATGTCCACCATTTCCTTGAGATACGCCGTTGGAAGACGTCAATTCAAGGGTGCCAACAGCAAGGATGGTAAGGAAACTCAATTGATCGACTACCCATTGCATCAAAGAAGATTGTTCCCTTACTTGGCCATGGCCTACGTTTTCTCGGCTGGTGCTTTGAAGGTGGAACACACCATCGAACAAACCTTGAACGACTTGGACAAGGCCGTCTCTGCTAACGACATGACTGGTATCATGCGTTCCATCGATGGCATGAAGTCCTTGTTCATTGACTCTGGTTCCTTAAAGTCCACTGCAACTTGGCTCGGTGCTGAGGCCATAGACCAAAGCAGACAAGCTTGTGGTGGTCATGGTTACTCGTCTTACTCCGGTTTCGGTAAGGCCTACAACGACTGGGTGGTCCAATGTACTTGGGAAGGTGACAACAATGTGTTGGCCATCACCTCGAGTAAGCCAATTGTTAGACTGATCCAGGAAGTGCTCGAAAAGGGTAAGAAGGTTCGCGGCTCCACTGCCTTCTTGAGTGCTGCCAAGGAAAACTTGGGCACCTCCCCAGTCATCAGCAATGTGTCTGACCTTCATGACTTGAAGAAGGTGTTGAAGGCCATCGAGGTGTTGATCATCCGTTTGGGTGCTGATGCCGTCCAAACTATCAAATCCAATGGTGGAGACCAAGATGCTGTTTCTCCTCAATTGGTTGTGATCTCCAAGTTGAAGGCTCACCACTACGCTTTGGAAGAGTATGTGCGTAGAGTTGACTCTCACGACAACCAAGAGCTTAAGCCATACCTCGTCACTCTTGGAAGATACTACGCTGCTTCCATGGTTGTGGAACGTTTTGCTGGTGACTTCTTGACCTACTCCGTGTTGAGCAACCAGGTTGTCGCTGAGAACAACTCGGTCAACCTTCCAGGCTTGTGTAAGGAAATCCGTCCACACGTTATCACATACACCGATTCGTTCCAATTGACTGACATGATCGTCAACTCGGCTATCGGTAGATACGATGGTAACATCTACGAAAACTACTTTGACACTGTCAAGGCCAACAACCCTCCTTTCGACACCAAGGCTCCTTACTCGAGCGCATTGGAGGCTATGTTGAACAGACCTGCCAGAGAAGAAAGAGAAAGATACGAAAAGATTGGCCAAGCCAAGCAATTTTTGTCTAAGGGTTTGTAATTAAATATTTATGAGAGATTTCGCGTTCAAATTGTAGAGAAGAACAATACAGTGGGCTGGGTGATCACGGTAACTCCTTTCAGTTCAGCTGATTCTTATCGGTATCACGCCATAGCCCGGACCCTGGAAGCCGTGGGTATTTTTTCTTGTTCCGGATTATGTGCACACTATGGCCATGTGCCGAAAGGATAAACCTAATATACACATTGATGCCTTGTCTAACCTTCCTTGAAAATAGTCCAAATATGCTTCAGCAAGCTCATTGTTCGATCTCCGATCCATTGGATGCAAAAAAATCAATTTTCGGTACTCACAATTTGAAGCTTATCCGGGTTTCGGGCAAAATGTGGGGAAGAAAAGGTGGGGAAGCCAGTATAAATGGTAATTGAAAAATTAAAAAAAATCACGTAATGTCAAGTACAAACAGTGTAAACTTCGAAGCACCTCCTGACCCAGCCAGTCTGATACGTAGGGAACGTGAAAATGCTTCCATCGATCCGTTGGCTATGCATCGGTTCGTGGAAGGCAGTGTAGAAAAATCCGACCAAATCTTACGGTTGTATAGTTCTTTGGAACGGGATCCTGTAATGGCTGCTAGCTACAGGGACTATGAGTTGAACCTTGAAGAACAACGTGAGCTCACGACGTTGAGAATTAACCGGATGACGAGATACATCGAGACAGACTCTCCATCTGACTTTGCCAGAAGATTAAACCTTGTCACCATCTATGACCCTTCTATGGGAATCCGGATCAGTGTGAATCTCGGTTTGTTCCTCAATTGTATCAGGGGAAACGGTACTGTTGACCAGTATGAATACTGGGCCAAGCACCATGAATCGGCTATCATGAAGCAAATGTACGGTTGTTTCGCCATGACAGAATTGGGCCATGGATCCAATGTTGCCGGATGTGAAACCACAGCTACTTTCGACAAGAGCACTGATGAATTTATTATTAACACACCCCACATAGGTGCCTCCAAATTCTGGATTGGTGGTGCTGCTCATTCCGCTACTCACTCTGTGGTGTATGCCCGTTTAATTGTTGACGGGAAGGACTATGGAGTCAAGACGTTCGTGGTTCCTCTCCGTGACTCCAACCATGACATTCTTCCGGGTGTCAGTTTGGGGGATATCGGTTCTAAGATGGGCCGTGAAGGTGTAGACAACGGATGGATCCAATACTCCAACGTGAGAATTCCCCGGTTCTTCATGCTTCAGAAGTGGTGCAGAGTATCCAGCGAGGGTAAGGTTACACTTCCCCCATTGGAACAGTTGTCCTACATCTCGCTTTTGGGTGGAAGAGTGATGATGGCCGTAGACTCTTACCGTATGACTGCAAGATTTATCACCATTGCTCTTCGTTATGCTGTTGGAAGACGCCAATTCAAGAGCGGTGCGGCTTCCGATGGTAAAGAGACTCAGTTGCTTGACTACCCACTTCACCAGAAACGTCTTTTGCCATATCTTGCCTTGGCATACGCCATGGGAGTGGGCTCCAGCAAATTGGAGCTCCAACATGCTGAAATTGTCAAGGACCTCGAAGACGCCGTTGCCAAGAACGACGAGGCTGGTATCCAGAAGTCCATCACACTCACCAAGTCGCTTTTCGTAGACTCTGGTTCCCTCAAGTCCACTTACACTTGGCTTACGGCTGACTGTATCACCGAGGCAAGACAGCTGTGTGGTGGACACGGCTACTCGTCGTACAATGGTTTCGGAAAGACCTACGGTGATTGGGTGGTTCAATGTACTTGGGAAGGAGACAACAATGTGTTGGGTATGTCTGCTGGAAAGACCATCATGAACAATTTGCAGCTTGTGGTGGAGAAGAACAAGCTGATCTCCGGCTCGTTGTCGTACTTGTCTAGGGGCCGCCAAGCGGTAAATGACAAGCATGTATTGAAGGAGGACAAGGATCTCGACGAACCCAAGAAGGTGTTGGAAGCGTTGGAAACCTTGATCATCCGAGTGGCTGCTGGTGCCTTGAAGACATTGAAAGACAACAACAACGACTGGGACAGTGTCAGCCACCTTCGTGTGTTGCTTTCCAAGTTGCAATGTCACCGTTTTACCCTTTCTACATTCATTGAGAGAGTCGAAGGAAACAAAGATGGTCAATTGAACGAAGCCCTTGCGTACTTGCTCAAATTGTACTACTTGGAACACATCTTGCAGAACTTTGCTGGTGAGTTCCTTACCCAGAACGTGGTCGTCGGTAAGCTCCAGGCCACGATAAGCTTGAGGGCCATTCCTGCCACGCTCAAGGCATTGCGTCCATTTGCGATCATTTTGACCGACTCGTTCCAGCAGCCAGACATGATCTTGAACTCGGCCATTGGACGGTACAATGGAGACATCTACGAAAACTACTTTGGTCTTGTCAAGGCGGCAAACCCACCTATCCATGACAAGGCTCCATACTCGGCCGTGTTGGAGGATATGTTGAACAGGTCCGATTTGAGCACGAGAGAGAGATATGAGAAGGAAGGGGCTGCCAAGAGAGTGTTATCTAAATAGCTAAATATTCAAACATGGAAACTATATTTTCTTCTTCTTTGGGTCCGTAATATCCGCCCCTAGTCATCGTTCGTATTACGGCATCACCGTATGCGGAAGGTGTGAGGCGGTGTTGAGGGGGGTATATAATTACACAAAAGTCCGTGCGAAAGTTGACCATCGAGTTGTGTATTAGAAACTATTTTGTACAATGGACTCCGAAAAAATAGTTGCCATCATCCTTGGTACGTACTAACGGTATCTACGACTACCTGACTGTCCAATTGCTTACTATATGACAGTACTAACCCAGCAATCTTCTTACCCCCGTTGGCGGTGTTTATGAAAGAAGGTGCCACTACCCCATTGTGGATTGACATCTTGTTGTGTATTTTCTTTTACTTCCCTGGTATATTATATGCTCTCTACATTGTCTTGAAGAACTAATAAATGCGGTATGATCTGTCGAATGTGTAGCTCTGTATATCTGATCTCCCACCAATCATGAGGCGTACATGTATCACCATCTGCGGCGCCGTGTGCAGGCGTGAGAATTTAAATTATAGCTGCAAAGATAACCGCAATCCCTGGTCCCTGTACTATTGTTGCTGGTCATTTAAAGCTCGAGACGCCACCTGATCGTGATGTCGGAAGAGCTACCTCCGTTCCTGTTCACGAAAAAACCTATCGAGTCTCCTATTCATCCCCATCTGGCGATATCGGACATCCTTCCCAAACCTCCCTCGCCCCCCTTTACGGTAAATCATGAGAAACCCGATTCGCTGGCAACTTCGCCGGCCATATTTGAGACGGTTGACTTCGACCAGCAGATCAGGGCACCACGGATGACGCTTGCAACCCATTATGTGTACGGGAATCAGGAGAAATCATCGTCGCAACAGCTGAAGGACAGCCTTAATGATAAGCCGGTGCTGAATAAAGAGTACTTCCCGGCATCGGTAGACCTTTCACAGCCCACCCGTCGATTTTCTGCTCCGTCTGATTTAGATCTTGCCAACTCTCCGTCGAAGGAAATGCTCAATTATACCATTAATAACCACATGTACGACAACCGGCGGTCTCAAGAGCAACAGGCACTCGTGCGAGCCCTCGACAACTTGAGCAAGAACACCACGAGCACAGAAAGAACCCCGGAAACTGGTCCCAGTGTTCAGCAATTGTACAAGCAGAAGAAACCAATGAGTATTCCTGCTGTGCTCCGGGCCAATGATTCCAGCAGTAGCAGCCGCTCCTCCCCTTCCTCACCGTACATGACATTGAAGTCTGCTCTGTTAAATGATGATTCCCTGGCTCCCTCAACTCCAAAGGGGGCACATACCCCAAAGCATGCCGAGGAACCCACCCATGACCACTGGAAACCCAATAGTTATGCATCATACTGCATCAAGTGCTTCGACACCTTCGGTACGTTTTTCACACCCCAGCGCAAACGAAGACACCACTGCCGCTTCTGTGGGTTTATCTTCTGCTACAACTGTCTTTACAACGGTAATGACGACACAAAACGAGTGTACTTGGACAAAATGGCCCGGTTTGTCATCCCCATATCCCTCGACGCAGACAACTCCCAATTCAAATCCTGCAAAGTATGCCGGGACTGCGGTGTGAACTACGCCCGACTCGTGGCCGCTACTATACCTTCCAAAGACAATCTCTCCCACATCTTCGTGGAAAACCCATACACCAGCAGTCCTCAGCCTTCGCCTATCCCGATGCTGCAGCCCACCACCACACAGGGCACGCCCACCAAGCCGTCACAGCCTGACCGACGGCCCTCCATAGGTGTGTCTTCAGACTGGACCTGGAGTTCGTTCTGACTGCATATGCCGGCAAAGGTGTTACTCTATCACGTGCATTGAAAGGTAGTGTACCGGTCGCAATATCCACCATTGTGACGTGTGTTCGCGTTGACGGAAAATCAGATCGGCTAGAAGAACCACGCGTGCATCTATCCACATAGATACTTATATAGGGTGGCTGTCATAATACAGAATCACTTTCGGTAACATTGGCCCAGAACAAGCTCTGGCAAAAAAGAAACATCGGCTTTAGCGTGCTACATCAAATTCTTTCTCAGCACAGCCACGAGCAGCGGTTGCTACATACAATCCAGGTCGTATTTTGATCCACACGAGAATGATGTATCAGCAGCCCAACCATTCCTACAACTCAGCAGACTCGTTGCGTCGTCTTTCGTCCAACAATCCGTTCCGTCAGCATACTGGACAGCGAGGAGTTCCTCTGGGAAGTCTGAACCATTCTTCCAACTCTGCCTTCGACGACTGGGTCGACAAGAACCGCAAACTATTCGAAGAATCGTCGGACGAGGACGACTACTCCGTCGCTTCTCCACAACGTGAAACGTTCGAACGACCTAAAATGCCAGCACAACCCACTAGAGCTGGAAGCGATTCCAGTGTAAACTACAATAGGTAAGTACAACTAACCCAGCATATCAAGGCATCTACTATTGTTACAAAAGGTAGTAGGGTTGCTTCTGCACATAGCCTCCTACTCCTTTACTTGATTGCGAATGACGGTGCATTCCCGGCTGTCTGCAGGCAACGCGAGCCAGCAAGAGTAGCAGCCTTGTTATGTTGGGATTCTGAACACCAGTGTCTTTGTTTATTTGGTATACTAACAACGCAGAAGAATGTCTAATAATCCATTCGCCTCAGCCCTCAACGACTCCTACAGTCCTAGACATGAAACCCCTCCTCCATCACGCGGGTACTCTAGAAAGGATCCGCCAGCACGTCCACCCAAACCGGAGGTGGCAGCTCCACCTAGCTACGAAGAAGCAGCTGGTAGGGAAAAGGCCAGAGAAGAGTACCCACGCGAAAAGACATCTACTTCATCGTCTAATCTGTCTAATCGCCCTCATAGATCACCCCCGGTACCCGGCTCCCACTCATCAAGAACCCACAGGTCACACAGTGATGCTCCTAGATCCTCTAGACATCACAGAGATGGAGATAGAGAAAGAGACCGTCGTCATAAGTCGTCACGTACTAAGTCGCCCAAGAAGGCGGAGGCTGTGAAGGCCAAGAACTTGGATACTATCGATAAGCTCGACGTCACCGGATTCTTTGGTGGTAATTTCCACCACGATGGACCATTTGATGCCTGTACTCCTCACCGAAATAAGAATTCCAAAAAGGCACCTGTCATGGCTTTCCCAGTAGATGGACCAAACAACTCTATCAAGGGGTTGCAGAGTGTGGACACCGATCAACAAATGAACCTTGCGTTCGGAAACTATGAAGAAGGTTCAGGCAGACCAGAAGGCATTCCCGCGATCAAGACGAATCGTACTGAAGATGACCCTCAATCGACCATGTATACCCCTAAGCAAAATCCTTCGGTTACCAATTTTGACTCCACTGGCAAGCAACAACCAGTTCACGGTTCAGTCACTGAGGGTTTGGGCTCTTCGACTTTTGTCGATGGTGCCCCTGCTCCTAAAGCTGGACATGATGAATACTTGAATGTCAGCAATGCTGGCTTAGGAAGAAAGAAATCCTTAGTTCAAAGATTAAGAAAGAACAGCAGCAGTGAAAATAACTCACGAAGAAACTCTCATGATACATCCGGTGCTGTTGATGGTAGACGCCCATCCATGGGTGGATTTGACAGTGATGGAAATGAGAACAGTGGGTCGTCACTCATTAGAAGAGTTAAAAGTTTGAAAGTTGGTAGACGATAAAGTATTTTATGATTATGAGTGTACTATAGATGTGTTGGCACCAGTTGGATCTCTCGAATGTGCTTTGTTTTAGTTAATAAATGACATACTTTTCTTATTATATTTCATCCAGTACACCAATGCTCCAAGTCTTTGAGGTTTAATTTTTCACCCAAGTGTCAAGAGTGAACATGTACAGAACCTGTGGCAGAATTTTGCCAAAGTCAACGCTTGTACGAGTGTCGCATAGGGACTTGTCATATACTTTACCAAACATTCCTTTATTAGAAAACTTGAAGGTTGGAAACTCCAACTTGAATGGACTTTTTTCAAATCGAACGGTCAACGAATTATGGTTCCAAAGAGGTCAACATCTTATTGACAGACTTAACACACTCATTGATGAGAATCAGATCAGTGGTTCACACGAGATCAATGAGCTTATTGCATTATCGTTCCATAAGCCCGAACTTTATGGTGTTCATGCTTATGCTTCCCTTCTACACAACTTGCAGTTCTTCTTAGAGTCAGTAAAACCAGCGGAGGGTTCTAGTTCCAAGATCGAAAAAGCAACCTCAGCCTCTTTGCTTAGGTCTCCAGATATAAGTGAAGCCGTTTCCAACGAACCTACGGATCAAGAGCTTAGACAGTGGATTATTGACTCGTTCGGCTCTTTAGTTGAGTTCAAAACCTTGCTCTTGAACTCTGCAAAGGGTATCAAGGGAGATGGAATCACCTGGTTAGTAGCCAGAGCAAACCATGCTGACCTGGCTCTCAGAGGTAACATTCACAAAAGTAAGTCCGACGTCATCTACAGTACTTTGGCCGTGATGAACACATATAATGCCGGGATTGTGGATGATTCTATCAGATCTGGACAAATCACGAAGCTTAACAAGCAGAAGGCAGCAAACCTTGCATTGAAAAACAAAGAAGATGGAGTAACCACAAAAGAACAAGTGAACAACATTCGTTTGGGTAGCATCGAAGAGGCTGAGGCCGCTACATTACTTTCCGATAGAAGACTTGTTCCTTTGCTTGCTATTGATGCATCTTCGAGAACCTACTTACTCGACTACGGAGTCTTCGGTAAGCAACAATACTTGGAGAATCTCTGGAACTGTATTGACTGGAATGTGGTTCAGGCAAGAGCTCCTTCTAGATTCAGACAGTCCTTTGATTTGAACTAATACTTGTAAATACGGTGTAAATTAAAATAATATAATTCTATTGTAGTATAACTATTTTTTGAGAACTTCCTTGACAATCTTCTCCACCTCATCCCAATCATCAGTAGGAACTCTGGTCATCTCTATATCGTTGAAGTATGACCGTATCTTTTCCAAATCTTCATACGACTTCTTGTCGTGCACAAACGAGACAGCGACACCAACACGGCCAAATCTACCTGTTCTTCCTATTCTATGCAAATAAGTGGAAGGATCCGGTTTGTCATCTTTGTCGACTGGTATGTCGTAGTTCACCACCATAGACACAGTAGCAATATCAATACCACGAGCAAGAACGTTGGTGGTAATTAACACCTTGGACCGTCCCTCACGGAAGTCGTCAATCAACTTGTCTCTTTCACTGTTATCCAAGTCCGAGTGTAAAATGGAACAAGCATGACCCTCGCTCTTCATTTTGGCGTAGAGGAAGTTAGCAGTCTTTTTAGTTTTCACGAAAATAATGGAAGAACCAATGGTCAACAACCCATATAATTCGGAGAGAACTTCAGCCTTGTGTTGTTCTGAGTCGCAATCCATATACAATTGTTTGATAGCATCGACGTTCAACTCCTCCTGTTTCAATTCGAGCGAATTGGCATTAGGCACAAATTTTTCGGCGTACTTCCTCACCTCAGAGGGGAAAGTAGCAGAGAACAACACCAACTGGCAGGATGTAGGAAGTGCCTTCTTAACTCTTATACATTGGGCGGCAAGTCCTTGTCCATCCAACATATTGTCTGCTTCGTCAAGCACGAACACCTTGACCTTGCTGGTACTCATGAGGTTCTTTCTCATCAAGTCCAAAACAGTTCCTGGAGTTCCCACAACGATATGAGCATGAGTGCCTTGGTTTCTTTCCATAGCCTGTGGCACAGCCAACTGCGTGGTTACTTTAGTGAATTTACCCATAGTGGTGATCACTTCCAATGTTTGTCTTGCAAGTTCTCTGGTTGGAGATAAGCAAATACATTGGGTATTTGGATCATTTACATCCACTCGACTCAACATGGTCAATGAAAAAGCAGCGGTCTTACCTGTACCAGACTGAGATTGACCGATCATGTTTTTGGGAGGATCTGAAATAAGCAATGGCAATGCTTTTTCTTGGATCTTGGATGGTTTGTTGAACTTCATGGCATACAATCCCTTTAATAATTCTGGAGATAATCCAAGTTCTTCAAACGACTTCACTGAATACAATGGAGAGTTAGGATCTGCTTGTAGGTCGGCAAGTTTGACTTGCACCTCATACGTGGACGAAATAAGATTGGAATCATTTTCCTTCGTCTCGGTCTTTTCAACAGGGGCTTCTTCCTTTGGAGCTTCGGTCTCCTTGGGAGTTTCAGCTTCCTGCTTCTTGTCCAAAGACAACGATTCAAGAAGCTTTGAAGCGTCGGAGTCAACTTTTTCTTCAGACATATGGAACTATCGAAATTTTAGCCTCAACGAGGTTTTCAAGTTTTATCACGTGACCATACTTCTTGCGAATGCAAAAAAAAATCTAATTAAGCCCGACGCGGGGGTCGAACCCGCAACCTTGTGATTAAAAGTCACACGCTCTAGCCATTGAGCTAGCCAGGCCTTTCTGATTCGTATTGTGCTACGGTGAGTATAAGTGTGCGAAGGGCACTACTAAATCAAATTTCGAGAGTCTCCGGATTCACACATTTCCATCAAATGCCTGCCGGTGTCAATTCTAAGACAGAGCCTCTTGGAAACTACTCACTATGGAATATTTGGTGTGTCACACTTGCCTTGAAAGCATTGCTTTCCATAGGATACCACTCCACTGATTTTGATGTCCACCGAAATTGGCTAGCCATTACCTATAATTTGCCAATTTCGAAGTGGTATATCGAAAGTACGAGTCAATGGACACTTGACTATCCTCCATTTTTTGCATATTTCGAACGCATACTAGCACAGTTTGTTCCAGATTTTGTTAAAAGAGATGGTTGTTTGGCAATCGTAGAAAAAGGAATCTACAGTCTTCCCACCGTGATGTTCCAGCGTCTCTCTGTGATTTTGAGTGAAGTGGTGCTTTTCTTATCGCTTCAATGGTGCGTGAATACATGCAACGAACGTAACGAAGCCAGACGCTATTTCGTAATAGCTGCCAGTTTGGTATTATCACCTGGACTTTTCATTATCGACCACATACATTTCCAATACAATGGAATGATGTACGGCTTCTTCATCATGATGATTAATTGCGCTAGGTTGAAAAAGTATTTGATGTGTGGCTTTTGGTTCTCACTTCTTCTTTGCTTCAAACACATCTACTTGTATCTTGCACCGGCTGTGTTCGTGTTCCTACTTCGTGCCTACTGCTTGAACCTAAAGCCTAACAAAAAGACCGTGCCAGGCAAGATACTTGCATTCATTAGGTGGAAAAATCTGCTTAAATTGGGAGCCGTGGTCATAGCAGTTTTCACTGTTGCTTTCGGGCCATTTATCTACTTCAGTGTTATTCCAGAAATTATGGAAAGACTTTTCCCATTTAGCAGGGGTCTCAACCATGCTTACTGGGCACCCAACATGTGGGCCATATACTCATTCTTGGATAGAGTACTCATTCAGGTGTACAAGAGAGTGCCATACACTCAACTTGCAATGCAGAAAATATTTAAATTTGATGTTAGCATCTTGGCGGATGCCGAAAGATTGAGTCTGTCTACTCGTGGCTTGATTGGTGATAATGGCTTCTTTATTCTTCCTACAGTCACCCCACAGTTGACATTCATATTGACACTTTTCTATCAAGTCATGGCTCTCATTCCTTTATTCTTGCAGCCCACATTCAATAGATTTGTTGGGGCGCTTACATCTTGTGGGTTCGCTTCATTCTTATTTGGATGGCATGTACATGAGAAAGCCATCTTGATAGTAATCTTTCCCATGACTTTTTTGGTGACTCGTGATCGCCAATTGCTCAGTGCATTCAACTTGCTAGCAAGCTGTGGATACGTCTCATTATTTCCCTTGATATTTACCAGCCGAGAATGGCTCATTAAAGTGGTTTTCACGCTATTATGGTCCATTATCTTTTACTATTTATTCAGAAATGTTGCAAGAGTTCCTAAACTGGCCGTTGCCCGACAAGGGTTCTTCTTGGACAGAATTATCAATGGTTACATCTTGGGGTTGGTGCCATTGGTGACAATTATAAGTTTAATTGACCTTTTCGAAAACAAGTACGCAGCGCTTAAGAAAATGGAGTTTTTGAAATTGATGATGGTTAGTGTATATTGTGGCTTAGGTGTCGTTGCCAGCTGGAATCGGTTCTGTTGGTTATACTTCGTTCACGATTCTATCTGGCGGGACGATTAACAGTAATGTATTATAGTATATTTGAGAGGCACTGTAGCTCGAGATATTCGCTAATGGAGGTTTCTACTTTACGAATGGTCGTGTGGTCTAGTTGGTTATGGCATCTGCTTAACACGCAGAACGTCCCCAGTTCGATCCTGGGCATGATCATTTTTTTTCGAAATTTTAAACATGAGGTTCTCTTACCAGTTCTGGATGTAAGTGTGGTCGGAGTATACCAGAATGCACATCCGAGATCAATCGCTCGTCATTTATTTACTTACATCACGTTGCGTATTTCCGTTCCTTTTCCACCCGCATGCTGCAGCAATTAAAGCTGCAGGTGCGAGCTGATAAATAGTCCCTGATTTCCACTTTCTTTCAAATTACCGACCGAATGCCAGAAACGATCAGTTTAGGAAGATATCTCTTTGAAAGGCTCCACCAGGCTCCCATTGGACTCAATTCCATTTTTGGAGTTCCTGGTGACTTTAACTTAACGTTGCTAGATAAGATAGATGAGGTCTCCGGACTTCAGTGGAGAGGCAATGCCAACGAATTGAATGCTGCGTATGCTGCGGATGGGTACAGCAGAGTTAAAAGTGCTCTAGGAAAGGGCTCCGGAGGACTTGCTGCTGTTGTGACAACTTTTGGAGTTGGTGAGCTTTCTGCCCTCAATGGAGTTGCTGGTGCTTATGCTGAGCATGTGGGAATGGTCCACATAGTCGGAATTCCCTCCATAGCTTCTCAACAGAAGCAGTTGTTGCTCCACCATACTCTAGGCAACGGAAACTTTGATGTTTTCAGACACATGTCAGCCCATATCACTCAAACTACGGGAGTGATCCATGATGAATCGAATGCAACAGCCGAAATTGATCGGTGTATTAGGGAAGCTTACATCAACCAACGGCCTACCTACTTGGCTTTCCCAACCAATATGGTTGATGTTGAGGTACCTAAATCTGCGTTAGATAAACCACTTGATTTGAGCTTGCCCAAGAACGATGAGAGTTCAGAGGCTGAGGTTATTGACAGGGTGTTAGAGATGATTGCAAACGCCAAGGATCCTGTTATTTTGGTAGACGCCTGTGCTGCAAGACATGACTGTACGTTTGAAGCAAAACAGCTTATTGAATTGACCAAGTTTAAGTTTGCACTCACTCCGATGGCTAAGGGCTCTCAACACATTAGTGAAGACCATGAACGGTTTGTGGGCACTTATGTCGGTACTTTGTCGTACCCCCACACGAAAGAAGCGGTAGAGTCGTCAGATTTGGTGTTGTCCTTAGGTGCAATGCTCAGTGACTTTAATACCGGTTCCTTTTCGTACTCTTATCAAACAAATAATGTGATCGAGTTCCACTCGGACTACACCAAGATCAAAAAGGCTCAGTACCCCGAAGTTAGAATGAAGGAAGTCTTGGATAAATTGTTGAAGAATCCTAAGCTCAAGGAGGCAGTCAGGGACTTCAATCCCTCGAAGATTACAAAGGATCCCTTCCCTCCGTTGGACGTTGACCCATCAGCAAAATTAACCCAGCACTATTTGTGGACAGCCCTTTCTTCGTGGTTCCAAGAAGGTGACACTATTATCACCGAAACTGGAACTTCGTCGTTCGGTATTATCCAAACGAAGTTTCCAAAGGGTGCTGTCGGTATCTCTCAAGTTCTTTGGGGCTCGATTGGTTATTCTGTTGGTGCAACTTGTGGCGCAGTCATGGCTGCAGAAGAGTTTGATCCCAAGAATAGGGTCGCTTTGTTTGTGGGTGATGGTTCCCTTCAATTGACTGTTCAAGAAATATCCTCGATGATTCGATACAAAAACAAGCCTTATATCTTCATCCTCAATAACTCGGGTTATACCATTGAGAAGCTTATTCATGGTGAAACTGCTGAGTATAATAATATTCAACCATGGAAGCACCAGGAACTTTTGGATACATTTGGTGGTGACCAGTTTGAGAGCCTCCGTGTTGAAACCATCAAGGATTTGGATAATCTCTTCTCAGATGCTAATTTTGCTAAGAATGATAAGATTAGAGTCATAGAGTTGATGCTTGATGTTATGGATCTGCCAGAAAACTTGGTTCAGCAAGCAAAGTTGCTGGCTAAAACAAACTCCGGCTAATCTACTTACATTATTGTACAGATTTTAACGAATCATTTCGTGTAGATATCGTTGGGAAAAAGTGATTCCCAGTCTTCGTTAAAAAGATCGGATGTCATTAACACAGGTGGCCCCCCAAAGAAATCTAAGTCCTCTTGGTAGTTTATCTGTGGTGGGTGATTATCGGAATTGAATGTGTCCACAGAAGCTGAAGACAAGATACTGTTTGAATCTCCGCTCTTCATATCACCCGAGTTTTGTGGGTTAATCATGCTGGGCGACATCTGCACTGCTTCATTCATAACGCTTCCAGAAGGAACTCGAGGTAAGGCAATATCAGCAAGATTACTTGGCAAATTGGTTTCTTCGTTTTGACCAAGTTTCAATCTGATCAATTTGTATGATTTTTCTGCCAATTTCCATGTCTTCGAGCAATCACGAAGTATTTCCATAAAGAAATTCAACAACTCAGTCTTCCTTGGAACATCATGCTTATTCCTGTTAATCAAAAGAAGTGCTGAGATAGATAAAATGCAGCAGTACACTATGAAAATTGACATTCTTCGAGTTCCATGGACATTCTTGAATCGCTGTATTGCGACATACAAGTCATCTATAGCTTCTAGGCATACAACACCTGGGGCCAAATGTTGGTCTTTGATCTTTGAAACCTCAATTCCAACAAAAGGTCGATTGAGACAAAGGACTAAGATGTAGTAATAGTATCTAATGGTCAGTAGTGTTGGATCCTCACCAGTGTTTTCTAATGAATGGCGATCCCATTGAAGGTCACTGGGTAGTTTTGATTTCCAGGTTTTAATTTGAAAGTTATATTCGGAGAGCTTGTCCAACCTGGAGGTCAAATTCAAGTCTTCATTATGGCTGAGGTCCGGATCATCTTCCGTCCTGGTAAATATATCATTAAGCATATTCTCCGAGATGGTGGTGAGGGATGTGATATTTCTCAAAGTGCCCGATATCTTTGACATTTCTTTGCGAGGGCCCTTGTCGTTGGGACCTCGATACATGTACTCGTCGATCCACTCGAGGTCTGGAAGATGGTCAGTTTCTGGAATGGTTGCGTCGGATATTTTGAGCAACGATGGTCGTCCAAGCACTAAGCTGATGAAATGGTCTGCCATGTAGCACCCCCAGTATATCCTACTTCGGATGGCTACGTCAAGAGGGCTCAAATCACTTTGTGAACGCACAAACCATACCTCAGGATTCAATTGGAATCCCAAATCAAATCCCATGCGAGTTGCATTACCAGAGAGCATCCATCCAGAAGCATTGGATCCATTGCAGATATCGTAGAACGCAAGAAGTAAAAAGCTTTGCACTGAAGTGATGGAGGGTTGGTCAAGTTGGTCAAGAAGTATTTCACGAGCTTCCTGGTAAAATTTTCGTGACTTCTTGAATATTTGCTCGTCATCTGACATTCGTGCTCCAAGAGAACAAATACTGAGTACAAGTACTCGAGAACAATACAAGCTGGCTGGTTTAGGATTGAAAAAATCTATCAAGAAAGCTTCTCGAAAGACAAACATGTTATGGTCGGGATACTGCCATGTAAAGAATAGTTTGATACAATTTATGACATCAGGATCCTTGTTCAATGCATTTATCATCGTAGTTTCTCTCTTCTTCACCAGCCTCTGATGACGGGATGCAATATCGCTATCATAAACTGACATGGGTCCGTATACTGATCTTGTAGGAACCGTATCATCCATTGCATCTATGCTCTCTCCGTTAGCTTGTACTGGTGAAGCTGCAGTAGTTTGATCAGATTTTTCATTCAAAAGCTCTTCTACAGAGGTTGAGTCGAGTAATGATTTTCTAGCTTCGTGGTTCAACGAATTGTATTTTTCAAAGAACTCAGTGAAATTCTGAACCTGCCTCTCTAAAGAGACCACATATGAAGCTGGTGGTCGCTTCTTTCTCATGTCTGACGAAGTCCGTAAGCATTCTACACCGAGTCTTTTGCAGCTAGTACAGGGAATTTTTAAATCACACTTAACTTTTCGTGTACGGCATCGTTGACATGAAAGTACTTTTGCCGAGTCAGCCTCAGCGGCCCTCTTGCGAGGCGTCATGATTGAATATGAAGTTTTGGTTTGTAAGTTTATGTGGGGTCAAGTAAATTTTATGCAGTACTTGTAATGCCGTATACCAATGGTAACATGACTGCATTTCGCCGTACAGGGTAGGTTTGGGTGGATTAGGGCCGGAATTGGATGAGGTATCTATATTGGTTTTCTATAGTCTATTACTCTTTTTAAGCTGAATTCTCTATTGCAGCCATCGCGGGCTGCTAATTGAGAAAGACAATTTGGTAAGTTGTGTAGGTTACAACAATTAAGCCCACCGTTACAAGGCCGATGTCGAAGTACTTGAGGAATCTTCCACCAGAATTTTCCTGCTTGTCATACTTGTAAGTTTTCAAGTGAATGAGGGGCGGGTAGATGTAAACCAAGGGAATACAGGCAAAGCATCCGTTGAAGGAGACAAATTTGTCTATGTTTCTGGCATTTGCGTATGCGAGTGTGCAGATTGCGATGACAAACAAAGCCCGGAACAAGTTCTTCAACCACTTGATGTTTGTTGAGTACTTTCCAGAGCCATGGTAAAGACGACCACCTTCATCTTTGAACTTTTTGTAGTCATCAGGCACTAAGAAGCTGAAGATTGTAGATTCACCGATCTTTACAGCAGGGAACAATTGAAGTGGTGCTGTCAAAAATACAGCGCACGAGTAAAGTACCATGATCAAATTAACCGACAATTTATCATTAGGCAAATTGAGAATGATGATGGATTTCACCCTATCACCAAAAGCGGTGTATCCGATGGTTCCCACACATACGAAAAGCGAGGTTATCAAAACCATACTTATGAATAACACTTGAGGAAATTTCTCGGGTCGTTTCATTGATGCTTCTATGGGTAAGATCAATCCAATACCTTCGAAAGAAGTAACTGCCACACCAATGAGCATCGACCAACTCTTTGAATTGAAGTTGACGATGTTAGGTCCCAATCCCTCCTGAGCGAGTTGAAGTCCCGAGTAAAAGAAGATGATAAGGAGTCCCACCACGATGAAAACTGAGGATATTAACGAAATGAGAGACAACTTGGCCAAGTTTCTGATCAAAACAAGCGGAACCATGAAAATACACTGGATGATGACGATATTGGCTGTGGTCAAGTAAGGACTATCAATTTTAAGAAAGTTCCGGCAAAAAGATGTCAAGTTTTCTGCAGTGAACAAAATGTACGTTGCCACGAATCCCACCTGTGAGATAATGATCGAGATTAATATACAAACCTTCAAAGGTTTTCCGTAAGTCTTGTAGCCCAATTCACCAAAAGAAGCTAACTTTAAAATCTTCTTTGTTTTGATTAAGATGATGTAGCACATGAATGTGAGGAATCCAAAGAGTGTTAATGTGCAGATGGAGAAAAGGAGTCCACCGTTGTAGAACGCGCGAGGAAGGAAAAGAACGCCTGAACCCACGAGAGCTTTGAACACTAAGAAGTAGGTTTTCGCAATCGAGGCAGATCCTTGTGGTTGTTTGTGGTGAGTCGAATGTACTGGACCATTTCTGCGGTCTCCCAACAACAGCGAACCTTCGTCAAACACTTCCTCGTAACTCGCATCTTCGTTCGTGTCGTTTTCGTCATCAAAGTCTTCACCAGCAAAATGACCGTATATGCTCAAGAATTCCATGAAATTACTGGTTAAGAAGCTTGGAGGAGTCTGGTTTTCCTGAAGCAGCTTGTTGATGATGAACTCTCGACGGAAACCTCCTGGTACGTTAAGATCACTCGCAGTACTCTCTCTTCGATGTGCTCCCGACAAGTATGCAGAAAATGACGAGCTTCTGGTTCGTTTTGGTCTTTGGTCGTCGTTACGGTAGGCATTTTCCATCTGCTGATATATGTGACGAGCCACGTCGCCTCCTTGGTGCTTTAAGGCTTCATCCTGGTTGACCAAATGCTTCGAAACGGCTCGAAAGTCGATGTCTTTGTGATTGATTGTGGCTAAAGTCGAATCTTGCGTCGAGTTCGGAGACGACAGAGTTGGCATGGGAGGAGTCCGAGCACGCTGTATACTGGAAACCGAACTATGTTCTCGAGGAGACCCTACCTGTGGATTTTTAGACATGTTGCATAGATGGCGGCTCGAGAAATCACTGTGGAGATGGGGACCTGGTCACGTGAGGAGCCTCGTCGAGTAGCGGCTCCGACAAAGATGGGCAGCGGGGCTTGTTGCGGCGTGACTAAGCTCGGTTACCACGTTACATAATTATCGCATGGACCCGGTTTGTTCCGGGAACCCTCGGACTATTGTCACGAAAATGGCAACATAAATAAATGCACTGGAACAGCCAAGTCAGTCCGGCTAGCCGATAGGCTAAAAGCAGCATGACCAAATTTAACGCCTGTGACAGCTGTCTACTAAACACCGAAATCGTCGAACACCATGGTAACAAGTAGCAAACCCAGCAAGTAATAGTAGAATCTCAGTAGTCATGTCGTACCACACCCGGGAAGGTGTAATCCGTTCGCAACTATCGACCGCAAAATCTACGGCATTTTGTGCGCCCCCTCGGATCCCCTCCACTGTGCGTTTAGGAGCCGGCATATGACAGTTTCGGTACGCATCCCGGCATGCATATGCGGCTTGTTTCTCCACTGTTCGTGGGGGTGCGGCTCGGCGATAGATGAATCGTTATAAAGAGGAGAAGCAAACCTCCATCGGCGTTATATCTTATTTAAGTCGCAGGTTCCTTATTATTGTACTAGAAGCTCCAGCTAGAAATATTTAGACTTGTCGCCATGTATTCATTCGATGATATCAATATTTTGGCCGTGGGTCCATCCTTCGACCAAAATATCGACTATATGGACCCGAACGAAATAGACGACTTCCACTTGTACCAATGCTGGCGTCAGAATAACTCGCAGTCTATTCGCTGCTACCAAGATGACATCTCGATCATCATACCATCTACCATTTCCCGCCGGTTGGAAAATGTCTGTTGGAGGCGATGGTATAAATCTATACGAGGACTTGGGGTCATACCGCCTAGTGAAATCAACTGGTACAAGGACCAAGATATCACTTGGCTCTACGGTCCCAAGTTCACGAACGAGTCCAGATTTGACATCGACAAGCCCCCACAACTAACCGAACAAAATCTTCGTGACAACGATGAACAAGCCTGTGATAGTGACGACGACGTCAGTTCTAGAACCAGTGCCTTGTCGTTGACGAACCTTTCGTGGTCCCTGTCCTATAGCGACCTCTACGACTACGAACTTAAATCTGCATTAAAGACTATTCCATCCACCAAACGCAAGTCCGTCAAATTTTGCGATATAGTAAACTCACGGGAGTTTTTCAATGGCCGGCCATTCGATTACGACTTCTTGAACTTAAGATCATAATAGCATTAATAAACACTTTAGTCCTACATTGCTAATCCCACCGCTCGACATGGTCCCGCCCCGTCATCTTCACATGTCTCGGATGAAGGGGTGAGGCGGTTACTCCCAGCCGCGCTTCGCTGTATACGGATTATAATTCTCCTGCACGCGGATAGCCCTATCGGTGCGTCGCGCCGCCTCGACGTGCATATTTTTTCCCTTCGACTGCATTCGCATTGCCCCGAGGTTGCATTGAGTGGAGAAATTAGAACACACGGCATTAATTAATCAACGATACCGCTTAGTACCTGTGTATATATTTATTGCTCTATTCCAGTCTGTGTTTATTCTAGATCCAAGCACGTGAGTTTTAGCCTCTGAGAGCTTCATCGAAACTCTAATTTCCGGCTATCCTCGAATTTTTCCGCGGTGCCATGTCCTGCACGGCTGGCGTTGCCTGATTAGGGGGAGCGGAGAAAGCCTCCAAAAATTAAATCTTGAAACCTCGATATCGATCGGAAATGCAACTTAGCTTGCCTAACTCGATCGAGTGGGGTACTTACAAAGCGGAGAATCGGTAAAACTTGTTAAAGAATAATAATATATTATTGCGCTTAGCATTGTTCCATTCGAGAAGAAGCCAGTAAACATTCGATGAACAATAGATATTTCTTCCCCCTATTGTTCGTGTCGTGTCAATAGGTTTTATTTTCGGGGGAATAGGCGTACCTGGAAAACTTTCTTATTCTCACGCCGTAGTGGTAGAACAAAAACGGAATGGCACAACATGCAAGGCTGATGAATGCCATTAAACTCGATGCCCATTCATATCCTAGACGGTGGTACATCTGTGCAGTAAACAATGGCACACATGCGCCCCAGATCGACCGGACAAATGTCTTCGCAGCTAACGCGCTAGCCGCATAATGCTGATAGGAGTCAACGATGTAGTTATTTGCGGGGTTGTACAAGGTGCAAAATGCCACACCTGCTGCGAACCCACTGAAACATGGACCCGCCCATGAAAGCCGTTCGTAGGAAGACCAAGCGAAACTGAATAAACTTGCGGGAATGAGCCAACAGGAATACATCATCGGCAACAACCGAATCTCTGGTGGTGGACGTTCACCACGATCAGTGTAGACTTTGGCCCTCTTATTGTAGTTCTTGTTAATGAAAGGAGCTAAAACTGTGGCGAACAACACGCCCACTCCGATTGGTATAAACATGATACCAGTTTTTGATGCTGACCATCCTTTTCCTTCCATGTAGATGATGGGATAGGCAAAGAAAAACATGTAAAGAAGTCCGTAGAGTACAGACATGTACAAGGTGATGAGGAACACGATCAATTCGCTCAACAAGGCGAATGGTCTGAGAAGTGAGTCTTTTGCAATTTGCAGCACAGTGCGAATCTTGAGCTCACTAATAGCCCGGTACTTCTCATCGCCAGTTTCTTTCCGTAACTTCTTGGCACGTCTCTTTAACAAGGTATTACCATGAGTTTCTGGAACCGTAATTGCCAACACAACGTAGAAGAACCCGGAAATGATCAAAAAGGCCCAGTAAATCCATCTCCAAGTGGGTGCAAAATCTCCCAAAAGTCCACCAAAAATTGGACCCATGACCGGTCCGAGAAACGGTGCCGCTGAAAAGACGGCCATGGCTTGTCCTCTCTCGGAGTCCTTCCAAATATCTGCCAATGACCCTCCAATCAAGGTAACTGGTGCTGAAAAGGCGATACCATCGATCAACCGACCGATAAGCAAAGTGCCAATATTCTTCGCTAACCCACAGGGAATAATGAAAACCACTCCTAAAAGAAGTGTCACTAAATATACTGGCTGTCTACCGACCTCCTCTGATAATGGTGCAAAGACTAAGGGTCCAACTCCAAATCCAATGACGAAAACAGTCACCGATGAAAGAATCACGACTTCTTCAGATACGTCAAAATATACTGCTGGAGCGTGCATGTCACCCGTGACAATGGCAGAACCCAAGGCAACTACAAAACAAATGAACCCCAAGACCAAAGTGATCAACCATTTGCGAGCAGTGCTGAAGTTTTTAGGATTTCCCTTGTCATCTTCAAGAAATTCAACAAGTCTTAATCCAGTTTCTTTATCAATTGCGTATTTCCAAGGGTCTTTGTCATTGAATGTTGACTCCGGATCAGGACGTGATTGAAATCTCTTAAGGTCGTAGGGCTGCTCAAGTTCTCCAAGAGCACCTGCATCTTGCAGCAATACATCCACGACATGTTTCACGTTCTCATTACTTACAATATATTGAAGAACTTCGTCGTTATTGGACAATTTTTCTTTCGCGGCTTCGTTCTCGGTACCACTGGAGCTCACTGATTCGGTAGCTGCTCCCATTCTTACTACCTAAACACTCGACCTTGTTATTTATACAAATGTCTTGGTATGCACAGTCGGCTGCAAAATGCGGCATTTTTGAGACAGAGAGCCGCACTAAAATAGTGGAAATATGACTTTTTTTACAATTTCAAGGTACAATCTGTTACCATAATCAATATGAAAGCTACATTATCTGTATCTTACGGAAAGGCACAATTTTGGCTTCAAATATGTATCTAGGCTTTCGATGCGATATCGGCCTCTGTTGACCGTTGTACAAAAATCTCTCAACTTCCTGCATGTTTGCCTAAATATCGGTCCAGTCCGGCAGATGTCTTGTCAGTTACAGTTTGAGCCGTAAATCTTCGATAACTAGATAAAATCTCGGCCACGACCATTTACTAGAATAGGATATTCCAGGGTCGCTTTTTAACTTTGAGCATTTGTGGGGCAGCGTTAATGAATTATATTTGATTAATCTATACTCAACTCATCAACTGATTTGATCCACTCATTCCCATACTTATCCATCGGTAATCCGAAGTTCTTGTGACACACGCACATTTTTATTACATCCGTGGTATTATATGAGCCTCGAAAAAGACGAGGATGACTCTGATTTTGAAAACTTTGATTTGGACCTAAGCTACATACGAGAATCGGAGAATGTTGCATCCACTTCTGCCAGGAATTCGTCACCATTGACTACTCAAAATAGCTCTGGACTCTGCCATCATACCGTGGACTATGATTCTTTGTCCACTTACATCTATCCTACGAACTTGGAGATTCGTGACTATCAGTATAACATCGTCCAACGCGCCTTCTATGACAACTTGTTAGTAGCACTTCCCACAGGTTTGGGAAAGACGTTTATTGCAAGTACGGTGATGCTTAACTTTTTTCGATGGTTCCCCCAGTCCAAAATTATATTTATGGCACCTACAAGACCATTAGTGGCTCAACAAATCAAAGCATGTTGCAGTATAACCGGTATACCATCTTCTAGCGTTGCAATTCTTCTTGACAAAACACGTCGTAACAGAGGCGAGATTTGGAACACCAAGAGTGTGTTCTTTACAACTCCGCAAGTGGTACAGAATGATTTGACTACCGGTTTAGTCGACCCCAAGTCAGTAGTATTACTTGTTATTGATGAAGCTCATCGTTCACGTGGAAACTACGCATATAAAAACGTAGTTCAGTTTATACACCGATTTAACAACTCGTTACGAATTCTAGCATTAACTGCCACACCAGCATCGGATGTCGAAGGAGTTCAGGAAGTGATTGATAACCTTAGCATTTCCAAAGTCGAGGTGAGAACCGAGCAAAGTATCGACATTTCCAAATATATGAAGAGAAAACGCATAGAGCGTGTCACTGTCGGTTCGTCATTAGACATTCGTGAATGTGAAGAATTGTTAGCAGATGCAATTTCCCCTGTTTTGAAGCAGGCTAATGAGCGTAAGATCTATGAGATTACGGATCCGACCAAAATTAATGCCTTCTTAGTGCTCTCGGCTCAAAAAAGACTCCAAGCAGATAGAAACATCCCAGAAGGTTTGAAGTGGTCCAACTACTACATTTTACAATTATTGAACGTTGTTGGTCAGTGTTTGCGTCGTTTGAATATTTATGGTGTGAAAGCATTCTATGACTACTTCAGTGAGAAACATCGAGAATTTGTCACAAAGCATAACAAGAAGGCTTCAAAAAACAAAAATGCTGTTATGTTTTACTTCCATCCCAGCACTATGGCCTTGCTCGACAAATGCCGTGCCCTTTCTTCCGAGAATAGTGGAGCAGACCATCCGAAGTTGGAAGTTTTGATGGGTGAGTTAGCCGAATTCGGGAAGACTTGCAATGAAAAGGGCTCAAGGGCTATCATCTTCACCGAATTCCGTCTGTCGGCCCTTGATATAGTCAAGGCAATTGAACAATTTGGTAGTGGCTTGAAACCCCACATCTTCATCGGGCAGGCAAAAGAAAAAGACAAATTTGACGAAGGAGCCTACTTAACGAAGGGTAAAACTAAAAAGAAATGCGAACCAAAATCAAAGAACAGCGAATCTCTTGTGAACACATCTGAATTAGCACAAGCCAAAGGAATGAGCCAAAAGGTTCAAAAAGATATTGTAAAGAAATTTAGAGTTGGTGATATCAATGTTCTTGTCGCAACTTCTATTGGTGAAGAAGGACTTGATATAGGTGAGGTCGATCTTATTGTTTGCTATGATTCCACCAGCTCACCAATCAAAAATATTCAAAGAATGGGGCGAACTGGTAGAAAGAGAGACGGTAAGGTATTACTTTTATTTGCCGGTAATGAAGAGAAAAAATTTGACAAAGCTATGGGAGGTTATGAATATATTCAGAAGCATATCATGGCGGGAAAATTGATTAATTTGTCGTCACGAAACCGAATTATTCCCCCAAGTTATAAGCCAATAGTGGAGCGAAGGTTCATTGAGATTCCTGAAGAGAACAACGAATTGAGAGAGGAAGAAGATGAAGACGAAATTATCAGAATAGCGACAACGTACATGACTCAAGCAGGGACTAAGAAGAGTTCATCAAGGAAGAAAACCAATCAGAAGAATCCACCAAAACAGTTCTTCATGCCTGACAATGTGGAAACTGGTTTTCGTACCGCTCATCAGCTTGTTTCTCCTGATACAACATCGAATAATATGAAAATTCACTCAAGTCCCGGAAACGACACTCTAGAAAAGATCTTACAAGGAAACGACGAAAGCTCTACGTCTGAAGAAGACGACCTCACGACAAGAAAAGTTGTTGTAAAAGCACCAGAGTATGTACCAAAAACTGTGAAAACCGGAGCTTCGTTAGGAGTCCGAAAAGTGAGCCGTCAGCCAACGCTCAATGACATGCTTGCACTGAAAAACAAATCTAAGAACGATCTGGTTAAAATAAATGATTTTGAAGATGAAAATGAGAGTTTTGATGATGGTCTTGATCATGAGTTGTTGCAGATAGCAAATAGAGCAACCCCAGAACAAAATTCTGAGGAGCTCGTGCCCAATATATTTGCACATACCTCTGGCTTTTTGAACGATGAAGAACAGCTAGAATTATACACATCGCATCATACATCATTGGCTGCTGACGAGCGTGTTCTGTTTTATGATCCAGGCGTTCAAGATGGTCCTTTAAGTTCCAACCGAATGACTTCAAATCATCACTATTTACGGCTTTCAAACCTTTTACGATCAATGACTAATGATGACGCCCAGAAACTAGAAGTCGCATATAAAACTACGGGAAAGAATGACTACAGCCTCACTAACATAATCGTCCCCGACTAGTACAGTGTTTTTAATCTCGATTTCGTGCGCAATATCTTCCCATGTCGCAGAGGTGAAGAACTGATTTCGCTTACGCTGCTATTCAATTTCGTGCGTAAACGCTCATGATCCCATTAAGACTATTTGATAAATTCGTCGAATGTCATATTCATTTCGTATCTTTGTCGCTCAGATTTCGCAAAATGGAAAATAGAATTTTGGTTAGGTTCCGATGCCCTTTCGCAGCTATTCGGATAGTTCATGATTGTGCATCGGAACTACGCTATAACAATGTTGCCAACCAACCTCTAGGAAGAAGATGAAATTTGAGGCTCTCATAATGCGGTTGTCTACTTCAGAAGCGATATTTCAACACTAAAAACACCGATAAACTTCTCCACCATAGTTTATTTGAGAAGTGGATTACATAAAGGATATGGTTACACTGGCTATGATTTGACCAAGGTTACTTTCACGGTGTACTGTAACTCATATCCTTTGGCATCGTGAGATGAACAATTAATTGGGCCGATGCTTAATATCCTGATGCATTTAGGATATGCTTGCTTACATACTAAATCAGAGGAGAAATTTGCAAGCGCTTTTGATGTCCTTAGGCTTTGCACCTAATAATAAGGTCAGTGGAAAGGATGGTCAGTTTATAGTAAGGGGTTGCAAGAATAAGTGCTAATTGGGAAACTGGGCTCAATTAGTGTTTTAGTCCTTACTTGAGCGATTGTGAGAGAACTAACGACGAGTAGATAGATAGACTATAGGTTGTTGTTTACAGAGGAACTATATACAGTGATATAGTATGGGGAATAGAGGCCATTCTTGAAAATGCTTGAAATTGGACGAGCAATACTGTTCAAGAGTTACGCTCAACATATAATTTTTCTACGTTGCTGATTATTCATGGGTGTATCATTAATTAAACCTGCATCACCCATGCGACAATCCTACTCAGTTGAGTCTCCTCGTTGATTTATCATTTTTCAGGTAAATAGACACTAGGAGTTGAAACAACCATAAGCAAAATAATTCTTTACTCTAGGAAAGATTTTTATTACATTCCTGGAAGTTGTTGTTGATTTTCAATTGGTATTGGATGGCGGTATAATGAACATCAGCCGGTCTTTTCTCTCAATCTCGTCAACTATTTTTGCCATGTATATGGCGGCTTTTCATTGTAAAGTGCATCGGACATTTTATGTATCATATCTAGTCAGCATTGGGTTGATTTTGACTGTATGTATCGCCACTATGGGAAAAAGTGGAGGCAAAACTGGAGGACCCATTGAACAAGAATGTCCAGTTGGGCGAGTTTTCTTCGAACTCTGATTAACATCCTTGACTGAGCAATAAAATCTGTGAGCCGATATGTAATTCAGAGATAGGGAAATGTGTATATACGACGCAATACAAATGTTGCAAATCAAGACCTGAACCGGAGTGCGCAAGAATACACTTTAATTACTCAAATTACATGCCAAAAGTATCCGTTTCCAAAATAACGAATATAACTCTTGACGTTAACGAAATTCAAGATTGAGAGTATGAATTTGAAACTTTTTGTGAAGTAGGTCCCCTTTGTGTGTATTGAAGTAAACATGACATCGAAATGAAAAACACTGTATTAATAAATAATTTAAGATCTAAATGTAAAATTGCAGCCATTTTTGGTTTATGGATGTTTCGGTGTGTTACCCGGCGCTGAGCTGCCACTATATAAGCATCGCAATTGCCCTCTTGTTCTTCATCTTTATGCAGGGGCATTACGTGTATCAGTGAGGATTCGTCCGAGATCATGTTTTTGCTAGTTGAAAACTATAACCTGACAGCTCCTTGATGTGGTATCCTTGTGATATCTGCGTCCAGGGAATTTTTGGAATATTTTTCATTGAATGGTACTTTTTTCAAGACCACCAATCCATTTAGGGATTTGCAGTGAGGCCATTGCCTGTCTTTAAGGATTTGTGGTTCCGTACTGTAGTTTGTAGTAGCCTCGTGCCTCGCTCGGCCTGGAATACAAGTTGCAGGTCTTGAGCTGGATGCAGCATTGCCAATGTAGTGCTTGCAAGAGGCAAGAGTAATCACGGTTTCTTTTGAGTGCGATTACATCTGGCTCTCGCCTATGGTGGTATTGTAATTATAAACCTAGACATCACTTTATCACTCTTTCAAGTGGTTTGCAGTAGTTTCTATAGATTATGTAATCGGGTCCCATGAAAAATCAGAATAAAGCAAATCCACTCAACATGTTCAAAAAGTTCTCCAGAGAGGACGTCCACTCTCGTTCCAATATCAAGTCCTCGGCTCAAAGAGGCTTGAAATCCAGATTCGTCGAACAATATGAGGGTTTAGAGCCTGCAGTTGATGCAGTTATTCCTAAGAAATCTCAATTAATTTTGATCAAATGTGAAGACAAAATTCAATTGTATGCTTTAGACGGAGAGGTGGTCTTATTCCAATACTTTGATGATCTTATCCCCACTCTAAAGACAGTTCACAAGTTCCCTCAGGGATTCCCATCCGTTCAAGTTGACAGGGGAGCCATCAAATTTGTTTTGTCTGGAGCAAACGTAATGTCACCAGGACTCACATCCGCTGGTGGAAAATTGCCAGATGAATCATTGCCAAAAGATAGTATCGTGGTCATATATGCCGAAGGCAAAGAGCATGCATTAGCAATTGGGAAATTGACTATGAGCACAGATGAAATCAAGTCAAAGAACAAAGGCATTGGCATTGAATTAATACACTATCTTGGTGATGGATTGTGGGAATTCACGGAATAATTTTTAACGTAAATCACCTAAATGAAACATATATCTCCTGGTTTTGTCGAAAAGAATATCTGTCGAGTAGGGCAATGTCGTCATCTAGATAATGCTGTTCCTTATCATCGAGTCCCTCTATGTAGAAGTAAAGCTCGAACTCAAGAACTGAAACTTTACACATCCTTGCAACCATTCCCTTGAGGCGCAACACTGTATTGTCTAATAGCAATACTATGGTCGAAGCCATATCTCCATTTATGATCAGTAGCTTGATTTTCTTTTCGGCTAGTTCACTGTGGTTAGAAACCTGTACCGTATCATTTTCATGAATTTTGTGTTTTCTGCATAGCCTTTTCCAATGATTGCTATTGCTGTCTATTTGAGTTTTCCCCGAACGGACTTGGGATATAAAGAATAGTTCTGCCTCTAATATCTCAGCTTCACGGATTAGAGATCCATTGAGCTTTTGAAGGCCACCAGGGCCACAATTGAATCTAGCCAAGGTATTAAACGTCATTTCGTCTATCGAAGTTGACTGAAATAATGGGTTTCGGTTTATGCGTAGGTCAGAAAGGTTTGGAGTGAAACTTGAAAGCTTGTCTAGAAATTGCCATTCTGATATTCGATTTTCTCGTAAGTCTATCACCTTCGAATGCACCGCTTCTTGTATCTCAAAAGTGTCTATTCTATTGCCCTTCAAATTCACCGATAGTATATTACTGCAGGAAATCGGAAACTTTGTAAGTTCATTATCTGACAAATCAAGAAGTCGTAACTTGCTTCTGTTCAACTCAAAGAGATCCTTGTCATTGTAGTTGTTTCCAGCAATATATAATTCTTCGATATTTGGGAAATTTCTTAACACGGGGGGCATACTCTTGAATGGAACTTTTGAACATGACAAACTTAGAATTCTAAGATTATTATGTGGTATACTGCTGGCAAATGTTGCATCCATAATGTCAAAATATCTGTTTCCTCCAATGTGGAACAGATCAAGAGTGGGGAGCTTTTCTATGATTTCCCATATCAACTGGAACAGATTTACTAGTGAAAAACTTATATCCAAATGCTTTATTTTTTTGAGTCTAGCGATGACTGCCTTTTCTCCTTCAGCTAAAGGGAATGCAAAATTGCTCGAATCAAGAGAGACAGAGAGTATGGTTTCGAATTGAGCTTGGTCTTGGTCAAGTTTGTCAAACCCAAATTCTTCAGCGGTTTTACGACCAAACGTTATCTTGCTATCAAGTACTGACGGCTCCCCGTATTTTTGTAATAATGCCTCGACAAAAGTATGTCTCTCAGTTTCTATTTTTCCAGATTTGAGCTTGATAAAGGAGCCAGCCTTAGGTACATCTGTACGAAAGTAGTATTTCCCTTTGATTTCACCACAATTCTTGCCTCGTTCAGCTTTATCCCATTCCACCCCTATTACAGGTTCATTGCCCCATGTGTCCGGCAATGTGCCCACATACTTGACTGTTCCTAAAAATCCATCTTTGCTTCGTATTCTCTCTCCAATGCTCAATTTCATGCAATGCATATGGGTTCCGATTTTCCTGATTGCGAAAAATGGCTGCGATTTCTCAAAAGCGATTAACACTACTTCGTATGCTTTACATTACAATGCTAATTACTCTGTACTGTCGAGACCAAAATTGTCTCCAAGCAATCCATCTAAATCAAATTCCTTAGCCCAGCCAGTAACAATCGTGGTTTGTTCCACCTTTGGTGGCTCAGATTCTCCTCTCAAAGAGCTTTTAGGCCCATCAACATTAACAGGTATGTCTGCAGCCTTGGATGCCTTTGGCAATGTCCATCCGATAAGTCTTCCATCTCTCCAGTCATTGAGTATAGACAACGAAGCAGCTTCAATATTAGGAACTCCACCTTTTCCAAGACGACCTCTGGATCTAGCAATATGAATGAGCAAATGCTTTGAAAACTCATCAAGGTCGCTTGAAGGTAACGGAGGAAGCTGGTAGTAGCGGGTCATTCCATCGGCCATTTCGGAATCCTGGGAAAACTTTTTCAACAAAAGCTTCACCGCAGCCACTGAATCGGTGATTTGCTTAGGAGGAATTGCTGATAGAAGTGCTAACTTAGCCTCGGTGGTGGCTCTCAGTTTCTTACCCAGACTCAACTCGTCAGGAAATACGATACCAGGGGAATCCAAGATCTTCAATTTGTTGTCAATCTTGACTTCTCTCATTGTAGTGGTTACTCCAGCAAGGTTACCCACTGGGCATGCCTTTGAATTGTTTCCAGTTCTACTAGTCAAGGCATTAATAATGGACGATTTACCCACATTAGGATATCCGATAACACCTACAACAATTGAACGTTTTAAGTTAGACTTGGCAGCATAGCTCTTCAATGCTTGGAGAAGGTTCTTGGCGGTTAAAGAGTTTGTGAGTTCCTTGTTGTGGGAAGTAGAATTTGTGGAACCTGGTGATCCTTTGACTGGTACAGTTGGAAATGATGATTTTAAAACATTGAGCCATTGCTTTAATACTGGCGTAGGAATGAGGTCTACTTTGTTCAATACTAAAATCAATCTCTTTCCTGGGTTTTGAAGAACTGCCTGTTCAACCTTGCGAGATCTTGTAGCCTCGGGGTCTCTTGCATCCAAGACGTACAAAATGACATCTGCAGCATCAACCACGTTTTTAAAAATCTTATCGTACAATTTTCGGGATTGTTCCCATTGAGTTCCAGAACTTTCGTTATCCAGTTCTGGGTCACTGATAGCATACTCGACATCCTCGTCTGATTCATCCATATTTGAATCATCACTTTCTTCACCATCGTATTCTTTGGCAGCCTTTTGGGCGGACTCAAGTAATGCACTGAGTCCATTTCCTTCTTCGGTAATTTCATCATTATTGTCCTCCATGATTTCTTCACCTCTAGCTATTGCCTCTTCGCGCTCTTGTTGCTTAAGAAGCCTCTGCTGTTCTCTTCTTTCCTTGTCAACCCTTCTGGACTCTTCTAACTCTTCGATGATTCGATCTTTGTATGGGAAACTGGCAGGAATACCAGGATCTTTTGGTTTTCTAGACTTCCAGGTGACATCTTTCTTAGCATTCTTTCTATTTTTTCTATTCTGTGCGGCCGCTTTCTTCTTGATGCCCTCACGCATACGGGTAGTTACCCTTTTAGAGGTAGGCTTCTTTACTCTCATAATCCAGTACCACTCTAGAAGGCTGCGATGAGAGAAAAAAATGAGATGAGATGACTATATGCAGGAAATTTTGCAACCTTGTGGAGTTAAAGCATCAGAGAGAATAGTGGTTACAGTGGGGACATATGGGGTACCATAAGGATATAAATTAGACAATGTATGGCATTCCCGCTTTAATTAACCGTGCATTGGGAATTTGGAGGTGCTCGGTATCCGAATCCAGCTCTGAGCTCGTATCCGGGAAATCATGGCCCTCAATAATTGGTGGTTCATGTTCCTGTTCTATTAACGAGTCCAACTCTACCGCCCCAAGGTGGTTTATAAGCTTCTTTTTAAATGCTCCCTTTATTTTCCTTGCTTTTACTGGAATTCTTTCCTTGGCGTATTTGTAAGTGTTCTTGATATCCTCTCCGGTGATTACTACGTCTATCAGGTTCCTCTCAGTTGTCTCCGCAGCAATAAGGCCATGGAAGAGAGCCCAATAGATCAATGCCGTAATTTTCATATTTTCCCAAAAATGTGTATTGCTTTCGAAATGTCAGGCCCACTATAAGACAGCCACAAACACAAACGCAAGGTTATATGGCCATATGCAAAACTTGCAGCATCAGGACAAATTCTCCCGACTAGAAGTCTCACCTATCATGTATGGGAAGTTGTTATAGGCATTCTTTTTGGGGACCACAAACGGTTTGTTCATGAAGCTGTTCGGCTGCCTTTGGCTTCCACTTTCCACAGGAGATAATTCTGGGTCGTCAGCAAGATTGATATTCGATCTAGTTCTGAGAACTGAAAGTGCTGGAGTCGAGGGAATAGAGGATGGCAGTGATACAAGCCCTTCTTCCAAATCGATTGTTATATCGTTATATCTTGGGACTGCTACTTGTGTCCCTGGAAGGCCTGGAAAGTAGGATGCAATCAAAGTATAATTTGGAAGCGACTCTTGAATTTTCCTCTTAATTGGGAGTATCCCGGGTAATCTCATGACCTTCGTTCCAAGCAGATGCCTTAACCTCGAGCCGCCCACGATATACACTAATGCGGCAATAATTATGATCGATAGCACATGCCATATACCAAAATGAACATCTTCAGTTTCTTTGTGAGCTCCTATGCTATCCTTCGGTAATGTTCCAGCTGCTATGAATTCTTTTCCAGAAAGTTCACTTGGCTTTATACCGATCATTGGTGAATTGTTAGAATCCGGTTCAATTCTCGACGATGCATATAATAAAACTTTTCCTAATGTCCATGAAAGTTCCTTTCCGTCGACAGAATCCGCTGACTTAAATGGTACGTGAATATTCTCGATTTTTTCCTTATTCTTTTGCTCTTTCTCAGAAGTCTTACCAGAGGTGTCGATACCCAACCTAGGTAGTTCGAATCCTTCATGTAGAATACCCAATACCCAGCTTGCTTTGAAACATGCATCTTTCAAAAATCTTTCGGGGTCTAGATTAGAGTATTTGCCTGCTTTGGAATTTTTAAGGATATCTTGCCAATCACTCTCGCAATACTCTTTCACTTTCTCATTGAAGCTGTGATAGTTGTACTCTCCTCCACTCTGGAATACATCATTGGCAGTGTACCAATATTCAGATATTCCCACAAACTTGTCCTTTTCAAAATTGAGCTTTGGGCCGTGAATTCCGTTAAACAAACAGGGCTCCTCCGGACAAGGAATATTCTTTAGGAAAAGAGGATAGATAGTTCTGAGACAAACTTCATAGTTACCGATTCCTCGCACTGTATACTTCTCACCATTCACTTTATAGTCGACTTCTGCGCCATGAGGCATGCAAGGGTCATTGATTACGTTCTTCGAATCTGAGTTCACAACAGCAAGATTAATAAGATGATTAAGATACCTCTTTCTCGATTCATTAGCCCCAAATCCCAACCAGGTCTGAACGAAGAGTTTCCATTCCTGAGTAACCCCATTAATATTTCGAAGCGTAACAGTCGAGAGATCTTCTTCGTGTTTCTTGATCTCTTCAGCAGAAGAGGGAACAAATGCAATTTGAGTCGAAGCACCTCCCATGTCCATGAAGCCAATAGAATCATGAGTCTTCTCAGGAGAGTAATCTGAAAATTGGCCCATCAAATAGTTCAAGGCTAACCATCCGTATATGCCCTCAGTTTCACCGTCTATAATTTGCACATTTTCCAGGCAATCAGGGATGCTGAATTTTGTCTTCTTTTGTAACACAGAGCATGTCTTCTTGAGTATCTTCTTTTGTTCGGAATCCTTCAACAAGCGCATACCTGCTGTGGCCAAAACGAACACCGGGGTATCTCGGTGCTGCTCTGATGGTATAATAGATTCAGCATGCTTCATAAGATGTTTGAAGTGCTGGTCCCATAATTTTTCAGTCTTCTTTCCGAAAGTCGATATACCTGGACTGGTTTTCTTGGTCCAGCCTTCTTCTTGGACAATATTTGGAGGTGATTTGGATACCTCGACCTCAGCAGACAGAAGGGCAGCCTTGGTGTCTTGCCATTTATAAATCTGTATACGGGATCCTGATGAGCCTGCATCAATGACGATACCATAACGTTCGCCATTTCCCTTACTAGGAAGCCTCATTTAACAAGAAAGGACGATAAGAAGTTTGGATTCCTCCGAAAAATCGCACAAATCTCATCAAAATTTTATGAGGCTTTGGTACTTATCTGGGGCTTAATCGCATTTCAGGAAATAATTAGTATGCTTGTATTACCAAACACGCCTTACGTGCCGACTTCAAAGCATAAGCTTTCCAATTTGCCATCAGATTTGATATCAACTAGAACTCAGTTGGTGGATATCAGCCTTGAAAATCGTCGAGACTATACTACATACTTGATCTTCCTTCAAAAATACCTCGAGGCAGTCTTCCAATTCACCACAGCAAGTGACCGTTCCCTACTGTCCACTATCAAGCATGCCCAAACGATATTGATTTGTGAAAGTATTCCTTGGAAAGGACTTGAGCCCCCTAAACTGTCATTCGGAAAGAAGTCAGGGCCGATAAGATGGACATTGACCCACGAGATTGTCACTGTAGCTGCGGCAATAAGCTCCAGTCTCACAATTCTTTCGTCCAAGATAATAGATGACTTGGTCGATTCCGAACCAGAGAATATCAGAGATAGCGGTGACTTATGGTCCCCAGTAGTCAAACAATATCAAAATGCAATTTCTTACGCAAATTTCGGATCAGAGTGCTTGCAACATTCCGAAAATGACGATAGCATAGCCATTGACACAAACTGCTTGGTCGTCTTGGAAAAGGTTGCAAACATAAGCATTCAGATCACCGTTTTAGTAAAATCATCTTGGTTCAATCGCCTTGATTTCAATAGAGGAGGTACTTTCACCACAAATGATAATGCAACATTGTCTCGTGTTGCTATATACATTGTTGACGAATTGAAGTTCTGTGAAAAACTAATTGACAACTTCAACCTGAAGAGCATTCTTATCGCGAATGATCACTGGAAACAATACCTAAATCTCATGGAACGTTATGCTACCGCATATTCTGTTCTTTTTTTATCCATTGATTACTACCAGCAGTCTAAGTTAGGACTCGCCATAGGTTTGATAAATTTTGGTCTCTTGTCACTTCAAGCAAAAAGTATTGCCAATCCTTCTAAGGATAAGAAACCCATTACTAAATTCAAAACCAAGTTTTCTGACCGTAAGAGAGAGCTCTTCATCAGGGACTTAAACTCAATTACAACTTTGGCCATCGATAAGCTGCTATTCAAGACAAGTTCTGGTGCATTTTTGAAAGATTTGACTTTTCTTTTTGATCAATTAATACAGCTACATTTAAAGTTAAGCAAGGAAAACGATAACTTGTACTTTGATGCAATAGTTGACTGGAAAGAAGCCAAAAAGGACTCAAAATGGCCGACTGGTACGGCTATCCCAACATCGAAACCTAAAATTTACCGTCCTTCTACCATAAAAAATGAGCCAAGAGAAATATAATTCAGCATAGATAGTGAAAGGATATACAAGCATATTAAGATCTGTTTTTTTTCTCAATATATCACATATTTCGTCTTTACAATCTTGGTATCAAGGTTCACGAATTTTTACAGAATTGCGAAAATTTAAAATATTGAAGTACGAATACTAACTCAGTATATATTTGTATAACTACTTAAAAGAGGTTTCTTATTCCCTACAGACTGCAAACATAGTCCCTGATGAAGCCACAAGTGTAATATTCACTCTAAAATACTTGGAGACATCAAATGAACGATTTAAACTTGCATGAAATTATGACCTCAAAGAAAAGAATACGCAGTAAAATACAGTAAATGGCAAAAGCAAGTATTGATTGTGAAATCATAGACTCTAGTAAATAGAAGCAAAAATCGAATGGATGTCCTGCTTGGAGATGTTATAGTCAATATCGTTGTCAAAATCGTGACGGAGAATATTATTCAACCTCTGGAAGTAGTCAACAAACTTTCTTTCCATATCCTTCCACAACCTGTCTAGCAAGTCCTTTTCGAGCATGTCATTACCAGACACAAAATGCTTTTCCAATTTTTTATGCAAATCTTGGGCTTTTAACGTTAAGTCTTTCGTAGTGTAACCCGTCAACAAGGACTTCACGTATTTTTTGTTATACTTTTTTGATTTGTTATCTCCAATATGGGAAAGAGATTCGTAATTGTTCACGAACTCTATCAACTTTCCTATATTCTTTGACAATAATCTTTGGAAGTAAACATCCAACACTTTATTAAAGATGTTCGAGAGCTGGGTTCTCACAGAATTTACCCTTTTGACGTTGAAAACAGAGAGCTGCTCCATCACGTAGAATAAATTCTGTAATATACTGACATTTCTCAACTCTCGTTCCTTCTCATCGAATTCATGTTTCTTCAAAAGAGGATCAACACGCATGAACAAATGAATAATCGATTCAGTCAATTGTTTGTACGTATCATCGAGTAATGCACGGGTGAGTGTTTCTGAGGAATCATTCAAATTCTTTGGTGTCTGTTCCATCGAAGATTCAGCGACCAATAGAAGGTGTGTAGCATTTTTCATAGAAGGCAATATGCCACATCCTGCAACAACAGTAGATTTCGTGATCATCTCTACCTGCGCTTTGACGAACTTGTTCCAGTTACCCTTGTACTTTTCGCTTATCTTTTTGAATACATCCACGCAGAAAATGTTTTCATGATTTTCATCATTCTCCATAATGAATGAGTCCAAGTAGGCAAGAATCACGGGTAGAGTCATATCTGCAACATTGACTTTTTGTAACAACACATTGATATAACCCCCAAACACGTCGTTCAAACTCGAAATTAACTCATTCGTGAAAGTCTTGGTTACAGAATCGTCAATAGATGTATGCTCCAATGCTCTGTGTCTTTGAGAAAATGGTTGTTGCTGAATGAAATCCTGGAAGTCTAAAACGCTATTATCAAAGTGAAACATTTGTGCAAGAAAGTATTGAAGAACCGTTATCAAATCCTTAGACTCATTTAAGAGTTCAATTATAGCACGAGGGTCATCGACTTCTGAGGAATTCTTGTTCGAAATAGTATCCACATGCACTTCAGGCAGTCCCTCAACCAGGGACCGCTTGTGTAAAAACCGCTCCTTTCTCGCAGATAAACGAAGAGTCCTTGATCTTCTTGTCAGTGTTTGCTCTAAGACTTTCGAAACATGCGAGACTCCGGTAGAAGAATTTTTAATTGTCCTTATTCTTCCAATTAACATTTTTTGTAAAATTTTTCCCATTGCATTAGTGAATTGTTCACTTAATTCCAAGAAGTCGGCAGTAGCAACGTCCTTAATGAAGAAGATAAATCCTGAGTAGATTAACAAGTTACTCAATTGATGGTGTAAAGCGTTGGGGTAAAACTTATCCGTTTCACCACTGATTCGCTCAAATAGCAAGTCAAATTGCCCTTCCATGAAGCGAATAAAATGCTTTTTGAATCTGTCGGCAACAGACTCATATTTGGATTGATACTGTCTCAATGCCTTCATAGAGCCGAGTCCATTAGACCTCTTTTCGTCTTCAAAATCATTTCTTATGGCTCCTAATGCATAATGCAAGTCAAGCAACTTCTCTTCTAACGTCTCGAGCAAGTTAATGCGGTCAAATTGAGTGAATGATTCTAAGTCGACGAGGTCATCTGAATTAATGGAAATCTTACTCAAGACACCCTTGAGATCGTTATAAAGTAGTTTCTTATTGATGGACTTTACCTGTAAGCCCTCGGAATCATTCTCAATGGAATTGATTTCGTGAGAAAGGAATTTGAATCCTATTTCCGTTCGTTTGAAGATGGTAGACAAATTAGAAAGTTCATTTAATGAATCAGTCATATCCTTTGAAATGCTATTCTGACCAAAGTCAAGAGTTACGAGTTGCTTGACATTGTTGTATCTCAATGCATTCAACTCATGTGACAATTTCTTTATCAACATGTCACCATTGTCAGATGTCGACCATGCAATATCATCTAGCACTTCTTCTATCTCGGCATCTTTTTCTCCCGCTACATCAGGAGTTGCTGTTTCCTGCGATTTGACTTGCAATGCTTGGTAATCGTCAGCAGTGGTGTCTTCTTGAGAATAACTTGCCTCTTCTAAGGTGTGATCCAACGTAGACGTATTCAATTCTCTTTCAAGATCCATGGATCGATTCGAGAACAGGTCTTGCTTCCCATCGAAGTTCAATTGAGAATCCATGAAATCCTCAATATCTTGAATTGAATTATCGATCGCATTGGTTGTATCATTGCCAAGTTTTGGAGATTCCTCGATGAAGTCATCATTCTTTACAGGATGCTCATTTCCCCTAGGCATGGAACGCTCCTCGATGTCATCGTCATCGTCTTCGACCTCTTCGATTCCAAAGTCAGGAGAAACAGGTCTTTGAGACAACAGTTCCTTCTTCCGATGAGAGCGCAGACTCAGTCTTGAAGACGTATGGCCAAGAAGCTGATCCTCCAACTGCATTCCCAATGCAGCAGAGGTCTTCATGTTATCAGAAGCAATTCTCTGATTATAGTCCTTTGATTCAGTTCGTTGCTTATAATTACGCAAAGGAGAGCTTCTACCACCCGATGCACGAACATATTCTTGTAATCTTTCGGGCAGATATGGCTCTTTTTGGGCATTTGAGCCATTGGCGGCTGTGAAAACGAAACTGTGAGAATCATTGGTTGAATCTTCAGACTTACGCGAGCCTCTCTCATCATATTCAAGGTTTGGTGCCCTTATAAGGTTGTCCCTGCTAACATCCAGTGGGAAAGTTTGCTGGCTTCTGTCCAGCTGCAAGCGTCTATAGTCAGAAGAAGCCAGATCATTAACGCTGGTGACCGATGAATTTGCCAGTGGTCTGTCCACCAGCATCACTTTCATGGGCTTGGTCGGTAACTTACCGTTCGATGTGAAGTCCAAATCGGAGTACAAATTTCGAGGCAGCTGATCTTGTTCGGGAGGTTGCGGTGGGAGTACCGGGTTGGGCAAATTTTTCCTTTTCAAAGATCTTGTCTTCAAAAGTTGAGGGTTGGGTCGAGGCTCGTTGATTATTATATCCTCCGATGGGCCATGTTGAGCCACTTGTTGACCGGGAGCCTGTTGCTGCAATGGTGGGAGCTTCAAGTCTTGCAAAGTGTACCCATTAAGAACAGGATAACTGCCCATAAAAGAGCCATATGCTTGCGCCAAATGTCTGGCAAACTTAAGTGCCCGATCGGCGCTCTCAGGGATCATCCAGTAATAGTCCTTGTTCAACGACAAAATGATACCCCGATCTCCGGCTCGGGTAATGGCCTTGAGTTCATCCATGTCCCATGTTCGTCCGATCTGGTATACGTTTTTTGCCTCGTTGAGTTTACCTTTCTGAATCAATGTTCGTCCAGTATGTCGAATACAAATGGTCAATATTCTGTCCTTGGCGTTTCCTACTTGGTTTGCCGGAAGGTTGGGTGGAGGAGGATGGGAGGGAAAGGCCGAAAACTCCCTCACGTTGACATGGGTTTGGTACGAAGCTTCGGTCACTCGGTTTCCATTATCTTCAACGACAACCTTGGAATAACAATCGGCAATGATCTTGTCAGCTTGCAGTCTGCGAATTCTGGCAGGGTCACGAGCAGCGGCAGCAGGAGCAGGTGGTCGATAGCCCATTGGTCGTTGATTTTGATATCCTGGACGAGGTCCACCAGGCATTGCCGGCGGGCCAGGAGCTCTTTGAGGTGGACCACGGGGATAATTCATCAACTATGAAGATGATTTACAAGGATAGTTGCGCGGAACCCAGAAAGGACACTGGTCAATGTGTTTATAGTCTAGCGGAACCACTAAGGAGTATTGGTGGGTTGTTGCTAGGTAGATCGAGTTGTTTTTTAATTTTCGCGGAGAATCGTGAGGTTGATCAGATAGTACGTAAATATTCAAGCCATGCAAATATACAGCCACAGCCAAGTATATGAATCCATAGATACATTTCTAGGGTTTGATATACATCTATGAGGATAGCCAACTCTCTGCTTCACTTCTTCTTCTTGTTCTTCTTCTTACCGTCGTTTACTTCAGCGTTCTTCTCGGCCGCCTTTTCGATCCTGTCGACCTGGTAGCCCCAAACTGCGGCCAACGTTTCGCCTCTCTCAGTCAGAGCATTCAACCTCCTTCTGAGGGCTTCATTGAAGCATATTTCTTGTGCCACGGGGAAAAACAGCTGTGCCCATCCTTTCTTATACTGCTCACATTCCTGGACGATTTGCTTGATTTCAATCTCCTGGAACTTTGCTTGGAACTCAAACTGGCGGAATACGTCGTCCCCTATGAGTCCTTCTTGGTATAACCTGTTGAAGATCGTTTCATTCTCCTTGAGTTTCAACGAGCGACGAATGGCTTCGACACCTCTGCGCAACAATGCCGCCTTCATGACTTTTTCATGTGGTTTCTGGTCCTTGGGAAGATCGGGGTCCGCAAATTGCAGCTTCAAAAACGCATAGAGTGACGCGGGATGGTTGTCTTTGAAAATAGGTTCAATCTCGGCCAACTGTTGAATCTTATTACGTCTATAAAATATGGAAAATGCCACGAAAGCACCAAGAAGCACGGCCACATAGATCAACGGGGTGACCACAGAGATCTTGATTTGCTCCTGTGCTGTTTCTTCATCCATTGTGGTAGGTGGTTGTTTCTTGTAGGTAAAATTTCCACGTAGCGACTGGCGCAGGTGCAGGAAGGATGTGGCCATCCTGGAGTAGACTATACGGTGCTTCCATAAAAAAGGGTAGCATCGAGCAGGACCATACAGATTAGGTAGTTCTCGTCGCCGTTTCCTTGCTACAAAGGTGATCTTTGTTTTCCAAACCACATGTTACTTCTGAAGTTTTCTTCTGTCTCTATCTGCTTGTAATATCTATAAGTTTACCACCCTGCTTTTCTGCGGACACGAAGCCCCAAGTACTTTGCGAGCTCGTCAATGTATCCGTCGATATCGTCGTCCGTGAGTTTTTCCATTCTTTTCCAGAAATCTTCTTCGCTCTCCACTTGGTCTGGCTGGAAGTTCTCGGGTAATTCTTGCCGTATGATCTCGTAGAAGCGACACAATTCTATAACAATCTGCTTGCCGAGTTTCTTGAACTGGCCAACGGTATCTGGGAAGCCTTCGCCAGGGAATTCACCGTCCTTATTGGAAATTGGTGCGATGTGTCCACCATCGTCTTCTACACTCAATTGGCAATTGAACATTCTACGAGTAGTGCGCTCCTCTAACCCATCCAATTGGCTCTGGAGCTCACCCACAAGCTGCACAATGTCGTCGTTTGTGATGTAGTCGTCCATGTCCACCTGTGGTTTACTGCCACCAGCCATCAGCTCTTTGACATTCTGTACCTGCATCGATACAAGCTGTTCGCCAGTCTTACCAATCATCTTGGCCTGCTTCTCCACGAACGAACTCAAGGCATCGACCCGTTTACTCAACTCCTCCACTGACATCGTTGTGGAAAGTCTTGCGTGCACACTATCTCACTTGTGGGGGACTGGTACAGGAATGACGTCACATGCGCAACCATAGCTGAGACAGAGCGGCTGTGGTTTGGTAGCAAAACATTCCGACACTTTATTGATAACTTAACATGGACGACAAGGTAGAATTGATAGCACAGCCCCAAAATGGTGACAAGAAACCCCTGAACCAAGAAACTCTCGAGAAACTTCGGAAGCTCATCGAGGAAAACGAGGTTGACAGCGAAGAGGAACGTATCGATGACGACGGAGAAGTCGAGATAGAACGTGCTCCTAGTCCGTCTAGGACTTTCTCGCACGAGACTGCGCGAAAGCATGAAAAGGAAGGAGTTCATGAAGATTCAGAAGTGGCTGAAGAGAGCAAGTATGACGAAGATGGATTCAAGATTCCCGCTGGCAAGATACCGTTGGATGGACATTTCTCGGCCGCAGAAATTGACCAATTGATCCAGATAGCCAAGTCCGAAGGACTCTTGGACGAAGATGTACGCATGAAGGTGCTTGAGAAGACCCAGCTCGGAGACAAAGTGGTGATTGCCGAGGAGCATGAGAAGAAAACGGATGCTGGACGGCAGGACCAGAAACAGGAGTCGAAAAGCTAACGTATCAAGCTCTCAGATGTGCCCAATCATCGAATGGCCGTCCCATGGTGGTGTTACATCTTGCTGCAACTTTTCGCATCTGGAGTTTGTTGGCTCTTCATAAGTTTATTTGAAGCTCAAATTTTATATAAGCATACTGATGAACCATAGTGTAGAATTCACTGCTTTAGAATGCCCTTTCGTTGTAGACTTAATAGCACCGGCACTGGCTTTTTCGCACCCAAATCGCACTGCGAGATAAAAATCGATATTTAATTTTCCAGTCGGATCACCGATAGCTACCACGCACATATTAAAGCAACAGGAAATACTTCAGCTACCACAAGAATGGTGGTATCTCGCTACAGCCGAATATACCTGCTTGGAATTGCCTTGCTTGGCATTTTTCTTTTTCTGATAACGGCCTATTTGTTCACACAAGCCTTGGATGGTGCTGATTCGCCTGGTTGTAGACAAGTATTCATGGGCCCTTCCTATGCTCGAATCCGTGCATTCGATGAGTCCCACACAAAATTTGCATCAAAGTACTCTTTATACTTGTATCGAGAACAGGGCAAGGACCCTTTACCTGATTCTGGTGAGGCTACAGAATTTCTTGATGGAATTCCTGTTTTGTTCATTCCTGGAAATGCCGGAAGCTATCGTCAGGTCAGATCAATTGCAGCTAAAAGTGCAGACTTATATTTCGAGGAAAATATTGGCGATAAGAACTATGATTTTTTCGCTGCTGAATTTAATGAAGACTTCACAGCATTCCATGGTAGAACCATGCTTGACCAAGCCGAATTTTTGAATGATGCCATTAAGTACATTCTTTACCTTTACAGCTCAAAAGAGAATCCTCCGAAATCTGTGCTCTTGCTAGGACACTCAATGGGAGGCATTGTCGCTAGAGTCATGCTCACATTGCCAAATTACGTGGAGGGGTCGGTTCAGACAGTTGTAACTTTGGCATCACCACATGCAGCTGCACCACTAACTACAGACAGTGACATATTGAGAATTTACTCTGCAATTGACAGATTTTGGTATGAAGGTTACCATGTTCTCGAAGATTCGGTTCAAAACCGTCGCTTGCAAAACGTATCGCTCATTTCTATTACTGGCGGCTTGCTCGATAATACTCTTCCAGCTGACTACACAAGTTTGGGATTTTTGATTCCAGAATCACATGGATTCACGGTATACACAACAGGAATTAAGAATGTGTGGACTCCAATTGATCACTTGGCTATAGTGTGGTGTAGCCAGCTTCGAACTCAAATTCTGCAAATGCTAATGGAATTCGCTGACGATAGTTCTCCCACAAAACAGAAACCGTTGACTGAAAGAATGAAGATCGTTAGGAAGTGGCTACTCACCGGATTCGAGGATGCATGTGCCCAAGACAAGGATATAAGAGATCCTCTGCTGGACGGAGCTTTCCAATTGGAACTTGAAGAATCGCAAATGACAAGTATAGAAAACAAGTTGATAATCTCTGGTTCTTCATCGTCGCTTATTCATACCATAAGTCTCAAGGACGTGAAAAACCTAAACGTCCTTAGTTCTTCCATTCAATCTTGGGAAGAACACAACGAAGATAATTCACACTCATCCGTCTTGTTTTGCAAAAAATACTCAGAGGACCAAGATTTGAACCAACGAGTTTACGATTTGAGAGAAGATAAGAAGTCAAAACTGATATTAAATTACTTATGTGTGGATGCAATTGGCGATGTAATTACAATCCCTAATCCATCAGCTCAAACCCTTAAAGAAACTTCACATGGGGGCGAAAAACAACCATTCTCCTCGCTCAGATATGGTAAAGAAGACCTTGACCAATACGAGTATGCCTTTTTCTTCCCTGGAACCACTGAAAATCTTCTTGTTGCCGATGCTCTGCCTTGCACCAGTTTGGTCACCAAAGATAGCCTTCTGGGACTATTGTTTAAGGGAACAACAATAGAAATACCATCCAATCGACCAATAATAACAAATGTCGAGATCCGTGGAGCATGGAGTAGTATCTTGGTTTACAGCTTGCACTTCAATGGACACAAAGGGAGTGACGTACTATTTGCACCTTTCATTAGACAATGGAAGTCTAACCCATATGAGACCAAATGGCACGTACAACTTAAGGAAGATATTTCGCTTTCACTCCATGGAATAGCACCATTCGCGCCATTCAAGTCAGACTTCAATACCCACGGTCAAAGACTCAACCTCGAATTATGGTCAATTTCGGAACCCAATCAAGAACCTTTGAAATTGACACTTCAAGTTGATATCGTCCTGAGTTTGCGCTTGCTTGTGGTGCGCTACAGGCTAGCTATCATTGCATTTTGCGTGGCAATTACAGTCAATGTTCTTGCCATTCAAGTGAATAGCTTTTCCCATTCAAAATCATTCCCAAGTTTTACATCTGGCTTGGCTGAATTAACATCCCCAAAAATTTTAGGCATTACCTTTATTGTGCTTTCATTGTTGACACCTATCAGTCGAATCCCGTTTGTACAACAAATTTTGGATTTGGTTGATCCAGTCGTACTTCAAGACAGAAATGAAATCAATTTGAGCTTGCATGCTGACTACAGACTCAATTCTTATTACCTAGGTCTCGAGGAAACATCTCTTTGGATTGTTGGCCCTCTTTTTTACATCATTGGAATTGGTATCGTCAGCTTGACTTATTGGATTATCAATATTGTTGCACGATCAGTGAGATACGTCGCGTACAAGTTCAACACAAAGAAGAAAACCAATGAAAAGAAAGCCACTGAAGGCTCAAAAAAATTAAACGATAGACGAAGATTTGTGTTTTTCTTTGTGGCATGCCTTTGCATTTCTTTATACTTGCCGTACCAAGTAGGGTATGTGGTGTGTTGCATAATTCAAATGGTGGTGGTTGCAAAGTTGAGTTTGAATGGCAATAAAAGCGTTTTCAATTACAACGTTGCTTTCCTCATGGTCATGATATGGGTGCTTCCCATAAATATTCCCGTTTTAATTGTCTTTGCCCACAATGTGAGCGTCGATTGGACCACACCATTTTCGTCTCACCACAACATTTTGGCACTTTTACCCATCATGATTATAGTTGGAAGACATACGAATGGGAACTACTTACCAAAATTGGAACGTGGCAGTTTGGCACAAAAGGTATTTTTTGGTTATACCATTTATTTTACAGGGTACTGTTTTATGTATGGCATCCGGCATACATTTTGGATCCATCATTTATTTAACTTGGCGTGTTGCATTCTTTTCATCGTGGAAGTTGAGAACGAACAAACTACATCAAAATCATAAGGAATATCTTAATTATTCATTACTAATATACACAACCTAAAGGTTTAAGATAGTGAACTACCTTAGTTAGCAGCAGAAGAGTACTTGGTGATGGTTCTGGTGGCTTCAGACACAGCGTGCTTGGCCAATTCACCTGGCAAGATCAATCTAACAGCAGTTTGGATTTCTCTGGCAGAGATGGTGGACTTCTTGTTGTAAGCAGCCAACTTGGAAGCCTCAGAAGCAACTCTCTCAAAGATATCGTTAACAAAAGAGTTCATGATGGACATGGCCTTTTGGGAGATACCAGTGTCAGGGTGAGTTTGCTTCAACACCTTGTAGATGTAAGAAGAGTAAGTCTCCTTTCTGGTCTTACTTCTCTTCTTGGAGTCAGAAGAAGCAGTCTTCTTAGCAGCTGGTTTCTTCTCAGCTGGAGCCTTGGAAGCGGGTTTCTTTTCAGCCTTTGGTGCCATGATAGATTTAGTTAGTTTAATAAAAACACCAGAAAAAAAATGTCCACCAGTGACCTTCCCTTTTTATATTTGATTTACTACCAAAACATGGTGAGAGCCGCGATCACGGCGTCGGTGGCGGGGAGAGCCGTTACCCGTCGCACACTGATAGTCGCGCACCCTGAAGTCGGGTCTGACACTTACCCACGCATGCGTAAACGAGAACACTAACAACCGCAATTCGCTGTGCGCGTAAAAAGTGGCACAGTGGGTAACTACCCGCACGCTACTGTCGCGGCGCCACGGCAACAAACACCGGGAGAACGAGGAGAGCGTGGCGATTGTTTTGACAAAACTGCGTATTTAAATCGGGGATTTGCAGGTGGCAGGAGTTCTTTTATTTTAGGTACATCCAAAGTAATTTAAACATAATGTCAGGTGGTAAAGGAAAAGTCGGTTCTTCCGATAAGGCTTCAACTTCTAGATCGGCCAAGGCTGGTTTGACTTTCCCAGTCGGTAGAATTCACAGATTGTTGAGAAAGGGAAACTACGCTCAAAGAGTTGGTTCTGGTGCCCCAGTGTACTTGACCTCCGTGTTGGAATATTTGACTGCTGAAATCTTGGAGTTGGCTGGTAACGCTGCCAGAGACAACAAGAAGTCCAGAATCATCCCAAGACACTTGCAATTGGCCATCAGAAATGATGAGGAATTGAACAAGTTGTTGGGTCACGTCACCATCGCTCAAGGTGGTGTCTTGCCAAACATTCACCAATCCTTGTTGCCATCCAAGAAGTCTCTCAAGGGTGCTTCTCAAGAATTGTAAGTTTCTGGTTTGAGCTAAGTTGTTGCTCAATGATTAGGAGCTGTGTATATTAGTAATGAATATTTGTCAGACTTTGTCTTCGTTTCTTGTATCGTCGCGTAGTCGCACCTTCACATGGCAACTTTCGATTTTATCATCTAACTGTGAAATGGAGAAGTTTTCCAATTGGCGTGATAAGGGAACGGGGATTTCACCGTTTATGCCAGTGCCAGTTCCTCGTTCTACTGGCTCGATAACGTGGTTGATTTTCCTATTGAGACTTCCAGTATTGTTTCTTATTGTACCTCTTTACGTGGTATTTCCTATACAATTAGTTGCCAAATTCTTGGCCTTAGTGGTATTGGGGTTCAATCGGTATGATTTCTCTGTAGAAGGAATTCGCCGTTCCAGAACCGATGAAATAGAAAGACAAAGACCAGCTGTGGGCGATTTTGTCATCACAAACTATACAAGTCCTCTTGACGGACTTTTTTTGGCTGGCTTATCAGATACGTTTTGGTACAACATTGTCCTCCTTGTTCCCGATGTGAATGGCAAGTTATATGAGTATTCTATTTGGAGCTTTTTCTGGTTAACATTGTCGAAGGATATCGGCAAACCAATGCTGACAGTTGAAGCTGATTATGTCAAATACAAGAACAAGTTGGTGTTCGTCTTTGCTGAAGGTACTCCATCAAACAACAAGGCTCTCTTGTCCTTTGTTCCAAAAATTGCTTCGGTTCCAGCTGAACTTGGCTTTCATTTCAAGTCCTTGGCGTTGAGATTATCTCCTTCTTACTTAACCACACCCATTCCGGTGGTGGGCCCAGTACAATATTTATACCTGGTTCTTTCACACTACGACCAGAACAGCTACATTCGTGCCAAACTTATCAGACATGAGCGTGCCGACTATGGCAAGCAGTTCAGTATAGAGGACGCAGCTTCGTCATTTGAATTGGCGCAGCTTAATGTAATTGGCAAGGACCTCGGGATAGCCGAGAAACGGAAGTTTCACACTTATTTCATTGATTACCAGATCTCTAAATAAGAATGTATAGATTAAGGACTTCGATTTGGACTACGCTCTCGATTATCATCACGATGCCTCCTATGTTCGTGACGACTTCTGTGTTTTCGCTCACCACTGCTCTTGTGGTCACGATGACGGTGGCGTCTTTTATCTTTACTTTCGATATAAGCAGCCATGGGGTCTTTGAATTCATCGTCGTCCTTCATGTCGTTCGTAGGCTCGGTCTTGTCCACTTTATCGTATTCGAGTAATTTTATGTCCTGTTTCTCTTCAATTTGCTTAGCTTCCTCATAGTGTACTTTGAAATCGTCTTCATTCTGTCCCTCTCGCAATTTGTAGTAGACATGGTCCACCTTTATTCTCTTGTCCCATACCTTAATGCCATTGAAGTTGTCAATCGCGAGAACACAAGATCGGAAATCTTCATATTTGAGGTAGCAGAACCCACGAGACTTGCCTGTTTCTCGATCTCGTATCAAATTCAAGTGGGTAGGGTTACCGTACTGGGAGAATATTGCTAGAATGTCTTTTTCTTCAAGCTCTATTGGAAGATAACCCACATATATATAGGATGTGTCACTATAGTCAGCATGCCAGGAAGCCGAGTCACTAACATTGTTTTCTAACTCCCGCTTATTTATGTCGATTATCTTCTGTATGGCCGCCATCAACTTGTCGATACTTTACTGCTTCAGTCTTGTGGGGAGCCCAGGAGACTGTATGCAGTAGCGATGAGTTGAAAAAATTCCGATGAGGTCGCAGACTCGATAGTGCAAAGTTCGAGATGGCTAGGAAGAACTCTGTGTCCAGCACGAAAGTCAAGCGTAAGAGACAAGAAGAGTCACCTGAAGCATCTGATTCTGAAGATATCGATGTAAATGGTCTCATTGACGATGAAGCTAGCGAGGCATCTGAAGATGAGTCAAGTGAACTTGAGCAAGACGGGGCTAAATCAAACGAATCTGAAAGCGATTCGGAAGCTGAACTCAACGGCTTGTTAGGAGAAGAGGAGGACATCAGTGAGATAGATTCAGAGGACTTTTCCGAACCCGAAGACGATTCCAACAGCATTACTGATAGATTAACCAATGTGAAAATCAGAACGCTGTCGCAAAGCTCAGATGGAGCAGTTCCAGGATTGTACGCAGATGGAACGGAGAGAATAATCAAGCCTGAAATTGAGCCTGTTTATGACAGCGATGACAGTGATAATGAAAACTACAATACAATTGGGAACATACCTATTTCTGCATATGAAGAAATGCCCCATATTGGTTACGATATCAACGGTAAAAGAATCATGCGCCCTGCTAGAGGCTCTGCCTTGGACCAATTATTGGAGTCAATTGATCTTCCTGAAGGCTGGACCGGTCTTCTCGATCAAAACACTGGTGCGTCTTTGAAACTCACAGACGAAGAGTTGGAACTTATCCGCAAGATACAGCATAACGAGAACACAGATGAGAACATAAATCCTTATGAGCGAACAATAGAATGGTTCACTTCTAAGACTGAGGTTATGCCTCTTACTGCAGTTCCAGAACCCAAGAGACGATTCATTCCTTCAAAACATGAAGCCAAGCGTATCATGAAGATCGTAAGAGCCATCAGAGATGGAAGAATCGTTCCCCCGGAAAAGAGAAAAGAGCAGCAAGACGAAGATCAGTACAACTTTGATTTGTGGGACGACAGTAAAGACGAGCCAAATGATCATATCATGAATTTGAGAGCTCCAAAGCTCCCTCCACCCACCAACGAAGAGTCATACAACCCTCCTGAGGAGTACTTGATGACTGAGGAAGAAAGAAAACAGTGGGAAGAGACGGAACCTTCGGAAAGAGAGACCAATTTCGTTCCACAGAAGTACGGATCGCTTAGAAAGGTCCCTGCCTATCAAGAAAACTTGAGAGAAAGATTCGAGAGAAGTTTAGACTTGTACTTGGCTCCACGTGTTCGTCACAATAAGTTGAACATTGATCCTGACTCTTTGATTCCTGACTTGCCATCACCGAAAGACTTGAGACCATTCCCTATCAAGTGTTCGACAATTTTCCAGGGCCATTCTGGAAGAGTCAGAACCATCTCGATTGACCCACTGGGATTGTGGCTTGCCACTGGTGGTGATGACGGTACGGTTCGCGTGTGGGAAATACTTACCGGCCGACAAGTGTACCATTGTGATCTTGTGGACAAGAAGAAGGACGATGATAACATCGACAGTATCGAATGGAATCCCGATTCGACAGTGGGAATATTAGCAGTTGCCGCTGGTGAGTGTGTTTACTTGATAGTGCCTACTATCTTGGGCTACGAAATCGAGAACGCCGGAAGACTGAAGATAGAGGCAGGTTGGGGTTATGATACATTTGGTAACAAAAACAAGCGTGGAGATATTAACGTTGAAGGTGATGAGGAGACAGCAAGCGCTAGCGAACCCAAAAAAGAGGTTGCCAAGTGGTTGACTCCAATGGATGCCCAGACTCAACAAGGAGTTGCGGCCATAATACAATGCAGAAAGGCAGTGAAGAATGTTTCGTGGCATCGTAAGGGAGACTACTTTGTTACTGTCTCCCCTGATAGCGGAAACACATCGGTGTTGATTCACCAGCTTTCCAAGCATTTATCACAGTCGCCTTTCCGTAAGTCGAAGGGTATTCTCGTTGATGCTAAGTTCCATCCTTTCAAGCCACAACTCTTTGTCGCTTCGCAAAGAAGCATAAAGATTTACGATTTGTCACAACAGGTCTTGACCAAGCGGTTGATGCCTGGTGCTCGCTATTTATCAGGCATTGATATCCATCCAAGAGGTGACCATCTTTTGGCATCCTCTTATGACAAGAGAGTTTTATGGCATGACTTGGACTTGTCCAATACTCCATACAAGACGTTGAGATACCACGAGAAAGCGGTCAGAAATATTAAGTTCCACAAGGGACGTTTGCCTTTATTTGCATCAGCATCTGACGATGGCAGTATCCATGTGTTCCACGGAACTGTGTACGATGACTTGATGACCAACCCATTGTTGGTTCCATTGAAGAAGTTGACGGGCCACAAGGTTGTGCATAGCTTGGGTGTATTAGACTTGGTATGGCACCCCAAAGAAGCATGGTTGTTCACGGCAGGAGCAGACGGAACTGCTCGGTTGTGGACTACATAAAGTAATATTCTACGATATAATAAATGTCCTAGCATGTATTTATGCCATTAGGGTAGTAGACGAAACTGATAAGAAGTCCGTCAGAGTATTTCGAGGTGAACAAAGCCTTTGGTGTGGCTTTGAACAAGTCCCGAAACATTATCTTGATATTATCAACTACTCCAGAGTTTTCTTCATGCATAACCCAATCGAAATGTTTCCAGTCAAGCACACCTTCGTGACAAAATCGAATGGGAGTAGGATACTTCAGCAATTGCTCTTTGGAGATGTCTGCCGTGAACAAGTGGACACCTCCTCTGTCTTCACCGTCAACATGCCACGTTAAAACGCCTCTATCTACGTACGAATCCACCTTCAAACCAGTTTCTTCTTGCGTTTCACGAGTTATACATTCCAATGGAGTTTCGTTAGCGTCCAATTTTCCTCCAACTCCGTTCCACCGTCCCATCCAAGGCAGTTTCTCTCGATTCAACAAGAGCACCTGGTTGGTTTCCTGACATCGGATGAACCCAAGAGTATACTTCTGATGCGACATGAAAACGATTCGAGCGCGAATCGTGAAGAGTACCCTAAGGGTTAAGTGAGCGAATCCATTCAAGTAGGGCAGCAACGTGTGGGACTGAACGGCATCGCGTCAATTCCTCGATGTGTTCTGGTTTCTCAAAACTATCAAGATCCTTGTCTAAAAAAGTAAATGCAATTGCACTTCGAATAAGACCCTGGTCCCTTTGTGAAAAACCTTCTAAATCCCAGCTGAAAATGGCCGCAGATGCCAAAACTGACGCAGCAGATACATACGGTGGTACTCTACCCCAGCCGATTCCAAAAGCAGGCACAAATACTGTGGAAATGGTCGGTGATATATTTTTCGCAGCCACTAGTGCGTTCCAAGTGGTGTCGAAAACGAGTTGCCTGGCATGATCTGGAGCAATAGGATGTGGCACTGTCATGGTTGGTGCCAAAACAAGATAGTCGAATGGCGGATCAGCGGCCAAAGTGGCCAAATCAATGGCAGCAGCACTGCCTAATGGAACATACCCATTGTGCGACGACAACCGCAGTTGTACCTCCTTCTGCAAGTAGGCCGGACAGCCAATGCATTCTAGAATCAGCTTATCGATTCCAGCGCCCATATAGCCAACCGAGTTGGCCGGCGAAACTACAACCGATGGCCGAACGAGGGAATGATCTTGCAATGCCGTTTGTATTGGCGCACTAACTACAGAAAAAGTGTCAATCTGCGGCGGTAGGTTCGACCGCATAAACAGACCCCACGCCGCATCGGTACCCACAAATACGACGTGGGTCATACTTGTACAGAGGTTGCGTGACACTGGCAAAATAGCTGACTACAAACCCCACTTGGCCCAATCAGCGGCCGCATTGTGGAGCCAATCGCCGGTAGTGCACACAGACTGAGCCAGGGTGATCCTGCAGAATGGCACGATACAAACCCCATGTAAAATGCAGTGGGACCATCTGGGACCGTCGGCAGGTGCACAATACACGTCTCGGTTGCCCTGGCTGCCCTCGACGGGCCCACATTCTTGCTGCCGGCAAAAATTAGCCACACACCCCGACACCCTCCTCGTGGTGTTACCCGGCGCAGGTACCCCAACAATAAATATCCGCCGCGACTCCACAAATCATCAAACAACAAATGGCACCACCAGCATTCTCAGACATCCAAAAGTCTTCCAACGACTTGTTGACCCGTGACTTCTTCCACTTGGCTCCCGCAGCCATTGATGTGAAAACCGTTGCTCCTAACGGTGTTGGTTTCACCGTCAAGGGAAAGACCAACGCCTCCAACGCCATTGCCGCTTCCGTCGAGGCCAAGTACGCCGACAAATCCACTGGCTTGACCTTGACCCAGGCTTGGAACAACGCCAATGCCTTGGACACCAAGATTGAGTTGTCCGAGTTGTTGACTCCCGGTCTCAAGGGTGAGTTGGTGACTTCCGTTGTTCCAAACGGAGCTAGAAACGCCAAGTTGAACTTCTTCTACCAGCAAAACCAGGTCAATGCCCGTTTGTTCTTCGACTTGTTGAAGGGTCCCATCGCCACTGCTGATTTGGCTGTGGCTCATGACGGTTTCACCGCCGGTGCCGAGTTGGGTTACGACATCAACGACGCCAAGGTGAACAAGTACTCGGTTGGTGTTGGCTACGCCCACCCTCTCTACAACGTGGCTGCTACCGCCACCTCCAACTTGTCGGTGTTCACTGCCTCTTACTACCACAAGGTGTCTCCTCTCGTTGAGGCTGGCGCCAAGGCTACTTGGGACTCTGTCAAGGCTTCCAACGTCAACGTTGAGTTCGCCACCAAGTACAAGTTGGACTCTACTGCTTTCGTGAAGGCTAAGATTGCCGACTCCGGTTTGGCTGCTTTGTCCTACTCGCAACAATTGAGACCAGGCGTCACCTTGGGCTTGGGTGCTTCTTTCGATGCTCTTAAGTTAGCCGAGCCTGTCCACAAGTTGGGTTTCTCCTTGTCTTTCTCCTCTTAAGAATCTTAGCTAGGAATGACATGATTAATCGATAGCTTGTATTCACTACATAGTTACATCCACACACCACATGGCACTGCATTTCATTTCTGTATCTACTGTCTCGTCAAAAATGCCTGAGCCATCGGTGCTACAAATTTCCAGGCCGTACTTTGCTCCTGCTGAGCTTTCCTATCTACACTCAAAGACCATCCCCGATGAGAAAAAACTCATTTACAACCAAAGAAAGCATCAGGTGTTTCAATTTCTCTTCCAGATTGTTCGCCAGATAAAGTTTCCTCTCCGAGTTCTTAGCACTGCCATGAACTATTTTCAGCGGTTTTATCTTTTTAACTTGTTCCAGGAGATGAATGATGTTGACAGCGAAGACTTAGAAAAAGATCCTTTCACTGTAGCATTGACGGCATTATTTTTGGCATCGAAAAACGAAGACTGTATCAAAAAACTCAGAGATATTCAGGCAGTCGCCAACAAACTTCGAGAGATAGACGAAAACCGTAAGTTGGTGCTCAAAGACAGCGCTACTGCATACGTTGATGCCCAGCGTAAAGCAATCATGTCCATCGAATACAAACTTCTTCAAACAATCAAGTTCGACTTCATCAACGGCTCTAATATCCCTTCCCTAGACCAACTTGTGGTGATTTTCTGCAAACAGCTCGACATAGATTACAAGTTTACGTTCCACTGCTGGCTAGTAAGCTTCGACATCATGTCGACTCCATCATGCCTCATGATCTCTCCACATTGCATGGCTATGGCTATTGTCATCGTCACGCTTAATTTACGTCCTAAAGAATTGATAACAAAGTTTACGACCGATGTCCATGATCCAGAATACTTGAGTAAAATACTCGAACAAATAGACTGCTACGGGGACTTCAGATGTCCCGAGACATTGGTCAATGAAGCAATAATTTATATTCTCGACTATTATGTTCATCAGATGAACTTTTCGATTTTGAATGAGTTCATGCCACCAATCGACACAGAAACAGGAAAGGAGCAAATTTTTAAATTCATGAACTTGAAATCAAAATTCAATGATCTCAAAGTGCTCTCAGAACGTTCGTGCAGCACAACGGCACTTCTCAAGCAGGATGAATACCTAGAGGTATGGGATTATAATATCAGTCTCAAAGGATCAAGCCGTTTCATGTTAGGAAACAAGAGACGCCGGTTTGAAACTGAGATTCGTGCTGAACTCGCATCTTCTAACGAAACCAGTTCAACTGTCCTGTAATTTATAACTGACCAGGGTACCGACTTCATGTATAGCTGTGCTAAATGACTTAAAATTGACTGACTCCACGTTCTCTCCGAGAACAAATCTTCCATCACCGTCGGTATCACACCACTCTTTTGGAATCGACCTGGCATCATGGTTGGGATCTGTATACACGAGTACATTGAATGTATAATCGTCATTGCTCAAGATTGGAAGATATGAGACCAGTGTAGTTATCTGTCGAATGATGGCTTGTATCTCTTTCTGCACGTCTTCCTTGGGCTTACTGACATTTGTTGTTTCACCATCAAGCACTTGAAGTTTGAATTCCCATCTTTCAACAACATCAGCGGAGGACTTGGCTACAAGCACCACTACCAATTTAAGTAGTTTCTTTCCATACAACCACTTTTTGACGTGTGTCATGATTCTGTTTATATAGTCTTGAACCTCATCATCGGCAGTTATCAATAACGGTAAGTCGTACTTTCGAACTGTTTTGAAGTCTTCCGGGGGGTATATGCCTCTTTGGAACAAAATGCTATTGATGGCGAACTCAAAGTAATCAGCAACAACCTTTGAAGACCCTTTGAGTGCCAATTTTGGAATGTCAGACATGACAATACACCGCGAAATTCTCAAACTTTATCTGATCAGTACTAAATATGGTGAGTAGGAATAAAAATTATACACGTAAGAGAAGCGCTAACATAGCAACACGGTGTCAAAAGAGTCAGTCTCACAGAACAAGCACGCAGAGATAAAATCGAGAGGGACAAATTGAAGATAAGTGTTTACAGGGACGAATGCAAGAGAGTATTGGATAAGAAAGAGAAGGGAGATTTTCATGTGGATAGTTTACATGAAACGACAGACATCTTGTTGAAGAACCCAGAGTTCTATACCATCTGGAACTACAGACGTGACATTCTTCTGACCTTGATAGAGGCGGGGAAGATACAAAAAAAAGACTCTTTAGAAGATGACTTAAAGTTGGTGGTTGCGTTGCTTAAAAGATTTCCCAAATGTTACTGGATATGGAACCATAGAATGTGGTGCTTAGCTGAATTGCAGCAATCAAGTGAAGCAAACTGGGATGTTGAATTAGCCATTGTTTCAAAGTTCCTTGACCTTGATAGTCGCAACTTTCATGGCTGGCAATACCGTCGTTTTGTTGTTAATAACAAAGAAGAAGATACTTTGCTCAAATCTTCCGAGTCAAGTGTTCTGGGACAGAAAGAAGCAAGAGGGTTACTTCGTATTAACGTTGAGGAGTTCAAGTTCACTACTTCTAAGATTAATAAGAACATATCCAACTTCTCAGCGTGGCATAATCGAACCAAACTTATTCCAAAAATCTACGAATTGTTCCATGAAATTAATAACACTGACGACTACGATGACATTAAGCATATTTTTGCAAACCCGCATACCATATTGGAGCACGAATTGGAACTTGTAAAGATTGGTATGTTTATGGATGCCGACGACACATCGGTTTGGCTCTATTTACAATGGCTCATCACCAATCCTTTCTTTGTCAATGATTTGCGTAAAGTTTCAAAGACACGATATGCCGAGGTTCTTGAGTCACAATTAGCAGTAGTGGAAGAACTCAACGAACTTGAACGTGATGATCATCCAAAAAATTGGGACCATCGGTGGTGCTTACGGTGTATTTTGCTTATTAAGAGTCTAGTTCGTGAAGAAAATTCGGAAACAAATATTTTGGATGATGACTCTCGAAAAATGCTTCAATCTCTCACCGAAATTGATCCTCTCAGAAAGTCTCGTTATTTGGACCAGCTCCAGGGTACAGGATCCTCATCAAGCCTTGCATTCTAAAATTGCAGCCATTAATTTTATGCAGTACCTCATCTTATTTTCCTCACTTGAAAAATTACTGATAACCAGAATGGGACAGAAACCTAGGGGAAGACGTGCTCCTAAAAGAGAAACACGGGAGGCAAAGGTCCAAGATGAGGTTTTGAGTGATGAGGAGGGGGATACTCCTTCGAGCAACAACACTACTCCTTTCTTTGGGCTTGTTGACTCAAGTGAAATCGAATACTTTAAGCTGGCTGAATCTACATTGAATGTCACTAGCTTTGATTCACCAGAAGAGAGATCTATTTTCATTAATTCAGTCCTTGATGAAGCGCAAGGAAAAGAATTGAAACTCGTCACCAACCAAATATGTTCCAAGTTGATGGAACGAATAATCCTCTATGGTGATGATGAACATCTCGTTTCAATCTTCTGGCTGTTCACTAATCATTTTGTCTCTCTCGCACATCATAAATACTCTTCTCACGTTTTGGAGACGTTATTGGTTAGAGTTGCCGGCCTCATTGAAAAGGAATTGGCGAAGTCTGGAGACTCTGTGGACGATGAAACTTCTATAGAGCATCTTTTCATTGCCATGATGCAAGAGTTCTACCCACGCATAAAGGAAATGATCACTCATCAGTATGCATCGCATGTACTTCGAATGCTCATTCTTATCTTGGCCAGCAAGAAACTTCCATCAGCATTGACTGCCAATTCGACATTGAGATCTAAAAAATCAAAAATCGCAAGAAAAATGATCGAAATCAAAGATAATGAAGATTTTGACCGTTCGTTTGAAACACCGCCCTCGTTTAAGGTAGAACTCAAAAATGTTTGTGAGGCTGTCAGTGACAAGCAGGGAATGAAGCAGATGCGTGAGCTTTCAATCCACAAAATTGCATCGCCTGTCATTCAACTTATCATACAGGTCGAGGGTTTAGTAGACAAGGAGAGAACTGTTTGGCATTTGGTATTTCTTCCTGAACAGCATGCCGAAGATTCACATGAGGAAGCTTTTGTCGAGCATCTTCTCTCAGATTCAGTTGGCTCTCATTTCTTCGAAGCCATCATCAAGAATGGTGGTGCACGTCCCAAGTACATTGAGCGCTTGTATAAGCTCTACATGAAGAATCGTATCATGAAATTAGCAAGAAGATCCACGACGGGTGTGTACATTGTCCAAGCATTGATGTTCAAACTCAAGCCAGTTGAGGTTGAGTTCATTTTAGACGAGTTGATTCCCGAGCTTTCAAACCTAATATCAATAACTGGGAACCAAAACATTGACCTTGGAAGATCCGTAATTGATGCTTCAATCAGCCGTTCCAATTACAGAAGAGATGATATCATTGGACAACTATTGTTGAAGTTTGCACCAAAATTCAAACCCGAATATCCTTCCCAAAATGACTCTTCAGAGGTATTAGAGAACACTCTCTGTCTTGCTCTGTCTACTTTAGGGAATACAAGAGACGACTGGCCAACCGCAGAAGAGCGTAGAAATGCATTGTTTTTGGAGAAATTGATTGATTATGATGTCTCTTTCTTGCTTGCAGTATGGACCAGTTTTCTCAGTATGCCTAAAGAAAGGTTCTTGCAAATGTGCTATCACGGTGTGTTCTCTCATGTTGTCGAACACGCTTTGGTTTTAGTCCCTGTAAGTGTTGGAGAATCAAAGCAAATTAATATTCTCAGAAAGCGATTGCTCAATCTTTTCCAAGGTGAAATTGTTAATTTGGCATGCAATGCCTATGGATCGCACATTGTTGATAAACTTTGGACTTTCACAGCGTTGATGAAGATGTACAAGGAACGTTTTGCAACCGAACTAAATTCCGATTCTCATAAAGTCAAAGATAGTACTTATGGTCGTTTGGTGTGGAAGAATTGGTCTATGGAACTTTTCGTGCGTAAAAAGTATGACTGGAGTCAATTGATTAAAGTGCAAGAAGAGGAGTACTATGACGGCGGAGATGCTGAATCACAAAGATCAAAAAAGCCGATTGAGTTAAAGATGGAGGAGTTGGCGAAGAAAAATGCCGAAAGTGGCCCGCCGGGAAACGCCAATAACGAAAGAATTAAAAGGCAACGTATACATTAAACGGTCTTTCTATGGTTACATATACATATTTACAAGTAATATCAGGACTGAGAGCAATCAAAGCTGCGTTTTGATGTAATATTTCGCCAAAATGTCACTCTCAACTGATGATGGACTTTCCACTACAGGATCAACACCCGATTGGTTCTTTGGGAATGCAATTACGTCCCGAATAGACTCACTTTTGACTAACATGGCGCAAAGTCTATCGAATCCTAGAGCTAATCCAGCATGAGGAGGACATCCGAAAGATAAGGCTTCTAGCAAATGACCAAAGAGCATTTCATAATTCTCTATTTTGAGCACCTCCTCAAAGATAAACCTCTGGACTTCAGGATTGTGAATTCTTCTTGATCCTCCACCCACTTCAACTCCATTGATCACTAAATCGTAGTGCTCACCATGAACTTTGTATGGGTCGGACTGCAAAAGGAAATAATCATCGGGCTTTGCCATAGTGAATGGATGATGAGTTGATTCTCTATGGCTCCAGTTGTATGATGGATATTCATCATTACTCCCACTATTTTCTTCCTCAGGAGAAAATAGTGGGAAGTCGTTCACCCAGCATGAAACGTAGATATCATCAGGCTGCTTTTTAAGCGTTCCAGATTTTTCAACTACCATTCTCTTCCATTTATCAGGATATTCTTTCATGGCTAATTGCCTGAATCTACCTAGAGGGGTTGGATTTTCATAAGGATGTTCACTTCTGTTGCTTACAGCAATGATATCGCCCTCTTCTAAGTTCAACGTTTTATGCAACCATTCCTCATCAAAGGTTTCTTTAAGTCTCAACTTCTTGTTATCCACAAGTGACTGGAACCAAGTCGAAGTATTTGATGCATCAATGGCAATGACTGTAGGAGCTCGACGAGTATAGTTTTCAGGATTCTTTATGACCTCTGGTATGCTGCTCAGCTCTCCATTTTCAAAGGCTTTTTTTAAAACGCAAGCCTCGATTATATCGAATTCTCCTGTTCCATCTCCGTTTACAAAATGTGACGAAAGATCCACAAACTTTAACGACGATCTTAAATCAGGTTTATCTATACCATAGTTTTTCAATGCATCCTCATACAGTAATTTGGCCATATTAGGATAAGTGTGGTCGTGAGGAACTGCCATAAGTAAGCCATCCGCATTCAAGGTGTACAATGACTTTGGGGAAATATTTGTGAATATACCAAGGATGATATCTTCAACAACACGCAAGACTTGATCGGTGCTACTAATGAAGCTCATTTCAAGATCAACTTGAGTGAATTCTGGCTGCCTGTCAGACCTCAAATCCTCGTCACGAAAACATTTTGCAAGTTGGTAGTACCTCGTGAAACCTGAACTCATTAAAATTTGTTTGTACTGCTGGGGCGACTGAGGAAGGGCATAAAATTTCTTGGGACTCCTTGTTGGCACCAAAAACTCACGAGCTCCTTCAGGGGTGGATTTGAATAGCATTGGCGTCTCAATTTCGGTGAAATCGTGTTTTTCACCTAATACCTGTCGCACTGAGGCAGCCACTTTTGATCTTAGCTTCAAATTTCTTTGGTACATATGAGTCCTGAGTTGTAAGAATCTGTAGTGGGGTGGCAATTTACTAGGGTCTCCATGCTTGAGTTTGTCTAAACGAGCAGCCTCTTCGTGGGAATGATTGAGAAGTTGCAACTCGGAAACCAAAAGTTCCCACTTACGAGGCTCACCGGGGACAAGTTTTTTCAACTGTACGCTCCCGCTCACACATATAGAGTCTTCTGTGGTAACAGACTTTATGGTATCAAAGGCATGCGATGGGGTTCTACCTGGAAGCATGATTAATTGGACCATATCTCCATTGGAATCACGCAATTCTGCAAAGCTGATTTTCGAGCGTATCCTCGGTACTCTATTGATATGTCCGTGAAGCGTTATGCTTTTCGACTTCTCTAGATAGTTCTCTAAATTGTCATTAACGTCTCTCACATGGTTGGTCGCATTTGGAAAATTGAATTGCGGGAGAATAGTTGATGCTGGAGGAAGTGGTATTCTTAAAGTTTTAGTACTAACGAAATACCTCACACATTGCCGAGCAGATATGGTATTTCGACTCAAAATACTAGAAATCAATCGTATTAGCATGCAAGGTGTGTCCTAGGAGCAGATGTTCCTAGCCGATGCGGGTGTGCGTGTGTGCCGGAAAACCACGTCTTTGACCATTGCTGCAGCCATATTGGGGCTTTGCAGGTACAACGTCCAATTTTTTACAATTATATCTTCTAAGCATTGTGGTCCACTCCCTATGTTCTGATTGCTTTTAAATTTTCCTGATGATTCCAGTTCCATCATTTCGCCGTACTAAATCCCTTCTATTTCTAGTCGGGTTGGCCAGCTTAGTGATCTCGCTTCCGTTCATTTTATTTTATGACCATGAAAAGGCTAAGTCTATGTTTTACTCATCGGAAGTATACCGAAATATCGGCCAGCGTCTCGATCCCCTCCTATATACGAGTGAAACTTTCCGACAAGTCGGCTGGCATCTTGAGAGAGGGAATGTGAAGTTCCAATTTACCAACCCAGGGGACATGAGCGGATCTCCCGAAGAAGTTTGTAAAAAGAACAATGCTATTTATGCTGAAGAATTAGCCAAAGAAATCAGTGAACCTAAAGACATCGATCTTTCTGATTTGCGAGCTCCAACAAAGGAGGAACTCCCTCAGTACAAACGAGCTAATGCTACTATTCTTGCACTCGTACGGAATAGTGAGGTATCCGGCATTCGAAAAACCATACGGAGCCTTGAACAATCTTTCAATTCCAAGTACCGATATCCTTATACATTCTTGAACGATCAACCATTTTCTCAAAGATTTAAAGACAAAATGGCACTCTTGACAGATGCACCTTTGAACTTTGTCGTAATTCCCCCGGAATTATGGGACAAACCAGAATTTATAGACGAGGCAAAGGAACTGCAAGCGATGGACATCATGGAAGAGCACAATGTTGCCTATGCCAAAAAGACTTCTTACCACAACATGTGTCGATTCTATCTGGGCAACTTTTTTAATGTGCCTGAGCTCCAACAATACAAGTATTACTGGCGTATAGAGCCATCAGTCAAATTTTTCACAGATGTCCAGTATGATGTGTTCAAGTACATGGAGAGGGCCAAAAAAATATACGGATTCACGGTGAGCCTTTACGATATCGACGAAACAGTTGCTTCATTATGGCCTGAAACATTGAACTTTTTGAATCAGGATGATAATTACCAATATGTCAACAAAGACGGAGCTCACCAGTGGTTGCTAGAAAATAAGCAGAACCCCCAAAAAAATGATATTGCTCAAGGCTATTCGACTTGTCATTTTTGGTCAAATTTCGAAATCGGGGATATGGATTTTTTCCGATCAGAAGCATACACCAATTGGTTTAACCACCTTGATTCTACTGGTAAATTCTATTACGAACGATGGGGAGATGCACCCGTCCATTCAGTGGGATTGGCACTCTTTGCCAATAAAAAGGATATCCATTGGTTTCGAGATCTTGGCTATGAGCACGATCCATATATGAATTGCCCCAAGAGTCGACTTACATCGCATTGTAAGCCAGGAAAATTCAGCCGTTGGGAACACCTTGCTGACCAGAACTGTATGGCTAGTTGGTTCCGGTTGCTGATGGGAGGTGAAGATACTACTTACTTTGAGTAATGAAAAAATTATAGATTTTTGTAATGATTGAACATTTTGAAACATGCATATAAGATGACAGCCAATATACCAGGATCAACTACTTGCTACGCCGACGACTCTTTTTCTTGTACTCTTCAACTTTCTCGTCCATCATTTGGCCGATCTTGATGTACACTGGGTCATCTCTGATTCGACAACACCACCCTCCCAAATGGGGATAAAGTTTGTACAAGTCATCAGTGATACCAATACATTCTTTCACACCACCAGGGTTGTCAAAAACGTTTTCATAAATAGGGAAAGAGAGCATGATGTCAGCAGCACTCAAACGATCACCAACGAAGTATCCAGAGCCATTTTTCTTCAATTCGCCTTCTAGGAAATCAAAACTAAGGTACCATTCATGCAAATAATAACCATTGTTAAGCCCACGAGTCACCAACTTTGCAAGCGTCTGAAACCCAAATGGTGCAATCTTTTTCGCAACCGAGTTGATAAGAAGAGTAATCAAAAGTCCTTGCAAAGTACCTTCTGCATAGTGCAAATAGTAATCGACTTTGAGCTGTTCACGAGGATCCACTGGAGTAAGAATGTTTGCGTGGTCATAGTTCTTCAACAAATATTGGAAAATCAACCCGGTTTCAACCAACTTGAGCGGAGGAGAACCGTCACCAAATATCACTTCTAGCACAGGTGCTTTGCCAAGCGGATGCGCCTTGAACAATTCCGGAGGTCCACGCCACGTTCCTGGATGTCTGAGGTAGATTTTAACCTCATACTCCAAATCTAAGACCTCCATCAACCAAATTACTCTTTGTGCTCTTGATTCATTGAGCCTTCATGTTAGCTAACAAGTGGTGTATGAATGGAATATCGTACTTACCAATGAAGAATAAACTTGTCACCATGGTCACCTGCTCCCATTATTGATAAAGAAACTTTGTTCAGTCAAGTAGATTAATCTTCATAAGGTGGGGAAAAATTCCTAATCGGGAAATCGATTTGGCCCTGTTATGCATACCGTAAAATAAGAAGCTGTACACCCTGACAGTGTGGAATGTAAGGTTGCGCCGCTTTGACTACCGTAAACGTTTGCAGACAAAAGCTTATTGCAACGAATACGCTTACTAAATCAACTTTGGCGAGAGACCGAAGTTCCGTGCTGCAAAATATTTTTTATACATTAGATTCATATCATACATATCTTATACAACTCTTTTGCAATTATAATTTTGAAACAATATCGTTAGCTTTGATTAACATTGGCTCCTTGTTCATTCTGTCAGCCCAAGCACAAATGTTAGGATAGAGCTTCCGCAAATCGAAGTCTTCTCCGGCAAAACTCTTAACTCTGTCTTCGTTGTTAGTCAAGTTTTGGATCAAAGGAAACTCAAAAATTATATCAGCACCAGTTAACTTGTTGCCAACAAAAAACGGAGTCTTGTTTTCAGCCAAGTGGTTATCCAAGAACCGGAGATTTTTCAAAAGTTCAGTCTTATAGAAGGCGTTATTGATTTCTTTCATGATGTAGCGGACAAGGAAACGAACAGGTAACGGAGCCCTTTGAGCAGCAGTTGTAGTCACCAACAATCCCACTAAATGTGGTTGTAAGCTACCTTCACAGTAGTGCAAGAAGTAATCAACCTGCTCCTGCTCTTCCTCTGTTTCTGGAACAAACTTTTTGGAGGTATCAAAATTCTTGATCAAGTAGTCAATGATATGTCCAGTTTCAGCGATTTTTTTGCTCTTGCCATTAGATATAATTTCAATTACTGGAGACTTTCCCAATGGATGAACGTCGTCCAATTCCGGTGGTGCTCGGAAGTCCTTTGTTCTCTTGTAGATCTTGAGTTCATAGTCGACCTTCAATTCTTCAAGTAACCATAAGATTCTATGGGACCTCGAATGAGAAAGCCTAGGTTAGTACACAGTTATCTCCCAGCAGCTAAGAATTAACATACCAGTGCAAAATAATTTTGTCTCCCATGATTTGTGGTATTGGAAGAGAGATACCTGCTGTTTTATATCACCCAGCAGTCACATGATATTATTGTACGTTGCTGCTGCGAGCGTATATCTCTCAGCCGATGGTTGCAGCAGATCGCTATGAACTATACGAGAGTGGCTGTGCCGTCCGTAATATTCGTTAGGGAGTACCAGATAGTTCCATACACGAAGGCTGCATAGTGAGTTAAACGATACTAGGGGCGTATTATGCGTTTGTTGCTACATGGTATGGTGCGGCTGAACAGTTTAAACGGCTGCGTCACCTCGTCCAGAAATCGCAGTTGGAGTGAAAAAAAACAAACAGCAGCTTTCGAGTCCGTCCATCACTTACTTCTATCACGATAATCTTGCCTTGCTAGTGTATCTCTTTCATAGTGACAATCTGGGGTAATCCGAACATGCAGTACATCATCGCGGGCTGATTTTTCAAATACTGCGAAGACCTTCAAGAGACGAAGATGACTACTGAGGAAAAGTCATCAACTTCTGGAGTTCAAACACAACCACACATTAAGGCGTTAGTGCTAGATGCCGGCCCTCTTATAACTCAACCTGCATCCTCCTTGCAGCAACATGCAGCCACTTTTTTCACTACTCCCGGAGTCCATGGAGAGCTTAAGGACGAAGCCGTTCGTCAACAATTGATGTTATGGGGTAATAAGTTGCAAATCAGACACCCCAAGCCTGAGTATATCAAGCAAGTGGTTGCATTCTCGAAACTTACGGGAGATCATGCCGTATTATCGCTTAATGATTTACATATAATAGCTTTGGCGTATGAGCTTGAAGTCGAGTACAACAATGGGGATTGGAGATTGAGGAAGTACCCTGGGGCACCCTTACAAGGTAAAAGGAAAGTAGAGAGCACCGAACAGCCGAAAGAGACAAAGAAGGAGGAAGTTGAAAAAAAAGAGGAAGGTTCTCCCCAACCTGAAGTCTCAGAAAAAAGTGAAAAGCCAAAGAAGCCCAGAAGGCGAGGCGGAAAGAAACAGAGAGCCAAGAGAGAAGCAGAAATGCAAAAAGAATTGAATGCTGCTGAAAATGACGAGGCCGAAGTACCCATTATTGCTTCTGTATCAGAGCAGTCAGAACCTAAAGAGGTCAGCGAAGAATACGACGAGGATGAAGATGATGGCGATTGGATCACCCCCGAAAATCTAGTCCAAGAAATGTTGAAGGATAACAACGAGCAAATGAAAGAGACATCCGGGAACAAACCGGCACCATTTATCAAAGTTGCACTTGCAACTGGAGATTTTGCATGTCAGAATGTTGCCATGCAAGTGGGCTTGAATTTGATGAACGCTATGTCCGGAAGACAAATCAAGCGTGTACGTAACTACATGTACCGATGTCATGCCTGTTTCAGGTTGACACCGATTCCCAAGGATGGACGTCCAAAACATTTTTGTCCCAAGTGTGGAGGCAATACATTGTTGAGATGTGCTGTTTCCATTGACAACGAAACTGGTAAAGTGACACCACACTTAAAGGCCAACTTCCAGTGGATCAATAGGGGCAATAAGTTCTCGTTACCATCGCCACTATCTAAGAACCAGCAAAAACTACAAGGTAATGGTGGTTATCAACACAACAAGCAAAACCGTCATAAGTCATTACAGAACCCACTTTTACTCCGTGAGGACCAAAAGGAGTACCAGCAAGCATTGAAAGACGATGAATGGCAACGTCGTCAAAACGAAAAGATGCTCCAAGAGTGGATAGGAGGAGGAAGTGCCGATAATTACATGTCCCCATTCACCACCCAACAGACCATACGTCCACTGGGTGTCCAGGTTGGGCGGGGAAGATACGTCAATTCGTCTCGAAGGAGGAAGTAGATGTCTATACAATACAATAGCTAACAATTGTAGCTGGTGCTATTAATGCCATACATCGATCGGAGCTGGACACGTGATCGCGCTCTAGTGAATGTGGCAGTGATTGAAAGTCCGTACAGCAATACATGTCTACTGGTCAATCCACCAGTCAGGCTGCTGCATTAGCTGCATTTAAGAACACCAATGCCACCTCCAAGTTCGATGCCAACCTGACAAAATTACAACAACTGCCTGAACGAAATGTCAGGCGAAATCCGTCTGGCAGACTGATGGCTGCGACACAAAAGAACACTACAACAGCCAATGCTGTTAGTCGTCTGCCCCAGAAACCCAAGGTGAAGCCCCAGTTATCCATTGTAACATCTGGTCCACCGGATATCACCAAAAAGTCCGAACACGCTCGTCAACGAAGTATATCACCACTGCCTAGCTATCGAGCTGGGTCTCCCAAATGCTTCGTGTCTCCATCCTCGTCGTCAGCAAGTCTTCCCCAGAACATGATCAAGTCGGTGAAAGACTCTATAGAATCCAGACGTCAAGCAAGCGAGGCAAAACGCTTATCAGTAGACAATCAGCCAGGCGAAATGCTCTCCAAGATACGGCAATCAATCAGTGACAGAACAAAGAATGTTCCGAATCAAGCCAAGATAAACGAGAGAAACATGGCTACCATCAATGGCATACGAGAAAGTATCGACCTGAAACGAATAACTACCAAACCCAACAGCAGCATGGTGGTTCTCGATGAAGATGCCACTTCATCATACAACTTTGCCCCACCGGACGAGATAAGATCTCCATACGAAGCGCACTCACCAAACTATTCATACTCATCCCTAGAATCAGTGCCACTGGCATATAGTAATGCCGACCTGAATTACGATCAAGCAGACTTATGCCCCGGTACCCCCAGCATTATCATCGATTCACCTTTCCACAGTCAGTCGGATATCCATTCATCTCGTGAAGATTCCGACTTGGATATCGACCGAAGAAAAGTATCTCCCATAACCATTCCCCCATCTCTGCACTCATCCGCCAGAACTGCTAATGTAGCTGGCTCCGCGGATGACGCCCGTGCCCACTTGTCGAACTTGAAGTACCAGGTCGAAAAGGAGAAGAGTGAAGAACGCATAAGAAAGCCCAAGAGAAAACCTCCACCTGAGCTCGCCTCCATCACAGACTTGGATGGTGGGTTTTTGTCCGATAGTTCATCATTGAACCATGGGAGCTCACGCTCTCTGTTTGACGCAGGTTCATATCTGACTGATAATGAAAGTGACACGGAAAGACATTCTGCTCTAGCGAGACATGCATCTATGGACTCCTTAAGCATAAATGATAAGAGCATTGTGCTCCAGAAGCGAGTTAAATCAAATAACGTCACAGCAAAGTACAGTGAACTGGGTTCAGAGTCCGAAGTCGACCTGAGTAAACCTTCAGTGGCCGTGTCAAGAGTCAATGCGCCTCCCATGGCACGCCAGAAGCTGCAACATGTGCAACTCAAGACTACCATGCGGACCACCAAGAAGAAAAAGGACAAGAAAAAGTTCGATGTTGATAAGCCATGGAAGAACCACAGTGACCTCGATCGTATATCTGAGAACGATAGGAAACGTTACGAAGGTGTGTGGGCAAGTAACCGTGGCCTCTATTTGAAGTATGTCGTCAAGAGACTCAATGGCGTCGACTACGGCACCACCGACAATAAAGAACAGATAATAGTCGATGAAGAAGACTCAATGAGAGCAGCAAGGCTATCAGCAAAACAACAAGCAAATACAGTTCTGGGAGCCAATGGTGGCTACCTCAGTGCTGATTTTCACAATATTAACTACGCGGAAATCAGCCAGTTGATCCATGGGTCGGTGGTACAGAGGATCTGGAAGCGGAGTGGTCTATCATCGGAGACGCTAAGGGAGATATGGGATTTGGTCGACTACCGTAAAGATGGAACGTTGAATAAACCAGAATTCTTAGTCGGTATGTGGTTGGTCGATCAATGTCTTTATGGGCGTAAGCTAACCAAGAAAGTCCCAGAGAGTGTATGGGAAAGTTTAGAAGGAATTGGACTCAACGTGAAGAAAAACAAGAAGAAATAGCCTCCATCATCATTTATAGATATACCACTTTAAAATTCTCTTATGTAAGCAAAATTTAGTCTTAACTGAAATCCTGCGACTTCAACTATAATGAACTTATTAGATATGTTGGCGGGAGATCCTCCACAGGCAATATATAAGACTGACGAAGAGCCTCTGAGTATAATTCCACCTCTAGGCAACATTAGTGATAAGGGAATTGACTCTAATAATGGCGTACATTTTGTACCGACAGTATTGACTGCAATGCAACGTGATATCTGTGAAATAATCGTCCAAATTATGCGGCATCATCTTTTGAGTGAAGTAGATGCACGTAGAAATCGTGCTAGTATAAACAGTTTGTTGGAGGCTACCGAAAACTCTGATGTAATCAACCAGGGAACAGATTCTCATGACATGATAAAAGTACTATTTGACCAACTTAGCATAGCGTCTCGACATCCGTCATTGTTGGTTGACCACTTGATGCCTAAAAAACTATTGCTATCGGAGACAAATGAACGATTGCTCAATCTCTCCGGCAATTTGAAGATCTTTAATGAAATAATCGATGGAATAATCAACTCAATACGATTCTCTGACAAATTTGACGTACTCAACATACTAGTCGTTGCCGAAAACGTTAAAGAACTCGAGCTCATAGAGGGCATCATTATCGGAAAACAGTTACAGTACAAAAACTTGAGCAGCCGAAAAATGTATGATGACAATCGAGGAATAAAGATAGCAAATGTTCAGAAACTGACTGAGCATAAACACAAAAAACGCAGATTTAGTGACAAGAATCCGAAAGATAACTCAGAGCCATTATGCTTGTACTTGATTACCACCCAACAGCTTTACAATCATTACACACCAGCTTCATTATCAGAGAGTTCTGCATTCAATTTGATATTTTCATTTGACCAGAACCTTGATCATGAGAGCCCTAGCATCGAATTATTGAGAAATGTGGCTACTATGAGACCGAAAACACCTATCTTAATTCCTGTCCCTATCATGTCGATTTACCATATAATCTCACAAACCTCTAAGCCTGTTGGCGAGGTAGGCAGTTTATCGATGGACCGTTCTCTGAGCCCCATGCACAAGTGGAGACTAAAAGTCTTGCAGTCATATATGGTCAATCGTTTCAACTTGTTTGAACAGACGGTGCCCAGTTTTTATCGCGAAAACTACCTGTCTATGGAGGAATTGTACGACTGGTTGACAACAGCCAGCGGTAAGCCATACCCAGATTTTAATCTCCAAAAGTTCTCTGATATGCTCAATTTGAATTATACTGACGAAAAGTTGTTGAAAAAGTTACACACAGATTACTTGGAGCCACTTATTCCTGACGATAATGAACCGCAAAACTACCAATACGGACAGGAGGTTCGCAACTACAAGGATTTCAAATATACCTTGTCAGTTGTCCTACACGAGAGAATTGCAGAGCTAGAAAGGAAAAGGTCTAAAATTGCAAACCAAAAGTTGTCTACTTTTAGAAAGGATGAATCGGAACGCCAGATAGAAATCGATCATGATGAAGATCTGATTGCAGAGAGTTACCGAGAAATGAAGAAATTAATCGAAAAAGCAAATGTCGCCGAGAGGATTTCGTCTCGTGCTGTGGGAGAAACAGAAAGAATTCAAAAGATTCAAGACGATTTGATCACCAAAAGATCGACATTGATAGAAAGTGTCGAAACAGCGACAGTAGAAGCAGTTGCAGATCAAAAGTCACATATCGAAGAATTAAAGAAGGAGTTATCCAATGTTACAGTTGAACTTGAAAAGCTTGTCAACGAGGTCGACGAGACAAGGTCAAATTACCAACAAAGCTCGGCCGAAGCAGCCAAAGTGTCTGGTGAACTTTCAGAATTGCAAGAAAAGAATATCAAGCTACAACAAAAACTCACTGGTCCAGGATCGAGGCTACTTCCGTCATTGTTTGAGGACGATAACTTGCACAAAATCCAAAGTGAGTGCAAAAAATTTGAACTGGAGAATGCATTCATCGAAAACATTTTTGCTCTGAAATTTGACAAGATCATTAATGAAAGAAACACCATTCTTGACAGCTCAAGTGGTTCTTCTACCCGGCAAGTTAATAGAATTAGCCGTTCGGCGACTCCAATGTAATACTGGTATAGTACATGACGATTCTTACATAATGTAATTCATAAGGAACACACGATCACTTCCGGTATTAAACGGATCTAAAATTTATTTGCTTTACGAACGCATGTTGGATAACTTGGATGCCCAATTACTTTCCAAGCACTATTTTGGGGTTCCGTACCTTCCTCATGACTTCCAGCTGTTAGTGTTTTTGTTGCAAATACAGACATGGAAAATCCAATTGCAAGTAAAGGCTTGGTACTTTAGTGGCCATTCGAGTATTGCTCTAGCCACTGTACTCATACTTCGAGATAGTTTCGTGATTTATTTACTATTTGGTCAATTGAGCAAAGCGTTTAGACTCTGGTGGGGCTATGGAACAGTGAAGTTGATTGTAATAGCTTGGCACTCTATCTTTAAGAATGTGTCTGGATGGTTCCTTTCACTTCCTCCCATTAGGAGCAAAGTAGACAGGGAATTGTCCTCGACAATAAAACTGATTGAAGATTCGTTGATGAAGGGCAAAGATTTGGAACAACACTTAAAACTTCCAGAACATGGCATATCGAGTACGGATGTTGAACATGAACTTGATAGCCTCCAAGACTTAGAGCATTCAGATTGGGCCAATGGCCGAGTAACCGGTGCGGTATACCATGGAGGTGATGATATTTTGAGGCTACAAAGCAATGCTTACCATAAGTACTCTATTGCAAACCAATTGCACCCAGATGTGTTTCCAGGTGTCCGCAAGATGGAGGCTGAGATTGTCTCTATGGTGCTTAATTTATTTAATGCCCCAGAAAGCGGTTGTGGATCAACCACTTCTGGAGGAACAGAATCGCTTCTTTTGACGGGCTTAGCAGCCCGTGAGTATGGAAAGAAGAAAAAGGGTATCACTGAACCAGAGGTGATTGCACCCATAACAGTTCATGCAGGGATTGAAAAAGCATGTAACTACTTTGGAATGAAACTCCATAAGGTTGATGTCGACCCACATACATTCAAGGTGAATATTAGAGACGTCAAGCGGCTCATCAACAAAAACACCGTATTACTTGTTGGTTCTGCACCAAACTACCCACACGGAATCATTGATGATATTGAGGCATTATCCAAATTGGCCGTAAAGTACAAGATTCCACTCCATGTTGATGCTTGCTTGGGATCGTTCATTGTGTCATTCTTAAAAAAAAGCAAGGTTCACGGAACATTGGATATCCCATTGTTCGACTTCAGACTTCCTGGAGTAACATCGATCTCGTGTGATACACACAAGTATGGATTTGCTCCGAAAGGGTCGTCGGTCATTATGTATCGGTGGGCTGAACTTCGTGCGTGTCAATATTACGTACTGATCGACTGGACAGGTGGAATGTATGGTTCTCCAACATTAGCAGGATCTCGTCCTGGTGCACTTGCGGTCGGATGCTGGGCTACTTTAGTCCACATTGGCGAAGATGGATACCGTAAATCATGCTTCGATATTGTTACTGCGACTATGAAATTAAAAGAAGAAGTAGAACACGGGGAATTGTCACAATATTTCGAAGTACTTGGTGATCCACTTGTGCTGGTAATTGCCTTCAGACTGAAAATTCCTTCGATCAATATTTATGAAGTCGGTGACGCATTGACTGCCAAAGGTTGGCATTTTGCAGCACTTCAACTGCCAGCCGCACTCCACTTTGCATTTACTCGTTTGTCGGTGGCTATAGTGGATGAGTTGATCGATGACTTGAAGCAAGTGGCATCATCATTTGCTGGCAAGAAGTCTAGCACCAAAAAGAGTGAAACCGCAGCCATCTACGGTGTTGCTGGAAGTGTCAGCACATCTGGGGTTGCCAGCAAACTCATTGTAGGATTTCTAGACACTTTATACAAAGTTTGAAGTCCTCTTATATATACATACAATATGCAACCGCTAAATTTTCAATTTCGTAGTACATGCCTGTTTCATTTGTATTATCCTCTACATAAACTCGATAAGAGTGCGATAACACTGATTAGATCTCAGAACGTTAGAGCATATAGAACACACAATATGAGTGGATGTGGTTCATTTAGTGGAGTCTCAGATTTCTTCAGTACACTATCCATTTGCAGCTGGATATGTGCTCAATTGCCTCAAATATACACGAACTATAAGAATAAATCTACCGACGGAATATCGCTTACTTTTTTGGCCCTATGGTTTGCCGGTGACTTTTTGAGTTTCACAAGCTGCCTACTCAACGAAGTTGTGCTCAAGTTTCAGGTATATCTCAGTCTATTTTTTCTTTGCAATGATATAACTTTGTTTTTTCAGTATTACTATTACATGAGAGAAACCAATGATTATAGACGAGTCAGTGCTACCGACCAAGAAGTTGACGAGTTTGTTTTGCATTCGCAACAAACCCTGATACATAAAGATTCTGAACCACACATAACGGATGGCACACATAGAGCCATCCCAACCCCGGATACAGTATCTAGCTCGCCAACAGGAAGTTATAACTCAACGGACAACCTGCCTATCATATCATCCGTTGCAGCAGCGTCATTTATTAAAGGAGGCAATGCATCTAATTTGGAGCATTTAGAGGCAAGAAGTGAATCAGTTAAAGAAGTCTTAGGTGTCGTCTTGGCCTGGGGATGCACATTTGTATACATGGCATCTCGATGTCCCCAGCTCTACAAAAACTATCAACGCAAATCCGTGGATGGAATTTCACCCTTATTGTTTGGAGCAGCACTCATCGGTAATATCACATACACTTTGTCAATTCTTACCAGCTGCGACTTCGTGATTCCCGAAAATCGTCATCAATTTTTTGTCAAAGAAATTCCCTATATTCTTGGAAGTGCTGGCACTATAGTATTTGATCTTGCATACTTTGTCCAACGCCGCATCTATAGAAAGCCAGCGGAACCACCCATTTTGCTTTCCGACTGGACTCATAATTGAACATCCACACATCCATACATATTCTATCGCACATTCTACCTTTAACTAATTATTCACTTGCAACCCTTTTATGATAAGACGGTTCTTAGGCTTGCCTAAGAGACTGCCGGTGTTCTCAAGAGGATACAGTCTATCGGCAAGAATCCACGAAATGGATACTTCGTCTTTAAATACTCCTCGTCTACGCCCTTTTATATTTTCCAAAAAGAATGAAGAGATCAATTGGAAGTCGTTACCACACGATACATACCCCAATCCACTTTTTGCCATGAGTACGAGCGATATAAGCGACTTGAAAATGGACGAATACTTGCATTTAATAAATATTCCTTACAAAATGATTGATGAGACTGAACAATTTTGCAACAATATCGTCAGCGTCATCGAGGATATAATACTTACAGACCCAGAAAGAGCAACCAAATACTATGATTTCATCGAAGATTCAGAAATTCAGTACAAAATTAATACACAACTTCGAGGTCAGGTTCATCGCGATATCATTAAGTCGACATTAGTGGAGATGATGATAGACCAATCGTCAGAAAAGTTTAGAGCACAGTTCTTCGAAACACTTGCATACATTTTTAAACTCCCAGAAGAACGCTACGCAGATGCTCTACTTTCTTTCTTGAACAAATTGACCAAGTTTGACAAAATCATCGAAGAGCCTCTCATCATGAATTCCCACTTATTTGAAAAAGTGCTTCGAGTAATGCCGAGAGAAAGGTTTGCTGAACTATATGCCTATTTGGTTCACTTGAACATACAGACATATGTTCTAACTCACATAGAGAAACTCAAGCATGAGCTCTTGTCTGGTTCGAACCTTGAAAAGTTGGTCGCTAAAACAGGCTTATTGAATCCCAAATGGCATGACATCCGAAATCCGAAAATCTCTGGCATACATTTGAATAGAATGAGAAATTTCTTCTCCGTTAGGGACTTGGCCAGACTTGCAACCTTTTCAATTGAAAAAAAGGACATCGTCCTTTCCAACATGTACGTGAGTCTTCTAGTCACTAAATTCGAGAAGAAATGCAAACTAGTCACCAATGCTGACTTCAAGTTTCGTCGCGGCGACTCAGATATACGCACAGATATTACGCTCTTGCTCAAAGTCTTGATCAATCATGTGATGATTTTCAAAGGCTCCCATGAATGTTTACGTATGTTGGAGTACATGGTTCAAAACAACCTCAAGATAACATTTGACGTGTTGATTATTGTTATTAGGAATTTACGTCGACAGGGTTTCTTCGAAGAGGCATTATCGTTGATGAATAATATTCGTCCTGAATCCCTTTCACACGCACAACGTTTACTTTTGACGGATCAAATTTTGTGTTTGATTCAAGCGAAGTACCCGATTTCCCCCAAGATTATGTTTGGATATGTTACATCCATATTCAAGGATGGCAATAATCTTTTAAATCAACTCGGGCTCTTGGGATTGGTTTACCAAGATGGCGCTGTCGTACAATTTCAAAACCCAGAAGTTCAAGTTGAACGTGCAAACATGGACGAAAGGTTGACCGGGTTCGATTTTACTCCGAAAGCTCTCGTACAGGTTTATGAGATGTGTCTCCTGTCATTACCAAAAAGCACAATAACTCCCCAATTCGTCAAGCAATTGCATGATGCTTACATCCGGACTATAATTGAGTTCGACTACCCTGTCTTCAACAAGTCAAGACAAAGCGATGAAGTGACGACCTTGCTTATTAAATATCTACTAAAGATGGATACTGAGAGTTCTGACATGGATATTGTTGCTAGCGACACAGCATACGCTATCTGCAAGGAAATTATACATGATTTTTCTACTTGTACTGCCAATCCAGTGCGTCGAAAGAGAAGCCCGTATCTTTTTGACCTTTTGATAACGTCGGCGTTGACTGTGCACAAGGACTACAATTTTGCCACAAGCATGATAAGAGAGTCCCGCAGTCTTAATCTCCCATTCACTTTCAATCAAATCTATCCATTCATCATGTACCACTATGAGAAAAAAGAGTATAGGCAAGCTGAACTCTGGTATGAACAAATGGTGAAATATGGTGTCAAGTGTGATTCTCAACCCAGTAAGCATGTTTTCAAAATTGCAAGAGAATTGGGCTGGGATGTGAAGGGTGTTGTCTACCGGAAGCAAGGCATAAAACGAAACTACAAAAAGAAAGAGGAACTCAAGAAATTACTAAAAGATCCTATCGTGTTTGTTGGAAACGACGAAATTTCTGATGACACAGATCCAGTGGGCTCACATACTGGAGATCTACTTGAAAACCCTCGTAGGGCAAGCTTTCGTGATGAACTTCTTGCACTAGTCAACTAACACAACCTGCATATAATTTATTTTTATTTCGTCCCAAAAGGGTACTATGATAACATGAATAGTGAGAAGCCTCATGAACTTGGTGCCTCAAAAAGTACAGTACCATCATTATTACATTTTTTATTTTTAACCACAGTGTGCACAATAGATAAGGGATTACCCTAGTTAGTCGAATCCAACTTTTACCATGGATCGTGAGAATCTGCGGAAAATGCATGCAGATTTGCTGATGTATGACCGGAATGGATCAACCCAGACCCCTACAAAACATGCTCCTGATACATCACTGATCATTCCTTCTGAAAAGCAAACCCCAGACAACTGCTCCAGCAAGTTTGACAACATTGCTGCCAACATAAACAAAGCAATCGGTGGTTTGAACGAAATATACAGAAAGATCGGCTATTCAACTACAGAAACCAGAATCAAAAAGTCAGAGATCTTCAGCATAATAGAGGAGACTATATCGAGCTTTAGCTCCAGTTTGTTACGTGAACAAAACAACATTGAGAACGAATGTGAGTGGCTCAGACAGCAAATCCGCATAATACTAGCAATGATAAACGACGATAAAGGTGAGCGAATCTTGCGATGCTATGATCGTGGCATTGTATTTAATGACGTTACACTTTACGAACAAGGATACAAAGAAGATGTTGTTGATCGACTAGAAAGCTTGCAATCTCGCAGACAGAAATTTTATGCCACTTCGCCATTCAACCTTACCTCACCGTTCATACCTGAAGAAGAAGACTCACCCACTATGGAAAATCAAATAGACTACATGACCCACACCATTCCCCATTTACCACTATTGCAATTGAAATCCAACTTGAATCGAATATTTCTTGATGTGCTTCAGAGCTTTATGAAACCATTCAAAAAGCTCACTGAACTCAACCTAGCATTTTTGGATATGTATGACACTGTCGGCAACATTACAAACTCTGATGAATTGACATTGCTCAAAAGCTTGCCATCTCGAGAAGAGTCCGAAGAGCATTTTAAGTTGATTCAGGATTTTGAATTGGCCATGGGTAAAGTACAGCAATCGAAACAAGGGAAAGAGTCGATGAATGATACGACGCAGTACGTGGTTTCAAGTCCTCGAAAAGTTCTGCAGCGTGAGAATGATTCCCCTACGAGGACTGAGAATGACACTATTGAGGAGCTTCGAGACATTAATTACAAACTTGTTCGTGCTATACGTTGCTTAAGAGTCACCAAAATCAACACCGAACTATTCGGAAAGTTACAGAAGCTTGCAAACTTTTATGTTACTCAGATGAGTGAGCGGAAAGATCGAATGAGCGCAATAATCTCAAAATGTTTGAATTTGATCACGGACCTTCAATTGAACGAGAAACAATTACAAATAATACAAAAGAATTTCGATGCTTCTGATGAAATGAAAAACAACGTGAATACAGCCACATCTGAAGGATATTTTGATGTGGAAACACTACATTTTATTCAAGAGAATCCTACAGAATTTGGTCTTCATGAGGGTCATCTCAACTTCGTGGAGAAATTTTTCCGCTCTCTTGAGAAGCTTCATGAGTCCAAACAGAAGAAAAAAGCATACCTCGTCAGTACTTGTTCTATATTATGGGAGCGGCTTGATGAATCTGAAGAATTCATTGAGAACTTTTTACAATCAAATCATGATTTGAGTGAAAGTTCCTTCATAAATTTCAAGTTAGAGCTTAATAGGCTCTACGTAAAGCGTTCAGAGTATGTTGAAGAGTTTATCAGAAAAGCCCGAGCTGAGATTGAATCTCTTTGGACCAAAATGCTCTTTTCAGATGACATGAAACGCGAATTCAAGTATTTCGAATATGATAGTACCAATGGGGGTGAAGATAAGGAAGAAGTTCTCAATGGCCACGAAGAAGAGCTCACAACTTTGAAGAAAGACTACGAAGGAAAGAAGCACATCTTGCAAATTTATTCTCAAGTGCAAGAACTCGTAAAGGACCAGCAGTTTTTAGTGGAGTCATCCAAAGATTCTTCACGACTTCTTAGCAAAAACTCATGCAAGATTTTATTGAATGAAGAAAAGATAAGGAAGAAATTGATCAAAAACATGCCTCGACTCATTAATAACTTAAAAGAGGAGGTCGTGAAGTTCAACAATAAGCAATTAAGCGAGGGTAAGAAGCCGCTTCAAGCTTATGGTGAAGACTTCTTTGAGGTAGTACTCATGCTTGAATCTGAACATCTTCATAAAAAAGCGGACAAAGCTAGGAGTCAATCGCCTTCCAAAATTTCTCCTAAAAGAGCACCAGGATCAAGAATTTCTCCATCCAAAAATTTACCTTCACGAAGCCCTCCAAAGAGTTCACGACCATCAGACCCGTCACCCAAGAGGAACGGTATTGTTAAGCCCACAAGAAAGGTTACCAAACTCACTAGAAACAATATGATGAACACTCGCCTCACTAGCGCTGTCAATAGCATGAGCAGCTTCAGTGATCTATCAAACAGTCTTGAAAGTCCTACCATGCAACAACCCATTGCACATTTGTCAGGGAGCCGTAACGTGAATAGTTCACATTCTTTTGGTCTGTTACAACCATTACATTCACCATTAAGACCAGAAGAGAGTTTCAACAGCCAAAGCACACTCCGATTCTCCCCACTTCAAGAATCTAACATGAACAATTCCAAGGCTTTCACGGAAGCTGGCAAGTCCACTCTCTCTCTGTCACCTACTCGCCCAGGAATTTCCTACCTATCAAACGGCAAGGAAAATACGAAGGCAAGCACAGAAAACCAATTTTCCAAAAGGCATAGTGAAATATCGAACGAAGGTTCGTTTACGATGAGCGATGATTACCAACTATGGAGAGACCAACGCATACAACAGTTAAATAGTCTTTCCTAATGTATTACTACTACATGAAAACACTCGTAGACCTAGATGCATGATATGAATAGTGGGTGTTTATTGTTCACCTATTCTAAATGCTCCGATCTTGTCAACCAATTCTGACTTTTGACTGGGTCCACCAGTCTGAACGTCTTTGTCACCGGCAGTATCCACACTGTCATCGTCATCATCCTCATCGTCATCGTCGTCGTCATCATCATCTTCATCATCATCGTCTTCATCATCAATGATGACGCTTCCATTGGCATCAGCAGCCTCCTCTTCCTCCTCTTCAGGATATCCACCAAGCTTCAACACGATCTTGTTGACGACTTCATTCCAATCCATCATACCACCCATACCTATATCACCATAACTTCCCACTACCTTTTCGACCGGCTTCAAGACCTCGATCCACGGCATCTCATCCGCAATCAACTTCAACTGTCGTTTCGTAGTGATTGCATTGTATGAATAGCTCACCATTGCTGGTGCCAATAAGACTGGGAAAGAAGTATTCCATGCACGTACCACGTTTGTGAGCAAGTTGTCACACAAACCCATTGCTATTTTAGAAAGAGTGTTTGCAGTGAGAGGACACACAACCAAAATATCTGCCCATCTTCGGAGTTCGATGTGGAGAACGGGATCCAGACGAGACTTCCAGGTGTTCCACTCGTCCTCATCTCGCCACACCCGTATTTTCTTATTGTTTTCAAGGTAGTGGAGAGCCTCAGCGGGAATGAAGTTCTCGCTAGCCTTGGTGAGAATTAGCTGGACTGATATTTTGTTGGGGGTGTAGATTTCGTAGAGTTTCAGAATGATGAGCTTTACTTTCATGGTAGATATGGCACCACACACGCCGATGAGTACGTGGATCTTGCCGTCATCTTGTGGGAGGCGAGGGTCAATGTTGGCATTTTGTTCAACCGGTGGAGGGGACAAAGTGGTCGGTTCGATGGAGTTGTTGGTGGATGCAAATTGTGATGTGGAAGCTGGCCCCGATGGAGAAGTGGCGTTCAGTCTCTCTGGACTATTGGTCGAGCCGGAACGAGACCGGATCACTTTCCCCGGCCGCATGGTCTCGTCTACGTAGAAATGAGCGTGGACTGAAGGAGATTTTTGATGCAAAGCTGAATCTGGGGGATTCAACACATGGTTCAAGGACGTCTCGGACTGGTTGGTGGCTTGGTTCTTCGAAGCTGCATCGACAACATTCCTTTGTGATTCAGACTCTTTCCGCTGGAGAATGGCACCACCGGCTGGAACAGTTTCTCTAGATTGGTTTTGGAGACTTGCAGAAGATGTCTGCGAGAACAGAGGGGTACTCAAAGCCGGCCGATTGGAGTGATTAAGGATAGGAGGAGGTGATGGGCAACGAAGGTTCGATATGGCCAAAACAGAGGGGGGGATTTCTTCGGACAGATCTGTACCTGAGCCGAGATCAGCGACTTCGGCTTTGCTGGAAGCACTGTGGGAGGCGCCTGAGCTATTCGGGGCATCCATATCGCCAGGCTTGCTTTCAACAGCCATTGTTAGTAAATTTAGTAATAGTCAATCCTTTATCGTTTTGTGCGCTTGCGACACACGACCGGGTGTTAGGGCCCTGCAACCATGGAACATATATTAATTCAAACCTAAACTACGAAACGAGTCGACCAATTCTCGAGCTCGCTGTCCTTCGTCGACATCATCATGTACATCTTCGGGCTGAGGTCTCACTCGTTTGTTTTTGGCTCGGATTTTTGTCGCTGGTACATTTGCAGCCGACGGTACGGGTTTCTGTTTTGATGAGACAGAGCTCTTGAACGGCAGACCGGCTGTTATGTTCTGGTTCTGGAACGTATTTGGGGGATCATAGTAGAGCCGCTGGTGAAGCGATTTGCGTTCGTAACCCAATGATCCAAGGGTGGTGACAGAACGATGGAGCTTGTTCGGATACAATTGTTGAACAACGTAGTTGTTGAAGTCGGGAAACTGGTCGTACCTGACGGTTAACTTACGTCCCTCAAATACCTCTTCGTTAGCATGCTCAATGAGCTTGGCCGAGGTATCCTCGTTACTCGTGGTAACTATCGCAAAGCCCCGGCTCGAACTCCGATGTCCCGTTTCATCGGTGGCTGTTTGCATGGGGATCTCGACTCTTATGATGTTGAGTGACGCATGTGGCTCGAATTGAGATATAGTGCTGACAAGAAAGCCCTTAAGCGCTGACCAGGTGGACAGAAATGGGACGTTTCCTACAAAAAGGCGGCATGGATTCACCTGGCTCTCCTTCCCATTTTCGTCCGCTATGGTGATTAGCTGCGTACTAGGGACAATTGCCGGCCGTTTGTTGCGGGCAACAAGGTTGGTAATGAAAGATGGAACCGGCTTTACTGTCGTTTCAGCTGGAGGATAAAACATCGGGAAGGGAAACGGGTAAGGGTAGTAGTAAGGCACGGGCGGGTCATTTTCTGGAGCCAAGCGTGCCTGGACCGTCCATGGAAACGGACTTGGAGAAGAATTGAAGATAGCCACTGCCTGAGCAGCCAATACATAAGAAGATGCAACAAAAAGAGCCAATACCTCCGATTGACTGGGATCGGGTTGGACCTGCAGCACCATGATGAACGACAGATTTACGTCGGGGAATTGGACGTCAATGACTTCATCCACCTGCTGCACTATTCTGGTCGCACTCAAATCCTCACCACGGACTCGAAGTTCCACCGTGCATGGAGATGGGGTTGAGGGCAGAAACGGAGCTGCATGAGGATTAAATCCGGACATAACAGCGCGGGAAGGGTGCCAAAGAACGAGTGCAACAAAGGCTACGGAATCACAAAGCGGTCGAACAGTCTACGTCTCGCAACAGCCCTAGAGTGCCACAAGAACGAGTCTACCTTCAACAATCTACGCCACACGAACAATTTGATCCGGAGTCCATGCGAGCGTGCGCCGCTCGCTTGTGACGGCCATAGATAAGCATTTGTGTCACATGAAGGGGCGGTCCCTGAAAGACAGCGAAATTAAGGTGGGTACGCCAAACGCCGGTATCGGTGTATTCCGCACAAATGCAGCAAAACGGATTACAACAAATAAACCCGGCTGCGGCTGCTTCCGATCAGTTGCAGCCATCAGACCCTTTGCTGTGGCGATATGCACGACCATATGTCAATTACAACCATAGCACGTTTCCCTGCCGAGGAACCCTGTCCACATTGAGGATTCCCGCAGCGAGAAAGCCGCCTACAACAATGTCTATTTCGCGCAACGCTCCCATGCGCGGGTGGCGCATCCAGCTGTAGTGATCGGTGGTGGTTGAGAAAATAATATGCATACTACCGCATGGCAAGATCTATTTGTACCGGCCAATATGAAACTGCGGAATTGATTACCGTATTGTTCTCGGGCCGGTTCCGTAACGGGCTAAAGACCGCAAGCATCGGTGTCACTACCCGCCTTGTCTGGCGCAAGGGGGACATATCCGTTACCGGCATGCTGTGCGGCGCGCTTGTACATAGTGCATAATTTACGTGGAAAAGTCATGCACCAGCATCCAAATTAGGCATGTGCTCATTTATTATTTACTTGTTTGGGAGTATTATCCATAACCCTGGTGATGCAGTTCCCGGGTGAGGTCGAGAAAGATTGTCAAACCAGGCACGATAATCAATCTATCCATGGCGATCAACCTCTGAGACTGGACAACAATCCACCGCTATGTCCGCTATACTCCGGCTGTTTTCTGTAGTTTTAACCATCGCCTATTTTTATATGCATTGTCTCGCTGAATATAACGCTACCGTTTGACATGTATGTAAGTATTTTTTTTTTTTTTCCTGAGACTGCGAATATTGCTTGTTTTTACTCACTCAGCTCCCTCCTTGTGCCCCCCACACATAACCCTACAACTTTTATATACAAGTGGTACACCTTTCTCCTGGTCATAATTCAGCGCCTCGGTGGAATCATTTTTCGGCCAACCATTTCGCCCCAACAAAAAAGTTTGAACCATATTTTTTTCGTCGGTCGCATCAAAGGTTATCGGAACACCGCAGCATAGCCGCCTTTGATGTCCGCGTATTCCTTAGGACTCATATTATTCAATCGTTCTTAAATCAAATCGGGACCATCCAGTTACATCGAATCCCGGCACCAATACACCCACCATCGTTCACATCGTGAAATCAACGATCTGTACAATTCTTCACTACCCACCACCATACGTCGATTCTTTTCGGACATATCAAGTCAATTACATTGTTACACCACACCAGAGTCGGAATCATCACCTCAATTGCTCGTATCTGCTAGCGAATACTCTCATATTGTACCGCCAGTATAAGCCTCCTCACCTTGCATAGCGGTTTTACATCCTTTGTTCCATAACTGACGCCGTCAGTTGATTACCAAACAAATCCAGTCCCCCTAGTTTACCCGCGGTGCAGTAGCCACCAGTCGAGTGTGACATCATCACCGAGTACAAGTTGAGAATTTTCTTAACCATCACCGTGTTTTATACCTTTGATTCCGAAAACATTTGAAGATCCAGCGTGTTACATGGCCAAGAAAAAACTAGAACCTTCGGTCAAGCATAGCCGGACCAGATCAGGCTGCCTTACTTGTAGGGACCGACATATGAAATGTGACGAACAACAGCCAGTGTGTAAAAACTGTCAACGATCGAAAAGACGATGTTATCGAGGAATCCGGTTGAATTTTACCCAGTATTCCATCTACTCCCCAACAACCGCTGCCCCAGATCCCCACGATCATCCCAGTTCATACCGATTACTTGACCAATCCATCACGATCGCTTCCCTTTACAACAATGGTATAGCATCTTATGAACCTTATATGCATCTACACTCCCCGAACGAACTCCGTGAATCCGACCGACAGTATGAGCGGGATATAAACTCGTCTGTCGCACAATCGGGCAACAAATCTCCTTCGTTTGAACAAGACGTCGCAAAAACGCTATGGTCGCCTACTAATACAGCCAACATCGACCCCTACAGGCGGTCTAGCATGCCTTCCAACCCGGTCATTGCGTCCATCCAAGAGCAAAATCCAGTATATGAAAATGTCAACCTAAAAGATTTCTTGTCCGATGAACAATTGAATTTGACCCAATTGGGCGAGAAGTTTGTATCAAATCTACCACCCACAGGTGCTACAATGGGAAAACCACAAACTGAACTGGATGCTGCAGAATTGGTATCGCTTATTCATGAACAAAAGTTTTATTGGCTCCTAGACCTTCTCAATGGTCTTAATGCTTGGAAGCTGATTATCACTAGGTATTGCCTCGAATCCCCTCACACAGGCGATGAAACAATTCATGATAATGAGTTTCTCGTTCGATGCTTGTTGACTTGTTCTGTCAATAATGATGTGGCCGATATATCTGATTTACTTAAAGAACAAAGTATCAGGTGGTCTCACATTCAGTTTGAGGTCATTTCCGCAGAAAATTTGGCTCAGCACGAAACTATCCTCATAAGCATTGCGATATTTTCACTTAGAGCACTTCTAAGAATCCAAAACCGTCTCCCAGTGGAAAATTTGACCAGTACCATAAATGGCCAGATAAATATCTTTTACCAAATCATTTCAAAATATCAAGCATTGCCACAAGCACAGACTCAACGGCTCCGAACAGTTCCATTCGTTACTACCATACAATCCATCACTATGCTCAAATACTTCCTAAACAAAGTGGCTGATTTTGGCCCTATAGAAAAAGGTTCTAGCTCAGCAAAGGGAACTGAATCTGAATCAGATTCTGAATTGACATCCACATTAACAGCGGGTGAGCTTGTGTTTTTGAAGAATTTCTACAAAAATTTGGACTATTCAAGCTCAACATATCATCTAGACATAGACCCATTTGTGGAAACCAAGCTGGATGCGAGGAAATTGCGGGAATTGATTTGGTATCTTATTCGAACTGAGCATCTTGCTCAAAATCCTGATGAAGAACTGCTGGAATTGGAATATGGACAGATTTTCAGCCGTGAGTACAGCTTACCAGAAAAAAATGGATTGTCAGATATTGGTGATTACGAAGTCGAACAAGCCATGGTGGCCGAAGTAATCCCTCAATTGGTGTTCCCGAATGAGCAAGGACTTGCCATATATCTTGTGAAAGAATATATTAACAAGAGGATCAATGCAAGCACACCAGAAATGGTATTGAAGGCTAACTCCAACTTGTCTCGTATATTTGGTTACATTGAAAGTTCCACTATGGAAGCCAGTATCAAGGTTAAGTGGACTCAAAATTTTAGCTGGATGCTCCACTAGGCAGTAATGGATAATTCCGTGAATGCATACTACGTACACCCCCAGTAACCGCAACAATTTCATCTTTTACTTTGTTGAGTAGAAAAAATTATTTAATTTGCAGCCAAACCGTTGGCGCCATGCACTGCAATGCATCTGCTTGCCCCAAGCATGCACCAAGACGCATGGCTATTCCGAATCAGGATGATGATTCCTGGAGTAATACTAGTTGAATATAGGGGTATAGATAGACTACAACGCATGACCCTTTGTACCTACCGTTGACTCCGTCCCAAATTACTAGTGTTTACGAAGTTATGCATCATGGTACATTATGCATATTTTCCTGCAAACTACTTACCGTACAAGATAAATCAAAACATGTCGCGTGCAAGAATGCTTGACAGAGCTATTGACACATTCACTTACAGAACACAGGGTCTCAATCAAAAAGTCCACTGCACTTGTTGATGTTTCAAACCACAGTTGAAAACCGTGGTTGGGGTTGAAATCAACACACGTGACCGAATCACGTGTGTGCTAATGTATCTCACGAAAATTTTCACTACGCTAACTATTGTATCACAATGTCCCACGGTACTTTATACGCTAACTTCAGAATCAGAACCCTTTTGCCAGCCGCTTTGGTTGAGCACTACAAGCTCGATGTCAAGGTTGCTGAACCTCCAGCCAATTACAAGGAGAAATTCCCTCTTGGCAAAGTACCAGCTTTCGTTGGTGAGAAGGGATTCAAATTGACTGAGACCATTGCTATTAACATTTACCGTAAGTATCGCATATGATGAGAAAAATTTTATCAATTAACAGTTATCCCTGTCTTAATAGATAATGTCGAGAAACTCTACTCTGAAAAAAATACTAACCAAAGTCATCAACTTGGCCGACCCTAAATCTCCTCTTCTCGGCAAGAACGCCAAGGAGTACGCCCAAATCTTGAAGTGGTTGTCCTTCGCTAACTCTGAGTTGTTGCCACAAGTCTCTGAGGCTTTCACCAGATTGAACGGTACCAAACCTTACAACAAGAAGATTGTTGACGAAGCTATTGAAGCAGCCAACAAGTATGCTGCTATTTTCGAGTCCAGATTGGCTGACTTCACCTACTTGGTTGGTGAGAGACTCTCTCTTGCTGATCTTTTCTGTGCCACTTACTTCGCCAGAGGTTACGACAATTTGTTCGCCAAGGACTGGATCAAGCAACACCCTAACATCACCAGATGGTTCAAGACCGTCATTGCCCACCCAGTGTTGAAGTCCAGATTGGGTGACTACAAGTTCAGAGAGAAGCCACTCGAATACGTTCCACCTAAGAAGGAAAAGAAGCCTGCTCAAGCTCCAAAGGCTGAGAAGAAGGCTGAGAAGAAGCCTGAAGAAGCCCAGGATGCTCCTGCTCCTAAGCCAAAGCACCCATTGGCCGCCTTGGGTGCTTCTAAGATTCCTATTGACGAGTGGAAGAGAACTGTTTCCAACAACAAGCCTGAGGTTGCTCTTAAGTACTTCTGGGATGAGTTCTACACCGACGAGGAATGGTCTTTGTGGAAGGTTGACTACAAGTACAACGACGAGTTGACTTTGACCTTCATGTCCAACAACTTGATCGGTGGCTTCTTCAACCGTTTGACTGGTTCCAACAAGTTCATGTACGGTGACATGGTCGTCTACGGTGAGAACAACGACAACGGTATCACTGGTTTCTTCCTCGTCAGAGGCGACGACTACGTTCCAGCCGTCAATGTTGCTCCTGACTGGGAATCCTACTCCTACACCAAGTTGGACGCCAAGGACGCCGAGACCAAGACTTTCATCGAGAAGATGATCAACTGGGAAGGTGACATCAAGGGTGATGACGGAAAGGTCAGAGCCATTGTTGACGGTAAGGAGTTGAAGTAAGCTACGTATTTACTATATAACAATGTATCCCGATTCAATTCAATCGTGTCGTAGACATCACTGCTTAAAATAGGCGAAGATTTTCCTGCATCCGCCGCAGTCGCGGGCTAACTGTAACTTCGTTGGCACGTTTATATCAACTGACATGGCGTTTCTGAAACATCCAATAGTGCGGCAGATACGAAGGAAACCGCTTACGCTTGCGGCTCCTGTGGCTGTGATCTTTGTGATTTACTTGTTGTTTTTTTCTGGTTCATCGTCATCGTCCAAACCCAAGTACTCGTACAAAAGTAAGAATCAAGGTTGGTTGAGCAGGGCAAAAGACACTGTGGTGTTAAAAAACCTCCCAAACAAGCATATCAGCCACTTCAACTTGAACAAGTTGACCGCCAGCGCTCACGGATTGGAAAATAAGGAAGAGGTTCTATTATTATCTCCAATGTCAAAATTTCTTCCAGAGTACTGGGACAACATCAACAAGCTTACCTACGACCACTCGTTGATCTCATTGGGATTCATTGTTCCTCGCAACCCAGCTGGTGATGAGGTACTCGTACGGTTAGAAGCAGCGGTCAAGAAAACACAAGCCGACAAGAAAACACGATTCAAAAAAGTGACCATCTTGCGCCAGGACTCAGACTCGTTGCTGTCACAAGCCGAGAAGGACCGCCACGCTCTTGCGGTACAGAAGGAAAGGCGTGGAATGATGGCTCTTGCCCGTAATTCGCTTGTGTTCTCTACCATATCTCCCTCAACTTCGTGGTGTTTCTGGTTGGACGCCGACATTGTTGAAACCCCACCCACTATCCTCCAAGACTTGATGCGCCACGATAAACCTATTGTGTCCGCTAATGTATACCAACGGTTCTTCAACTCCGAAACCAACAAGCCTGACATTCGACCTTACGATTTCAATAACTGGGTTGAGTCAGAAGAAGGTCTCAAGATAGCTAGCACTTTGAAAGACGATGAGATCATCGTCGAGGGATACAACGAAATGGCTACATACCGTCCTCTCATGGCCTATTACTACGACCCCAACAGTGATACACACACGGAGATGGCTCTTGATGGCATTGGCGGTGGTGCCGTGCTTGTCAAAGCAGATGTACACAGAGATGGAGCCATGTTCCCATCATTCCCATTCTACCATTTGATCGAAACAGAAGGCTTTGCCAAGATGGCCAAACGGTTGGGTTACTCGGTCTTTGGTTTGCCAAACTATTTGGTTTACCACTACAATGAATAAAACCACAGCACTAGAGGATATATAGATACATAATAGCCGCAATACCCTTAAGTTACATCGATAGAACCGTAGCCAGAGGCCGCCCTAGCGGTTGGACCCGAACACCAGGCTGTCCTGCGATGCCACCCAAGCACCAGAAAAAATTGCGATGAGGTCTGTATCCTCACACTTTCGTCTGATCTTTTACAATGCAACTTACGTGGAAAGATATACCCACGGTTCCAAATGCCAACGATATGTTGGACATAGTCCTTAACAGGACTCAGAGAAAGACCCCAACTGTTATCAGACCGGGTTTCAAGATCACCCGTATAAGGGACTTCTATATGAGAAAAGTCAGATTTACTGCTGAGGGATTTGGAGAGAAGTTTAATGACATTATATCAAGATTTCCTAACATTAATGATGTGCATCCGTTTCATAGAGACCTTATGGATACCTTGTATGAAAAGAACCATTACAAGGTCTCGTTGGCTGCTGTTTCCCGTGCAAAGACTTTGATTGAACAAGTTGCAAGAGACTACGTGAGATTGTTAAAGTTTGGTCAGTCTTTATACCAATGTAAGCAGTTGAAGAGAGCCGCCTTGGGTAGAATGGCCACGATCGCCAAGAAGTTGAAGGACCCTTTGGTGTATTTGGAACAAGTTAGACAACACTTGGGTCGTTTACCAAGTATTGACCCCAATACCAGAACATTGTTGATTTGTGGATACCCTAACGTTGGTAAGTCCTCGTTCTTAAAATGCATCACCAAGGCTGACGTCGATGTTCAACCTTACGCTTTTACCACCAAATCGTTATACGTTGGTCACTTTGACTACAAGTACTTGCGGTTTCAAGCCATCGATACCCCCGGTATTCTTGACAGGCCTACTGAAGAAATGAACAACATTGAAATGCAATCCATTTACGCCATCGCACACTTGAGATCTTGTGTCCTTTACTTCATGGATTTGTCTGAGCAGTGTGGTTTCTCAATCGAAGCACAAGTCAAGTTGTTCCACTCGATCAAGCCTTTATTTGCCAATAAGTCAGTAATGGTTGTGATGAACAAGTCCGATATATTAAGAAGTGAGGATTTGAGTGAGGAAAACCAAGAATTGTTGAAGACATTGGAAACCGTTCCTGGTGTCGAGATCATGCATGCTTCTTGTCACGAAGAGGACAATGTGATGCAAGTTCGTAACCAAGCCTGTGAAAAGTTGTTAACTGCAAGAATTGAGCAGAAATTGAAGGGTACTGCCAGAGTTAACAATGTTCTCAACAAGATTCACGTGGCTAGACCCGAAGCAAGAGACGACGTCGAGAGAGCTGCATACATCCCCGATGCTGTCAAAGAGCTCAAGAAATACGACAATAATGACCCCGACAGAAGAACATTGGCCCGTGATATCGAGGCTGAGAATGGAGGTGCTGGTGTATACAATATTAACTTGAAAGACAAGTATCTTCTTGATGATGACGAATGGAAGAACGATATCATGCCAGAAGTGTTGGATGGCAAGAACGTTTACGATTTCTTGGACCCATCCATCGCTGCCAAATTACAAGCATTGGAAGAAGAAGAAGAGAGATTAGAGCAAGAGGGATTCTACGACTCCGACTCCGATGTTGAGGACGAAGAGACCGCTGATGTGAGAGAAAAGGCTCAGTGGATCAGGGACAAGCAAAAGAAGATGATCTTCGAAGCCCGTAACAGAAAGGCATTGAAGAACCGGGCAGTCATGCCAAGAGATAGCATCAAGAGATCCTACGCCGACATGGAAGAGCATATGTACTCCTTGGGACACGATACGTCAGCTTTGAAAGTTGGCAAGTCATCCAAGAAGAACAGCGATATTTCTGGCGTGGACATTCTCCGGAAGAACCAAGGTATCCAGAAGGCCAGATCGAGCAAAAAGAAGGCCCCAGTCAACCAGCCTGACAGACTCAATGCAGGTATTGCCGATGGCGCTATGAGATCACAAGCAGAGAGATTGGCTAAGATCCAGCGTAGAGAGAGAAACAGACAGGCTAGACAGGGTGAAGGTGATCGTCATTCCACCGCTATGTTGCCTAAGCATTTGTTCTCCGGTAAGCGTGGTATTGGCTCCACCGACCGTCGTTAGCATGTATTCTACAAATTTCAATATACTATTTCACTTATCTAGCCCGGCTCCATTTGTGCGGTATTCCCGTCCGAAAGCCACCACAGCGATTTTTAATTTTCCTTATCTAATCGTGCCACAACTATCACAAAATCGAACAATTAAAGATAAGCTCCTGACTGAGTCACGTACCAAATTTGACGGCAAACAAGCTACAATTACAATTACAAATCACAACACTCTAAATTAACACTCAGCCTGTTTCGGACTATCCAGCTGACATTTAGCCATGGAATCTGAAATATCTTTGAAATCCCGATTTTCAGGAACCACTAAGGTCATGGGCAGTTCCACTCGTTCGGGAGGTCCTACAAACAGACACGATCTGCGTCCTAGAAGCAACAAGGAACTTGATACTCTCAAATTAGGATCCGATGATACCGATTTACCATCAAATGGTGGTCCATCAGGAAAAACTTCAGGGAGCGGTCTGCAAACTAACAAGAACTTGAGCCATGTTCCCTGTAAGTTCTTTAAGCAGGGAAACTGTCTGGCTGGCTCTCTGTGTCCCTTTTCCCACAATTTGGATGGTACTTTGGCTGCTGATAAGCTTCCGTGCAAGTACTTCCAGAAGGGAAATTGTAAGTTTGGCTTAAAGTGTGCTTTGGCCCATTTCCTCCCTGACGGAACCCGTGTCAACTCCAAGAGCTTGATGAACAACCACAGCAACAACTCCTCCCGTCGTACTTCCGGAAATCATCATGGCCATAATCACTCGTTTTCGCACCCGAGCCACAATACTCCACAACCCATTGACATCAGTCACCAACTGGCAGGTAATGTGGCATCATATGTGACTTTGGGACACAAGACCACGTCTCAGCCCACTTCCACAACCAACATTGCCAGCCTTAGAAATGCTCCATCATACACTGGAGCTGCTAACTGGTCGCACAATGGAACCAATGGACCATTTCTGCTTTCTCCAACCAGCTTGACCACTCCCACGTACAATGTGGCCTCTCCGTTTAGCCCCAGCAATGTCAACAACGCATTCAAGCGTAGCCTGTTTTTGGTTCAGTCTCCTTCGTCGACTTACAAGTACACCAATTCTAGTTCCACGAACGATTTTGCTGTGTTTGACGACGAAGACGTTTACGACAAGTACAATGGGGTTTTCGAGGAGGATTACGTGCCAGGAACCTTGGGTGATTTGATACTCACACCACAAGAGATGCAGAGACGGGATTCTCGCTCGCAATCAGGGACATTGCTCGTCCGTCCCCACTTAAACTTTCGCGACGATAGGACAATCGACGAATCAATATTACGAGGTGACCACGATAGAAATGAAGATGTTTTCTTAATGGATTAAAATTGGAACGGTATAGGAAAAGATATGGAAAAAGGATACAATTGAATCTTATAGATATGACTAGGCTATGTACATGATTTAGTAACATACTATTTGTTCTCTTTACCCACGAGCTTTGGGTTTGATCTGAACAAGTCAGAACACAAAACCTGGAACTTGGTCATGGTTTGAGCGTCGGTGAAGTTGATTTCTGGCTGAACACCTCTGACATGGTCGGAATCGAACACTGATCCAACCAACACCATTTCTCCGGAAAATGGATCGAGAGTGTAGACCAAATTGTCTGTAACCACACGTTCATTAGAGTTCAGTGTGCCTTGACTGGTAATGGTCAATTTTTGCTTGGTGGTCACTTTACAAACGAATTGCACCAAAGCAGTGAGGTTATTGCTATCAGGCAACGAATTGAACGAAACAATCTTGGGGTTTCCTACGATGCTGGTCAATTGCCAGTCGAGCTTGGTTCCACTAGCAGGAAAAGTGGCAGCACGAGCAGCTAAACTTTTGATAACTTCAGCACCAGCGATGTCATGTAACTGAGTGCTCAAATATTTGGCCCTTTCTGTCGTTCTAGAATTGCATGCACCGGCAAACACCTTGTTTACTCTAACAAACTGGTCAATGGCACTATCTTTCCATTGATCAAAGTGTAGTTTAAGTCCAGTTTCACGACGATATTTCACAATACTGTAGGTATTGATGGCGAAAAGCCCGAGTCTTCTAAAAAGGAGCTTGTGCCAAGACGTAAATGGGCTATTCAAGTACTTTGGGGGAACGTAGAAATCAGCGATCACTCCGATATTACGGATGGGAATTTGAGATATGTCGGCGGTAGGAGCTGATTTTTTCTTCACAGGCTTATCAGCATAACCCCTGGTTATTCGTAATGTGGAAGCCAACTGATGCAATGAAGAAACACAGGTGGGTCTAGCAAACGAAGAACGTACTGCAGTAACACCCAACATGTCGTGGTTTATTCACTGAAAATTTCGTGTATTGAAAGTTTCCTACTGCATACAGCAACACCAAGATTTTTAGTGATGAGATTGTAGCAGCAACTACTGTATCACGATGCCTTCACAAACGGAGTTAATTACGGCAAAAAGCAAGCCAGGAAAGCAGAAGCTTGCTCCTGAGAAAGAGAGGTTCTTACTGTGCTGCGGAGATATCTCTTTAGAACTTGTAGCCTCGTTAAAGAACTCAAAAGACATCAATTTGAACGGTTTAATCATCAGATATGCAAAGAAATACAAATTGAAGCAGCAGCCACGACTTACAGACATCATATCTTCCATTCCAGACCAGTACAAAAAGTACTTGATACCAAAACTCAAAGCCAAGCCTGTGAGAACAGCATCTGGTATTGCTGTGGTCGCTGTGATGTGCAAACCTCACAGATGTCCTCACATTGCATATACGGGAAACATCTGTGTGTATTGTCCAGGTGGTCCAGACTCAGATTTTGAGTATTCTACCCAATCCTACACTGGTTATGAACCTACGTCAATGCGTGCTATTCGTGCAAGGTATGATCCATATGAACAAGCAAGAGGTAGAGTAGAGCAGTTGAGACAGTTGGGCCATTCGATTGACAAGGTGGAGTATATCATCATGGGAGGAACTTTTATGTCCCTTCCGAAAGATTACAGAGAGGGATTTATTACCCAATTGCATAATGCTTTGACCGGCTACAATGGTCGCGACATCGATGAAGCTATCAGATTTTCACAGCAATCACAAACTAAGTGTGTTGGTATTACAATAGAAACTCGTCCAGACTACTGTACTGAAACACATTTGAGTGATATGCTCAAGTACGGTTGTACCAGATTGGAGATAGGTGTGCAATCAGTTTACGAAGATGTCGCTCGTGATACTAATCGTGGACACACAGTGAAGGCTGTATGTGAGACATTCGCCGTTGCCAAAGATGCTGGATACAAAGTGGTGAGCCACATGATGCCCGATTTACCCAATGTTGGAATGGAGAGAGACTTGGAGCAGTTTAAGGAATACTTTGAAAACCCCGATTTCCGTACTGATGGTCTTAAGCTCTATCCTACATTAGTTATCAGAGGAACTGGATTGTATGAACTTTGGAAAAAGGGCTTATACAAATCCTATAACGCTAACGCTTTGATAGATTTGGTGGCCAGGATCTTGGCTTTAGTCCCTCCATGGACCAGAATTTACAGAGTCCAGCGTGATATTCCCATGCCATTAGTGACATCAGGGGTTGAAAATGGTAATTTGCGTGAGTTAGCCTTGGCAAGAATGAAGGATTTTGGCACCTCATGTCGCGACGTCCGTACCAGAGAAGTTGGTATTCAAGAAGTTCATCATAAAGTTGTACCTGATCAAGTTGAGCTTATAAGGCGAGACTACTACGCCAACGGTGGCTGGGAGACTTTCTTGTCATACGAAGATCCTAAGAAAGATATCTTGATTGGGTTGTTGAGATTGAGAAAGGCTTCTAAGAAGTATACTTACAGAAAAGAATTTACCAGCCAGCCAACATCCATCGTCAGAGAACTTCACGTGTATGGATCCGTGGTTCCATTGCATTCAAGAGATCCCAGAAAGTTCCAACATCAAGGTTTCGGTACTCTTTTGATGGAGGAGGCTGCCAGAATAGCTAGAGAAGAGCATGGATCCGAAAAAATCAGTGTTATATCAGGGGTTGGTGTTAGAAACTACTATGCTAAACTAGGATATTACTTAGACGGTCCCTTTATGTCAATGGATTTGACTGATTAGCTTAATGACTTACTTTTTTTTGAATGGAATATATTACATATTAATGTTAAGGATACACTGTAATTATACATGCTGTCATTGCACGCTGACCTAGTGATGGTGATTGTACAAAAACTTATGACCGGGTGCCAGGGACGATATTTCACGAGACCAACCAGGGAGATCTTCACCAGCTCCTCCCACGGGGCGTTCCAAAACGACATTTTCCAAGCCTACGGCATCACTCAACCATTCGTGGTTGACCATACCTCCAGCATCTGCTCGAAGCTCTGGTTGTAATGCAAGCATTGGAGTGAGAAAGTCCGCGATTTCGATGGCATCACTAACGGCAAACTTGTATTTTTCCATTAGGACATCCTTCAAATCCCAAGGCTTGAGTTTCTGAATCCGATGGAGCTCACCTCTGACGTTGAAGAAGTCTCTAGTATAGTAAGCCTCCTTCAACATCGCACGTGGAAAGGGTCCAATGAGTTCCACAATCTGAGCGATGTGGTCGTCATCTTTGGTGTATGTCTTACCATCCCTTGGATCGAATAAATAGTCACCGGTAAGTAACTCGAAAATTAAGCAGGCAAAAGACCACAAATCTGCGGATGCGCCCCAATGATAACCAAGCAAAACCTCTGGAGATCTATACTGCCTGGTTTGAATCTCGTCAGTGAAATGATGTGTTGTCCAGCACGCATTACCCAAATCTGCAATTTTGACCGAAATAAGCTCGTCCTCGTTGATAACAAGATTCTCGTTGGACGTTTCCTTATTAGAATATGCATATGCTTCTGAAAGCTTTGAATCGAATTTTTGTTGAAAGTCATTAGATATCGTCATGGATGAAAGTGAATTGTGTAGGTTTTCATTGCTTCCATCATCTAATTCTGGCATCTCTGTGACTGGAGGAGCCGATGTGGCGGCTTCGTTGACGCCTGACATGTTGTAACTGTTGTATGATCCCTTTAATGGAGTATTCGCAGTGGAGTTTGCCAACCCATAGACATTAGTAAAGGACTTATTGAACGTCCGCAATGGCGATGGAAGTGGTTGGGAGCCTGTAATCAATGTTTGACGCCGCGAACGTCTTCCATTCCGTCCTAAGGAAGGAGGACTACTGACCTTGCTCAATGGAGTACTAGCATCGTATGTCTTTTCCTGTTGAGGGGTGCTGAACTCCGACTTTGCTGGTGTCGATATCGTGCTCAGGCGCTCAGACTTCGACTTTGTACGCTGAAGCTTTTTCTGACGCTTAGCCTGGTGTTCCTCCTCCTCTACCATACGAACAATTTGTTCAACATCTCCTATTTCTATCAACACGTTCTCTGGTTTGAGATCCGTGTGAATGACTCCACATCGCCGATGCAAAAAGTCAAGAGCCGACAACAATTGTTTGGCGATTTGCTTGACAAACACTATAGGTATACCACGATGCTTATACCGCCGTATCAAGCCTAACAAATTCTCACCAAGAACCTCGAATACCATCACGACATGGACACCATTAGGACCCTTGTGGGTGAAGGTATCCAACAATTGAATGACATGCTGGTGACCCGGATGGTTGAGGTCTGAGGTGGTTACCTTGTCTAGCAACTTTATTTCATCGACCGCAGTCTCGGTATAATGCTTTGCACTCCGAACGATCTTCATGGCCACATGGCAATTTCGGTCGTTGTCCTTGGCAAGCCACACTGTAGAAAAATGGCCCCAACCAAGTTTTCTTACTAAAGTATACTTGTTGTTCTTGTAGTTTTCACCGATGTAGCAAGGATGGTAGCCTCCAGGCACATAGTCTTTAAGATCTTCTTCGTTTTCGGGATGTACAGGGTCCTCATCATCTTCGTCATCTTCGCCCGACTCGTCCTCCACCTCTGGATCTTCCGCAGGTTTGTTGATGTCACGGGCAAAGTTGGTTTCCAACGGGGAGAGCTGAGGCCGAACCGATTTTCCTACTTCTTCAGAGGTAGACACCGTGGGGTCCCCATGTTGTATCAAAGTGGGTAATGTCAGCGGTGAGTGGTCGGGGTCATTTTCAGCTTTCTGAATGGCAAGAGAAAGATATGATTTCTGGAAGTGGCTCTTAGGCATGAATCCTTCTCTATAATGCTGGCGTATAGGGAGTAGATGGTTATAGCTCAAGGTGTAATTCTGAAATACTGAGGCGATAGGGGGTACAATCGGAGTATTATTAGTGGATATACTGCCGGCTAAAACAGAAAAAGAAAGCTGCCAACCGAAAAACCAATATATGGAACACCAAGGCTAATATGCTATAATAGAGCAGTGCAAAAAATGATATTATGATGGCCAAAAAAAGGTTTGATTCTCGCACAGACTGTATACAGGTCGATCCACCCACGGTGATGCCTAATATGATGTTATATTAATCTATATATACACCTAATCCATCTTGATGTCTCCGTCAACGTCATCACCCTCTTTAGTTTCCTCCTTCTTCTGACCGCCATCTTTTCTAGCAGCAGCGAGCTTTTCCGCCATGGCAGCCGCCTGGGCTTGTTCTTGCTTCTGTCTCAAAGCTTGCTTCTTTTCTTCCTCCTTGGCCAAGTATCTACCACGGATTATGTTACCAATAGATGCCAATTCTTCATACTTGGCAATGTACTTAGCTTTGGTCGAGTCCTCACCGTCCTCGTACAACCAGTCCTCAGTCTTCATCAACATACCGGACAACTTCTCTTTCTCTTGGTCGCTGGCGAAGTCCTTGTATTGGTCGTCCAATTTGCCTCTCAATTCGTAAATGTACTCTTCAAGAGCATTCTTTCTGTCCTCGGTGTCAGCCACAAGCTTGTCTTCGACAATCAAAGCGTTTTCCTTTTCGAAGAGAGCCAGTCTAGCTCCCTCGGTCAAGGAAGCAGATTGCATGGTGATAGTCAAGTCGTTCTTCTTGACCAACTTTTTAACCTCTCTGTACTCTGGCTCTTCTTCTTCCTCGTCGTCGTCACCGTTGGATTCCTTTGGCTCCTTCTCAACCAATTCCTTCACCAACTTCTCTTCAACAGTGTATGCCTCTTCGATGGTGTAGAATCCGGATGGGTCGTTTCTCAACTTGACCTTAGTAGCAATCGAGGACTCACCCTCAGATGGAACGACGCCCTTGAGTTGCCACTTGGCAATAACTGGTTCAGTACCGACTGGCAACTCAGCCTTGTTTGTGTAACGAGCCTCGATTTCAAAGTCTCCCTTTCTGTACAAGGTGATAATCTTGGTGGATGGGAACAATCCACCTCTTGGGAAAACTTCCAAGTGGTCATCGTCCTCCTCATCCTTGTCCCAGAAGTAAGACACTGAGTAAGGGTTGAAGTCTTCAAACTTGAATGGTCTGACTCTCAAGGTTGGAGAGTGCATAGCACAGATGAAAGCATTACCTCTGGCGATAGCCTCATCTTGGTTCAAAGTGAAAGACAATGGCTTGTTGAAAACGTCACTGATCTTAGCCTTAAGAGATGGAACTCTAGTACAACCACCAATCAATTCAACCGAGTCAATGTCGTCAGCAGTGAGTCCAGCATCCTTCAATGCGGTCTCAATTGGAATGTGAACACGGTCCAACAATGGTTGAACGAACTCCTCAAGAATCTCTCTGGTCAAAGAGGACGAAACATCCACGTCGTTCATGACAGATTCAATATTGAAAGGAGCCTGGGAGTTGGCGGACAACACCTTCTTCAACTTTTCAGCGGCAGTCAAAACTCTGTAATATGCCTTAGGGTTCTCGTTGACATCAATCTTGTATTTGTCCTTGAATTCAGCGGCAAAGTGTTTGGCAATGGCAATGTCGAAGTCTCTACCACCGAAGTGCTTGTCGTATGCAGATCCTAAAACCTTGAGTTCACCCTTCTTCACAGCAGCGATAGAAACCTGGTAGGAAGAGTGACCAATGTCCACAAATGCAACCTTACGAGGTTCATCTTCAGGCAAATCGTTAGCCTTGAAGACACCGTAGCCAACAGCGGCAGCAGTGACTTCGTTCACAATTCTGACTGGGTTCAAGCCGGCAATCTTACAAGCATCAGCAGCAGCACGTCTTTGCTTCTCGGTGTACCAGACTGGGACTGACAAACAGATATCCACAATGTTACCCTTGGTTTCCTTGTGTGTGATATCCTTGATCTTGTTGATGTACATGGCAGCCAACTGGGTAGAGGTGAATTCTTGTTGTTCACCGTGGAATCTAACCTTTGCAGACACACCACCATCGGCGTTCTTCACCAATGGAGCAGTGAAGAACTTCTTCTCGATTTCAAAGTCTGGGTCATCGTAGTTCAAACCTAAGATTCTCTTTAAGTTGTCAACGGTATTCTTGATGTTGGATCCTTGTTGGTTCTTACCGGTCTCACCGATGAATCTATTCTTCATTCCGAATCCCACAAGCGAGGGGGTAGCTCTGTTAGAAACCTCATTGACAATAATGTCAATTCCACGGTTTCTTGCACATGCAATAACAGTGTTGTCGTTACCGAAATCTACACCAAATGGAGTCGACATTTTAGTATCTATTCTATCGCAGCCAACGCATCTCTTATAAACTTTGCTGAAATTTTTTCAAGATCCGGGTAACCAGTTCTAGAAGATTCTATTGATGTTTGGATGCCACACATGGCCTTGGCTGCAACATTCAGGTGCTTTGTTCCAAGATGGTGATTAAGGTCATCCAGCCCGAGCTCTCTACCAACTTGAGGTAGTCCTCCTGTTTGCGTTCATTCACGTAATCAAACACAAGTTGCAATTCGTGGTCCCCTAATATTCCAAGACCAACCAAGTAGGTGAGAAAATGAAAATTGGCCAAACAATCACCAGTACCTGAGTCCAGATTAAGATACCTGTAAGCAGCACGTAGATCTTGCACTGTACCCAAGTAATCTCTATTTTCGATGGCAAACCCATTGGTGAATTTTGGAGTTGGCTTGAGCGGGAAAGCATCCAGTAATGTCACCAACAAGAAATCTACTGGGAATGCAGGCTTTGCATTTGTCTTCACTTCAAGTCCATACTCATTGATCTTCGAGTAGAACACATCAGGCACGTATCTCTTTCCCAGGCTTGAATTTATGTATAACATGGAAGGCAGTGTAGACCCCGTAATTATATCTGCGTGTATGAGGGCTTCAGCACTTGTACTCACTTGATATGATCGTGGTTCAATTTCTCCTTCTAGACCACCTGACACAACACAAGTTACGAACTTGGAAGAGAACTTTCCTGAGTTTGTATGCTTGGTAACATTAGGATGCTCTACTTGAAACCGGGCTGCCATCAACACTTCAAGACAACTCAAGAAATAGGTATCTTTGTGTCTTTTGCACAACACTGTACCATTTCGAGCTCCTGAATCGGTCAAATCAGTGAATGCAATGCCCACAGGGTACAAGTTCAACCTTTCTGCTACCTTTAACACCTGCTGTTGCTTTTCCCACGGCAAAAGAGTAATTCCATCAGCCTCATCCGACTGAGGAGGCTCGTATATAGCTTCCACTACAGCTTTGACCCCCAAAGGAACCTTATCGAAGGACTCATATCTACCGAACAAAAATCCGAATCTTTGAACACCTGTTTGTCTCCAAGCATCTATAAAATCATTAAGGATTCCTGAATCAGCGAATTCCACATGGTCAACCATACGGAATTGCTGCTGTTGCAACGTGATGACTGGAGGCTGACACTTGGAGCAAATTCCCTTGGGGTAGGGTGCATGTCCACTAGGGCAATTGAGGTTCACATTGTAGTCTGGTTCCTCTAAAGGTGCCATGTATGAGGTACTATTATTGCGGTTATTTTTCTGTTCATTAATCTGGTTGACGTATGCGTGGAACGACATATGCTTGATGCCGTTTTCTTCTCGATAATTTTTATCCCATGGAGGTAATGGAGAGCAGTATTCACACATACCCTTATCTCCATGGCGACACAAGTTAGATTTTGGCCGTTGAATCATGCCTTCCTGCTTATCCAAGATATCATCCACTTCTAATTGCGTCACTTTAGTGGGCCCATGAATAGGTATAATACCTGCTGTTTGAATCTGCTTGATAGTTTGCAGAGCAGAACTGACTGCAGGTTGAGACGAGCCACCCTCAACAGTTACGTACAACATATCACCATGTTTGAGTCCCAAGTCAGCTACTGATTTTCCCTCGAAAGCTTCGATATTGCTTCCCTTTTCGTTGGGTTTATTGCTGAAGTTCAATGAGTTAACATCTGTGTTGCCTAATTGCTCACATAGAGAGGCGACACTATCTGTGAATAGAGTCTGGGATTCTGCATTGACTCGAATCATTCCCGAAGGAGTTCGAAAACGAATAATCTGGGTTAGTCATGTCCACAATATATAGCCTAAAATACCAAGACTAGCAAACACTTACCATTGTTACCTTTACTTTAAGGAGTTCTTGAATATGATGTCAAGCGTATCAACTGTACGTTGAAATCTGCTGCCGGGTTGAAGGCAAACGAACTGCACTTGACATCCAAACATACGCACTTACTGCTTATATACGCACCAAAACGCATTATGTCGTACTATCGTTCGCGATAGTACATTTGTCAATTTTAACAATACAGAGAAGATTAGCATTGTCCTTGCATAAAGATGACACGCTTTACAAAGAGATTTACCATTTTTTTTTGCAAGTTGTAGTAGCTATATGTAAGCTCTTAGTGTTCTTTCCTTGTCCTTTTTACCGTTATTTGCCCCACTTTTGTGGTTCTGCTCCTGCGCGGTTCTATGGTTCGACTCCGGCCGCGTTCCCAGTATACGGAAAATGAAATGGGTATAGAAGACAAAGGGAGTCTTTTCGGAGACTCGGGGAATAAAAGTGGGCATTTGAGACATACTCTGGGTAGCGAATTACATGAATGGAGTGACCTGCTGCTCGATAAACTCATTAACATCCGTTTTAATGGTGACTACAGACCATTGATAAGACAACTATCACAAGATTTAACTGAAAAAGAACAGGAAATCATCCTTTTGAGAGAGTACCACTTACAGAGAGAACGACTTCTCTATAAAATCTGTGCGTCACATGGAAATCTTACTCATTTGGAAGTGGATAAGCTACTCTCCACGATACGCCAGGATAATTCTGTGGACCATGTGCTTGAAAACATGATCAACAATGCACTACAAGATCCATTGGCACCATCTGACAATTTACTACAGGGCCATGGAAAAGCTAAGGTTGAAGAACCGACAATTGAGTCAGCAGGCGGAAAGAAAAGCTGGTTAAGAGGATGGATACAATCTCCTGATGGTCTGAGATACCGCTGGAGTAGATCTACTTCGAGCTTACCACTAGAAAACTCTTCAGCAGCTGGAATCACTGAAGAATCTCCCTCACAGCTGGCCCTTGAGTTGGTAAGATTGGATCAAACGGCAGAAGCTACCCAGCTTGATGAGGAGCTATTTGCTGGTGCAGATTCTTATGGGTTTGTGGCCCCGAATAGTGTACTGGAAATCACTAAACGTAACCCAGAAGAGAAAATTTCGCTAGATACTAGAAGCGGGACTTCTCAGTACAGCAAGAAAGCATCAGATTCATCGTATGCCACTCTCCAAGAAATAGGTCGGCGACACGATGACGAAAAGCAAGCGATAGAAAACCGTTGGAATTTTTTTTGTAACGAAGTCAGAAAGTTAAGAGAACAAGCAGAAAGGAAAAAGGGCAAAGAGGACCCAGTAGTTAATTTTGGTTTACGAGGTCTTGAGCTCAAGTCTTTGGATAAAGGGTTGTCTTTCACAGAAGAGCCATATCTCAAACAGTTTCGCCGACTTGTTGCCAAACTGGGAGTGCCTGGAGCATCAAGGTCAGATATCTGGTTTGAATTATCTGGCGCATCCAATATTCGAGTACCCGGTGAATATGATCGTCTAGTACAACTTGCGGAACAGCATGCCTCTGATACTTCGGTGGTACAATCGTTCAACCAGATTGACCTTGATTTACATCGCACGATGCCTACCAACGTCTACTTCCACAACAATTCAACATCTTCACCAGGTCCGTTGCATTACCGCCTCAAAAGGATCTTGGAGGCATTTGTAATTCTCCGCTCGGATATTGGCTACGTTCAAGGCATGAACAAGATAGTAGGCAATTTACTCATAGCTGATAAGAAGTTCACAGAAGAGGACACATTTTGGCTCTTCGTAGCATTGAACGACGAAGTTCTTCCATCATTTCATGGTCAAAATTACTTTTCTCCCACCAGTTTAAAGCATATAAGAAATGTTCAGGGCGAGATAGCACATGTTCATTTTGCATCATTCATGCCCAAACTATACGCTCATTTAAAACACTTGCAAGTGCAAATCGAATTCATAACCATGAACTGGTGGCTACTGGTTTTCACAGACATCTTCAACCTGATTGACCTCTGGTACCGAATGCTCGACAATCTCCTCGTATGTGATCACAGTGAGGATTTCTTAAAGGCTCTAAGTCTCGGCATATTTAAGCATTACGAAAAGAAGCTTCTATCACTCGATAACTACGATGATGTGTACCTGCTTATGAATCGAGACTATACTCGTAGCTTCGGGCTCACTGACTTGATGGAAAGGACAAAAGAGTTCGAACGAAAAATTACAAAAGCCCAAAAGCATACTTGAGCTCGTCAGTAAGTGTATTAGTGTTTAGAGATGACAATTACTTATATACAATGTTAGATAATATTTTATAACCGTTGTCGAATTTTCCCCTCAATGGTGCCAGCTGAAGCATGTGGTTCACCGCCTCGAATCATCGAGATATTTATCTCACCAATTTAAGCTTTTTTAGGGTCCAGAAGAAAAAGATGCAGGAACACATTGACACTTGTCGCATTAATTCAACAAACTACATCAAAAACTAAAATGGCTCGCAGCCGAATCACCAATTCTGTGGCGATCATATGTGGGCTTGTAGTGATTTACTTTTTTAGCATAGCACTTCGACCACTGGTTGTATATGTGGATAGTGCAACGAATCAGATCGTTCCCGATTTCAAGCCCCACGAGGCCAATTCTATTAATGCAGTTGTTGGCGACTCTTCCATCAAAAATAATGACCAGGAAGAACAACTAGCAAAGCTACAGGTCGAGGGCCAAAAGGACGGTGACAAAGATGCCGCGGCAAAAAAGATTTATGATGACAAGCTTATAAAGACATTCGATAAAAGCAAAAAGGTCAAGGGTACATTTGTGACTTTGGCGAGAAACAAAGAACTCTACGATTTGATCAAGGCTATTCGAGGTGTGGAGGACCGCTTCAACAGAAAGTTTAATTACGACTGGGTGTTTTTGAACGATGAGGAGTTCACACAAGAGTTCAAAGACTTGACTACATCCATCGTCTCGGGTAAAACCAAGTACGGTCTTATTCCCAAAGAGCACTGGGGATATCCTGACTGGATCGACCTCGATAAAGCAGCCGAGAGTCGAGCCAAAATGAAAGCAGCCAACATTATCTACGGAGATCTCGAATCCTATCGCCATATGTGTCGGTTTGAATCGGGGTTTTTCTGGAGGAATGAACTTCTTGAAGAGTATGACTGGTACTGGAGAGTGGAACCAGGTATACAGATTCATTGTGATCTCGATTATGATCTTTTCCGGTTCATGGCCGACAACAATAAGAAGTATGGGTTTGCTATATCCATTCATGAGTTTGAAGCCACCATTCCATCGTTGTGGAAGCACACCAAGGAGTTCATAGAGTCGAACCCACAATACTTGGCCAAGAACAATATGATGGATTTCATTTCGGACAATGGCGGCGATACATACAATCTTTGTCACTTCTGGTCCAATTTCGAGATCGGCGATTTGAATTTCTGGCGAGGCGAAGCTTACCGAGCATATTTCGACCACCTTGATAAGAGCGGAGGGTTTTTCTATGAGAGATGGGGTGACGCACCTGTACATTCGATCGCAGCAGCATTGTTTCTTCCCAGAGATCAAGTCCATTACTTTGAGGATATGGGCTACAATCACGGAGTCTACACTCAGTGTCCTTTGAACGCACAGTTCCGATATGACCACAAGTGTAATTGCGAACCGGACAAGGACTTTACATTCAGAGGCTACTCGTGTGGAAAGAAGTACTTCGAGGTCAATAAGTTGGAGAAGCCAAAGGAATGGGTGGACTATCAATAAGCGCATCTGAGCCGCAGCCAGGAGCATCTTAGACATATGCATGACGGCTACAACATACAGGCTGCCATTTACAGGCAGACACAGTCCTATTATTTCACATCCAGTTGTGCATATTTGGATGGGACGTCACATGGAACATCGATTTGTGCGTTCGATGGCCGCGGGGCGGGGATGCGCATGGAACTCTTCATGCGGCATAGAACTCCCCATGCGGCGCCGACTTATGCACCATAATCAGCATCGTAAAATTTGAACAATAGAAACGTTCGGGCAAGTACGCCTACAAATAGAAACCGGGTAGCAGAATAGATTAAACACGTTTCGTAAACTGGGTAAACCATACAGCAGTTTTTGTTCTCCAATTTGATTGCATGACATGTACTTCGCTCTACTACGTCAAAAATTATGACGAATGCACACAGACAAAGAAAATACTTGCTAAGTGTACCTACCGTAATAATTATACTACTCACCACTTTTGGCCGTTTTAGCCCTTATAGTTCCTTCCATGCCGTAAAATTATAGATATACGATTGCCAGCAAAAAGACTAAAGACTTTCGCTATATCAGAGTTCAACGTAGCCAACATCAGATACTGTAAAACTGCATCTCTCACTCTATTCTGCTCCTTTGTTGCAGCTACAAATGGGCGACGCCAGTCCTTGGCGACTGCACTAGACCCTTCTGGTGCGCACACTACGGCGCCAATATAAGGCGGAAAATGCCACGACGTGAAAGTCGCACTACACGGATTGCATTTACGTGAATTATCGTGACTGTTAGTGGATCTACACATTTTCTGGAGTTCCTAGTCACATTCCTAAGAACCAGCATTCGTCTGGTGTATAATTCTTGTGATTTTTTCCATCCAGAACGTCGCCAATTTTGATCGTGTGAGCCGATATATTTTATCATCGTTAAGATCAAGTATTAATAATGAACAGAGGTTCCAACGCACGTCTTATTCGTTTTGCCGTGTTCGCTCTTGTTCTCATCACCTGTGGGTTCATTCTTCTGAAGGGTCTGTCTTACCTGGGAAGTACATTGCCCAATACTAATGGCAACACCGTTAAGCAAGCACCACCTGTACAACCCGACGCGGCTCTTCATGGAGCTGCTCCTGTTGCAGAGGAACCCGCTAGACGTCTCGTGGACAACAAGGACGCCCAATCCAAAGCACCAGCCAACCAAGGTGAAAAGGTTAAGGCTACTTTTGTATCCTTGGCAAGAAACAACGATTTGCACTCGCTTGCTGGCTCCATCAGAACTGTGGAGGATCGTTTTAACCACAGATACAACTATGACTGGGTTTTCTTGAACGACAAGGAGTTTTCTGAAGAGTTCAAGACCGAAATCCAATCTTTGGTGTCTGGTAAAGCCATCTTTGGTTTGATCCCCGCTGAACAATGGGGATTCCCCGAGTGGATTGACAAGGAGAGAGCCTCCATGGTCCGTGAAGATATGAGAGAAAAAAAGATCATTTACGGAGACTCGATTTCTTATAGACATATGTGTCGTTACGAATCTGGTTTCTTCTGGAGACACGAGGCTTTGGAACCATATGAGTACTACTGGAGAGTTGAGCCCGACACCAAGATCTACTGTAACATCGATTACGATGTGTTCAAATGGATGAAGGACAACAACAAGTCTTACGGTTGGACCATTTCTTTGCCTGAATATATCGAGACCATTCCTACTCTTTGGGATACCACTAAGAAGTTCATGGCCGAAAACCCACAATACATTGACAAGAACAACATGATTGATTGGATTTCTGATGATGGTGGAGAGACTTACAACAAGTGTCACTTCTGGTCTAACTTTGAAATTGCATCATTAGAACTCTGGAGATCTGACGCTTACAGAAAGTATTTCGATTACCTTGACAAGGCCGGTGGATTCTTCTACGAAAGATGGGGAGATGCACCAGTGCACTCGATCGCTGCCGCTTTGTTCTTACCTCGTGATCAGATTCATTTCTTCAACGATGTGGGATACTACCATGTGCCATTCCACAACTGTCCCGTCAACAAGGAGACCAGACTCAAGAATAAGTGTGTTTGTAACCCCAGCGATGATTTCAGTTGGAAGTCTTATTCATGTACCGGTAAATATCACAAGGTGAACAAGATTCCACGTCCTGAGGGATGGGAAGACTACACCGGTTAAAAACAATGATTAGGTACTAGTTTGTTTATATGGCAAGAGGTTTTGACTCTGTTTGAGATTTAAGTTTGAGTTTAAGGGACCAACCGCTCCGGAAACGGAACCTCATGCACATTATATAAATGTTACAGATCTGAATCAGCATGGGGAACATTCTTGGTGTACAGCGATAAACATAAGCAGGTTAATATTTTATAAATCTCCGTTTTTGAGCGGACCAAAGGGGTCAATGGCAGATGTCGTACAGAACAATCACTTAAGCTTTAATTACCATAAAAAATATCTTTATTGTTATCAAGAGTGACTACCAATCGTAGACGATTGTGAGCCCAAGGCGTTTCTGAAACAAGGTAACATGCAGGATACGTCAGTGAACCACGTAAAAACTCAGCTTCAATCTCTGTAACAACTGGAGCAAAGTCAGTGGCGCCAGTGGTTTTCTTTCTAGTAATTAACTCAAGCTAGGCGTACACAAGCTGTTCGTGTACGGCGCAGGAGATCAGCACCTCCAGATCACTTCAATATAGCATTTCACTTGTCTATTCTCACACGTCAAATGGGAGAATCCACCAAAAAGAAGCATAGACCGGTGGAGTTGAACTTAAAAGAGCCCACCAAGAAGGATGCTGCTCTTCGAATAGTGAGTCCTGGACTCCCCAAACTCAGCCCAAGGATGCAAACCACGATGAATGAGTCGTTGCAGATAGAACGCCAGCAACGGGAGCTTATAGCTGCTCGGAATACCACAGAGCAGGGTGCCGATATTAAGGAGAATGAGTCCATGCCTCAGGAGAAAGTTGTGGTTGTCACTACATCACAGCCAGAAGGAGACGAGGAGGAATCTAGTCGGATATCAACACCGTCTACCGCGAAGAGACTCAAGCGTGACAATGCACCTCCCCCCTTGTCGCTAGCTAGCGATAAGTCACCCTCATCTAAGCGCCTGATCCAATCTGCTCCATTGCGCCCCTTCTTCATGGGACATCATTCCAAGAGTGCATTGAAACAATATGGCTCCGTTCCTTTCAATTCCCACCGGCAGTATCGCAGGCTACAATTGTCACCACCCAAGCGAATGGTACGGCCCCATGCACCTCATGGAGTTGCCTATGCCCTTCCCTCCACAGCACATCCTCGGTATTCATATGCTCCGTACACTGCAGTGGCAGGGTCGTTTCCTCGCGGCCCATATAGGCATGTTTCTGGCCCCCCACATGCTGTACACTCGCCCATTCTGACCCAAGTGACCGACGTGTATCATGGAGATTTTACCAAGGCTGCACCATTCCCATCGCAACCACTCTCAGCACAACAAGAAGCGTTTGGGAACATCGAGCATGGCGCTACAGCCGATCGCACACTAGCGACCCCAGAAGAAATGTTAGAAATGAAACGAAAACACGAACAAGCTGCTATGCACGCACATTCGTCCGACGCAGAAGAGTCCGACGATCCAGAGCTGAATGCCATCGATGCGGAGGATCGAGTTCTAGACGAAACACAGAAAAGAGGTCTGACAATATTTGGCTCTATTAATTTGATGAACGAGACCGTGTTTAACTTCAAGATATATCCGTCCAAGGAGAATCAGCAGAACTCCTCCACTGCAAGATCTCTTTCCAGCGATCAAGATCAGTCAGAGGAATCCACATCAACCACACCGGAAAAAGCTTCGGTGCCAATCGTGCAGGCCGAGGTTCCAGATCTCCAGAAACAAAAAGAGAAGTTCTTGAAGATATGTGAAACCAGCTGGGACGAGTTTGTAAGCACAATGGGTTAGAACAGCCCTGTTTCCCCATAGCTTTTTACCATGTATTATATAATGATAGTCACCGCATTACGTAAGATAGCCTTATAACGGCAAATTTCCAACACCTGAAGTTATCAATAATGAGGACTCAACTAGTGGGTCCCATGCTATGTCTGGTACGAAGATGTGTGGGATTTCGAAATGCACACATACCACTAAAATACATGCATGCTCTTGGACCCCTTCAAAATCGTATGAACGTTGCTTTTGCTGGTCAAGTTCGATCATTTTCTTCATCAAAGTCGTCATTACTCCATGCAACTTCGAGAAAGTTGAATGAAAACGATGACTCGAAGAACGAATCAGAGCACAAAAAGGAAAAGGAAAGGAAAAAGTCCATGAGCCAAGAAGAACGGGATATCAGAGAACAAATCAAAGAACGAATTAAGAAGAAGAACCCACAATTGAATGCCAACAATATCAAGATCTACCAGCTCGACAACAAAGCGATCGGCAGAGGAATCTCAGGAATAATTTTGTTTTCGCTTTTGACTACGTTCTTATTGGCATCTGGTAGGGAATCAAAGGATGAATTAACATTTCAGGACTTCAAACTCAATTTTTTGGAAAAGGGTCTTGTTACCAAACTTACAGTTGTGAACAAATTCGCCGTAGAGGCAGAGTTGATTCCTGGTGCTGTATCCGACCAAACATTCCAATCTCATAGCGGCCATCCTGCTGTAGTGTTCACTATCGGTTCGGTTGATGTGTTCGAAGAAGAAATGACCCGCATCCAAAATAAGTTGGGTATCCCCGTCGACGAAAGATTACCGATCTCGTACGAAGAAAGAGGCTCTTGGATGAACTATATCTTGCCAATCCTTCCCACTGTTTTGTTAATCGGTGGTTTGTGGTACATCACGGTCAGAAGAGCAAATGCTCAGGGTGGTGGGCCCGGAGGTGGAGGTCCAGGAGGTATCTTCCAAATTGGTAAGTCTAAGGCCAAATTGTTTAATCAAGAAACAGAAGTGAAGATTAAGTTCAAGGATGTTGCTGGCTGTACCGAATCCAAAGAAGAAATTATGGAATTTGTAAAGTTCCTTCAAGATCCAGTAAAATACGAGAAGTTGGGTGCAAAAATTCCTCGTGGTGCTATTTTATCGGGCCCCCCAGGCACAGGTAAAACGTTGTTGGCAAAAGCTACAGCAGGTGAAGCTGGCGTGGCTTTCTTGTCCGTGTCTGGTTCAGAGTTCGTGGAAATGTTCGTTGGTGTTGGTGCCTCCCGTGTTAGAGATTTATTCAAAACCGCTCGTGAAATGGCACCGGCCATCATATTCGTCGACGAAATTGATGCCATTGGAAAAGAACGTGGAAATGGTAAGATGGGCGGTAACGACGAAAGAGAAAATACATTGAACCAATTGTTGGTTGAGATGGATGGTTTTGAAAGTTCCGACCATGTGGTGGTTCTCGCAGGTACCAATCGTCCAGACATATTGGACAAGGCTTTGTTAAGACCAGGAAGATTCGATAGACGTATTTCAATTGATCTTCCTGATGTGGAAGGACGGAAGGAAATCTTCAAGGTTCATCTTTCTAAATTGACTCTCAAGGTGGAAGAAGATATCAGAGCCACACAAAAAGATGTTGATTTCAACAAGTATCAGATACTAAAGGCAGAAGCAATCGATAACCTTGCCGGCCGTCTTAGTGCTTTGACTCCTGGTTTTGCAGGTGCTGACATCGCCAATTGTTGTAACGAAGGTGCTTTGATTGCTGCTAGAGAAGACGCCACTTCTGTTGAAACATACCATTTCGAACAGGCAATTGAGCGTGTTGTTGCAGGTCTCGAGAAGAAGTCTAGAATGTTGAGCTTGGAAGAGAAGAGAACTGTTGCATTCCACGAAGCTGGCCATGCCATTTGTGGGTGGTTTTTGGAGTTTGCTGATCCTCTTGTGAAAGTGTCAATCATTCCTCGTGGTCAAGGTGCTTTGGGATATGCCCAATACTTACCAAAGGATCAGTACTTGGTCTCTAAAGAGCAATACAAGCATCGTATGATTATGACATTAGGTGGACGTGTTAGTGAAGAGTTGCATTTCGACACTGTCACCAGCGGTGCGTCTGATGATTTCAAAAAGATCACACAAATGGCCCAACTGATGATTTTGAAGTTGGGAATGTCAGACAGCATCGGAAATGTCTATTATGATTCAGGAAAGAACGAAAACGGTTTCCGTGTTCATCACACTTACTCCGAAGAAACAGCGTACGCTATTGATGAGGAAGTGAAGAGGTTTATTGATGAGGCATATGAAGTGTGTCGCAAGTTGCTTACTGAGAAGCTTGATCTAGTCGATAAAGTTGCAGAAGAGCTATACAAGAAGGAAATATTGACTAGAGAGGACATGACACGGTTGGTTGGTCCAAGACCGTTCCCTGACCGAAACGATGCATTTGACAAGTACATTAAGGGAAACGACGCCTTTAAAGGTAAGCCTAAGAAGTCGACAGGTGACCAAAGTAAAGATCAATGATGCTTATATAGTATATTGTAAATAGAAACTTCACATACTATACATTTAATTTCATTAATCGGAGTCAAATAGAGAGTCAATCTCTCTGATAATTTCATCCTTCGTTACTTGACTAGAGCTGTCCGTTTTGTCCAAGATTTTGACATGCTGTCTTCTATTAAGGTCATGATTCGATAGAAGAATTGATCGAGATTTGCCACTGGGATAACTCTTTGTTGGTGGACAATTTTCAATATGTTTTTGGAGCTCATGGTACTGATCATTTTTAAAGTCACATCCAAGAAATGGACAAACATAGATTGGAATTCGAGAGTCACAATTCGTGGAGTCTTCGTGATGGGATTTCAACTCGTCAAGATTGAAGAAGACACATCTGCATCTCTTATTTGCAGCCATCTTCACGTTACACCGCACGAGGTTCCGTGTGTCTCGTATTTTATCAAAGTTTAGCGGAAATGACTTCTTTAACTCTTTTGTAGATTCGAAGGATAACTTCAAATCTCCAGCATGTGGCTCGCATTTAACAGGATAACCAATCGCCTTCAATTCACTGGAATGTTGATTTAGCAAATGTATGGCATATAGCTTTCGGTTTCCCGTGCAATATTCACAATAAGTAAATGCACATTGATAAACATCACTGGTAGAAGGGGCAGACAAGTCCAACTCTATATATGTTCGGGAGTCCTTCTCACTTGAACTGGTGGTTTCCAAGAATGGGTTATCATGCGCACGGCTTGGCGACGCAACAAATGATTCATCATGCATGAGACCATTCAATTTCATTGGGCTTGGTGAATTGGAACCTTTTTCGTGGTCGAATTTAATACGAGTAGGAGATGGAGCATAAGCACTAGGTGAACCTGAGCCGTATGGTGAAGGCTTGGACTTTTTGCTGGGAGAAGGAGATAAAAGAAGGACATTATCTCTCAATGCATTAGAGTTTCTCCTTTCATTAAGATTAGTGGGTCGTCTCGGAGGAGTGCTGTAGCCATTTGAAGTTGTTTTTGGAATATACCGGTATGTCTTTCTTTCTGTTTCTGATTGAGGACCCCAAATATCTCCTAAGCTAGTTGGCAAAGATTCGCTTCGAGTCAAGGATCGAAGATGACCATTATCTATAGTAATTTCTCCAGTTGACAAGTCGATTTCATCGCTTTCTTTTTCATCATCGATTTGTGAGTATTTGTCGAGAATGGCATCCCATTGATTTTGAAATCGCTGTCTACTTCGAGCCTGTAAGTTTTCCACTCGTTTCTGAAATTTTCGTTCTAATTCTCCCTTTGTAGCTCTTTTATTTGGTGAACTATTAATGCTGTTGGAGCGAGCCTTTGGATGGTGTGACGGTATGGTTGAAGCAAGACTGTTTGATGACCTATAAGTGGTATTTGTATAGCCGTTAGGCTGTTTATCCATCATATGGAGTAAAACTATGCATAGAAAAGACTCCGTTTACAACGCAGATACAAGTTTTGAAAACTTGTTTTGAGATCAGATAACTGAGATTGCGAAATACAACCATAAATACAATCTGTAATCCGGTCCAAATGTGTGGATATGAAATTTATGGAGCAACTCAATTAGAAAACAAATCAGCGTTGTGCACTAAATAAAAAATTTACATAAACTGTTATTTTGTAATAGCTCATGCTGAGCCAAATCAAGCCATTTGTCTATTTACAAGTAATTGTTGGCTGTCTCACGGTTCCTATAATCAAAATATTGAACTACTGAACTGCTATACATCATTATTGACAGTCAGTGTTCGCTCGTTGTTTTTATTTGCCTGCCAGCATTTCTGAAAGGCTTGCATTTCAGCTGTGCACTTTCTCCAATCACCAGTGTCTGCATGACAGAGTTGCAATTTTAAATTCTCTTCATGGCAACCAGTGTTTATTATACGCTGATCCCATTCATCAGGCTGGTCGTCATCTAAGTCTTGGTTGCTCATTTCTTTCAGAGGGTTGGAGCCAAATTAGTGAAAACTAATTTGCGCATACTGTCTACAAGTGGAATGATAAAATATTGTTCTAATTACACTAAAATCCAAAGCCGGCCTTAGAATAGGCCATTGGCTTCAAATCTGGATGAGGAACTGCCTCGAATGTTTCAAGCTCTAAGTTCCAAGGACAATTTGTCTCCTGGGTATCTCTGTAGCCTTCACCGTTGTCTGAAGCAGATTCGTACTTGGCGTTCTCGGTAATGTGTACCACACCTCCCAAATTACCTGTTGAATCACAGTAGTTGGGGGCACTGAAAACAGTGATTAAGCGTCCATTATGTTCCTCTTCAACACCACCCATTCTCACTTCATGAGACCGCAAGACCTTTCTGATCTTGTTGTTCAAGCAGAACCTCTCGGTGATATCAGGTCCAAATTGCATACCTATACCTCTCTTGGAAGGGGCACGTCCTGGAACTGGTTGTGGATCGGTCCACAACAACTCCATGGCAATTCCTTCTCGAGGAGGCTGTGTTGATCCGGAATTTGGGAATCTGTTGAATTTTTTCACGTCCTCCAAGGTGACATTGTCGTCAGAGAACAACCCGCCATGCATACACAAGTACGATCTGTTGATCAATGTAGCCAATGGCAAAGCGCCAAAGGACTCTGCAAATGCCTCAAATACCTTCTTAGAATACTTGTGCTCACATTCATCAGTGAATCCGTAAGTCTTGTTCATATCGTTGGTCTCATGATTTCCACGGTTCAAATACAAAGATGTGGGGAAGAGGATTTTAAGAACGTAAAGGTATAGGGCCACCTCACAGGACCACGATCCACGGTCAACAAAATCACCGTTGAAGAGATACACATGTTCGTCGGAGACATACCCAAATTTTTCAAATAAGTTGAGTACGTCATAGAATTGTCCATGTGTGTCACCGACGACTGTCAACTTTTTGCTCTTCGCCAACATAATATCGTCTCCAGACACCTCGGAATCTTTATACAGACTATGAGGGAGTGAAAGCTCAACCATGGTCTTCTCCTTCTTGCATAATTCAGTCACCTTGGCGACAATGGCGAAAACGTGCTTCTTGGGTAGCTTTCCTCCTGCCTTGAAATGCTTGATCATATACTTCAAGTAATACACGTTGAGACCTTCGATGTTGATATTCAATTCAGATTCATTCTTGGTGGTGCTGATTTCCAATTGAGGGCCCTCCCAATTTTTCTCGATAATCATGGAATTGAAATCAATAGAATTGAAGATCGAAACCTTATCATCACCTGCGATTGCCTTCTCGAACGCTTGTCTCTTCAAATACAGTACACATTGCTTGTAGTTCTCAAGTGTTAACTTATCGTTGGGTAAAGTTTTCAAAATTAATTTGAAATTAGCCTGGGCCTCCTTGTACTTTAAAATGGCCATCTGAGAAACACCTTTTCTATAGTATGCTTTCATAAAGTTGGGGTCAACTTTAATTGCTTCATCACAATCAGCGATGGCAAGACCATAGTTCTCTAATTTGATATGGACCTGTGCTCTGTTAGAGTAGAAAACTGCCACTTTTGGATCTATATCAATGGCTCTGCTATAACAGTCAATTGCCTCATCAAATCTATGTGCTTTGAAATGAACATTTCCCTCATCTTTGAGCTTGACCGCCTCTTCTTTCGACATTATCTTTACAAGAAAACTTCCAATCTCGCGAAATTTCCAGCGAGCGGCTCAAATCAACCCCACTTTCTGAGATTACAAAAGTCTATTCAGCATGTTTATTTTGTTTTGTGAACAATTATTTAGTTTTTCAACCGCAATCCAGAAGCGGGCACTCCAATGGCGGTAATTTCGGTTATGCTACAGACCTTGCCCTTGTACTCCTCCTTGTATTTGGCTCCGACCAATGCCTCAGACACGCTAGGTTCACCTTTATAAATTGGAGTGAAAGAAGCACAACATATGTCAAACTCGGCATAAGGGTCGAAATCAATTTCAATTGCATCCTTAGACACCAGGTCAGCTTTTGCTTTGATCTTTCTTGCTTGATCGGCTCTTTGACCACTGGCTGAGGTTGCCAACACTTCTCCGGCGAAGTATGATGCACTGGCGTAATTCTTATTTTTGAATGATTGTGTCATGGCAACTTGTAATGCATTGACACGATGTGGTCCTTGAAGACCAGTACGTGTGAAGTAGGCAGCTAATTCCAAGTTACGCTTGACGTCATCTGGACTCAAAGAACGACGTGCCAACTCCATAGAGAGACCCAAGATGTATTCTCGACACAATCTTAAGATTTCCTCGCACTTCTCTTGCTCTTCATCCTCATTCACTGTCAATAATGTAATTGTGTAAATGATTTCACGGAAAACCTTTATGGCATCAGGAAGTTTGTTAGCTTTGAAGTGTTTGAATCCAACGGACAATCGGTCTTCCAAATTGTCAAAGCCTGGAACAAATGGATGGAATTTGTTTGGATCATCCTCGTCGTTATCGGACCTAATATAGTCCTTCATTGGAGGCAAATCGTCAATACCTGGCAAGTACAACTTGCTAGATTGGTATACCTCAAGGAACCGTGGGCGCAATGGCTCGAAGTTGACAACACCCAATTGCTTGTTCAACATAGATGCAGTTTGTTCAAAAGCACCTGCCGCAGCATAGCCAGCGGCAGTCTTGGCATTTCTGAGCCAGTATCCAACTTCGCCATCAACAACAGCTGATTGTTGGAAGACATCAACTTCATCACCTTGATCTCCAGTTTCAAATTCATCGTCTGGAATGCTTATATCATCCGCATCGTTCCAAGCATCTTCATCCTCTTCGGCTTCGTCGAAAGCATCGTCAAAATCTATGTTCAAACCAGACACTTCTTCAGTAGCATTTTGGGTCAGTTCATCGTCTACTGACAAATTCTCTACTTTACCAGTAAGCAAAGCAGTTTCAAAGAAAGATAAGGTACTGTCCTCAAGTGGCCAATGTTCAATTGTATTCTCAATAGGCTTTGGCAAGGCATTGGCTTTTCCCAATTCGGGCAATACCACCTTATCCTCCGAGACACCAGCTTCCAGTAAGATCTCACTAGCAAGCTCGTCTAAACCGCTCGACTTCGCAAGGGTATAAGCAAGAGGAAGCATACCACTTTGAATAAATGTCTGACATCTCTTCTTGACATCATTTGAGTAGAATGTATTCTGCATCAACGAAGAAAGATCGCCGCGATGTTCAGCGATTGTTGCCATCTTAGACAATCTTTCGGAGTCGCCCTTGCAAAGATACAAGAAAGACAACTTATCAAAGGAATGAGTCTGTTGATAAACAAATTCCACAATTTCCAAGTTACCTTGTTTAAGAGCTTCGTCACCGAGTTTTTTCCACACACTATTCACATTCAAGGTCTTAGCTTCAGACAAAGCCACTTGCAAGTTACCACATTCGAGTGCCAATTCAAATCTTGTTTCTGGGTCCTCGACAAACTGCAAGGCCACCTCCGGGTATCCTTTCTTTTGAAGATATCCAATGATGTTTTGACCGACCAAATTGGAATTCTTGATAATGCGCAAGACTTCGTTGAAATTCTTGTTGACTAAAGATTTCTTGAATCTGTACTCGGTTGGATCAATGGTAATCACTTCGACTTCACCTGCTCTGTTCAAACAGTAGACTTGCTTTTGAGAGACCTTAGTGATGTATAAGGTGTTGGCCAAAGTCTTGATTATACCGAGATCACCATTCAAAAGAGAGTACTTGATATGGTTTAAGGTAGAATACAAGAGCACACCAGAATCATCCCAAGCAGCACTCTTTATACGAATTGTCTCATGCATAGAAGTAACGAGGTCCAAATCTTTTGTGGCAATAGTGATCGTATGCTTGGACAATAATGCCAAGTATTGTCCATCGTTAGACCAAGATGCATATTTCACATTGTTGACACTGATCTCTGCCAATTCTTTTCTTTGCTGCACGTCATAGTTGACGACGGAATGTGCCTTGACTAATAAGACTCTTCCGGGGCCACCTGCCAAGACATCATTCACAGACAGGTCAAGCTGGACTGTCTTGGTGGTGTTGTTGTTCGTATCCTTTACCAGCAATACCTTGGATGACTTGACGAAACTAACAAATCTGTTACGAGATATGAAGCAAGCAAAGTTACCCTCACCTTGTCTGATGTCAGTAGGCTCGATAGCTCCGGTCACATGCTTTGGCAAGGTAATGTAGGCATATTGACCTGAGTCACCTTCGCCATGAGTTACCAAAATGGAGTTGTCAGATTGGTTGTAGGATAAAGATCTCATGAATGACCAAGTTTTACCGATCTTTTTAAGGGAAAGCATGGGCAATGAAACTTCGTTACGAGAGAAATCGTAACATTGAACCTGTTTTTCGCCATTGACGAAGAAGAGCTTGTTCTGGAATATGGCGTGGGCTGGTCTTTCACGTTCCAACTTGAAAACCATTACTCCGGAATCGTGACAAGTGGCAAACAAGTTGACATGGGGGTGCGATGCCACGAGCCAGAAACGGTCATTCTCTCTTCTGAACTGTTTGACGGGAGTCCTGCGGTTCATGTCCCATATTCTGATAGTCTTGTCGTCAGCAACCGAGATGATCAAGTCTTGTTGGGGGTGGAAAATGGCACTCAACACATTTCCGGTGTGGCCACGGCAAGTATCGACCAACCATGCAGTGGTAGCATTCATCCTCCACAACTTCACCATACGGTCATCTCCAGCAGAAACAATCAACGGAAGAGTAGGGTGAAAGGCAGCGTAGTTGACTCCCTTCTCGTGGCCCTCTAACACGTACTTAACAATAGCATTGACGTTGCCAAAGATATCCTGCTGAGGCAATTGTTGACGTTGCAATTGGTCTTCAAATGAGCGGGGAGTGGATGTTGGAGCGGAGTGCTTCTTACGCAACCCGGATATGTCCCATACTCGTACGGTTTGATCCAACGACGCTGAGATGATCAAATCGTCCTTAGGATGGAATTGAGCTGACATGACATAATGGTTGTGTCCAGTCAAACAGGCAATCTCTTGACGGTTTTGCCAGTTCCAGATACGTATTGTCTGGTCATCAGAACTGGAAAGAATCCATGGAAGGTCGTGGTGGAATGACACGGCACGAAGATAGTCCAAATGGCCGTTCAATGAAAAAATACATTTACGCGTGTTCAACGACCACACTTTGATTGTATAGTCGTCACCTCCAGAAACGAAAAGGGGCTGCGTGGGATGGAAGTTCACACATCTAACCGGACCTTCGTGATCTTCAAAACGATCGATCAATGTTCCCATTCTATAATCCCAAAGTTGGATTGTCGACGAGTGCAAGGAAACGAGTACCCAAGGTCTAGTAGGATGAAAGGCCACGCCCTTCGCCCGAGAAGACTTGGACTCGAACTTGGTAAGCATCTTCATTTTTGAAGAGAGCGGTTGTGCAAAGTCGAGGGTGAATGTGTTGTCGATTCGTTGGCGTTTGCGAACCACCAGTTGGTCAGCTCGCACGGAATATTACGTAATAGGATACCCTGGTACTTTTAGTAGATGCTAGAGACTAAATACAACTAAAACACAAATGTCAATCCGAGAGCACTGATGAAGGTCACAAATGCCTCAATGATGTTTCTGCTGCCTCCGGACGACGATTTTCCGGACGAAGACTTTCCGTCTGTTGAATCAGACGTTGGACTAGAATTCTGGATGAATCCACCAATACCAGCCGATGGATTATACTTGATACTTGTGGTGGCTGCTGCATTGCCATTACCATTTCCATTTCCACCACCTGTGGCAGTTCTAGTGGGTACGTTTGCCGAAATTTCAGTTGTTTTGGAAGCTTTCTTAGTCGACTTTGAGCCAGATTCCGAAATAGTGGTCTCTTCGTCATCATCGTCATTATCAGGAGCCCATCCAACCGCATCATTGTCACCCAACCAGGTCTTCTTATTAGTGAGCATGACGTTCTTTTGTCCACCATCGGTGCTGTTGTACAAAAAGGAGTCCAATTTGTGCTCGTTGGTACCTCCCACAAGCTTCACTCCATCGGGTAAGTCATAGGCTTCCACTTTGACGTCCTTGACATACATGTAGTAGTACCCGTATTTCTTAATATCGTCGGAATCCCAGTCAACTGCACCACCAGCCCATTCAATGGTACCAATACCATTACTGGCAGCACCACCGGGCCATAACGAAAACTGAATACGGGATGGAGTCTGTGGGTACATGTACTCTTTGGAGGTTGTATTATAGGTATCCTTCTTTTCCAAGGTACGGACCTTGTCTCCATCGATGTACCAGTCTATCTTGTCTTCTTGCCAATCGATCTCATAATCGTGCCAGTTCTTGAATGTATCGGAAGAAGAAGAGTTCTTTACGTTGGTATAGTTGGTAATACCTTCGTAGTAGTAATTGGTTTGCGGAGACGTCAAGTTGTAACCAACAAACTCATAATCAATTTCATCCTTCACATCCGAGAAAAGAATAAAGGCAGTAATCACACCACGACCACGAGATGTCTTTAATTTAGCAGATATTTTACCATACCAGATGTATTTGGTAGACGAAACCACAGTACCGGTACTCTGGTTAGGCATTTGAAGTAATAAGGCGTCGTCGTGGGTATCCAAATAACCGGTGTATACCCAGTCGGAATCGTCAGCCTTACCCATATACTTGGTGGTAAGTTCCACCTGCTTGGTGGACTTGAATGTTGTGTTGAAACTGTCCATACGAGGCATTGGCATACATGCAGACAAGTTGTATGAGTATCTGATGTCACATCCTCCCAAACAGTACGCTCCAGTACCACATTCTCCGAACTGCGAGCAACAAGGTTGGTCTTTAGGACAGTGTTTTGAATCAGAGCACTTGATTGTCTTGGCGGACGTCGCCATAACAAACAAGAAGAGAAACGAGAGTATGTTCAAATTCATGATGACCCTTCTATTCCAATATTGGTCTAAATTTGAAGATGGGAAAATTCCTCGATCAAACGAATGTTTCTAGAGGTCTATAATATTCAGGTTTGTATCAAATGAAACTTGTGACTTCGGCTAGTAAACCTGTGGACTCCCAAGCAAATGATAGCAAGTTTTGATATTTGACGGTTTCAGATACTGGGGATAAATTTCTCACGGCACCAGATCATCGAGGCGCGGTCTAAATATAGGGCCCGGGTAACTATTGTTATTTGCCCATTTTCGGAACTATGAGCACTTGCCTACAGGTGCAGAATTCTATAAGAAAACCATTCGAATATCTATTGGTTTTCAAACTATTGTTACTAAAAATATAATCTGACCTCTCAGCTGTTTGAAAAGAAGTTGTACATGTTAGGCAGATACGTAGACGGTTGATTGTAGATCAAACCATCTGGTTTCGCCGTTCCGGATGGATGTAAGCTTGGTGTCTCTTTTGGTGGTTTAGGAGGAAGTGCTGGAGCCGGACGGTTGTAACTTGCATTTCCACTAGACTGAGCCGACAATGATCCAGTCAATTGGTTGGATTGCTGAGGAGTATACTGTGAAAAGGAACATTGTGAAGACGTTCTGTCTACCGGGTACTGTGATGGTGCTTGAGAATATGACAAGTCCGATGGACGTCGTGGTGTTGTAAAGTTGTTACTACCAGCAGAAGCATATGAGTTCTGCCTGGAGTTGATCTGCATAGCATGGAACCGATCCTCGATATTGCTTTTTGAATCATTCTGAGCACGGTTTCTGATGTTCTCAACGATTCCCAAAAGTTGCCTGTAGAAGCCGACTCCCTTAGAGAGTCCTTCACTATAAGTAGACCAATTCTCCTCGTAGAAGCGTTCTACCCTTTCTGATTGCTGTGCCAATGTCTGCTGCTTGAACTGGGAAGATGATCGCACATCTTTCACTTCCGGATTGTTGCTGAGTGCTTGCCAGTCCTGCGTCAAGTTTTCGACTATTTCCTTTTGGCGACTGTAAAGCTTGTCTAGCTCATTAGCATACGAATCAAACTTCTTGAGCTCTTCTTCAAATATCACTGACTTGATTTCATTTACAGACTTCACGCTGCTGTTCAAAATAAGAATATCCGATATGTCGTCGTTGTGAATTGCATCCTTCAAGGATTCGATCACTTGATTCTTCTTCAGTTTTATCGAATTCAACTCATGCAAGATGTTCTCAAGAGACCTAATCTGGCCGTTTATGTCCAAGCTAGCAATCTGCGAATCATCCATATCCAAAAGACTAATATCGTTCGTTTTTCTGCTCGGAGCTTTGACTTCAAATAGTTGTGCAAACTCGGAGGAGTCAGGTCCAGCACCAAGTATTTTGTATAAAGCTGAGTTTTCACTGTTCACAAGGTTCAACAACTTCGTGTCTGAATTGCTAGCATCATACAATGATTTCTTAACTTTCATCAAATCATCTTTCAACGTAGAAGCATCCAGTACTTGGTTTGCTAAAATTGAATCCACCTGATTAACATTATTGAAAATCTGTTGCCGAAGGTCGATGAGTTGGCTTCGATTGGTTTCATCATTTTGGTACGAAGCCAGTATTTTGCTGGCTATGTCGACGACACGAGAAGAGACTCCACTGGAATTTTCCAGGAAACTAGTGGTAGATTTCTGTAATAGCTCTTTCAATGTGACAAGAGACTTGGGCATTTTAAGATATTCTAATGCAGACGCTAATTCTTCGTTCGATACTTCGACCAAGTCGAGTTCATTTCTCAAAAACTGTGATTTTTGCTCAGAGTAGTAACTCATTAACTCGTGAATGTGAATAGGCACTACGCTCTTCAAGAAATTATTGTAATTACTCTCACTCACCTCGTTGAATACCTTGTTGTTATTCAATGATATAGCCTTTGCGGAATCCAATGGCTTAATATCACTAATGGTTGCTTCTGAGGGGATAATTTCGTGGTAGATGAAATCATTGTCCTTTTCTAGATCTTTTAATTTGATGCCAATAACTTCCTTCTGATACTTACAGAAATCCAATAGCTCATATGCTTCGGAGCCACCGTTTTGAACAATACTCTTCATAGTAGAAGAGCTTACATCGTTAAGAATTTTTAAAGATTTGCTCAAATGAGCGATGGACTCACCATACTTCTTGGAGATTTCTTGGTTGAGACCATGGAAATAATGAGCAAGCGATTTGTAAAGAGCTTTTTTCAATGCAAATGAATCTGGCCAGTATGGATTCAAAGTGGCCACAACTGTAGCTTCGTCAGAGTTATCAGGATCGTATTCGGTATCCAATTGCTCAGAGTCACCGTCAGCATAATCGAAATCTTCAGTTGCAGTATCCACTATAGTATAACCCGAGGAGTCGAATTTAGAATCCTTGGATGTACTGGCTGCATTTTTTGACATGGCGTAGCACTCTTCATAATATACCGAAGCACTGCTGCAGAGTTTGGCAACAAGAGAGTTCTGTTTTTGCTCGGTGTCTCCACTCATCACTTTCAAAAGGAAAACCTCCTGAGATTGTGCCAACATGAGTTGAATCAAGAATTTGATAGTAGTCTGACCGAGGTCTTTGGAAGGTGCATGTAGAAAGTTCTCTCTCAAGAAATCGTATACACCGGCAGCTTGTTGAAATAACTGAATTGACTCTTTGAGCGAACTATCGCTTTCTGGAGAGGTTGAAGAGGACCTTTGTGCGTCGTGATACTTGGTGGCAGCAAGCTTTGCAAGCATGGCTCCCAAATTGAAAAGAATGCTGGCCTTTTCGAAGGCCAAGGAATGCTGTTTGTGAGCTTCCGTAGGATCGAAAGCATCGTACCACTTAAATTCAAGCTTTTTACTTCTGTTTGCAGTATCAAAGGGAACACGTAGATCCAAAAGCTCAAGCTGGCTGTAGTACTTGAACGTCATCTTTATTCCCGTGCTATCGGCATGGCTTCCTCGGAGGTCCAGACGCAACTTATTGAAATTCATGATATCTTGCTGGTAATCTGACGAGTTGCCGTACACAGAGACTAAGTAGTTGTTCAAAGTTTTAGACCAGTTGACATCTTCGGTCTTCTTGATCGGGATTTGGAGAAGCAGTGTCTTCATATTTCTGCTGGTATGCTGGATATTCGAACAGAATAATCTCGCCACGAAACTGGAACTTGAATTTGCTAGCTGGAATTTCTTTGGAAATCCCTATTTATGTCAATTGTAATTGAAAAGCTCCCAATACTTGTGCTGCTATAGTCGAAAGGTGATAAGCAGGTGGCCCTCGCAACTAAATTATCGCAAACAGTCTGCAGTCTCGATCCACAAGTTGCATTGAAGCACACTATATGGTGATACCAAAGGACTATTTGCGGGTATATGATGCAACAAATGACTTGAAACAGCTCATACCAGTTGGGACAATCCTTTTTATAGATCTTCCTGAAGGATTTGACTACAATGGCTTACCGGTGGAACATGATGACAAAGAGCTGGAATGGCGATGGCTTGACGTTAACATGTTACCAGACAGATATTATAATGACGAAAACGATGCGCTTCGAGATACCTGTTTTTTAATCAGATACAAGTATTTCATGGGAACGTTCAAATTGATAACTTTTGGAAGGGAGCGATGCTGCAAAATCAGACTTTATGCTGTTCCAGGAGATCGTCCATTTTCTCGACTGATAGAACGCTGGCGTTCGTCACTTAGAGGATCATCCACATTAAAGAAGAAGTCTGTTAGATCATGGTCTCGGTTAATGAATGTGGTTGATTTCACATCAGGGCAATGGCAAGGTGATGCAATTAACTCACCATGTGTTTTAATTCCTGCTTCCTCGCCGGTGAATCTACCTAGTACCATGAACGACCACCATATAAAGAGGTGGTATAACCGCCTGCCATTTGTATTCCCCATTGAACCCTCTACAGTTATATCCTTGCAGTCTCAGCTTGTGGAGTTGTATAATTCAGTTGCATCCCCAGACCTCTCCAAGTACAAATATGCTTCATTCACATCTTCAAGTCAACCTCCTAGCTCTTCGGAAGTCATTGCAAGATTGGTGAGAGCAGCTGAGGATGGAAATGTCTCACTTCCTGGTGTCGAGTCCACACTATATTCCTTCCAAGTCAGGTCAGCATGCAAGATGTACGAGAAAGAGTCGGAGCCTGTCGTCGACTGCTTACCGAGTTTCATCAAAGTGAGATGTCCAGACCCAAGTGACAAAGTATACTACTTCGATACTTTGGGCAATAACTTCTTCCTTGATCCGGAGGTATTCACATTACCTCGCGGAGGAATACTTGCAGAAAATATGGGCTTTGGTAAGACTCTTATATGTCTCAGCTTGATTTCTCTTACGAAGTATGAAGTCAGCAAAGTACCGGCGGACATAATGATTTATGATGAAGACATGGCCTCCGATGGTCCAGTTCCTTATTCCGAAAAGAGACAGTCAGGAGTACCGTCCTTGGTTGAGTTGTGTCGGAAATCTATTAATCGTGCTTCTCTTCCTTGGAAATACTATATGAAAGAATTGCCATCTTCTGTCATCAACGTGTTGTCATCAGTACCTGGGTCATTTCGAATATCACTCTATGAGGCATCCGCAACTCTGAATAGTAGAATTACTCGAAATGAAACATTCAAGAGGGAGACATTTGACTCCAAAACTCTAGGGGAAGGCGTTATTTACAAGACACTATATAAATCATCTACGACGTTAGTGGTGGTCCCCGATAATTTATTTCACCAGTGGAATGACGAGATGAAAAGGCATCTTACCCCGTCGTACCTCAAAGTTTTATTCATCTTTGGTCAATTTCAAAAGCAGCAGATCACATGTCTGGCAACCTTTCAAAGTTTCATACCTACGGACCCGAAAATGTTGGTCGAGTTCGATATGATCTTGATATCGTCATCTATTTTATCCAGGCTGCTTGATTTAAATGGAATGAGCTCGAGTCCGCTCTTCAAAGTTTATTGGAAAAGACTCATAGTTGACGAAGGTCATTCCATGAATTCTAAAAACTCTCGAGTGAGTCAATTGTGCAAAGAAATATATGCTGAAAGAAGATGGTCCGTCACTGGAACGCCCACATCAGGTATGACTAGACTCCAAATGAATGAAGAACAGATAGAAAATGATATTTCCTTGAGCCCCAGCAAAAAGTCACGGTACACAGTAAAGAACAAATTCAATGCCAAGGATGACTTAAATAAATTGGGTATCACCGTTGGAAGTTTTCTAAAGGTTGAACCATTCCATTCACAACCTAAATTTTGGACCAGCAGCATCATCAAACCGATGATTGCTAACGATTTGCATGCTTACTACAGTCTCAGACATATATTGGATGCATTGGTTGTTCGCCATGACTTAAAAGAAGTAGAGAGTGAACTTGAACTTCCTCCCTTGAGACATGTACCGGTATTTTTAGAGCCATCATATCACAATACTTTGTCGATAAACCTATTTACGGCTGTCCTTGCAGTTAATGCGGTTACTTCAGAAAGAACTGACACTGATTACATGTTCCACCCAAGCAATAGACACCAGCTAAGACGGTTGGTCACAAATATGCAACGTGCCACCTTTCATTGGACTGGGTTTAAAACAGAAGATATAAAAACGTTGATCGATATTTGCGAATCTGCTATTGAGAAAACAGATGACAGTGGTAGAAATATCTATAGCGATGACGATATCAAATTGCTAATGAGATCTTTGGAAATTTCCAGCAAAGCGCTTCACAATGACCGTTGGAAGACACTGGCGATGTTGCACGAAATGTGTTACTTCGTGGAGGGATTACCTGATATTTTTGCAAAACATTTCGGTGTTGGAGTCATTGAGCGAACAGATAGGTCTGGAGTAAAAGAACATTTAACCGTTTTTGGGGCGCCTCATTTGCATTCTGTTCAGGAATTCTTTTATAAGAATAGGTTTATGAATTTTGCAGAACAACGTATGATCGATGAGAAACTTGCTTTGGTTGCAGATCCCTTTTGGAAAAACTATTGGATTGACATATCGAAGAGAAATTCTGAAAGATTTAACAGATTGGATACCAACCAACATTTCCATGCCCTGAACTACTCAAAAAATCCATTTGCAGACTCAAATGAGGGTAAATTTTCGAAGTCAATCCCCACTTCTCTCAATCGAAAAAGTAAACCCCAAATCGAAACAAGCACAGAAATTTTACCGGATGATGATTTATTGAAGGAAGAAAACTTTCGTTCGACGATACCCAGTGTCCTGACCGATTTAAGCTTCGAGCGTATTAAGCAAGCCCAAATTTTAGGCACCGCTTCTGCCAAGCTCTCATATCTTGCAGCAAGATTATTAGAAAACCGCCGTAATGGAATTAAAACATTGGTATTCTTTGAGTTTGAGGACAGTGCCTACTATTTGTCGGAGCTCTTGGATGTTCTAGGGATTGAGTACATTTTGTATGCAACTTTCATCAACCCAGCTGAGAGAGCCACGAATATTACCAAATTCAGTACCTTTCCAAGTGGTCCCAATAATGGGGTTGCATTGATTATCGATCTTAAACTTGCTGCTCATGGGTTGAATATTACAGCAGCAACGCAAGTTTATTTCATAAACCCTGTTTGGCTGCGGTCTGTTGAAGCACAGGCTATCAAGAGAGCTCATAGGATCGGCCAAACGAATCCCGTTAGAGTTGAAACACTAATCTTGAAGAACACACTTGAGGAAGAAATTTACCGAAGACGATCAGACGATGCGGAGGGAAAAGAAACAGAACAAAAGTATGTTATTGACGATATCGGTATGCAAGAATACATTCTCAAGCATGAATTTTTGGATCAAAGCAATACTGACATCGAGTATGCTCCATTTATGGCACCCATGAGAAGGATAGAAATGAATCAAGAAGACATGAATCCAACTGATTCCCTATTGAATCATTTTGGATATGTTCAAGATCTTTTTCAAAAATGGGTGGTCTACGTATTTACAGAATCGAACTTATCCAAAATGAATGCGGTTACGAATGCCAAGCTAAGCAAAACTTTTGTGAGGGATCAGTTCATCAAGCGCTTTGTTGAAGACAATGATCAATCCAAGGAGCCTGCCAAACATAAGAGAGCGACCGCTGAAAACGGCCAAAGAAGAAAGAAGGTTAGATTTTAGTCTATTATATTGACATCTAATGCAAAGATAGAGTTACAATTCTCGTACTATTACTGTTCCATCAGAGGATGATGAGGCAATAATGCCCAACAGCGGATGATGATCTACATCAATCACTGCACCGGCATGGCCATCAAACTTGTTTTGCAATTTACGAGTCGAGTAGTTCCATAAGGTCGTGGATTTGTCTTCAGATCCAGACAATATCAATGTAGAGTTTGAATTGAAGCATGCTCGTATGAGATAGTTTTCTTTGCCAGAAGGTGCACCATCATACATGTATGGATTCGCTCTGGACATCCCTTTTGGCACAAAGTCTTTTGCATTGAATGTTTTTACCATGCCTTTCAAGGAACGAGAAACAAGCACCGAATCGTCGTGATTAATAGCAAGTGAGGAAACAGTATCAACCTGTCCTTCAATGGACCAGCTTGGAGAGCTAAGTTTCCTTATATCGTATGATTTTATACTTGGATCAATTCCAGAGATGTATATGCTGGTCAGTCGACTGTTCATCTCGCATGCAAGTAGAGGGTACTCTGTTTCAATATGACCCACTGGATGTTTCTCTCGAGAGTCCCATATGTATGAAATGCCATCATCACAAACCGAAACAATAAAATTCTCCTGATTCATGGATATATCATTCACCACAAGATCATGTCCCTCACATTTGCGTATTCTGGTACCAGTTTCACAATCCCATACTCCCAAAGTTGAATCAGCACTGGCAGATACTATTATATTATCTGAAAATTGCAAGCTTGTGACTGCACCTTTGTGACCATTGAGAGTCCCATAGTTAGGCGTTTCTTCCTTAATGTCTGTTGGTATCGTCCATAATAGAATCTGTTTATCCATACCTCCAGTAGCCAAACTTCTGCCATCAGAATTAAACTTGGACGCTAAGACAGCTCCCTCGTGTCCTTCAAGAACAACTGCTCTTTCGTAAAGAATGCTAGAATTCTTGCCGTGTACATCATGTGTGCTTACAGCTAGTTCATGGCCTTTTTTTTGTCGTTTGACCAAAGACATAGAGATTATTTACAGCTGATGAGAACGATGACATTCGCGCACGGATATTATGAGTGAATGTATTAGTGTAGTACCTATGCTAGATATTCGTACATATCGTTTTCTAACCGACGAAGATACTCCTTCTCAATCAAATAGTCAATCACCTTTTTGATGTCGATTATACGAGCCCTGAATCTTGTCAATGCCTGGGTAGCGACCTCATTGACCAACTCATTATGTTTGATCTGCTTTCTAGCCTTCATGATACGCACTATGCAAGCAGAAAGGAAGTTCTTTCTCGACTCGTCAATCTCCTTGTTGGCGTCAACTTCATCCTGCTTTTGCTCGGATTTGATTGAGCTCACAAAATTGACTCGGAGTTTCTTTGACTTGTATTCCTCCACGATAGTGAAAGTTGTTCCAGGGTTGTTGAACTCGGAGGTGCCACTGGGAGATTGCTCCAAGAGTTTGTATTTGACAAATGGAATTAAGTGTGCCTCAAACGTGTGTTTAGCTACCCCTACTATTTCCAAAAGCTGTTGAAATGTGTAAGTGCTTGATTTGTTGAACGCAAGCAATATCATCAATTGAACATTGGTCACAGTGAACAAAAATGGTGGTTTCCCTTTCCGAGACAAATTAGCCTTCACTTCACTTTTACCATGATTCCAAAGCCATTTCAATTGACGTCCACTATGCTTTTCCTTATACAAAGTCAAGAGTTTATCAAATGAAGGTAATAATTCAGGAGCCAAATTCAATTTGTAGTCATCCATATGCGTAAATGGCCACATGCTTTGAGCAAGGATTAATGGAGTGAAATCTTTGATTGTATTGTCGACTTGTCCGATTTCTGCTCGTAAAAGATTCCGCAAATCCTCGGACGCCTTCATATCCTGGAACATCTTCGTCATCTTCGAGGTGTATTCCAATGAGTTTTCCTCTTGTAATCTTTGGATTATACTTTCTTCTAACTCATCGGACTTGGTGTTGCTGTTGATCAATCTCTTGGCTAACAATCGGCGATAGTGCTCTTCGAATGCATCTTTATCTTCTATAAATTTGAAGATAATCATTAAAATATCAGGGTTGAGCTCGGTAGTATCACTCTCCTTGCTGCTTCCCTTGAGATAAGAGTCAGCATATCTAGCTAACAAGTCGGGAGTCTTGCAGTTGGATCTTGGTGTTGGGGTAGCGATGGAATTCTTGTTCACAAAATATCTGCATGCGTTGTCCAATGACTTGATGAAAATAGGATCCTTGCTAAATGCGACCGAAACGACTTCGTTGAATCTGAGATAAATAGAGATTAACAAATGAACGTATGTGCGAGGGTTTGTCGCGCCGGGCGACGATCTCTTAGCTTTGCTAGATTCGGTTGTGCCTTGTGCTTCTTGCATTTGTTGCTCGTTTTGTTTCTTGATGTCATCGATTGCCTTTGCCGCTTCATCTTTGATATATTTCTCGAGGGTGTCAGCAAGTGGTTGCAACGTAGCTGGAACACGGGACAATAACTTGTACATGCGTTGGATGTGGTCGGTTTCGTTTTGCTCTAAAAGGCCCAAAAATTCGCTATACATCTCTTCTGCATGGTCTTCGATGAGTGCTTGGTTAAGAGTGTCCAACAAGGGTTTCTTAGTATGTTCTTCCAAGTAGTTATTGGAGCGGGAGATTTCTTCGGCGAGACGGGTCTCACATTTGCGCATGTAGTCGACCACGTTGTGGTGCTGAAGGAATTGGAAGCTCTCCTTCTTGTAGTACTCCTTGGTCTCTTCCAAGAATCGCAACTCGAAGTGGTTGATGTATACGACCAAGTTTGGTTTTTTCAAGTCTTGTACATCAATGCCGAGGAACACTAGCGACTTGATGGCAGTGGAGAGAGTGCTGGTGTCAACCATCTCGTTGTTTCGCTGCCGCTCGATCTGCGCCAACACTTCGCTGATTAAAGTATCCTTGTTGTTGTTGAACATGTGAGTTTTCCATTTGAGAAGTGCAAGTGTGCTCACATCGAAAACATCACGACGGCCATCTGACCGTTCCTTCTGGACCCAGTACCTATTCATGTAGTCGAACACGTTGTTAAGGTACCCGGCTCCAATGGTAAACCGGGTCCATTTGCGGACGTAGAATTCCAAGAAAGTCTCAGCGGGCGATTTTTCCAAGTTGGAGATGAATTGCACCAAGTAATCGTCGAGCTTGAGGTAGATCTCGGCCCCAGAATACAGATTGGTACCAGCACCACCGCTGGTCAACGAAGGGGCAGCACTATGACGTGATTTATTGGTGCAGTAGTTGTAGATTGCGGTGTAACAGTTCATGTACATTTTGGAAGTTACACCTACGTCGCCCAGGGCACCCAAAATGAACTCGAGGCCCGGCTGGATGAAGGACCAGGTGGCATTCAAGTCGCTGGCTACGGGAAACTGGGACATGGTAAGAGCGGCAACGAGATCTGACGCTTTGAGGTGAATACAAATCAGTATGGTGTGCACACGACTGGCATGGTCTATATATTTACTCTAGTGGTTATTCCCGGCGGGGATTGGCCAGGCTGACTCGTTCGACCACTCTCATGATGCTGATGGTGAACGTAAGTACCCAAAGACAAAGCACCATGAACAAAAATGCTGCGAGCGACCTTTGGCGCCGACATATAGACGACACTGATGGATAGTAGATGCCTAGCTGGGCAAGCTCGGGGGTGTTGTCGTTCTGGCACACCCACTCGTTGTCGTAAAGGGTATTGAATGTGAGTGAGAGGTTTGCTGACAGGAATATGATGAATAAGAGATCGAGCATGATGAGCTTCATCTTTCCTGATGGATTCCGCAACCCCAAGGGCTTCCCGCTGTATTCGTCGTAGGCAATGTAGATGACGTAGACAATGGCGACACATTGCACCACGATGGCCATGATGGTACTTGGCTGTTGGACGATATCGTGGCCCTCGTACTTATGACTCGACTTCTTGAAAATGGTACATGCAAGCGACAATGCACACAAAGAGAAGATGAGGATGAGAATACGCAACAAAAGGGGAATTAATGGATTGTTGATGAAAAGACGCTTCATGGTGGGAAGAAGATCCGCTCGTTTCTCATCACTCATCCAATATCGTGCTTTGGACCGTACTCTTGCCTTTTCCAAATCATCGTTGACTGTTTCAGACTTGCCGAAAAATGCCCCAAGTCCACATAGGAGTCCTGCTCCTTCTGCTGCCCCCTTTGCGTGTTCTTCAGCGGAAGGTGAGCTGCCCAAAAGGGCCAGTCTGAGCCGCTCTTCACCACCCCAGCTGCCTTTCAAGTCGTATTCCTTGCTCAAGTTGTTGTCGTACTCAATTTGGTCCTGCGTGAACAACGTGGGTTGTTTGACGGATGTGAGGAACTCATGCCAATTGCTGCGGACTGTCTTCACAAATGGATCATTTGCAAAACTGAGGTACTGTTCGTCGTCGTCTGCCTTGGAGTGAGCCGTTTTGATCGAGGGGTCGATATCCGACTGGTTGTTGTTGACGTTACTGTTGTTCAATTGCTCCTTATAATGGGCCTGGTCAAGTTTATCAAGCACATATGGTGGTACGATATTGGCCCGATGACTGTAGGAGTGGACCGAAGAGTTCTGAAATGGATTTATATGTCGGTTCTGTGATCTGCTGTGAATGCTATTGAGTTTGCTGTGACCACTGTCCCCGCCAGACAGGTCGCCGGCTCTATTTTCATGGGTATCTTCAGCCATTATAAAGAAGCAATTTCAATATCGCAAACGTAAATTGAATCCTGCAGATTTCGCAACCTTAGCAAAACATACGAGAAAGGAAGGTGAACAGGGGATCGGTGAAAAAAAGTAAAGAAACCTCAAAAAATTACAATAGGCCAATCAAATGCAAAACAGAACATGAAAGTTATGTCTAGCTGACAGTCGCTTATTTGTGGCTTTTTTGTGGCGTTCTAGAAACCTTTCGTGTGCCTTACTGTTCTGTGGTTTCGCAGCCGAGGAGTGCATGTGCGACTTTTGCCATTACGTAGAAACGGTCTGATCAATGTCCTATGGTATGATCAAGTCATTGTCCGTAGCTCGTACAACGAGTGTCAATGCAAGCACCTTAATATCCAGACGTTATTTGAGCAAACTAGAACCTTTCAATCTCGATAAACTCCCAAGAATCCGCGGGCTAATTGACCACAATTCCATCTTTGTTATTTCCCTTCCTATCACCACCAAGCGGTCATATTTCTACTGCAACCATAGACCGTCTATTCTTGATAAATCACAGCTCAAAACATTCCCCTTATTGACAAAAATCGAAACCAAAGCTACTGGATTGGTCAAAAAAGGATGGAACAAGTTGTCAACCTCCGAAAGCAAGATCAATAAACAAATCATTAAGCTTGTCACTAAACTCTTGTACACTATTCCTTATGAGGAAAACAGCTTGCGGTCATTCCCCTCCCGAAACTCAATGATCAGAGAAATTAATGAAGAAGCGTTGGTCCATGGTAAGGTCCAAACCGATACTGGCGCTTTAGTACAGCAAGAAATTGACAATTTGAAAATCCCGACCGAGCAAGTCAAGCGGATTCCATTGATATATCCAGAGTTCCAAAAGGGCGAACAAGTTCTCGACCAATTGCGTGAACTTCGTGATGTTAATCGCCCCAAGCATCTTAAGTATAGCATTGGCTGCTTGATCGGTATTCCTATTACGCTCCCGTTTGCATTGGTTCCAGTTGTACCTAATGTGCCTGGATTTTACGTTGCTTATCGTGCATACTGCCATCTTAAAGCATTGTGGGGTGTGAAGCACTTGGGCTATTTGCTTGAAACTGATAACTCGACCTCGGCCACACAGCATTTGGAATTTAAAGAGATGAGTGAGTTGTCTGACGTATACAATCAAAGCGCTGAGAGCATCAATACAGAGGACATAGAGGAATTGCTCATTACTAAAGATATCATTAATAACTTGTGCACAAGATTTGATTTGGCACATTTGAAAGAAGACTTATTGAAGGCGTTGGATCAGGAATCGAAGCGCTTGAACAAAAAGCTACAAGATGACGAAATAGTTGATTAACTGTACATAGAATCAATAAAACAAGTGAAGAGCATTATCTTTTCAGGGCTCGACCCTGTCACGTGTGATGGTCATGGCGCTCGCAAACTTTCTCTGGTATAAATTCGAAAAGTTCGCAGTCGACGCTAGACACTTTACTTTTCACGATGAGAAATAAGTGGAGAAAAAAGAGAGTTAGAAGACTTAAGAGAAAGAGACGGAAGGTCAGAGCTAGATCCAAGTAATTGGACAGCCTCCTTTAACGGTTTTGTGACGAATTTTGGTTGATGAATTGTTGGTATTTGGTGAATTTTCACTCTCTTGAGTATAGCTGAGCTGATGATTTGTGAATAGTTATTTACACAAGGCAATGTATTGGAACCTCAATGAAGTGTAGTTCTCCGTGTAGTTCCTAGATGGACTCGTTAAACTGACAGATCCCATCGAGATGGTGGTTTCAAGGTTGACGAAGGAAGGATCCCTTTCGTGAAGACGCTGGTACATGTACAAAAGTTCTTTGTATAGTCTACTGTCTTCCTTCTCTGACCTGCCCTCAGTTTGGAATCTTATCTCGCAACTGCCAATTTCTTTGGTGCTCGTGCTACTTTCGTATTTGTGGTTGATACGAAACGTAAGACAAATTATTGTAAAATGTTTGGTGCTTTAAGTCCCTTCATCTTTAGTAACTCAGTACCTCTCTGTGATCGTTCAATTAGCGAAGGAGTTGTAACTTCCAATGAAATCTACAACAAATCTGCCCCAACTGGCCCAGCCACATCGGGTGCAAATAATGACGAAAATGAAGTAAACGATACTATTGAGTACAAAGAAGATACCATTGAAGATTCAAAAGTATTGCAAGAAAGCCACTCTTTCAATGGGTTTGTTGAAGAAGTTTCTAGCTCCAGTTCTGGTATAATTAACAGTCCTTGGAAATGCAACACTTGTCCTCCACTGGTTCAAGCTTTGGAACCTAAATTTCCTACCTCTCTTTGTGATTTCCCAACAGAATCTGTAAACGAAACTATTGAGCTATCTAGGAGAACGAAGGGCTCGACCATTAATCCTCTTCTTCGACAATACTTAGAACACAATCTTCAAAGATGGCAGCCGTCTGTTTCTCAAAACGAATCAGTTTCCTTAGACGAGAACCACCCGTACCAGAGCGAGCTTTTGCCAACCGAAATGAAGATCAGAGGAGCTGCTATTGCGGTTCTGAAATGGTTCAGGTCCCCTGTAGAACAAAATTTTGAAATGGTTGCAAAACCTGTTCACGATAAACAAGTTGTTGCAAATCCTACGGTTTTGCCACCATGCCTACAAGGATCTCATATTATTCCCAACACTTCATGCTCCGTCTTAGTTCCAGAAGAAGCACATGTGCTGCCAGATGTTCAGAATCCAAGTTCAACTCAAGTTTCGAATGCAGTGAATGCTGCTACCCCATATGGATATCCTTTACTATCAATGGTTGCTAACCAAGAGCCCAGCGACCTGCTGGGCGACAACGATGTAACATGCTTTGCCCAGTTCACTACGATGTGCTTATTTTAAGTAGCTACATTAGTTTAATACGAATTTATGATTGTCTAGAAGTGTGACGGGTTGCGAAGTAAAAAAATATCGGACAAATTATCTTACTCTGATGCTTCGGCGAACTTCTCAGAAATTTTAGTGAACAAGCTTCCGAATTCTTTCTCGGCCTCCTTTTCACCTCTAGATGGTTCGAAAAATTTCGACGATGAGACAGCGTGCTTAACGTCGGCAGTGGCCTCGGCCAACTTCGACCATTGGGCGCCGTTAGAAACAGCTTTTTGAGCCTCATCGAAGTACAAGACAAAAGCTCTCATCATATCGTATGTTTTCCAAATAGGACAAAATGCATCATAAGTCGAGTAACCGTTTTGTTGCAAAAAGTCTTCTTTAATCAAATTGGCCACATCCAAAGTAATCTTGTCGGCGTCAGAAAGAGCAGACTTACCCACCAATTGCACCACTTGGTCCAATTCTTCGGCGTTGGAGATAATCTCCTTGATCTTGTCTCTCAAGCTGGCGAACTCCGGGTAGTTCTCATCGTAGTATTTGTCCAAAACATTGGTGTACTTCGAGTATGACACAGCAGTGTTGATAGATGGAAAATGCTTTCTTTGGGCCAATTTTTTATCCAAACCCCAGAAAACCTGAGTAATACCCAAGGTGGAAGTAGTAACTGGATCGGAGAAATCACCACCGGCTGGTGACACAGCAGCAACAATAGAAACCGAACCAGTTCTATTAGGAGATCCTAAGGCAACAGCATTACCAGCACGCTCGTAGAAAGATGCCAACTTGGAACCCAAGTAAGCGGGGAAACCTTGATCAGCAGGCATTTCTCCCAATCTACCAGAAATTTCTCTAAGAGCCTCAGCCCAACGAGACGACGAGTCAGCAATCATGGAAACATCTTTACCTTGATCTCTTAAGTACTCAGCAAGGGTGATACCAGTGTAAATAGAAGCTTCACGGGCAGCGACAGGCATGTTAGAAGTGTTGGCCACAAGGGTGGTACGCTTCATGATAGGTTCTTTACGGCCCTCGATCTCGGTGAACAATTCAGGGAACTCCATCAACACTTCAGCCATCTCATTTCCTCTCTCTCCACAACCAACATAGACAATGTTATCGGAGTTTGAGTACTTAGACAACGATTGAGAAATGACGGTCTTACCACATCCGAAAGCACCAGGAATACAGGTGGTACCACCTTGAACACAGGGGAACAAGGAGTCCAACACACGTTGACCTGTTAACAATGGATGGTCGGCATTAAGTTTCTCGGCCACTGGACGAGGAACACGAACGGGCCAAGTGTGCATCATAGTGTAAGAGTGCTTCTTACCATCGAACTCAACCTCCAAAACGGTGTCTTCAACCGAATATGAACCAGCTTCAGCAATGGATGTGATGGTACCCCTAGCACGTGGAGGCAACAAGATCTTGTGGTCGTTAAGCAACGAGTTCTCGAAAATAGATCCAAAGATATCACCACCGGTAATGTGGTCTCCGACCTTGAGACTAGCAGGCTTGAAGTCATATTGGGCGGTTCTGGAAAGAGCAGGGGCATCAATACCACGAGGAATGTAAATTGACTCTGCCTTTTCACGAATGTCTCTCAATGGTCTTTGGATACCATCGTAAATGTTTTCCATCAAACCTGGACCCAATTCAACCGACAAAGGCTTACCGGTTCTCAAGACTGGGTCACCGACGGTCACACCAGCAGTTTCTTCATAAACTTGGATGGTAGCTTTGTCAGCGTTAATTCTAATAACCTCACCCACCAAATTTTCGTGGCCGACCTTCACCAACTCGTACATAGCACATCCAATCATGTTTTCTGCTACAACCACTGGTCCAGAAACAGAAAAGATCTGTCCATAATTGGTTTCCTTCTCATCGAGTGAGAGACGCTTGACTTCTTTACGGGCGTTCTCGATTGCTCCAGCCTGGGTTAGTTTCTGGGTGACTTATATGAGCACCAGGCGGCTTTTGCCGGGCAAAGAGTCAAGAACCATTGGTAATTGTGTTCTCTATTGCTATACTTACCATCTTATAGGTGTCCTGTTGGTCTCGTTTCTCCCTTACTTATCTCTCGTTCGCCAAAGGAGGGTGTTACCCGGAGCTGCACTTGGGGTAGATAGTTCGTGAAACACCGGCTGGGAGTGGCTCGAGCTACATGATTGTATCGAGTACTTCGTTATAGTGGTATTGTTCATGGTGTGCGTGACAGTTTAATTACAATAATGAAAATATGCTTAAACAATGAATTGAGTAATCTTTCATGAAAATCACTATTTCTTGCAACTATAACTTGGCCTTATGGGCTCTATCATTCGCTATGTCGCACATGGCATTGAACGCTTCTAATCTCTCTTGCTTGATATCTCCTCTGTCAATTCGTTCCTTCATATTTTGCATTATGACGTCTCGTGATCTGCCATTGACAAAAACAACGTAGCGTAGTCCAGGAAATGTCTTTTCGTACTGTTCATTCCAATACGCCAATTGCTCTGCGGCATCTGCAAGAGATTTCTGTTCTGCTGCTGAATGTGCAGATAGTTTTTCACCACCTTGTGAAGGTTTTGGTGCACCAAGTCTAGGATGAGCAGCGATTATCTTGGAGATTTCTGGATCCAATGGCTTCCCGTTTTCAGCAGCTAGCTCTGCATCATGAAGATAACTCAATAGCTGCTTTCTGGCACATTCTATAAATTCATGATAAGATGAGTATTTCTCATTATGTGACAAGAGGGTGGATATTAAGAATGTACGAAGTACATCACATGGTTCGAAAAGTGTGTCAAGCACTTCTCCCTTGTTAGACAGAGTCGAAAGATCCATAGCAGATACCAGACTCATGTAGAAAGATTCTCAAATCACCCACAGAAAAGCGCTCGCTTATCTATCGGAGATGGCCGAATTAGTCAATAATTAATGCATTTGCTTACGAACGACGTAGAATCTATGTAAAGTGCTCAATTTGGCGCAATTTCTTACTCTCCTTAGTGGAAGAAGCACCTTCTTGAGCAATCAATGGATGTCTCCAGTGCTTCACGTAAGTGAATAATACATCGGCCAATTGAGTAGTATCCACTCCCAAGTCTTGGAACGTTTTAGCATTGGCATCGATTTGTTGGTGAATCAAGTGTCTTTGGACTTGGTCTGGGTTGGTCAATTTCCAGTAGGCAAATTGTTTGAGTTGGGCAACGAGCTTGGCTAATTGCAATGGGATTTGGTAATCGCCATGGTTGTACGAAATTGGGCCGACTTGTGAAATGTCTTGCGTGATACCATGAATCATCTGTCTGATTTCATAGAAGCTCATCTTCTCTGGGCCGTATAATTCGTAAGTCTGGCCGGCGGTGGAGTCGTCAAATCCGATCTTTTCTAATGCATGGGCGACATCGAGAACGTGGACAGGGTAAATTTCCTTGGCATTCTTGTTTGGAGTCCACATTTTCAACTTGGGGCCCAAATAGTTGAGTAAGTTGTCTTCACGTCCGTACATTGGAGCAGGTCTGACAATGGTGGAGTTAGGAATAATGTCCCGCACAATTTGTTCACCAATACCTTTCGTAGCATAGAACACGGAATCCGACTGGGGGTTGGCATTATAAGAAGAAACATGCACAAATCTAGGGACGCCGGCGTCTTTCACAGCCTGAGTAATTCTTTCGGTCAAGCCAATGTTGACATCAGCCATCGAGAAATTCTTGGTATTGTAGTCGGCACCGATACAGTTGTACACAATATCAGAATGGGCCACAGAGTCTTCGATTGACTTTAAGTTTCTAGCATCAAATTCCACATAGTTCACCACACCCAAGTCTCCAGACACTTTGAGGAAACGGGACTTCATTTCGTCTCTGAAAGGCACCACTGTGATGGTTCCATGCTTGGCAATTTTTGACGTTAAGTAACGACCAAGGAATCCGGAAGCTCCAAAAATGGTGGCAGTGTAACCAGTTCTTGAAGAACGACCTCCACGGCCAGAAACGACGTTTACCTTTCCATTGGACGTGATATTGATGTCTTCTTTCAACACCGGAATGGAGATATTTCTAGTACCAAACCGTTGCGCAACGGTGAGTGGTCTTGCAGCTCTCAACATATCTAATAACAGGTCCCAGATGTCCACACAAAAAGTCTACAATGTGTCCCAGTTTCCTGTTGGTGAGGGTTGGTTTGAGTGAGAGTAATTTTGATGCGCGGATTCTGGTTGGTTGAAAATTGGGCCGGCGCATCGCATACAGGACATGGAAGTATGGGTTAACATGTATTGATTATAAAAAGTAGTCGGGTGTTTTTCTCGTAACCGTAGGCTCTCCAGGGCGAATGGAAGGATCGTACTGCAAGAACTGTCTGTTGTGCTGTTCATCAACTTCCATGATGGCCGCTTGGTTTCCGCATCTGTAACAGTAATTAGGAGCGGAGAAAATCGTCACCACCGATTCTTGATGAGACCATGAGTAGCCCTCCATCACGAGCTGATGGGCCCGGGCAATCAAACTAAGGTCGTTCGTATGATTGAACTGTTCTGATATATCTTGGCCAAAAGTGAAACCGGCCCCTCTTGGCGATATACCCCATCCACCCCGATCATCCGGATCAGACCATAGCAAATCACACATGGGACCTTCGTGAGGGACTTCTTGGATTCTGTTTAACTCTCTTACTTGGTCGATGGTTTCAATCATGGGTGACAATCCACCGTGTAAACAGAAAATCTTGTTGTCCACTAATGCTGTTATGGGGAAGTAGTCAAAAAGATCTGTGAATAACTTCCATACCGTGGCCGAGCCATACTTCCGTAAGCATTCGTCATAAAATCCGTAAACCTGGGTGATCTGTCTAGACTCGTGGTTACCTCTCAAAATTGTGATTCTGTTAGGGAACCGTACTTTCATGCAGACCAAGTACGACACTGTCTCTACCGAGTAGTAGCCTCTATCAACATAATCACCCATGAAAAGATAGTTTGTATCTGGACATGGGCCACCGATTTGAAATAACTCCATTAAATCATGAAATTGTCCGTGAACATCACCACAAATAGTGACAGGGACATGAACCGGCTGGACATTTTCCTCAAACTGTAATACCTCAATAGCCATGTCACATAATTGTTTGACGTCCAGTTCTGACAATGGTTCACATTTGGCAAGTTTTTCAATCCATTCGTCCAATTTGTCAATTGATGCGGCTGGGGTGTCTTGCCTTTTGGTAGACGCCCCACTGGCATTGTTGGTAGACTCGTTACCAAATGTTTGACTTGATTGTTGGTGATCACTTACGTCTTCCATGGGAACGTCAGTATCCAAATCCATCTCGATCTACGAATTATAATTGGGTCAACGACAATAATACACAGTAGAAGTACAGGTGATCGATGGAAATATGAGTTCAGCTAGTGCAAATGAATGAACGGTGGGGTCGAACTCTACCTTTTTTCAATATTTTCTTGGGTGGGTGTCTTATCCTCGATCAACACGACGGATGATCACTGACAACAAAAAAATACAGAAACCTCAAGGCTAGCTTAAAAGTGAGAAATGGCTTCCTGTAGTCACTGTCGATATGTGTGGATATACAGAACTCGGACAATGACTATTTTAACCGCCAAAGTCGTTGGGTGCTTGTGCTTCGATACTGTCCAGTTCCTTGACTGAGCAACGGAGAACCCCGGTTCGGGCACTACTTTTCCGACCAAGGTAGATGATGCAAAGGTGCAACACGCAGGAACTAGTATGGGGAATCTATGAATATGTATGTAGTATTATTTAAAGCAAGAAGCCCGATTTGTTGTTCTTTATCTCTTCTTGCGTCGGTGGTTTCCACTCACGGTTCATGCCAAACTGGAACAAGTTGCTCAAGCTGTTGCTACTTGTTGTAGTTGCCAAATCGTCCTGAACCTGGTTGAAAAGATTGTAGAGACTCTTCGTACTGTCCGATATCACCAATGGATTGATTTCAGGTGCTTCTTCACGCTTGATGGTTGCAGGAGTTATCACAGGAGGAGCCGGTCCCGTGATTGGCACCGGTTGAAAGTCGGCAATAGTGATGCTGGGCGCTACGCTAGATTCATTCGAGTGACCTTCGTCACCAAGACTCATGGCGGACACTACTTGTGAAGTTCCGTATTCATCATGAGCCTTGCCCTGAAGTCCATTACGCTCCGAATGGACACTCATAGGTCGAGAAGGTAATGCTTCCAAGCTATGAGTGATGGGGGCCGAACTAGAAATTACCGCTGGGGATGCATGCGAGTTTGAAATGAGATTAGAAATCTCAAGTTCGTCAAGGAGCTCGTATAAGTTGGCATCCTTGTTTGTCTGGTTATTTGCTTTCCAAGGTAATGCTGAACTGTGATCTTGGTATTCATGTTGAAAAGTGTCGTACCATTGTTTGAGCACTCTGTTGGATTGGATCAAGTTGTCCACATTACAGTAGCCCACGGCAGAAATCGTCACGATTTTTTGACTCAATTCAACTAAGTTTTGCTTGTTTGCGTTGAACTCGGAGCTACCTTTACTTCGTTCTTCGATGGCTAGGTAAAAACGCACCAACTGTAAAAGATGTGGAAGCACTTGGTGATTAGAGAGAAACAATGAAACCATACTGTCTGACGGATTCAAATCGGCATTAATGCCTGAAACGATTTCAAACAACGGATCAGTGACCTTGAAGTAGACATTTCTTGAATGGAATACCAAAATCTTGAACAATATGACGTTCTTCATGATACGATAGCAGGGATTGTACTTAACTGCCAAGACGGTTTCCAATTCTTTCTTGAATAATTCGAAATTGATGGAGGGCACATATCTCTCATCGGTTTCTATCGAAGCTTCTCCTCGAAAGCTCGTGGAGGGGACAAGAGCATACTCGGAAAGCGCGTCGAGAATCTTATCGTTGAAAAGATCGTACTTATTCAAAACCTTGAGCATTTGAAACATCAAATTCTCATTTTCGTTTGTGACTTGCAGTGAAGATGACAACACCCATTCTCGCAAGAGCAAGTTCGAATCTTTTAACACGAGGTTGAATTGAAAAAGGAGATTGAAACGCTCCAGCTCGAAAACCGTCTCGTACAATTCGTAAAGTTGGGTGGTGCTTAGATCACTCTTGTTTCCCACCGGGATACTCACGAGCTGGAAAAAAGTGATGGCTTTCCGCAAGTAGATGAGTTTCTGTTGTTCATTCACACTGGCAATTTGGTAGTAGCGAAACAAGTGCAAAGATGTGATCGCCTGGTTGTAGTATGTGATTTGTTGTTTGAACTGCAACGAGAACGAAGGGAAGATTAGCAACCTGTCTAATGTGGACAACGTTTCCGAGAGTTTTGTTTGTAGATGGTGCTTCAAATTCTTGTAGTATGTTAAGTTTCGCACTTGGAAGGGGAATTTGTAGTTCAAGGACAAAAGCTTGATCAAGTTCTCAAGGTGGAGAAGGATGAGGGTGAAGATGACTGATATTTTAGAAATGAAAATGGGATCGGTGGGGTCCACGAGAATACGACCATCGTTGATCGAGTTGTCGTTGATGAAGTCGATGTGCTTGGGAAACGCCAGAATTATGGATGGTACCGTGAGTGGGGCAAGATATGCTAACACCGTAGGCTGGCGAAACATCTGGAGGAGTTCCACCAACTCAGGGATCTTGATGTCGGAGAGAAAATACTTCGACAGCCCGGCCACTTGGTTATCAGGGACCCCCACACTACTGATGGAGTTGAGGGTTTTCTTCAGGAGATTTTTGGGCCCACACTTCTTTCGCTGCCGCACCAGCGTACAAGTGATCTGGTTGCTCACACAGTGAGAACAGGGTCTAGCTTGATCACATTTCACTTTACGGATAGCACAAGCATCGCAGGCACGCAACTGGAGCGATTTTCTTTTTTTGGCCTGCAAGGGCAAGGATGGGTTGTTTTGCGCCGCCGACGCACCGTTACTGCTGCTACTTCTTCCTGTTTGTGCCAAAAATGGAGCCGAGTCCATCGCTGACGACGAAGATGACGCTGGTTGCATGGACATTTCTTCGTCCACACTAGCCTTCGAGTCCGGGCTCAAGCTTGCAGAGACCTTGGAGTTCAGGTCATAAGACAGCATCCGGGAGGGGGTAATCATCGCATAATCTTGTGTATCTGAGAGTTGACGATGTGCTGTGCTCCGATGCGAACCTAAAATTACCTGCATCTACATTAATCAGCGGGCGCCAAGGGAAAATGCGGAGTAGTGTGTGTGAACCCGGGTGGGGTAATAGTGGGGCAGCAGGGCGATGCTGCAAAGTGATTTACGAATCAGACAGCACCATTTGGCGATAACGTCTTTGCTGGGCTGCAAAGTCCTGGGTCACGGCCGCCTTGGTTTTCAATAGTGTGGCCAAGTCGCCCTGTTCGGGAACAAACACCTTTTGGGTTGTTGGGCTTCGTGTTTGGAGGTGTCCGCTAGCAACAAGACAACAACCCTCAACCACTTGGAACGTGCTCGAGGTGGGTGTAGATATCACCGTTGTATCTGTGACGGTAGCGAGTAGTTGCATGAAGCGGCTGTTGGTAGCCTGGGACCCACTGACTTGAATATTGTCTATTTTCATGGAAAGTCGCTGCATGATACTCAGGGTCTGGAAAGCTAGAAATTCCAAAATTAGATTGTACTGGACGACAGCGCTCTTCAAACTATGCTCATGAAGCACCGATACTTTTAGTTTAGACGCATTGGCGCCATCAATGAATGCTTCTCCCATGGTGAAGTCGTTGTATGGGCTGCGATTACCATACACATCACCGTAGTAAAAGTACATCTTGATAAGGCTATGAATATTGTCCTGGTATTCTTGCTCGAGTTCATGAGTCTGTGCCTCCATAACTGCAAATTTATCGTCGTTTATCTCGGGATATTTGGCGAAGAGCCGTTCGAAAAGCTTTCCCGTAGCCGGCTGTCCAAATGAGTAGACACTAATCTCAGGCAAAAGCTGCCAAAAGGGACCCCATATTCCTTTAATGCTTTCTGCTGCTTCGGTAGTAGGTAAAACGAAACAAGTGGATGTTCCTGCTATCATTGACAATGTATTAGCTTGTGATACATTGGTGGCTACCCAACCAGCATAGCAATCGATACAACCATGATAGACCGTCGGGACGTTGGTAATATTCAACTTCTGGCACAACTCAGGGCTTAACTTACCAATCTCGCTGCCTAGTGGTATCACTTCCAGACGATCGAGTCCATAACCTCCGACGTTGACACCACTTCTAATTCCAATCAGATCCAAGAATGTCCGAGACCAGCCTTTAATTGAACCATCCATAGCAACATCATCGGTTTCACTAGCATGTTTATATGGTATGGATCCAAAGCCACCGACAATCAATAGATGCGATATCCATTCGTGAAGCTCGAAACACATTAGGTTCTGTTCAGTATGGTTACTCAACCACTTAAGCTTTGGAAGACCCATCTCCGGGATGTATTTCCCACCCACATACAGTAGAATTCTTTCCGGAACAATCTGATTCAATTCTTTACATTCTGCTTGACATCTCGAATCCATCCACATGATGATGTCCTGGCCATCTTTTCCAAAAGAACGTAATATCCATTCGTCGCCTGTTTCTTGTATGACCTCACACACAGCCATAGAGCAAGTGGCAGTAACGCATAGCCCGTCAATTGCAGTGATCTTGGACTTCGTTGTTATAATTTGCAAGCATTCGATGATTGCTTCATATATTTCTGCTGACGATTGTGTAACAAAAGACTTGTCATTTATGTCGTAGTTGATAGAGATATCTTTTGTGTGAGTATAAGTAACCCCCTTACCAGACAACATACATCGTACCGAGCCTGAGCCCACATCAATACCCAACGATAGCATTTAACGATCTTCGCGAATAAGCATTTACTATCATGTACATTTTAAAAACATCTAAACAATAATTAAGGATATTTTAGTATCCGATGGAGGCCTTGGAACCGGTTTGGCCGACCCACTTCTTAACAGAGGAAGCGGTCAATACGGAATCGAAGTCAGTGTCATCGTCAACTTGAACAACCTGGACAGATCCGTTGGTGAACACAACGGCAGCCTTCATGGATCCACTGGTTGGTCTTTTGAAGTAGTCTTGAGATCCACCACCACCGTAACCGTTGGAAGTACCTTGGCCATCGTGCAAGTGGCAGATCAACTTGTCAGATCCGGCGGACAAGATTTCAAACAAATCCAATTCACCACATCCGGATTTCCAACAAGAACAAGAAGAGTCACCGTATTGCAAAGTTCTTGGGATCTTGGCGTTCAACATCCAGATAGCTGGCATGTCACCATTGAAAGAGTTACCGCTATCGGAGTCGCTTGGCATCTCGAATTCAAAGATGAAAAGCTTCTCAGCACCGGCAAATCCGTGGTAAGCGGGAATACCTTCTCTGTAGTATCCACAAGCGTCACCACTACACTTGCTAGAAGACATAATGGTGAACTCGTTGTTGGAAGGAATAGTGGTCTCCTTCAAAGCAACAGGGGAAGAAGAACCTCCAGTGTTGTCATCGTTGGCGTAAGAAAGAGAGTTACCGAACTTGGCGGTCCATACACCAGAACCGGAACCACCGTGGTAGTTGAGGAAGGTGACGTTGTCAGCGTTACCTGGGGTGTAGTATGAGACTCTGGCCCAGTCACCAATCGAGGCAGAGCTGGTGTCGTCAGAAGAGCCAGAGGAGGAAGAGTCAGCAGCGGAGCTAGCTGGAGAGGATCCAGAACCAGAACCAGAACCAGAACCGGAACCGGAACCAGAACCAGAACCAGAGTCGGTAGCAGCAGCAGTGACTTGGGAAGTTTGGGTCTCACCGTTACCGTCAACAAACACGGTCTGGGTGACCTCGACAACCTGGGTGGCTCTCTTGTGTCTGTGATGGACATGTTTGGTGACACACTCTTCGTCTTCTCTCTTGTTGTTGCCGGTAGCTGGGTAGTAAACACCGAACTGCAACAACTTCAAAGGACCCCTGAAGTGCACGGACAATTCCTCGTCCAAAGGAGAAAGCTTGCCAGAAAACTGTTTAGTTTCTTGAGTACATTTACCAGTGTCCTCGTCCATGTTGGTGACATCTTGGTAGGAGCCGGAGAAGCCGACATCTTCAAAATACACCTTGGATGTTGAGGAACAGTAGTAGTTGCCCCCGATGTTTTCACAGTCGGCATGAACAGAAGTAATGGAAGCCAAGATGGCAGTCAAAACGGGCACAGAAAACTTCATTAATGGTGCCGGGATTTAAAGGAATGAATAGGGAGTTTGGAGCTCACCGGGTAGTTTGCAATATAAGGAATGGCAGATTTTTCTAAGTGATTCAGAACACTAATAACCAAATTCTCCTAGTTGGGTTGCTGCAGTAGACGACGGTTTTTTTTCTGCGCACGAATATCCCTGTTGTTTATGAATGGCTTGCAAAATCGCGGGCACGGTGCGTATTACGTCAGCGGCGCTTGGCCGCTGGCTTGTTTCAGCCAGCGCTGGTGCAATTTTGGCGCAAAAAAAATTACCGCCCCATAACGTCAGTCTGGTTACATATGAGTGTCCGGAGCAGCTCCACAGGACCAATGTAGGGCTTTTCGACCGAGTTACACTCCAGTTAGAAACACTTGGCACCCGGTTATGAACCAGCTTTGTGACTGTCAATGCATATGGCGGGATTGTAGTAGCAGACAATGCGGCGCGCACGCCGCAGAAAGCCCAAAGCGGCCGCCCCGTTGCGGTTTCGCGCCCTATGCTCGTATGCAGGCCAAGAGCCCGCACACCGGCACTGCCCTGCACGATAACCGTCCCAAAATAGCTGAAACAGATCAACACAGCAGCGGCATCGCTGTGAACGTTATCTGTGGAGACTAGCTATTACATAGACACTAGATCTTTGAGCTTAGACTCTCGTTGTAGACATGTCCAATCCGTACGAAGCTGCTAAGCGCAAGAGCATGCTCTTCCAGGAACGCAAGCAGGGAGATCCCGGACCACGAGTGATTGTAAAGGAAGATCCTGCTGTTCCTGACTACACAATCCTTCCCACGTTCAGTAAGCGGTCTGATTACCATATGAAGTTGGTGGTGGTGGGTGATGGTGGATGTGGAAAGACATGCTTGCTTGTATCATATACCCAGCAGGAATTCCCCGAAGTGTACGTGCCGACGGTGTTCGAGAACTATGTGGCCAATGTGCGTACCCCAGACCACAAGCTCGTGGAATTGGCCTTGTGGGATACGGCGGGCCAAGAAGAGTACGACCGACTTCGGCCGTTATCATATCCCGATGTAGACATTCTACTTATTTGCTTCTCGTTGGAGAACTTGACGTCCTTGCAGAATGTCCTCGACACCTGGTATCCAGAAGTGAATCACTTTTGTCCGGGAGTTCCTATTATTCTCGTGGGTACCAAAGCAGATCTTCCATCGTCCATCGATGACAACTTGCCCATAGATGTGGCGACCCAGATCAATGCTGTGGGCTACATCAAGTGCTCGGCCAAGTCCATGTTCAATATCAAAACCGTATTTAACTTTGCACTCCATCACTTCCAGCGCCAAATCGTGGTCCAGGAACAAATGGACAAAACCCGTCAGCACCGGCTTTCTCGAGCCTTCGGCCATTCCAGAAACCAGTCTTCCATCTCAACCAAGCGTGGCCACAACAAGAATACATCCATTGAGTCGGCAGTTCTTTTGGAACAGCCATTGACAGATGAACCTAATGACTACAACCCCTATGTGGCGTCGGACCAAAAGTACAACCAGGACGAATTTGCATTTACTAGAGGAAAGCCCAAGAAACGAAGACGATGTGTGATTTTATAATCTTTCTACGTACATATATCTACATCTACCACGATAAATTATTCAGTGCGCATTAAATCTACATGGCTCAACTACGGCTGAGAACGTCAGGTAAGCCTGCGGCTTCCCAGGAGCAGGTTCAGGATGCTAAGGAATCGGATGCGGGTACCTTACCAAGCATGCATTATAAGTCTCATCTTTCGCCCTTCCGATATTGGCTAAGAAGCAAGTTTCTTCCACTAGTTCGATTAGAAACAGATGTGCTTACAACGCTCCAACAAGCAATCAGGACGCCAATGCTTGATTTCTACTTTGCATGGACAGCTAATTTGGCCTCTCATACGTTCTATGTGTTGATGCTACCGATTCCCATTTGGTTTGGTGCTGGAACGTTGAGTCGGGACTTGGTATACGTGCTTGGATTGGGCATCTATTTCTCTGGAAACCTTAAGGACTATATGTGTTTGCCTCGTCCACGATCGCCTCCGTTGCATAGAATTACGATGAGTTCGTATACTACTCAGGAATATGGATTCCCATCAAGCCATAGTGCAAATGCAACCTCGGTTACTTTGATCTTCTTCCTGAAGCTCTACGAAATGCGCCACGAGCTCAACAGCGTCACATTCTGGCTCCTGGTGGGATTTTTGGTTGCGTACTACTTTTCGTTGATATTTGGAAGACTCTACTGTGGCATGCATGGTTTCTTTGATGTTGCAATTGGTGGTTTGATAGGCTTGGCATTATTTGTGTTCCGTTACATTTGGGGACCTGCTTGGGACGCATGGCTCCTCAATCCAAGCACTGCAAGTGGCTCATCAGCGGTACCGTTTATAACCGTGGCCATGTATTTATTTTTGATCTACTTCCACTCGGACCCTGTCGATGACTGTCCATGCTTTGACGACTCGGTGGCATTTATCGGAGTCCTTATTGGTCTTGACTTGTCTCATTGGATCTGTTACACTACCAACTACTTGGTTCCTCGAAGTGGCGATCCTCTTGTCATTTATTTCGACTACAACACCCTTGGATTATTCAAAGTTATAGCGAGAGTGGTCCTAGGTGTTACCATGGTAGCCACTTGGAAGGCCATCTCAAAACCTGTTGTGTTCACGATCTTACCACCGATCTATAAGTGGGTGGGTATCTACCTCCCCCGTAAGAACTACCAGGCTACTGCTTTCTCGACTCTGACTACGCGCCAGATTCGTTCGCAATCCATTTCCAACTTGGACGAAGGCAATGATATTGGTGACTTCAACAAGTTGATAAGAGGTATAACTGATCACTCCAAAGAAGATAAGGTGGGCCCCGATACCGACATCGACTACTACGAAATGATGGACTACAAAAATAAGAATAATGCTCTGGTTCCAGAACCCCCAAAACGAGCTGGTGTTTTCAAGCCAAGGTTTGATGTGGAGATTGTGGGTAGACTAATTATTTACGGTGGAATTGCTACAATTTCAGTCTGGGGCTTTGCTCTAGGAACCGAATTTTTGGGATTGGACCGTTAACTTACGTTTGGCCATGCCATCATTGGCTGCTTGTATGCAGTCGGTTGATCTCCATCTCAAGCTCATCGATAAATTTGAAGCGATAATGGTTCCAGCACTTTCGGACGACCGTAAACGTGCAGGAAGCGATGAGGGTGTGGTGAACAAGAAGCAAAAAAAAGTCGTTCGGCGTAAATACAAAGCTAAAGCTGTCGAGGAAACTTCTCCGTTGGGCGTTTTGAAACATGAAATCAACTTGTTAATGAAGTCTGACTCGCTAAACGAGTCAGATATCACCAATGACATGGTTGGGATACTTAATGAACCCGAGGTTGCATCAACGTACCACCGTCAAGTCACAAATGTGGAAATTCGTCAGTTGAGCTCCAATGGTGACGGTTTGGCTGTAATTCCACATCCAACTAACGAAGCTGGCAGACAGATCATTCAGGTTCCATTTGGACTTCCAGGGGATATCGTTACAGTGAGGGTGTTTAAGACACATCCAATGTATGCTGAATCAGATCTCTTGAGTGTTGATCTGCCATCCAAGTTGCGCGATGACCTGCTCATCAACTGTCGTTACTTTGGCAAATGCTCAGGATGCCAATTCCAAAATGTAAATTACGATCAGCAACTTGTCTTCAAAAAAGAAACAATACAGAATGCATACGCCCACTTTGCACCGAAACTCACCGAGGCTAAACAGTTGCCGCAAGTGGACTCCACAGAACCTTCACCTTTACAGTATGAGTATAGAACCAAGCTTACTCCACACTTCAATGTCCCATACAAGAAACCAGAAAACATGCCTTTACCTCCTTTGGGATTTGGAGCCAAAGGAAGACCAGAATGGAGACAAACTTCTGGTGGCACTAGTTCAATTCTTGATATCGAAGAGTGTAGTATCGGAACACCAATCGTTAATATCGGTATGAAGAATGAACGAATACGGTTCGCCAATGAGTTCAATAAATACAAAAAGGGAGCCACGATCCTTCTTCGTGAAGATACTGGTGATGATTCCAATGAGAGAATAGGTTCTACCAATGAAGAAGGACAGGTTTCCAAGATAACAGAAAGCGACCGTGTCAAGACTTGCGTCACCAATAGCAGACAGATTGTCAGAGAAGTAGTTGGTGGACGTCAATTTGAATTTTCTGCAGGTGAATTCTTCCAGAATAACAATTCGATTCTTCCAGCAGTTTTGCATTATGTCCGTTCTAACCTTTCCATATCTGACACCGAGGACAATTACTTGGTTGATGCATACTGTGGATCTGGGCTCTTTTCTATCTCATGTTCAGACAATGTCAAAAAGGTTATTGGAGTGGAAGTCAGTGCTGACTCGGTCAAATTTGCTGAACGCAATGCAGCCAACAACAATATTTCCAATGTCAAATTTATAGTTGGCAAAGCTGAAGAAATCTTCAAAGACATTGACACGCCTCCTCAACAGACATCAGTCATCCTTGATCCTCCTCGCAAAGGTTGTGATGATGTATTCTTGAATCAATTATCTGCCTACAATCCGGTAAAGATAGTCTACATCAGTTGCAATGTTCATTCACAGGCAAGAGATGTCGAATGGTTTCTCAACAACACCATCAATGGCGCTAACTACAAAGTCGAGAGCATAAAGGGTTTTGATTTCTTCCCACAGACTCATCATGTGGAGTCTGTAGCTGTACTTGTTCGAGTATGATGCTCGAGTCTACCATGTATACTTTAAAATCAATAATTTTAAGCATGAAAAGTCAGTGATGTAGTTGCTACATAACGGAGAGTGTTATAGGATATGCCTGGCTGCAAGACGCCTGCAGAATAGGTATACTTCATATTGTTCACGTGGTGTGTATCACGTTCTAGGGTTCGGCCCTTGCTGTGTGTGCACACCATTTTGAGATGTGAAAATTTTCGAGTTAGCACGAAACCAACTATAGTCATACAGTAAAATGGAAAACGACAAGGGTCAATTAGTAAGTAAACCCATGCTATGAGTGAACCACAAGTCATTATGGATGATATACTGCGCACCCTGATTATGAAATCCAGCCGGAATATGTTTTCTATCACGAAATCACCTATTGAGAATGTCTAAATCATGGTGACTTGTAGCTATATCAGACTACTGGGTTGCCATTCTGACTTTATTCCCACCCCTGGACTGTGTCCACACCTTGTTTTGCATCATATACTAACCTCTAGGTGGAATTGTACGTTCCAAGAAAGTGTTCTGCCACCAACAGAATCATCAAGGCTAAGGACCACGCTTCTGTCCAAATCAACATCGCCAAGGTTGACGAAGAAGGAAGAGCTATTGCCGGTGACAACATCACTTACGCTTTGTCCGGTTACATTAGAGGTAGAGGTGAAGCCGACGACTCATTGAACAGATTGGCCCAACAAGACGGATTGTTGAAGAACGTCTGGTCTTACTCCCGTTAAGGTATTGGGTGTGTCCGTTGTATATCTAATGTCATAATTGTTGAAAAGATGTAGAAAGCCGTAGGCGGTCTGGACCATGCAAATACGAGAATGGCCAGATTTAAAGTGATCCAATATTATTATCAGGCGGTGTGATATTCGTATTTTCGATGCCAAATGCGCCATAAGCGGAATTATCTATCGATGCATATAGATTATTTGCGTTTGTTTGTCTTTAGTAACCTATTTTGGGTTATCCAGCTCATCTCCTGCAGGTAAATCTGGCGTGGGGAATCTCCGAACCTACGGAGTCTAAACATCCGGCAGTACGGTGAGAATTTGCTTCGACGTACAAAAGACTGTCTTTCAAAAACCAAGCGGCATTTTTGTTCTTATTTCCGGCTTATAACGTTGTTTTGTTTTTCCTATAGAGAAGGAGAAAAGTATAACACAACCAAGTTCCACATTCTCCGTATTAGCATTGTGCATTGTCCAATTGTGAATAGAGTAATCGGCCCGAGCAATAGCGTTATTGTAACTACGAAAACCTCGGTGTTAGCTTGATTTGTTAAAGTATTTTGGTAAAACAACATGACTGTGGCTGTCTTCACCTTACTTTATAGTGAGGACTATTTGCCTGGTGCTCTTGTATTGGCTATTGCATTGAGAAAGCTTCTCACTAACTCTAGTCTTGAAGATGTCAAGCTTTGTATCTTGATAGACAAGAAGCTGTTTGAGACTCGGCACTTGAAGCTCTTGAGTGAATACTATCACGAGTTGTACGATATCGACCCAATAGTCACCCATGACTTTGATACCCTCAATAACGATTTGGGTCGACCAGAATTAAACAAGACGTATAGTAAGATTCTCTTGTGGTCTAAGAATCAATACGACAAAATCCTTTACTTGGACGTTGACACTCTTCCTAATGTTAATGGGTCCATAACTGTTCTTGACTTATTGAAGCTTGACTTTCCCAAGGACAAAATCCTCGCTGCACCTGACAGCGGCTTTCCTGATGTGTTCAACTCGGGTATGTTTCTTATGCGTCCAAACCCCAACGACTTTACGCATTTAAAGAGAATGGCCCAATCTTCCGATGATGTTTCGTTCGACGGTGCAGACCAGGGACTCTTGAACCAGTACTTTAATCCTAATCCTGACTGGGTATCAGATCTCCTTAGCTCTAATCGTACGAATGTTATCGAGGCAGACAGCTTCTCCACTTCTTCGTGGATAAAGTTACCTTTTTTGTTCAACGTTACTCCCTCGGCGCAATATGAATACCTCCCAGCCTTCAAGTATTTTACGGAAGATGGTAAGGAACCTCCTGAGTCTCTGGATATTGAACATGGTAGTCATGCTGGCGAATACCCCGGAGTGAAGGATGCGCTTAATCGATACCACGCAACTGCCATGCGCTACTTTAGTGCACCGTCTGCTTTTGGAGCCAAGGCTCAAACAAGACTTGTTCACTATATTGGTCCCTTCAAGCCATGGAATTCCGACTGGAATGATCCATTGTTTGGTGAGTGGTGGAGCTTTTGGTTTGGAGAGTTCCACGACTCAATTGAAAATGTATTAGGTCGTCCACACGTTCATGAAGAGGACCATACAGATCATGTACAACAAGAGGCTCCACAAGAGCCACATATAGAATCGAAAGAGGAGTTTGATCCTGCTACTCTCTGTGATCCAGCTAACTATCAGCATATTCCTGAAACCGTGGCTTCGAGTGCTGATTCTCGATGGGATCCAGCAACAGCACCACCTCCAGCTGCTGAGCCCGAATTCAAGGGCTCGTTGGATTTTGGTGAATTTAAGAATTCTTGGGATGAAGAGCCGAAATATGAAGGAAGAGAGTCAAATGAGGTGGAGTATGAGCCGGCACCTGGTCATGACGACTATGGATATCATCCCGATCAAAGACCAGAGCGAGTGTTTGACTTGTCACAAGACTTTGTGCCTAGTCACCTTCTTTATCAGGCGGCAGAGGTGGATGAGGAGCAGGTACAAGTTTCAAGAGAGGACGAAACCGTGGGACAGATGGAAGAGCGGTTCCAAGAAATGGGAATAATAGAGAATGATGTGGAAATGGATCCCGAAATTTCAGAACAGTTTGATAGTGGTGCATCACCTGTGTTTCCTTGGGAACATAAACAACGCCAGCCGGAACGAGTGTTTGACTGGTAATACAAAATTGTGTAATTTTGCAGCAATTGATCATTTTAGTAACACAAGTATTAATATAATTCAGAGAAAAAATTAAAGTAAAAGAGAAAGGCAAAATAGTCTGCCCAATTAGCCACCATCTACTACCTCTAATATCCCTCTACCACTCAGCTGGCCCTGTTCTTCATCTTCAAAAGGGTCCCCGTCTGATAAGGCATCGACTTACCCGGACAGGTGCACGGGTGCAAATTTTTCATCATTTTTTTCTTGGTGATCTCAAAAACGCATCCACGAATTTTCTTATTAGAAATCCAATATGTCGCAGGAATTTAACGAAATCGACGCTGCTACGATCGAGACCAACTATGACAACGTTGTCTACTCTTTCGATGACTTGAACTTGAAGCCAAACATCGTCAGAGGTATCTTTGGTTACGGTTACGAATCGCCATCAGCTATTCAACAAAGAGCCATCTTGCCAATCACCGAAGGACGTGACGTGTTGGCACAGGCTCAATCTGGTACCGGTAAGACCGCTACCTTCACCATCTCTGCTTTGCAAAGAATCGATGAGAACTTGAAGGCCACCCAAGCTTTGATCTTGGCTCCAACCAGAGAATTGGCATTGCAAATTCAAAACGTTATCACTCACATTGGATTGTACTTGAATGTCACCGTGCATGCCTCCATTGGTGGTACTTCCATGAAGGACGATATCGAGGCCTTCAAGTCTGGTGTTCAAATCGTTGTGGGTACTCCTGGTAGAGTTTTCGACATGATTGAGCGTCGTTTTTTCAGAACCGACAAGGTCAAGATGTTCATTATGGATGAGGCCGATGAGATGTTGTCGTCTGGATTCAAGGAGCAAATCTACAACATTTTCCGTTTGTTGCCAGAGACCACTCAGGTGGTTTTGTTATCCGCCACCATGCCCCAAGATGTGTTGGAGGTCACCACCAAATTCATGAACAACCCCGTCAGAATCTTGGTCAAGAAGGACGAATTGACTTTGGAAGGTATCAAGCAATTCTTCATCAATGTTGAGCAAGAAGACTACAAGTTCGACTGTTTGTGTGACTTGTACGATTCCATCTCGGTCACCCAGGCCGTTATCTTCTGTAACACCAGATCTAAGGTCGAGTACTTGACTACCAAGTTGAAGGCCGAGAACTTTACCGTGTCTGCTATCCATGCCGATCTTCCTCAATCTGACAGAGACACCATCATGAACGAATTCAGATCCGGTTCTTCTCGTATATTGATCGCCACTGACTTGTTGGCCAGAGGTATCGATGTGCAACAAGTGTCATTGGTCATCAACTACGACTTGCCTGCCAACAAGGAAAACTACATTCATAGAATTGGTAGAGGTGGTCGTTTTGGTAGAAAGGGTGTTGCCATCAACTTTGTCACCGATGAAGATGTTGGAATGATGAGAGAAATCGAAAAATTCTACTCGACTCAAATCGAGGAGATGCCTGCTAACATTGGTGAGTTGTTCAACTAATTCTACCTGTAATCAGGTGTGTGTATTTTTTTAGCAATTACATGATTCTTCAGACAGTCCGTAAACGCACTCATTATTCGCACTCTCGCAAATACAACTTCATTCTATGTCCATCATACCAGGTTCGTTTCCTCAGAACGATGTCCCTGAACCTCCAGGGGTTATCACTGAGTCGGCCTCGAAGGTCATGGAACAAGAAGAGCTCCAAGTGTTCTCATTTCGACAACTTGGCAATGCAAAGTCCCGCCATCAGGTTCACATTATCAAGCAGATGGAAGCTTTAGTATACATATTGGTGGGTTTCCAATTCATCAAATACTGCCACTCAGCTTGCATAATACCGATAATACTACATGTATCAGCCCAGCTGGTCTTGAGCTGTGGATCTGTAACTATGAGTCGATCGCGGGCAGATCAAACATGGATTACTACAATAATACGAACTTTGAATCAAGCAGATGAGTTTCTGCAAGAAGAAAAGGAAAGAAGGCAGGATATAATATTCAGGCGAGTTTGCTTTTTCTTGTATGCAAAGACATTCGTCGCATGGATCTACCATTGCTTGGTGATCATTTGGTTGATACCGATAACGAATGACGACGATCTTTCGATGATAGAGCATGGAACGTGGTGGTTTGTGTCGTTCATAGGTGAGTCGACTCCATCAATTCCAGCTAGAGCTCCCTGGTTCAAGAAGATCGTGCCGTTAGGCCTTCCTCAACTACTATTGAGTGACATTTTGATTATGATTGTCCAATTGATATTGTTCCAGTGTATTTTCAGGCAGTCCACGGTCACGTACTTGGGTCAAAGGCGAAGTAACGACGAGCTGACGATCATACGAACTACAGCGACTGATCCTAGCGGACCCATTCAAATCATAAAAGATGCCCCAGTAGTCCTCAAAGTGAAACTATACGAGACCATAAGCAAAGAGGCAATAATAGGTGAATAGATATAACGTTCCTTAACGAAAATAATATGATAACGAAGCTATCGATTTTATCACGCCTGTAGGTGATCGCATTATGTTCAAACGCATTTCTAGCCAAAAATGCATACATTGGAATAAAATTCCATTTGATATAGGATATCCCATATTGGGGCCAGAATTACAGAAAGAAAAGCAACGAATAAGCAAGTTTCTCTTTGGCTCCGAGTCAATTGACTACATTAATACAGACACTTCCATCTACAAAGAATTTGTTTATGATCAACCGAAAAAATTGCATGGATATGACCTATTCAGCCACGAGGCTCAGCTTGTGGCCAAGCAAAAGCATCCACGAATATGGAAAGAGCTTCCAGAAGAGAAAAGGTCCCTTTTTAATTCCATGTCGAATGACATTTATATTCACCAATTGCGATTGTGGAGAGGCTACGAGATCGTGGAGTACTTGAAACGTTACGAACTCAATTACAGCTTCAACCCATACCCATTACTGGGACTATACCCATGGGAAGTCATAAAGGACAAACTTCGGACCGAGCGACCAAAGTACGACTTCGAGGTAGACTTCTACGACCGATTGATAGATGAGACATTTAACCGTAGGGTCAAGAGAGCCACCAGCTTATACGCTGCTCGAAATGATAAAGGCAGATATGACAAGTTGCCCATGGATGAAAAGTCTTGGTATGAGCACTTTGCCGAACGACGCAAGGATCTTATCACGAACATGGTCCGAGAGCCACAATACATTAGTACATACCTGAAGTTTTACCAGCAGAATTACCGAAACTACAAACCAACCGAAGAAGATTTGCTTAAAGTTACTCAGGATGGTCTTTCTCCCAAGCAGCAAAATGTAGCCGCAACTTCGACAGCTGCTATGCTCCATTGGAAGCGTCTAACGGATAGCGAAAAAGCGTGCTATGGCAGTGACAAGCGCATCTTCTCCCACAAGTACAAGGAGGAAATCATCGACTGGAAGTTGTCGGCGGTGATGGACTACATCTACAAAGTTGGCTTTGTAAAAAATTCTCCTACAGACTACGACTGGAGAAGTGACTACAAGCATGAATTGGGTAGCTTGCATTACCTAGCAAAATCATATACCCAACGGTTGGTGTATATAGAGAACGGAACGCTACATATAGACACTTTATAGCACACACGCGACGCGACTATAAATTTCACTTCCATCTTTTGATCACAGATTAAGATGACTACACCCAAAAAACAGAAGACTTCACCCGAACTCAAGGTCTACTTGAGATCCGAAAGAGCAACTTTGCCCACTAAAGGCTCCGAATTAGCTGCTGGTTATGACATATACTCTGCAGAAGAAGCCGTGATTCCTGCCAAAGGTCAAGGAATGGTTAGCACCGACATAAGTGTCATTGTACCCATTGGCACTTATGGAAGAGTAGCACCTAGGTCTGGCTTGGCTGTCAAGCATGGTATTTCCACAGGAGCTGGAGTCATTGATGCTGATTATCGTGGAGAAGTCAAGATCGTGCTCTTCAATCACTCAGACAAAGACTTCAGTATCGCCAAGGGAGATAGAATTGCCCAATTGGTGTTGGAACAGATCATCAATGCTGATATCGTTTCAATCACCCACGAAGAATTAGACAATACCGTTAGAGGCGAAGGTGGATTTGGATCCACTGGTACCAACTGATACAGATGTAGTAATGTTAATCATATCAATGATTCGTAAATATATAAAATCTATGTGCGGATTGTAGTGTTCAGCTTTGAGAGGAATTCTCGCTGCTTGATTTTTCGTTTTCAGTCTTCTTCACGTTTTCAGTCTCGGATGACTTCTCCTCCTCCTCTGGCTCGATCTTCATACCCTCGCTTGCGGTGTCTTCATATTCATCCAACTTGATGTCATCCTTGACCTTATTGACAGTGTCTTTCTCTCTGTAGTTTTCTTCATTAATCAATTCATCTTGTTCCTTCAAAATATTCAACTTCAACTTGGAGTCATCAGACAACTGCAATTTAGCCACATTGTACACTTCGTCAGGAATGGAGGACAAAACCGACAACAATGCATCGTAGTAAGTGTCAGTACTTCTCGTAGAATCGCCGTAAGTATACACGGACGACAAAATGAGCAAAGTAGAGGGGATTTTCTGTCTCAATCTCAAATCTAACCAAGTGGCTAACTCTTCACGCAAATGGCCGGGAGACACGTCAGTTGTCTTGATTCCTCGTTGTTGACATGCGGTATACAACTCGGGGATGGTCAAGGACTCAACCCCTTCATAGTCGATAGCTTTGTCATCTTTGATGATGGTCAACAAACGATGTCTTATCTGGTATCTAAGAATGGAATCATTACCAAAAGGTCTTAACGACATGTACTTCGCCATAGCCACCAATTGCGCCCGCGACAAGTTATCTAACACTTGATCGTTTTTAAAAAGTCTGGCCACCTGGATCAAATGTTCACGAGATGGATTTTGGCCATTAGAGATGATATGAAAGAAAGACACAAAGGCTTCTCTTTCCTTGTCACTGATTTTCTTCGACAACTTCAACCCCGACTCCTCCATCGTCTTACGAATGTATTCGGAAGTCACGGATCTGGTTTGCGATAACTTGGCCTTTTTCGCCTTGCGGTCTTTCTTGGATTCATAGGTTGAGGGCAACAAGTTAGGGAACAACTTAAGCGCCACGGGCAAGAGCAACTCGGCAAATGGAATAAGGACGAACATGGAAAACGGAACCAATCGAATCACATCGACGATTGTACGCTGTAACTGGTTGGATTCTCTTCTGGAGAGCCCATAACCAGCAGCGAGCTTAAATAATAACTTAGTGGACACCTTGATTTCATATCCGAGCAACTTGGTACCATCCCAGTAGTGTTGAGCCTCGTGTTTGACTTTTTCCCAGAGCGACGGCTTGGGCACTACATTATCTTCGGGAGTGGAAAGCTGGGTGGTGGGAGCATCTTTCAACTGGACGAGTCCCAGCTTATCCTCAGCAGCCTTCGCTTGTTCGTCAGACTTGTATCTTACCAATTGTAATACTGTGATTGGTCTACTATAGCGCTGGCTGGCCGCCACCGAGGTGAAGGTTTTTTGTTTGATACCGGGTGAATTAACATAACTGACACGGTTTATAGATAACGAACGGTACGGGATTCGCAAGGAAACACCTCTGCGACCAATAGTCAGCACATATTGCCTTCCCGTGTAGCTCATAATTGTCGCCACGCTCAAGCTTGCAACAATTTTAAACCTAAAATGCGGTGGGTTCGGGACGTGTGCAGGACTTATTCGGCCACACTGTCTATGACGGAAAGACTAGTACATCTATATAGCAACTTACAATGATGTAGCCCGTATATCACTCCTCTTCCAATGCCAGAATTGAAGGCTGGTCCTTGGATTCGCCAGACAAACCCACAATCACGATCTCTTGGATCAAGGTGTGCGAGTCCTCGTCTTCTCCGTCGACAAAGATGGTGAGTGACTGGGTTTTCTGGAACCTGACGAACCGAAGACGGCACTCGTACCAGCCGTTTTCATCTGGCTTGCCGACCTGCTCGATATGTCCCGCATTTTTGTCACTGGCTGCGTCTTCGAACGACCTGAGACTAGTATCGTTGGCCCATACTTTCACTACCGAAGGCAATTGAGTCTCATCGGCATATTCGTCTTCGTCTACCACGAATTCTGGTTGGTGGGCTGGTTTCTTGACCTTCAACAAGATCGAATACACCTTGGAGATGTTCATGAGTGGTACATGCAACAACAATTGGGAGTCGGCATCCGAGATAATTCCGTTGTTGGTAGCAGTGCCCTTGATTGCGTCCCTGACATCACTGTCCTTGTATAAACTTATGGCATTGAGCACTTCCAAGCCACCGGCATGCACCGTTGAATTGAGAATCTGGTAATTGCCGCTGATGTAGTTCTTCAAATCGTCCGGAACCTTTGCCTTAGTTTCCCTACTCTTTCTCTTGGTTCCCGGGGCTGAACGTTCGCGTATATCATCAAGTCTTTGCTTGATTTCTGGAATATTGCCTCCCACAATTCGACTAGTCTCCTTGCTGTTTTCCACAAAAATGATAGTGGGCACACTGCTCACCTCATAGCGTCGACTGACCTCCTGCTGGGCATCCAAATCAACCTTGACAATTTCCACCAGCTCATACCGCTTTTCTGGATCGTCGTACAACTGCTCCAAAATCGGTGCTACCGCTTTACAAGGACCACACCAGCTTGCTGTGAAATTGATAAGCACGTTCTCGTTGTCCGCCAAGTACTTGTCCAAGTCATCCTTGGATTTTATGTATGGAATAGGCATGGTGATTATGAGTGGAAAGTTGTGTTGTAAGCGTGCGTGCAGTGCGCTCTAATTTTGAGACACTGAGGCTTGCATTGTATTTGATTTCCCTATAAGCGAGCGACCTGCGCTGACTCAGCGTTACTACTTGAACTACAGATGCCGCAGTCGTCGATAGAACAGGGGACGAGTCCAATTTCTCCGAAATCCCCGTTGATTCCTCTACGACTAGCAAGTGGAGACTCCAAGTTCGAGCATGACGGATCTGAATCGAGGCGAAATAAGCAACATGGAGACCGTAGCAATACTAAGGCACAGACAAAGGCGGTTTTGTCTTCCCTAGAACCCCGAACGGCCTCAGGAAGTAATGACTGGTTCAATTTCGACTTTCCGAAACATAAGACCAACTCCGCAAATGGCCATAAACCAACAAAGGAAGTACAAGCCAAAGAGATTTCACAACTAGCATCCTTGCTCTTGGATACCAAGAAGGTGGGACAGGACCATGACCTCGTACAGCCACCTACAGAGGATACAAAGCACTCTAGAGTAGTTGCTTCTAGTAGCACCTTAGCCCGAGCCGATAAGGTCCGAACTATGCTTGGACTTAAGTACTTATACGTTCACCGTGTATACGAGTGGTTGGAGTCTTCCAAGGAGATATCTTATCCTGGAGTCGAAGGAGTATACAATCCGTTGCAGATTATACGGAACCGGAAAGTCCGGGCCAAGCACAAGGAATACCCTCGTCAATTGGCTATCAAGCTACTTCCTTTACCTTGTAATGCATTCAGCTCTCATAATGATTCCAAACGGTCGTGGAGAATGCTTTGGGGAATAGACCTTAACGAACTTATCAACGACACAGCATGGCGCCAAGACCGTTGGCACGAATTAAAAAATCCCAAAGGCGAGCTCTGGTTTCCTAGACGTTCCAAGTCAAACGATTCATCACTTGAAATACCAGGACATCGACATAACTTGAGAAAACGCTTGCATGAGAAGCTCTTTGCAGATGAAGCGTCCGTAGGATCAAAGGAATTGAAGAGTCTGTCGTTAAATTCTTCTTTGACCGATGAAGACGACAACAAATACTTGTTCCAAATATCGAGAGCAAGACTGCCCAATCCTCGTCGGCGAGACCAAATTAAGCAAAGCGTTCGGCGTAGAGCACGGAAGCTATATTTAGGATCGTCCCCGTCAACCTCTGAGCTGGAATCGGAGGATGATTTCGATGAGAAACCACAACAAGAGGACTTAAACAAACAACTTTTTAAAAGAGTACTGCCCGTATCCCCGTCACAGGAAGAATTAGGACCATTGGATGAAGTTCCGAAACAAAAGATGACTCCACCGGAGATCTTTGTTGAGACCGACAATGACGTTAAAAAAGTGCCCTTCAAAGCTCTTCAAAGATCTCACTTTGATCCTGACGAGCTGATAGAAGTAGTGACTGATAACGATGTTGAAAGTACCCATATCTCTGCAGAACTTTTAGAAGCCTGCGATAATGACGTTTGCATCACTAGATCGAAGTTTTCTTATTTCCAAGGTGTAATCGACTTCAAAGTACATTACATGACCAACCTGTATCCCGAATTGATCAACAGACTTCTTATGATGATGAAACAAATTGTGGATGAAGACCTCGTGAATCTCAACCTCTCCGCAGTTGAGATACATGACGATATTCTCCCCACATACGAACTATTCTACAACGGATTCAATGATGAGATTAAGTCGGTCCTTCATGAAATTAACGACAACTATTCAGTAAGAATCGATAACCTATTGAGCAGCAGTGATCGTCTGATTGGTGAGGTGAACACTTCTATATCCCATGAACTCAGAAAGGTGAACGAGAAGCTTGATCGCCTAAACAATTCCTTCTTCGGCGGTATGATGGCTAGCGCTCTCAAGGATACCGATTACGTGAACATCACTGACAGTGGGAACAAGCAGGTTTTGTACTTCATTCTTGAAAACTGCATCGTTATCACGTTGCGTATCGTCTGGGTTCTTGCAAACATTGTTCGAGTTGTCTTGTTCATTTTCAGGATTATATGGAAGTTCATTAGGCTATTTATATAGTATTAACTTCTCAACTGCATTTTTCAATTAAGACGTCAATTTCTTTCACCATTTTTTCGGCGTATAGTACTTGCGAGCTCCCCTGCCCATACACGTCACCACTATCGATTGAAATTCCCATTATTTTTGCTCCATATTCACTTTCAAGAACATTTCGTATCTTACTTAATACACTGTTGAAGTTTGCCGCATCTATCTGCCCGACATCAAGCATTACTCGAGGCGATTCTGTGCCAAGTTTTGGGTACTGGTATATTTTTTTTAATTCTTGAAGCGATTTCTTCGTCAGTGGAGTTGGACAAGAAAGGAAGTATCACAAAAGAGTCAGAATTACCCTCAGTTCCCACCACAGCGACTGTACCCAATTTTGTGACCGAAAGAAACCGATGAGGTTGAGCCGATGCATACATGGCATCTAATGCTGAGGTCAAGCGATGGTCGAACATAACTTGATCATCGATGGGTGTATCCGTTGTGGTGCTGAATCCCACAGAATATGAAACACCTGAAGCCAATTCCCTATGGAGCTGGGATTCTACCACATCAGAACCAACAATTCCCATGGAGTACAAGTCAGACACGTATTGTGGGGTAATCGTGTTGGTTATGTCACCCACCAATGGACATTCCTGAGCAATAGTCAACAAAAGGGAACGCAATCTCGGTATTCCAAACTCAATTTCGTATGGCATTAATGACAGGGTCCCATCGTTCAACAGAACGGCTCGAGATTGGCTAAGGTTTGATCTGACACTCACGAGGACATTTTTCAAATCCTCAATGGACGAAACCCAATCCTTCAACTTCTTGGCTTGCTCTAATCCCTGCAAATGAGATGGACCTACCACCACCAAAAACCCATTTCGCTCACCTGCCTTGGCTTGTAATATGTTCGTAATATTTTGTCTATTCTTTAATATTTTGGCCTGAAGGGCATTTGGAAGCTGCACCAAATAGTTCTGAATAATCTCTGGCTGAGGGATAGCAAAATAACCCCGTTCTTTTAAATTGAGCCCGGATCCAATACTAGACTCTCCGGCTGAATCAAAGTCCCAAGCTGTAGAGGTAGATTCTGTCCTTGAATTATCTGCATGCAGACCCAGTTCATCATTCAAGCTCAACTTCTTAGCATGCCTAGCAGCAAGATCTATAATGGAAATGTCACTCATGGAGTACTTTACTTTGTGGTGTGACTCAAGGGAATTTTTCGCAGTCAACTGGCTGACTCAATCGCGAACTCTTCTCAGTTGGAGAACCATCCGCGCAATGCAACCACGATCTATAGCATTACTACGTATGTTTATACCTTCGATATTTGTCTGTTAAGTGCTAACATAGAAAAAATTGACACCAACATTGAGCAGATACTACAAAAGTTCCAGGATATATTCGATGTGGCCAACGTAGACGACAAATCCAAAGAGCTCTTGTCGGTAGAATCGCTTACTATTGAGTCAGATGCATACATGATAATAAGACTTTGCGAAGATTTACTCACCATGACACGAGGGTTGAAAGAGGCCTGGTGCTTAGGAACTATGAAAGTGGAGGAACAAAATGACATTGATTCTATCGATGCCAAGGTAGTATACGAAAAGTTCAATCAATTGATCGACAAAATCAACCAGAAAGACCTAGAGGTGTGAACCTGATACATAAGCGTATATTAGGGTATGCTATTTATTTCGAAGTGGACTCACACATCGAGAAGGTTGAGGTGAGGGCTCCAGTATTGCCTTGTCCTCAAATAAGTTGACAAACTTTTGCACCTTGCCAACCTTGATGAATTTGAACTTCTTATTGTCCTTAATGTACATGGGCACTGAGTTGCTTTTGTCTTTGAATGCAAAATCCAACCCTTGGTCTTGATAGTCTACCATTGAAAACGAGGCGGTTGATGTTTTGCGGGAAAGACTATCATTCTTCTTGGGCGAGGAATACGATGTGATTGACAGCTTTCTGGTTAACGGGGCGTCGGATTCGGGGGAAGTGGGAAGAACCTGGTCATTGTCGATTGTTTCGTTATGTCTTAAGTTATTCACGTTATTGACAAAGCTGTCGCTCTTGTCGCATTCTTCTATAGTGTTTAACCGAGTAGATAGTCGAGTATGAAGGTTATGATTGTGTTCGTCTCGGCTGTTTGAACGAGTGGCACCCTCCATCAGGAGTGCTTCGTCGAGTTCATCCATGAAGGACGCTTCGAGATCGTCTTCCACTATATGTTCGTTATCGTACTGGAAAGATTTCTCAAGGTCAATGGAGTCTTCGGTTTGAAGAGTCGAGTCAGTTAGGCAATGGTCTTGCAAGATTGATGCGTCATCGTCTAGATGGTCAATAACTGTCATATTTCGTATGGGGGTCACTTCTGGTTGTAATGGAGTCTTCGAGGTGAGACATCGGTTGAACACAATACTGATATAGTTTTCAATCCGTCGTATCAACGTGTGGTCACACAACACCAAGATGCCGTAGTTTTCGTCCTTGAAGAAATCAAGGGTGAGGATAACCAGGTTGCCGTTGCGGCGCACAATGAAGTCAAGGATCTTTAGAGTGATGGAAACCACAAATATATCGTTGGCGCACAAGGTCTGTGGCTGTATGCACAAGCGGTCGAGGGGGATCTTTTTGTAACTGTTGGCCTCGTCATGCGTTCGGGCCAAATATATAAGGTTTTCCTTCAATAAGTCCGATGCTCGGAGCCGCTTGTTACGTGTAAGAAGTGAATTGAGCTCGATATTGATCCGGAGCTCGGTTAGCTCGTCACCATAGTCGGCGAGGTCCACCACATCTTTGCTGTGGCCCCCTATCAACGCATATCGAGCCGCTAGCAGCTGTACGTTTTCGCCAATGTCGGACGAGTAGATAAAATTGGGCTTATCAAAGTCCAAAAGCAGCGAGCGTGGACGTCCACGAGGTAGATAAAACGAGTGGCTCGCCTTGAGAGACATGTCTCCTTGACTGCACAAGCCGATGTTCGTATACTGCAACTGATTGTTGCTAAGGTTATTACGACTATAAACAAACAATAGTGAGGGTGCGAATGTGGTGTGTGGGTGCACACCGCGCACACAAACCGATCGTGGGGGAAGAGGCTGCGACCTCATGTCCTCGTACTACTTTACCATAATCGGTACTCGAGATAATCCGGTGTACGAGCTAGAGTTCTCCACGTTCAAAAGTGTTGGTAGTGGGCAAACAGCACCAGGAGTTTCACAATTTGCTGCCAATGTCAAGGAGATACTCCCCTTCATTTCTCATTCTTCGCTTGATTTGATCGAAGATTCACAGTGGTCGCTGAACCAGTTCTACTTGGGCAAGATCGACCTGTTCTACGGCCTCTTGGTCAATGCATTTATCACCCAGGGCAACATCAAGTTTGTGCTCTGCTTCGACACCAATAGCATGTCGGGTCCATCCACGACGAACAAAAATGACGACAACTCGATAAAACAATTCTTCTCGGAGGCATACGATTTGTATACAAAATGCCTTCTCAACCCATTTTACTCCGTCAATGATGCCATCACCTCGCCGGATTTCGACATGCGTGTGAAATCGCTCGCTCGAAAGTATTTATAGACTATATACATTTACTGGCTTTCCAATATCTTTTCGGTAGCAACCTTGTACTCTCCGTCCTTCTCCACGAGCACTCCCTGGTTGACCAACTCGTCAAATGTATCCTGGGGCACCCAGCCCTCAGTGGCTGCAAATGGTGTAGATACAACTTCGGCCCGGTACTGGTCGAGAGCTTGCTGGTGCTCCTCCAAGTACTCTGGAGAATATTCTATGGGAAATTTCGTGTCCGAGGTATTGCACAACCCGTTGGTGGCATACGCTTCCCACATGGCCTGCAATCTGATCAAACATGCGTCCACATAAAGATGGTCCTGATCGTTTCTATGGGCCAAAGCTTGCGTGTAGGGCGCCTTGAGCACCTTGACGTGAGGAGAAGCCACGGAAATCAAATCGTGTCTTCTTTCATTCAAGTCTATCTCCCAAAGACGCTCGTTTCTCGTCTTATAAAACATGAACTCGTACTGCTGTTTTTCAAGCTCGTCCATTTCAGCAAAACCGGGGATATCATTTTCCAAGTCGTACACTTTGGCGCCCTCGTATGCCAAAAATGGAGGATAGTTGGCCAAGATAAAGGGCTTGATTGTGGAGTACTCGAAATCAACGAAAAAGAGCTCATTGTCTTTGTTCACATTAACAATCACATTCATTGGGTCAAGGTCTGGGGCGTACAACCGAGGCTTGAACAATTCAGCTGCATTCATGATTGACTTGGACTCAGGGTTCAACAACTTCAGTCCCATTAACTTCAAGTTTTCAAAGGTAGTAATTTGCTTCTTGAGGTTCTCTGCATCATCCAAATCGCTACCTGAGTCAGCCTGAGAAAGGCCCAATCTAGTCTTCAAGTTTTCAAGCTCAATGTCAGCAATAGACTCAATAAGCTTCAATGGCTCGTTTGCCTTCCATGGTCCATTATGCTGGGCAACTGCCTTTGCAGACAACTTGTCCTTACGCTTTGAGAAAGGCTTTTCTACACTTGGCCCAATTTTCCATCTGCCAACGAGATCCTCGTTTTCTTCACCTTCATAAGCTTCATCGAGCAGGTCCCGAGAAGATACGTCCTTCTTAAAGTAAAGAGAACCAAACTTCTTGAATTCCATCGCTACCAATTTCAGGTGGAAGTCAGCAATCGAAGAGATCACGCTTTTAACCGCAGATTCATCTTTAGACATTGGATCCCATTGCTTCATGAGTAAGTCTCCCTCGATGTACTCTATCAATATGTATGGATGTTCAAGCAAGTTTGATCTATCAGGCCCATAAGCAAGTACCTTGGGGACGTTAAGTCCGAGTTTCAAATCAATGAAATCCAAGGTAGCCACTTCACTCTTGATTTTCTGCAGTATCGATACATCCGACTCAAGCTTGTATGGTAACCTTAATACGAGGTGCTTGTCTGATGTCAACAGGATTTTGTACACACGGTTATGTTTTCCCTCATGAATGCTGGATATGGATTTAATATTGGCATTAGTGTCGTCTCCCAATATTCTCAGCAACAAGTTATGAGTAAGGATGGAGGAACCGTTTTTAGAAATTGGATTCTTGATGATTCCATCCCGCTTCTCATTGATAATTTCAGCAAGTAATTGACTGGTGCCTTCAATGGAGAATCTAGTAGTTCTCTTGGCATGTTGTTTCTCATTATCCTTGAGCCAAGATCCCCAAGAGTACTGGAAGAACTTGTCTCTCTTTGGATCTTTTGTGTCAGAAATTCGTGTATACACTTCCAGTGGACTAGAATTTAACGACTGGAATCTTCGACACACCAAGTTTGTAGACAATCTGCGGGCCACATTACCCAAAGGCAACCGAACCGACATTGACATGGTCTACACTTCGAATGGAGATGAAAAAACTGGAGGAATTCACCCAATGCACCAGGTGGTATACAAGTAGAGCAGACGTACAATTAGTAGAGTAGACGTTCAATTAGTACATAAATCGTTAGAGATCGTTATCAAGAAGCTTGATCTTCTCCTTGAGGGTGACAGGTGGGGATGAATTGGTGATCTGATCGATCTGTATCGTTCTTCTTTCTCCCGGCTCACCATCAAACTCGGCGTTCGTGGTTTGGAACGAAACCTGGCTCATGTTATTCGACTCAACCGTGGGGGACAGTTGAATATTAGTCGCTGCGAGAGGCTCAAGTTTGGTGGTCTGGCTGGTAAACCCTTCATGAGCATTCTGCGATTGGATCATATTTTGTATGATAGCCGCCGAGTAGGGTGATGGTCCTTGGCGGTGAAATCGCTTACCCTCTACTCCATCCTTGGTGGCAGTAGTCGATAAGCATGAGGTGGTGGAGTTTCTGGACATGGGCCGTGAATCTTCATATTGGAGCGTTTCACGAATAAGACGATCTTGCTCAATGTCACTGGGACTGTTGGCCTCGCTGGGGAGGTCCATGCCTATATCACTGACATTATGTTGGTAATCGCTAGACGAAGAAACAAGAGATATGTTGGTGGAAGATGACTGCTTGTACAACTTCCTCGTGACTGGCTGGACCAAAGTGTCATTTAACGTGCGTAGGTTGCGCGAGCTGATGCTCAAGTTCGACATGTGGCTACTGGGAGTTCCCAACTTATCGTTGTTGTCATCCATGTTTTCGAGGTCATTGTTATAAACATATGGATTGGAGTCGTCTCCCTCAAAGTTGACTTTGCCACTATAAATTGACTTTACACTGGCTGCTGGATGTGACATGATACATAGCACCCCTTATCAACAGTTGCGTTCAAGATTATACCGTTGCTGGCTTTGAGGGGAACACCAGAGCTCACACCCCAGGGTCTCATTCCAGCACCAAGACCCAGACACCTTCAGATGTAAAGGCTCTTATGAGACTGGCTGAGGAAATTGGGTCTATCGTGGCAAATTACCCCGCTGATGATCTAGTAGGTAGCTGAACAATTGGCAAAAACTGACTGGGAAAAATGCAAGATCAATTGCTGTTTTGGTTAAACTTGGATAAAATCAATGGGGATAAATAAATGGAGGATATATTTAGTAGAAATATACCCGGCACCTGCATGCGAGGCTGATGGAAAACAGGACTTCATTCGGGCCGAATACAAAGTCAAGGTGGTATGCGTGGCGGTAATTGTAAGACTAATGCAAGCACCTAAACGATTCATTTTGGGTTGACATAACCGACTATTATGCATCGGAATTTCCGACAATGCTATCCTGACAACAATGTACGAGATCTAGCCAGGGTCCAGGATTCCCCGCTGGAGGGCTATGATCAGGTTTGGTCCACACGGCTCAACTGAAAGCCACCGGAACAAAATCACAATATTCTGTCCATGATACTCAATTGGCTGCTGATCCTCTCATATCGGTACAGATTTTCGTTTGTTTTAGTCTCTTACCTCGGAAATGGTTCAATTTTTTGTTCCACTTTAGCGCTGGTGCATGAACTTGCTTAACTACGGATGAGAACTGAATGCAAGCCCCTCTTTCTCCCCTGACTATTGTTGCATAGCCGTTGACCATTATTTCCACCAAGTGAAGCTATCGGTCCAGTTATACTTGGCAGGCAGTTTTCTTGGTACTCATGTGCAACAATCCTCAGCATTTCCAATGGTGTTAATATCGCCAGTTTTAAACGCTGTCGCATAATTGTGGCTTGACCGGTAGTTACAATATGTTTATGATCCGGACCATTACACACTTCTGATGCACCCATGCCATTCTCAACGCGATCGTAACTACGGTAGCTGGCGACGTATTTCTGTTTGAAGTGATCTGTTGGCTCAATGGCCCAACAACTACGAAATTCACCTGCAACTTTATCTATTTTGCAGCAAGTCGGCTGTAGGGCCATTGCTGCACCACCGGCTAGTTTCATCTAAAATCGTAAATGTTTGTCCCAACCGGATACAGTGGGATCCCACGAGCACTCACTCCAAGTCCAATCTATGCTGCGCGGATATTTTCTTAGCCATTGCGCCAATTCAGTTAAAGCTTGTTCCGCGGAACGGTGCCGTATCATACTGCATGTCCTCCTGCAGGTAGTTCGACGTTGGTTATAATAGAAGCTGCAGCTTCGCACGATGAGAACAATTATAGCCTGCTCTTAAAAATATTGCCCAGCGACTTGTGTTTCAACCAGCGTCATATGTACATCCAAAATCCCTCCTCTTTCATGGTCTAATACTTGTTTTTCCTGTGGTCAAAAGAGCCTTCTCTTACTATTTATATCTTTGATTTAATATGCCAAATCGACAACGCTTAATGGCTGGAGTTAGAAGGCGGCATACAAACTCTAAACTCGGGTGCCAGAACTGCAAAAGAAAGAAGATAAGATGCGACGAAAACCTCCCTCAATGTGAAAATTGCGTCAAAAGTCGCCGAGAAACCTGTTCGTATCTTAGTCTTTCAAAGGGCGAGTTAAACAAGATTAAGCTCACGCATTCCCTTCGAAACAGCCACAACAAGCTCCTCACCCAAGACTACCGCCTCCCTACTTCAACTACACGCGTCAAAACTGCCAAAGGTGAACCTGCCTTGTTGGAAGACTCATCTCTCGAATTCAAGTTTGAATTATTGGATCTCCCTTTACGTATTCCTGAGATTATGTATCCTCCCATTCATTTCAGTAACGTTTCGGTGGATGACTTTTCTCACGAATTCAATGTTATATACGAGAGTGATTATGGCGCATTCGAACCAACTCGTACCGAGAACACTCCGTCAGCATTACCCAACGGTATCACATTCAAGAAGTCATTTCCCCTACTCCAACCCATTACGCCAAAGTCCTCGAACCAATTCACAGACTCGTCGTCCATTTTGGAGTCGCTGCTTGTTGGTTACGATTCCAGTTTATTAGACCATTTGAATCCATTTTTCAAGGACCTCAAATCCAAGTCTGGTATGGTCGATATCATTGTGGAATCCCAAATCTGCATGGGCCAGTCGATCGCTTTAAACGCATTCGAACAAAAGCGTGAACACAGAAGTTTGACTACCCAACGTATTGCATCCAAAACTGCATTTGAACGTAATTGTCATCAACGACATCTCAAGCTTCTTGAACAGATAGAACTGGTGATGAAGGATTTAGGGTGGGAACAGCTTCAAGACACGTCGAAATCAAGTATGGAGTACATCAGCAGTGCTATTTATTCCACTGCTGTTGGCCACATGCTTTCATGTGTTATGTTGAACTATTCCATGGAAACATTTCTCAAATCACAGGCATTCATTGTGAGCATACTTGAAGTTTCTACTCATTATTTACAAAGTCATTCTTACAAGGAAATCGAGTTTGTGCATAAACAAGCAGAGTCCCTTCGTAATGCTATGCTGTCCATCAAAATTCCTTCCTACTGGCCGACGTTTCTCTACGAAGTCTACTCCAACTTGGTCGAACTTCATGCACTTTACAATAATCATTTATTCAAAGTGACTTCAGAAGCAAATCGGGTGAGCTTTCAGCGATTTAAGGGTCAATACAACAGTTTGACGAAGTTTTTGGAGCAACAGTTATTGCCGATTATTATCTCAACTCGGAATGAAGACAGCGTACTGACTTACCCTCCTGAACTTATATTCAAACTTGCATCTCACTGGTCAAGAATACTACCTCCAGAATGTATGACCCATTTCCCTTCACCAAAACCAGACATTGATGACGAACATGCATACCTCAAAGACATTTCTACCACCCTTTACATGTACTACATTTCGGTGTCAGTTGCCCTCGACTCAGTCTTCCCAGCATGCAAATATTTATTCAATTATTCGTTTTCAGCACCTCGTCGACAATTTTATGCTGAGAAGCAAATAATGACCCCCAAGATGGCAAACATGTTCTACCCTTCCAATATCAGTGGTAAACTAATTCAAAGGCACAACTACTACTCGATGCGTTTATTTGCATTCTTCCGCCGTCGGTATGGGTTTTACGAAGCGCTACCTGCAACTACTAAGGTTCTGATCAACGATGATATTAAACGGGACAGATTGAAGTCCAGACGCTTTGAAAATACCATGGAGGTTCCTATTACAAGCTTCAATACCACGTTGATTCGCCCAAGCCACTATCCACCCAAGGTAAAGATAGGGAATCGCCAAAAATTGGCATCCTTTTGCAATGATGATGATGATTTTACGGGACCAGAAATTTATTCTCGTAATATTGAGACACTTGATTTCTTTAACAAGAACTCCTTTATTCAGTACGACTACGAAACAATGTTGCTTCTTCCAGATTACAGACCACCACCATATCGACCACCACTGGAGCATTCGTTGCTTGAAATCACAGATGTCAAGGAATATTGCACCGACAAGAGAATCATCTTTTCTGGCCAATCTACGGATTCCTAAGCTAATTACCGTCTAATAATACTATGTACAATAGATTTTAAGTCATACTACATGTAGATGTATGGGCGTGGGTACAAGTGCGCGATGAGAGAAAGTTCAAATACGATGACAGTGATAATACCTGGAGACACTATAGAGCATGGGAAAGTGAAAACAACTATAGGGCCAGGTTTGTATAGACAGCCTACATCAAACAACATTATTCCTGTATCAGCTGGATTTTTGCATGACAAGACCAACAAACAAGGCAGCAATAGACTTGTATATATCGATTCCAATTCTAAACGATATGTACCACAAGTCAATGACTTTGTGATAGGTGTTGTTACCGGTGTTATAGGGGAAGCATACAAGGTTCTGTTACAAGATTTTTCGTCAACTGTGCTGTTGTCTATGATGGCATTTCCCAATGCAAACAAGAAGAACCGTCCCAACTTGAAAAATGGACAAGCAGTATACGCCAGAGTTACCAAGGCTATATCAGACATAGAGAGCGAAATAGAGTGTATGGATTCTATGGGAAAAGAAGGAGGATTCGGTGTTTTAAACGAAAGCGGCTTCATCTTTGACGTGAGTCTCCACTACGCTAGAGAGTTGTTATTCAACCAAAACTCGCCGGTCCTCGAAAAACTATCCTCAAGATGCAAGTTTGAAATTGCTATCGGGATTAATGGCAGAATATGGATTAAATGTGGTGACGGTCTTGTTGATGTCAGAGAAGACGAAGATGAGTCCAATATGGTTTACGACATAGAAACCACATTAGCTGCTGCTACATACATAAAGAGCTGTGCACTTGTGGGTCCAGAAGAGTTCGATCATGAACTATCTAGTGCGTTTAAAGGATTATAGATATGCATAATATTCAATGTACATTATTTTCATGGTCGCACCTTTTCATGTCATCGCATCGCATCTTCAAATCGTGGATGCTGGACCCTGTCGTAGAAAATCAGAGAGCTAGACAGCGCAAGAAGATCGAGAAGGATAGACGCCGAAAGCAGTATGAGGATATACAAGTGCAAGGAACTAACAATTCCTCAATCGTTTCGAAACGTTCTGTAGAGATGCTTTATACCTCCAAATTGGAACCAGATTCCAGCGAATGGTTCAAGTATTTCGTCAAAAAAGCAAAGCGGAGATCTCCAGCGATTAATAGAGGCTACTGGATACGAATGCACTCAATTAAATCGGCCATTACTAAAATTATAGAGCAAAACCCTGGGAAACCAGTATGCATTGTGAATCTTGGATGTGGTTATGACCCTTTGCCTTTTCAAATCCTTGAAGAAGGAAAATACGACAACATCACTATTCTTGATTTTGACTATCCAGACCTCCTTGTAAATAAGGTCAATATGGTCAGAGAATCCTCAAAAATACTTTCATTACTTGGTCAAGAACAAGAGACAGACAAAGCTCTTGGAGTACTTTTTGCCAGCGAAAATTACAAGATAGTTGCTTGTGACCTAAAGGATGAAAATCGTTATACCAGGCAGCTCGCGTCTTTAATTGAAGATAAAGAAACTGTTTCCATTTTTATTGCTGAGGTTTCATTGGCATATATGAACCCCGAACATGCTAATCCCATCATCGACATATCCAGCAAGGTGAAGAACTCTCATTTTCTTATCCTCGAACAGATACTTCCTTGTGGAGAATACCATCCATTTGCCAAAAAAATGTTATATCACTTTAGCCATCTAAGCTCTCCTTTGCGATGCGTACAAACATACCCAACTAAAGAAGACCAAGTTAATCGGTTTAAGCAATATTACCCAAAAGCAGAGATCCAGGATTTATTTGAGAACTGGAACTCTTTCGTTGACGATGGGTTGAAAAAACAGGTGGCCAAGATCGAAGAATTCGATGAGTGGGAAGAATTCATCGTATTCTGCCAACATTATGTGGTTGTTCATGCAACTAATATGAACCAGTTGTTTTTTTCCCAGCCTACTCATCTTCCTCAATATGAAGTAGAAACAGCGGTCCAATTATCAGCCGCTCCACTTCCAGAACTCCAGCTCAAGTTTCCTGGTGTATGTAAGGTTGACGATGAGATATTTATCTTCGGGGGGTCAGAACAAACCAGAACCAACAACACCTTGACACTCTCGGCGAATGAAGTCTTACATCGGAAAGTGGACGGCCTGCTGCCTAATCCTCGAATGTGCTGCAGCTTTACATCTGTTGGAAACAGTGCAGTGATGATAGGTGGTCGAGGACGACCCAATGAGATTTACTCGGATGTATTTTCCTATTCAAACGATAAATGGGAGCAATTAGGATGTCTTCGAAAAGAAAGATCCCGACACAGTGCAGTAAAGGTGTCTTCAAGCCATATTCTTGTATTTGGCGGTGTTGACGAAGAAAGCTTTGCGTTCGAGCTCCTCGATATTCTTACAGGCGTTCTGAAACTTTTGCGTACAGAGGGCACAGCGATCAACTATTCCAGCAGTGGAATGGTCTACGACGAAGACGAAGGAACGGGCTACATCATCGGAGGTATGGCTGACCAGAATTTGCCAACGGTTAATGATACTTTGTATAAGTTTACCCTCACTGGCGATACTATAGCTGTTTCCAAAGTCGCACAGGACGCCGCTTTCCAACGGATCGGGTGCCAATTACATCTCCGCGAACAGCAACTCTACATTATCGGTGGTGCAAGCACCGCAAAGTGCTTAGGCGCAACAGACAGTATTCTCAGGTACGACTTGGTCTTACAGCGATTGTGGTTGGTGCCCATTGCCGAGCAACTGTGGAAAGATCACGCGCCTATGCTTATTGGCTTCACTGTCGTGATAAACCAAGAGCTGATAACGCTCGTAGGAGGAGGAGCAGTTTGCTACTCATTTGGTAGCTGCTACAACCAAATACTTGAAGTTGGAATGTAGCTCGCAATTTTGCAGCCAAGCCTCATCCTGCAGCCTGCTGCGAGATTCCTTGAGCCGCATGGGTGGAGACCCTTTCTGGTATAGCTGACCCAAAAATGGCGCGATTTTTTTCCACGGAATGGTGGTCCGAGCCGCATTGAGAATTCCAGTTACCAGGTTGTCTTCAAATGAGACATTAACTTTTAGCCAGAATGCGGTGTTACGATGTCGGATGTGCCGGATCTCATCTCCCCATTTTGTAGAACGATCGTTAATAATCCCCACATGCCACAGCAGGCTGCTTTGTTCTATTCGTAAACGTAAACTTCCCAGCGTATTTCTGTTGTTGGTGCCAAGGTCAGTATATGGCCACCTTCCCACTCCTCGCTTCCGCCAGCAAGGTTTGATGTAGCCGGGTCGCGATATTCTCCCAATTGGGCTGCTTTAAGCACGCATCATTACACCGTGCATGCAACACTCCACACGGTTCTTTTATTAAATTTAGTTTTATATTCGTGATCGGCTCAGCTTCTTCGGAGCTTTTAAGGGTGACCGCCGACAGCTAGATCTGTTGTCCACTACTACCGCTGATCTTATACTTACACATACACCAACTCCGAGGCTCCATGGAAGAATCTGTCCTGTGGCATCGCGATAAGATGGATATCCCTTCTAGCGAAGGATTAAACCAAACTTTAAAAACACAAGAGAACCCTCCGTATTCCAAAGATATATACGGAGTAGACCGCAACAATGACGACTCACACAATTCACTTCTTCACGCGCTTAATTCTGTTCATACTTATCATAAAGCAAGCGACTCGTCTGACCAGCTCATGTCTATGAGATTCATGCACAAGCCAAAGCGCTCCAGCACTTTACTAGAGAAATCTACCGACCCCACCAGGGCAAACAGCTTGTGGAATGCCCGAAGACACCAGGCAGAAAACTCAGACAGCGATTCCCTCTGTCAATCCCCTGAATCAGTGTCTTCCCCAACAGTCAAACCAGAAGATGATGCACATGAGGACCCGGAAACCAACTTCTACGGCTACAAGCTTGTCCGTAAGAAGTCCGGCGAGCTCGTCAAGCCTTCTTTGAAAGAAACAGGGTACTTTGATTCGAATATTAAGCGATCCAAATCTCTCCCTACTACTCCAACGTTCAAGCTGGTCCACTTTGGAGGTGATGACCATGTTCGCTACTTCAAAAAGAGGGATACACCTTCTGCTATTTCTGCATCTAACTCGCCCGCTTTGGTCGGAATCGACAGTCTGATGTATGAAGTTCAGTTGGATGACGACGACGACGACGACGACGACGATGACGAAGACTACGACTATAACGAACTGCATCGCGCACAGTTGGGCAATCCACCTCCTTTCAACCTCAACGTTGCTGCCAATACCAAATACCCCAACCCGCATCACGAACCCCTCATAGAATGGGAGCTCCAATTATTGAATTTCGGAAACATGTCATACGATGACAGGATACACCATAAAAAGGCCCCGGTCTTTTTGGAACGGATCTACATAAGTGTTGACAGGAAGTACTTGCTCGGTCATATTGCAGTCGAAAATGTTACTTTTCAGAAGAATGTCACACTTCGTTACACGGTGGATGACTGGTGTACAATCATTGAGATTCCCACGACGTACTCCCCTGATCGTCCCAATGTTTTGAAACAGAACAACTATGATAGGTTTACGTTCAAGGTAACACTTGAGAGTCTCTTCAACAGTTTCAGAGTTCGGGAACAAAATAATACCCCTCTCATTCATCAAGAAAACAAGTATTCATTATGTGTGAGATATGTGACTGAAGACCACGAGTACTGGGACAACAATGAATCTAAGAACTACGAGTTGAAATTGATCAAAAAAGTGAAAAATCCGACTAGTTCCAAGATTCAAGAGCACGCAAGAAAGCCTCGTTACTCATCTTCTTACCTCAAGAGGAGACTGTCAGACTCCAAATTAGAGGTAACTCCTCCTCAATTAGAGAACAATTCCGGTGCCTTCTATCAAAACGACAATTCGTCGTCCGATGTGAACGATTTTGTTAAGAATGACTTTTATATGTCGTCTCCGATGTTTACAGCATTATCAAGCAATTCCGATGGTAAGTTCAAGCTGCTGCCAGACAGTCACATATCTCCAGAAATGAAAACAAACAAGTCATTCAGCCCTTCGAATCAACCGGCTCCTATTTTTCTCAAGAATAACAACGAGTCGCCTCAGGGCACTTTTGCCGATGAAAAGTTCAAATTAAATGCTAAATCCTATAAAGATTTTTTGGAAAATTATTGTTTCTTTTCATCGCATTCAACCGTCGATCAAGATCCAATTGGATTAGGAATTGATGAATCAAATAATGAAAAAGGAAGTCCTACCTTTACGGTTTCTTCCCTTTTGGGTACTACGGGTACATAGGAAGTTTATAGAGAAAGTCTTCAATTTGCGGTTAAATTGTTAAAAAAATTGTTTCAGGTGATAAATACAACACAATAATATAATACAATTGTCATTATTCGAAAGACCACATTTTTACAGAACCGTTTTCCAAACCAGCAGCAAAACGCGAATCACTTAAACCAACACAACTCACACTAGAGTTGTTACTGAAAGTGTGTAGGCACTTACCATTTTGCAAGTCCCAAACTTTGACGAGGCGATCATGAGCACCGCTAATAATTCTAAAGGTATCAGAACTTAACGACCAGACCACATCAATATGACCAAACTGAGTACGAATACACTTTCCTGTCTTGACATTCCAAAGCTTAATAGTGTTATCAAGTGAGCATGTTAGCAAATGCGTAGGATAGTTGCGATTCTCAGGAAGTGGAGCATTGTTTATCTCGCTGTCGCTAGGTGTCAGTTCCAGTTGATCAGAATTTCTGGAGCTAGAATTGTCACTAGCATTTATGACACCCTGACCAGTACTGGGCTCACTTTCGACAAAATCTTCAACCAACTCATTGTTATAAATAAACGGAATAACACATTGTACTTGGCCAATATGTCCATTATTATCCACACCACCGAATACACGAAGGCAATTATTATTTTCAAGATCCCACATCCTGACCGTGGTATCATCAGAAGCACTGAACACTGTGTTGGACAATGCATGGATTTTGACAGAGTTCACCCAATCTGTATGTCCTCTCAAAGTATAGCAGGTACGCGAGTCCACATGCCATACTTTCACAGTCTGATCGGCAGATCCTGAAACAATAGTTTTATTCAGGAAATCAACGCTGACGACGGCATCTGTATGACCTCTGTAAGTAGAGATACAGTTACCAGTATGATAATTCCACACTTTGATAGTCGAGTCAAGTCCACTTGTGATCAACTTTTGACCATCAAAGGCTAATGAACGAATCCCCTTCTTATGTCCTGTCAAAGTTCGTATGCATTCACCAGTGTCCACTCTCCAGATCTTTACCGTGGCGTCGTATGAGCCAGTCATCAAGTACTTTTGGTTGAATTGCAAGCAGGTGATACCGTCAGTGTGGCCTTCAAAAGTCTTAACCGTATACAAACCCTTACGCCAGTTCTTCTCGAGTTTATACCTTTCACTGTACACAGACTTCCATGGACGCTTTTTCAATACTTTTCTTTGAAGGGCGTTTTCATTTTGGCTCATCTTGATTCTTTTTAATTCGGATTCTACCTCGTCATTCTCACGGTCACGCTTTTCTCCAGAAGACGGTGAACTTGTGTCTGGACTAGTCTCGGAGTAGGTGGATTGTTTGGTTTCGTCATCAGTCATTTCACGAGCTCGTTTCATGTGCATCAAGGGAAGTCCCCAACCACAGTTAGGACACTTTCTGTCAATGTGCTGCTCACACATATGGTGCCAGACTCTGTCATCATCGGCTAAAGACTGCCACTTTCTTGAGACTTGTGCAGCGTTACATAAGGAAGCACAGTCTAGGTAACATAAAATCTTCAAGGATATTTCTGACGGAAGTGCCGATAAAAAGTCAATCCGAATAAGAGAACTGACCTCCTGTGATACGAAAGAAAGCTGAGGAAAGCAGCATTGTGAAAGTAAACCACGAAGTATGAGTCGACGATAGTTATCGGGGGCAGCGTTGAAGATAGACCAAACATGATTGATGGCTTCTTGGTCTCTGGAGGGGAGCTTCTCTAGACTCTTTTGGATGTAGTTCATCTTGGTATTATCAGCCTCCTTATTGCAAGTAACTTCGGGATTGTGACGATAACAATACCTGTAGTAGTTGTCTCGAGGTATCTGGTTTTGGTCATTAAGGTGCTTCGCCAAAAAGGGAGTCACAACCGACACGTTTCTATTTCTAGAGCCACTGCTGTTCCCACTGGAAGCGGCTTCATTCAGAGAAATAGCTTCAGAAGCTGTTCCGTGTGCTTCTATTTTAGACTTGGTACTTGCAGCTGAAGTTGGCTGATGCTCTTCTGTTGCCACACCTTCGTGAAGAATCTGCTGTAAGTTTTCGGACGTATTTGACGACGAGTCACCACAAGATTCTGACAAAATCATCACCATTTGATCAGGCTTTATGTGAATGGTATCCAAGGCGATAAGCTTAATTTGCAAGTAAAACAACCGCTGTTTCTCTGAGCCAGCAGCAAAACAAACACGTTAGCAACAATGCTGGTTGCCTAGACACAGTTATTCTATCAGATTAGAAACAATATATAGCCACAGTCTCCGCACGATTAAAAAATCCACAGTTTTTTGATTATATAATACAAAGTACCTTGCAAGTCACAGATGGCAGGGACAAATATAAATGCAGGAAAAAAAAAGAACAGACGGGTAGTTTGGGAAAATGAAGGTCAAAAGTTTGCAACCTAAATTTATGCACTGCAACCTATGTTGGTGCAACCACTCGTGATCACTAGCACATCAGATCGACGTGTGCAGGCATGACGCACTGGAAGCTTCCACCGCTTACGCGAACGATGAGACTTTCTTACCTAAGGGCAGTATAATTATTCAGCTCATCGCTGCGAAATCATGAAGAGACCGGAAGAAGATCCTCGTGAAGTCGACAAAAGAACAAAGATCATGGGGGACAACTTTCAGAGCGTAGGCGAACAGGTTCAAGACTTCCAACCTAATGAAGGTTTGACACAGACTGGTGCTGAAGATGCCGAAGGTCATCCAGTGCAAGAAATTGAAAGTTTGTGCATGAACTGTCATAAGAACGGATCTACAAGAATGCTTTTAACTAAGATTCCTTTCTTCAGAGAGATCATCGTCATGTCGTTCGAATGTCCTCACTGTGGCTTGAAAAACTCAGAAATTCAAGCTGCTGCCCAGATTGCTGAGAAGGGTTCGAGATACATTTTGAAGATCGAACAAAAAGAAGATTTCAACCGTCAAGTGGTCAAATCTGAGACTGCTACATGTAGATTCGCCGAGCTTGACATTGAAATTCCTCCTAAACGTGGTCAATTGACTAATGTTGAGGGTTTGTTATCGGAAATGATAGACGATTTGGAATCAGACCAAGAAGCCAGAAAGGAAGTCCAACCAGACGTCTACCAAAAAATCAATGAAATCATCGCCAAGATCAAGTCTTATATTAACGGGGAGCCGGGAACCTTGCCTTTAACATTTTCTGTTGACGATCCATCAGGAAACTCTTGGATTGAGTATGTCCCTGGTGAGCCAAGCCACAAATGGTCCATGTACGAATACAACAGAACTGCGGAGCAAAACGTTTTCCTTGGATTGATTTCCGCTGACGAGGTTGCTCAACACCGTCTTCAAGAAGCCTCGGCCAAGAAAGAAGCTACCAAGGCCAATGTGTCGTCTTCCCTAAGTAATGGCGACAGCAAAACCGGCGAGAGTTCCGATATAGAAAACCTTGCGAACGAAGTGCAAACATTCCACGCCACTTGCTCTTCTTGTTTCAAGCCTTGTGAAACCCACATGAAGACCGTTAACATTCCTCATTTCAAAGATGTCATCATCATGTCCACTGTTTGCGACAATTGTGGATTCAGATCTAATGAGGTCAAGACTGGCGGTGAAATTCCTGACCACGGAAGAAAGGTCACTTTAAAGGTTACTGACCCCGAAGATTTGGCTAGAGACATCCTTAAGAGCGAAACCTGTGGCTTGCTCATACCAGAGTTGAACTTAGATCTCACACCTGGAACTCTTGGTGGCCGTTTCACTACAATCGAAGGTTTGTTGACTCAAGTCTATGAAGAATTGCATGGACGAGTATTTACTCAAACCTCTGATTCTATGGATGATGCAACCAAGACAAGATGGACTACTTTTTTCGCAAGATTACAAGATGCTATTGATGGCAAGATCGGGTTCACAATTGAGATGGTGGATCCTTTGGCTGCGTCCTACGTTCAAAACGTATATGCACCAGACAATGACCCAAATATGACTGTTGAAGAGTTCGAAAGAACTCATGAACAAAATGAAGATTTGGGGTTGAACGACATGAAAACTGATTAATTGATAAGAGTTACATAAATGCATAAATTCTATCAAAACTCATTAATCTCTATGTATTAGGTCTTTTTTCCATTATCGTCATCCGCAGACATGTCTATCAACGAATTATTGCTTTCTGCCTTTTCGCCCTTCTGCTTCAACTTCTCTAAGCGAGATATAAATGGCAGTTCAAACTGATTACTCGCGCTTGTATCAGAAATCTCCAACTTCGGAATTTTTGAAAAAGTAGCACCAACTCTGTTTCCGTTGTACGTGTGCAACGGTGAATTGGGAATGTACATCTTGTTCTCTCCAAGTAATGGTGACTGAGCCTCATCATCGAAAAACGCACTTCCCAGTTGATGATTAACCACCTCATCTAATTCTTCGTGAGTACTTGCATTGGTGCTTTGGTTTGTTGGCGAACTTTCACTGTTCAAGTAACTTGAACGTCTCAAATTTGCGGTGAAATCAATATTAGTATCGCGTATTCCAAGACGCTTGTCTTTGGTATACTTCCAGCGACAGGCATAAGCAGCAATTGTCTCATAAACTCTTGTCGTATGAAGTCTCTTGTTTACTTTTTGAAGTAGAAGTCTTCTCTCCAAGAAATCGATCAAGTTGAGACAACTTCCTGCTTCAAAATATGTATAAAGCGGTAATTGAAGCAATATCCTTGTAAATGAAATTCCTGGGTCTTGATTTAGCTCCATAGTTAAGAGCGCTTCCTCAATAAACATTTCATATGCCTTGCGTCTCTCTCTGATTTTTTCGATATCCATCGAATTCATGGTCTCCTCGACGGCACTATAATTAATTGTTATATCATAAGGATTGGTTATGTCATTCCTAGTTATCCATTTCTTACACAATTCGGGGATTGTGAGAGCACCCGAATAAAAATGGAATGCGATAGAACCATCCAATGAATGTAGTAACTTGGGCAAATGGTAAGGTCGAATATACCCTGTTCCTTCCGGATCAAACTTTTGCCATGCTCGTTTAAATCTTCTCACTTCTTCTCTGTCTATGAGATGACTGTATGTGGTTGCACTATTGATATAGCTGAAGCTGTCCAAGATCAATGAGACGAACATATTCAAGAAAATGTACATGGAAATAATGTTCCATGCGATAAACAAAATATAAGCATATTGCTTATTTCCACAATCACTGTCATCCAAACTGTCAGCAGAGTAACAGAAAGGTGCCTCCACTGTAAAGTCCTCCATAACGTAGTTCCAGCCCTCGCCAAAACTACACCTGAACAACAAGATTAAGGCTTTAGGAACAGACCGGACGTTAAGATTTCCAGTTCCATTTGGACCGATTCTCGTCAAGCCGAAGATCTGATTCAATGCAATTGCAAAGACCAAAAACACAACGATCCAGGTGAACGACAAAGACAAAAGCAGGGGCAAACTGGCCGAAGCGAACCTCAAAAGCTGACTCAATCGGTCACTTCTAGGAATAATGAAAGTCAATGTGGCCACCAAAAACAACTTGTTGATGTTCAAAAACGCACTTTCAGCACTAACAAAAAGCCCAATTATAGATGTGACAAACGCACCAAACGATACCACTAGGTTGAAGGTATTCCATTTGTGTCGAACGTATGTTTTCCAGCCTTGTCCAATAAGTTTCATTATCGCATGCATGAGAAGAAAGGTGGATGCCACAATATAAATGATTGTTCTAACGGCGTCCAAGGCATCCACCGATGGAAAACATTCCATCAACAATGCAGCTACCTGAGCAGTCAAGACACATGCCAATGCACGATTCCATTTCAAGTTCTTTTCCACCGTCATTCTGTAACAGAACCGACGTGTAAAGTTCATTTCCTCGAGACTCTTCCTCTTGGAGGGTCGGACTTGAACTAGAAATTTTTTAATCTGGTACCAGGAGATCTGATTCTTGGTCATGAAGGCTCTTCCAGTGGTCTTGGAATAGTTACTAATAATGACAGACACGAACAACGTCAAAATGAAGATTGTGCTTATGAAGTTGAATAGAATGATCATAAATCCATTGAATGGAGATGCAAAATCTTGCTGAGGAGACCCGACTCCAGTGCTTTTCATGACGTTTAACAAAAGATCCACCCAACCTTCTAGTGAAACAATCTCAAAAAACGTTGCAAATGATGACGGCCACCTGTTGAACTCCAATTGTGGGTTAGTGTACACATTGGGGCTATAGACATTCCAGTTGAATACTTCATTCTGGAACTCGTGTTTGCAATGGTCCTTGTCTGAGGATCCATCAAGACAATAACCAAGTCTTCCGTTAAACACATTTAACCCCCAAATCGAGAAGGGGAAGAGCAAACAGAGAGAAATCAAAGCAGCATTAATAATTTTCCAGAAGCCAGTAATCATCGTGTGCTGGAAATTATTTTTGGCTACTTCACTCACCGTTAATAACCTCAAGGCACGAAGAGCCTTGAATCCTCTAATAAAACGTGATAAATTACCGTCGTTCTTCAAAAATGCGATGAATTCAATCCATAATGCTAAAAGCACCCAGAAATCAATAATATTCCACGAAGACATGATGTACGCATTTGGCGTAAAGACTATCCCATCCGCGATAATCTTGATTAAAAATTCGACAGTGAAGATTGCTAAGAAACCATTATCCAAGTAGAATGTCCAATTAAACTTACCATGTACTTGATCCACATCCTTTCGGTATAGTGGCGTCAAGTAACATGCGGAAATCACCAACGCAAGTGTAACCAAGAACATGAAAAATACTATTCCTTCTGAAACCTTTTTGTTTGGTTCAACGCCATCTATCCTCTCACCGTGACTAGATTTGACTAATCTTTGGCAGAATCTTCTCACACGGTGACGAGGACCTAAGATGTAAAAGACCTTATTAAAATTGGGATTTTCATGTAAAAACCGATTCTGCTTGTTGATCAAAGCGTTTCGGTCAGAAATGACATTCTTAGCAAATGCAGCAGGATCAAAGTCCGTAAAGTTGTGTACGTGAGTTTGTTTCAGAAAGAAGGGGTTCCTGAAGTAGCTCGTTAATCTCACAAATCTTACCTGAAGCCAACGTTTCCACTTGACGGAAGAGAGAGTTGAAACAAGACCATCATCACTTTCAAAAGCGTCATCGGAATCACTAGCATCATTTGAGTCTAAAAAATCATTGACCGCAGTTCCACTAAGGAGTAAGTTTACCACCGCTTTTTCTAATTCATCTCTAATTGCCTTTCTCTTGAAAAACCGATTCTTGAATCGAGACAAGAAGTCTACCTCTGTATCAAGCGTTTGTAATCTAGCGGTCATGTTATCCATGAATTGGCGTAACTGCTCTTTTCTTTTATCCTCTTCAGATACTTCTAACGTCTTCGCAATGATAGCAATAAAAATATTCAACACTATCATATTGGACACAATAAACCATCCAATGAGAAGAATTGACCCGAACGCTCTATATGAAGTAGTAGTGGCGTATTGTTGTACATCATAAAGAATTTCTGTCCAATTTTCGGTGGACGTAATTGTGTAGAGTCCCACAAAAGTATTGGGCAAAGTATGCAATGGGAAATTCACGCCAGCAAGTTCATCAACAGGAACTGCACCCTCGAAGTACCGAGCAGTAATGATACTGACCACGAAAGTCAAGATGAAGAAAAACAAGGTCAAATCGAATAAGGCTCGGAAATTTCCCATAATTCTCATCCATAAATTCCTTGTGATACTGGTTGCCAAAACCACCCGATAGAATCGCATTAATTGGAAAACGGTTAACCAATAATACCCTTGTTTCAAACCTTCTTTTACAGGCTCGATGATTATGATGAAAGTGAATATGCCAAGAAATAGGTCAAAGCAATTTCGTTTGGAAACAAAGAACAATCGCCATTGAGGAAAGTACAAAGCGAGACGAATCAAAATCTCGGCCAAGAGTATCACAGTATAAACACATTCAAATCGGTAAAGTAGGTGCCTTGTGTGGTCATCCATCTCATATTGGCGAAAGCACTGAGTGAATAGAGCCAAAAATATGATAATCACGAACAAAAACTCAAAGCGATAGTAAAATCTCAAACGCTTATTCAGTTTGCGGTAATTTTCTAGACGTTCAAGGTCTTTGGAGGCAGAACTTTCAAACATACGCATAAGCCAAAATGAGCTTCTCTTGACCTGTTGCTCTTGATCTTGTTCCATTCTGGTTATGTTAAACGATGTCACAATCACTGCAACAAAGATGTTTATCAACCAAACAGTGATGATGAAAATGCAGAAGATGAAAAACAAGCATGCACCCAAATTGTCCGAGTCCATGGTGTAGTACATGAGATCAGTGAAGGTATTAGCACTCATGACTACAAAGACCAATTCCATACTTTGTAGAATATTATCAAAATTGACCGTACCATTATAAGGATTATCACTGCTCACACACTTGGAGTTCTTTGGACATCTATACCCCTTAACGTACTTCGAAGGTGTTCCGTCTCGGAACAAGTATGGTTTAGCTTTCCCATTGAAGTCAATATATGATCCGCAGTACTGGTCAGTATTAATGAAAGTATCAGATGGGTCGTCAGGGTTTGTCCAAACACAGTGACGAGTGAGTGATGACTTGAAAGATTGAACTCCAATGATTCCAAAGAGAAGCCAAAAGCAAGAAATGAAAATAGAGACATCAATCAATTGTGGCAATGCTGCTCGACAGGCAGTCAATATGGTAGTCGTACCCGTTGTCAAATTGCACAATCGAACAATACGCAAGCAGCTCAAAGCTCGAAATAACATGATGTGATGTTCAGCATCATAATTGCTAATGGATAAGATCAAAGATATCCAGAACGTAACCATAGATATAAAATCAATTTGTTGCCAGTTATTCTGCAAGTAGGCCCTTTTTAAATCGAGAGTGTCGATGTTGATCTCCGGTTTCTGGAACATGAGAGTGTTGGAAGGAAGAAGCTTTCCTTTGATATTTGGAGAAACCTCCAGCAATCCAGTTCTATCATGGACGCTCGAAGGTGAGTATTTATCCCGAATATCATGAGGCTCGTTGCTCCTTTGACCTCGGCCCTCTTTCATGTTCTGGCCAAAGTAATCAGTGCTATTGTCTGCATCGTTGCTTGAAGTATTGTCCAACTCGTCCTGAAACCTTCTATTGGTGCTGAAACTTGGTTTTCTTTTGTTGAGAGATTTCAAGCCAAGAAACTCAAGGAACTTGATGATAAAATATGGCCGGAAGAGCAGTCTTTCACTATTCTTTTTCGAAATTCCTAGCTCATTGTACATTTGGCGGTCGTCGACCAATCCGAAAGCAATGCATTTAAATAGAATTTCGGCGGTATAGATAACGTTGACACCCATCAAGATGTAGTCTGCCCAATTATACCCAGCATAAAAATACCCGCTCAAGGCTGGTGGATTCCATTGTCTGTAGGTTAAGAGGAGCACCTGAAAAAGGAGTAAAGCAAGAAGAAGCAGGTTGGTGAACTGATGAGTTGATACCCTATACGCAAACTTTCTAACAGGAGAAGTTGCAGGGAAAACTTTTAAGGATTTTCCAAATAAATACAACGATTCGTTACTTGAAAGTGGGTATTCAGGCCTTGGATGAAAAGGCATGGAAAGTGATTCTGTATCCGATGCTTGATTTATACTTCCTGGCGCAGAAGCAGTTTTCCTACTTTGATTGGGGAAGGTTTCATTGCTTAAATAGAGTCCAAGACCACCTAAGTCGCTTTCCTCGTCGGCTCGATTTGTTTGGTTATGCTCGTCAGTGATTGTGAGATCAGGAACGCTATTGGTCATTCCAGGAAAGGTCTCGAATGAAGAAGCGGGTCGCTGCAATGAATATGGGTGAAGAGACAGTGTCTCATCTTGTTTCTGAATCGATGTACCCTCTCTTGACAAGGGTGGTCGTGGTGATTCCACTGTTGGGGACTTGGGTACATTTCCTGATCCAGCTATACGATCAGATACACGAACTAAAACATCGGCGAATTTCGATGAGGGAGTACCATGTGGCTGATGATGTGGAGATATGGGTGATAGCTTGCCTAGCTCAAGATCATGCGATTGTGGAGGTATTACAGACAAGCTAGGTGGCTGTGGACGGCCAGAATTCTTGGATTCAGATGCAAAATGTGAAGGCGAGGTTCCCTCCTTGCCAAGTAGTCCAGGCTTATTACGTAGTGGGCTGTTTGTAGGAAGGTTTTCTAATGGGATGGTTTCGGTGTAGATGTCGTCGTAGGGATAAGAATGAGACAATGAAGGCTCGGGAGATGCATTGGATTCGTGTCGGTGGATTTCGTCGTTGCTCTTGTTTTCACTGACGGGAAACCAGTTGGCCTGCTTGTTGTGTGAACCAAGTGCAAAATTCAAACCTTCTTGCAATGCTTCAAAGTCGCTTGATTTAGTAGCCTCGTCAATGAAGGACTTTTCTTCTTCCACTGGAATATTGAGTTTGGCACTCTGATCACGAAATGGATTGAAGGCGGATGTACGTCTGCTAGAACTGCTTTTCTGAGTCAGATCAGGATCCGCATCGCTATGTGGAAAAAGATGTGAATTTTCGTCTGTATCAACAAATGTATCGTCAAATGGATTTCGGCTCACTCCGGGATGCAGATATCGATGGGAAGATCTACGGGGCACCGGACTTGGATCCCGGCTAGAGCCCTGACTGTTGGGACGATTCCACGGGTGTCTGGAGTCAGACAGGAAACTCATATGCAAAAGAAACTAAACGTGGAGTGATATGGCACAGTAATAACTGGAAAGGGCCTGACAATCACGTAAAATCAACAGGTATATCAAAAATTGAATCTTGGTAAGTTATCGAAGTCTTCTCGAGATAGCAGGAGAAGCACTTAAAGCAGGATTAATAGAGTATCAAGGCACCAGTATAATCTGCAATCACACCACAATGCAAAGTAACAATATAGAGACCAGTAGGGTCACTGGTACTAATAATAGATCACACTGGTCTGCTGAAGGCTATGTTCTACCTTGCATGATACCTGCAGACACCGCGGGTAAGGTTGGCAATATGCAGTATACAGTGAGGTTAGGTTGGAAAATTTCCACCGCTTGCACATCCACCATGTCAATATTGAAAGGCTTACCTCCAAAAGCACGATTGTTGGAGGCCAAGAAGATAGCCGCCAATATATTTCAGAGCCAGTGGAACCCCAATAATGTAAGAAATGGTGCTAAAGTTTTACGTGCACCTTTGAAAGGCCCTGAAGTAGTATCTTACTATGGTAGTAACGACGACATGCCAACGTTTAAAGACTTTAAAGAATGGTTTCCCGAGCTTAAGTTGACCGACCCTAAAGAAGAGTACAGACTTAAGATGGTGAGAGACAGAAAGAAGAGAAATAAGGGTGCTCCAAAGAAGAAATCCAGTTAATGTACATAGATTATACTAATATTTTACAATAAAATACACGCAATAGCAACAGAACCACACTAGGATCGTGCTTTTAATCCAAATGTGTCCGTGATATCATCATTGGTCACACTGGGCAAATGCAATCTCTGCCATCTTGACATGACTGAGGAATCGCCAGGACGAGAATCAGGGTAACGATGTTTAACACTGGTGATGACATTCTCTTCTCGATCCACGTCATCATAAGAGACACTTAAACTGTGCCAGTCGGTACTGAGCCCTTCGTCAGCCACCTTGACGAGAATCTTGATCTTATCTTCCACTTCCCGGATGACGGCGTCAAGAATTGTCTGAGCTTCAAACACAATTTGTGCTAAGTCTCGTTGCATCACATACATCGCTATGCATTGATTTGACACAACTATGATTGCTCGATTCTTCGACTTCTGAAGGTGGTAGACCGAATCTACCGTCAGGTCAAATGTTATCGTTGACGAGTGCTCGATGGCATCGGCCAGTGTTGCTCTAAACACAAGAACAGTATCATGGCATGCGATTGAGAAATAGCTCTCGAAATTATCGATACGTTTGAGTTCCAGCAATTGAATTCCCTTGGCTATGACCTTGCGGAACGTTGATGAGTATTGTCGGGAGATGTACCGGATATTTCGTGCCTTAAATGGTATTGTGAAGAGCAGTAACTTTGGAATGGAATAGCCAAGTATTGTAAGGTCATTTCTCACTAGTCCCGCCACAACAACAATATCCACACCACCAATATCCAACCATTGTGCTAAATATGACAACGCGCCATATGTCACCAGATTTATAGCTGAACCTGGTTCGTCATGAATGCCATCGGTCAACCAGTTGAGAGATGCCATGGGTGTGCCGTTTCGGATATACTTCGCTTCAGTCGACTTTATGGAGCCAACTCCCAAAGAATTATAAACTTCCAAGCTGAAACCGAAGAGCTCTTCGTTTGGTGAAAAGTCTAAGAGCCATTTACCTGACTGGGACCACAAGAGTTCAGGTGAGCAAAGACGAGAGCTAGACTCTTTAGTCAACTCGAATGCATACAATAGGTCACTTTCCGAACCGTCATTGTAGAAATTGTATACAACTGGGTTCAGAGAAAAACCCAGAACTTGTTCGCCTACCAAGCTCCATATTCGATTATCCAGGCTGCTCTTCGCAATTATGCTTGAGTTTGGAACGGGAGTGTCGATCGTCCACAGAACTGTAGTGCAGTCCAACGAATATAACTTTGCATGAAGATAGCTGCCAGTGAAGAGTAAAACTTGTTTACAATTGACGTAAGCACCCTCTGAGGCGTTTTCTTCGACAGGAGGGATCCACTGGAACTTGGCGACTCCAAGTTCACGAGTTTGACGGATAATTATGGGGATTGATGACTCACGTACATCGTAGATCAATAGCATTGCATACTGCTCGACCAATATGGCTATCTTGGTTGCTTTGGTTTTCGGTAGACAAGATTCCCATTCTATCTGGGTGATTCTGGGTATTTGGTTAAGAAAAGAATGTCGATCACGAATGCCAATGTGATCGGAAATATCACGCTGTATATCAATGCTATGGGGGGAAGTTGTTTGTTTCCCATTTGAAGGGTTTATGTGAATAGTTAGCGTTCTCAAGTTGCAAAATGCAATCATCGACCCACATGGTGAGGGAATAGAGACCACCTTGGACGTAGAAAATGACATCCCAGCACTACTGTATACTAGCCGCTACCTGGAGCATCAAAAAACAAGCTAGGACAACCACAAGTAGTCGGATCAGTTGTATGCCGTTCTATGATGATGTACCAAAACACCAGGCGCGATTCTCACCACTTCGCACAATTTCCATACAGGAAGAATAACAAACAAACAAGATGGGGCCCAAAAAACGGCAGCCACAGGAGCCTAAAAAAAGAGGTAGAAAACCCCTGGTGAAGAAAAAGGCACCTGTACGCTCTCCAGTACAGCTTGCTTCACAGAAGGAGTTGATTGAAGCTGCACACGCTGTGTTGGACCATGGTCAATCGAGCCAACTGCGATCACAAATGAGTCTGATTCTCCACAAACCGAATAGACTCACGGAGATGATCAAGAGCAACAGTGTCAGCGAGAGCAGTAGACGCCGACTGAGCTTCGAGAAGGATGACGGCTTCAAGTACAAACGGGGACTGCAAAGTGGCCGAGGAAATGGAGCCATGGAGCGGTTAGAACGAGAAGTTCGGCAACTAGAAGAAGAATACCAAGACTTGGAAGGAGTGAACACGGTGGTTGTGCCAAAGAAGCGACTGCGTGCTACCACAGCTCGTAAAAAGCCAGCAAATCACAAGACGCTGCGAACCCAAGACCTCAAGAAACAGCCACAACTCTCCTCTCCAATTCAGCTGCCCAAGTACTTGGTTGGATCTCCAGACGAGTTTTCTTCTGATGAGTACGTCGAGCAAATTTCCCACGAACGTATCCAGCTAGCAGAATCACCAAAGCGCCAAAAATCAGGCAATAGAAGACGAACATCATACTACAACCGAGGCAAGCGCCTATCATCAATTGGAAACGGATTTGAGGGCTTACCGCATGACGATGTAAGCACACAAGACTACTACAAGTTACTAAACTCCGATCTTCCTGAACCACAGCGAATACGACAGCTCTTGGTGTGGTCTATGAGAAAACGATACCAGCAAGAAGAGCATAGGTCTGGCAACGATGACCAGACAGCAGTGAATATCGCAAAGGTGATCAAGGACGAGGTGATACAGCAGTTAGTTCTGGGAGAAATCAATGTCAATTGGTACAATCGAAGCCAGACTCAAGAACCAGTGCTGGAAGTCATCTTGCCCAACACTCTCAATCAGCAAAACGAAAGCAATCTCGCCAAATTCAAAGAGAAGTTGCAGGATCTTATACATGAACAACACCAGTGGCATGCGAGTTACCAAAGCGCCATTGAACCACTTCAGCATTCGAAAATCTCAGACACCGACACCCCCATCGACCCATCTACTGCATCTACATACGATCCCCGAGTTCTCAACCAAACACTACTCGATGAACTCGACACCCAAGCCAAAGACATTACATCACATCGTACGGCCGAAGACGTTAAGGCTGCAATCGATAAACTTTATCATGTCTCGTATCGTCTCGATCGAGCCCTGGAACTTGTGGGGAACCTCCTGCAGCAACAATTCACCCCCCAGCTCTCTGAACTTCTTAAAAAGTACATGAACAAAACCATGCAACCTTCACCGACGACTGCACAGCTTCTTCGAGGACTCACGAGAATTACCCACGATTAATTTATATATGTATCACTAGTTGTAATATTTTACGAATCATAGGACCCCGCATTCTTCACCCGTTAGACGCATAATTACAGCATAGCTGCATCTGGACCCCTGGGGAATTTTCATGTTTGGCCTCGCAGTGACCGTTTTCGGACTTTTTTCCGGCCCGCATTGTTTGATTGCTGTTCCATCCCCCACTTCCCCCATTCTTGTACGGCAGATGTTTGGATCTGCTATTGAAGCATATCCAACGGCTGCATACTTGCATGATATGCTGAGACTATAAAAGCAACGGACAGCCGGTCATGTGGTATAATAATCCGGCCACGGCTTCGGCAGAATACAAAAACATTATACGTCAACCATCTCTGCGTGAATCATTTGGTCGACTACTGGAAGTTGGTCGAGATCGAGAATATAAGACCCCTAGTAAGCCTATCTTCAAACTAGTGCATTCCCTAAAACAGTTTGTGTACCGACGGCGGAAGTTCTTGCAGATTATGATCATTTCCGACATTTTCCTCTTTCTACTTCTTCATTTTTGGCTCACGCCAGTATCGTTTGGGTTTCCCTTGAAAGACAAAAATGCTACCTGGTCACAGGATACCAAGATTTCTCGAGAATCTTTGGCACAGCGTCGCGAGCATTTATTCAACATTATCAATGATAGGTTAAACCAGGACCTTTTTGTCCAGCTCGAAGGATTGAACCACGATTACTTCTTTGATGTTGAAACAAATACCGTTGGAACAGCCCTGTTCCCCAAGTTTAACCAATACCAACGGCAACCATATGTCTCCAATGGTTACATAGGCAGTCGTATTCCGAACTTGGGCCAGGGTTATACTTTGGACCAACTCAGCGACTCTCCACAAGCTACCAAGGACGATCTTTCGAACGGCTGGCCATTGTTTAACAAGCGTTATTCTGGTGCGTTCATTGCTGGATTCTACGACATTCAGAAGAATACCACCGGTACAAATTTCCCTGAGCTCTTGGACAACGGTTACGAAAGTGTTATCGCTGCTGTTCCACAATGGACAAGTCTTTCTTTGTCCTTGGAGAAAAATGGCAAGAAGCATGAACTCAACCCAGCAAATCTGAACAAGTTGAACGGCTCTATTTCCAATTACCTGCAAGTCTTGTCATTCGCTAATGGGGTTGTTACCACCGAGTTCATCTGGCTCAATGACATTTATGTCCGTTATGACATATTGGCCCATCGTGAAGAGTCAACTTTGGGATTAGTCGATCTCAAAGTCGTAAATCTTGGTGACGAGGAAGTCACTTTGGATGTTACCGATGAACTTGACTTCAAAACCTCGCATCGATGTCAACTTTTGAAGACGGGCAAGGATGATGAGGGAATCTACGTTCAGTTCCAACCAAAATTGTTGGACAAGGTTTATGCTTCGATTTATTCTCGTTTGATCTTGCCAAATTCCGAAAAAGGTGATACGCAAACTTCTGAATATCGTGCTTTGACAAAACACAGCTTGAAACTCCAGTCAAAGAAAGATTTGAAAATTTCGAAGATGGTGGGAATTGTGTCCTCAGACTTAGATGAGTCAAAATACAAATCAGCCGAGGCTACCCTTGAAGAAGCAAAACACAGTGCCTCGAAATACTCGTCGAGTTCAAAGGCTTGGGAGTCCCATAATGTTGGATGGGATCAATTGATGGGTTCTGCACTCGCAGTAACATCTCCTAACGACAGAATGATAACATTGGCGAGTAGGGCTTCTATTTACCATATGGCTGCAAATACTCGTCTGAATGCCACTGGCGTCTCTGCTGCACTTGGAGTAGGTGGTTTGTCTTCAGATTCCTACGGGGGTATGGTATTCTGGGATACAGACTTGTGGATGATGAATGGTATACTCCCATTCTTCCCCGATCACGCAACAAGCATAGTAAACTACAGGACTCACACCCATAAACAGGCACTCGAAAACATTAAAGACTACAAGCCTGAGTACAAGGGTGGTGCGTATCCCTGGACTAGTGGCAGATATGGGAATTGTACAGCTACAGGACCTTGTTTTGACTACGAATACCATATCAACATAGCTGTCGCCAGGGCTGCTTGGGAATACTACTTGAGTGGTGCTGGAGATGATGAATTCCTTGAGAACACTGCTCTTCCCTTGATCCAAGACTCAGCACAATTCCTTTCGGACTATGTCAAGTACAACGAAACGCTTAAGCAGTATACCACCAACAACTTGACCGACCCAGATGAATATGCCAATCATGTTGATAATGGTGCTTACACCAATGCCGGTATTTCCTTGAACATGAAATGGGCTATTGCCGTTGCAGACCATTTGAACAAAGACTATCCATCCAAATTCAAGGATATTGCTGGTAGCATGCATTTACCCGAGGCTAACAACAGTCAACGGGCAACTTTAGAGTACACTGGTATGAACTCTTCAGCTGCCATCAAACAAGCCGATGTTATCATGTTGACATATCCATTCGAGAATGAATTAATTTCAAACGAGCAAGCTTATACCAACATGGAGTTATATTCTTTGAAGCAAGTGAGTTATGGTCCAGCCATGACTTTCCCAATATTTTCGATTGTTGCCTCGGACTTGTCACAAAGCGGCTGTGCATCACAGGCCTATTTACGGAAGTCTATTCAACCCTTCTTGCGTGGACCATTCGCACAATTCCTGGAACAGAATAATGATAATTTCTTGACCAACGGAGGAACGCATCCAGCGTTCCCCTTCCTCACTGCTCATGGTGGGTTCATACAAGCAATTCTTCATGGATTAATGGGCTTCCGCTTTGATTTTGAAATCAAAGACAAAAAAATTGACCGTGTCTTGAGAGTTGATCCCGTGTCATTACCATGCTTGCCTGGAGGTTTACAGATCTCTGGTCTCAAATACATGGGCCATACTCTTTCGATGTCCATCAATGACACTTCATTCACAATCAAGGACTTATCGAGTGAAAATGGTTCACCTAAGTCTATCCGTTTGAGAGTCGGAGCAAGAAATGACAAACATGGAAAGTATACCTTGAAGTCTAATGAAACTTTGACACTTCCCTTGTTTGAAACCCTGACTTCCGTTCCAGGCAGTATTTCAGAATGTGGTTCTGCAACATTCCACAATATTACGGAAGGATCGTATGGTGATGTGCCATTGTTGATCAATGATGGTGACAATACTACTCACTGGCAACTGAAATACAATGACTCTTCAGCTAAGATATTGGTTGATTTTAAGAAGAGCAGAAACTTGACTAGCGGCTACGTTAACTGGGGTGACAAACCACCAAAATCTTGTTCATTGTCTAACTTTAATTATCATGAACCTTTAAACAATGTTTCATCGATTTTGGGACTGGTCGACTTCGGCAACGATGTTCACGAAAGGTACCATTATTACCGCGTGGGTGAAGTTGTCAGGCAAGACAAAGTATTCGATCAGGTCTGGCAAGAAGATGTATCGATAAACGCTCCGTTTAATGCCGAAGAGTACATGACTGTGGAAGTTCCTGATAGGTACAACATTACGCTGTTCAAATTCGATGAGGCAATTGAATCGCAGTTCTTATTGATTGAAGTCGACGGAATTCACGACACCGAACCCATTGATGGTTCCGAGGGTGGTGCTAAGATCTACGAGGTTGTGTTCTACGACAAGTGATCTAAAAATTGTACATGGTAATGTAATTTCAGTATAAAAACTTTTTCTGTAAGATGATTATAACGTAGCTTCAGCCATGCTTATAAGTCTCTTCAAACCTGGGTACCATTTTCCAGTTTGATCACTGTGATGTGTAGCAAAATCCACATTAATTTGACTAGCAGTAGCGTAGTCCTTTGCTTCCAAAGCAGAACAAACCTTCTTCAATTCAGCAATTGCTTCGTCAGACAATAAGTCGTCGTTGTTCAAGTGATCGAAAAGAAAGTTCAAACGTTTCTCCATGTCTTCACCATGCTTTAAGAATCTTTCAGGAATTTTTGGTTTAACCGCTTGTCTCAAGCTATCTAAGGAAGTGTATATCTGTATAGACTTCTCAGATATGTGGGAGCGATCTCCAGATGGATACTTTGGCTTGGTAGGTGGAGGAGTTAACTCCACAGGTGTTGCATTCACTGCCTCCCTAGCTTTCGGCTGAGTCAAACTCAGGGCAGGTGGGGGAACTACACCACCAGTCTTGGGAGGTGGAGGTGGAGCCAGGGCAGTTCCAGATCCAAACGATCCAGATGGTGGTGGGACAAATCCAGAGGGTGACATGTTCACCAGTGATACACTAGGAGCGTAAGGGTTCTTGGGTGGCGCGCTAGGAGAAGGACCAGTTGATCCGATTGACGATTGACCAATCTTTGGGGTTTGGGGTTGTGGAGCAGATGGAAGTGGTGCTGGAGGCGCGTACTGGTTCCTTGCTGCATTACCCGAAGCAGAAGCCGCAGGAGCATAAGGGTTCTTAGCAGGAGGATGGGCCAGAGGTGTAGACACATTCAGACCACTGTTTGCTTCCAATGGAACGCTTGCACTTGGAGGTGGCGCATACTTGGCGTTCAACTGAGGGGCCTGAGTAACTGGAGAAGGTGCACTAGGAAGAACGGGAATGTTTGTACGCGAGCTGGTTCTGCTTCCTTTTGGTGGGGGTCCAGCTGAAGAATTCCGTTTATGTGGCACGAAAGTGTTTGCAGCTGGAAGTGCTGGACTGGCAGCTGGAGACACAACTGCAGCTGGGGCAGCCCTGCGGGAAGAAGTCTTTTGCTTGAAAGTATCAGGCAAATCATTCCAACCCTCGGTCTCTTGCTTGTAAGCTGGCTTCGGTGGACCAGTAATAGGAGGTGGTGCTGCAACTGGTTCTGGGACAGCTGGAGCAGCTGGCTTATAAGGGTTGTATGGGGTAGCCGTTGGAGTGGCATATGGGTTTGTTGTAGGAGCAGGCCTGCCGTAAATTGAGCTTGAAGCTGGCATTGGCGGCCGATTTGCTGCCGGGGCATTTGTTCCAAGAGCAGGCGGGAAGGAAGGTGTCGATGGAGTCAAACTCTGTCCAGGAATTGAAGCACCAGTGGGTCCCAGGAAAGGAACATGGCCCGCTGGCGAGAAAGTTTGTGTGGCAGGGTTTGTAGGCACAGGAGGAGTTGCAGTACCACTAAATCCGGATGATTTTCCATACGGACGTGCAGGAGCACCTCTAGTACTAGCTGTGACCGATCTGATGTTGGATGTAGCCTTCTTTCCAGTCGCTCCAGAGAGTCTCTCCTTCTCGGTTTTCAATCCAGCAAAGTCAGGAGGCAAAATATTCAAGAATGATTCTGCCAACTCGAATTGACCGTAACCGGCAACAAGGTTTGCGAATTCAAGAATTGCATTGCCAATTGGCTCGACAGATGGACCACCCAAGACATCAGTGGACTTGGTTATCGCTCTGTAAGCTGAAAGTTTTTCCATGAAGTTGTTAAGAGACTTATAATGGGCGTCTGAAGGAGTAGATACATCCGTACCTGGAGCTGTCAAAAGCGACTTCTCGTACTCGGGCAATTCCTTGAGCCAGATTGAAGCAATCTTCTCGATAGCATTTCCGGCAAGGTAACAGACCATAGCATTATTTCTGCTTTCGGCAGATGGAGTCGATGATGAGTTCAAGATCCGGTCTCCCAACTCGGTAATCTTAAGGCTCAAATCATTCTCATCGGTGCTAAAGGCAGCAATAGATGCAGCAATCTGCTTCCATGACTTGATGTTTGCATTCGCAACAATATCTGTAATGTTCTTCGAAGAAACATTGTAAATCAATCTTGCAATTTCATCACCTTTGGTCTTTGTGAAGTAAGCGTTCTTCACTTTAGCTTTGGCCTCTTCTGAAGCATCAAGGGCAAGGACAAGGGCAGCGGATAATTTGTTTTGGTCGAGACAAGCAGTCACGGCATCCTCAATCTTGTTAGTCAAAAGCAAATTTATGATGGTCTTGTCGGCTTCACTTTGCTCTCCAGTTTCAATTGAAAATTTTCCCTCTGGAACAAAATTAGGCACTGACTTGATAGGACTCTCACCAAGATGGTCGAAAAAGTCGTTGTCGCCATCCTCTGCTTCTGGTTTGGTGGCAGCTCCGTCAACATCTGCCTTTTCTCCATTAGGAGTCTCCTTTTTAGCTGGAACAAGTTCTTTCAAGAATCCTTCCTTACCGATACGGGCTAACTTCAGTAAAATCTCCCAATCGGACTTATCAGATGCACCCGAGGTAGAGTCAGAAGATTTTGATTCAATTATTTCGTTGAAATCATTTGTCTTGAGAGCCTCTGAGAACTTAGATGTCGATTCTGCAACAGCGCTATTTTTCACAACCAGGTTGATTTTGATCACAGATTTTTTCTCTGAATCAGTGCTGATCAGCACAAGTTTTGATCCAAACCCGAAAGATACACTCAGAGTACGTTTGAGCCAGCTTGGTGCTTGGTGAACAGTGAAAACCGGCTGTTGAGTTTCAGTGGTAGAAATTTCATTCCAAAAATCATTATCGTTCTTAGTTGTAACCTTTGACGTTACTGGTGGCGAAGTATCTTGTAAAGATTGGATCACAATCTTACCATCGAATGATGCAGTTGCAAAGATATCGGGAGCTGCTGGGGCGAATCTAGTTTGGAATGCCCAGTTGGCAGTGGTTGGGTATTCACCGAGTTTTTCACCCTTAATAGGGTTCCACAACATGGTAGAGTTATCTTTACCACTTGATATCAAGATCTCAGGGTCTTGCTTACACCAATCCAAAGACAAGATTCCTTTTTTATGACCACGCATTATTTTCTCAGGAGCATTTGCATTTTTAAGGTCCCAAGTCATAATCAAGGGATCATTATCATTACTACTGGCAGTAACAAGCTTGGTGGATTGAGTGGGATGCCATGCAACGCAAGAAAAATTAGCTCCACCAGAAGCACCGCTGTACAGTAAATGCAACACTTCTCTCTTAGATTTCAAATCCCAAATGGAAGTATAACCTGAGTTACCAGTGCTGGCGAAAATGTGGCCCACCGAATTGTTCCATGCAACACACGATACTTCATCCATGGGAGTCATAGCCTTACCTGGAGCTGTGGGTTCGGACAATTTCTTGGTATCCCATACGAAAATCTGGCCGTTGGAACCACCAGAAAGAAGGACATGATCCTGAGATGGATTGAACTGGAGAGTTTTCACGGGGCCCGAGTGTGCCGATGACTTGAAAATGGACGCCTTAGCCAAGTCTTTCGATTGAATCAACTGGTTTACGTCCCATAATTCAATAGTGCCATTTTCGAACGCACCGGCGAGCAAACCTTTCGATCTACCATCAAACGGTTTGGACCAGGCGAGGGAGTAGAACCTGTTGTCCACCAGAGCAGAGAAAATGGGCTCCTTGCTGTTCGTAGCCGAGAATATGTCCCATATTTCAAGGGTGGACGACGAGCTGAAATCAGCATCTACAGCACCAGCCACGGTTCCGCTCGCTAGCAAGGGCAATGGATCGCTGTTCCATGCAAAAGTGGACGTCTTAGAAATCTCTTCGATTTTCATGGCGTGTTGAATCGAAATCGATTGTTGTTGACCACGGAAATATCAAACAAGATTAACAGAGCAATTGACACGAAATTCAAACAAATGCAAAGCTTGGAAATGCTAAACTTATCCACAGATGTTCGAAAATACACAATTGGTTTGACTTTGCTCCTGATTGTTCCGTGAACGATATGAAACACCGGTGTCAATATTTGCTATGTTCCAATTTTGTCAACGTATCCTTACTATTAGGTAATCTTCGGCATATGCTTACGCCAAGTGAGCGAGTACAATGCAGTACGCGTCGAACAATCACCATAGTTGTAGGCATTTACGCTGTGGCATAAATAGATGCCGACGTGACAGATCGTAGCTTGGCTTGGGTGTTTGTTTTTTGGTTTGTTTTTCTCTTTGGTCTATATGGTAATTTCTTATAGTGGCTGTAGCTGTGTTAATTAGATATCGGTGCTTAAGAAGTAGACGTAGCCAGCTACATGCAGAGTAAGCGAGTTTACTCATCCGTAAGTTAGGGCTGACCTCGAGGGCATTTAATAAACTCTATCTTGAGCCTGGTAGAAGCTAAAAAATATTGTTTTATAGGCTACAAACAATTCTACATAAGCTAACCAAGTCAGCCATTTCAACTTGATCCTATTAAGTATACTTCATATTAGATGGAAGTTCACTTTCCCATTACCATCTCTTCGACTGGTAGGTTGATCTCACTCTCATATTTCTATACTTCTCTTCGCGCGAATGCAAACTCACTGCAAATGATACGAAAATGACCGACGATGAACATGAATTAGAATACCATGACCTCGAAGCAGATGAGATTGCTACAAATGCATATAACACCCACACCGAGTCATTACCTCCTTACCTTGACCAATTCGCCAAGGAAAACCCATTACAGGAGTCCATCTATCTCATAGCTCATGCACTTTGTGATCCATTACAGCAACCACCTGATAATGAACAGCAAATACTCAGTCTTGATTTTCTTGCTGACATCCTTATACCCCTCTCATATTCCAAAGTTTCCCAGGAATCGGCATTCAACCTCGAAAGCGAGAATACTGTGCATTTTGTGAAGTTCACACTTTCTACTTATTACTTTCGATTGTATTGTGCTCTTCAAGAGACGCTCAATGCTCATGACGAGCTTAAGTTGCGTCATGTTGACAACTCGTCCGATCTTTGGATCGGAAACTTGCATCATTGGGTACCTTCAAAAGAAGTGCAAATGCGACCGCATGAATTTAAAGTCTACTACTCCATGTCTTGTTTGTTGCTTGTTGCAGTATACAAGCTATTTGCTCCTCTGTCACAAAGCGACTCATATAACCTATCCAGGAACCCCTACCTTTTCCATCTTGTCAAGTCGTGGAAGTGCCATACTAACATCGTTTTACTTGCATTAGAAATCGATAGACGAATCGAATATCAAAACGAACAGGAGGATTCAGATGAACAGCAAACACCGGAAATAGTCTACAATGTTCTAGAGGGCTCCAGTGCAATCAGAACTGTACTTGCATGGATTCTCAACCAAAACCCATCAGTTGATTGTCCCGATAACAACCTGAGCTTCGAGCTGGTTGATGATGATATTGTTCTTGATCTGACCATAGATATCAAGGAGATCTCTTTACTAGAGTTTGTGCTTCCATTGAGTCGAAACAAAGTAAACGGTGGTGCCCTCAGAGTTGACATGAGACTTATAGTTATTGCATTGCTTATTATCAAGCACGGTTCGAAGGTGTATTCTCAAACTAATCCCTCACGAGAACCAAACGAAGAGTACGAATCTCGTAAGAAAGCTCAAATGGAAGTCATAACAGCAATACCAGATTTGTTGGTTGACTTGGAATACGACGATCGGTTCGATGAAGATATACGCTACATCTTTGAGTATGAGCTTGAAGACTCTCAAAATGGAGATGTTGAGACTGTGGAAGATGTAAACCCTCCAATTGAAGAGGTACCACTCGGCGACGATCTAAATTATACTCCCAAAGTTAGAGAATTGATTACGAATTTCCAAACTGCCACTGGAGAAGACAAGAAAAAGTACATCTTTGAGGATGTAACCGATCTCGGATTTGTGTTGAAGTGTATGGTACTTGGGGTTCAAAAGTCGGACAGCTCTGAAAGGAATGAGTTACAGAGCCAAATACTACTCAATTCGATCGCATACGCTAGACAAGCAGACGAAGAGTCAAACCATTTTCTTTATCCAGGCATGGTATTTGGGTTTCTAAAATTACCGGCTCCTATCGAAGATATTAAAGAGTGTCTTAAAAAGAATCTTTTCCTTCTACCCATTTTCCCTATAACCAATTTTGAATTGTTTCTTAAAAATAACACTCAGCTTGCACGAAATGTGTTGGATGAGTTGATGTTGCATACATATACCAGACGAAAAACGCTCAAATTTTTGGCCAGCGAGCTGAATTTGAATCCACTAATAATCGACTACTTATTTGAACTTCTATCTGGTCTCCGTGGTAAGGTCATTTTATCTGATAAAGAAGCTAAATTGTTTTTACATACATTTTTGAGCCATTGTGGAGACTTTTTTGCTGCCGTCGATGGAATCGAGGATGCAGATGGCAACCGTGTGATTCTTCCTGAATCAGTGGCCAAGAAAAACATGCTGTTACTTTGTCTCATGATCAACAGACTTATAGTTCAAGGTATTATTAAGCTAGGCTCAGAAGAATCACGCACCTACAATACTGAGCTTCGTGAACTACTTATTGGTTGGATTGGAAAGGTCAAAGAAGCACGAACTTTGTATTTCGAGATCAGTTCTGCGTTATATGACGATGCAAAAGAAGTCGTACGAGAACGCTCAAATAAGGAAGACCCAGCTTCAGACGAGAAATCAAAACCAGAAGAAACCCAAGTTCGAGAATATGGAATTTCAGAAGCTACGATGGATCAAATCGATAAGTGTGAAACTTCTGCTGAGTTTACATCTTTGCTTCAAGAATCTCTGGATATCAAGGCCGAATTTGACGAGTACATTGAACGATTCAAGTTTTACATTCTCTCCATGATTTCAGTTTCTAATTCTCTAGTGATTCACATACCTCCAGCAATCGCAGTTGGTGATTTACAGTTTTTCCTTGACAACTTCAACTCATTAAGCAAGGTGGAGTACTTTGCGAGTGTGTTGTTTGAAGTGTTTGAAATGGCCTTGGAACCAGAAACGAAGTTAGCAGAAAATGAGTTCAGCGAAGCATTCATAAATGGAGAAGCTGGGTTCAAGGAAGAGAAGAAAAAGAAGAAAAAGAAGAAGAATAAAAAGAAAAAGTAACAGAGTTGCAGCCATTCTAGGCCACAACCCGAGTCAGCTACGAGTCAGCTATCTGCAGGATGTAACCCTGAACTGCGCATTTGGAAATGCCATAAAACTAGAATGCTTAGGAGCCCATTGAAAGCACTTTTTCTCAAGCCCAAGAATATGTCCAGATCCGCATCTACTCTTACTCCAGTAAGTTCAATCCATTGCTCAGAGATCACTCAATATTAACATAAAGGTGAAAACTGCCACTGCCCCACCACCGGCCGCATCTTACTCCCAGGCAATTAAGGTCAATGGTAAGTACAAATCACAATGAGCCAGCCAGATAGGCAATTAGATCCGCCTGTATCGAATAAGTCTAACAAATAGGTTTCATCTACGTTTCCGGCCAGATTCCATATACCCCACAGAACAAGCCCTTGTCCGAAAACCCAACTATTGAGGAACAAGCAGAGCAGATCCTCCAGAATGTTTCCAACATCTTGGATGCATCCAACTCGTCCTTGAACCATATCGTTAAGAATACCGTGTTCTTGACCGACATGAAGACGCAATTTGGTGCTTTCAACAGCGTTTACGCCAAATATTTCAACGAGCACAAACCTGCTCGTTCGTGCGTTGCTGTCAAGGAATTGCCATTGGGTGTCGATGTTGAAATGGAATGTATTGCCGTGGAGAAGGACGACTCCAGATTGTAAGCCGTATATATTCCTGTATAGAATATTACACGAGCCCTATATTCTTGCACGTGCACACACGCAGGGTATTGTTTGAAAATTTTACCGGCTCACACGCTCTTGCAAACTAGATACCAACTTCGATATGGCTCAACGTGTGACCTATAGAAGAAGAAATCCATGTATGTACATACCAGCTCGAGGCTGAAATGATTGAAGTTCGAGAAGATTGTCCGATGATGTGGAATTCAATAAGAATCATTATATGTTGTATGCAATAATGTCCATATGTGATACCAAAAGTGTCCAAGGAACGTATATCCCACAATCATCATTTGGCTGTGTTTTCCACTCTTTCATAGTGCACTTATTAGTGAAAATACTAACATGCAGACAACACCAGATCTAACAAGATCAAGGTCGTCAAGACCCCAGGTGGAAAATTGGTGGCTCAACATGTGAAGAAGCAAGCTTCCAGACCAAAGTGTGGTGACTGTGGTGACGCTTTGCAAGGTATCTCTACCTTGAGACCAAGACAATACGCTCAAGTATCCAAGACCCACAAGACCGTGCAAAGAGCTTACGGTGGATCCAGATGTGCCAACTGTGTAAAGGAAAGAGTTGTTAGAGCATTTTTGATTGAAGAACAAAAAATCGTCAAGAGAGTGTTGAAGGACCAACAAGAAAAGGAGAAGGCTGCTTCTAAGAAGTCTGGCAAGAAATAAATACATAATTGCATAATCCACGAAGCACACACATGTAGAAGACAAGGTGTAGATAGACAATAGATTTGCAGCTGTTATCATCTGCATCAATGCTCATAGTTTTGGTAATCGACCATTTAATACAGAAGTCTACCAAAACAGTTATAAGAATTCGATTGAGTACCATGCTGTTTTCTAATTCGATCATAGTTCGTGGTTTGTTGATGTTACTGTTCGTAGTTGTTTCTGTTCTTTGCTGGTTTATGCTTTCAGCCACCATCTATTACTGTTTGTCTGAAATTGACGTATTTTGTTTACCGCATGCGGCGCCTTATCTACTGATAAGAACGAGTATAAATAGATGACACACCAAAACAACTTTATGGATCCTCTGTTTCTAAGTCATAGTCTATCGTGCATATATATACCTCAAAAGCGAGATACTGAAGGTGCTACTGTACCTCCATATCATCCATGCTTAATTGTTCAGGATTCGCAAACGGATGTTACCAAGGTAAAGCCGTGCGGATGTGTTGATGCCTACTGTGTCAGGAACGCTCCTGACTGGATCCCCCGAGCCAAGTAGTTACAGATTATTGTCATTGTCTCGTTTAATAGATAATTATTCACATATTTTCAAAAGTGGAACGACTCATTATCGTATGCTGTACATTGTTCGCTTTCGTTGATGGTTGAATCATGAGGGTCGAAACTTTTGATGTCTCCCTTTTCGGAGAACTTGGTATCACATTTGTATAAAGAAGGAGTGTCTATGCCTGTTTTATCTGGGATGAACTCTTCATTGGCCTTCATAACCTTCCAGCTTATGGCACTGCCCAAGGTTCGTGAAGGATAGAAGGGAACAAACATGGCACAAGCTAAGAATACCATGAGGGCATCCAAGGTCATGATAAACTTCTCGTGAGTTATCAAGAATCCTGTCCATCCTTGACTCAATTCTGCTACTCTGTAGGCACATCTGATATAGATGAAAAGTACCGACAAAGAAACAACTAATGGCAATAAACCAAATAAATAGCCCTGCCGTATTTTGGTGAAAGTGGGATCGTAGTACATGTCCAAATGTTCTCGGTATTGTCTTCCTTCAGCGGTGTTGAATAAAAAATGGAAGCATCGTCTATAAGTAAACTTGAAATCCGGACTGGCTCGGAAGTGTGACTTGAAGATTAGATCGAACCAAATTATGACAAACAACGTCATTGAGCACAACTGGAGTGCTATACCGGCAATCATAATGTTAGTTCCCAATGGAGAGAAGATGTACTGGCGTACTTCGATAGCAGCAATGGCTCCTCCAATTGCCTGGGTGATCAAGCTGACCACATCACAGAAGATAAACAAGAAGGTGTACCATTTAGGAGGTAGTATACCGAATTTGGTCCCGTATACCACTTTAAGTTGTCCGAGGATATAGTATACTCCAGCCATTATGAAGGCAGGAGCCATGGTTAGACAGATAATTTGACACAAGTATTTGTTTGGATCAGCATAATCTGTGGCAGCCAAGGTACGGGCTAAGTACCCGCTGAACTCAAGCACAGTACCGCATGCCAAACACACACCAAAGTAAATCTGCTTTCCGGTGAACATCCGGGCGATGTAGATAACAAACAAGAGTCCAAAAAGGCTGGTGAAAATAGCATTGGCGGGAATACTCAAAGCATTGGTATAGAGATTCAGGTCCCATTCCAATGCCTGAAGATTGAGTGTGGCATTAAACATCATTTCCTTGGCCATCGAGATGCTTGCTGTCTCTGTTGGTTGTGCTGTAGCCAAGTATTTCTCTGCTTCAATAATAGTAAGAGAAGCTGCTGCTCCCCGAAGGATTTTGGAGACCTGGTATAACACAGGGGTCTCTGTAGCAGTCACAGCCACTGCCGAAGCTGAAAGCACAGTTTCCCAGATTCCGTCCGCATGAGTTATATCGATGGACGAAAATGTCGTCTGGGTGGGTATGGAAGAGGGAGTCCAAGTTGGAAGAGAGCGGGTAGCAGCCTCTGTGGTCAACTGCTCAAACCAACCCATGTACTTTTAAAACAAATTATTTTGCTGACTTTTATGGTCCATCCTATTCGGATCAAAGCCCCAAATTACCTTTCCCAGATAGGAAGCAAACCGTGCGGCTCGGCAATGAGATGGGGTAATGAGCCATGGGGTGCGAATCCGAATAGGGCGGACCGGGAAGTGATATACGACGTATATGGAATGGTCTAATTAAGGTAAACGACAGTTTTTGTATATGGTTCTATGTTCTATTGTGCGGGCAGGAACTCTTTAGCAACTTGCTCTCTTCTCCAAAATTTCAAGAGGAGGTCTCCATAGTTTTGCATATCTTCCACCGAGATCATGAGTTTGAAGTCGAGTAGAAGTAAGAATTGAAGCTCAAGGTAGTCCAATTCATCTAATGGTAGACCGCCTACTTTTGCATAACGTAGGTTCTTGTAAAATATGTCGGAGAAGAACTTGGATGAGACTGTGATGCCGGAAATGATGAGACGATGGATGTTGTACGAGTCCATGACAAAGAGTTGTTCTGCCTCCTGTTTGTGCTGCAAGCTGTTCGCTTTCTTGGCCATTCTGTCAAAGTACACAAGCAACGACAAGAATACCTCATTGGTCACTGGACAGTACTTTAGCACTCGAGCTAAATAGGCGTGGAGTGAGATGCCAGGAACATTTGCTCCGTGGAAAGCAAGAACGTTGGCGAGATACTTGTTTATCATCTCATCGTCTTCTTCGTTTGTATTATCGCCTTCTTCATTGTTTTTTCTTTCCTCCTTTTGTCGTTGTCGGGCCGCTATAGTGTTGTCGAAATGGTTCGGATGCAACTTATCATTGGCTTCGATTATTTTGGTCAACAACGACGAAAGCATCATGATGAGGTCGTTCACAGGGTACTCAACGATATTGAGGTGCTCTTCATCCCCAGGGAGTGATTGCAAAAATTCGTGATATGTCATGTAGTGGTCCGGAACCATGGGGGAGGATTGGGGAAGTGGGATCGACTGAGGAATGAACTTGTTCCCGGAGAAACCAACCGCCGATGTGGTCGGGAGTGATTGGGGTACCGGTATAGCGGTGGATGCTGACTGATGAGGTGCAAATCCCATGACCGATGGATGTGAAGCAGTGGTAGATGCCATGGTAATGTTGGTAGTTGGTGATGCTACGGGTGGTCTGTAGCTCGGGAACAGCAGATACTGTGGGTGCAATGACGACAAATGTGAGTGGTTTGATACATATGACAGGCTGACCACGTTGGGGGTGTTGTGGCCCGAGGGTAAAAATTCTTGAAACGGCTGCTGAAACAGACCTCCGGCATTGTACTCATATGACTGTGAAGGAATGAACTTGTTGTGATTAGTGGGTGATTCAAAATACGAGGGAGGGTTTTGATAGTGGTCCGCCGGTGCTTGTTCCGACTGGGATAGTAGATTGCGGGTCAAGTTAGAAATTTTCGGAGCGTCTGACATAGCTTGGACAATGTGGCTGCTGCTCTGTATGTCAATTGACGTTTCGTGGCCAAATATGATCTATCAATGGCTTAATTATTAAGTCCTCCGGTTGTTGACCTGTGATTTATTCCACTGTTCGTAATCAAAAAGTGCAATTAGGGAACACAATTCCAACGCACACTTACTTGTGCCCGGAGATGCTATTGGTACTTGACTCTGGCTATTTTCCTAGCCCGTGATGTCGCTCCTCGAATTAATCGACAATCCTCACGGATGTTCCGCCGCGGCTGTGACACAAAACCGAGCCAGCAGGCAGAGAAGGGTACAAGACAAATAAAACAGTGAAGGGGGTTTGTAGAATAGGGGATCCCAAATCATCTAGTGGTGGTTGTAGTATACTTCTGTTTCCTCCATATCCCCTGAACTTCTGTTTTCGGTCGGCCACTCTTAACTTCATCGCTCACTCAATGATAAACGGCTCAAAGTCTTCCGTACTGAATCTACATACCACAGTCTCTACAGCCTCTACACTACGTCCCAGCCGTTAACTCCCAAACCATTTTCCGTTCCCTATTTTTATGGGGTAGTGTCCTACACCGATCTATATCATCCCAGCCGGCACTGTTCGAGCATGTCTACTGCATCAAAAATCACCCTTGGGCTTTCTGTGACGTTTGCTGTGACGGCTCTTGTGGGCGTCAACTACATGCAGCGGATAGAGCGGGAAGCACTTCGGCAGGGACCCATCAAGGATGCTGAACGAATGGCCCAAAAGCTGAAAAAACAGCTACTTAATGAAAAAGAACAACAGGAACAGCATGAATTACGGCAAAAGTACGAGAAGTTGCAGCCGTTAACGGGAGAGATCATTAGGGGAGAAGATTCTGTAAATAGTGAGAGCAAATAAATAATTGTGCGTGACGCTGGAGACACCTAATGGTGAAAATGTAATTCACTAGATGTACTATGATGCACGGCTATTTACTTTATGGGCACCTCTGGCATGTTCTGCTCTAGAGAGCTCGCCAAAACGGTTCGCCCAGAGAGAGATATCGGTTCCGTAAAAGAATACGCCAGAACGTTGCCAAAAGTGCCCAGTAGTTTTGAAAATTTTTGGTGGTTTTTTTATTCACTACGGCGGCCGGTGCATGGAGGTCTTTACCATGTATTAATCTATAAGTGTGTTTCCTCGTCCAGAGGCACCTCTGGCAGACTGGTCTTTTCCAGGCCAGATCTGACAGCGTGCTCATCTGCTTCATCGGGCTGATAATGTGGATGTGCCATATTAGTGGGTGATTTGAGACTTGAGTCCAAAAGGACAGTCGACCGCGATCTGGCTCTTGGTTGCTTGAACTGCGGTGCATCTATAAAGCCGCCTTGCAATGCTGTCTGGTCCACCACTCCCTCTCTATGTATATGAAGCCCTGAAGGAGGATGGTGCGAAATGGAATCGTGACGAGACGTCCTACTAGCGAATGGTTCTTCACTGGCAAATGTAGAATGTCTTCTAGGCTTGTCAGCATTTTCGTTCATCCCCACCAAAATACTGGCGGCCTCTAGGAGCTGAACCAGCTGATGCTTAGAAATTAATAATTTTTTCGTAACGTTCCATTCGGGCGTATGTTCCCATAAATGCTTCGCCAACGACGATATATGCTTATATCCTTTACCACAGGCCTCGCATTTTAGCTTCTCCTTGAGTCGACCAGTTTCTCCCTCGCTAATACGGCGAACCACAAATTCACGACTGAGTATAGGCGTTTCATGGTCGTGGTGGTTGGCGTAAGTGTGGGCAAACTGCGGTCTGGAAGAAGGGCTTAACGGACCATGGCTGTCGCGTCGTGGTTTACCTGTCTGATGCCTCGCTGGAATAGTGTAAGGCGTCACCGACGAGTGACGCCGATTGTGATTGTAGTGGGTTGTAGTCATGGGCTGGCCACACCAGGGAAATATATGCAAGCTTTAGTTGAACTATTCAGGTTCGTATGGTGTCAATAATGGTTCTGGTGCGGATTCAAGACCTGCTGATGCCGCAAGTGGTTCAGGGTATTTAGTGGAAGGAAGTGAAACTTTTTACTGGAGCTGAGGTTTTCGCATTTTTTTACGGCGCGCCGCGCCAGAAAAAAAAAAATTCCTCCGGGCGTCACAGTTGCTCTTGTGACGAGTATAATAGGGAAAATACCGCCTTTAAATAAAGGTCTGACAAACACAATGCAAGCTGAAAGGCTGGTGTTACCAGGCAGGATCGTATCTCGAAGTCATGTAGGCAAAGATCTTCGTTATCAAATTAGTAGTGGGGCTCTTGGGTGCGAAAAAAAGTGGGGAAGCTAAAATTCGTCCCCATCCTCCGTCTGGAACCCTTCTTCAGTTTTGTACAAAATCGCCTGGATTTGAGCAACGAGATCAGCTGATGCACCCTCATTGCCCTTGAGACCTTCACAGAGCACTTCGATTTCTCGTAGTTTATTGAAATAGAAGTTTCTCTCCGCCTGAAGACTGGTGACCAGGATCTTGTAGTCCTTCAATTCTTCAATAGTAACGTCCAACTCGTGTGATTTTGCAGCAAGCTCCAGCGCGGCTACTCCATTGGAGTATATCGGCGTACTACGACCGGAATTCTGTCCTCCAGTCGAGGTGACTGATCCTGCTGAAACTACTCGGCGTGGAGCACTGGTATTTCGCAGAGGAGCACGGCTTCTTGCTGCACTGCTGGGTCCACTGGTGACTCTACGACGTGCTTGGGCATCATATGGCACGTTTATATCCTTGTGTTCTGTCCAGTATTTCTTCATCCACTGCAACAATTCGAGATTGTCTTGTAACCGACATTTGATGAGTCTTTCCACCTCAACAGTCTTGGGGATTCTATGCTTGGTGAATACAGCCTGTAATATCTTGAGGTTGTGTCGATAATCATACTCGTTACTAGCATTGAACTTGATCTTGCTCATTGGAACTCCCCCATAAATGGAATCCATAATCTGACAGTAAGCAGCACCGGTGCCACATTGTTCTACTCGACTATAATTCAAGTTCAATATGCCATTGAGCCATTGCAATAGCTCTGTACGTGACTCGCCTACCATGTTATGGTTAGCCGCGATCCTACGATTGAGTTCAGAAGGGTCGTGTGCACACCGATACTATTCGTGAGAAAACGGTGAAAATTTTCAAGTCAGCGACTATACAACATGGACACCAAGACGCCAGTTACATTGGCTAAAGTTATCAAAGTGTTGGGAAGAACCGGCTCCAGAGGAGGTGTGACCCAGGTCAGAGTTGAATTCGTGGAGGACACTTCCAGAACTATCGTCAGAAACGTCAAGGGTCCTGTCAGAGAGAACGACATCTTGTGCTTGATGGAATCCGAGAGAGAAGCTAGAAGATTGCGTTAAAATTAATGGTGTAATATACAACATATAAGTTATCTTGGTGTAGAAATCGTCTCTCATCATGGTTTGTTCTTCAACGACCTTCTCTTTGATTTCCTCAAAGATATAGTGCGCTTGATTTTAGAAAGTGACAGCTGCTTAGACCCATCCGTCATTGTAGACAGCTCCAGCGTAGCTTGCAGATCGACATCCGACACACTTTCGGGTGGAGCCAAATGGCAGCCGCTATTTTCTTGCCGCGCTCTCATTTGATCATCCACTTGTTTCATGAACTGTTGCTTGATCCTCAGGACATCTTCACTCTCTGGAGGATGAATGATCTCTGCGTCGGCCAACTCGGGAGATGTAGACCTCAGGCACAATTCGTTCACTTGCTTCGAAACATTGTCTGTCACTTGACGTTTCACACGATTAATATCTTCTATTTCATGCAGGGCAATCTCCTCGGAAGAGTTGGGAGAATGGTATGAGTTGATTTCGTCCATCTTGGCAAGAAACTCCTGCGTCACTTGCTTGCCAACTTTATGTATCACATCAATATTTGGCGATCCTGGTGCGGCTGCAGAAGGTGACTTTTCAAGGGCTCGCTTTTGATCTTGAAGACTCTCCACTCGGTCATCTATCTTTCTGATGGCGTCATTGCGTACATGAATAATATGACGATCTGGTTCATTATGATGAGCAGAATCATTGATTCTGGTTGCCAAAGTGTCTTCTTGCTTGTTTTCAATAGAGATATCCTTCACTTCAGCGGCAACCTCCTCGGCCTGTGACTGTAATGCTTGCATGGCCGTGTTGGTTTCCTCGGCAATTCTAGTGGTTTCTACGTCCTCTGGAAGTACACCATCCACCACTTTGATTCCACTTTTCTCACGTAACAGCTCGTCATCCTCTTGGTAAAATGTACCGTATTTCCAGATCGTGTATTGTACCATCGATTCAAACGCTAACGTATCGAATCGGAACAAGTTGGCCAGGTCCAAGTTAAGTGGTGAATCAGGCTCTGGATCGTCAATGAGCATGGTAATAGCCACCACCACATACTCCAATGTCCAAGCAGGTGACCAGCTTTCTGCTTTCAAGATGTCTAAACAAATCTCTCCGGTGTCGAACTCAATGTTGGGGTGGAGAATCGGAGTTTTTTTGCTGAACCATACTTTGGGTGGAATCTGAGGATACTGTTCCGGGACTCGGATATCGAGCGTCCATTGTCCATTATAGTAGTAAGGCGAATCGCTAGTGGTCTGCTTAGCAATTACTGCTTCCCATATGTATAAATCTTCTCCTGTAGGACCTAAAGTGAGTATCTGATGGTTTGAAGCTGAAGGCGGAGACTTCCTTAGCTGGGTAAGTTCTTTTAGTAGCCTCTTGTTTGACATTCTGGACAACTCCTAAAACTATGCTGACTTTAAACTACTAGTGACTACGGCGCTGGTCAATGCACATGCGAGTCATGGATTTCGGGGACGCATCTGCAGGAATGCGTGCTATATGCAGTGACGTTTATCGGGTGCCGAGGCACAACCTTACCTTACAGTCTCGAACATGGCTATCTAGTGCGAGATGGAGGCTTCGTCTGCTGTCTTGGGGGAGTGATTTAGCATCAGTACGGCTGACATTTTCTGACACTGTTATTGGTCAAGTTATATGCAGTATATGACTGTATGCCGGCGGTGACATTTTTCACCGGGTGAACGGCCAGAAAATCTCCATCATGTTATCGACAAGAATACGGAGTAGACTCTTTTCTACTTCGGTAGCCAGGTATGAGAAGACTCTCAACAAGTACTCTTCCTTGGTCACCCAGGACAAATCCCAGGGTGCTTCCCAAGCCATGTTGTATGCTACTGGATTCAAAGATGAAGATTTCAACAAAGCCCAGGTCGGAGTTGGAAGTGTGTGGTGGTCTGGAAATCCATGTAACATGCACTTGATGGACTTGAACGACAAGTGTACTGCGTCTGTGGACAGGGCAGGATTGAAAGGAATGCAATTCAACTCGATTGGTGTTTCCGATGGTATCACCAACGGTACTGATGGTATGAGATACTCGTTACAATCGAGAGAGATCATTGCCGATTCGTTCGAGACCTTGGTCATGGCCCAGATGTACGACGCAAACATCGCCATTCCTTCGTGTGACAAAAATATGCCCGGTACTTTGATGGCCATGGGTAGACACAACCGTCCTTCGATTATGGTCTACGGTGGTACTATCATGCCCGGTTCGCCTACTTGTGGAGGAGAGAACGTTCCTGAAAAGATCGATATCATCTCGGCTTTCCAGTCTTATGGTCAATTCTTGAGTGGTGCCATTAACGATGAACAAAGAAAGGACATTGTTAGACATGCTTGTCCCGGCGCTGGTGCCTGTGGAGGTATGTACACCGCCAATACCATGGCTTCTGCTGCTGAGGTGATGGGCATGTCTCTTCCATACTCGTCTTCGGCTCCCGCTATTTCGAAAGAAAAGGCTGCCGAGTGTGACAATGTTGGTTTCGCCATTAAACACTTGTTGGAAATCGACTTGAAGCCAAAGGACATCATGACCAAGAAAGCATTTGAGAATGCTATCACCTACATCATCGCCACTGGAGGCTCCACCAACGCTGTGTTGCACATGATTGCCATTGCTCACTCCGTGGGCATCGAATTGACCGTCGATGACTTCCAACGTATCTCTGATACCACTCCTTTGTTGGCTGACTTCAGACCTTCTGGTAAGTATGTCATGGCTGATCTTCAACAATACGGCGGTACCCCTGCTGTCATGAAGTTGTTGTTGGAGGAGGGTTTCCTCGATGGTGACCAATACACCGTTACCGGTAAGACCGTGAAGGAGAACTTGGCTGAAGTCAAGGGATTGCCTGCCAAACAAGATATTGTTGCCCCTATTTCCAAGCCATTGAAGCCAAATGGACACTTGCAGATCCTCAAGGGATCCTTGGCTCCAGGAAGTGCCGTGGGTAAGATTACTGGTAAGGAAGGTACTTACTTTAAGGGTCAAGCTAAGGTATTTGACAATGAAGAATTGTTCATCAAAGCTCTTGAAGAGGGACAAATCAAAAAGGGTGAGAAGACTGTCTGTGTTATTCGTTACGAAGGACCCAAGGGTGGTCCAGGTATGCCTGAGATGTTGAAACCATCTTCTGCTTTGATGGGATACGGCTTGGGTAATGATGTGGCATTGTTGACTGATGGTAGATTCTCTGGTGGATCCCACGGATTCTTGATTGGTCACATTGTCCCCGAAGCCGCTGAAGGTGGACCAATTGCATTGGTCAACGATGGAGATGAAATCATTATCGATGCCGCAAACAACAAAATTGATGTCCTTGTATCACAGGAAGAGTTGGACGAGAGAAAGAAATCGTGGACTCCACCTGCTCCAAGATACACCAGAGGTACGTTGGCCAAGTACAGTAAGTTGGTGAGTGATGCTTCTAAAGGATGTGTTACTGATTTGGATTGAATCTAAATGTGAACTTTGCCTTTGACCGGTCGCTTTTTGAACAGCGGGTCTAGGACTGTAACTACTAATATTGCATATAGTATCCATGAATGGATCATTTTGATAATATGTTGTCTCGTAGAAAATCCAACATGAACTCTTGATCTTGCTTTAGGTCTGGATACTTAAACCTGTTGTCAATATTAAAAAATGGAACCTTCAACCCAAATAGTAGTTCACAGTTCTCGTGCCCAAGTGACTTCATCTTAAATGCCATTTTGTCTTCTAAGCGGCGTAAATTGGTTTCCGTTTCCTGTCGAAGTCGTGAGATTTGACTCTCTTTTACATTAATTAGGACCTCGGGTCCTTCTTTATGGAGTATTGAACTCTTTTTCTCGTTAAAGTGGTTAATTATTGCTTCTCTCTGTTTCATAAAATCGTCTTCGAATGCTTTGTGTTTGAAGATAAGTTCACGAATAGCTCGAACTTTCATATCATCTTTCAATATTATCTGCTTAACGTACGAGGTTGCATGGTAACGATTGGCAATATAAGATGGATCCGGCAAATCTGGAATGGTCTTCTTAGCTTGGTGTTTCACAATCTCTTGAATCCATGAAAATAAAGCAGTGTCATAGTAGTCCTTTTTGGATATCAATTCACTAAATTTCTCGTGATGATCCTTGACTATTGTGCCTACGATTAATTGTTCATTGGTGTCAGTGAGTTTGGGATATTTAAAGTTCAACACCCTCTCATTGTATAGTATGCATCGATGTATTGCATCTTGAATTCGATCGTAATCCATTCAAAATTGAAATTTCGCATAACTGGTAAATTTGAAAAATATATCGAGTGTATTACGAATGTATATGTACTAATTCGTTCTAACTGTGTAATCATCGCCACTTTGGGTAATGTAACGCACCCAAGGGTATGACTGGTATTGCAATTTTGGCTCATTGATTCTCAAGTACCGTACTTGTATGCCACTGGTAGTGAAGTAGGGTATAGAGAACTTGGCCTTGATGGGCCGCTTCAGCGACGTCAATTCCTCTGGGTCTACTACTGCTGGCAAACCCAATTCCGCTCTCATATGGAATTGCTTACCACCAGGGAATGTACGCAACTTCCAAACTATGCATGACTTTTCGGGATACCATTTGACCGATCCATATTCCGGAGTGAACTTGGGGGTATCTGCGTCCCCGGGAATAGGAATTATGATTTCCACATTGTTTGCAGTGGACTTTTTCTTGATCTGTGTACGAGCAGAACACAATATTTCTATTCTGGAGTGCTTGTGCACTTTTGTCTTACATGTTATCAAAATGAGGGGCTTCATGAGGAACTGAGCCAGCGACAACCGATATGACATGAGGGTGAAATCTCCGTCTGGCGGGATGAAAGTGATTATTCGTTCATTTTCAAATTTGGACAACCGAACACATTGGTGGAATTTGATGTCTTCCATTTCAATGCCCTTGCTATTGGTTGATTCGCTCGAAGAATCAGACGAAAAGATACCCTTATCATTCAAACCCAATCGTAAGTCGGGCATACCACTAAGATGAGATTTGATCTTAATTTCACCCAAGATCTCACTATTCAACACTTGGCCTTGGGCGTTAATGAGCATATTGATAGATTCAACCACATCCAAGAATGCTTCGTTCTTCTTGTAGAAAATGCCATCTTTCCGCCATGATACTGCGTTGGTCACAGCATTAGGAGGTTGTACAACACGCAGAGGAGTGCTGCGGATCAACTTATAGTAGTCTTGCGTGATGTATTCCTTCAAGATCTTGGTGTCGGTGGTTTGCGGAATGCCATAATCCATAACTTCATCTAATAGTTCGTAAATAATGACAAAATTATCCCGGATAGATTCTTCCTCCAAGCTTTTAAAATATTGGGTCAAAACCTCAATAAGTTTGGAAAGAAACACCACAAGTGCCATTACGTTTTCGTTCTTCCGTGTAAGTGCACACACATAAAGATTGTTATGGTTGATGTACACGTAGTTTATGCCATTGCTATTGACATAAGGTCGATAGTTTGATTCGTCTTCATTATCCAAATCGAGAAGCAACAAGGGAAACTGCTCGATTGCAGATGCGGGAATGTCTCCCTTGTAGTCCCTTGATAGAAGCGATTTGCCCTTGATATCAAGAAAATGCACCTGGGAAGCCATGATAACAGTCAAGTTGGCGACACTGTTAATGCGACACTGGAGTTACCCGGCCTGGTGCGTGGGTGCAACTTTTCAGCGTCCTGGTGTGTTGGCGCATTCAGCGTTAACTCGGAACGAGATCGCACACGAAACCGCGTTTGCTCGAGCAGGTGCGAAACCGGTGCCAAACTCGCCAAGCCGATTTACAATCCTGCATAATATCCATGTGTGTTTGTCAACAGACGCGGCTTATGTAAGGCTGCACTAACGTGGGGAAGTCCGAATACGAATGCATGATGAATATCTCACTTATAAATGTAAACGTAGGGCTTTTTCAGGTCGTGAATACGAAAATGATAAGCTATCACCACTAGCTATGAAAGACAAATAGTTTATAGCCCTTACGTCTATACTTTGTACTGCCAAGAATGCCGCGAAATTTGTGCGGCAGAACGTGTCAACGCCAAGGATTTCAGCATCTGAAAAACATTGGAAACATTTCGTGGCAGTGGCAGTGCTGCTACGTATTCGGTGGTTATTGTGGGCAACGTTACGTGTAACATCGTCCTGTTGGAGGCTTAGGTACTGCATATAATATCAAATTTACGGTTATCAGCCCTGTCCATGGTTATAAGCGAGTATATATTTACTCGAATTTCGCTCTTTGTTGTGTTCTATTGCAGCTAACCGGAAACCGCCTGGTGCTGATTTTTAGCTAATTTAATAGCCCGCAACTCATACCACTCGTTTACTTGAACCAGTATGCAATTATTCACACTCGCTTATTTACTCCTTTCGGCGGTGGCTTGTTTGGCTTTAGAGCCTGTCGAAGTTAAGGGTAACGCTTTCTTCGCTGGTAACGATCGTTTCTACATAAGAGGTGTAGATTACCAGCCCGGTGGATCTTCCAGCTTAGATGATCCTTTATCGAGAACCGCCACTTGTCGTCGTGATATTAAGTACTTCAAGGAGTTGGGGATCAACACTATCAGAATCTACTCCATCGACAACACTGCTGATCATGATGAATGTATGAAATTGTTGGCTGATGCAGGTATCTATGTGGTGTTTGATGTCAATATTCCTAACGCTTCGATCGCAAGAGATGATGGTAAGTGCTCATACAACACCATGTACTTGAACGAGGTGCTCGCAACCGTGCTTAAGATGTCTAAATACGACAACACTTTGGGGTTCTTTGCTGCAAATGAGGTCATCAATGACGAAGACAGCACCAAAGCTGCTACCTATGTTAAGGCTGTGGTCAGAGACATGAAGACTTTCATTAAGAACAGAGACCTCAGAAAGATTCCCGTTGGTTACTCCGCTGCCGATGTGTCCGAAAACAGATTGGAAACTGCTATGTTCTTCAACTGTGGTGACGATGAAATGGCTCGTGTTGACATGTTTGGTTTCAATGACTACTCTTGGTGCGGAAGATCGTCTTTCGAAACTTCTGGTTACGATCAAAAGGTGAAAGACTTTTCGAACTACTCCATCCCTCTATTCTTTTCCGAATATGGCTGTAACAAAGCTAACCCAAGACCTTTCACCGAGGTTGAATCTCTTTATTCTACGGATATGACTGGTGTGTTTTCGGGTGGTTTGGTTTACGAATATTCCGAGGAAAAGAACAACTACGGATTGGTCAAGATTTCAAGCGACAACAAGACTGTCACTCCTAACGATGACTTCGAAAACTTGAAGAACGAATTTGACAAAACTAAAAACCCAACTGGCGATGGTAAGTACCAATCGGACTTGCCTCACAACAACTGTCCTCCTAAATCCAAAAACTGGGAAGCTTCCAATAAAATCCCCTCTACTCCAAAAGGTGCCTTGAAATATGTTAAGGGTTTGGTAGACCCTAAGGGTAGTGGATTCAGCGCTAGTACGCAATGGGCTTGTGTCGCTAAGGGAAATGACGTTGATGATTCTGGTGACCACTCTTCAACTCGTACTGGTCATGGGTCTTCAGAGACTAGTAGCTCCGAATCCAGTGGCAACTCTGGTTCATCTTCATCTTCTTCGCGTAAGAAGGGTGACGCTGCTTCTACCTCAGTATCAGGTACTTTGATCTCGTTGGCCTTCGCAGTCGGCGCTTTCATTATATAGGTGATTCGATGAAATATATAACGTAAATTTGTCTATACTTCCTGCTTAATTCCGTGCATCAACTCTTCTTTATTGATCAAATGACCAATACTATCAATCTCCTCCAATAACTTGTCAACGTCGTAACACCAGTCGTTCAATAAGTTGTTGATATTATCTGAGTTGCCAGACTTGCTGACCTTATCAAATCTGACTATACCTTCTGGACGATTGATCTTTGCCGAAATCATGCCCTTGCTTACTAACTCGGAAATATAAGACTCCAGGTCCGCCTTTGATAATTGAAGCAAGTGTGCTAATCGGTCGAGTTTAAGCACCAAGTAGTACTTGTTGATGACCCGTAAATTGTGCTCCACAACTCTGTTTTGAAGGTTCTTATGGTTGATGTCCTTTTCAAAAACATAGCTCTTGCTGAAAAATTGCGACTTGTAAGAAGATTCAATCTTGGGCCAATGAATCAATTCGTCTGTGGTGAAGATCTCCAACAAATGGTGAACTTGGGGATCGACATTTTTGCTGAAAATCGAGTTGATCTTGATCTTGTTTATCAAATCCAGCTGGTAGTTATCATAAGGGGATAAGATAATGCAGTAGATGATGGTGACCAACAATTCGTCCAACTGGGATCTGTCCTCTTTTATTAATGGAATCTCAATCAATAAAAGAGAGTTCTTCACAATGTCGATGTAGTCGTTTTCATGAAAGCTGATTTGGTTCAAGTACTTCAAATAGATCGATTTGTACAAGTCGGCCTCATCAAAATTCTTCAAGGATTTGAGCAAAATCTTTCGACTCAAGATCCGGGCTTGAGCGTAATCATGTTTTTGCAAGGTCAACTTTATTTGCTCCAAAATGTAATCGATCTTGGTAGAAAATGGCATGAGCGAGTAGGTTTCCACTTGCAAATCACACAAGATTTCGGTTGCTTTGTCCAAATCATTGTATTTGTTCAAATATATTTCCGATAATTTACGGGACACAACAGCACGTTCCAATTCGACAAAGATTTTCTTGTCAGTAACTGTACGAATGGTTTCAATAAGCTTGACCTTGGTTTCCAACTCCGTCTTATTGTCGTCAGAAAGAAGTTCCAACTTGTCGATGGTGGTCTTGAGAAACTGCTGAATGGAAGACTTGAGCTGACCATGCTTCTTGGACAACAGAGTGACCAACTCATTCAAGTATTCCCAGTCACCATTGTCAGCCAATGTCTCGACAATCTTAACTAATACCCGTTTGGACGAACTGACATCTGACGACTGTCTTGTTTGTTTTTCCAACACCAAGTATTTATCTACAGCAGCTTTGTAATCAGCTAACTTCTCGATGATAGGGAACTGCTCATCCAAGGTGGCAGAATAATCCTTCTCTGCTTTTAAAGGATCCTCTCTTGACATAATGTAACTGTGAGTTGAGTTGAGATTGGTGGCGCGGAAATGAAAATGTCGCACTCACTACCATGGTGGATCAATCCCACCGATAGAAATGGGTAGTGCAATGTATAATGTTGTAGTCAGTAGACGATGAAGTAGACGACTGGAGCAATTGAACAATATTAAATTTAAATGCGTGAGTCATCTTCAATATTTTGTGAGTTTCACCGATGACTCATTGAGTCTATATTAGACCTGATTACCACAACCAACTTTATCATGGGGGAATACGAAGAGTTTGGAAACAAGTTTGGCCAAAAACACTTTGCTAAGCGGGCACCTGAAGTCATTGACGTCAACAATGGGTCCTTTGGAAACGTCCCTGACGTGATTTTGCAGGATTATGTTGATCATACTGTGGCCCAGAACCAGTTCATTGAAAAGTATTTGAGATACGACCAACGCCAGGAATACATTTCAGCCTTAAAAGCCATTTCTGAAATTGTCAACTGTGACTTTAAGTCGTTGGCAATTGTTGGAAACGCTACTATCGCTGCCAACGTGGTGTTGAGATCCTACCCCTTCGAAAAGGGTGACAAGATCTTGTATCCTTCCACCACCTATAAAGGTTGCTCGCAAACTATTCAATTCTTGAATGACAAGGGTGTATTTGAAGCAATTCCGGTGAACATAAAGCTCCCAGCTACTTCGGATGACGTAGTGGACTTGTTTGCAGCCGCTATAAAAGAACACTCACCAAAAATGTGTTTCTTTGATACCGTTTCGTCCAAACCAGTTCTTAGATACCCCTATGAGCGCTTGGTTGATTTGTGCAGAGACAATAACGTTCTTTCTCTTGTTGATGGTGCTCACGGCATTGGTCTTCTTGATATTGACCTTGACAAATTGAAACCCGACTTCTTTTTGAGCAACATCCACAAATGGATGTACGTGCCTCGCGGATGTGCTTTCCTTTACGTTGATCCCAAGCACTTCAGAAAGATCCACACAGTTCCTATTTCTCATACCTACCTCAAGGACGATAAAGATCTACCCGATCATTTAGAGAAGTACAGATTAGTTGACCGGTTCCAATTTGTCGGGACTGAAAACAAATCATCCATATACTGTATCCAGAAGGCAATCAAGTTTAGAAATGAAGTTTGTGGAGGTGAAAAGAGAATACAAGAATACTGCAATAACCTTGCCGAGGAAGCTCCAAAGAAGGTCATTGAAATTTTGTGGCCCGATGCCCAAGTCTTAAAGTTGGATGACTCTCCACCTATCCCCTTGTTCAACCTTCTGATTCCTATTGAGAAGTATTTACCGGAGGACTTTGACAAGGCGCAACTTCCAAGCTATTTGAAATATCTCGAAGAGCAGATCTGCTTCAACCAGTCGACGTTTGTACCCTTCCATATTGAGTCTGGAAAGGTTTACGGCCGATTTTCGTGTCAAACATTCAATTCGGTTGACGACTATGTCGAGGTAGGCAAGAGAATTGAGAAGGAACTCGAAAAGTTGTTCAAGGAAGGGAAGTACAAGAGCTTGTTGCTGCAAAAGCAAAGTGGATCGTTATTTCAGCTTATTGAAGACTTTGATAATCTCTAATCTATAATATATGAATTAAACTAAACTCTACAATTAGAAAGCTCGAACACAAGGATATCGGAGGCGCCTTGTTTTTTAAGTTCGTCCATGACATCACCGATTTTTTTCTTTGGTACCATGGCCGACACTGCCACCCACTCTTCTTCGTTTTCGTTTTTCTTCTCCAACACGGAAATGGTAGCCGATCTTCTTCCTGGCGTGATAGGCAACACCTTCTTCAAGATGCTTCTTGGAGCATTGTAGTTACACAACACATACGAATTGGCAGCCATGATACCCTGGAAGCGCTCGTGAATTTTTTTGACAAGGTCAGGGTGTTTTGGGTTCTTGGAGGAGATCAAGTGAGCGGAGGTCTCCAAGATGGTTTCAATAGCTTTCAATCCAGCAGCCTTCATGGTTTCGCCACTTTCCACCAAATCCACAATAGCATCGGCAACACCAAGAGCACAGGAAGCTTCGACAGATCCACCCACGTACTTTACTTTGGTGGTCACATCGGAAGTGGATTGTACTTTTTCAATGCTCTGGAAGTAGTCGGTAGTGAGTTTTGTGAACGAACTGACAATCTTTTTACCAATCAACTGGTCAACAGAATTAAATTCACCCTCAGCAGGTACCTGGACCTGCAATTTACAGTTCCCGAATTCCAAGTCCAACAAGTCCTCCACCGAATCTAACATGTCGGCTTCTTGGATTTGGTCAAGCCCGGTAATACCTAAGTCACAATTACCCTCACCGACGAAAATTGGAATATCTGCAGCAGGAAGAAAGATGATGGCCACTGGAAGATTTGTAGAAAGGGCAATATCGAGTCTATTACTTCTTCTGAATTTGATATCGGCACCTTTCATAAGGTCACAACATTTTTCATAGAGTCTTCCCTCTGGAATTAGTAAAGAACATGCAAGCGCAACAGGTCTACTTACTCTTGGGGACAGCGAACAACAATCTGTCGGGAAGATGGTTTACCAAATCCATATCAGTTATCAAAATGCACCGACGAAATGAGTCAATGTGCTGCAAATCACGTGGCTGGTGATGACGATTGTACAGGACGGTGTAATCGATGGTATTAATAAATATGCTATTTAGTGGTTGTTTCTTCATCTGAAGTGATCGTGTCTTCCTCCTCCACTGCCACGTCGCTGCTGGAATCGCTGTAGTCATCTTCCACAGCATTGGGCACCATGACCTGGGTTTCTGCATGGTGGGTGTCTCGCGCCGACAGCACTACAAAGCCGTTGCCATGGCCGTACCAGTAGGTGTTGAAGCTCCAGTTGAGCAAGATCTTTGCCATATGTAGAGGCGTGAACTCTGGCCAGAGCTTGTCGGTGAAAACGACCGAACACTTGGGCAGCACCGCTTGCCAAAGAAGAAAGTCTGAGAGCCGGTAGGTGCCAGATGTACGCACCAAAAGGTCTAATGGAGGGGTGTATAAGAAGTGGTTGAAGGCCGACTCCGAGATTTCGAAGTCCGGGTTGATGAGCGACTCGGCCACCACGTTCCTTATCAGTTGTGTCATATCGTCGCGGGCAGTATATGGGAAACTCATATAGAGCACCGCTCTCGAGTTATTCTTGGTCATTTCTTCGGTTTCTTGCACAATCTGCTGCACGTCTACCGGAAGCAACTTGCGGTTCCCGACCACACGAAGCCGAACCCCATACTTCTCACAGAGGGCACCATGCTGCCGTATTTGCACAAGTCGCAGACGAGCCATGTCCATGAGTGCCTCGACTTCATAGGCCAGTCGCTTGAAGTTTTCGATCGAAAACGCATACACGGTGGCACACTCCACCCCGGCTTCGAATAGGAGCTCAAGCACACTGGCCATTGTCTCGAAACCAAGATTATGGCCTTCTCTTATCTCCATTTTATGGGATCTGGCGTACCGTCTGTTGCCGTCCATGATGATTCCGACATGTTTGGGAACAGGCCCAGTCAGGATGATCTTGCCAAACACCTTTTTGGCTCCCGTAAGCACCTGTTCGTATCCAGGAAACGTCGATAGCTGTTCGAACATTGCCAGGTAATTGCGGAAACTTGTCGTTGAGGCGGCAGTGCGCCCTGCAGACAGGACACCAGTGGTGGAACCAAGACGACGCCAAAGTGCCAATTGGGCGTGAAATCAGCCGTGGATTGGCATTTGGATTTGAGAGCCTGTATTAATGCCCACTTTTGACTTTCACGCCAATACCTAAATTTTTGGCCGAATTGCAGTGGACCTTCACATGGCCCGTCTCCTGCAGTACATCTCATCGCTTAGAAATTCATCTCCAGTAATCTATTCATGTCATATCCAGAGGAAGAAGAGTACGTTGATATCAACGAAGTGGATGAGGAGGTCGTTGATGACGGCCGTCCAGAGGACGTAGATGAAGATATGGATGACGAGCCAGGCTTGGACGACGAAGATGCCATTGAAATCGACATGTCCAACAACTCGTGGAGTTACTTTGACCAGCATAAAGACTCGATTTTCTGCGTCTTTAGCCATCCTTCGTTGCCGATGGTGGTTACTGGAGGAGGAGATAACACTGCTTACATGTGGACAACCCACTCACAGCCGCCTAGATTTGTGGGTGAACTCAGTGGGCATAAAGAATCAGTGGTGGCCGGTGGATTTACCGCTGATGGCAAATTCGTTATTTCAGGGGACATGACAGGACTCATACAGGTGCACAAGTCCCAAAAGGGTGGACAGAAGTGGACCAAAAGTGCCGAATTGGAAGAGGTCGAGGAAGTATTGTGGATTGAAACCCACCCATTGCTTCCCATATTTGCATTTGGAGCCAACGACGGGTCGGTATGGTGCTACCAGATCGCTGACAGCGGTGAGTTGGAACAGCTTTTCTCAGGTTTCGTCCACACGCTCGAATGCAACAACGGCCAGTTTGTGGAGACGGCCGACCCCCAGAACGATATCCAGCTTGTCACAGTCGCTGAAGACGGAACCGTGGTCAACTGGAACGGATTCACAGGCACAGTGAACTACAAGCTTCTGCCAGACTCCGATTTCAAAAATGTCGAGAGTCCTTTCGTGTCCATTAAAGCATATAAGAATGTCATTGCCGTGGGCGGTCGTGATGGTCAGCTCGCGATCATAAATAACGATTCCGGCAAGGTTGTGCATACCGTGAAGGTGCTCGAGGATGTGGAGGATCAGTATGAACTCTCTATCGAAGCTCTTTCGTGGTGCCAGGCTCCGCTGGTCAACTTGTTGGCCGTGGGTTTGGTTTCGGGCGATGTCATTTTGTTTGACACATTACAATGGAGAGTTAGAAAGTCGTTCAAAGTGGACGATGCTATCACTAAACTACAATTTATCGACAAGTCGCCCTTCCTTGTTGGTTCTAGCATGAACGGACGGATCTACAAATGGGATGCCCGCACAGGATCAGAAATCTTTGTGGGTGTCGGACATAATATGGGAGTGTTAGATTTTGCGTTGGTGGAAAACGGATCCAAACTTGTCACTGCTGGAGACGAAGGAGTCTCTTTGGTGTTTGTTCCTTCATCTTAGCATAATTGTGTATTGTAGTAATGGCTCTTAAATACAGGCTGCTTCTCACCATACTTTCGCATCGCGAAGAGTAACGCGTCTTTCACGATATGACCGTAGAATTAACGTCAGAAAACAATGCGGTAGACCTTGCCCCAGCATCTGATTCGGGAGTCACGTCGTCCGATATGCTTTATTTCTATCAAAAACTTCTTCCCTTCAGACAAGTTTTCCAGTGGTTGAACCATTCGCCAAAACCTTCCAAAGACTTTACCATGCGTGAGTTTGCCTATGAATACAGAACAGGAGCATACCAACGTTACAACTCGTTTGCCAACTTGGAAGAATTCAAAAAATCAGTGGTACAAGCCAACCCAACCAGATTTGAAGTCGGTGCCGTCTATTCTGTGAACCCTAAGGAAAGAAAGCGATTACCAAAACAGGCGCTAAAACCTTTGGCCAAAGAATTGGTGTTCGATATCGATTTGACCGATTACGATGAAATCAGAACATGCTGCTCAGGTACCGATATCTGTAAAAAATGCTGGCGATTCATCCAAGTTGCAACCAAAATTCTCGATGGTGCATTGCGAGAGGACTTCGGGTTCCAGCACATGGTATGGGTGTTCTCCGGTAGAAGAGGTGCCCATTGTTGGGTCAGCGATGCTCGTGCACGCTGCCTCGACGAAACCACCAGAAAGTCCATTGTAGAATATCTTGACGTTTTGGGATCACGTCAATCCCGTCAGGGCAAGAACCTGTTGGGGTTGAAGAGACCGTTCCATCCTCATATCGAAAGGTCATTTGAGCTTCTCAAGAATGAGTTCGTCGAGATCATCTTGAAGGAACAGGACCCTTGGAGCACTTCATCAAGCGAAGACTCGGAACGAAGTTGGGAGCAGGTTGAAAACTTACTTTCGTTTCTCCCAGAAAAAGCATTGCAAGAAGAGCTTCGCCGCAAGTGGAAACTGGCATCTGTCTCATCGTCCATGTCCAAATGGGAAGATGTATCGGTGGTAGCCAAGAAGGTACTCAAACATCAAAACCAAGTAAACGCCCTTAATGAAGCAAAGAAGGATATTATTCTCTTCTATTTATACCCTCGATTAGATATTGAGGTTTCCAAACAATTGATCCATTTGCTTAAATCTCCATTCTGTGTGCATCCAAGCACGGGAAATGTTTGTGTTCCTTTTGATCCTCACCGTAATTTGTCAAATAATAAGGATGACGACGATTATGGTTTCAACCCCATAAGTGCACCTAATCTTAGACAGTTACAGAACGAAATCGAAGTGTGGGATAGCAGAAGAGTAGACCGGGAGTCGAGCCAGCCATTGGAAGACGGTGATTCAGAAAACGATAGACGACTCTCAGAGTATGAGAAGACCAGCCTAAAGCCGTATGTTGAATACTTCCAGAAATTTGTCAATAACCTTTTGAAAGACGAGCTTAAAGATTCAGGAAAGAGAAACTTAGAAGAGGATTCCTTACTGTTTTGATTGATTACATTTTTATCAAAATTATTTTAGGTGACTGGACACTCCGGTTGATTGAAATACCCTTTCTCACGACTGGGAATGTCCTCTAGGGTCCCACTGCTATTCTTAATTTCTATGGTATGTTGTTGACGTGCCTCATTGGAGTCGATAGCTTCATTCGGTGGCAGTGGACTCTTAGCTTTGGCGTTATCGCTATGATACCATTCGAGATACTCTAGTGTCTCGTCAAATTTGACATAACCAGCTGTCAAGTATATATCGCCAACGTTTAAGAAGGGATAATGCCATTTGGGAACAAAAATGACTGTAGGAATATTCTTCTCTACCATTTCGGGATCGAGATTGATTGTAAATGCAAAAGTAGAAGCCTTTAAATCAAATTCTGATACTTTTATTGTACCTGACAGCGCAACAACAAATGGACGAACCACTGCACTGACTGCCCGTACGCCATCTGGCGAGGGAAAACATCTTCTAATATGCTTCTTCTGGACGTTTTCTGTAGAATGCGAGATTATACCGGATGACGATAGAGACTGACTATCACTAAAATCAAATTCATCATGGACTTCCGACTCATCTGTTGGTGACTGTTCAGCATCGACCGTTTCAGGCTGCTTGGTATTCGTAGAATAAAGCTTGTCAAAAGTTCCAAAATTCAATTTATGACATTTGGCTCGCAACATCAGCGTATAGTCTTGTACAGTCAGTTTGAGCGACGGAGAAGTAATCCTTGTAGCAGATAATTTCTTTGACAAATTTGCTGTGACAATCGAGGACCTTCTCAGACTGGATCTAGACATGGAACTTTCATTTCCCAAAAAGTCCAAATTCCTGTCTTCTGACGACCAGAACGAGAAATCTTCGTTGTTCCAACGATCACCCCATTGATGACAATTGATACTAGTATAACACCACCAGGTATGGTGGATACCAGTTCCTTCTAGAGCACTGCTCAATGCATCCAAGGCAGCGGTTTGGGAGTAATACCGACCGTCTTCATAAGCCCTCTTGCTATCCATATCAAATGGCATGCCTGTTTCGGACATCAAGACAGGGAGATCACCAAGAAGATCTTGACATTCTTGTCTGATCTCCAAAAATTGTTTCTTGATACAATTTCTGATTGCTCGTTCACCAAAAACTATACCCAAAACTGGATTGAAGTAACGACCACGCATTATTCCCAAAGTATCCACATTGAACTTGGTGTTCCAAGTCTTAAACATGAGTGACATCCCGTCATAATAATGGGGACAATAAATAGTTTTAGAATCGATGACTTTTCTTTCATCGTTCTTAATATCTGGAGGTCTCTCTAGCACTGGAGGCTGAATAAATACGAAGCAATCTGGTACAATGTCTCTGACCACATTTTTGAACCGTAGGTAAAACTCAACGAAGTTATGGTTCGTAAAGAAATCCATGTCTACCAGTTTCGGGTTGCAACCATCCCGTAGGTTGAACTTATGCTTTGGAGAATATTGGTTGAAAAAATTCGGAAGTAGAAGTTCACAATTGTAGATCGACAAATCAAGACGTTCCTGAGGTGTCATGTCCTTCAATCCGGAAATCTGGATACCCTTGTCCCACTTCCAAATCTTTGCGTCAGCGAAAATACATTCTCCCAACTTCCAACTTGGATCTCTTTTCCAGCCGTACTTTGCGTCGATTTCTTTCGCTTCTTCGATCGTTAACCATGCTATTGCACCCTCAGGGTCGATTACTTTAGTGCCGGACTTTTGAGGACCAGTGACGGTAATTTTATACACATCGATCTCACAAGCAAAGCCCATACCCATCTTCAAAGACTGGTATACTGTAGGAGTAGTACCTACTCTGAGCTGCTGCTTTCCAGGGATATGCTTGAGATGGTCATGGCCCATCAAACCACAGTTGGGTTCGTTAATCAGCTCAAAGCCGAGAATACAGCCCTTCTCGAAGATCTCAGGAACGGCGTCGTGGACTCGTTTCCAGAAGTGAGCTATTGTATCGAAGTATTGCTTTTGTAGGTAGTCCTGGATGTTCAAGTCATTGATACAAAGCTGGGGAAAATAGTTTTTACCCGAGAAGAACAATGTGAACATGACCATGCATGCCAAACGCTTATAGTTCGAGGGCCATATCATCTTTGGGTAGTCGTCAGGATCCTCGGGGTGGTGAAACTGAGGATTGTTATGCAAGAGGGCGGCTTCGGTATGGTAGAAGCGGCTAGGCTGTAGTCCAGCAGCATAGAGGGTCCACATAGGTGCACCACTACCTCCACAATATCTGGACCAGACGTCCTGGTGGGTCTCGAAGAAGACGTAGAGGCCACCAACGGCATCTATGATACGCACCATCTTGATTGTATACTCGATGAAGTCCTCGTCGTACTTCCCGGGACCGGCATGCTCCAATGCTTCCCAGGTAATAAGGTACCGTATGGTGTTGTAACCCCACGATTTTATTCTTCTGAAGTGGTCTTCGGCCTCTTCCAAGGGGAACGGTCTGCCCACGAACGACACATTATCACCATCGAAGAATATGTCATCCGGATTACGACAATCACCATCGTACGAGTGCATTTCAGGAACCGCCGGCAATTTCATAGCACCGTCTACATTTATGCCTCGAAGAAAACGGCGCCGACCTTCTGGGTCCACGAGCGTTCCGTCCGGTCCGGTTTCTAGCGGTCTGCATTCCAATAGCTGTTCGATGTGTTCTGTCTGGGACGGAGGAATGGACTCCAGGCCCTCGACTTGCCGTTTGAGAGGTTTCAAGCCAACCGACGAAACAGACGAGGTGCTGTTATACAAGCTGAACCGATCGTGGATGGCTTCTCTGGCATAACGTGCACTCCGCATTGTACTTCCGTTATTGGTGTGAACTTCGACCCCACTATTTCTCGCGCTGTGCTTCACATGCGGTGCATAAAGGCTGCAACAGAAAATAGCGAGCGGCTCACTGGCTGTAATTTTGGAACAATAAAACGGGCAAGTAGTAGAGAAAGTGTATATGTAAAGCGTATTTAGGCATTATCATTCAAGAGCTCAAGAGCCTTGCGTTTAGTTTCTGCGTGGGCACTGAGTCTCCAGGCATTCTGGTCCTTCGAGAACCGGTCGTAGAGCGGCACGATCTTCTGGCGCTTCTTTTTATCAGTAAGCTGGGCCGGGTTGGAGGCCCGGAAAAATGACGGTGCCAACTCCACGAGCCACCGTGGGTCAATTGCAGTCACGCAGTGCATGTACTCCTTCGTGGTCAAAAGCAAGGTGTGGTAGATCACGTACTCCGGGCTCTTGTTGAACAACAGTGATGATGGATGGAGCGACACCGGCGTGCCTTCCACAAGCGTCTTGAACCCTTCCTGGGGGTCTCGCTTGGCACAATTCTTGAAAAAACCACTGCAGAGTGCTCGCCGTATGAAGTCGACCTTGGTTCCGCAGGTGACAATCTCATGGCCAAACCTCCTCATGATCGTCACAAGCTGCCGACGCACTTCCTGAGCCCGCCTCATGCTTCTGTCGTGAATGAAGTTATTACTGCACCACAGCTTGCTGCAGTTGTTCATCACCCACGCACGATACACATTGAGTAGCGTTAAGTGGTCACCATAGGGACTGTGGAAACGAGCTTTCCTCTGATCAGCAGCCACTGCCTTATCCTTGGGCCTGTAGAAGACCGTCTGCACCGAGAGCATAGCAACAATGGATAGGATATCCTCCGAGCATCCGAAATTTACAGAAGTGATAAGCGTTTTCGCTAACCCAGGATCCATAGGGAAGTCGGCCATTTTGCGTCCCAAACCAGTCAAATATCCATCTTCTCCAAGTGCAGAAAGCGTATAAAGATCCTGGAGTGCGGTAACCATCGTGCTGGCAGGTGGCGGATCCATAAACTCAAAATTGATGAGATCGTTGATCCCCATTGCTTTCAACATAAGAATCGTGTAGGCAAGATTTTGTCGTTGAATTTCAGGCACCGTATTGGGGAGCATTTCATTCCGAAATGCTGCTTCTGTATATAACCTGAAGCACTTTCCTGGTCCAGTACGTCCAGCACGTCCACTTCTTTGGTTGGCTTGTGCTTGGCTGATGGGCGACACTTTCAAAGTGTCCATACCCAACTTGGAGTCAAATGCATTGATTTTCACATAGCCAGGATCAATCACGTAGTATATTCCATCAATGGTGACCGAAGTCTCAGCAATATTAGTGGCCAATATCACTTTCCGTGCGCCAGCCGGCGTTGGCTCGAAGATTCGACTTTGCATTTCAGAAGGAAGAGCAGAGTATACCGGTAAGATTATCAACTCCCCTGCGGCCTCTTGCAACACTTTCATTCTTTGATAGAGGATTTCACAACTCATGTCAATTTCTTCTTGACCAGTCAAGAAAACTAGGATATCACCTGGACCTTCCGAAACATGTATTTGCACAACTGAGTCCAAAGCCGCAGCCAAGTAGTCGGCTTCAGGCTCCTTCGTGTACATGATCTCCACTGGATATGTACGACCAGGAATTTTCATGATGGGACAGTTGTTGAAGTAATTGGAGAACTTGTCGGAGTCAAGGGTAGCCGATGTCACAATAATCTTGAGATCTGGATTTTTTTGTGCTGCTTGTTTGAGTAAGGCAAAAAGTACATCTGTAGCAATTGTTCTTTCGTGAGCTTCGTCCAACATTATTACCAGGTACTTGCTCATTTCTTTATCATTGAGTGCTTCTCTTTCGAGCATACCATCAGTCATATACTTGATTTTCGTATTGGGTCCTGTATTATCGTCAAACCGGATCGTGTAACCAACAGTATCTCCCAACTTACACCCGACTTCTTCACTTACTCTTTTGGCAACGGATTCTGCAGCAACTCTTCTTGGCTGAGTACAGCCGATAAGCTTTGTGTGGCCACTTTGATTATTAAATCCTTCTTCATATAGGTATTGCACAATTTGGGTAGTTTTTCCCGAACCTGTTTCACCCACAATAACGAGAAACTGATTCTCCTTAATAGCAGTAACAATATCTTCACGCATGGTGTACACTGGGAGTGATTCTCTTTGTTCTTTCAATGATAGGTTTGTCCTTTTGCCTAAAGATGGTTTCGATTTCTTCTGTTGCTCTTTCCACTCAGCTATGACCAGAGAAGTAGTAGCATCTCGTTGCTTCCGGAGCGGGTCTTGAGAATTCTCGTTTCTGGTTCTGGCTTGTTCCACACTAGCTTTATTCTCTTTGTACTCTTTGGCTAAGGAAGAGCCATTTTGAGCTGACCTTTCAAGCGAGCCTTCAGGGTTCTTGACAATTTTGATGGGTGCTAATTCAATAGCATTTTTCACTTGACCTTTCAAGAAGTCTGGTTCAGAGTCATTTAGTTCGATGTCTATATCAATTTCTTGTTCGAAATTTGGTGAGTTGTCTGATTCAGCGTTATCTTCATTGTCATTGGTAGCATGAAGGTCGTTAAGTTCGGGATATTCACTTGCATCTACTGCTCCGGATGCTATGAGCTGTCGTATTTCCCATCTCTCTGGTGAAGTCAACCTGCGTCGTTTTTGAGCAGAGTTGGTGCTTTGCATTTTCCTCTTCTCTCGATCTATCTGGTCCGCCTTGGTTAGTTCTTCCAACTCTTCTGATTTATCCAACCCTGTTTCTTGATCTATGCCTCTCATTGATAAGCTATACTTCCGACGTCGACCCTGTGACTCAATTTGGGTGATTTTGACGAATACGTCTTGATTTATTTTGACGACATGAGATGGAGTCGGTATTCTAGAGCCAGTAAACGATAACTGTGATATATGACAGAGTCCCACAGCACTATTATTTTCAGCATGCAAACGAACAAAAGCTCCATAGGGTACAATATTACTTACAGTACCCTTGAAGATGTTTCCTTCCTCCAAAGATGGCTGTAAAAGCTTTATGGTATCAACCTTTTCTTCTTTTATTTTGTCAATGTGTGGTTCAACCTTAATATCCGGAAGTGACAATGCAGAGTACTCCTCTTCTTTCTTTATTCGAACACTAGGTTCCTTTTTGACCTTTGGTGCTAGAATATCATACAACTTTTCTACGAAGATCGAGGGAAATCCACCTCCATTCTTCTCTAGTAAACTTGAAAATGCAGTGATATCCGAAGGTTTAGACTCAGTATAAATATTGATTATGAACTTGGAGAGGGTGAGGTCTTCATCTTTGAAGCCTAGATGCTCCAGTACCAACGCTTCGATCTTGGTTTCGAGGCCCACCGTTGCATTCATACAAGAAAGATGCGTTTCGCAGCGATGAGATAACGGACCCAAATATAAATAAATAGGACAAAGATACGGAATAATTAGAATCAAAATAATACAGACATACCATTTGAAAGCTTGAATGCAGTTTATTACTATCGCTAGTTAAGTCTTCTCTTATATTGGATTCATAGTCCGGCGACCTACTCGACAACCTTGATGCCTGTTTTGTCAACCAGCTTGATGTAGCATCCCTTGAAGTCAATGGGCATTCTAGTTTCCAATTCCTTGATACACATCCGCAACAACTCGAGTCCTTCGTCAAAACTCATTCCTTTTCTGTAGTGCTTGTCCAATAATGACATGCAGTAGAAACTGGCATATCCATGAGCAGCGTAGGGCAATTCCACCTGAGTGCCCAAGTAGTCGATCCAGTTCAAACTTGGTGTCTCAGAGTTGCTGTCGAACCCTGCTAGTAAAACATTAACCTGGTATGGCTTTCTGGATCTTATAGAAGTTGCAAGTTGATTTCTGACAAATGAAGCTGTAGCTTTTGGTGACAATTCAGTATCGTTTTCTCTCATAGTATACAATTGAATGTTGGCTTGGATGTACTCGGCAAACTGGACAGTGTCTCCTGCTTCTCCTGTGAATGCCATCAAGTTGTGACCATTAAGTATACGTGTTTTGTCGTCAGTATCTTTCAAGACAGAAATTCCTCTGGTGGCTGCCTTGGAAGTAGCAACCAATGTTGAGTCTTTTACTCTGATACCCAATACAATATCCATGTTGACTTATCGTATGATGTGAGCTCAATGTCTTCAAAATAAGAGACGTAATTGGTCTAAATCAAATATATCTATGATAACACGAGCACAAAAATCTTCCAAAGTTCCAAAGACAATCGCAAAAAGTAACCCGTTAATCACTGAAGAGACAATTGGTGGAACTCTGTAATCTAGTGAAGCTCGGCCACTTGTACGCAGTTTGCCACTATCGTGCGCGGCTCATAAGTGCACTAGTAGGTCATAAACGATGTAATCGAATTACTGTTTGTATTAATAGGCATAATCGCTACTTGTTTTGTAATATACTCTCCACCTTCTTCTCCACGAGCTTCCCGATGAGCGTGGACAATGTACTTTTTTCATCTTTGAGATAGCCGGCCAAGCTGAGCTCGATCTGCTTCTCAATCAATTTGCCAGTAACATCTACTTCTATGTTCACAGAGTCGCCCTTATTCTTGAGCGGCATCACTACCTTCTCTTGAGTGTAGCTGACCATCAGAATAGAGAATTCTGCCTTGTCATGATCGACATCGGTGATGGTAAGCGAGGTACCATCGATCGATATGAATCCTTTTTCCACAATGTACTTAGCATACTCATGGTCTCGAAGACGAAACGTAAAGTTGATTGCATTACCGTCGTTCAAACGACCCACAATACTGGCCACAGTATCCACATGTCCTTGAACTACATGTCCACCCATACGAACATCAGCACGTACTGCTCGTTCAAGATTGACTTTAGAGCCCGGTTTTAAGTCGCCCAAATTCGAACGACGGAGCGTTTCTGGTGATATGCCCACTTTGAACTGCGATCTTGCCACATCAAATTCCGTCACCGTTAAACATACACCATTGGTGCTAATTGAGTCTCCCAATTGTACATCAACCAAGATATTCAGACACTCGCCGATTACCATAGACACACCATTTCCTCCTGACTCGGTGGTGTCTTTCTCCGTCACCTGTAAGACGCTGCCAATTTGCTCCACAAGTCCAGTGAACATTATGTCTAATCTTACTAAAACGATCTTGATATATGGACTGCACATAGTATGGCATGACAAAAAGCCTGCAGTTTCCATAGACGTCGTTCAGAAGGTGAAGACGGAACGAGACAGCAACCATGACTACATGGATCACAAGATCATATAAAGTTCTGACAATATTTCCTCGTGGTGTCACATTTTGCACCCAAGCACCATATACATGTTCGCAATTTTTCAACTTTCACCGAATCACCATGCCCTTTCGGTTTCCAGTGGAGTTTGAGCTCCCCAAGCATTGCTACTTAAATGCCCGTGTGATCAAGGACCAGTTTAAGCGTCTCCAATTTTCTGAGCACGAAGTTACGAGAAATGCGCTCAAATATATCGCCAAGAATACTGAACTTTCACCTCGTGTTCGGTTGGAAGCACAATTACAACTCACTTCCATGCCCAAATACACTTCATACTCGCAAGTGAAGAACAGATGCGTTGCTTCTGGCCACGCTAAATCGGTGATCACCGATTTCAAATTGAACAGAGTAAGTACCACCTGTTTTTGTCAACTATCGTACCACTAACACAGACCGCATTCAGAGAAAGAGCTCGTGCTGGGTTGATCCCCGGAGTATCCAAAGCTTCATGGTAATCTTGTAAATATGTATATTAATAGAACGAACATTCGGCCTGAGTGTAGTTGTATAGCCATGTTAGGCATTTCGCGAAAATTATTTTATCCATTCAAGATGCTTTCCAGTTGGCGAAGTATTGGACGCTATGGTCCTGGCTTAATAAGACTGCAACAGAGCAGAAGCCTTTCGTTGGTGCCTAATTTTTCAAAGCTCAAAAAGATTCCCCAACCACCGGGATTTGTGGTGGGAACAGTCAATGAAGCTTATGTTCCTCCACCAGCTAATCATTACGAAGGTGGATATCATTGGACATATGATAGAGCAGTGACCATTGCAATGGTCCCTTTGGCATTAACACCATTCGTAGCTGGTGTCGAATTCCCCATAATAGATACCATGTTCTGTTGTGGACTATTGTATCACTGTCACAGTGGATTGAAATCTTGTATAATCGATTACATTCCCAAGCGAGTATATGGAGTTTGGTACAAAATCGCAACTAGATTGTTGGCTCTTGGATCTGCTGTGAGTCTTTATGGAGTGTACGTGCTTGAAACCGCTAACAATGGTCTTTTTGACTTGATCAAGACGATCTGGTATCTGTAAATAATAATCAACGCGAGTTAGGGTAATCATATACTGTCGAAGTCACCGAAACTAGCCTGTAAATAGCATTGAACATTTTAAGAATGTTATTACTAGAATCGAGTTTATAGCCTGCCTGTCCTGGGTCAGCGATAATTTCACTTATACGGGGAAGGGTAAAGGGTGGCTGCTCTTCAAACTTTGTTTCGAGTTGTTCTATACATTCATTGATTTTGTCATTAATTTGACTATCCTCGTCGTCTTCTTGGAACTTATTCAACCATTGAATGAGCTCTTTACGGATAGAATTCTGCCATTGCTGCTCAAAGTCAGCCTCAAAAGATTTCATACAGCTGATGTCTTTGAAAACAGATGTATTTGGTTCCAGATGCATTTATACTGATATGATTGACTAAGTGGGGAGATTTAATCGGCTGCAAATGCGCGAAGAACATACCGACTACATGCAAAATCTAGGGAATATATAAAGTTATATTAATCAGATCTCTGTTAGCCCTAACTCCATCGAAATCATTATTCCATTGAGTTCATAATATGATACGAACAAATACTTGAAGAGTAAAATAGGTAGTTCAATGAACGAACTTCCACTACAACAGGAGAGAATCTTATAATAAAATATTACGCTTAAACAAGCAAAGCTCTTTCAATGGATCCATACTGGCCTTCTCAGCACCGTATTTGACCTTGTCCTTTGATTTCATTTGGCACCTCAGATTTACGCGCCGTGTAAATCTTCGCACACCTCAAGAATTTTTCAACTATCGATCACTATCAATATGTCAATGATGATAAGAAGCTTGCCTCGACAGGCCAACTTGCGTTTTGCAATGCCTCGTGGTATTAGCTGGTATAATTCAATAATGAGATACAATTCTACCAACTCTTCAACCAAATCTAGCTTGACTGCCCAAGTTTTCCCATTGCATAAGGAACATATCACTGAAAATGATGTAGATGAGTGGTTAAAAGCAGTCAAATCTATGCGTGCCAAAGGTACTGGCAGCGCAGCTACCGAGCCTGAAGTTTTCATTGCACAACTTGCACAGCCTGAACCATTTCTCGAAGAAAAATTCGAGCCCACTGAAGAACAATTAGCTGAAGTCGAAGCATTTGCAGATAAAAAAGTGCCATTACCCAAAGATCCAATGATAGAGAACTTCACAAATCTTATCATGAGACACGGGAAGAAATCAAAAGCCCATAAAATCCTTTCCCGAGCATTATACATCGTCTACCTCAAGACGAGAAAAGACCCAATGGAAGTTCTCACAGAGACATTAGACAAGCTCGGACCACTCATGAGTACCAAAGTCGAGAAGACTGGAGCAGCTAAGAACAGAACTGTGCCATATCCACTTAACCAGAGACAACGTAATCGATATGCGATTACTTGGATCTTGGAAGGAGCAGAAAAGAAAAAGTCATCAGATTACTCGGTGAGATTGGCCGAAGAGATCCTCTCTGCATTCGAAGGCAAGTCCTCGGGTTACGATAGAAAGGCTCAAATGCATAAGACCGCTATGGCACAAAGAGCTTATATCAGGTTGTGAGTGCGATAATCTTGTAAATAGTGTTTGTGGCGTATATAAAATCACAAATAATTACCGGACCATTTATAATGCTGGACGCACTTAAAATGAAATACCATCAAGCTCGGTTTAATGTGCTTTTTGCTATTGCCGATTATAAGCAAAGGTACTACAGCAACTCGAAGAATGCACGGGTCATTCATACCAAGTTGCAAGACCAGACCTTAATTACGCTTCGGACAGAGCCCCGGGACAAGTATTTGCATTTACCGGGAGAGTTCTTGAAGACAGGCAAGGAAGATCATATTGATCCTTTAGACTTGGCAGACAAGGATGAGGAAGTGAAAGAAGACGAATGTCACCAAGAGCCAAATATTCTTACAAATAAAATCAACGAAAACAAGTGGAAGATTAGCTCAATGCTAATCAAATTTGCGGCTCTTATTCCAGTGACAACGAAAGACAACATAGAACAGGATAGACCTAAGGATGTTGGCAACAGTGCTGAAACTAACACTTCTGAAGAGCATATTCAGAAATTCACTATGATCAAGCCCGAAATCAACGAGACATCTCTTTCTGCTGCCAAAGTTTCAGTTTCCAGGGATGTACCACCACTGAGATGTTCGTGCAATGCTGCGGCTCAGAATAAGGTTGCAGTTTGCACCCAAAATAAAATGGAACGAAATGAAACCAGAACAGCATCCGTCAAAGGTCCAGATACAGGGGATACCGTTGCATCGCAAAGAAGTGCCATCGAAGCAATTCTCTCTCTTTACGACAAATAATGGTGTTCAGTGTGAACATGAAGACATGAATGTCTCAGTACTTTTCCCTTACGGGCACACATTAAATGATGAATAGCCAATGGAAGACAATCACCAAGACTGTATATACACCAATTCTACCATATTCTTTAACCTTTCCTTCATCCACAATCTACACCAAGCCTATACACGATTCGGGCCGTATGCAGTCCATATAAGGAAATGTATAGAATGGTCATTGCTGCCTTTGAAGCTAAATTGGAGCCATATTAGCCCTGCTTACCTACTCTCGATGGTCCTACACCCACTTTTCCGTGGTATTTTTTCCCACACCCATTAACCGCTCTCTGATTGGTCAAGCGCAAAATCGCACAGTTCTCAAATTTTCAACTCTCCAACCATACACAGACGTTTAAATATGATTCGTGGATCAGGTGTTCGTAATGCTGTCAAAACCTTGGCAGCTCGCCGCTTCGTGTCGACCGCAAATGGCCAAACTAAGTATGCAACTTTAGCCAATGGAGTTACCGTTGCTACTGAGTCCAACCCAAATGCCGAGAGCGCTACCATTGGTTTATGGTACTCTGCTGGTTCTAGATCTGAGCACCCTTACAGCAATGGTGTTTCTGCGTTGACCACCAACTTGTTGGCCTCCCAATCGGCCAATGGTATTCTTTTGAGTTCTCAAAATGGTAGAGAATCCAATGGTGTTCTTGCTCAAACCACCAACAACAACGTCAAGGAAGCCGCCAAGTTGATTGGTGAGATTGCTTCTTCTGCCTCCAGCGTGGTTGGAAAGGCTGATGTTGCTGCTACCAAGGCTGCTTTGATTGCCCAAGCTGCTAAGCTTGAAGCTACTCCATCCAAGATGGTATTGGAGCACTTGAATGCGACCGCTTTCCAAGGCTACTCTTTGGGATTGCCCACCTTGGGTACCTCCGAGTCCATCTCCGGCTTGGAAATACAAGACTCCGAACGTTTCTTGGAAAAGCACATTGTCGGCTCTAACGTCGTCATTGCTGCTGCCGGTAACATCAACCACGACGAATTGGTCGAGGTGCTTGACTCCGCCCTCACCATCAAGCAAGGATTGAAACCTCAAGTCAAACCTGCTTCGTTCTTGGGTTCTGAGGTCAAGATGAGAGACGACACTTTGCCCAAGGCTTACGTTTCTCTTGCTGCTCAAGGTGAAGCTGTCAACTCTCCAGCTTACTACGTGGCTAAGGTTGCTGCTGCCATTTTCGGTGACTTCGATCAACACTCGCCAACCGCTGCTTTCACCTCGCCAAAGTTGGCATCTAGAGTGCAAGAGTACCACATTGTAGACAAGTACACCCACTTTTCTACTTCCTATTCGGACACCGGTTTGTGGGGTTTCAACGCCGAGATCTCCAACGTCGGATCCATTGATGAGTTTGTTCACTTCACCTTGAAGGAGTGGAACAGATTGTCCACCTCGATTTCCGATGCTGAGGTTGCTCGTGGTAAGGCTGCTGTCAAGACTGCTTTGTTGAGTGAATTGAACTCCAGTAAGGCCATTGCTTCCGACATCGCTTCCAAGGTGTTGTTGGCTGGTTACAGATCCTCTGTTGCCGAGGCTTTGGAAAAGATCGATGCAATTGAGACCAAGCACGTCAAGTCTTGGGCTCAAGCTACCTTGTGGGACAAGGACATCGTCATCTCCGGTACTGGACAGATCGAGGGATTGATGGACTACAACAGGTGGAGAAACGGAATGGCCATGATGAGATGGTAAGCTTTCTCATTGCATCATTAGACATAAATAGTCAGAAAATAATATATTGTCTACGAGTACTATAGCATCCCACTCTTTTTAAGGTTTTGCTGGACAATCATGTCCGTCACTGCTGACAACACAAACTTCATCGATTTGGTATCGGTGGCACATGTTCTGTGTAAATAAATTGGCCGCTTCGAGCGGTTCAAGCTGAGAAATATTCGTTCAAAATACTTAAGTCCGTCTTCGTAGCTATCCGGAGGACCATTGTAATCTGGGAAATATCGTTTGATGGGTGATTTGGTGATTTTCGTTTTGAAAATGTCAATCTTATTCATGAAGAAGATGAATGGGGTATTTGCAAACCATTGTGAATTGCAAAGGGTATCATAAAGCACAATTGCTTCCCGCATACGATTGACTCGCTCGTCCTCAAAAAGTACTTGGTCATACTCAGAAACAGCCACCACGAATAGGATCGCAGTAACGTTTTCAAAACAATTGATCCACTTTTTCCGTTCCAGTCTTTGACCACCTGCATCAAGTACTTGAAACTTAAAGGAATTAATCACAAATTCAGTTTCAGTTATCCCAGTGGTTTTCACTCTTCCATTGAGAATATCGGTATCATTGCAGTGGTACTGGGGATCAGCAAAATTGTCGATATTGTTAAAGTAATAGACCACACTTGTCTCCAATTGAAACTCATTCGATCTATCAAAGCAACGTCTGATTCCTCGATCTTCTTCCCATAACCGCTTTATAGCGTCAGCGATCTCTCGTCGACTATACTGCTGGTCACCACCAAGAAGTGGAACATTGACGTCATCAAGAACCTCGTCTTGGTGATCCTCCAATGAGTTGATGCCCACTCCCACCATACCCAAAGCCAAACCGGTACTTCGGATCTTTCGTTTGTAGTAGTGTCTTTCACCGTATTTGAGCACATAGTCACTCAAAAAGTTTACACCACCTGCAACTCCTGTATCAATTTGACCCAAAGCATTAGCCTGCAAGACAATGTGTTTACAATTCATCAACGGACTTCCATCTTTGTCATAGTCAAGAGAAATCTTGAGCTTCCGTGCTTGCACTATCAATATTTTCATCGACTGAATAACGTCGGCCCAAATAATCTGCGAATACTGAAGCCTCTCTTGCTGAGTGAAGCCACCCTTATGAAAAAGCTTGAGCTGCTTAAGCACAGTTGACTTTCCACTTTCTCCGGCTCCTAAAAGCAACAACTTTATCTTGTCTTTTTCGTTCGCTCGACGCAAATTGAGACCATGCTCAATAGCATCATTGATGCGCTTATCGTGATAATGTACATCATTCTCGTCTACAGGCGAGCTATAGGTACATCCCATGGCGATAACGACAATTTTTGTTCTTATGTGGACATTCGGTATAATTTGCAGCCGCAGAGTTATCTCCACATCTATTTTGCATTACCTGCAGGACAATCATACCGATATCACGAACAAGGTGTACATCAGTACAACAAGTGCACCTGTAATCAAGCTGTGTTTGAGGAATTGCACCAACCCAGTTTTTATAACGGCTGATATCCAGGCACTGGAATTTTCATTTTTCCCCTTTTGTGCATTTGTATTAGTGTAGATTGGAATCGAGCTTGCAAACGGTTCTTTTGATTCTTCCTGATCGCGTAAGAAGTCCGAGATTCTTCTGGTTCTCGATGTGGCAGAAGGCTCGCCCACTAAAGGGAGAGGCGTATAGCTTCCGCGGGTGGGTTTCCTAATAAAATCATACCAAAGAATGACGAGTCCCGAAACAACGGCTGCAACAACGTAACAAGCAATATTCACGTATGGCACAGGCAAGTAGCACATTTCTGTGTGGTACTTGAACGGATTACGGATGTTATAGTCGTTGTCATTACCAGTGTTGACAAAAGAGAGTACTTGTACTGCTGGGTACCTGATTCCCATGGCCATGCTGATGGATTTGACTGTGATTTCACGATGGCTGCCAACGCTTGAGGGCGAAGAATGTAGGACGTCACAGTAGTCATGGTCGTCTCCCGAGAAAATCAAGTCGGGCTTGATTTTGTCCAAGAGTTCCTTTGAAATTTCTGGCGGGAGGACCAGCAGGTATTGGTAGCCTTTGGAAGTGTGGAACACCGAGCTTTCACGAAGAGGGCCGCAAGTCAATTTGTCGACGTCTCGATACAATGGAACGTGCGTGAGTAAAACTCGAGGTTTGGTCTTAACGATAGACGGCCCAAAGTTTACATCGAGAAACTCGCGGGCCAGACCATATATGGCCTCGTCCATAGCCGAGAGCGAGATGGTATCAAGCGATATGAATTCGACATTGTTAATGACCTTGATGCTATTCGGGGCCCCGAAGTGTTTTGCAAACCGCTCTCTCGAAGGCAACTTAACCCCATCGGCCCAGCCGATGTCGTGGTTGCCCGGCAAATTGATCATCCAATTGTCGCCTTTAGTGTATTTCTTCCGATGGAAGATGGAGCCAAATCGGCGGAGTTCTTTTTCGAAATATTGATCAGACGACAGCCGTCCATTATCTAGGTAGTCACCCAAGAAGAACACATACTTGGGATCCAAGTGCTTCATCATGGCCTTGTAGTTTTTCTTCAAATAGACATCCACGGTGTGTTTCGAGAGCAGAAGCAAAGCTTCGTTCCGCCCAGGATAAGTGTGGTTATCGATGAGCTGCGGATCAGCAACCAATAAGACGTTGGTTATCTCGTTACTGGCCACCGAATCAGGGTTCTGATCATCCACAACCATTTCCTGTTGCAGATTAGGCGGCTCAAAGTCAGGAATTTGCGGCCAGTGACATCGTTCTGCGGTCCTATATGGAACTATACGTTCGTGATATGCAAAGAGAGCAGCCCATGCTGCAAGGATCAACACTACAAGATGGTAAATGCTGCGAAGCTTGAGTATGACTCGAGCTCTCATTCTGGATATGCCGTGGACCAGAAACTCGATTGCGACACTGGATTTGGCACGTGCGGCTCCATCGCAAATCACTACCTACTAACCAAGCGAATGCCATCGAATGAAGAGGTGATCTACAGTTTATTGACTGTCCTAGTGATCCACCATTTGTGGAACAAAGTACTCAGTGCTTTCAGAGATGCTAGTGAATTGTACTTGAACCAGCAGCTGGTGGTGGATACAGTCAGAAATGATGGAGAGTCGCCGATATACAAATCGAACAAGTTGGATTATCTAAATGGGTTGCGGCTTGGACTCAATGTGCGCTACGAACATTACAAAATACGGAATGGAAACTTAAACGATGTCTGGGAACTTGCAATGTTATCTCCATCGTCGACTATTCAGATCGATGGTATTGAGGTTTCACGAGGACAAGTGAATGCTTTCATTCAAGCATTAAGACCGTTTTTTCACGAGAAGAAGATAGACGAGATCCATGTTACGCATACTGAATTATCCAGGCCAGTGGTGCTCTTGACAATTTTGGCATGCCTAGTAGCCCAAGTACCAGTCAATGTTTACGTTACTACAGCCAAGTTACCTGGATGGCACCTTGATGGCCAATACTTATCCAATGGCGATTTTACCTGTGAAATTCCCTTTAATCCACAGGTATTGGCTTCAATTGATCACTTTGATAATCCATATGAACCTGCAAAAGACAAAGGCACAAGTATCAAGCTTCACTACAAAGCGAATCCCCATGTCGCAGCAGTGACTGAATTCACCCAGTCTAACATTATCAGCGCAATTGCCTCAACAGCTAAGCATTTACCAATGGACTACACTATTGATGCCAATGATCGTTTATTGGTGGTGGAAGATTGGTCCACGGATACTATGCCTACGTTGATCAAGGTTCTTTCGCTGCTCATGTCTCCAGTTGATATCATGCTTGCAAGACCCAATTCTTGGAAGCAGTTGATGGAATTCCGGCCCACGATCTTGTTCATTACCTTGCAAGACTGGAAATCACTTTGGGTGCAACCGTCCATCTTCAAAAGCCCTTTTGCAAGAATAGGCTCTTACTTTCTCGCCAAAGGAGTATACTTGTCGTCTTCATCCCTAAAACTAACATACATTCACACGTCTATTAACAATAAGCAACCCATTCAATCAAGGAAACTCAACCAATTTAGAGCTCTCCTGTCCAGGTGTATTCTTGAATTCAGCTACCACAATGTAGCCGGACCAGTCTTAATGACCGACCTATACGATTACCGTGATATCCCCTTCAAACTCAAGGCATACGGCTGCTTATCGCAATCACTCGAATATAAGCTAACTGACATGGATAGCACCAAGACAGGCATTATAAACATTAGAGGCTTCATTATAGGAAGAACCAACTACAGCCCAGCAACCCAGGACGCCTCTCAGAAACAAGATGGGTTTATGCCCCTAAATGTAAAAGGTAAGTGGGGAAGTGATGGCTGCTTGTACATAGTATAATTGGAAATGCATTAGCTATACCTGATGACTAACTTTATATCTTTTCGATGAAACCTCGACTGCATCACCACATTGTCTTTTAGATCCGGTCTGTAGGAACAATGTGGGTACCTTTTCATTAGCAAGTAAGACTTTCTTTCCAATTTGATTGAGATAGTAGTCGTTAAAATGAACTTCTGCTGCGAACAATGCATCGACATTCAACTTCGAGAGAAATGACTTCCATTTTTGTGTTCTAGCTTCAACTATCTCCGGTTGGGCTTCCCAAATCAATTCTTGTGAAAAGCATTTGTGGTACTTGACAAAATCGTAGCCAAATATGGCCAAAATGTTGCACCAATTTTCGTACTGTAAGCCATTGATGTAACATTTGTAGTCAAGAAGTTGTAGGCATTGTACTTCAACTTTTTTAAGCACCTGCAAATTCAAGTCGGAAGATTGTCCATTACAACCACAAATTTTAAGCCAAGTCTTGAACAGATAGTTTAAGTCTTGATTAAATTTAGAGGCAATTATGAGTAACCCTAAGAAAAGCTTCTTAGGACATTGTGGAAGCACCTTTTCGCTCTTTTTAAGTATTTTCAGTAAGTAAAAGCAAGTCAACTGCAAGCTTTGTACTGATGTTTTGGATCTTCTGAGGATTTCGACAACGAAGAATCTCAACTTGATCTTTTTGAAGTCCAGAGTTGGATATAACATACGAAGCAAATTGATGGAGCAATTCACTAGAAGATCGTTAAACTGGGGTTTCGTGAGATAATCATTGTAGTACTTCACGTTGATTGGGGAAAGTGAAGGTGTCTGTCTATGAGAAACCTCAGACGACGGTGGGGTGGGAACAGGTTCGAAAATATCAGACACTGGGGTCTTTGGAGAGACCGACATCTTGATAACTAAATGAACCGATGATATAATAGACTTTCTAGCCTATTCCAGAAAAAAATGCACTTGTATAACTTTTTAAGCACAAACAAACAACGCCCCTGACAAGTCAAAGGCATTAGAACATCTTGCTGCTATTTAATCAAAAACGCAGGATATTAAAATGACAAAAATAAAGCAAATGGAACTCCTAGACACTTGTAGTAGTGTACCACCTTATAATAATAAATGACCGCAAATGAGTCAGCCAAGAACTGGTATAGTATTGCAACCAGGAACTGTTAATCAAAGAAAAACAGTGGGAAATAAAAACTGAAAATGACACCTAATATACCAATAACTTAAAAAAAACGACTTATACGTATACAACTGCCACAATCAAGGCTGATAACAGTCGCAAACTAGATAACTGTGGAGGCGCGCCAACTCTTTATAAACCGGAGATTACTCATGAGGTATGACTGATAAGCCTGTATACAGACAATGAGCCCGGGGCCGAAGGTCATGTGCTGATGACTCAAGACGATGATACAGAATTGGTGAGAAGGCGTGATTTTCTCTCATCGATGAGTTCATTGACTCATTTAATAACTACGTACATTGTTCGCTTGCATTTATTCCCATTCATCATCTGACTCTTGTTTATGAGTTTCATTCTTAGGAGCTTCCACAATAAGTGGCTCCTCCTTTTTTGCTTCTTCTTCCTCGTCATCATCCCAGGTGAAGTCATCGTCTTCTTCCTCATCACCTTTGTCCTTCTGTAACTCTTGGCGCCTTTTTTCGGCCTGTTTCAAATCGGACTCATGCTCGAAATAACGGTACCAAAACAAGTTGTAGGAAATCTTCACTGGTACGAGATCATTCATGAGTTTGGTTAATGTGTTGGGGTACTTCTCGAGTAGTTTGGAAATTTCTTCGGTCTTGGAGTCAGCATTGAAACCGGCTTCTTTTTCATCGCCAACTGGGTCGGTATAGAATTCAGTAGTGGTGTGCAATTTGAACAATTCGTTATCGAATCTTGATGCTCCGTATTCGGATGTTGGATGGGATGGAGCCACGAATATAGTACTGGTTTCATCAATATTCTTGGAGTCTGAAGTTGGACCAGAGACACTCACGAAGTTGGAGAAAAAGGAGGACATTTGGGATACATACTTGCCAGCCTGTTGTTCCACCAACTCGAGCTTTGAGTCAAGTACGTCAAGAGCATCATTTGCTTGCAGTTGGAGCTTCTTGAAATCCACTTCCGGTACTGGCACTTTCTTGAACTGTTCTTCAAACTGAGCCAATGTTTCAGTAACCTTAGCACGGTTATTGATATTGTCTTTTGCAACCTTGAGCTGCTCGAGCAACTGTTTCCTGTGTTCTTCCACTTTGTACTTCTCTTGTAATTCTTGGGCATTGCCAGCAGCGTTGGTCCACAAGGTTCCAAATCGAGCCTCAACCGCCTCGTAAGCTTTCTCGATTTCAGACTCTAGTTTTTGAACTGCATTGTCTGTCTTTGTATCATTCTCTTTCTTTTCAGACTCAGCTTCCAGTGTGACAATTGGGTCATAGAATTCCATTGTGGGGATAAGAGAAGAAGAGCGTTTCAGCAGACGTGCAGGAAGAAGTAGCAAGGCTGCAAAATATCATCGGCGAAGAAATATGAGGACTCAGATCCAGGGGATGTACATGGCTCATTTAATGTACTGAGTGCGTTAATTCTTAATAGTTGGAAGTCGGTTATAGTTGTGGTTCTTTCCTGTATCTTTTCATGTATTACTTGTCAAAGTGACATTGACACTACATATATGTCGGAAAGAATAATGCCAGTGTTTCGGATAGCTATAGCCTTTACTAAGTTTCAGCCCTTCCCCTACAATTTCATCGGTTTACACCCTAAGCTTCTACTTTCAAACTCCGGTAGTCCGTATGGCCGCGAACTGGAATATTCATCATGCACATTTCCCAGCGGCTTGGGACAGCTGCCAAAGCTTTGGTTAAACTAGAGAATGCTCTATTTGAGAAACGTACAGTATACGAAGCAGGTGTAAGACGGAAAGAATATGCTTTTCCAAATCGAATTCCGCAATTCGAATCATACAAACCAGATGGATCTCACCTGGCTAATCCTCATTTCTGGGCAGTCACAGGTCCTCAAAAAACCGAATTTTTAAGCATCATAGCCGGTAAATATGTATGTGAGCCACCGACCAGTCGGAGGTACTCCATCATTGCTCACGAACAAGTGCAATTCTTGAACTTCCGCGAAGCAACTGGATTAGACAAAGTGCATTTGTCCGCAAGATATGAGTCTTTTAGCAGTAAGGCAGATCTCGACATGACCGATGATGTCAATTGTGTGCGTAACTACATTACTGGAGCGAACAACTACAACAGCAAGACGTCCGGCTTGGTTTCGGAGAAGTACACTGACAAGCTTCTCGAGATGTTCAACTTGACCCATTTGTCTCAAAAATGGATCAATTCTCTCAGCAATGGACAAATGAGGAGGGCCAGAATTGCCAGGTCGCTCATTAACAAACCAGAATTACTTGTCATCGACGACCCGTTCTTAGGACTTGATCCCGAAGCTACAGACCTTGTATGTGACTCGCTTGCCAAAGTCGCTAACGATCTCCATACTAGTGTTGTGCTCGGCTTGCGGGTTCAAGATGATGTTCCTGAATGGATCGGTCACTTAGCCTACGTGAATAGTGATGGGATGAAACTCGTCGGACCAAGAGGTGAGGTGGAAGAAGCCATTGGAAACTATCTTGGGTCCCAGACGGCCATCCATGAGATAAATGAGAGAAATCATAAAAGTGATTGGCAGGAATTATCACCTGGAGAGTTTAGTAACCAGGATGCTCATATTTCTTTCCAAAATGCCTCTGTGGTGTACAAGGGATTGCCTGTGCTTCAGCACTTCAATTGGAGCATTCCTCGTGGTTCTCGCTGGCGTATTTTGGGAAACAATGGCACAGGTAAAACTACGATTCTCTCTTTGATTACTGCTGATCACCCACAGCTGTGGAAATCAGTACTCTCTATCAATGGAGTAGTCAGAAAAAGCGGGAGTGGCGCTAATTTCTTTGATGTCAACAATACCATCGGGATAACCTCTCCAGAATTACATGCGCTAGTTCCGGGCTCGAAGACCATGATGGAGATCATTCTAAACGGCTTAGTACGTGACGTGGGCAATTCAAACTTCATGTACAGACCACGGGGAGAGATCGAGATCCCAGCCAATTTCAAGCGGTTTGAAAGCCGTCTCATGACGTATGGTAATGTCCCATTTGCCGAGCTTTCTATAACCGATCAAAAATTGGCATTATTTTTACGGGCAATCATCAAAAAGCCCTCAATATTGATACTTGATGAAGCATTTTCTTGCATGGATGATGAAAATGTCATGATTGAATGCCATCAGTTCATCGAAGAAGAGCTACAAGATTGTACCGTGTTGACTATTGGACATATTGATTGGGAAGTTGCTCCTCATGATTTTGTTTTACAATTGACCGGCGATGAAAACCGCAGCTACAAAATGTGGGCGAAGCAACCCAGTTCGAAGAAGTAAGCTACTGCAAGCCCTGGTGGCTTTATGTAACTAAGTCCGGCATACGGCAGGTCAAACTCCTATTTCCGTGCACCGCGGCTTTGTGTAACATTTTCGTAGACGTGCCATTACTGTTCATAGACAACAATTAGCCACAACAGTATTCCCTGTCAGCATCCTTACTCATAGACTAATAATTCAGACACATCTATTAATCACCTAATAACCGACAACCTGCTGTTTGGACATAGAGATTTTGCTTTCATTACTGGTTGGCGTTCGACAAAAGACAAGCCAAGAAAAATACATCAAGACGTCGTTGTGAGCATTTTTTTATCATATTCCACCCTTCATGTCAACTACGATTCCAAATGCACCTCCTGATACTAGTTCAGATGAGGCATTGGCCGAAATGGAATTTGGTAAATTAACGTCGAAGGACTACCTTTATGTATCCAAACATCCAGTCGGCGAACAGTTACCTATTCCTATTGAGGACGAACCACCGTACATTATCTACATTGCCACATACATCAGTTATCTTATATTAATCATTATTGGACATGTCCGTGATTTCTTTGGCAAAATATTCAAGCCTGAAGATTATGAGGATTTGATGGAGCACGATGGCTATGCTCCATGGTACGATGGGTTTGAAAACTTTTACGTGCGTCGTTTGAAAACGAGAATCGATGATTGTTTTGCCAGACCAATTCATGGAGCTCCTGGTCGCCATGTTAAATGTTTTGAAAGAACTCGTTTTGGCAGAACCGGGTACAAGTATTCTGGGGACATGAAAAACTGTCTCAATTTACTGTCGTACAACTACTTGGGATTCGGACAATCCCACGGTGTGTGTACCGATTTCTCCAAGAAGACAGTGGACGACTATGGTACTTCATCTTGCTCGGCAAGATCTATTTCTGGTACTACCGATTTGCATGTGGAATGTGAGAAGATTGTTGCTGATTTTGTTGGCAAGGAAGATGCTATCATTGTTAGTCAGGGATATGGAACCAACGCTAATTTCTTTGCATCCTTGGTTGATTCCAAGTGTTTGGTCATTAGTGACGAATTGAACCATGCTTCGATTAGATTCGGTATAAGAATTTCCGGAGCCTCTGTCAAGGTATTCAAACATAACAACATGGCCAACTTGGAAAAATTGTTGCGTGAGCAAATCGCTCAGGGACAACCAAAGACTCATCGTCCATGGAAAAAGATTGTCATTGCCGTGGAAGGTTTATATTCCATGGAGGGTAATATGTGCAACCTTCCTGAAATCGTTGCTCTCAAGAAGAAGTATAAGGTATATTTATTCGTGGATGAAGCTCACTCCATCGGTGCGCTTGGACCAAGTGGTAAGGGTATCTGCGATTATTTCTCGATTCCTCCTGCTGACATCGATGTGTTAATGGGTACATTCACTAAATCGTTTGGTGCAACTGGTGGTTACATTGCCGGTGACAAGCTGTTCATTGACAGATTGAGATTGGACTATATTACCAATGCTTACTCTGAATCAGTTCCACCTCCAGTCTTGGGTCAAATCATCTCATCATTGAACGTGATTAAGGGAACTTTGAATCCAGGAGAAGGTGCTGAGAGATTACAGAGAATTGCATTCAACTCAAGATACTTGCGTTTGGGGTTGAAGAAATTGGGGTTCATCGTTTATGGAGCTGACGATTCCCCAGTCATTCCATTGCTTTTGTTCTTACCAGCCAAGATGCCTGCGCTTTCGCGGGCCCTTTATGAAGCTGGAATTGCTGTGGTGATTGTGTCATATCCAGCCACTCCCTTAATCAGTGCAAGAGCCAGATTCTGTGTGAGTGCTGCATTAACAAAGGAAGATTTAGACTATATGTTGAGGAAAATCAGTGAGATTGGTGATTTGATCTACCTCAAGTTTTCGAGTGGAATAGCTGGTGGCTCACCTACCCCCGGTGTCCCTCCCAGAATGTCCATTGATGAGGTACTTGCCACCAACGTGGAGGACTGCAAAAAACCTAAATTAATGTAATTTCCACAGTAAATATTAATACAGGCCCCCCAATGCTATGTACAGTACCAATATCATTAATTTCCAATTTGAATTCCACGGCAGGCATGACTTACAACCTTCCTCCGCCAATAGTACCACCTATAAAGTTCAATTCTGTACAACCACATATATATCGTGGGGCGTATCCTCGAGAAGTCAATTTTGAGTTTTTGGAAACGCTACAATTGAAGACAATTATTTCATTAACACCTGAGCCAATCACCCAAGAATCTGATTTAAAGCTTTATGAATTTGCAACGAAGAATGACATCAACCTAGTCCACCTTAAATGTGATAAGCTGGGAAAGGGTAAGAAGAGGGGTGTACCGGTAGGATACTCCATAGTGTTAGAAGCACTTCATTACATGATCCACAATAATTACGGACCGGTCTACGTTCATTGCTTAAACGGAAGCCAGACAACCAGTCTTGTGGTTGCATGTTTACGGAAGCTACAGTTTTGGTCTTCCATTGCTATTTTCAATGAATTCATAAACTTTGCATCTAATATAACTTTGAACGATCGCGCTTTCGTGGATGGGTTTGAAGGTAATATTGAAGTGAACAATCGAGATAAGGTTGACTGGCTATGGGCTGGAATGAGCAGAGGTATCATTGGCAATCATCCAAGTATTCATGTCACTCAGTTCGATTCTTCATTTTCTGCATAAATGCAACATTATATCCGTTGATAAAATAGACAGTACGCATTTTTGTTCAAAACTTGAGATTCTTTGCAGTCGTATGTGACTTTAGCATCATCGAAGTAACACCAATCTCTCTTCTTCTTGTGATCACTTAATTTTCTCACGTACGATGTATAGTGACCGGTGGTTAGGTTTCCGTAGTGATTTGCAACAGCATACAATTTGTACCTAAATGGAGGAACTTGATTCCTCGTAGGAAGTGTGCTTAGAACTTGTTGTTCCCGATCAGCGGACATAATCGATGAGCTTGAAGTGGAGCCATCACTTGAAGTTCCCACTGGCGGCCAGTAAGAGGTCAAGTCGAGAACTCGGTTGACAGGATATTTAATGAAGGTGTCCAATTTGCTAAAATATCCTGTAGGTGATATTTTGAACCTCTTAAAGTGAATAATCAAAACTTGAGGCAATCTGGTGATTGTGATTTTTTTGGTCAGTTTTGTGTGTCTTTTGCACTTGGGGCAAAACCACTTATTATCGTCGTCCAAGAGTTCAGTGGTCACAAATGCCTTCAAGCAGTCATCCAACAGGAGTTCTGCTGGAGTGTTTCCTAAACGTGAAGGTATTGGCAATGAGAGAATCAGAAACGCGTTATAGGTAGTTGATGTGGTCTCACAAACAAGACAGCGCAATTGAGACGAATATTGGCCCTGAAAGTAGTCAACAATTATGGAGAAGTTGAGCTTCAAGTACCGTTCCCACTCAATAGTAGATGCTAACCGAACTGGTAACACTTCCCTTGTCTTTTCTTGTTCGGGGGTGAGCTCGCTGATGGAGCGCTTTTCCTCTAGATCTGAAACAATCATTTGGTTTAAGTCCTCGTGGAGTCTATCAAGTAGGAAGTCCAAAAATTCAATACAATCTTGCTGGTCACAGGTAGCAAACTGTTTCGATGGTGACAAAGAGCCCATCACCTTCTTGAATTCAACTGGTGAAAAATAAGATCCCGTATTGGAGAACATGTTTTTGAGTAATGTCACAAAGTTTGTAGTCAATATTCCCTTTGTGCCAAGCCTATTATTGACGTTGATATGTTGACGGTATGATTGTATGGCTGAATCTTCCGACCTGGAATTACTCATCAAGTTTGGGAAAAAGAAACCAGTGAGTTGCGGAGTAGCTCCAAGACATTGCAAGATACAATTCATGTAGCATGAATTTCCCAAATTAGTCAAACCAGTAACATACTGCTCCAAGAACTTAGTGGTAGATGCTGCTACGTCTTCCGTTGACGTCCGACGAGCCACTGGTTTAGAAACCAGTGATGACTCCATATTAGTATTGGTTGCTGGTAATTTATGGGAAGCGAATCCTTCGTTGCTTGTTCTTCTTGAAGTTGGAGGTAAAGCACGGCTCGGACTATATGTGTTTCTCCCTTGATCGGACGGGACTGTATGATACAGGGTGACCGAACTAGCTGTCACTCGTGGGCTTCCATTTTTGACCGTTGAGAGATAATCTCCAAAGTTTCGTAAATATGGAGATCCATTTTTGGGCTCATCTGCAGCATTTGGCACTGGTTTTTGGGGTACAGACAGCATGCTACTTTCTCTTGAAAGACTGGCTGGTGGTCGCTGAAGGATGTTTTCCGGATTTGTTCTAGTGATCGAATCTTTCCCGAAGATCTGGTACCAGTTACTAACACCTCCAACAAGAACACATGGGTATCGAGCTAATGATTGTCCTGGTAACTTGTTGCGAAACATCAAGAGGTCAATTAATGCATCAAATGGAGTAGTGGATATTTTGAACTCACGAGAAGTATTATTCAATCTGTCAAACAAAAATTCGAATCTGTCGGGATCTTTGCCATGTGGTCCGTGGTTGAAATTGTACAACACAATCAAATCATATGTAGCTCTATTTTTGAATCTCCTAAGATGCGCATCCGGAATTATTTGGGACAACTTTTGCTCGAGATCAATATCGGAACAATTCGGTATTTGAGAAAGCAAATTGGTCACTTGTGAAGGCTCAATGTTAACAATATTGGGAAAACTGATGTGGTTGTGGTTGAAATCCTTGGACGCACGAAAGTCCACTAAGAGTATCTTATACGTTTTCATTAACTCTTTCAATTCGACAGCCGAAACCTGACCCTTAAGTTTGACGTAGTCAACTAATGACAAACTCAGCTCACGCTTGGGCTCGACATGGTCTTTGGGTGGTGGAGCTCTCCCGTCAGAGAACTTCAAGTTTTGAAAACGTGCTAACAAGTCACTCTCTATATCTTCACTTGTGTCTTCAGCCTGTTGTGCTTCAATGACGTCAGAAATGTCATTGTACTCTTTCGCCTTCCGCTCATATGTTTCTCTCGTTCCTAACACTAATTCGTTCTTCTTGTCCTGTCTTTCACATTCATTGCATAGCGCTCCAATGATCTTGTAGCAAACGTATGCCATTTCGTAGTCACAGTAGCCGAGCTTCCGGTTTCTATTGGTTTCTTTGTTAAAGATCTCCAACAAACTGATCAGATAATTCAATAGTGAAGAAAGAACTTTGGTGCGACTCAAAAGTTTATGTGCTATGCTAGATGCTACATGTCGTAGTTCGTTCCCAGTACGAAGTCTACGGGGCTCTGATGTCATTTTTTTCGATAAGGTTAGAGTATTAGTTATAGTAATAAATGCGGAGGTGAGAAGTGATCGCATCCACACACCACGTTTAATGGCTGCAAATTCAACTTCACTAGAAGACATCGTATTGATCAATAAAATTATTTCCGCTTAAATTCGGCAATTCCTACATCATAGCCTTGTTCAAACTCCCACAAGTATTTCAGTGAGCCGAACTTTTTGACATGTTCTCGTAAGCGAGCCTTCTTCCAAGGATATACCCGACCAAGAGTAGAGCCATTGAACTTAGAAAAGCTCAAAGCGTCATTCCAAGCCATGTCAAAGCCTTGTTTGTAGCGGTCATGTTCGTACTTCTCATTCGGGTTCTGTTTATTCCAATAGTCGCGATGAGAACTGAACACCTGCTCGAACCGCTGTTTCTTAGTTTGCTCATTGGGGACATCGTCTTTAAAGGCGAATGGTCTGATGGCCTTCTTGTTCAACATGGTCTTGAAGTCCCACTCACCACCGTTTCCGGATTGAAACTTATAGGTCCAGAAATATGTACCACACGAAGCTCTTTGACTGGCAACTTTCGATTGTGCTTGGCCATAATCAACAACAAACTCGTCTCTTTTCTGTATGGAATTGTCGATCTTCCAAGACTTCTCATCAAGAACGCAAGAGTATTCTCCAATCATGAAGTCGACTCCCTGGCCATTGTCGGTGAGATTTGTTAGCAAATCGTTGTTCAAGTCGTCGATTATTCTTCGTGGGGCTTTCTTTTTGTCGTCAGCAGAAAAGCATCGGTAACAATGATGATCGACTACGATTCCAAGAGACTTATCTTTCTGGTTCTTTTGCACCCACTTGACCCATTGGTCTGGCCACCAACCATCAGAAATGATCACAGGAACATCTTTGTCCTGTTCACGAATCAGATTTATAGCAGCTGCGTAGTAGCGTTCCTGGTGTTTCGCATCGTTGGCAAATACCGACTCATTGACCACCTGGATACCAGCAATATTCTCGTACTTCTTTAAGTCCTTTGCAATGAATCCGAGCATGTCACACATAAGCAACTGCATATCTTCGCTAGACCAAAATCCAGCTTTCCCGTTGCCGTTTTCACCGCCATGTAGTTCTCCATTGGCTCCATTGGGGAGACCATGGATATCAACAACCACAGCAATATCATGGCGACCAGCAGCTTCAACGAACTTCAGCTTGAATATTTTCCATGCGTTCTGATATACATCTTTCACTGCACTAAATTGGGTACCCTTGGTGAACTTGCCGCCATCAACATCCCAGTATCCCAATGGAACACGAACTGCCGTCACTCTATGGTCCTTGAGCCATTTCCAATCTTCGTCGTTCATAAAACCACTCCAATAATCTTCGAATGTCTGCCTAGCACCGTCCTTACCTTTGTCCTTGAGTAGTTTCGTTGCTACGTCCAATTCTGATTCTGCACCTTTAGGGAACAATTTGTGGTAAATCCATTTTTCAAGCACAAAACAAGCACCAATGTTCACTCCGAAGTTCCGTCTGGATTGGTAAATCTGTTTCTTAGTGGGAGCAGTGCCTGGTTGAGCCACAGGATTTGCGGGCTCAATTGATCCACTCTTTGACTTTACTTTTAGCTTGTCGAACATTGATAAAACGTGTGGGGTCAGGGATCGATTTTATCTTGGCAGTATTTTTTGAATCACTTCCCTGTAAAAGCAGCAATCAATCTACTTTGGGATGTGTCGCACTCATTGTCGCAGAAGCGCGACGATAGTATATGATAGCCGTAACCGATGGATGAGAATGAAATCAAGGATCTACCAGAAAAGTTCCAAAGGATAATCCGTATCTTCAAGGTACTCAGTACACACTTGACCTTTCTAGCGTCGCATTCAAGAACCACCATACCAACATTTGATACCATCAAGAAGTTCATTCCTGACATCGCGGAGATCGATCTAGCAGTAATTGCCAAAGTGCTTCCCAAAAATGATGTGTCTTTCCAGTACGTGGATGAGAATCAGGTAATGCTTTCCTTTGCAGAAAAGGTTGAGTATAATTGGACTCATGGCTACAAACTGACAAAAGTGAGCGAACGCACCTACGAACCGGAAGGTGTTTCTAAACAGCTTCTAATCTTCGATTTCCAAGATACAAAGCTACATGGAATAGGCTCGAAGATTAAGGGCGCACGGACCAAGCGTCAAAAAGTCGAAAAGGAAAAGCCAGAAACGACCTTTTTCTTGTCTACCGCTAACTTGTCGCTCCAGAATCTACCAAGCGACCAGTTGCGTAGCATGATAACTGCTCGAAATGAGAAGTTCATCAGATATCTTGAACCTCATTTTGTGCATGATTATGATTTGCTAGAACACGACAGTGAATCACTACTTCCTGTACCTCCACAGCTTGATGACCCAATAGAGGAGCTTGAACTGAAAATATGGGCCACTAGCAGCGGCGACTCTCGTCCCCTGATTCCACAAATGGTATCAGCATTGAAGCTGGCTGACTTTTACAAGCTGCAAATTGAAGCCGTGGAGACTTTGAATCCGTCTCGGGATGCTGTTACTATCCCTTTGGATCAAGACATTGTTCTACACCCGGAGCTTGTGTTTGCACTCAAGACAGTCAAAAATATAGATGTTGAGTCTGGATTGTATAGCCATCAATCTGAGGCTCTCAAGGCAATATTGGTTGACAAAAATCATACAATAGTGAGCACATCGACAAGTTCAGGAAAATCGTTGATTTATCAGATGCCTATTGTAAATGAAATCTTGTGGAACTTGGAAGATAATGGTTTCCAAAACAAAAGAAACAGCACCGCATTCTTCATTTTTCCAACCAAGGCACTCGCCCAAGATCAGATGCGCCATCTCCAGAATATTTTAAATGCTTTGCCGAGTAACAGCAAGCGTCGGATAATCACCGATACCTATGACGGAGATACTCCACAAGAAGCTCGTTCTCGAATACGAAGGTTTGCTGATATAATTTTCACAAACCCTGATACAATTCATGCATCGATACTTCCAAATCACTCAGGATTGTCATATCTGGACCTGTCCGACGGTTGGAAAGACTTTTTGTCCAAGCTAGCATATGTTGTGGTTGATGAACTTCATGTCTACAAGGGGACCTTTGGCGTGAATATTAGGTATGTCATGAGTCGTCTACAACGTATACACTCAAAGCTCACTGATGGAGATATGATGAGATTCATATCTTGTTCTGCAACCATTCAAAATCCGCCCTCTCACTTCAGGACTGTCTGTGGTATTCCATCAGAGCAACAGGTATCCCATGTTTATGAAGATGGTAGCCCATGTGCTGAGAAAAAACTTGTTGTTTGGAACCCACCACCGTTAATGAACAAGAGAGGACAAACTCAATCACAGCTCCAATCTTCAAGTTCAGTTTCCATAGCTGCACCATTCATTCCGCGAGTGTCCTCAATCGAAGAACTGGCTCGAGTTTTAGTACATTTATTATCAACTCTACCCAATGTTAAGGTGATCCTATTTTGTCCTATAAGAGCCGTTTGTGAACTTATGATGAAAGAAGTGAGGTTTTTGTTGATGAAGTATAAATGGCACAATGTTCAAAACTCAGATATCATGTCTTACCGTGGTGGGTATTCGAAATCAGATAGACGTCTGATTGAACAGAGAATGTTTTCGGGTCAACTTCGTGCAATTGTTGCCACGAATGCCTTGGAGCTCGGTATAGATCTCGCGGACTTAGATGTCGTGATCACTTGTGGTTTCAGTGGCTCTAAGCTGAACTTACATCAACAATTTGGTCGTGCTGGTAGAGGAAATGATTCAAAGGGCAGTTTGGCAATTTACATTGCTGGACGTAGTCCAATAGATCAATACTACCTCACGAACTACATGGAACTTTGTGACAAGTCGGATTACGAAGACTTATGTGTCGAGGGTTTGATTGAGATAGGTCAAGCGAAATTCATTATGGAGCAACAGTTACAATGTGCAGCTTTTGAGTGGCCCATCAATCTTGAAGGCGACATGAAGTGGTTCATTTTTGGTAACTCAACGAAGCAACAAAATCAATACGTTGAACTATGTCGTACCAAGTTGATAACAGACGAACTTGGGCGGTACAGGACAAATCCACAATATTTGCCCTGGCCCGTAGACTCATTCTCGATTCGGCATATCGAGGATAACGCATTTGCAGTGGTCGACACGACGAATGGAAGAAACATAGTTATAGAAGAGGTTGAGGAACTGCGGACGAGCTTCACCTTGTACGAAGGAGGAATTTTCTTACATCAAGGCTTGCCCTATCTTGTCAAAGAGTTCAACCCCGAAGAACGCTATGCAAAAGTTCAACGCGTTCAAGTTGACTGGACAACTTCCCAGCGTGACTTTTCTGATGTCGATCCTGTTGAGATTGAGCTTGTGAAGTGTCTTCGCTCGCCACTCAGTACCAAAAGTGATATTCCTGTGTTCTATGGAAAGATCGAAACGACTATAACTGTGTTTGGCTTTTTCAAGTTGAGCAGAAAGTCAGAGATTTTAGAAGCAGTTGATGTCGACAACCCTCAGGTGGTTTTAAAGTCGAAAGGCTTTTGGATTGATATCTCAGAACGGGCATTGTTGCTTATTCAGTCCATGGACCTCTCACCGTCAGGCGGAGTACATGCGGCGCAACATGCCATAATGAACATTTTACCATTATTTATCTCTGGTGGTGCAACGACAAACCCAAATGCCAAGTTCTTTTCTAACCTTGGAGAGGCCGAACTTCAGACCGAGTGCAAAGCTCCAGAAAAAGAGTTTGCAAGAAGAGAAACCTCCAGAAAACGACCGGCACGTTTGGTATTTCACGATTCGAGAGGAGGAGCAAGAGGTTCCGGGGTATCTGCCAAGACGTTCGAGCATATTGACGACATAATTCATACAACCTACAGGAGAGTAAAAGATTGTGATTGTGAATGGGGCTGTCCTTTGTGTGTTTCTGCATCGTTTTGCAAAGAGAATATGTTGGTAATGTCCAAGCCCGCAGCTATAATAATACTTGCTGATCTCTTGGGTCTCGATCTTGACGTAATATGCTCTGAAGTTCCTTGTGGTCCCGAAGCAAATATGCCACATCAATCTGTTGAAACTGTTGCCCCAGTCAAGGAAGCGATAAGGTACTCTAAAGATGTCGAAATTATTGCATCCAGACCCATAGCTCGACCACACGAGGTTCTGGTGAAACAAGAGGAGGATGTGGGTTTATGCTGAGTTTAAACATAGCCTTGAAAGTCATTCTATAGTCATTTTATATACATATTTATGATAAGTCCACTCCATTGTCTCCTTTTTTGTGTATCCTCAACGTTTACTTTTAAAAGTTGATAATATTGAGGCTCTTCTAGAGAGCTTTTTTGGCATAATGGTTTCTTGTTCAGCTTCAGCCTTGTTTGTTGTTTTTTGTTGCAAACTCATAGACCTCACCTTACGCACTGACGAATCAATTTTGGAATCAGTTGAACTTTTTTTCGAAGTTGTCGAAGTAACACTACGTGGTGGCCGATCCTGAAGCGCTGGACTTGGAGGTAAGTGTTTAGGTTTTGACATTCGGAACACACTTTGGACAGGCTTCAAAAATATTGATGCTAATGAACCAATGTTTAGTTCCAACTCTTCGAGAATTGATGGATCGATGTTCTCGTTATCCGACGAAATGGATGGATTGGGATCTAAAAAGATTTGCTTGGTGTTTTTTTGGAAGTCCTTCTCGTCAGTAGCCTTGTCGTTAGTCAACAATCTCCAGTAGAAAAAGCCTCTTTCTCTAATATCTGGATTGTTGGACTCTTCGGTAGCCCACTTGAGAACTGTCAAAACTAATTGTTCACCTTTATCAACACTGCAGAGATACAACTTTGTGCATGCTGTCAATGCAGCGTATTGAACTTCAATGGGATCCTCGGTAACGTGAGCGAGTACTTGTTCAAGAATAGAGCCTGCATTCTTGATCTTCGTGCAAAACTGACCTAAAATCCAAATCAATGAAGTCTTCGCATCTGGTTCATCAATCAACTTATGCTGCTTGACAATAGCTTCGATTGCAAAGTCAAATCGATTGGGATATCTTCTCAAAATGTTCTTCATCACCGAAACAGATTCCTGAACAATGTACGGCACTCCGTTAGCGATCAAGCTGCAAATAATGTTCACGCACTCATCGGCAGCATTAGTGAGTTTGATAGCCAAGTTACCAAATGCCCTTATTGCTTTGCGTGCCATCGCAATGTCGACCTCAGTAGCGTACTCTTCCAATTCCTCAAGGACAAGTCCCACATTATCTTCGTTAGCTAACAAGTATATGATCTCTAGCTTGGTATCCTTAACATAGATTTGGTCATCGTAATGGCAAAAGAAGTTTTCTACCTCAAAGTTTACTAGCTGCTGTCGGCCGAGGAGGAGAAGAATGACATTCCGTAGAACTAGAAATTGGATTTCTGGTGGATTAGACAAGAGCGATGATAAAGCTGAGCCTAGTTTTGTCGGCAAACTGGGAATGACAAGTTCTGGAGACTTCACATAGTTTGTGAAGTAGACGATTATTTTTATGGCATTGAGAGCTACGCCGGCATTTTCATGCTTCAATGATGGAATTATCCGCTCGATGAGTTCCAAAGCATCTTCTTCTGTCTGTGGTACGTATGACATGAGGGAGTTGAGGATATAGACCTGGGACCATTCGTTGGATTTACCCAAAAGTGATATAAGTGTCAACGAATGATTTCTGTCGATGGTTAGCGATAAGGTTTTTCCCTGCTCGGTTATGCTGCTCAAAGCAGCCAATGCATTGGTGACGACGTTAGCATTTGAATCGTGCAAAAGTTCGTTGATCCCATCCAAAAACTTGAGAGAAGTGGTGAGATCTGGATCATGTTGGTAGAGTCTAGACACTGCAAATGCTGCTTCTCGGCGCACTTGAGGACTTGAGTCGGCCAATGCCGACGGTATGCATTGAGCAGTAAGCTGTATGAAGTCTTTAAGAGGAATTGAACTCATTGACCGGATCGCTAGAGCGCGTAGCACAACATCCGATTCGTCTTTGAAACGGGAAAGAAATGGAATTGCTTCAGACGCCAGCTTGGCTTTCATGGGTGCGTATGCCGTGATGTACTGTAGGCACATTTTCCTGATCTCTATGTCATCTATTCTCATGAGTCGGACCATATCGGACATCAAGTTTGCGGTTTCCGAGTTGTTCAACACCATATTTGCAATGACCTTTTTGAGGACTACTTTAACACGGGACTGAGGCTTGGACTTCTTGAACGCCTGGTCCAATTCAGCCCTTAGTTCCGATGATTTTGAGCGAGCAAATAGCTTGCTATCTCCCATGGTGGTGATTATCAAGAGTGATAATTTCGAGGTGTGTGCAGTAGTGATTTTGCTAAGAAGAGAAAGTAAGAAGTACGAAATTATTGAGATGGAGGTATTGTTCATAATTCATAGCGCTATTCGTGGTCATCCGTCATTCGTCAGCTATCTAAGAGTAACATATCCCGAGGCATAGCTTACGCTGCTTTCATTGGGTGAGCTTACCTCGCCGCTCTGAGAGTAGCCTATCCATGTGAACCCGGAATTTTCCACATTTTGTAGTAAGCGTAGAACAACAGCGATGGGCTTCTGGCCGCAGATAGTGTTCTGCGTCTCGCTGATGTACTTATTCCAGTCCTCGTAAGATCCCACCGAGGCTATGCGCATGGCTTCTTTGTCTAGAGCTTCAATCGAGCGGTGTATGGGCACATGTGGTACGAGCTGACTTCTCGATCTGATGTTAATCATGTCGTCAATGTCAATGGTCTTGCCGAGCGCCGGCAATTTCTGGAGGTACTTTGTGTATCCAAAACGAGAACCCCAGTGACAGAAATCCGAACTTACAGCAAATGTGTTACTGCTATCCAGAAAATAAGGCTTCAATGAGCCTACGATATCGCTGTAGAGCTGCTCGCTCATTGCACTGATCATTATCGGGACGATCTTGGGACATGCTACATCACTTTCATGCGCCTTATGGTATATGAATGGGGCATGCATCTCGAACGAATGTTCGTCTTGATCTTCATCTGGAGACATGTATGAGAACGTCAGCGTACTGGTCAAGTCTGAACACACCTGAGTATCCACTGGAAGGTTTCCAAGCGGAGTGGCATAAAAGTCGTATTTCGACACTTTTGCAGTTGATGCAAAATAAACATGATGGGACGGCCCAATGACAAACACCCGCTTGCAGTTGGTGGTATCCCACGAAGCATACGTTTCTGCTAGTTGGGTTCCAGCGTAGGAGTAACCGGCATGAGGACCCACCAACACTCGTGCGCCAGGAACTCCGTTTTGAGAAGACAGCTCGATTCTCTTAGCAGCCTTAGCAAACAACTCGTCCAATTGGGAGGTCAAGCTCGCTTTGTTTGCCGTGTACCATGAGCCAGCATGGGTAGCGGGTCTGATAGACATGATGTGATAAATGCGAAATCGCAGACTACATATGGAGAAATAAATAGAGTTCATTTGGCTGCGATGCTATAACATTCTAATAAATACTTTATGGCTTGCTGACGATCTCCAAGGACCACTCCACAACCAACACATCCTTGTCGTTGGCCTGGTAGTTGGAGGTGGCATTGTAGACACCACGAATGAAAAATCCACCGGGAGTGCTGTCCTGGGGGAATTCCTTGGAGTAGACTTCGTCGCTAGCAGTGTAGTCACCGATCTCCACCTCTCTGCTCTTAACAGTGATACCCTTACGCTTGACCACCTGCTTGTAACGGAAGTTCTTCAAGTCGTTCTTGGCCCTGAAGTGGATGGTCATGACGTAGTTGGAGCTCTCGGGAATCTTGACCTCCACCTTGTCAGCACCAGCAACTGGGGTCTCAATTGGCTCGTCGATGCCTTCGACCTTGGTGACAAACTTGACAATTTCTACTTCTTCGCTGGTGTACGACATAATGGTTAAAACTTACGGACGCAAGCAGGCTTATTTATATACTGCGGAGATAGATCCTTGTGCCCGAAACCCCCGAAACCGTTAGCGTCTCCGCGAAAGCCTCGGTCTACAAATGCGGGCACACCGCACTTACCTGTACGGAAGACGGGGAAACGAAGCATTTTGGCAGGTTTCGGCCTGCATCTGGGAGAAGATGCATAAGCGCCCCACAAACAATAGCTAAGGTTGGCGAAAGCTGATTATTTCCTGCTCAAGTAGTTTTTTGAGGTGTAGTAGCGACGAACGGTTAGTCTCATAGGCAAAATCAAAGTGCCTGGAACACTTGGCTTCGCTAGGAAGATGGCGCACACTATCAAACATGTCGTGGCTCAAGGTTTTCTCCACGGTCCATCTGACCAGCGGATCCCACTCCAAAAGATGGCTGAGGACGTCAATTGCCTTGGCTGGTGCAAAAGGAAAGAGCTGCTTAAAGTCCGTACGGGTGTACGAGCTATTCTTGAAGCAGCGCCAACCGTACTTGGTTTGGATCTGGCGCAGCGGGGTTCCGAGCTTCTTTTCTATCTCATGTAGTTGTTGTAGACTGTCTCGGCTCAAAAAGAGTGGACGTCGACCATATAACTCGGCAAAAATGCATCCGGCTGCCCACACGTCAACTGCTTTCGAGTAGCGTCCTTTGCACAATATGATTTCTGGGGCTCGGTACCATCGGGTAGCCACGTAGTTTGTGATGGGAGGACCGCGATTGGTAACTTCTCCTGCGATTCCTCTTGCTAGGCCGAAGTCCCCAATCTTAAGCACGCCCGTCTTGGATACAAGAATGTTTCCCGGCTTCAAATCACGGTGGATCACGTTGGCCGAATGGATGTAGAACAACCCACAGAGAATCTGGTAGAAAAAGTCTTGGATGAGAAACTCAGAAAAATGGGCCGATGAGTATATCACCTGCGACAAATCGTACTCTGCTAATGTTTGTACGCAATATAACCCGTCCGTCAGTGCTGGCAGAATCTCCAAGTGAATAAGATTGACAATCTGTGTTAGTACGCCAATGACAGCTAGAGAGAAAACTTACGTTTCTGTGCCCACGAAAGTGTTTCATCAACTTGACCTCCCGTAGTGTTCGAAGAAGAAGCACTTCGTGGCTCCACACCCTCGAAACCTTCTTTATTGCCACAGGAACTCCATCGTCGCTAGTCCCTTTAGTGTCAAGAGCCATCACCACAGTTCCATAGGTGCCTTTTCCCAAAAGCTTAAGTAGCTTGTAGCGAGCGTCGACCACAAACAACTGGTCTCCAAAGGTTTCTGACGTCTTTGGCTTTTCCTTTCGGTTCCCATTCATATCGAGCAAGGTTTTTGCACCCATTTGTGCAACCACAAGCGCCCGGTGACATCAGCAGAAACCAAAACTTATATAAGCAGATCCGGTGAAAAAAACTCCAATTTTCACTGGATTTTCCATCAGTCATTATGAGTTCATCGAGTTGTCGTTTTTATGAGAACCGCTATCCCGACGTCGGGGAGGTGGTCATGGTGAACGTCCAGGAAATTGCCGAGATGGGTGCCTATGTTAAATTGTTGGAATACGACAATATTGAGGGAATGGTTTTATTGTCTGAATTATCTAGAAGACGTATTCGGTCCATTCAAAAATTGATCAGAGTCGGAAAGAACGAAGTGGCGGTGGTATTGAGAATGGACAAGGAAAAGGGATACATTGATTTGTCCAAAAGAGCTGTTTCTGCCGATGATATTGTCAAGTGTGACGAGCGTTACAACAAGTCCAGAGCCGTCCACTCTATCTTGAAGCACTGTGCTGAAAAATTCAACCTTCCGTTGGAGGAATTGTACAAGAGTGTTTGTTGGCCATTAAGCAGGAAATACGGCCACGCTTACGATGCATACAAGTTGTCCATTGCTGACGATACCATTTTCGATGACATAGTGGCCCCTTCGCCTGAAGTGTTGGCCGAGTTGAAGTTGTACATTTCTAGAAGATTGACCCCTCAACGTATACAAGTAAGAGCCGATGTCGAGGTTTCATGTTTCAGTTACGATGGTATTGATGCTATTAAGAAGGCATTGAAAACCGCTGAAGATGTGTCCACTGATCAAATGCAAGTGAAGGCCAAGTTGGTTGCTGCTCCTTTGTATTTCATTTCACTTGAAGCATATGATAAGAGTCAGGGTGTTGCATTATTGGAGAAAGCCATTGAAAATGTGACTAAGAGCATAGAATCCTTTGGCGGTAACTGTAAAGTTAACATGGCTCCAAAGGCCGTCACTGCCACTGAAGATGCACAATTGCAGGCATTATTGGACCGTAAGGAGGAAGAAGACAAAATCTCTTCCGACGAAGAAGAAGACGAAGAGTAATCTTTCCCATAATTCATTATTTCCTCGTATGTATAAATATTCTACCCTATTTGCTCAACGTAAGTTGTCCCTTGTTGGCCCGTTCAACAATGTAGCCAGGCAAGTATGCCAACAACTGTGGAGATATACAAAGACTAGTGACGGATTCAGGAATCTGCAATTGATCGATGTTGTAGAGTTCTGGATTCCCACTCAAGTCCAATACTTTCAAGTTATTGCCAAGAGTGACGTTTCTGATGACTTTAAGACCATTGTGGGCTAGACTCAACCACGACAATGACGCTGGTAAATCAATGCCTTCAACGGTTCGAATTGCATGATGTGCCACTTTCAACACCTTCAAGTTTGGCGGCCATATGACGTCTTTGAAAGAAGTGAGACATTTATCTTGATCCTCACGGGTGGCATCATTATCCATGTCCAATACTTCTAACGAGTATGGAAATTGCACATTTTTGAGGGTGGTAATTAAATTGTTGCCGATGTAAAGCGTTCGAAGCGATGTTGGGAATTGTACCTTATTTAGTGTTTTGATGTTATTATATCCAAGGTGAAGTTCCTCGATGCTGTTTGGTAATTTGAGCGGATTCACGCTGTTCACTCCATTATGGGCGATGTTCAAGCTGCGTACTCTCACGGGAAGTTTGAGACCTCGAATGTTGGTCATTGAACGCTGAAGATTCAATGTGATGATCAGGTCTGGTAATCGAATTCCAGCCATTGATTCATTTGGTATGAGTGAGATATCAAGGTATTGGAGCTCTTCCGGAAACCTTGCTCCTTTCACATTTTCGATGGGGTTATTCGATAGAATTAAGGACTTCAAATACATTGGGAAGTTGACACCTTGCAAAGACTCAATTCTATTGTCTGAAAGGTCTAGGTGCTGGAGATAAGTTGGAAAATCCACATAGTTGATGAAATATAGGTTATTGCGAGTTATAGTCAAGTTCTCGAGCGTAGGAGGGAAAGCGATGTTCTCAACGCTTGATATAGAACCCGGTCCAACGGTTAAAGTTTTGAGTTGGGCAGGCATTTTGAATCCAGATAATGTCTCTAACGATGATCCGCCTCCAATATTGAGGGACTCTAATGTAGATGGAAACTTCACTCCCGGAAAAAACCGAAGCCCATTTTCTCGGTAATCTAGAGTCTTCAAGTTGGGAAACTGTGAAAAATCGTTATATATCTGATGACCCAATTGTTCGAGTTGATCTTTTTCTGTGACATATGCGGTTCTGTCGCTATACTTGTGGATAATTGAGCCATGGACAACGTTGTGAACGGCATTTCCTTGCAAAGCGATCAAGAAGTTGTTCAAGCTAATCTTGCTTGCTTCAGTCATTTGGGCCCCGTCAGATTGGGGATTGAAATGTATGTGGTATGCAATGGAGGGTATAGTGACCAAAAACGTGGTGTTTTTGGTGATAAACTGGGTCATCTTGTCTACATGTCTTTCAAAGTCGTCGTACACTTCAATGCATACATCCAAACGGTCGACTGAATGAGATGGCGCTTGAAGTGTTTCCATCAGTAATTGAACAGCGGCTTTAGATTTTTGGTTTGTGAAGTTGTCAATGAATTGCTTGATAGCCGGATAGTGTCTATTTTTATCCTGGATCACGATGAGATGATTGGAGGATCCAGGCGAGGATGTCAAACTCGAATCGTATTCGGGTATTTCGATGACATCTTCTGGAACCTCGTTCTTCAAAGAGCCACTGTTCATATTATAAACGATCTGTAGTGACGCTTATTTTGAATTTGTCCTCGAGGCTCTCTTGTGTATCAATTCAGGCTCATCGCGATGAGAATAAATGCGCTAAGTCGCAGGACTGTCCACAGAGAAATGGGAATTGAATAGGAAAGCAATGAATATCCAATGGCTTAGCTATTGTCTATATTATTAGTATTCTATGTAGGATGTGTTGGATTTAGGCCCGTTTTTTGGGCCACGTGAACATGCATTTGAGTGCTTCCATTGGAGGAACTCTAACGTTGAGAGCTTCTCCAGTGTCGGAATCAATGTGGGCGGTGATTCTGTCCCGGGCAATCACGTAGCCTCTTAAAAGCAATATGCTTGCCGAGCATGCAAAAAATGAAACACCCGCAAAAACGGAGCAATGCAAGTATTGTTTTGGATCACTGATGGTTGACCCTCCAGTTATTAAAGCAACTCCAATTACCGGGGAACCTAAGCCTGCAGCTCCTAGGCAGACCCATAGCATGCAGAAGGCAACATTGAGTTTTTTTAATCCAACGATTCGGGCCACCATAGGAGCGCTTGCGCCGTAAATGGAGCCCATAAGACTACCCATAACCAATGCGTAGATAAGCATTGTGGCCCAATTTCTTGCTGGGATCCACATGGCCAATGTGAAGATGGCCGATAATAAGTAGACTATTGTGATCATGGTGAATGGGCCAATTTGATCAGCCAAAATACCAATAATAGGTCTTCCAACCACCGAGCCTAGCTGAACCATAGCCGATACTATTGAACCTTGGTACTCGGAATAGCCAAGTGATGTAGTGAAATTAACCAAAGTGTAGAGGACCACCACATATCCAAACATGCAGGTAATGATGAAAAATGCCATGATGTAAAAACCAACATTTTTGAGTACTTGTTTGTCAAGAAAAGTGAATTGAATTTGTCCAGTATGCTTATGCTTGTCTCTGATTAAGAAAATAGCAATCCATACAAGACCAAACCCAATAATACTTTGACATCTAAGCGCCCAAAAAACAGAACGCAGTCTAATAACGGCTTGCATTCCCAAATTGAACACAATACCACCGCAACCAGAACCAGCTGTTGCCAAGCCTCCGGCGAAAGTTCTCTTTTTCTTGAACCATTGCGGAAGTACCGTGAGTCCTGGTAATGAAATAAAGGCCAAACCAAAACTTTGCAAGACACCTTGGGTAAGATATAATTGCCACAAGCTAACAGACCAACTGGCTAGCATGAGAGCGGTGAACTGGAGAATATTTCCTAAGGTAATAGTGCCGCGGATACCAAGAATACCTTGGAGGTAATTAATGAATGGTGCAAACACAAGGCCCACACCAAATGCACATCCTCCAATCACACTATAGTCTATCCGGGTTGCTCCTTGGAAAGTGTTATTGTTAAGATAGTAGGAAAAGTACACTGCAAATCCAGAGTTCATACCCCAAGTGGAAAAGTTGAGTAAGAATACTGCAAACACTATAACCCAGCCATACCCTCCTTCTTTTTCTTCGGGGACTATCTGCTTTTCCTTGTCAACATCTTGTAGATCTTCGTCGTCTGCATTTGCATCGGTAATCGTATTACTGTGGTCGGACCCTGTTGGAGTGACTTTGTCGTTCCCCGGAGATGTGTATTGGTTTTCCGAATGGAGACTATTAGGTGAGTCAGCATTCATAGCACCCATTCCCTCTATCAATATGGCAGTGTAGTACTACAAAGTGGAATAAGTCGCTGATATATAGCCCGGTTAATGGCCAGACTTCTTATATAACAGAATAATATGGTATTGTTAAGTGGGGATATAAAATCTTTTTGCTCGGTAGCGGGCCGATCCGTGCGGCGTGCAGTATGGAGTAATTAGTCATTATACTGGCAAACTGAAAAGAGCTGATATTTCAGGGTTTGGTAGATACAAGAGTGTTTGTAGATGTGCCTCAGCTGCAAATATTTCGTTGTTTACGAGAGAACCAGTTACGTTTTCAAAAACCATGCTTCGTAATTAAGATTTGACAGTGGGTATTGTCGCACATCCGGGATCGGTCCGAATATGAAAAATATGCTATTACTCGATAAATAAAAGTACTGAGAGAGCGGTAATCAACCATTGGTTGGAGAACAGGCTTTACTGTTATATTCTCCTTTGAGGCTTTACATTCTATATCACGTACTCTTCTATGCTCTTCATTTGTTGCAGCCGCACATGTCAAACCGCAAACATCTAATTCCATGTCGGAGTGTCAGCACCAAAAAATAACACTCCGTGCTTAGCCGTTTGTACCTGAAACTTCGTGAGTTTATTTACGACTTCTCCACAATACATCTGCATCAGCAATTGGTGTGTGCAATTGCTGAAGCTCATATACAAATAAGTAGTGTAGAACACATATACTCCGCTACTGCTTACGTTTCGTTTCTGATAGCCGGAATGCTTAGGGCGCACAGATGAAAAAAAAAACTTGGGGCAAGCTGGGAATTGAACCCAGGACCTCCCGCACCCTAAGCGAGAATCATACCACTAGACCACATGCCCGTGTTAGTTAGGGACAACTTGATGACAACTGTATAATACGTGCAAGTTGGAGAGCTCCTTATCCATAAGAAGTGACGAAGTGCTTTTGTATTTGCTTACTCTACTGGTGCAATAAGCCCACATCTTAGATCTTACGTGCATATTTGAAGATTCTATTGGCTTCGTAAACATTACTATTATGAACAATTTTGTCAATTGTGAGTCGAAACCTTTCGCTACCTTGAATCAATCAATGAACAGGCTTAGTACTACCAATTGCATACTTTGCGTTCACTACTGATAAATAAAAACAAAAACAAATGGGGCAAGCTGGGAATTGAACCCAGGACCTCCCGCACCCTAAGCGAGAATCATACCACTAGACCACATGCCCATTTTGTGTAACTTGAAATTATTCTTCCGGACACATAGAGTTTATCAGCACAAAAGTTAATCGTTTGAACCGTACAAATGGTCGACTTTGAATCGGTCGGATTTGGCTTTCTGATATTCCAAAAATTTGCAATATTTCTCATATTCAGTATGTACAATAAACTCACTATGTAGTGCGACATTTGCAAGATACATCATCCATACACCCATACATAGCATTTTTCACATCTACCAACTGTGAACATGTTTAGTGTCTGTAGACAGTTCATTCTGCCTTGCAGACGCTCTAACCTAGGGCTACGGCAAATCCACAGGTCTACAATATGTTTTGCAGAGCCAAAACTAAACCAGGTTCCTTCGTCACGAACTAGAAACATAGGAATAATTGCTCATATCGATGCTGGGAAGACCACAACCACAGAAAGAATGCTCTTCTATAGTGGAAAGACCAGCACTATGGGAGATGTGGATCAGGGTGACACTGTAACAGACTATTTGCCATCGGAAAGACTGAGAGGCATAACAATTCAGCTGGCAGCCATCACTATACCATGGAATAGCAACAAGATCAACATTATAGATACTCCAGGCCATGCTGACTTCACATTTGAGGTCATACGATCACTTAGAGTCCTCGATGGTTGCGTAACTATACTCGATGCAGTTGCTGGAGTCGAAGCTCAAACCGAAAAAGTATGGAAACAAGCTCAGGCATTGGACATTCCTAGAATTGCATTTGTGAACAAGATGGATAGACCTGGCGCTGGATTCAGTCGTACTGTGAAAGAGATTGTTCAGAAACTTCAAACAAAGGTGGTATTGTGCAATATACCTTATTTCGAATTACAAAAGGATGATGCGGTCTTCAAAGGAGTGATCGATGTGCTTCACTACAAGATTTTGAAGTGGAATATTGATGAAGACCCCAATGGTCGTAGCATTGAAGTCATTGATTTGTCTGACTCCAGGGAAGAATACCCTCAGGCTTACAACGAAGCGTTAAAATGCCGAGAATCAATGGTCGAAGTATTGGGTGGAATTGAAGAAACAGTGGTCGATGCTTTCCTTGAATACGATGAAGATTATATGAAGATCCCATCTGATGTCCTCAAGCTTGCAATTAGCAAAGCCTGTATATCCAACCAAATGACTCCCGTATTTTGTGGATCAGCGTTCCGCAAGGTAGGGGTCCAACCACTTCTCGATGGGATTGTTGACTATTTACCATCGCCTTTACAATCTCAGGTGCCAGAGATAACCGCTTCAAGATCAAAACTCTCCAAGAAACAAAAGAAGAAAATGACATCAGAAGCCAGCTCGGTGCCCATTAAAATGGATGCCAATAAGGGACTAGTTGTTAATAATGACCCTAAACTTAGCGTTGCATTGGCCTTCAAAGTAATGACCCATGCAACTAGGGGTGTTATGACTTTCTTTAGAGTGTATTCTGGAGCGTTATGTTCAAACACAACCGTCGTCAACACGAGAACTGGGAAAAAACTCAACTTGAACAAAGTATTGTTGATGCATGGCGATGCTCCTGAACCAGTCTCTCAGATACAAGCAGGAAACATTGGTGTAATAACGGGCACAGAAAATGACGTTATCACAGGTGATACTTTAGTATCTCATGGTCCAATGAAGAGAAATTTCAGTGATACTGAATCCAGTCTCAAACTTTTACCCATTGAAATTCCTCCACCTCTATTCAACTCGAGCATTGAGCCACTCACTGCTGGAGATTCAAGATATATGAATGATTGTATTGACACATTGATACGAGAAGATCCTTCGTTGAGCGTATTTGTGGATGAAGATCTCGGCCAGACTGTCTTGAGCGGTATGGGTGAGTTGCACCTTGAGATTGTCCGAGACAGATTGGTGAATGACATGAAGGCTAATGTGAGACTTCGTAATGTTGCTGTTTCTTTTAAGGAAACAGTCTCACGACCAACAAGTAATGTCGTCAAAATTTTCAAAGACGATGAGTTGGTGAAAGTTGAACTAATTCTCGAGGCTATCGAGGGCCCAGCTGAAGAGTCTAATGTCATTGACGAAAGTGGAGCTTTCGTTCTCGAAGGAGACAACAATATTGTGGTTCTACCTCCGGATAGCGCTGCTTCTCACATCGATGCCAGTCTCACTGAAAGGCGGTGGAAATGTGAGCAAACTATAGAAGAGTTATACGATATACTTGTCCAAGGAATCACTACTGGATTACAACTTGGAGGACCTATTCTTGGTCTCCCGTTACATTCTGTGGTTGTTCGTGTCCAACACTGGGACTTTCCCGTGGAGACGAGAGACATTTCAAGTTCATCCTTATTGGATGCCGGAAGGCAAGCAGTTCGTGAGGCGATCGCTGATCTATCAGAGTCATCATTTTCAATTCTTGAGCCCATTATGTTGACAAGGGTCTACGTTGATTCCGGAACCATGGGTGACGTAGTCCACGATCTCAGCCATCGTTGTCTGGCTCAAATCACTTCAATTGAGGATGAAAGTGAGAATGCAGATTCGGCAGCATGGGCGATCGAAGAAATTGAAAACGTTTACCTCCCGCCAGACTACACCATGGCATCCTCAAACCAACCTGTAAATATTACCAACAAAAAAGTTATCGTTGCTGAGACGCCATTGCGTGATATGGTGGGTTATCTTTCCAAACTTCGGTCGATAACACAAGGACGGGGAGTGTTTGATATGACCTACTTGGGAATGAGAAAAGCAATCCGCCCGGTTCTTTTAGATAACTAATGTACATACTTATTGCACCCATATACAGCTGGTGTACGGATGTATCATCAGGTTCCCCGCGATATTGCTGAGCGTGCGCTTTGGCTCGTCAAGAATGGCTGATCTACCTCCACCAGATTTGGGTTCCGAAGAGAATTTGGAGTCACCTACTTCATCTTCGTCTTCATTCGTGCCGATTGACAAGAACAATCTTCAAGATGCTGTTCAAGTAGTCAGTGAAACGAAAGAATTCAATAGTTCCATTTTGGACTATATCCGCAGAGCCACCCCGGCTTCAGAAGTGGATAATAATTACCATATTGTGTCTGTGTTTGGTTCTCAATCGACAGGAAAGTCTACTTTATTGAATCGTCTTTTCCATACTAATTTTGACGTTATGGATGAAGCAAATCGACAGCAGACCACAAAGGGCATTTGGATGGCATATTCGAACATTATTGCCACTTCGAATGGCCCTTTGCCTAGTAAGGGGGGAGAAAACATCTTTGTCATGGACGTAGAAGGTACAGATGGTCGTGAACGAGGAGAAGACCAAGACTTTGAGCGGAAGGCGGCTCTTTTTGCGCTCTCTACATCTGAGGTTTTAATCATCAATGTTTGGGAACACCAGATTGGATTGTACCAGGGAGCTAATATGGGGCTCTTGAAGACAGTTTTCGAGGTCAACTTATCCTTGTTTGGACGTACAAAGTTGGAATTGAATGAACACAAGGTGCTTTTGTTGTTCGTGATTCGGGACCACATTGGCACAACCAGTAAAGACAGCTTGTCTGCCACCGTGACCCAAGACCTTGTGAAGATGTGGGACAGTTTGAGTAAGCCGCAAGAACTCGCTCACTTGCAATTCAACGACTTCTTTGATATCCAGTTTCACACCTTGCGACACAAGGTCCTCCAACCAGGAGAGTTTTCCACTGATATTCTGTTGCTTGGTGACAAGTTTACTGACCATGGCAACGAAGATTTCTTGTTTAAAAAACATTACCATCACGATATCCCAATAGATGGTTGGACTATGTATGCTGAGAACTGCTGGGATCAAATCAACAACAATAAAGATTTGGATTTACCAACACAGCAAATCCTCGTTTCAAAGTTCAAATGCGACGAAATACTTACATCTGTCTACGAAGAATTCCTCCTAAAGTTTGAAGAGCGTCATACAAGAGTCGTGCCAACGGACATTAATGAGCTAGTGGACTATGAAGAGATTGGTGGATCCCTTTCTGACTTAGAAAAGGACACCTTGGAGAACTACGATTTGTTGGCGGCCCGTTACAATCAAACTGTATATCTCCAAAAGAGGAAACTGTTGGAGGAGAAGATTTCTGCTTTGTACCAAGAGTTGATAGACAAGTACGTCAATCATTTGTCCCTGCAGTTCTTCACCAAGTTTTCTTCTTCCGTTCCCTCAAAGAAACTTCCCAAGGATGTTCCGTTTGTTGTGGCAACTGAACATTTACGGTCAAGTGTTGTTGAACAATTCATCAAAAGCTGCGCATTCCTTTCCTTGAATGGCAAACTTGACCATTCCCAGTACGTGAGTGCGTTCAACAAGAAGCTTGAAACCCTCTTGGTAAAACAGAGACTCATTGAGTTAAACTCCATTCTTACAAAGAGCCTCAAAAAGGTAGAATCAACTGTGGGAAAGGCCATCACCAGCGAAATCACCCAGCCAGCAGAGAATACTTGGGATCGAGTTTTGAGCAAGTTCAAAAGCTCCAAGGATGAATTTTTCCTCTCCAAGTTTGAGACTGTTGATGGGTTAGACTTTGGCTTGGGGACCTCTTCCACAATAAACAGCCTTGCTGGTGAAAAATTTAATTTCCGGGCTTGGAGCATATTACACGCACAGATCCGCAAGCTCATTTCCAAAGATAACCTTCTCATCCTCTTGAAGGACAGATTCGAGGAAAAGTTCCGTTACGACGAAAATGGTCTTCCACGGTTGTACCAGAATAGCCAAGAGCTCGAGAGTAACTTTGGGATTTCCAAAGAGTACGCCCTCAAAGCATTGCCCATTCTTACTTTGGCTACACTTTCGGATGGAACTGAGGTGATTCCTCCGTATGATATGTTTGACAAGAAGCTTCAGAGAAAGTTGGGCACACCATTTGACACCACAGGAGCAGTAGAAGAGGAGTATGAGGAAGACAGCGACAGTGAAGACGAGGAGCAATCCAAGTGCTTTGCTGAAATCATTTCAGAAACAGACAAGGCGTCGGTGGTAGCGAAGTTCAAGAAGGAAACTGATGCAACCTTTGTGGAAGCGAAGAGAGGACTCATTCTGCATGTAACACAAATTCCTTACTACATCTACATCATCATCCTTGTGCTTGGATGGAACGAGTTCATGGCAGTGTTGCGAAACCCCTTTTTCTTCACCCTACTCATCATGTTGGGCGCTGGAACCTATGTGATGTACCAGTTGAATCTCTTAAAACCGGCCATGTTGGTAGCTCAACGAATGGTGGATGAAAGCATAGTAATCGCCAAACAAAAGCTCCGAGAGTTTATTGACGAGCCTCCGCAAGAGCATGCCAAGAGGTTTTCCAAGATTGCAGGCAGCCCGGAAGCAGAAGAGATCGAGATGCTGGACATTCCCCCACAATCCGATACGTAATGTGCAGGCGGAGACCTCAGGGTCGTGCAGGCGCGCACGCCCAATGCAACATGCAACCTCATATGCTCAGTACGAGGTTGCATTGGCGTGTGGTTCCTGCGGCGCAAATCCAGTGCCAAATGCTACATCAAGTTGCACGCTACCAAAGGTTACAGTAAATAGGAGAAGTATTTATTGACAGTATTTGCCAATATATGGCCCAGGTTAGAATCATATTTTTGTGCACAACAATCCGTGTTGGTAAATACCCATAATAGCCAACGAATACAATATGGCTGCCTTCAAGCGGATATCCGACGCTTTCAAATCCCCCAAAGCTCAAGTTCTGGTGGTGACCAAGGAACTTCCAATCGACTCACCATCGGAAGTTTTGACGGATGAGATCTCCGAGACAGACGATCTGTTTCTTTCAACTGCTTCGCCAGTTTCAACCGCTTCCATTGCTCTTAGTCTGGCCGTGAATGCCTTTTCCACCCATGTCCACAAAGATAAATTGTCGACACATTCAGATCAAATTGTTAAGGCATTTAACGAAGCATTAAAGGAAAACTCGCAGCTCTGTATGCTTCCGAACTATAATATCAAGGCCACCGGTAAGGAATGCGGACAGTACTTGGTTATCGACTTGGGCGGCTCTACTCTTAGAGTTGCAGTGATCGACATTGCTGCTCCCAAGGCGGGAGATGAAGAAGACAGAAGCGACAGAGTCGACGTTATCATTGAAAACAAGTGGGAAATCACTGATTCCTTCAAAAACATCAACAAAGGTTTCTTCAAGTTTGTGGCCGACAAGATTTTCGAGACCCTCCAGGGCCAATCCTTGATCTCCATAGACAAGGCAAAAATTATCAATACTGGTATCACCTGGTCATTTCCCTTGGAACAGATATCTCACAACTCGGGAAGAATTTTGCATATGGGCAAGGGCTACACGATTGACCCTCAAATCTATAACCGAGACTTGAAGGAAGTGTTGGAAGAAGCCATGAAAGAAGCTCATGACTTACAGTTGGATGTCAAAGTGCTTATCAACGATTCGTTGGCTGTGTACGCTGCAGGATCTTTTGTTGATGCTTATATGAGACTTGCGATGGTATTGGGTACCGGACTTAACATGTGTTGCTCCTTGGATACTCCAAAACTCCACCCGGCCAAGTCATTGAGCCAGGATGCTGTTCTTTTGAACTCCGAGATGTCCTTCTTTGGCGTGAACTTGCTGGAAGAACTATCTACTGCCTTTGACAAAGTCATTGACAACCGGTTCTTCAGACTGTCACTCCCATTCAAGCCACACATGGAGATCGATCCCGAAACCAACACCATCTTCCAGCCCTCAGAATTGATGTCGAGTGGAAGATACCTTCCTGAAATTACCAAGTTGATAATGATTGACATGATTGAAAACGGTGAGTTATTTGCCCTGATAGACAGAAAAGACTTCAGTTGCTTGTACAGCCCTTATGAAGGATTCAACGGCGAACTTTTGTGTGCTGTATGTGAGGGTGATGATCTCAGAGCAGCATCTGAAAAATTGACTAAGTTCTACGGACTTTCACAGCTGGTATGTGAAGAAGACGTGCTCAAGATACGAACCGTGGGACGTTGTGTTATCGACAGAGCAGCTTACATCGTTGCTGCAATCATCATCGCAGTCATCAAATTATTGGCAGAACATAATGGTCCATTCTCTGGCAAGCTAGTGGACATTGGATATGTGGGTTCTGTATTGGTATACTTCAATTCGTACAGAGACCAGATCCTCAAGTTCGTTAATGAAAACAGCGATATCAAAAATATGGGTTTGACGGTGCACCTCAAAGCAATTGACAACAGTTCGATCATCGGAGCTGCAATCGGGGCTGCGTATTATGTAAATCAATGAATGCATCCAGAGAAAGTGTAAATTAACAAGGTAGAGTACGGTCCAGGGCATGGCCCGGAGTATCCAGAGTATCATCCAGATATACAACTGGCAGACTAGGCTGCTTTGCAGAAAGTGAGGGTCCACTATTTATCCACTATTTGGAGACTAGATCTTCGAAAATGCTAATTCCACTTCACACTACAATATGCACATGAGTTAATTTATTATTGATCTATAACTTAGATTTGATGCCTGCAGCAGCAGTATCGGAAACGATAAACACGTTGTGATGGTCTTGCAAGTAGGAGGATGGGAATCTGGAGTCGTTTCTCTTTCCATTGATGGTCTTGTCTAAAGCAAAGTGCTTGGCTTGTCCGAGAACAATGAGTGCAACCTCGTCGGAGTTGTCCAAGATGGTAGAGATACCAACAGACAAAGCCGTCTTGGGAACCTTGTTCTTGTCGTTACCGAAAAATCTGGAATTTGCTTCAATGGTAGATTGAACCAAAGACACTTCTCTGGTGATGCTGCTTCTCTTTGATCCAGCTTCGTTGAAAGCCAAATGTCCCTCGGGGCCCAATCCGCCCATGAAAAAGTTGATTCTGGGGTACTTGTGGATTTTGGTTTCGTAGTCACGACACTCTTTTTCAAGGTCAGAAGCAAGACCGTTAAGGATGTTGATGTTTTCACGAGGAATGTCAATGTGGTTGAAGAACTTGTTGAACATAAAGTAGTGGTACGATTGTGGGTCCGATGGCTTGAGGCCGACGTACTCATCCATATTGAAGGTCACCACATTTTTGAAGGACACCCTCTTTTCCTTACAGGCTGTGATAAGACGAGCGTACACACCTTCTGGAGAAGAGCCAGTAGGAAGTCCTAACACAAATGGCTTGGAAGGAGTTGGTGAAAATTCGTTGATGCGGCGTATGATGAGGTTGGCAAGGAAATCAGAGGCGTCGTCGCCGGAAGAGAAGATGGCTTGCTTAATAGGCATTTTGGATAAGATCTGAAAACAACAAACTTTACTGTGGGAATTTTTAGACCCGTTGCATTTATATCAAAGCGCCCTGTCCCCACATGTAACGTTACAGGTCGTGCAACCTGCAGACAGGCGAGTAGTAATCGGGTCTGCGGCGTGGGGTACTACAACCTGCAGGCCGATGACCGATGCAACCGGCAGGTTACATTGATGATTAGCCGTGAGTACCACTGGTATATATGCATTGTAAATTCCCTGGAGTGAACAATTAAAACCATGTCCTATATTAGATTCACGAACTGCCATTTGTGTGACAACGGTGTGTTGTATCACAATGTTGACTTGTATATCGACAAGACCAATGGCACTATCTATGGTCAGGATGCTCCTCCAGTAGGACTGAAAATCGAGGTGGTAGACCTTGAAGGAAATGTGTTGGCTCCTGGGTTCTTGGACATACAGAATAATGGTATTTATGGTCTCAATTTCTCCAATTTGAGAGAAGGTGCTACCAAGCAAGATGTGAAAGAGTTCCAACTTTTCTACCGGGATGCTATGACCAAGTACTTGACCACCGGAGTGACTTCCATATGCCCCACAGTCACCTCCAACTTCCCCGAAGTGTACAGCAATGTGCTTCCCCTCTATCATCGCAGCAGGCTGCAACACCAGGTGGACTCTCTTGGAGCTCATTGTGAGGGACCATTCATCAGTTTGAAGAAGAAAGGATGCCACCCCACAGAGACATTTGTGGATGCGCAAGCAGGTCCCTCGAGACTCGCTGAGGTTTATGGTGGTAAGGAAAACCTTGCTGACAATGTTGCAATTGTCACCGCTGCTCCAGAAATCGCCGGTGTCTTAGAAGCCATTCCCGAGCTTGCCGAGTCCAACACCGTCTTTGCCATTGGGCATACCAACTGTGACTATCAGACCGCTGTCCAGGCAGTCAAGAACGGTGCTACCATGATCACCCATCTTTACAATGCCATGCCCCAACCTCACCATCGTGATGTCGGTGTTGTTGGTCTTATCACCTCTCCAGCAGTGGGCGAAACCCCATACTTCGGCTTGATCTGCGATGGTGTCCACGTCGACCCTTCAATGGCTACCATCGCCTACAAATCCAGCCCTGACAAGTGTATTCTTGTCACTGATGCCATGCACTTGATTGGTTTGCCCGACGGAACATACAAGTGGGACAACCAGACCATTGTCAAGCAGGGCCCAGCATTGTACTTGGAAGGCACCACCACATTGGCCGGGTCGGCTACAACATTACCCCAGTGTATTCGTAACTTGATGCACTGGGCGAACATTCCTTTAGCACAAGTGGTAAAGACCGCTACAAACAACCCAGCACTTTCCATCGGAGTTCAGCATGAGAAGGGCTTCCTCAACAAGGGCTGTGATGCCGACTTGGTGGTCATGGACCCCCACGGCTACCTCAAGGCCGTCTACAAGCTTGGCCATTTGATTAGGCCAGTGGACGAGAACCAGACATCCAAGTTGATGGCTGCATTGTAGTTTATTGTATATCATTCGCTAATAGATACCATTAATACGAAGAACTAGCACAAGTGAAGCTGCATAAAAAAGTAGGTTGCACAAAAGTTATGTTGCAGCCAGTGCGAGAATGCGAAACGCTCGCATGATCCTTATGGAGCTCTGTGTTTGCTTGCAGGCTCCCAGAGCTGTACTAAGGACCTATGCTACTTCCACTGTGCTGCATGATGACCACCATAGAAAGTATGATCTCCATCCGTGGCCAAAATCGAAGAAGCCGACGCCCTATGAGATCTTTAACCTTGATAGTTCGTCCCTGACCCTATCAACTCTCGAATTAAACAAGCTACTAAAGGGCTGCTATGTCAAATACGTCAAGATATACCACCCGGACGTGTGTAAGAACCTCAAGTTGTTGGACGATAAGGGAAGGGAAATATCTGATGAAGCCAAGCGTCAAAGATACGACCAAATACAATATGCCTATGATGTTTTGAAGGATCCCCGTCGTCGAATAGCATACAGTAGGTATCAGAGCCTGTCGTGGGAACAGTATGGACAGCACAAGTCATCGTTTGAGGCATACAGAATGGCCAATGCCCACCGTAAGCAATACGATTTCCAACGAGACGAACAGTTCTGGAAGGCTGGTACCTGGGAGGACTACTACCGCATGCGCTACAATAAGAAACCACCCACACAAGAAGAGTTCGACAAGAACAAGTATAAGATTCTAGCTGGAGTTCTTGCTGTGGCTGCAGTAGTGGTAACCCTTCAGATAATGACTGCGCTAGATCATGCTGAGCAGTATCGTGAACAGGTAAGGTTGAAGCACCTACACAACGGACAACTACTTCGTGAGTCCCTTGAAAACTACGGACAAGGAACCACTCCACTTCTGCGGCTCCGACGCTTTTTATCTTCTCGCCGGGCCACTTTGGCCGGACAGGCCGATCAGCAGAAACTTGATGAATTACGAGAAAACGACCACCAGATCGTACAGAAGTACGCACAGCAACGCCTAGCATCTCTTGAACAAGCCGGTAAATTATGAATACTAAGTATATGGTACTGCACCAATTCCAATGTCGCAGCCAGATTTTTCGATTGTAGATTGTCGATCCATCATGGATTTCACTAAACCAGAAACAGTACTTGACCTCAACAATATTCGCCAGGCATTGGTGCGTATGGAGGATACAATTGTGTTCTTTTTAATTGAAAGATCCCAGTTTTACTCTTCTCCTTCTGTTTACGAGAACAACAAGTTCCCAATCCCCGATTTCAACGGCTCGTTTCTCGACTGGTCGTTGCAGCAGATGGAAAGAACACACTCGCAGATCCGCCGGTATGAAGCACCAGATGAGATCCCTTTTTTTCCTGATGTTCTTCTCCCATCATTTTTACCCCCGGTAAACTATCCTCCCATACTTGCATCATACTCCAAGGAAGTCAACGAAAACAAAAAGGTGTTGAGTTTCTACGTCAACAACATTGTTCCACAGGTTGCTTGCGAAACTGGCGACCAGGAGGAAAACATTGGCTCTGTTTCTGTTTGTGACATTGACTGTCTCCAAGCACTTTCTCGCCGTATACATTTTGGCAAATTCGTGGCCGAGGCCAAGTACCAATCGGACAAACCCACATACATAAAGTTGATTTTGGCCAAAGACATCAAGGGTATTGAGCAGTCCATTACCAATGCTGCGGTGGAGGAAAAAATTTTGGAACGGCTCATCAAGAAGGGCCAAAACTACGGTACGGATCCATCGATGATGTACTCGCAAAAACCTCAGTCGAAAGTCAAACCAGAGGTTATCGCGCAATTGTACAAGGAGCACGTAATACCACTCACCAAGGTAGTCGAGGTGGAATACCTCCTCAGAAGATTGGAAGACGAAGACCCACTGGTGATTGCAAAATTTCAGTAGGGCTTACCTAAGACGCCTGATCCCACGAACTGTTTTACCGATTCAAGGCTGCATGGTTACTATCACAGGCTACTACCCGCGTGCTCCAACACGTTGTCGGGGACCAAGAACTCTCGCGTTGGGTTTAAGATTGTTTAAGCCCTGCTTACACGTTCCTCCCCCACGTTTTGCAGCCATGTGGCCGCGGGTGGAGTGTATGGTACGGGTAGAGATAACGGGACATATAAGGGACGTGTAGGGATGTAGGCTGGAGTCTATAATGCTAGAATTAAATCTTGAGAGCCCCTTGGACATGTCCAAGGTGTATTTGCTTACAGCTGTATCGTTGGTATGCGCTGCTGCTTATTCCATCAAGACCAGTGATCTTGTTCGGTCGTTGTTGGTGTTCGCCTGGGCATGCTTCGTCAAGCCTATGGCATCCAAAGCCAAAAAAATGAACACCACCGAGCAACAGCAAGCATTGGAGACCTTCTACAAGACCCAGGCCCATGTTTACGACAAAACAAGATCCATCTTGTTGAAAGGTCGAAGAGAATGCTTGAATTTGTCGGTCGCCCATTTGCAAAAAAAGAAAAATATCGTATGGGTAGACATCGGTGGTGGAACTGGAGCCAACATCGAGTACATGGATGAAATAAGCTCCATTGCTAAGAATTTCAAGGCGGTGTACTTGGTGGACTTATCTCCATCGTTGTGCGAAGTTGCCAAGGCACGATTTGCAGCCAAATCTTGGACCAATGTTCACGTCCTCGTTGCTGACGCTTGTGACTTCACGATTCCCGAGGAAGGTGCTGATTTGATTACCTTCTCTTACTCGCTTTCTATGATTCCAAACTTTCACGCAGCAATCGACCATGCCGTTCCTATGCTTGAACCTAATGGAGTGATTGCCAGCGTCGACTTTGGAGTGCAATCCAGTGAAACCTCAATTGGTCGTATCAACACCCTTGGTGGACTTTTAAACAGAAACATTCCTTGGATTTTGAGAAACTTCTGGAGAATTTGGTTTGAAGCCGACAAGGTGTACCTCGAGCCAGCTCGCAGAAGTTATCTCGAATACAAATTCGGTACCATCAAGTCGTTGAATGCTTATAACAACAAGTTGGGAAGAATTCCATACTACTTGTGGATCGGATGTGACAAGAACAAAGCTACGAATTTGCTCCATAGAATCAACTGCATGGCCACAGAGTCTCCGTACCTCGCTCCTTCCAAGAATAGCAGTGTTGAGTTAACTGTGGATGAGGGCCCCATGAGTAAAGGCCATGAGGCAGCTCTCCAGAACTTCCAAAAAAACATCCCTTATCCTTCAATCTATTATCAGCTGGAAGTATGGAGAGTATACTTTGACGAAATCAACCCACAATATCAGCAGTTCAAAGACCAGTACATATACGCTTTCACCTGGGAAGATCCAAGAGAAGACCACAAGATCTTGAATTTCACTTCTAATGATACCGTGTTAGCTATTACTTCCGCTGGTGACAACATCTTGTCTTATGCTTCGCTTCCCAACCCACCAAAGAGAATTCATGCTGTTGACTTAAATCCGTGCCAAAATCACTTGCTCGAATTGAAGTTGGCTGCGTTGAGAACCTTGTCAAGAAAGCAAGTATGGTCTATGTTTGGCGAGGGAAAAATCAAGAACTTTGACAACCTTCTTTTTTCCAAGTTGGCACCACACATTTCGTCCAACGCTTTCCAATACTGGGCTGAGAGAGGAAGAGAGACTTTCGATGTCAACGGCAGAGGTTTGTACGACACTGGTTCCACAAGATGGGCATTGAGATTGGCTCGCTACACCTTCAAATTCTTTGGAGTCACCGAGCACGTACAAAAACTTTGTGAGTGTAAGACGATGGTAGAGCAAAGAAAGATCTGGGAAAATCATATCAAGCCCAGTTTGTTCAATCCATTTGTGGCTACCCTTATGGTAGGCAATCCGGTGTTTTTGTGGAAAGCGCTTGGAGTGCCCGCTAGTCAGGCCAAAATGATGGGAGACTCTGTTTTGAGGTATGTTATTGATACTTTGGAGCCATTGATTAGCCGGTCGTTGATATCCCAAGACAATTATTTCTACTATTTGACCTTGATTGGCAAGTATGCAAAAGACAATTGTCCCGACTATTTAACTGAAAAAGCATTTGGTCGCTATCATTCTCGTAATGAGACCACTGGGGAGGTCCCTCTTGACACTATCAGATTGCATACCGATACTCTCCAAGATGTTTTTGCCAGATTGAGCAAGAAATCCATATCCATTGCAATTATCATGGACCACATGGACTGGTTTGACCCTCAGGGTGAAGATGCCGCAAAGGAAATCGGTGCATTGAGTAACTGTCTCGCTGATGGAGCCAGGGTGATGCTTAGATCGGCATCCACTAAGCCCTGGTACATTGGTACCTTCGAAAATATGGGATTTACATGTGAGCCGGCGGCCGTGAGAACCAGAGGAGAGTCGATTGACAGAGTCAACATGTATGCCTCCACGTGGGTGTGTACTAAAAACGACACCAAGCGCCGCAGAATGAGCAGCCTTAGGATCTAGGAAATGAACTATTCATGAATTATTGTAGAGAGTAGTGTAGTGCAATGGCTGCAAATATCCATTTGGGCCCGCGACAATTCATTCTCACTAATTACTAATGACTGTGAATAATGAGTTTGAGATGCTGTTCGCTGTGCCCTTAGAGTGCCAGAGCTGTGTATACAGCGTGTCCAATGCACTCTCATCTGTTAAAGGAGTCACCAAGTTCGATGTAGATTTGCAAAACAATCTTGTGACGACGGTTGGTTCTGTCGCTCCATCACAGATTGTCAAGACGATTCAAACCACAGGCAAAGATGCCATTATCCGGGGAACCGGAAAGCCCAATTCTGCTGCTGTGTGTATACTCGAATCGTTCAACAAGGACGACATAGCTAATCCGGTCAAGGGATTGGCTCGCATAGTGAGTGTCGCAGAGAACGATGTGGTTGTAGATTTGACCGTCAATGGATTGGGTGCTGGAACATACTATCCTTCTATTCGCTCGTCGGGCAACTTGTCGCAGGGTGCCTTGTCTACGGGTAAATTATTCTACGATTTGGGGCTGATTTCGGTGACGGAACCGCTGTCCCAGGAAACTGTCATCAACAGCGATGGTGCTCACCAGGAACCAATCCATGACTTGTATGCGGGCCAGAGCTTTCTCCAGGCCAAGCTCAAGGTTTCGGATCTCATAGGACGCAGCATTGTCTTGTCCAGGCTCCAGGACTCCATCACCGATGATTCGATTTGTGGGGTGATCGCTCGCAGCGCTGGAGTGTGGGAAAACGATAAGCAAGTGTGCAGCTGTTCGGGCAAGACTGTTTGGCAGGAGCGTGGGGACGCCAAGAAGAGAGGCGTGGCGGTATAGAGTCTACATACTACGGTAATTTTGTGACCCCTGGTTGCTGTAATTTACGATGCTCGTCAAAACTTGGTCGCGCAAAAATATATTGCTCGCCTAGTGCCTAGTGGCTAATGTCTGAATACCTCTCAGCGAAAATGCTGATGCTTCAGCTCTTGACGGAGCAGAAGGACCAGGTCAAGCTGCGGCGTGCACTTAAACTCAACCACCTAGCCAAATCGCATCCGAAGTTGTCCATGTCCGAGGTGATCGAATGTATACATGAGTTTCTATACTCGTTCCAACCACCGCTAGAGTTGGAACGACTATCGTTACAGGGAAACAACCTTGAGAACTTGCCCCTCAACTTCGCCATCATTGCAAATCACATCAAATACTTGGATCTTCAAAACAATAAGCTCGTTGACCTTCCCCGATCGGTAACCAGAGCGACCAACTTGGAGATCCTCGATCTCTCGAAAAACCGCATATCCAATCTCCAGAAGCAGGACATCTTGAAGTTGAAGTCACTCAGAGTTCTCTCACTTAAGGAGAACAACCTTGTGGTGTTACCGCCGGTTCTAGGCGAAATTCCCCATTTGCATTTGCTCGAAGTGGCTGATAATCCCCTTCAATTCCCACTGGTGGAAGTCATCAAGTCGTTTCAGAAACACGGCACCGATCTTGAATGGATGCTAGAACTCAAGAACTACCTTGTGGCCAATGCCCCGATGTTGGAATCCAAATTGAAGGAGATTGATCCACGACCAACCCTACAGAACACCGCTCCGGCGATCAATAGGTCCAAAAGTATATCGGAAACTAAGACTAAAGCATCAAAGGCTGCCAGAAGGATGGGTCTCATCATAAGAAAGCCCGACTCTGGCTCCGAGGACCGCGAACCAACCACTGATATAACCGACAGTCTGTTTGATTCGGACTTTTCATCTGTCAACCTACCTCTATCCATGTCTGATTCACTCCCGTTGAAGACCTCCCCTATTCCATCCACTTCAATCGCTACAACTGCCGTGCCCAAGACATCTATATCATTGAATTCTTCCCCTTCAACTACCCCACGTCCGCCTTCAAGGACCAGATCCCGCTCTAACACCATGAAGGAGATTGATATCATTCTCGAGAAGAACGAAACTGTAGACACAGAGCATAAGTCTGGTGCATACTTCCGAAGACTATCCACTTTGCAAGAACTTCCTGGTGATGAAGCGAAGAAGATATCCTCAGAACGTCCATCGTCAACTCGAACAACCGATATGACAGCAAGCAGCAAAAGGGTTGAAAATGCTATCACTGAGCCTTCTATTGCGTCTGAGACCAACAATGTACAGAACAATGTACAGAAGGCACAAGTAGATACATCACCATCCCGATCAGAACTGAAGGCAGACCTTCACGCTGCCAATTACAATGTCGCTGCAATTATCAAAGTTTCCCGAAAGGTGTTATTTGCTTTCTCAGAACTCCATTCGTCAGTTCGAAGGTTCACAGGATTCTGTGTCGACAAGAAAATAACCATGAAAATGGTCACCTACTTGTTTACTGCGAAGTCAAATATTGATGGTTTGGTCGAAAACTTGGAGACTGCAGAAGAAACGGGCAATAACATCGAACTGATCGTGCAAGCATTACGCTCGTCAATTACATCTATAAAGGCGATGATGGTACTTCTTAGCGATAATTTTCCACTCTTTGTTGCTAAGATTGACGTATGCTTCGTCCGTATGCTATACCTCACGTTATTCGGATCATTCAATGAATTGCAAAATGCATACGCATTAATTGCACCATCCTCCAAGGTTGCACCCGTCGATAACAAGCCTAAGCAATTGACCATCAATACCAATCTTGCCAATGAGCTCGATGAAGTCGACGGCCAATTGTACAATTCCATAGAGCATGCTACGACAAACGCCCAGACCGTTTTCAGTGAGCTCACCAAGGCGATGAGCAAGAGCGCCATAGCTAGTGCTCAGAATCCAAATGGCCAGGCGTTCAACTCTGCACTCACCTCAAAAGTCAAAGATTTGACCAACGTGTGTGTGGCATCCATGGACGTTACCAAGAGGGTCAAGACAAAGTTGATCACGATCCGAAACAATCCCTCCCAAACTACCAAGAAGTTGTTCTGGGACGATATAAGTTTGTTTTTGAAGATGATCATCCAAACGTTCTCGTCTGTAAAGGGCATAATGAAAGACATGCCAATCCTTAACGATATCAGAAGATCTATGGCGACACTCACGAAGGCTACAAAGGATGTGACGGTGCTATTGGAGGCATCTTCCTACAAGTTGATGTCGCAGGAAAGCGGTGCTCCTACTACTCAGCCTGCACTTCAGCATATGCCAAGTGTGTCCAACATATTCACTCCGTTGACAGCACATCCGTCACTGGCTACCCATTCGCTCTCACAGGTGAATTTGGTACAAGCTGCCCAAAACGCTTCATATGCCCGTACTCCAATGGGTGCAACTTTGGGATCGACGACCCAGTCCATTCTTCCGCCTGCTCTACATCACGATGGGACTGCCAGCAGTCCATTGGCTAGTCCGGGAGCCATTACGGGCGGAGCTAGCATGACGGCGCCAGCGAACTCATCGGGTCTGTACTACGCTCGCATTGGCATGAATCCTTTCGATGGGTTAATCATGGCTACGAAAAGAGACAACGAGCAAAGAGATGTAGACCACCGTGACACCACCTACGACTAAGTTTACGACTGTATATCATATATAGCATTGGTTACTGTACATTTGACTCTGGATCATCGTTGGCGCTGCATGTAGACTTTGGAGGGACTCGGAGCATAGAGTCGAGAAAAAAAATCTCCTAGCAGCCAGTAAACTTAACATGACAGTGGAGCTAGAGGAGCCTCCCTTGGCAGAAAACATACAAGTTATAAAGGACTTGTTTGGTGGTACTGTGGGTGGAATTGCACAGGTTTTGGTTGGTCAGCCGTTTGATACGGTGAAGGTCAGATTGCAATCTGCTCCAGAAGGAACATACAACGGTGCGTTAGATGTGGTAAAGAAATTGATTGCTGACGAGGGCCCCAAGGGATTTTACAAGGGTACATTGACACCATTAATTGGTGTAGGTGCTTGTGTTTCTGTACAATTTTCAGTGAACGAATCGATGAAAAGATACTTCGACGGAAAGAATAGTGGACAACCACTCAGTCTTGCTCAGTTCTTTACCTGCGGTGCCGTTGCTGGGTTTGCAAACGGCTTCCTTGCTTCCCCCATTGAACATATTCGTATCAGACTTCAGACTCAAACCGGTGCAACCAAAGCATTTAATGGTCCTATAGATTGCGCCAAGAAGTTGAGCCAGAATAATGGAATAGCTGGTCTTTTCAAGGGATTGACACCTACCTTGGTCAGAGAATCTATTGGTTTGGGAACCTATTTCGCTACTTACGAAGCGCTCATCGCTCGTGAATTGAAGAAAGACACTAGCTTGACCATAGCTGATATTCCTGCCTTGAAGTTGTGCCTCTACGGTGGCCTTTCAGGTTATACATTATGGACAGTTATCTATCCAGTGGACGTTGTAAAGTCCAAATTGCAAACTGACTCCTTGGATAAACCCGTGTATAAAAATTGGAGACAGGTTGTGAAAGACATTAATCATAGAAGTGGCATCAAGGGATTTTATAGAGGTTTTGTGCCCACAATTTTGAGAGCAGCACCCGCTAACGGTGCTACGTTTGCTGCGTTCGAAGTTACCATGCGTTTAATTTCCTAAATAAATATGATTATTCACTCTTCTTCGTAGAAGCATCCATGCCGCCAAAAGGTCCTGTTCCTGGTGAGTCTACTGGGTGAGTATTCTCGTCAATGTCGTCGAACGTGGGGTGCTCCTCGTAATCTTGTGGTCGAAGTTCTTTGATAAACTCCATAAAGTCCATCGAGAACTCACCGTTGAGCACATATGAATCCATGCCTTGTAATTCGAGGCTTTCGTAATAGAGGTCTGCCTCAGAGGGCACTACTCTTTGTTCAATGTCATTTTCCTGTTGTATGCCGGTGGTGTTCTCATTATCGTAATAGGTTCTCGCTTGGCGTATTCTATAATTATAGGTCTTGTCAATTCTCAAATGCAATCCCGGAATATAATCGATGAGGTACAAGAGAACAGTACTCAAAACAAAAACGTACACCGATGTCACGGTGCAGCCCAAAAGCTGATATGCAAACTGAATCCAGTTCCCGTCGACCCAGCCTCCATTGGACGAATACTCCATGTTTGAAAATATCCCAGTCAATAATGACCCCACTATTCCTGCAACTCCATGAATAGCAAATATGTCGAGTGCATCATCGATTTTGAGGTAGTACTTGAGTCTTGTGGCAATATTGCAAATAATAGCTCCTACTACCCCAAATATGAACGGTTTCCAGAAACCGTGAGTTCCGGATAAGTAGCCTCCACCTGGAGTGATAACAACTAAGCCAGTCATCAAGCCTGACAGGAATGAAACCACAGATATCTTTCTCATGGTTTTCTTGTTGCCCTCAAATGGTATAGCTGAAAAATAGTAATCTATGCTCATCCACACCACACCACAAGTGAAAGCACTTATAAGTGTATTCACAATGATGTATACTGATAAGGTGGAAAAGCGGAAGTCACAGCCAGCTATGAATCCACACCACCCAAGCAAGACAATGAACATGCCTATACCGCTGAATGCCATGTTGGAACTGCGATAGTCTATTAAGATCTTCGGATTTCGTGGTCCCAAAATGTATGAGTATGCAAGAGCGGTGCATCCGCTAACAATATGAATGCAGTTTCCACCGGCAAAATCCAATACAGGGTGCTTGTCAAACTCTACCGAAAGCCAACCCTGCCGGTTCCAAAACCAGTAAGTTACCGGGTCGTAGATTATCGCCGACCACAAGAAGCAGAAGACAAACATGGGAAATACTCTCCCACGTTCAGCAATGCAGCCGGGAAATGTTAATGCAACACATACCACCTTCATCATGCCATTGAAAAGAAAGTGGTTGACAGATAAGATCTGCCCACGGGAAGTGGTATATAATTCGGTGACAGAATGTCGCAAATGCCTTAGGACAGTGAAGTTCAAATTGCCAATAAAATGGTTACTAGAGGATGCGTAGCAAAGCGAATAGCCCCAAATGAACCAGTCTATGAACACAAATGGCGTCAATATTAATGGAAGCACCAACATCGTCAATGACGATCGTCTTTGAGTAAATCCGGAATAAAATATTGATATACCCAAAACAACGAATGCGACACCAGTGGTACAGCCCAACATATATAGCGAATTAACAGCTATTGTAGGGCTGAGATCTATGTCTTCATTTTTCATTTCGACGGAAAAGAGGTATCAAATCATACAAGATAAGAACCTCATCGCCGTTTTCTCAAACAATGGGGTATCAGCCCATACAGGACGAGGCAAGAAACTACAACCAGGTATATAAATTCTATAATATTAGCTATAGATTGGAACAAATAAAAAAAACACCTTCACGATGCTACCTATATGACCAAGATGATTAGAAATCTTCATCGGAAGAAACGTATGCATCACCCAACTCCTTCTTCTTCTTCATTCTCTCCTTCTTCTTCTTTCTCAACTCGGCAGAAGACAACTTCTTCTTCTTCTTGGCAGAGGCAATCTTGTTACCCATGGCATCAAACTTGTCCTCTTCCTCGTCATCCTTCTTCTCCAATCTAGGACCGGCACCTTGACCTTGGACCCAGTTGTGACCAGATGGAGTCATCTTACCGTCCAAGACAGCCCACACTTCCTCAGTCAAGTCCTTAGTGAACTCAGCAGAGTGAGTAATGATAACGATACCACCCTCGAAAGCCTTCAAAGCCTTGGAAAGAGCTCCCAAGGAGTCTCTGTCCAAATAGTTAGTTGGCTCATCCAAGACAATCAAGTGAGGTCTTTGCCAGGTACAAGCGGCCAACACCAACTTGACCTTTTGACCACCGGACAAACCTCTGATTCTGGAGTGGGAAACCAATTCGGCATCCAATCCCAACATGGCACAGTGCTCTTCGATTTCCTTTCTGGTCAAAGGTCTGAATTGACCGGAAGCCAAAGCTTCCTTCATATCAACTTCAGCAACCATTTTGGAGTGAGTCTCCATCAATTCACCTCTTGGCAACCAAGTGTTGTCAACAGACATCATAGGAACCCATCTCTCGTTCTTCATGCCGATGTTCTCACCCAAAGTCCACGAGATTTCGTACTCGTAAGAGTTCTTGAACTTTCTTCTGGCGTGGATACCAGCAACTCTTCTTGGGGTACCCTCGATCTTGAAGATCTTGTTCATAGCGTTCTCATCACTCTCGTTGATTTGTCTAGAAGCTCTGTCCATGGTTTCTCTATCTTCACCAGTTTGGAATCTCCATTGAATGTACTCAGAAGGAGTCTTGTCCAAGTGGTTATCGATGTGAGCGAAAGCGTGTTGCTTAATGTAAGCAATACGACAGTTCTCGTGCACGTAAACTTCACCAATGGTTGGCAACAATTCACCAGTCAACACATTAATCAAGGTGGACTTACCAGCACCGTTAGGACCAATGACAGCAATTCTGGAAGAAAGCGAACACTGGAAGTTAATGTTTTGAATTTGAGGCTTAGAAGTACCTGGGTATTGGAAAGACATGTTGGACACCTTAACAATAGCCTTTTGCTTAGTCTTAACACCTTCCAAGAAACCTGGCTCTGGGAATCTGAACTCCAAGTCAGAAGCTCCCAACTCGTAGTAAGATTGGGCGGATGGACACTTCTTGACGAACTCAGACAAGTTACCCTTGTATTTTCTCAACTTGAAACCTTCGTAGTGGATAACGTATTGAACAACATTGTCCAAGAATCCAGAGTCGTGCGACACAATGATGGAAGTGATACCACAGGTTTGCAAGTAGTTGACCAACCAAGCAACGTTGACGGTATCCAAATGGTTAGTTGGCTCGTCTAACAACAAGATATCAGCGTTCTTCAACACAGCTCTTGCCAAAGCCAACTTCATCTTCCAACCACCAGAAAGGGATTGAATAGGCATCTTGATCATTTCATCAGAGAAACCGAACTCGCTCAACTTAGCCTCGACGGTGTCCTTGGTCAAACCAACTTCACCATCTTCAATGACGAACTCAACCACAGTGGTCTCGGCGTGGGTACCATCGATGTCGTGCTCGACGTAGACGGTCTTACATTCCTCTTGAGATGGGAAACCCTCGACTTGACCGTTAGCAATAGCTCTCATCAAGGTGGACTTACCAGCACCGTTAGGACCACACAAACCGTATCTTCTGTTTCTCTTCAATCTGAATTGAGTCTTGTTCAACAAGATCTTAGCACCGTAAGCCAAAGAGAACTCACAGTTACACAAGTCTTCACCTTCATCTTCTTCGTCCTCGAACGATGGAGGTTCAGGAATGTTGTCGATAGCTCTCTTTCTGAACTCTTCGATGATCTCCTTAGCTTCCTTCTCGTGCAAGAAGATGGTAGCGTAAGGCAACAAGTCCTTAACCCAGGTGTCTGGGTTGATTTGTCTTTCATCGATCAAGTCACCAGCAATAGCGGCAATGTAGTTCTTGGCAACGTCGAATCTAGAAGCGATCTTCTTACCCTCGACAAGCTTTTCGAATTCATTCAAGGTGACTGGAATGTCACCGGCGGTGGAGACCTCTGGGATGACGTCACCTTCCTTAACATCACCAACTCTTCTCAAGGTGTTCAAGGCTCTGTTGGTAACCTCACGGGCTTCTGGGTCAGCCATGGTGGAGAAGTTAGACTTCAAGGCTGGCAACAAATTGTCCATGAAAGGAGCAACGACTTGAGGGTCGTCGACCAACTTACACATGTTGTCAACAATGACGGCAGCCTTACGCTTGATAGCGGTTTCACGTTCAGCCAAACCTCTGGACAACAAAGGAGCCATGATGGAAAGAGTAGCCATGGTGACTTCGGAAACGAAAGTGGTAGCACCCAAAAGGTGGACGGTTTCTGGAACTTCGGTTGGCTTGGCGATACACTCGATCAACTTTGGAATAAACTTTTCGATATCCTTGTTGTCGATGGTCTCAGTAGACTTGGTCATTGTCTTGGTAGCAGCCTCCTTGACTTCCTTCTTGGTATCCCACATAGCCTCGGACAAAACTGGGATCAACTCAGGCATTCTCAAGGCAATTGGGCCCTTGGCGGTGTCAACCAACTGGGAGATGGCAGCCAAGATGGCAACCTTCTCAGTCCACTTGTTGGTGTTGCTCAAGTTTTCCAAGAGTTGGGGCAACAAAGCCTTGATGGCAGTAGGAGTGATAGCCTTGGTGATGGCAAGCAAGGCCTGCGAAGCAGCAGTTTGGATGTCCTTGTTCTTGTCACCAGCCTTAGCAGCAACATCACTGGTCAAGTCCACAACGTATGGTTCCACAGATGGAGCCAAGTCGTTAGCAGAAGCAATGTGGATGTAGGCAGTCAATGCAGCAAGAGAAACCTCAGCCTTCTTACTGTTAATCTGCTTCTTGAAATCAGCGAAAAATTCAGCTGGCACATCGTGCTCAACAATTGAAGAGTTGAGGAACGATGAAATGTTGGAAGCAGCTTCATCCTTATTGTCGGCCACTTGCACCTTGGCCAACAACTCAGAAAGCACCTCTTCAGAGTACTTGGATTCAGCGGCAGCAGACATCCTGGTTGTTAAGAAAAGTTTTCACAGGAAATCGCGACTTAAAAGGCCCTAAAAAAAATTTTCGGTCTTCGTTACACAAAACGACAGATAACGGCAAAAGAAAGTTTGGGTGATGCCTTAGGTAAGCGGTGTTCACGTGGTACTACTATGGTATGGTATGAAACGATGGGAGTAGTAGAGATAGGGAGGTATAGGTCTGTTGCAATGTAGCTTCTTGTGGCAAGAACATACCCAATTATATTTCCACCAATTACAATTGCATCAATATTAGTGGCTGATGCGAGCATGGTGAATTTCATTCTTAGTTTCACAGCAAAGGACCACCACTGTATGTGCTAATGTATGGAAGTATAATAGAATCATGCATTGACATTGATATTTCAGGTAATATGTGAGTTGTTGCTATTATCTTTTTGCTTCTCTTACCCTTATCATCCAGCTCTCTTGCTTTTCTGTACATCCCCTCGTGCTCAATTGACTCCAGCTGCACCATTCTCTCAATCTTTATTTGCCCTTTCCCTTTCTCTGTTCTTCTTTTTCTTCTCCCTCTTCCCCTTCCTTTTCTTTAGCTTCCTCCTGCAGCACGAGGCTTTTCCATCTTCTGTTCAGCCCCAACTACAGCTGCTTCGTTAGCTACACCACCCTTTGGAGCCTCTGCTACCCCCAATCCAATCTCTCCATTGGATCCTTGTGCCATGTTATCGGCCAAGTCCACATTATTGCTCTCGTGGTCGGCATCTTTGCCAATCTTAACCATGTTATCGAAGTTTTCTTGGGGCTTGTTCCCCTGTGCATTACGGTTATCCTTGAACAGTGGTGGAGCAACAATCTCATAATCAGGATCGGGTGTTGGTCTCATATCTTGTGCGATCCAATACATAATTGTGCCGAACAACGATAACATCACTAAATAGCCGATAAGCTTGCGCATCGGAGTTGTGAAAAACGTACGAGGCATCTTGTCATACGGCGACTTGAACTTCTTCTTGGGCTGTGGTTTCATGTAGTAGGGTCTTGGTAGCCCATTATTCTTGTAGCTTCCTTGCATTAGTTGTGAGGAAATGTCATTTGGCGCGAAACGGCACGAGCGGTACGGATGCGAGGTTTTAGTGGTCCGGATCTACAATTGTCAGTTGGGGGTGCTGTGTGCTGTAATTGCGGTCAGCGGCTGTTTGTGAATTGCTACGAAGTGCAAATTTTATCGATGATTTTGGAAATCGTATAAGCCACCTATCCGGGATTGGCTGCGAAACGGTATCTGCATGTTTGACAAGAGGTATTGAGAGGTATTGGTCGTCTGTGTCAGATGGGTTAATGTTAGGCAGATACATGTATCTCGCTTTGTGATTGTTCTCTAAGTCTTTTATTCCTTCAGAGTGTTTACTAGTGGAGTATATCGAGTCTTAAAGGTATATTTTGATTCTTGATATATTAACTCAAAATACTGCAAAGTCCTACATTGAATCGCACATGAGTTGGGTCTGCTGTTATTTTACTGCCTAAAGTGCTGAGCCTTTGGCCCTTATCGTTGATGTATGTCCACCAAACTATTGTCAAACACTGAAACCAGAATCATCGCATGAAGCGAACTTCATTCTGGCTATTTCTTTCCCCGGTCCTCTCCACTTGTACGCTCTTTCCATTTTTATGCTCATTTCGCGTATATTCTCTCTCGGCTCCTAAGCTTTTTGTTTCCTTTATTCTCTCTCAATTCTATATTCATTACATTTCTATGCTGTTTCGTTTCTATGCTTTTTCCCCAGTCGATTTTCTTCCTCCAATCACGCCTATTACTGCATTTGCTCACTGCTCCGTTTGTCCATATACACCTCGTCTATCGTCTCTCTGGGAACACTCACAAGACCCAATTCCCGTGTGTGCAACGCTTCCGGATTGATCTTGTCGTTGGAGGATTCCCATACATTAGATAGAAGTATGTTACCAAAAGGATCAACTACAGTCACTACTCCGTCCAATACTCTATTATCCTTCAACGCAATCTTGACATTGGTGCCTATAAGACCTTCTGGTGTCATACCGAAAGCCACTAACGATAAAGAATAGCTTGAAGTTACCCGGGCGCGAACATAAAGATGCGAAATATCAAAACTTTTCTTAACATCAATCGCAGGTCCACCCTTCTCTAAAGTCAGTCTACCTTTCTGTAGTAGGCGGATTGAAGGCTCACCCGTGGTACAAGCGTAGAAGAACCGAGAGGAGCACGTTTCTGGGCGCCCGATGTTGAATCAGTGAGACATTGGGAATCAGTTGTGACTAAATTTTGTTTAGAAGTAAACGTAATTGTATGGACAGACGTCAGCGTGACCTGGAGCTCCAGCTGCTCTGCAACGAGTACGCCTCGTTCTTTCCTCGCTGTGAGTTGGTGCTTACTGATGTCGATCCGGTATCTACCTCCGATGACATATATGCTCAACTCTTACTGGCCAGGTCTTTTCCCAGTCACTTGATTGTAGAAAGCCAAGAAGGGTCTACACTCAAGGTTACAGTAGGTGTAAGCGGGTGGTACGTTTGCAACGAACCAAAGACACTGTACGAGACATTTGAAGCACTTTTCCAACGGGTTTCCCCGGCGTTTCGAGACGAATTTGCAGGCCGATTGTCAGCGAGACTCAATCAACTACAATCCTGACTAAGTTAGATAATTTACTATGTACATGCTACTTTCTCTTCTTGATAGACGCCTCCACATCTCCCACGTCGTACTTGGTGTTTCTGATGTAGAAATGTTTACGTCTAGGAAGGTACTTCTTGGGCTTATTCAACACCTCGATGTTTCTGATGTTGGGGTTGAAAAGTGGTATTCTGACTTCACATCCAACCTTGTTGATCTTGTTTCTAATGACGATGTTTGTTCCCACAGAGTTCACTGATCTCTTGATAGCTATGACTTGTCCCACAACATTGGTTCTGTCGAGGTATGTCACCTTGATGGCATCACCGGCTCTCAAGCCAGTTTTCTGGTCCACTAATGCACGTCTCTTTCCAGCAGGGTCGTACTTGGCAATGAGCTGTTTGTGCAAGAAGCTGATGGCGTTTTCGCCATTTCTACGTTGTGGTAAAGGTTCGTAAACCGTTGGAAGGGCTGGATTAGTGACTGTAATTTCGATACTTCTGATGAGAATACTTACTTTTTTTTAATGGTATGAAGTTACGGACAGACTGTAGCATATTGGACCTGTTTACCACGTTCTGAAACGCCGTCCTTACCACAGATCCCGTACCGTAGATTCCAAGCATGTTAGCGAGAGTGAAAATTTCAACGATTTTTCGCACAATCTCAACCCTACTATAAATCGTCACTACTACAAAAGGTCTAATATAATCTCTAAAAAGACAATTTATGTGGCACTTCTGCCATGCTAGTATACAAAATTAAAACCGGGGTCTTCTCTTTCTCGCGGTAAACTTCGAATCAAGAGCAACCTTTTTGCCTTGTCTTCTCATAGTCTCCTTCTTTCTAGCAATAAACTCTTTCTTGGATTCCAATTGCTTCCGCTTCTTTCTGTTCATGCTCTTGTTGTCCGTAGGCAAGTCCATTTCTGCTCCGGCCAAGTTGATGGATCTCTCACTTTGACCAGCAGTCAAGACAAGGTAGTATTTCTTGTGCCTCTTGGAGTCAGGGTCGTCAACGACTAATCCACCACCGAACCCAGCAACCTTTGCAGCGTCCAATATGCTTTTGGTTTGGTTGTCGTTCATGGGATAAAATTGGGCCACAAATTTACCTCCTCGTTTTAATGATGCATATAATGTGTTGAAGAATCGAAGTATTCTCTTCTTAGGATCGACGTTTGCAGAGTCAGCATTACAGAGCCACTGAATAACTGAAATGGATATGGCAGCGTCAAAGGTACCTGCCCTAAATGGGATTCCATTACCAATATCGGCCAAAAATAAGTCCCCTTCTACTTCTCTGTCGAGCGCAGATGCTAACATACTAGGTGCAATATCCATTCCCACCCAGTTGTATCCCTCCTCTGTCAAGATTTCTCCCGACAATCCTGATCCACAGCCTACATCAAGAAGAAAATGAGGCACTTCACTCTCCAAATTAAGTAGTTCAAGTGCTCTGAGAGTCATTTTTGCTTGAATATGTTGCACTCTTGTAGATGAGGTATACTTATGCGATTCTGAGTCATTATAGAACACCTCAGGAGGCGCAAGCTCCTCCGGCCTTGACATGGTTGATTATGAAGAAGATGTGCGCGCGATGAGATGGTTGAGATAGAAAATTCACAAATATTTATTAAAACACCAAGTACAATGTGCAGATCATTGAGGGGCCAGAGATGAAACCGATCCAGCAGATCACATTGCCCAACACTTTTTTGTCTCTCATGAATCTCGTTCTACTTATCATGATGAGTGGAAGCTGCGACATTTGGAAGCCAAGCATATAGAACCTAACCTTTCTGAAGATAACAAACATAACATATTCGTGGACAATGCTCAGGATAACAAAGGTAACTAAAGACGCCTGTCCCTTGTTTAGTTTGAAAGTACTTATAGTTGACTGGTAAACATGACGAAGCAAAAACTTGTGCACGGGTCGATTCCAGATTCTGGCAAATTCAGACCAATCTGTACAAGACCACCATGGACCATAAAAGTCCCGATCCACAAACCTGCTGAGTTCTGCAATTGCATTTAATATCACATCCCAGATCAAGAAAAAAGTGAATATGTATTCCATAAGAAATGGTGGAATCATGTCCAACAAGATTATGCAATACTGCAACACTTTTTCAGTTGACATGGGAAGCTTACTCGCCTCTTTTGCACGCAACACGATGGGGTATATCCAGTTTTCAGCAACGGCTATCATTAAGAAAATTATACCAAATACAGCCAAGGTCTTTTCCAACACATAGCCCCATCTTATCCGCTTGGTGCGAGGGTATATAAGAGAGTAAACCACAGTTGGAAACATGGAGTACCAGAAGAAATCGACAAAGTTAATGTTTTCTGGGAACGACACATAGTTTTCTTGGGAATCATTTGAATGGGAGGTATTCAAGGAATGTTCGTCAGGTCGTATTTCCACATCAGTGTTGATGCTGGTGGACTTCGATTGATACTCCAATTCGAATAAGCAAAATCCAACACTCTCCACCAAGGAATTTCTCAATTCTGTGACGTTTTTACCCTCAATTACGGATTCATCGGTCTCATCCAAAGTTTGCAAGTACTGACGAGACGTTTGGAGCTCATTATAGATGTTCCAAAGGTAGCCGTTGTAGGTGGCATACGAATGCATCTTCATCATGAACACCAAGGTGTGCAACGCAAGAAATACCTTACCAATCCAGGGAAAGGCCATGAATTGAGGAGAGGCAAAATAATTCCAGAAACAAAAGTAGACGAGAGTGTAGGTATTTTGTAGAGTAGCTCCGACAGGGCTCCAATTGAACCACCTCTTGCGAATACCAATTTGGATAAAGACTGAAACATACATTGTCAAGTACATCCCCAAGTCGGTCAAAGCAATTTTAAAAATATCTCGACTGAAAATTTCGAAGACGACACCTTGAACAAGGTAGTGGTTCTTTTCCAACACCGTATGGACCAAGTTGTTGAGGATCAAGAATCCGGTTCCAAGCCAGAAGAGAATGTACACTCCGAAGAATTGGGACTCCTTGAAGAACTCAGCATCGAATATGGTTGTCAGATTTGAGTAGAAGTGTATGTCTCCGAAACGTGAGCGATATTTGGAACGGTCCTCCTTCTCGGTATGCTTGCTAGGTTTATTTTCAGATCCACGTCTTCTGCGCAATCTGGCATTTGTGGCTTGGTTGAGGGTCTCAATTGTCTTGAAAAAACGTTTTTGTTCGGGTGAATCGGATAGAAGTTCCGTGGATGATGTTCTTTTATGTAAGGGTTCAGGGGAATCCTTTCTCGGGGTATTTGTCAAATCACTGGTTGAATAATCCACATCGGTAGCCAACGAGCGTCTCCTGGTGCCGCTTTGTTGGCTTATTTTAAGAAGATCTTCTGTGGACATAATTATCGGTTGCAATTGCAAAGGGTCTGTTTCAGTTCATTTATAGTTTCAGTTCATTGTTCCATGCATTAGTGGTCTATGTGATTATGTACAGGCAACCGTTCCTGCCGGCTCGGCCGATAAACCAGTCCGAACGGCTGACAAGGGCCATCGGAAATAAACGGCCCCAACGGCTTTTTGGTTAACGATATACTCGCTCAAATGGCCTAGTGTCGTTAAAGCAGGACTCCCAGACTGCATCCACCACTTTTTCTGCTTCTTCTTTAGAACTGCATTTGGGGTTGGCACCCACAGATATAGCTGCTCTTCTCTTGACACACGCCTGGTACTTGCTTCCAAAGTTGCCAAGTCCAGTCTTTTTTATCTCGTTAAATATTCTGCACTCTCCACTCAACGCTGATGCTCGGATCTCTGTACATGCATGATGTTTGAGATTGGTGAGGTCCACTTTGAACTTGAGATGGTCGTAGGCATGTACTAGCTCGTGTGTAAGGATGTCTTCGAGCTGCCACTTGTCTTTGATCCAGTTCAGGCAGAGCAATATGCCCATATCTGGATGAAATCCTCCACCTTTTATTCCGTCACACATATCACAGGTTATGTTTTTACTGCTGAGGTTTCCACCTAGTTTTTCAACGTGCTCCATCATGAACTTGACAGATGGTGAGTACTGGAACATCCAGTCCCGGTATTCCACACAAGAATCACAGTTTTGTGGGAGATTTTTCACTCGGTAATCATGTTCAAATTGCAATTTTTCGTCCTCGGAGAGACCCAAGCCTGTCCGGTACTGCAAAGAACGCCGCCACCACTCAAAGCCTGTAAGCTTGTCCTGCGATGAGGTTTTTCTGTCGTCCTCCATATTGATGTAAACCAGCGAAGTTGATTAGCAGGTACTATTATCCTGCAGATTGCCACATCTCATCGCCAGTAGTGATCTTTGGAACTTCACTACACTCAATAACCATGGTTGCCAATATTTGGGTAGCAGCTGCTGACAACCAGATAGACGTTGTCAAGCTGCATCTTGACCTGGGAAATTTCAATGCGGATTCTAGAGACCCAAATGGATACACCGCTATACATGCGGCTGCATCATATGGTCATATCGAGCTTTTACGGCTTTTGATCGAACGTGGAGGTGATGTCAACATCCAAGACAATGAAGGCGATACTCCTTTGCATCACACAGAAGACTTAGAGACCGCGAAAGTCATGGTTGAGGAATTGGCTGCTGATTACAAGATTAAGAACGAAGACGGATTGACTGCGGGACAATACATTGATGAAGAAGGCGAGTTTCCTGAGCTTGCTACCTACTTACGACTGCTCTTGCACTATTCTCCAGAAACGCAAAATGCAAATGATGGCTTTATTGCTTCATTGCCTAGTCCTGGAAATATTGACGGCCATGAAATTCGTTATACCATGGAATCCGATGCTCCAAGCTTGACGCCTGAGGAAGAGGAGGAGCGCAGGAAGAAGCTAGAGGCCATCGTAAACAGTGACGACCCACATGAGGCTCTCAGGGACTTGGTTCGCAATGCTGTCCGTGAAGGCATGTCACAATACAAAACAGACGAAGATGCAGAAGCAAAGAGGCAAAAGCAGTGAACGAGGTGCCCTAGATACGACTACAGACACACATGAAATCTACGTATATATCGTAATCTGTGCATATTTGCATCTGGTGAAAAATTACACAAAATCTCACTATTCGCAATTTCGCCCAGCTTATTCATTTCGACAATGAACTTTAATCTCCCATTCTTCGGTGGCCGCAATGTGGCTGAGACCGTAGTTGAAGAAGTGTAAGTATTAAATCTGCATTACATGCTCGAACATAGACTAATTGAAGCAAAAAGTCTTACAATCAGTATACTGTGGAGGAATTGAAAGATATGGGGTTGGTCAACAGAATCAAGCTTGCCGATTGGCGTCTTGAAATGTTCACGGTGGCCACCATTTTAGTCTTCTGTGTCCTCTTCAAGATTGGAGACTTGTATAACCAACGTAAAGTCACCGGTTTCTTGGATGGTGTGGCTGACGTCTTCAAGAACAACTTCCACCAATTCGGAGTTGCCCCCGACAAGTTGTACGTTAAGGATAGTTCTGAGAACTACTCCGCTTATGCTACTGGCCGTGTGAACATTGCTAAGGTTGATCTCACTTTCAAATTGAAGCCCAGACACAATCTTTTTGTGTATTTGTTGGAATATGCATTGGCATTTTTCACAAGCAGTGTTCAAACTCCATCTGACCGGGTTGACATCACCATCACCCCATCTCTGGAAGCCGAGTATGACAACTTTATCTCTGCGATTGTTTCCAAAATTGGTATGAACGACTTCAGAAAGTTCAACTACTTTTTATCTTTGACCAAGACATCTGACTCCGACTCGCTTCCACAGTCTTTTGTGTTCATGAGTGAGTCCACTGAAATTCAAGAGAAGTTGTTGACTCCTAGAATCAAGGAGGCTTTAACCTTAGAATCTGCTTCGTGGTTGAGATACGTTGCTTTCACTGACCAAGCCATTGAAAGACCTACCTCGCTCCCTGAATACGCACCAAACCGTAGGATCATCATTTCTACCAATGTCACTTCTTCTGCTGCCAAAGTCAAACAGATTTCTGATGTTTTGGCTGGAGTCTTCGGTTTGGTTGACCAGTTGGTTGCGAAGGAAATCACTTTCAAGTCCGAAACCTTGAGAAAGGTGGTCAAGACTAGAGAGAACGAATTGGCCAAGCTCAAGAAGATAACTGAAGAAATTGAGCAAGAGAAATTGGCTGACGAAAGAGCCAGATTGAAGAGGGAAGAAAGACGCCGTAACCGTGACTTGTCCGACGCCGAACAACTCAAGCTTGAGAAAAAGGCATTGGAGAAGAAGCAGAGAAAAGCTGCCAAGAAACAAAAGATGAGAATGTGATTTAATATATATAGTCAATTTACACTTTGCCTGTCAACTTCCAACCTCTTCCTACAGGAGTATTGAAAACTTCAACCACGCCTGCTCCTAGAGTGTCGGCCAATATCCAATACAAGTCGTATCCGTAGAACGGCTTTTTGAAGTTGGTCAATCTAGGATTTCCACTTGCAGTAGCACCACCTTCCCATTTCTGTAGTATGTCTGTTTCAAGTAACTCTTTGTGCTTGGATTTATTTAAGCATTTGACCAACCATGAGCGACCAGCATTGATCAATTTGAGAAACAGACCACAATTTGGGTATGCAACACTATACTGATGTGATTCAATCTCGTTCAAGTGATTGGAGGTCAATGTGACAAATCCAGAGTTGACAAGACATGATAATTCAGCACTAGTGAAGTCATCAGCGTAGATGAACAAAGCTGAAGTGTTGACTTTGAGGAAGCTCAAAAATTTGGCCAACGTAGACTTTTGCACTTCATATCGTTCTCTGTCCTTATTGCTCTCGTTTTTGTCAATGAAAGGCTTCAAATTGTCCATTTCATTCTCTATCAATTGATAATAATGCTCACTTTTCACGATCACCTCTACATTCTCATGACCATAGGTGACCTTTCCCTGAAACTTATTCTGAGTCCTCAGAACTACTGGTGCTGCATTTGTGATGACGAATTTGCGTAACTTGCCGTCACGAAGGCGAAGCTCCAAATTTCGATCGACAAAAGTCGGCCCCTGTCGATCATAAATGGAGTACAACTGATTGAGCGTGATAGGACCAACAAATAAATGAATCTTTCTGTATTTTAATATATCAGCTTTTGTCTCCATTGTGAGTCCAGGTAGCAGGAATAGAAGTTCTTCATCTGTAGTCGCTGCGTTTATTTCGTCTTTGGTATGAAACCGACTGTGGAGCGTAGTACTCTCTGCCCATTGGTTCTCCAATATAGTATTCATTGCTACCATGATGTCATTCTTAGTTGAGAGTTGGTAATCTAGTTGCACATTATAATCTTGGATTGTTAATGGATCAACATCGGAAGATGCCTTAGGTGCTTTCTTGAGATTTTGTAGGTATTTGGTCTGCGAGGGAAGGATATTGCGTAGGTCTTTTATTTTCTTCGGTGACAGATTCGCTGATCGCTTGCCTATCCTAGACGTTTTGGCTGCTGAATACTGTAGATTAGGTGCCATTTTTAAGTTTTACATAGCATTTTATGAATCTAGTTTTGTCAGCGAGCTTGAGACTCGCACTACATACATACCCCACAAAAGAAGTGGAAATTGGTTCTGAATTCTAGAGTCAGTATTAGGCTCCTCTAAGCACCAAAGACCGCTTGACCACGGTGTTGTCACCAGGAACGTCAATAGAGTATTCGTAAGAACCGCTGGCAGAAAACTCGCTGATCCCGTTCAACTTGATCGAGGATTCGGGTACAGAGATACCCAGAATACTGAAAATGGCATCAACAAGACTCTTCTTTGTGAATGGGAATGATTTGGCTTGAATCGTGTGAACTCTTGGTACCAGCTGGGTAATTTCGGATGCAGTGAGACCAATGGCTTCTTCGCTAGCAGCGAAAGTTGCTTCATTTTGTGCTTCTTCTACACGATTGGAGCCTCTGGATCTTCTCATCTTGTTAAACAAGCTCGAAAGTTCATCAAGGGACATGGCTCCCGAAGTGGCTTCGCTGTCGGCACTCTTACTTGGTTCTGGTTGTGTCTTCACCTCCACCACTTTACGTGGCTCTTGTTTGACACGCTTGACAACCGGGATGCGGGGTCCCTGTCCCTCCAAAATGTAGCATGCACCATTATTAATGTGAAGATAGCTTCTCATGAACGCCGGCTTGACACGAATAACCTCTCCACGAGCTCCTACCTGAGGGAAATCTTTCAACAATTGAACCGGTATCTTTCCAGATTTGTTCTCTATTCTTTTCGTTGATGCATGTCTTATAAATGTCCGCATGGCGCTACTAATTCTTATATTTGTTGTCATGGTCGAGTTGAGAATCGAACAAATTTCCAAAATTTTGTGTAAGTTTGGTCCTGCATCTACTCCAAAGCTAAGAATCAACTATCTCGATGAGCATCGCGGGGAGCGCATGGCTAATTGTGACGTCTGTTTGAAAGAGTCATCCAAATACAAATGCCCTTCATGTGGTACCCAGTCTTGTAGTTTGCAGTGTGTCAAATCACACAAGGTGACGAAAAAGTGTCTGGGAACTGTGGATCCTGCCAAATTCTTATCGTGGAAGCAGTTGAATGAAAAGTCAGAACATGTAAATCGAGACTATAACTTCCTCATCAATGCTGGGCGCCACTTGGATGTCAAGAAGGGCCTGATTCGCTCGAATTCCAAGAATTTGTTTAAAAGAGCAGCCCAAACTGGTCGAAAACCACCATTGAAACGACAGAAGGTAAACGAAGATGTCCGCTTACGGTTGATTAATAAAGCATTTCCCCACGATCCACCAGTCAGCACAAAGAGAAAGAACACGCTTGTTGTTCTGGTTCCTCCGGGAATGTCCAGATCCTTAGCAAATAAAAGCGGCTATGATAAGAAAGCTGGAGCTTTCGTTTGGTCAGTCGAATGGATCATTCTCGACTCTAATGGCACAGATATTGGTCGACATATGAGCTACAGGCTTCAAGAAACCAGTCTGCTCCAAAATATTCTCCCTATAAACCAAATTCGCAAGTCATATGGTGATGAGACTGGCGAGATAGAGCTGAATAACTTATCCTATTACCTTCAGAACATTGTTTCAAGCAGGGCAGAACGCTCGTTACTTGCATTAGATGGGAAGCAGAACCTCCATGACGCCTTGGCTGACCGTATAGTATTGGAATTTCCAACTATTTTTGTGTCGAAGTCGGGCAACAATGTAGGTGTGGTGTCTACATCTTACGAAAATGAGGAAGATACAGACTCCTCATCAGACTCGTATTCTAGCTCGGATTCTGACTCTGACTCGACCTCGGATTCTGATTCTAGTTCGGACTCCGGATCTGACTCCACATCAGAACCCGAAGAATCGTCATCCAAAAAGCCACCTGAAGTTCAAGGTAATTCTGAAGAAATCGAGGTGGACATGTAACTTTAACATAAGCATACGTACTACTTAGCTTAAACATACGTAGTATCGCACACTTTTCTTATTGCTGGATGTAAATCTGCCTCTCTCATCACATCGCGAACTCTTCTTTTTGAGCTAATGGCATCTGTATTTCGAAAGCCAGCTGATGCTGACAGAAATGTACGAGCAACTCTATACGTGGGGAACTTAGACCCACAGGTGAACGAAGTGCTTCTATATGAACTATTCATCCAGTTTGCACCTATAAAATCATTAAATTTGCCTAAAGATCGAGTGCTGGGAACTCACCAAGGCTACGGATTCGTGGAATTGCGAAGCGTAGAAGACACAGACTATGTTCTAGAGATCCTTAGAGGGGTCAGGCTCTACGGTAAGTCACTCAAATTACGTCGTACTGATTCTGGCTCTCGTGGAACCGCAGGTACGGGTCCCAATGGTTCTCAACAACCAATGGCACAAGCACTTGATGTGGGTGCAAAGCTCTTTATTGGTAATCTTGACCCATTGATAGACGAGCAGTATTTGCACGAAACCTTCTCTAAGTTTGGAACCATGATTCGTCCACCATTAGTGGTTCGAGATGTGAATACAGGAGAGTCAAAGCGACATGGGTTCTTGACGTTTGGCGATTTTGAAACCACCGACTCCATCATAGAAAAGATGAACGGGATTGTACTAATGAACTCACAGATAACCGTAGAATATGCATTTAAAGAGGATCCCTCCAATACCAACCAAAAGAAGATACGACATGGAGATAAGGTGGAAAGAATGCTTGCAGCAAACGCTGCCAACATTAAATAGGACTATACATCATTCTAATTACAACTTGGGCCTGGCCTTTTCGAATTTCTCGAGATCTTCTGGCGTAGCTACTCCATATACTATGGTACCCTCTCCGTTGGTGATGAGCGCAAAGTATACGCCAGAATTGAAAAATTCAGCTAACTGTTCAAGAGCTGTGTCTGGTGTTATAATATAGTAACCCTTTCCCTTGCTTTGTGGTTTCTTTATGGTGCTGTTTGGAGCTGTTTTGAGTTTAGTGCCCTGGTTCTGCTGAGCGTCCATTTGTTTAAGATAGTTTTCCCGGGCCTTCTGGTTGAACCACAACATGGTACTGCTCACCGTGGGCTGGTTGGGGTGGTGTTGTTTGTTATTCTTCACACTTTCTACATCAAAAATACCCAAAAGCTTTTTGTTCGACTCATTGATCACTGGTAGATATGAAAATTCGTGCTCAAAAGAGATTTCTAACGCTTCATCAAGAAGAGTTGATGGGTTTATGGAAATAGCTGGCTTTATATCCAAATCCTCCACAGTAGCTCCTCTGTAATCACGTTGTTTGAAAAGAACAGGACTCATGATGTCGTTATAATAAATTTCGAGATAATGCGAAATTGTGCGAAATTGTTGCAGAGCATAAATACGAAAAACGATAGCCATATTATTAATATTTACGCAGCTTCGGCGGATTTGTACAGTTTACTCTGATGATCATCATTTAAGTCTCTTTGTTCTTTTGCAACTCTCCTCCACACGTCTTCTTCATTACCGTCGTCAAGGTATCCTATTCTCATAGTAGCCAATAAGTTAACAGCAGCAGTCAGATGGCCGTAAACTCCTCCATAAAATGCTTTAGTGGCATCGAGTCCGTGTGAGGCTTTCAAGAGTTGTATTCCACCAGGATGCTGATCCATGAAAGGAGTGATATCATGGATAATCTTCTGGATGATAATGTAGATGCGACCATTGTGGCTGGCCGAAGCAAGAATCTCTTTAAATTGCTTCGGCGTGATGAGCGGAAGCTTCGAGATTGGCGTACCCCAATTGAGCTGACTCTTCATTCTATTAATAACCCGTTGCTGCTGCTGGATGTGTAGTTGGGTGATAAGATCTTTGGGGGTCTTACAGAGTTCGTCCACCATACCCAATGTGCTCAAGATCCATATGAACCATTTGGTTGGATCATAAGCAAATATAGACGACTGTGACCGGTAGTCATGGGGGAATTCGTGGTGATAGTTTTGTGCTGCATTACCATACGTGAGGAAGGCCATTAAGGGATTGTTGCAGTTCTGAGCTGAATTCTTGTCATTAAATGGTTGAGTGGGAAATGTGGCTTGGATATGCTTAAGATGGCACAATGACTGTGAGAGAAGGATTGGTTGCTGCGAAATGAACATTCGAAGAATGCCAGGATAAAGTAGCCCGTTGATCACGGTGTCGTTGCAAAAAGTGACGGTGACAGCGACAGGAATGACTATTGTGCTCACAAACCAGAACAAAAGGTAGAGTCTCTCTTGCTGTAAGACCACTTGACGCAACTGTTCCTGATACGCACGCTTGTCGGTATCAACGTCATCCAAAAAGTCTTCGTCGTAAGCTTCGTTTCGTACTTCATGCTGGTGATCTGGGAACTCGTGCTGAACAAAGTCATCATAAAATCGGGCAATCTTTGGTTTCCTGATAAGCCAGCCGTAGTGGGCCCAGGTGAAGCCTCTCTTGATCAGATATGGATCCTTCTCGGTATCATCCGTATACTGGTGGTGAGCACGATGCAAAGTAGCCCACCATCTTATGGAACCAAGTCCTATTCCCGCCCCAAAAACAGCAAAATACCACTGGAGAATGCTGTACTTGACTCTGAAGGTATTGTGGGCAAAGCATTTATGGTACCCAGCGGAAAAGGCCAACAACATCACATGATAATAGACAAATGAAAATTGGAAAGTGGCCTGGTTTTCCGGCAAAAGTGACTTGGCATAAAAGAACACATAGATCAATGCAAGTCCAGGTAACAACACCACCGTGAACGTATTCGTGTAATTGATACGAAGCAAGAAGTCCCGCTTTCGCCGTCTCATCAGGTTCATGTGAGCATTCTTGAGGTGAGATGCTTGATTGAACAAGTGGTTGGAATTAGGTGTTGTTGTTTTCTTCTTGGCAGCCAGTACTGGCGTCCGTCTATGCACACGAGCTTGTCTTTTATCCGAAGCTCGGTCCTCTTCGAGAACCACCATGGTGACCCAAACGCTACTTGTCAGCTATCTATAGCATTTGGCTGCGACATGCGACATGCAGTACACAGCTGGACAAGCGTCAAAAAAAAAAGTGCCAGAAACGAGCTGGAAAAGGGAAGAAGGGCTCTACTGTATTCTCCGTTCACTTCCTGAGCCATAAACGCTCAATAATCCCAGATTCTAGTCGACTGGCGTGGTATGTGCCTGCATACAACCAAGGCTAAATTCTCAACTTTCGAAAAACACAAACTCACCATGTCGGCCCAATATGTTAATCAGGCGCTGTCTGGACAGGCCAAGCCTAGGTCTAGTACCAGTGCTGTTTCTGATGTTTCCTACACTCCTACAGACACCTCCATACCTCCCAAATTGTATGACAAGGTACCCAACTTGGAAATGTACAAGAAGTTGAAAGAAGCTGAACGGCAGATTGACCTTGTGAACGTTAGAAAAGGGTTGGACTTCCAATCAATTCACGCCAAGTCTATCCAGCCCTCAAATTTTCCTAGGGAAAGTGGAATCTTGCGTGTCTTCATTTACAATACTTGTAATAACCAACCTTGGCAAAAACAGATGGCCCAAGACAGAGGCGACCAGCTGGCTGATCCTAGTGCAGAGCCCACATGGACACTTCGTGTGGAAGGAAGACTCTTGCGTGATGATAAAACTTTGACCTCGACTTCCGAAAATACTACGACGAAGTTTAGCTCGTTTTTATCGGGATTAACCGTAGATATAATCCCCAATGACGAGTATCCAGAGTTGCAATCGGCGCTGTCTAACATCATTGAATGGCGTGATAACTCCCAGCAGCAAATGGAAAACATGTATCCTTACAACGCACCCAATAGACTGCTGGACTTTGACGGCTTGGACGTGAAAAGGACCGGTGTGTACAATATCGACACCAAGATTGCTCTTTTGATCAAGGCCGACAACTCGCGGTTGGGACTCAGCCCGCAGATGGCTCAGTTCGTCGGTAAAGAAGAGGCCACCCAGCAAGAATTGTTGTACTCGGTATGGCAGTATGCTCTTTTTAAGGGCTTGTTCAAATGGGACGACGCCTTATCTAAGGTCCCCGCTGCTACGACCGATATAAGTGGAATTAACAGACAGGATGATGTAAACGACTTGACTGTGGTTGAATGTGACGAATACCTTACCGAGCTTCTCAAGGTGCCCAAATTCCAATTTACCGACCTCTATAAACTTCTCTACGTCCACTTCAAACCCAGAAAGCCAATAATCTTAGACTACACTGTCAACACCAAAAAATCAACTACCTTGGGTGACCTCATCGTGGACATTCCGGTTGAGCTTCCGCTTCCACTCAATTCTATTCAAAAGCAAAATGCCGAGTTAAACAAGCAAGCATACGAATCCCTCACAAAATTTGATGGCGATATTCAAGCGTTGAATCACAAGATCGCCTTGGGTGTTGTCGCTTTGCAACAAGCCAATAACCGCGAAAACTTCTATCGTGATTTAAGCTCTGACCCAGTGAAGTTCATGAAAGAATGGGTAGAAAGCCAACTGGAAACTCTCAAAGCCTTAAAGAGCGACGAAGGCTTCAACGAAGAAGTGGTCAGAAGGGCTGACTACTACGAGAAAAATGAAGAACTCTTGAAGGAGAAGATTGATATTATGCTCGGGGCAAATAGAATATAGTGTGTATTATATAATGGAAACTATTCCTCATAATCGTCGTCGTCAGGCTCTGGAATTGGCTGAATAAATTCCTCCTCATCCTCGTCTGATTCATTTTGAGTAGGCTCAACTTGTTCATTATAATCCACATTTCTTCGAGTTAGGCGGGTATCGTTTTTCAAACCTTCATATCTCTCAAGCAAATCCACAATGGTGGAAAGTTGTTGACGGAGATGTGTCACTGGTTTGTAAAGCATGGAACTGGATGGTATGCTCTCCGCTGAAGCTTTCAGATGCCCCAATTTTTCTGCCAAATGATTAATAAATTCACGAAGCAGCTTTACATCACTGGCGACTTCATACCATATTGGCCGTTCTGATATTTCGTAATGTACCTCTTCACCATTTTCAAATATCACACCGTCAGAGGTAAGTGCATGAGTTAACATTTCGTGGATATCTTCAACATAAAGCTTGAATCGAGAAGGAAGATGATTTGGCAATTCGTTAATGTTGCTTCGAACACCTTTGAACCGTCGTAAATTAGTTAGTCCACCATTGTCTGCTTCTGCCATCCAACATAAGTAGAACCGACCAACATGGAATCCACAGTCACCACTAACCAACTCGTCGAGCCTTAGACGCAACGGATGTTGCAAAGGATCTGAGGTAGGATCAGTATATCCAGGTACATCATCTTTTCCTTTCTTGGACACTTGCTTGTCGAATTGTTTCTTACTTTCCTCGGTATGACTGAAGCCTTTAAGAACCATCTGCAGCACATAGTATGTCTCTTTGTCAATTACCACATCGTGGTTCTTAAGCTCGTCCAGAATAAAATTTTTGACTATATCAGAAGCGATAAGACTCCATTCGGCTAAAGTGACGAGCATTACAAGCCTATCCTCTGGCGATTTCAACCCCTGCAAGCCTAGTAGCTCGAAATCAGGTTCATCAAAGAAAGGATTAGGTACGATAATAGACTCAGGATAGGCGTCTATTTCATTAAGCTGAGCTTCAGGATTGTTTGGATCGAGAATATCAGACTCCACCTTGATGGTTTCAGGTTTTAGATCTTCTGTCGAATTCGAATTAGACCATCTTTTCGGGAGTCCCAAGCTCATGGATAGAGACCGAAGGTCATTAATAGCTTGCTTCTGTGAAGTGACCAAGATCTCTCTTTTTCTGTTGAGGACGAGCGTCGCAAGCTTGCAGAATAGACGGTCCATGTCTTCGCTCACCAGTTGGTCCACTTGAATTCCTAAGCCCTCTTCGAAATCCTGGGGACCCAAATTGTCAATATGGATAATTCTTTTAAATTTTTGTAGGTAAGATACAAGGTAAATGATGTCTGATGCATATTTGGAAGGAACCACGGGATAGCCAAGAGCTAAAGACTCTGCACTAGCACGCTCGTTCTGGCTAGCATCCATGATGTTTTCGTCGTATAAGTCATAGTAGAGACCGACTAGAGGACCCTGCAACTGCTTTGCCGTACGTTGGCGGCTATTGAGAACCGTGGTACGACTGGTGGTAGTTAAGCCTCGGGATTGTATTTTACGTTTCTTTGGACGACTTGGAGGGCTGTCGCCGTTTGAGTCATCTTGCTCGATACTAGTGTCATTCACAGATGGCGTTTCTGAAGGTTCTGGACTTTCTTCTGCCTTCACGCCCAATTTGTTACCTTGTGTGCTATCTGAGGAAAAGTTGAGTAGCATTTGCTTTCTTTTTTTCAAAGATCCCAGGGTTATTCGACCACGGGGCTGTTTGCGCATATTCAGTTTACCACCACGAGATCCTGGACCCTGGACGGGACGTTGGTCAAACCTAAACGTCGAAACAGTGGCATGGCTGTGGTTTTTGGTGGATGATTCAGCAGGTGAAGGCTCTACCAACGATTCCATGTTTTTACGTGGCCGTCCTAGCCTCTTAGGCTTTTCGTCAGGGTTGAAGGGCACAAGTTTCACAGACAGTTGCTTGGTAATTGGGGTTGAAACTATATTGGCTTCGAGATCAAGATCACTATGGGTCTGATCTGGATTGTTACTCAAATCAAAACCAATCATATTCAAGCCCGAACCATCGGAAGCGCCTATGCTAGCCTCTGCTTCGATGACAGCTTCTTCAGGTGAGTTTACGTATTCGTTTAGTCGCAAAACGTCCCGGATCGAGTGATCTTCCGAGTCTTCTCTGGCATTGTGAGAGTCTACAGAGCCTTCAGTTACTTCAAAGAGTTCCTGCTGGCCAATAGCTGGATCTATGTTACTCTCCATCTGTTCTGGAACTCCACAGACTCACCTGTAGCACTTGCAATTTGCAATCGGTTCCACTGAAGAGCCCGGTGCAGGTCACTTCAACAAACGCGCGCCAGGCGCGTTCTCATCTCTATTAAACATGGCAGACTACGGCTATGGAAATTTTGGCGATGGTGGCTTTTCGGATATGTCTATGGGAGGCTTTCAGGCTGACGTGGACGCATCTCAGAAACCACAGCAAACACGTTCGAGCATCACTCCTGTAACGATTAAACAAGTCAATCAGGCAGTCGCTTTGGGACCAGATCTTGATTTCCGTATCAACAATGTGGAATTAAACATGGTAAGAGTGATCGGCGTATTAAGAAAGGTAGATGCAAACGCATCTGCTGTCAATATTACTATTGAAGATGGAACGGGCTCTTTGGAAGTGCGTAAATGGGCTGACGAATCGGCGTCTACCGCTGAAGCAGATAAGTATTCGCTGTATTTGAACCAATATGTCAGTATAAGCGGAGCTTTGAAGGAATTCAACAACAAGAAAGGTATACAACAAGCTACTATCCGACCCATCACCGATCACAACCAGGTCATATACCACCACTTGAGTGCCATTACTCACCACTTGAAAGCACAAGGATTACACGCAAGAACCAAACCAGAGGCCAACAACGGCTTGTTTGTTTCAGAAAATGGAGGTGGTGAATCTTTACAAGACAAAGTGCTCCAAGTGATCAACGACCTTACACCTTCGATGCAAGAGGGCGTTCCTATCCAGTTGATTGCCCAAAAGGTCAATGCAACAGATGACACCGTGGAACACGAATGCCAGGCTCTCGTGCAGAGCGGTAAAATTTATCTGGGTTATGATGACAGTGCTTTCTTGGCTCTTTTGTAGGTATATACTGTAATTCTATACTATGTCGCTACTTTCAAACGAAACTTGGGTTCACTGGCCCGGGCACAGAAAAATGCATTCCACAAGTCGTTGTTGGTCACCGTCTCTCCTTCTCCGTTGCCCTTGTTGATCATGGTGTCTATTCCTCCACTGTTCATCAATGCCATAGACTCGGCTTTGGTCAAATCGCGTTCTAACGACTCAGATATTTTTGCAGCAGTGTCTCCACCTGGAGCCTTGATGTAGTTGAGTCTCTTATTAGTGGACATCAACAAGATGCTTTCTTCAACCGTCTTCTCAATGGCAAAGAGCCACACTGTGGTGATCTTGGTTTGTCCAATACGATGAATTCTGGAGATCGCTTGCAATTCCAAAGAGGCATTCACCAACGGCTCACACAAAAAAATGTGGGTTGCATTGATCAATGTCAAACCACTTGCTTGGGCTTTGGCGTTCAATAAAAAACAAGTGATATTCTTGCTGGGGTCTTTGAATTCCTCGACGCTATCATACTTGTTCCGTCTCCGACCAGAGCCTACTTCTGGAGTAAGTGTCCCATAAGATCCCAAGTATGAGATTTCTGCAGCTTTGAAAGCAGTGCCAAGAATATACAAGAGGTCCTGCCACTGACTGAAAATGACAATTTTAACATCAGGATCCTGGCTCCTGAGGTACAACACTTGTCTGACAATAGTGTCCACTTTTGAACTGTAGAAATTCTTTAGTTCAATTCTCTGGATATCTTGCACCACAACATCATCCACTGGATGGTAAATGGAGTGGAGGTTCTTGGCTATTTCATGCGATTCACTTATCTTGTTTGCCTTTAAATCTGGTTTATAGTGCGTAAAATTGTACACCGTTGATGCAGTAATGACTGTTTTGCACAAAGGACATGTCTTCAGGGTAACAAGCCACCGCTCTAAGCACTCCTGACAATACTTATGCCCACAATGTGTCAAAGATCCAACCGTGATTGTTGAACGACAAATAATACACATTAATTCCTCGCTTTTCGCATCCTCCATAGTTCCACCAGATAATGACTCAAGATAACGGTATTTGGCAATTGCCTTTCCCTTTTTGATATCCAAAGTAGCAAACAGGTTCACAAATTGTCTTTCTTGACCCTTAACCAAGTCGGCGTCAAGTTCCTCTTGTTGCATATGGTAATCTCTAGTCTTGACACTATCAGATATCAATTGAAGTTGCTTGAAATAATCAATTCTCGAGTTAAAAACGGCATTGCATGTTAAATTGAGCTCTCTTTGCAAAAGAACTAACGAGAGCTTCTGATTCTCAAATATGTTCCTGATTTTAGATTCCATGGCACTCAACATGTGCTGGTACATTTGATTGCCGTCCTTATCTAAAGTGTCTTCTTTCTCAGTCTCTTCATTGAGTTGTTTCACGTCTAATACCAACTCTTGTAATGAGCTTCTCATGTTCACCTTAACAGAAAGTCTTTCCGCCTGCAACTGCCCCAAAAAATCTCTGTCATGAACTCTTCCTGCTTCTATCTGAAAGTTCTTTTTCTCTTGATTTTTTTGAACATTTATAGTCTTTACCGCACCCTCATTACCATTGATTGTCTCACTTCGATCTTGCATGATTTGAGTTAAAGCATGAAGGTAACAAGAAGCATAATCTTGGTCAATGATGGATTGCTCATACTCTTCACCATTTGGATCTTTGTCATGGCTAACAAGAGGTTTGCAAAGAATTTCCACCAATGATGTCATCCAATTGTTGATAACTTGCGCTTGAATATTAAGCTGACCAACCATGCGACTGAATTTGTCGAAGAACAATGTTTGCTTGATGCCAACAATTTCTTCCTTCAATAAATCAACCTTAATGATTGGAGAATATCGAAAAAACTTTCTGGAAGTCTTGGGAAACAAAACCTCTCCGTTATCTTCTTTCGTTTTTCCCTTGTCGTCATTCCATCCTCTATCTATGATCCGCAGCTTCACAACTTTATCCACCGACTTGAGTGAACTCTTGAGAAGTTCCTGCCGAGTATGTTCAGCATAATCGTAATAATTTTGCTCCAAGGTACGATGCAAATCTTCATTGTTAGTTTCATGATCAGCAAGGGGCACTCTGGGTTCCACATTGAGGTCAGTCTCAGATAAACCGGTCACAAACGAGGACACTTCATTACTAAAATCAGCATTCTTCATCTCTTGAAACATGGAAGAGGCTGTAAACAAAGGCAACTTGAGCCGTTCAATCTTGGCTCGATATTCCTCATCATAACACTGAAAATGGCAAGATGCAATGAGGAAATAAAATTTATGTAGCAACGTTAGCCAAGACCGAATCTTTATGCGAATACCTCGAATTTCTTCTTCGTACTTTAAAAGTTTCTCGCTTCCCTCATGTTTCCACTTAGTCTGAATAGTGTCGTTTTCATCAACAGAATCAAAATCTTCTTCATTAACTACCGGTTCAAGGTTCTCCTGCTTGCGCAACTCATGATATTTTACCGACGTTTTACGTAGGAGTAACCGGAAGCGATGTAGAACTTTTTCAGCCTCGTATGAACCAATGCTGAGAAATACTAATGCTTCTTCTGGCTGCAAGATAAACTCAAGAAATTGGCCAACTTCTACAAAAGTCAGGATCATTGATCTTTCCGCTTCAATGATCTGATCGGTGGCCTTTTCTAACATGTCGTCCAAAACTTTATCCAAAGTTTTCAATTGTTGAACTGTAGCAACAATTCTGCTCGTGTGGAATTGGTTTCTTGAACGATACTTTTTCGAAGGTAAGTGGAGGTTACCGATTTGAGGATTACTGCAAACTTGCCGCAAGCGAACTAGCCAAGAGCGCATATATGCCAAAATTGTAGGTGACGGCTCCCAATCCTCGAGAACGGGGTCTCCATTAATGTCGAGGCATACAGCTGCAAGAAAATCTTCAAAAAGTTGATTATAGTTTTCTTGCTCGACCAAGGAGAACGGAACTGTCATCAAAATTCTTCGCTGCTCAGGAAGCTGGATATCATCATGTACCATATCTTTGTTATGGCGTATTCCAATTTGTGACCAGAGTGAAATGAAAGAGCTATTTCCATTAGGGTAACTGGTGGCTGTGAGTTTTGACCAAGAGTTTTTAGCCAACTCACCCACAAATGGCTCCATCTTCAAGAATTTCAAAATCGAATGCAAGTCATTGAAATCTTTTTTGATTGGAGTTCCTGAAACACCCCAGGCATGATATCTTGGGATGAGGGCAGCACTCTGGAAGGCACGAGAAAACTTGGACGATACCATTTGCACCTCATCTAGAACTACTCTCCAAAACTGGGATAACATCAAAGGTGATTGGTAATCTTGGTTCTTGTAAATATCAGGAATCTCATTGTGTTCAATGGAAAGTTCCAACTCATCTTGAAGTGCCTTTTCGTAGTCCGTCTCGTTATCATCGCCAGATTTCATATTGGCGACTTTGGGTTTTTCTGTTCTAATGGTTAGCTGAAACATAGCTCTGTACTTTTGGAGGAGCTCTTCCTTACCAGGATCTCTAGCCTGTTCTTTGGAGTCAATAGCTTCGTCAACCATGGACTTTCGTTTCGATGCAGTTCTAGTGGGTTTCTTACGAGCCGAATAAAGTGCATAATCCAACTCTTTCGATATCATCGTGTACGTGGTGAAGACAATGTCAAATCGCCTAAGATACTCAGCAATCATTCCTGCATTATCTCGTAACCGGGGGTATTTGTCAACACCTTGGTAGACAGTCACCGACAAAGATGGTGCCAAGCGCATAATCTCGTCGACCCATTGTTTTAGTATAGAGTCAGGTGCAACAACAAGAGTCGTTTTGGCTTTAATCACAGTCTTGGTATCACCATATGCTCCAAAGCGTTCATCAATCGGATCATTGAGTTCGTCGAGTGGACGTCTATTCAAAAGACTCAAGGCAGCAATTTCCACGGTTTTCCCTAAACCCATTTCCTCAGCCAACAATCCTTTTGCTGGCAAGTATTGATTTTTCCAAGAGCTAGCACCTTGGAATATTTGATCCAAAAACGTATGCATGCGAGATTCAGAACACAAATTACCAGTGAAACTGTTGAACCAGAATGTTTCATTTTCGATCTGAATGCGAGTCCAACCGAAACACAATTTGTTCAATATCTCTGAAATCTGATCGTCCACAAGGTCCTTGTTAACCCTGCCATCATTCTTTTGCAACTTCTGTAGGTCATCATGCAAGTCATCTGTTATCAATTTCACTGGGCGACATCGATTTGTGGTTTTATCGTATATGACGTTTTCGCGGTGCAAGAGCCAAGAAACAGTTTTGGCTTGAAAAGGAAGAAGATTAGTCTCTAGTTCAGGAATCTCAAAAGCGTGCTTTATCGACAATCGTGAAGCATGCGCAGCCACCGTTCTATAGAAAAGTTCAGGATTCACGGGTTCATTAGTAAGTTGTTCATAGTGGTGTGAAATTTCATATGGCGTTGGTGAAGCGGTGCTTATTAATTGTATTAAAGGTGTGAACTTGTTGAACACCTCCGGAGGGAAAAATGTAGTTACAGACTCCCGTATTTTTATGCGATAGTCCATGCAGATCGTGATTTTGTTATGGTTTAAATCAAAAATTAATTCAAAATTCGGACCAACGATATCAATGTGGGGAAACTTCATACGTGAAGCTGGTAAACATAGTATATCAATCTCGGGCTTTATTGCCAAAAGGTCCTTGTGAGTAAAGTTCAAAGAAAATACTCCATTCGATCGGAGTTGGGGAATAGTCGTCGAGTCCAAATACAACAATTGACATTCTTTATCAGTGGCGAGCTTCATGTATGAAGATTTAATGGAATAAACGCCATCCGCCTGAGTGGTGAAGAAATCAGGATTGAATTCAATGTACTGCCTTAAGTCTATAGGAGAGTCTGAGTTCATCATAACACTTCTTTCAGCCAAAGATATCCACCTTTCACTTTCGTGCAAGGGATTATCAGTAGCAGGCTCGTCAGGAGAGTAATAGTTGTCTAGTCCCTGGTAGTGTCTATCTTCTATGATGAGATCACTTCTAACCTTCCGTTTCTTTCTAGGTTTTGGTTTTTCATTGATAACAAGTTGATTTTGTAAAGCAGCAAACCGGTAAAGGTGGTCAGCATTGAAATGTATTATTTGTGGTTCAATAATGTATGGTCTATACCCATTTTTGTCAGTGGCGGCACCCATGCCGTAAGCACAAAATAACCTAGATTATCACTAATTGGTATCAAGAGCTGCGAAAGGAGTGCATGAAAGAAGATATGCCAATTGGCACTTACATTGAATAATTTCACATTCTAATATCGTACCACATAACTATATGCTAAAAAAAAATCAGATTCTGACTGGTACCTGCTTCTGCTTCCTTCGTTCTAATATGGATGCTCCGCCCAAATTCAAGTCAAACATATTGTTGGCCGGTTTATGCTCGTGCCTATGTTTATGAGGAGGCATCTGGGAATGATCCTTGATCACCCGTCCTTCTCTGTTCACCAATTCTTCGTGCTCCTCTTCCTCCTCTTCCATGAGATCCTCTATAGCGGATGCAGTCATTCTGGAAGAGAAATTCTTCTCCTCTCCCATTCTATGAACTGCAGTAGATATATCAAATGCATCTCTCATGGCCACAGCGGCTGGAGAGTATAACTCATTCTTTCTAAACTTCTTCGAGTAACGGTTATTAATAGCATGCACGGGATGAGTAGCCTTTTCACTAGTATGCAACTTCTTGGGTGGAGGCATCGACTCTTTGGCACTGCCTCTTAATATCCATGGATCGTTCAAGAATTCGGTTATTGAATAACGCTGACTAGGATCCACTGTCAATAACCTGGAAACACAGTATTTTGCGTCTTTGGAGATTTCATCCCACCATGGAGCCAAGAACGTATACTCTCCTTTGGCAACTTTTTCAGTCAAAGTTTCGATACGTTCGTCATAGAAGGGAGGAAAACCACAAAGCAAAGTGTAAAGGACACATCCGAGGGCCCACATATCCACTTCACGCGAGTACTTCTCATCCCGAACGATTTCTGGAGCAGTGTATCCAACAGTTCCACAGGGGGTCTTCGTGTTGTGTTTCCAGGTTTGCTTTGAGAGACCGAAATCGGCCAACTGCACCAAACCAATGGTCCCACCACCCACACCGGGAACGAATTCACCTTCGTCACGCTTGGTAGCAGGATCATCTGACTTCCGCAACTTCGAAATCGGGTTCATACTCGGGCGGAACTCAATAGGGGTGTAAAGCAAATTCTCTGGCTTGATGTCACGATGAACAATACCAACTTCTTCATGCAAGTATTTGAGTGCCTTTGCCACCTGAACAATAACATGGCGGGCCAAGTCCTCAGAGAAGTAGGTGTAATTGACAATAGCAGTGAAGATTTCTCCACCGGCAGCCAACTCTTGCACAATGTAGTAGTATGGGTCGGAGTCGATGAACTCGATGAACAGCACAATATTTGGGTGGTCCAACTGCCGTAATATGGTCACCTCTTTCAACACGGCTTGCTTCTGTGCCTGGTCCATTTGGAACTTTCTCAAGATCTTGACCGCAACATAATTTCCAGTGTCGATTTGACGAGCACGATGAACCACCGAGAAGGCTCCTTCGCCCATTTGGTCCAAAATTTCATATCTTTCGAGCCCAGGGTACTTAACAGACTTTTGTTTTTCCTTCTGGATGTTCTCTTGCTCCACAATCTGGGTAGCAACTTGAGAATAATCTTTGGTATCGCCAGCTGGAGCAGCAGTAGAAGCAGCCTGACCGTTGATGTTTGCTTCGCTGACAGTCCTCATGCTTACGTCCCGGATTTGCACACCCTCCGGATCGATAGTCAGGGCCGGAAGGTTGGAAATGTCCACGAGCCCATCACCTTCAAGATTGGTGACAAACACCGAGTCGTCTTTCCGTTTGAACTCGTTGGCTTGCTTGCCGTGTCTGATAAACGCTTTGAGGTTCTCAAACATGGTGACAAACTAGAAGAAGAAAAAAGCTAATGTCTCAAATAAAACCTCGGAATCCAGTGTGTGTAATCTGAGACAAAAAAGCAACTATAGTTTATAATGGATCTAAGACAGCAATACAGCGGAAAAGCAGATATCCCTGTCGCAAATGTTTAACAGGAAAAAACCACAAAGATCGATAGGTCTGTAATGTATCCTCAGCACTAGAAAAAGAACCGAGATCACAACCTAGACAGAGCCGATGGTGAGCCGGCCATATTTTCAATTGCTGTTGTGCGGCGCCCGCCGGTGCACCCGCGATCTCCACATGGTGTGGTGTGCTGCGCTTACCTCAGCAGCTGCTATCGACGATCGCAGGTTTTACCGATCGTGGTTGACTGAATATCGACGATGGCACCTCCAGCAATTGTATTTACCGACTGGGACGGAACTGTGACCCTCCAGGACTCCAATGACTACTTGACGGAGAACATAGGATTTGGAAAACCCAAACGGTTGGAAATCAACGACGACATTTTGGACGGAAAGATCTCTTTTCGGGATGGTTTTAGAGAAATGTTGGAGTCTATCAATACCCCTTTCCCCGAGTGTATTGACTACCTTCTCAAGAACATCCAATTGGACCCGGGGTTCAAAGATTTTTACCAGTGGTGTGCAGCTGAAGGTATACCGGTTATCGTGGTGAGTTCGGGAATGAAGCCAATCATTTATGCGTTGTTGAAGAACCTTGTTGGTGATGAAGCCATCAAGAACATCGAGATCTTCTCCAACGATGTAGAGGAGAACCCCAAGGCTGCTGGAGGCTGGGAAATAGTCTACAAAGATCCAGAGTCCGAGTTCGGCCATGACAAGTCCAAGTCGATCCGTGAGTACTTGGAGGCCCGCTACAAAGACCCAGCGCACTACCCGTTGATGTTCTACTGTGGAGATGGTGTCAGCGACTTGTCAGCAGCTAAGGAAACCAATCTTTTGTTTGCCAAGCATGGAAAAGACTTGATCAAGTACTGTATTCGTGAGGGAATCCCGTACACGGAGTTTGAAAGTTTTGCCGACATTTTTGCCAAGACCAAGGCCATTGTCCAAGCCGGCGGCTCCAACATCAAGGACTTTGTCGAAAATTCATAGAGTAGCCTAGAATAGAGATCTTTAACGGCGGCTGTGCGCACTAAAATTAGCTGGAGAAAAAGATAAAGGAAAAAAAAAAAAGACACGGTATATTTAAATAGTTGCGTATCAGACCATTTTACTGTTCCTGTGATTGCCACCGTTAATATCAGCACATCACCTGATTTGAATCTTCGCAGTACACCCTATTATAAAATTTTACAATGAGCACCGTTGAACCCCACAATAGTGCCCCGCCGTCTATCATTTCCAACAGTTCAAGAAGACATGTTACTTGGCTCGACATGAAACACAGACTGGTTAGCATACTCAAGAAATACGGATCTTTCGTGGGTCCAGGAATTATGGTGTCTGTTGCCTATATGGATCCAGGAAACTACGCAACTGGCATCACTGCTGGTGCCTCTAATCGGTTTTCCTTGCTTTTCATTGTTCTTGTGTCGAACATTATTGCCATCTTCCTTCAAAGTTTGTGCATTAAGCTAGGTTCCGTTACCGGTTACGATCTAGCACGTTGCTGTCGTGAATATCTTCCCAAATGGCTCAATCTCATTCTCTGGTTCCTTGCTGAGTGTGCTATTATTGCTACTGATGTGGCAGAAGTGATAGGTTCTGCTATTGCCCTCAATATCCTTCTTAAGATTCCTCTTCCTGCTGGTGTGGTTATCACTATTGTTGATGTCTTGTTTGTTCTTATTGCCTATCGCAACGATACATCGTCCACAAAGTTTGTGAAGTTGTTTGAGTACGCTGTGGCGGGTCTTGTGCTTGCTGTAGTGGTCTGTTTTGCTGTAGAAATTGCCCATTTACCGGTCACAAGCGGTATGGTTCATGACATCTTCAGAGGCTATGCACCATCGAAGGAAATGGTGGAAGGCAGCGGTATTACAATCGCCACAGGTATCATTGGATCCACTGTGATGGTGCATTCGCTTTTCTTGGGATCGGGACTTGTCCAGCCACGGTTAAGAGAATACGATGTTGCCCATGGACTTGTGAACCTCGACGAAGTTTGCTCCAAACTCGATGACAGCAACACCAACGAGAAGACGACCAGCGAGGTAAAAGCTGCCCGTGTTGAGATGGAAGCCAATTATTTCTACACCAGCTACAAGCCTTCCTACGAGGCTATTCAGTACTCGCTTAAGTACTCCATTACAGAACTTGTGGTGACGCTCTTCACATTTGCACTTTTCGTGAACCTGGCTATCCTAGTCATTGCCGGTGTTACGCTCAACGATACTCCACAAGCCATCGATGCTGACTTGTACACGATCCATGCATTGCTCTCAAAAAATTTGGCCCCAGTAGTGGGTACCGTTTTCATGCTTGCATTGCTTTTCAGCGGACAAAGTGCCGGTATCGTGTGCACAATCGCCGGCCAAATGGTAAGCGAGGGCCACATCAACTGGCAACTCAAGCCATGGGTCCGTAGATTGGTCACCAGAGCCATCTCTATTGTTCCATGTCTTGCCATTTCCGTGGGGATTGGACGTTCAGGACTCGGCATGGCTTTGAATGTGTCGCAGGTGGTGATTTCTATCCTCCTTCCACCATTGACAGCCCCGTTGATCTACTTTACGTGCAAGAAGTCCATCATGAAGGTGCCGCTACCAGAGAATATGCAGTCTGCCACTGGAGACCGCAAGTACAAGTATTTAAACAACAACTGGCTCACCTCCATCATCGTGTTTGCCATTTGGCTCTTCGTGCTGGCCTTGAACGTCTATGCCATCTATGATATGGCCAAGAATGGAGTCGCTGGTAGCTAGAGGGACTCGCACCCATGCACCCAGAAGTCGTGCCGCCGACAAGGAGCATCCTATTGACATCTCCGCCGACTGGCGAGCTAGCAATCACGACAACCAATTGAAACACAATTGTTGCGGTTCGACGTACATACAGTTAGCTAGACATCAATTACTGTGTGAAGTAACTTGTCAAGTTTGCCTTCGATCTATTTTCTCTCGCAGTCTTTGCATTTCCCCCTCACAACCAGGTTAGCTTTTGGTGTCTAATCGTTCAAGGTTGACGACTATATGGCACCCAATCTCCTTAAGAAACTCCACATAACCAAATCAAGTCCACAAGCAGCTGCTACCTCTCACGACAATATGGAATCCATGCAAGGTGTTCAGCAAACACACCTGCAACAGCCGGTGGTGACGCAACATGATAAGGCAGTGACTCAATCGCAAGCCCAAGCTCAGGCTGAGCATGAACTCCAGCAGCAAAGGGCTCAACAGGCAATCGAAGAGTCGCTTCTTCCGCAAAGATCGACTGTTAGCAAGGGCAAGTATTCGTTGACGGACTTCCATATCATGAGAACATTGGGAACCGGGTCGTTTGGAAGAGTGCATTTGGTACGGTCGGTGCACAATGGCCGGTATTACGCCATCAAGGTATTAAAAAAGCATCAAGTGGTGAGAATGAAACAGGTGGAGCATACCAACGATGAAAGAAGAATGCTCAAATTGGTCGAGCATCCGTTCTTGATCCGGATGTGGGGTACGTTCCAGGACTCCAAGAACTTGTTTATGGTCATGGACTACATTGAAGGAGGCGAGCTCTTCAGCTTGTTGCGGAAGTCGCAGCGGTTCCCCAATCCCGTGGCCAAGTTCTATGCCGCCGAGGTGATTTTGGCATTGGAGTATCTCCACACCCATGATATAATATATCGGGATTTAAAACCAGAAAACATTTTGTTGGACAGAAACGGCCATGTCAAGATCACCGATTTTGGATTTGCCAAGGAAGTCAACACCGTGACTTGGACATTGTGTGGTACGCCGGACTACATTGCTCCCGAGGTCATCACCACCAAGCCTTACAACAAGTCGGTTGACTGGTGGTCGTTGGGTGTGTTGATTTTTGAGATGTTGGCTGGCTACACTCCATTCTATGACACCACCCCGATGAAGACCTACGAAAAGATTTTGTCGGGAAAGATCCATTTCCCCAGCTACTTCCACCCGGACGTTATTGACCTTTTGACCAAGCTTATCACGGCAGACTTGACTCGAAGGCTAGGTAACTTGCGTAACGGTCCTGCTGACATCAGAAACCACCCTTGGTTCCAGGAAGTGGTGTGGGAAAAATTACTCGCCAAGGATATCGAGACTCCCTACGAGCCACCAATTACCGCCGGAGTGGGTGATTCGTCGTTGTTTGACCATTACCCTGAAGAACAATTGGACTACGGCTCGGTGGGCGATGACCCCTATGGTCAATACTTCACCGAATTCTAACGGATTACGAGACTTTTACTATAATACATGTATTTATTACCTCATGCTCTAAACACTTTTTTACAATCCAAACAAACGTAAAACAAAATCATACTGGTGTCTTTACGCCGTTGTTGCGACTGGAAAAATACACAGTCTTTATTGCTGCACCGTGGACACTCCTTATCTGACCTGGGCAATGTAGGATCGTTACCGATGTCTTGCACAACTCCAGCGGTCTCTCCAATATTTGTCATCAATTCGTGTCGATAAACCTTGGGGTTTTCTGCCAACTCGGTATAGTCGCAATTTCGACATGAGTACAAGAGCCGAGAGTTTTCTTTGTCCTCTCGAGGATACAACATATTGTTGCACTCGGCACAGAATCGAAAAGAGGCCATGCTGTGCTTCTTTTTTGTCGATTGTCCCCTCTGATAAACGGTGGTGAAGTTTGGTTGAACTGCCGGCGTGCGCGCACCGCCATTTTTCGAGGTCAAATTTTCAGTCGACAGCCTCTACCTTAACCATGAAGTCCGTGATGATGATACGTCAGGCCGTTGTTCCATGTGCCAGAAGGAGTGTTTTCCGGAGCGCCACCCTTGCTGTCCGTTATAATTCCACCGTTTCAGCCGAAGCTGCTGCTGAGACACAACCAGTTGACCCCAAGATTTCAGCCATAGTCGATGAAATTTCGAAATTGACATTATTGGAGACCTCCTCGTTGGTTTCTGAGTTGAAGACCAGACTCAACATCTCCGACATTGCCCTTTCTGCTGCCGGAGCTGCCGCTCCAGCCGCTCCAGCTGCTCCAGCCGAAGAAGAAGTCAAGGAAGAAGCCGAAGAGAAGACCATTTTCTCAATCAAATTGGAGTCATTTGACGCCAAATCCAAGCCTAAAGTGATCAAGGAAGTCAAGGGGTTGTTGGGATTGTCGTTGGTGGAGTCCAAGAAGTTTGTAGAGGCCGCTCCTAAGGTGTTGAAGGAGAATGTGGCTAAGGAGGACGCCGAGAAAATCAAGGGTGCTTTGGAAGCATTGGGAGCCAAGGTGGTGTTGGAGTAGATAAACTTGTAAATATGCATCTACGATAAGCGACAGGTTGTAGACGAACTCGATGGAGTTTGTGAGTTCTGGAATCGTGGTCACAACTCCTCAAAATCAGACAGCGAAAGTGATGGCAGACTACTATTGATCTTGTTGCTTGTATTGCTTGAAGCGTCAAGGCTTCGTACGTATCGAACCATTTCCAGGATGCATTGAGGACCTTTGCCAGCAATACGTTGTTCTTGTTCAATGATCTTTTGGATCCCTTCTAGTGCTACGAGGGCAGCGTAGTGGTATTTCTTCTCTACCTCTAGGGTATCCATGCCTAACAATTGTCTTAAATCAAGAAGAAAAGAGACACAAACACAAAAGGGTAGAAGAGACCAAAAAGTATTATACCAACAATGCTCGAAAAAATTGTATAAGAAAGTCAGCATACAGTTAGTATACAGAATCAAGAGTTTACGAAGTCTATTACACAGTCGAACTGGCCAAGTTACTTTTTTGTTTTGTCCTGGCTGGCCCGAGTCTTCAAGCAATTCGCGCAAAATGAAACGGCTGAGATTCCTTGTTATGCAATTTAAGTAGAAAATGCCACTACATCAAAGTCCGCTACTGGACTTGAGGCTTCTGCACCGCAAATTCGAAGCCAGAGATCGCATAAAGTCATGGCTACAAAAATATCTACTTGCAAGAAAAGGCATAAACATTGTTACTGAACGTTCAGATTCCAGCAAAATCATTTTCCGTTGCAAATCGATAGCCAAGCGTGACAGCAATGGACGACCCGTGCGCCAAACCACTTGCCCCTTCCGTATAAGAGCCAATTACTCCAGCAGAAATCGTTGTTGGTCAATCGTGGTAATAAATGATTGGCATGATCATGAATTGGAACCTCATGGGTTGCTCCCAATGCTCCTAACTAGCGAAGACTCACTAGAAGAATCAGGAAGCCAAAGCAAAAAAGAATCAGCATCCTCTCAAAACCCTAGCCCGGCAACAGGACTTGGCAAAGACGCCAATTTCAAGGTGTACAACTCGACCTCGGCGGATTCCGAAAGTAAGCAGCTGGAGTTGATATTGCATTTACTCACGAACGAGGTGAACGGGCTCATCAAGGATATGGTGTTGGAGAACCGAGCACTCAGTGACATTGATAAAGGAAACATTTTGCGCAACTTTTCCAACCAGTTCAACGTCGAGTACAAAGGTCTTATATCTCCACCGTCGAAAGTTTCAGGAACTCATAGCTGGCTATCCACTCCGAATACCACTCACTCGACACTCAACCATAATCCCAGTGCCAACCTCATCCCTCTCTCTCCATTATTGAATGAGTCTGACCAAGAGTTTTCGGAGTCCGAATCAGCATCTGCCAACACTCATCCACAAACATTGGAGAGCCTTTCACATTTGCCAGGTCTTAACTTGAATCTTAACTCAAATGCCATGCAGCTACTGCTGCTGATTCAGAACCAGGCACAGCAACTTCCGTCCTTCAATTCTATTCAAAATCAATTGCCATTCAGTCCCACGTTAGGAATGCCTCACTCGGGTCCTACGCTCACGGCGACGCTCAATCCATCCCACTTGCTAAACCCTGCCAAATCAAGTACCAATATGATGGCAGGATTGAATGAATTTAAGCTCAATGTGGGTACGTCGTCACCAGCTGCGAATGCGTCTTCAAATTTGTTTGCATCATCATCTCCTCAGTCATCCAACACTTTAGGCACGTTGAACAATCCGTCTGTTCTGAACCTTTCGATGTCATTGCCTTCAAGCAATATCTCACACAACAACAATTCGACCCAGTCGATGTACAAAGATAACTTGTCCACCTTTGGCCATTCAAGCCTGCAGCACCATAGTTTGTCCCATATTACAGATGGATGGTAGTGACAGAACTGGGTAATGCAGCAAGATTTTGCATAGGAACAAATTGTGAATGGTTCGAAAAAGTGCCGAAATATCAGCAGGACACATGAGTAGACCCTGCTTTACTTTGTGATCAATGTGCATTAGAACGATGAACTTGTTGATCAGTGAAAACGTCCTTGGCTAATGCTTTCACAGCAATTCATCATGCACTACTGTTCTAGTTCTTGAAAATGCGTATATATTTATTTAGTGTACGTTTGCGTTTGTGTATGCTTCTGTAATACCCCATTGACAAATCTGATACTTTCCACCAAAGTGCATTGATGTTCCATAATCGCAAATCGCGGCAAATCCAACTGCGAGTGAATCTAAAAGCATTAAACAATGGTTTCGCTAGATGGATCTACAATCATAGTTCCGTCTATATCGATGGCCAATGTTCCTCAATTGGCAGTGGACCTTCTTATCCACACATTGAAATTGAAAAAAGTGTGTTCCTTGGATGACACCTACTTATATCCATTCAGTGCTCCTGTCGATACAGTTCCTGGGGAAGAGCCTGTGGTAGGAATATCAACCGCTGTAGAAATATTTCATCTGGAGGAATCAAACTTAACCGTTGTGCAACAGAGATCACCGATTTTACCTGGATTTACTAACCATTATGTTGAAAAGACTATTGCTCCATTCTTGAGCCAACACAATTTCAAGCAAGTATGGATTCTTGACTCAATAGATGCTGGTATGAGTGAAGGGCTCACTTCTGGAACCATGAAGGTGTTTTCAAACGAGGATATGCTTCAAGTCTCTCTCGAAAGCTTGAACATCAGCCTGGCAAAATTGCCCGATCCATCTAATGTGTGTCATTCTCTCTACGCATGTACATTAGTTGGCAAAATCATAGCTTCAGGAAACCGAAATTACGACCTAGGCACTATAGTCACCTATATCTACGAGGGAGACAACTTCAACGAGGCACAAAAGTTAGCAGATAAGATTGCACAAGTCGGCCAGTGGAATATCAGCGAGTGGAGCCAGCCCGTGAGCTGGTCCGGAGTATACGGAGATCGCCAAGTCCCCTCGGCCATGGAGGAAGGATTATATGGTTAATGTGTTTAATTAAATCCTAATGAACTACTTTCAACTAGTAATGCTTTTGCCTAGTAATTGAGTGCATACTCAATCGAAGCTGTGTAGCCGTATACTCCCAATCCGCATACTACGGCCACGGCCTTATCGCTCAAGTAGGATTGATGTCTGAAAGGTTCTCTTTGGTGAACATTTGTGATATGTACCTCGATGAAAGGGATTGCAGTTCCTAGTAAAGCATCCCTTATAGCAACAGACGTATGTGTATATGCACCAGCATTGATAACAATGAATCCTACACCATCCTGCTTTGCTTGATGAATTCTATCAACGATAAACCCTTCAGTATTGCTCTGGAAGACTTGTAGTTCACTTCCGTCGTTCTTCTGTTCTGCTTGTTCACGTCCTGCTTGCTCTATATCTTTCAAAGAAGTGGTACCGTACTTCTCCGGTTCTCTTGTTCCCAAAAGATTGAGGTTTGGTCCGTTTATGAGCAACACTTTCTTTACCATGGTGAAAAATGGAGCCAATTTCTCACGAGACCACAATTATCGCAAAGTGCACAAACAGCTTACTAAACATTTCTACCGGTGAATTTTTACAATTGGTTTATAGATAATGAGTAAAACAGACTCACCAAACCCCAATTGGACGCCAGGATCTGGAGCTTCAAATGAAGAATGGAAATTGCACAAGAAATTATCAATTGATCCATACGGCCAGGAAAGAAATCCAAGAGATAACTATGCTACATTGGTTTCAGCTGTGGTCCCTCGACCAGTGGGGTTTGCCTCTACTGTAGCTGCGGACGGAACAAAGAACTTAGCACCTTTTTCATACTTTAATGTTCTCAACCTGGATCCACCGATCTTTGCTTTGGGATTTTCAGCAGGCACAGGAAGCTACAAGGATACATGTGCCAACATTTTGGAAACAGGAGAAGTGACGATAAATATCATCTCCGAGTGGTTTGTGGAAGCGGCTAACCATTGTGCTATCAATGCACCATCGAGTATAGATGAATGGGAACTCTCAGGTTTGACTCCAGCCAAGTCTGAAAAGGTATCACCTCCACATGTCGCGGAGTCAGCGTTTTCGATTGAAGCTAAGCTTGTCAGCCATCACGAATGGAAGTCCAAAGCTAACCCTTCTGCGACTACCGGAATCACTTGTCTTGTTGAAGGTGTCAACTTCCACATCAGGGAAGATGTTTTGAACAGTGATGGAAAGACTGTTGACCTTGCCAAGCTCAAGCCAGTCGCTAGACTAGGAGGAAGCACTTTTGGAAGAGTCACAGAGACGTACGATATTCCTCGCCCTAGTTTCCGCTGAAGAGTCTGGGGTAATTGGCGTTTCCTGCAGGACGGTCCCAGAATTTTTCATCATCAAAGCGAAGGACCTCATCGCAAATGTCAGTGGTCGGATCTTTAATATTTTGTACGAGCTGTGGTAACTTGCTAGATGCTGCCACGTCCAATACACAGATAGAATGTAAAGTATGCACTGCTTCTTACCCAGCTTCTGGTTTTGCCAACTTGAAGGTGGTGACCCAATCGTCCGAAGATGCATTTCCCTCCCAGTTGAAGTTGAAGAGATCGGTGGTTAAAACGTCCTTGAACAAGGACGAAATGGAGGACGGTGCCACCATCAAAGAAAAGTGCCCTAAATGTGGCAACGAAGAAATGCAATACCACACACTTCAATTACGGTCGGCCGATGAGGGTGCCACTGTGTTTTATACATGTACCGGATGTGGGTACCGATTTAGAACCAACAACTAGACCAATGATACAATATAGCATGAACAATTCTTACATTAATATACACATTTTTAGGCTTTGATGCTGGCATACTCCATCTCATTCGAGTTCTCATACTCGTACATGTCCAAGGCAACTACGGCCGAGTCTCGCACCACATCTTCTTTGTCATTCATAAATGACTGCAAGACGGGCAAGCACTCGTCAGTAGCAATAGATCCCAAAGCCTCAGCAGCCTCGTGTCTCACCATACCTGCTTCCGATTCGTCTTTAAGCACTTTGATCAACGAAGGTACAGTGACAGGATTGCACAACTGGCCGAAAACATAAGCGATTTCGTGCTTGAATAAAGCAGAAGGGTCGTCGAAACCCGTGGCCAATGCAAGACATGCTTCATCGGTTCCCAAGTCTCTCAATCTGAACATGGCTCTGTAACGTTGGAACAAAGGTTCATTTTGGTCGTTGAGAATTTTTTGTAATTTTTCGATCTTTGCTTCCTTGTCCAGGGCCAATGGAGGAGCAGGGTCGATGGAGGTGAAGGCAGACTTTTCAAGCACTTCGGTTTGAGCATTATCAGAGCTTTCCCATTCGATTCTTCCGATCGCGAGTTCGCATGTCTGTCTGATCTCCAATGAAGGGTCCTCTTTGAAGTATTTCTTTAACAAATCCAAAGATTCCTTGTCTCCAAGTGCTCCCAACGCTTCGGCTGCTTCGTGTCTAACCATAACCTGTTGGTCAGCACTAGTAAGAACCTCCCTCAAGAATGGAGCAGCAAATAAGTTTCTGGTCTGGCCCAAAACATAAGCTACCTCGTGCTTGAGAAGCTCTGACTTATCTTGGAACGCATCGGCTATGTACTTGATGGCCTTGTGCACATCTTCTTCGTTTTCTGAGTCTGCACCGACGGACTTCAATCCGAAAAGTGCTCTGAAACGGTTGGCGAGCTTCTCTTGGCCAGAGGTGTTGAGAAGCACATCTCTGAGCTGTTCCAAACTAGCTTCGTCTTCCTTGAACTCAGACATGGTGGTTGTGAAAAATTCCTAAATTTTTTTTTTTTTAGATAGCCTGTCCTGCAGGGTGCCCGGTGAAAAATCATTTCCACCGTGAATTCATAATCCTGCAATCATGGCTGCTCCACAACAGGCATTGCCAGATATGTCTAACGCTATAGTAGCGCAGGACGAGACGGGTAGACCGTTCATCATTGTCCGGGACCAAGGAAAGAAACAGAGAAAACACGGGATTGAAGCAACGAAATCGCACATTTTGGCAGCACGTTCGGTGGCTTCCATCATTCGTACATCTTTAGGACCTCGTGGTTTGGACAAGATCTTGATCAGTCAAGATGGAGAAATTACCATTACCAACGATGGTGCTACGATTTTGTCGCAGATGGACATCGACAACGAGATTGCCAAGTTGTTGGTGGAATTGTCGAGATCACAGGACGACGAAATCGGTGATGGAACTACTGGTGTGGTTGTTTTGGCTGGTGCGTTGTTGGACCAAGCATTGGAGTTGATCGAGAAGGGTATCCATCCACTTAAGATCGCTAACGGGTTCGATGAAGCTTGTAAAGTAGCCTGCGACCAGCTCGACAAAGTTGCTGATGAGATCCATTTCTCCAAGGACTCCACCGATGGCAACTTGTTGAGAGCTGCCAAGACATCATTGGGCAGTAAAATCGTGTCTAAAGCCCACGACCATTTTGCGCAAATGGCTGTCGATGCCGTATTGTCAGTTGCTGACTTTGAGCGTAAAGACGTGGACTTTGAACTCATAAAGATGGAAACCAAGGTGGGAGGAGCCATTGAGGACTCATCATTAATCAAGGGCGTCTTGCTCGACAAGGAATTCTCCCACCCACAAATGCCCAAGAAAGTGGAGGACTGTAAGATCGCCATTTTGACCTGTCCGTTCGAGCCACCTAAGCCTAAAACCAAACATAAATTGGACATATCCACTGTCGAGGAATTCAAGGCACTCCAGGAATACGAAGAAAAGAAGTTCCAGGAAATGATAGATTATGTCAAGGCTTCCGGCGCCAATGTGGTTGCATGTCAATGGGGGTTTGACGACGAAGCCAACCATTTATTATTAGCCAATGACTTGACTGCTATCAGATGGATCGGCGGCTCCGAGTTGGAGCTCTTGGCCATTGCTACCAACGGCCGTATAGTTCCTCGTTTCGAGGACTTGAGCCCAGAAAAGTTGGGTCACTGTGGAAGCATCAAAGAGTTGGAGTTCGGCACCACCCGCGATAGAATGCTCGTAGTGGAGGACTGCTCAAACACCAGAGCGGTGACTTGTTTCATCCGTGGTTCGAATGAAATGATTGTGGCCGAAGGTTCTCGTGCCTTGCATGACTCGCTCTGTGTTGTCAGAAACTTAATCAGAGATAATAGAGTTGTTTACGGTGGAGGTGCTGCTGAGCTCACTTGCTCTATTGCCGTATCTGCTACTGCCGACGAACAAACAGGAATTGACCAGTACGCTTTCAGAGCATTCGCAGCTGCATTAGATACCATTCCTATGACCTTGGCCGAGAACTCTGGATTGGACCCAATCGAGACCTTGTCTGCCCTCAAATCTAAGCAAGTCAACGAGAAGTCTTCTCGTTTAGGAGTCGACTGTTTGGGCCACGGCACCAACGACATGAAAGACTTGTTTGTCATAGATCCTTTGATCGGCAAAAAGCAACAACTTTTGTTGGCCACTCAATTGACGAGAATGATCCTTAAGATCAACGACGTCATCATCTCCGGCAAGGACGAATACTAGAATGCTACGAGTAATACACAGTTAGGTAGAGGTTGTAGGCCGTGGTGGTGTATGCAGTACCAGTATATTCGAATTCGATTCTCAATCTCAACTCCTTAGCGTCCATTCACGAAACCAATTAGCAAATCCATCATGGCTAGCATCGGAACACCCGCTGTGGTGATGGACAACGGTACTGGTTTGACCAAGCTTGGTTTTGCAGGAAACGATTCACCTAGTTTTGTGTTCCCAACTGCAATTGCAACGGCCTCTACTTCCGGTGGAGGAACCCGTGGAGGCAGCAGCGCTGGATCATTCTTGTCGTCGAAGAGAGGGCTCGAAGACTTAAACTTCTTTATTGGAGACGAAGCCTTGAGTGCTGCCAATGGTCCAAACTACAGTTTGTCGTATCCGGTTAGACACGGACAAATCGAGAACTGGGATCATATGGAGCGGTTCTGGGAGAATTCCATATTCAAGTACTTGAGATGTGAGCCAGAAGACCACTATTTCTTGTTGACTGAACCACCATTGAATCCTCCTGAGAATAGAGAGAGCACTGCCGAGATTATGTTTGAATCATTCAATTGCGCAGGTCTCTATATCGCTGTCCAGGCAGTCTTGGCATTGGCAGCCTCGTGGACTTCTTCTAAGGTCAAGGACCGTTCACTCACCGGTACGGTTATCGATTCCGGAGACGGTGTCACCCACGTTATTCCGGTGGCCGAGGGCTATGTCATTGGAACCTCGATTAAGAACATTCCATTGGCCGGACGTGACATAACATCGTTCATCCAGTCGTTATTGAGAGATAGAGGAGAAGCAGACACCTCGTTGCAAACCGCCGAAAAAATCAAGCAGCAGTTTTGTTACGTGTGTCCTGACATCGTGAAGGAGTTCAAGAAATTCGACCAGTACCCACAAGAAAAATTCGCCCAATATATCGTGGAATACGCTGATAAAAACAGGAAGAACGTGGTGGACGTTGGCTACGAGCAGTTCTTGGCCCCAGAAATCTTCTTCAACCCAGAGATATGTTCGTCCGACTACTTGACTCCATTACCAGAAGTGGTCGACTTGGTGATTCAGTCGTCTCCAATTGATGTGCGTAAGAAGCTATACAAGAACATAGTCTTATCAGGGGGTTCTACCATGTTCAAGGACTTTGGTAGACGTTTACAGAGAGACATGAAAACGATCGTGAACGAAAGAATCGAGTTAAGTGAGCGTTTAAGTGGTGTCAAAAGCACCGGAGTCGACGTCCTGGTTATCTCACACAAGCGTCAAAGAAACGCCGTGTGGTTTGGAGGATCGTTGTTGGCACAAACAGCAGAGTTCAAAAGTTACTGTTACACGAAGCAAGATTATGACGAGTATGGGCCAAGTATCGTTAGAAACTTCTCCTTGTTCTCCGTCCCATAGAGAATATGATGAATTGACTAGAATGTGTAGACCTACTATCTTAGAAATGATCTTCCCCTAGCGTTATCGGTTATATGCCGTCCGTCTCGTTTCAACCGCCCATTGACATTTGACTGCAGACATTACTTACGAAATGTCCTCCCAGGTACAGATCGTGGACGTTGCCTTGAATCAGATATTCAATGGTCTTCGCTCGAGCAAGGAGGATGAACGCAACAGAAGTGCAGACGAATTACGAGAATATCTTGCATCCGTAGCCCGTGATGTAAGTTCGGAGCAGTTCAATCGTATCAATAACGACATAAATAAGGCTATTTTCGAGCTTTTGCATAGCAAGGAATCGGTAGAGAAGCTCGGAGGTATAGCTGCGTTGAACTCCTTGATAGATTTCGACTCCGGGGTTGGAGAAGAGAATGCTACAAAGACAGCAAGATTCTCCAACTACCTTGGGTCATTGATCTTGCTGAGTGATATCACCATCATGAAACAAGCCACCAGAACATTGGGAAAATTGGCCACTCCAGGAGGTACGTTGACCGGTGACTTTGTAGATTTTGAAGCTAACCGAGCCATTGAATGGTTACAAGCCGACAACAAGCAGCACGAGAACAGGAGGCATTCGGCTATATTGATCATCAGTGCATTGGCTGATAATGCGCCCACATTACTCTACAACTTTATCAACCAAATATTGGAGCATCTCTGGATACCGTTGCGAGATCCTAAGCTCGTTATCAGGACTGATGCTGAGGTTACGTTACAAAAATGCATGGCGATAATGTATGACAGGGATGTCAATTCTCGCAAATTCTGGATCAAAAGCTTCATTGACACTGCGTCGAAAATCTTGGGCGACAACAACGATAATCTGGATGCTCATACAGAAAACGGAACTCCTTCGGTAACTTCCTCGAATGGTAACTCAAACCCAGTTAACAATGCTGCTGCTGCTGCCTTAAACTTCCTTGCATCTTCATCTTCGCAACCGAGTGAATATATTCACGGGTCATTGTTGGTCTATCGAGAACTCGTACGTTACCACTACGACTCGTATATTCAACAGAAATTCGAATTGATTTGCGAGAGCTCGATGGCATACCGCAACCACAAATTCGCTGTTATAAGACAGGAGCTCACAAACATCTTCCCATTGTTGTGCCGCGTAAACTCCGAGATCTACGTCGAGAAGTACCTCCACAAGACTTTGCATTATTACTTGTCTCAATTGAAAAAGAATAGAAATCATCACAATGAAACAGCCAACCATGACAAGAGTGCCATTTTAAGAAGTATAGGCCTCATATCCTTAGAAGTGGGAAACCACATGGCCACTTACCTCGACGCCATTCTTGATAACATTAGGGAAGGATTGGCATATCCAGCAAACTCAAGTGTTCAGCTGCTACTACTCAATGCCACAAGCCCTGAAAGTACTATTGGTGGGTCGTCAAACTCCGGCAGTTCGGCTCAGTCAATGGGTCCTTCGTCATTACCTTATTCCGTTTCTGGATCGTCGAAGTACGCCTTGAGTAGGAAAGACATTGAACCTGCAATATTTGACTGTATTGGCAAATTGTCTATTGCTGTTGGCCCTGCTTTAACCAAGCACTTGCAGAGAGATATCTTGGATATGATGTTCAGTAACTGTTCATTGTCTATCCATATGCAAAACGTTTTACAGACTTTGATCACAAACGTCCCAAGTTTGACGAATTCCATCAACATTAAGCTACTCAATTTATTGAGCATGGTGTTATCAGGAAAAACCTACCAACCCCCTGGATCACCCTATGGCTCTATTAAGACAAATTCAGCGCTAGCTCGAAACTATCGTTTAGTCATGATCTCAAGAGATACGGGTATGAGTATCACTCAGATACTTGGTAATCAAGAATCTTATGAGAATCACGATAGTGAGATTTTGATACAAGCATTGAAGATGCTTAACTTCTTCCAGTTTGAGAACTTCCAATTAAACGAACTTGTCAGGTTTTGCACTATCAAGTATGTCGAGCATAACAATCCTCGTGTTCGTAAAGTTGCCACTGTTACGTCCTGTGAGATATTTATAAGAGATCCTATATGTCAACAAACCAGTGTTAATGCTCTTAATGCTGTTAACGAAGTTCTTGATAAATTGACTTCAGTTGCCATTACAGATCCAGTACCAGAGATCAGATTGGAGGTTCTCCAGTGTCTCTCAAAAGCTGAGAGCTTTGATCCGCAACTTTCCCAGGCTGAGAATGTCAAGCTTTTATTCATTGCATTGAATGATGAGCTTTTTTCAATTCGGAAGATTGCTGTGCAAATTCTTGGAAAGCTTTCGTCCATAAATCCAGCCTACATTGTGCCATCATTAAGAAGAACTTTAATCCAGCTCCTTTCTCGCTTGGACTATTCCACATCAGCACGCAGAAAGGAAGAGAGTGCAACATTATTGGGTGTCTTGATTGCTGAGTCAAAAGAACTCACAAGACCATATGCTAAACCAATAGTAGAGGCTTTGTTACCCAAAGCCAAAGATCCTAGCTCCTCAGTTGCTGCTAGTGCAATTAGCTGTCTTGGAGAGATGGCTGTGGTCGCTGGTGAAGATATGAAGCCTTTCATTTCAGAATTGATGCCGTTGATTTTAGATACTTTTCAAGATCAAAGCTCCTCATTCAAAAGAGATGCTGCATTAAAGACTCTCGGACAGTTGGCCAGTTCATCAGGCTATGTTATTCAGCCACTTTTAGATTTCCCTCAATTGTTAGGTATGCTTGTTGGAATCCTCAAACTGGAAACCTCACCAACGATCAGGAGAGAAACGGTCCGTTTATTGGGTATCTTGGGTGCCTTAGACCCATATAAACATCGTGAGGTTGAACAAAATTCAAAGACTATATCATCAGAACAAAATGCTCCACCTGTGGATGTCGCTTTCTTAATGCAAGGCATGTCTCCTTCTAATGAAGAGTATTACCCAACTGTTGCTATCAACAACTTGACCAAAATCCTCAAAGATCCCTCACTAAGCATGCACCATAACAAAGTCATCCAAGCAATCATGTACATTTTTCAAACTTTAGGGCTTCGTTGTGTTTCGTTTTTGCCATTGATCATTCCAGGTATCCTCAATGTTATGCACACATGTCAGACTACCATGTTAAAGTTCTATTTCCAACAGATAGGTGCACTCATTTTGATTGTAAGACAGCACATACGACCATTTTTGCCAGACATTTTCGGAATCATCAAGGAATTCTTCACCCTGACCAACAACCCCAATTTGCAAATCATTATAATCTCCCTCATTGAGTCAATATCGCGGGCTTTGGAAGGTGAGTTTAAAATGCACATGCCAGAAGTCTTAACCTTACTTTTGAATGTTCTTGAAGAAGATAAAACAGCAAAACGTGAGCCATCATTGCATGTGCTTCGAAGTTTAGTTGTTTTTGGAAGTAACACTGAGGAGTACATACATATTATGATTCCAAACATTGTTAAGTTGTTCGAAGTGGGGCCCATAGTATTGAGAAAAGCTGCCATTGAGACAGTGGGGAGACTCTCGAAATCGGTCGTATTGAATGACATGGCTTCCCGTATCATTCATCCAATCTTGCGTGTTTTGCAACAAGGAAGTGATGAGCTCAAGGTAACAGCAATGAATACTTTGAGCTACTTACTTTTGCAACTCGGAACTGAGTTTAGCGTCTTTATTCCCGTTATCAAAAAGGATTTGGTTCAACAAAAGATTCATTCAACAACATTCGAGCAATTGGTGTCAAAGCTTTTGAGTGGTGACCCATTACCTGCCCACCTTAATATCTACAAAGACTATGACATCAATCTGAGCTTTGACCCACCTGATATCGACATGCCTTCCAAGAAACTTCCCGTAAATCAATCAGCACTTAAAGCAGCGTGGGATTCTTCTCAGAGAAGAACAAAGGAAGATTGGCAAGATTGGATTAGCCGGTTGAGTAAGGAGCTTCTTAAACAGAGTCCCTCTCATGCCATCCGTGCTTGTGCTGGTTTGGCATCTGATTATTATCCTTTGGCCAAAGATCTATTCAACGCGAGTTTTGCTAGTTGCTGGAGTGAATTGTACTCACAGCATCAAGAAGAGCTTGTGGAGTCCTTCTGTATAGCCTTGTCTTCGCCAAAGAATCCTCCAGAAATCCATCAAATCCTCTTAAACTTGGCAGAGTTCATGGAACATGATGATAAATCACTCCCAATTGCTATAACAGTGTTAGGTCAATATGCTCAACGTTGCCATGCTTATGCAAAAGCATTACATTACAAAGAACTTGAATTTTACGAGGAGCCAACCACTCCTACGATTGAATCTTTAATCAGTATCAACAACCAATTACAGCAATCGGATGCTGCTGTTGGTATATTGAAGCATGCTCAATTACACCATGATCTTCAATTGAAGGAGACATGGTATGAAAAATTGCAACGTTGGGACGACGCTTTAAGGGCTTACAACGAGCGTCAAATCTCCGAGCCTGACAACATGGATGTCGTCATGGGTAAGATGAGATGTTTGCATGCCCTTGGAGAATGGGAACAATTATCTGAATTGGCTCAAAGTAAGTGGAACAACTCTTCCAGTGATATTAAACGTCGTGTGGCTCCTTTGGCAGCAGCTGCTGCTTGGGGATTAGGACAATGGGACAGAATGGATACTTGTATCCAAGTGATGAAGTCAGAATCTCCTGATAAAGCCTTCTTCAATGCAATCTTGAGTTTACACAGAAACAACTTTGAAGATGCTTCTAACCATATTTTAATTGCAAGAGACTTGTTAGTTACCGAAATCACAGCATTAGTGAGTGAAAGTTACAACAGAGCTTACGGTGTGGTAGTCAGAGTTCAAATGCTTGCAGAGTTGGAGGAGATAATCAAGTACAAGTGTTTGCCTCGTGGATCTGAGAAACGAGCCATTATGAGGAAGACTTGGAATACGAGGTTGTTAGGGTGTCAACGTAATGTCGATATCTGGCAGAGAATGCTTAAAGTCAGAGCCTTGGTGATCAAACCTAAGCAAGATATGGATATGTGGATCAAATTTGCAAACCTTTGCCGGAAATCAGGAAGGTTGAATTTAGCAGAGAAGTCCCTCAATTTTTTACTTGAAGAAGGGTTCCCAGAAAATCCATCTAAAGCTCCACCTCAGGTCGTATATGCTCAGATCAAGTACATGTGGGCTAAGGGTCAACTGAGGGAAGCACTTCGTCATTTAGTTGACTTCACTGCCCGGATGTCCCAAGATTTGGGGTTAAACCCTAACGATTTGATCACTCAGCCGCTTCCATCAGAGGCACCTGGCATCCCTAAGCATGTTGAAGACTATACGAAGTTGCTTGCTCGTTGTTTCTTGAAGCAGGGTGAATGGCAAATTGCTTTGAATAGCAACTGGAGAAACGATACATCCGAAATTATCTTGGGTGCTTATCTCTTGGCGACCCATTTCGACACTAAGTGGTACAAAGCATGGCATAACTGGGCATTGGCAAACTTTGAGGTCATATCACTGTACACTACCCAGCATTCTCAAAGGTCGAAAGAAAACAATAGTCAAGACGGCATAATGCCTCAAAATGAAACTGTCAGGGCAGAAGATGATTCCAACAACGTTTCACAGAACTCCTACTTGGGAACACAATCACAGTCAAATATCATTCCATTGGAAATTGTGCAAAGACATGTTGTGCCTTCAATCAAAGGTTTCTTCCATTCCATTGCACTCTCTAACTCAAGTTCATTGCAAGACACTTTGCGTCTTTTGACATTGTGGTTCAAGTTTGGTGGAATTACAGAAGCAGCAAGAGCTATGACAGATGGTTTCAACATGGTGAAGATCGATAACTGGTTGGAAGTCATTCCCCAATTAATTTCAAGAATTCATCAGCCAAATGAAGTAGTGAGCAGATCCTTATTTGAGCTCCTTACTGACTTGGGAAAGGCTCATCCACAGGCACTTGTGTATCCTCTTGCGGTTGCTGTGACGTCTGAGTCCGTGAACCGTCAACGGGCAGCACAGTCTATTATTGATCAAATGAGACTTCACTCGCCAGTCTTAGTAGACCAGTCAGAGCTTGTTAGTCACGAATTGATTCGTGTAGCAGTCTTGTGGCATGAGCAGTGGTATGAAGGTTTGGAAGATGCTTCAAGGTTATTTTTCGGTGAACATAATACTGACAAAATGTTTGAGGTATTAGAGCCTTTGCATCAAATGCTCCAAAAGGGTCCAGAAACGTTACGGGAATCTTCATTTGCAAATGCTTTTGGAAGAGAATTGGCAGATGCCTACGAATGGGTATTAAACTTCCGTAGGACAAAGGATATCACCAATCTTAACCAGGCTTGGGATGTCTACTATAACATCTTCCGTCGTATCAGCAGGCAATTGCCACAGCTCCAGAACCTCGAACTTCAATACGTTTCTCCTAAATTGGAAGAGGCTACTGATCTTGAATTGGCTGTTCCAGGTACATATGAACCTGGTAAGCCTGTAGTCAGGATTGCTAAATTTGACCCTACAATGACAGTTATCTCATCTAAACAAAGACCAAGAAAATTATTATGTCAAGGAAGTGATGGAAAAGCGTACACATTTGCACTTAAGGGACATGAAGATATTCGTCAAGATAACCTTGTGATGCAGTTGTTTGGCCTCGTTAATACGTTATTGGTCAATGATCCTGAATGTTTCAAGCGACACTTGGACATTGAAAGATCATCAGCTATTCCGTTATCACCTAAAGTTGGTCTTCTTGGATGGTTCCCACATAGTGACACATTCCATGTTCTCATAAAGGAATACCGTGAATCAAGGAAGATTACCTTGAACATCGAGCACAGAATCATGTTACAAATGGCACCCGACTATGACAGTTTGACGTTATTGCAAAAGGTCGAAGTATTTATGGGTGCCCTTGACAACACCAGAGGTCAAGACTTGTACAAAGTGTTATGGTTGAAGTCTAAGTCGTCTGAAACGTGGTTAGATCGTCGTACCACCTACACTAGATCGTTGGCGGTCATGTCAATGGTTGGATACATCCTTGGATTGGGAGACAGACATCCTTCAAATTTGATGCTTGATAGTATCACAGGTAAGGTCATTCATATTGACTTTGGTGATTGTTTCGAAGCTGCGATTTTAAGAGAGAAGTATCCCGAAAAGGTTCCTTTCAGACTCACGAGAATGCTCAATTATGCGATGGAAGTTAGTGGAATCGAAGGTTCGTTCAGAATAACCTGTGAGCACGTCATGAGAGTGTTGAGAGACAACAAGGAGTCTCTTATGGCAATCTTAGAAGCGTTTGCATATGATCCGTTGATCAACTGGGGATTTGACTTCCCTACAAAGGCTATGGCTGAAGCTACTGGAATTGAAGTACCTCAAGTAAATGCAGCTGAACTTCTCCGTCGTGGACAAATCGACGAAGCTGAGGCCGCAAAGCTCATTAAAAAGAATGATGTGGAGCTCAGAAATGCTCGGGCAGCGTTGGTGTTGAAGAGGATTACTGATAAGTTAACGGGAAATGACATCAAACGACTCACTGGCTTGGACGTTCCTACACAGGTAGACAAGCTTATTCAGCTGGCAACTAGCGTGGAGAATTTATGCCAACATTACATAGGATGGTGTTCGTTCTGGTGATTATATAAAAAATGCATTTGATAATTAAGCTATTTTCTTTGACACACTGGTAAAACCTATACCTTTCATGGCACATGTCATGTAGTTGGCTTCTTCAGGGCTAATATCATCGGCTCCATCCTTGAAGAAAGCTTCGGTGCCCATTATTGATTTGATGTCTCGCAACACCCAAACTAAATTGGAGTCTATCTGTTCTTTGTTGAGTTTGATACGACCTATGTCTTCTTTTCCGATGGCCATGTATACTAATGCAAGTTGTAATTGGTGTCTTCCCAAGCTACCACTGAGACTGATTTCCTCCAAAAGTTGGAATGCTACTTTTTCGCCAAGTTCTTCAGGCAACAGTCCAGCAGCACCTACACCTTCAGAGAAAATTCTCCATCCCTTTTTCAGCTCTGCAACTAAGGTTACGCCGAAACCAGGCGACTTACCGGACTGCTCTCCACGCCAGGCATCAGCGGTGATATTAACTTCCACACCAGTAGGTTTCAATACTTTGCGGGCAGCCTCAACAATTCTGTTCACTACGCTGGGAGAAACTCTGGTACAGTATGCAACACCACGGATGGTAGAGATATTGGGCACATCAAGTGCGTGTATTGTCAATGGCTGAGCGATCAAAGAGTCACAAACAAAGTGTACTTCACCTCCACCGAGAGGTGGTGAGCCTCGTTTGTTGATATGCAATGCAGCTTCACGGATGCCAAATTTTTCCATGATTGGTAGAATTCCCCATTTCAAGGCATCGATACCGGCGTCCTGTGAGTCCGTGAGAGCAGTCAATCCTCGAAACACAATTGAGAATTTCTTCTTGGAGAAAGGTGCAAGATACAACATGGGCTCGACAAAGTAGCCAATTGGTTTTGTGTTGGGACAAATGTGTGTATGTTGGCCACCAATTATGATTCCCGGTCTGTAAATAACTGTTGTACCAGTATAAGATATTTCTATATGGCTTCCGTTGGTAACGGTCTCCAAGAGTCGGAGAAACGAAACCTCATGATCACGGAGCCCGGGGTTCATATCGTCCGATCTTATGCGGACTATCTTGATTGGCTTACCCGATAATGTGGAAAGCACAAGTCTCAAACGGATATTTCGATGGCCCTCCAATGTAATCATCTTCGCTTTCACCGCAGACATGCTTGCAGCTTCATCTCATCGCGCAATTTTCCAGTTAGTTGGAGTGCAGATAGTAGTCCTGCAGGTAGTCTCTAACGTCGCTGGTGAATTCGCAAAATCCAAAGCACTCCACTACAACATGCTGGACGCTGAAGACTCCAAGCGGTCTTCTGAGACTCCAGATGTAGACGATTCGCATAATAAGCGTCAGAGAATTCACACAAACCTGGGCACGGAAGTTGATGAACAGCTAAATGCCATTTTGGGCGCCAACGAAATATCGGAATTGGAGGGCGTAGCCGGCAACAACCAAGACCAAGGTGAATTGGACATAGACTTCGACAACCTTCCAGCCGACTTACTACAAAAAGAAGACACTCAGCCCGATCTGGCCCTGTTTGGTTCTAATTATGGCACTTCTCAACCCACTGTAAAGACAGAAACCTCCACAAGAGTGCCTTCATCACAGCAGACCAACCGACCCACAATCAAGCCTGCAGTTCCCTCTGCCCCAGTCATCCTGACCAACTCTGGTCCTGTCAATAGAATGAATCCCTTGGTTCAACAAGCCACCAGCATACAAGGCCTAAATACTTCCAGCATTGACCACCGTCCTGGTACTTCAGCGCAACAATCGGGGGGTGCTGGGCAAGAAAAATTCCATACCAATGACCCCTCTAAGTTAAACGATGCATTGGCAGCAGCTGGAGTAGATATTGGCCGTGAAGAGGAATTGCTTCAGCAACAGCAATACAACCGTGGGCCACGTATAAACGTGCTGCAGCCCTCCTACATCCAGCAGCGCACGGCTCGTCCCATCCACCGCACTCCGTTCCTTAACCCATACCACTTGGGTACCTTCATGCAGCGGGTGGCACGAGAAAACGGTGTGCTTCAGAGCTTCATGAGTGACAACGAGCTTTTGGAGCTCATGTCTGCCTCTTGTGAGCAGTGGATCTCACACATAGCCACCAAGACCATCTTACTCTCCCGTCATCGTCGTCGAGGCATACCAGCTCTCAAGAACAAGAAGATACCATCCAACCAGATCCCGCGCTCAGAAGTCTCAAAAGAGTTGCGTAGCTTGGCTCTTCGCCAGAAGGAAATCGAAGAACGCCGAGTTAGTCGACGCATTCTTCTTGGTCTCGAAAACAAAGACGCTAATCTGGAGAGCAACAAGGTTGGAGCAGAGGAGACCCTCCATCGGGCTGCGAACGAAACGGCGGCAATGATGACATCAAACAAAAAGAAGTATCTGTGGATGAGCTCAGGAGCTGGTACTGGCGATGATACCAAGGCTATGGAGCGAGAAAAGGACAAACAGAGCCACTTGTTAGCATTGCGTGGTGACAACGGTCTCAGGTTCCGTGATATCCGGACAGGAGACTCCATAACTATGAAAGATATCCTTTCCGCCCTTGAGGACGAACGTATGGGTGTCAATAAAGCCATCATGAAGGGCTATGCCCGCCTTAAGGACTAATTCATATGTACACTAGTTTATATACATCGATATATCGGACTGCATATACCCCGCGATGTGAGCTTCTCAGATTGTAAACAAACACGATCTGCAATGGAGTTCAGTCTCAGTAGCAGCTTCAATAACTTTGAAGCTGACAAGTCGTATTCAGTGGACTTCCCTGATGTTGACTCAAAGCTAGATTCGGTTACAGAAGTTTTGGCTGCCAACCCGGATAATGTTAACTTCAATGCTGAGCTTCTAGAAGAGCTCATGGAACTTGTTCATGGATATAGAAAACTTAGTGAAAGACATCAGAAACAAGTTGTTTACTTGGTTGCCTCCTCTTCAAGTACTATTGCGCACCAGATAGCCAGCTCGCTTCAAAATGGTGACTTTGTGGATTTGCAAGACAACTTTAAAGCAAGTCTCGAAAAGTACGGCTATCTTACATACGTCTTGTTGTTATACTTGGGCAAGGAAGATCATAGTCGAGCGTTTGCCTCCAAACTGAAGCATGGAAACCTGGAAGCCCAATCTTTGTGGAAAGCTAATGGTTCACTAGTCGAAGAGTTGTTAGAGTCTACCCACAACATATTTAAGATTGATCTCACAAAAGTGTTTGTCACCACGCCCGAACGAGATCGGTTCCTTGAGCTTTTCACACGGCCTATATTCCGTCTCATGGAGGTAGCAGAAAGAATGAAAATCGTTTCTTTGAAGCAACTCATGTTTCGTGATCTTGCCGTCGCCGTAAAGTTCCACGGCCAGTCATTGAATGTCCAAAGTGCAATCATCCAGTGTCTCACATACTATGTTCATCTTCCCCAGTATATGGCAGAATTCCTTCATGTTCTCGATGAGCTGTATGATCATAACGGTTTGACTGAAGAAGTTCTTCGAGAAATATCCCAAATGGAGTTCAATTCGAACGATAACAATGGACCTAAATCCATATCTGAATTTTTAATTAAGCTTTCTGAGACCAGCCCGAGGTTGATCTTGAAGCAAATGTCTTGCATTGCACAACTCTTGGATAACTCGAACTATACTCTTCGCTGTTCTGTTGTGGAAACATGTGGAAATATTGTGGTAGATGTCGCCAAAAAGGGGCTTCAAAACGAAACAGACGACGGAAGGAACTCTGAAGTTCATACTGATGGTCTTTTGGACCTACTTCAGGAACGGTTCCTCGATCAAAACCCATATGTGAGAACTAAGGCAATTCAGGCATTTAGTAAGATTCTTAGCTCTCCCTCCCAGTTCAATGATAGACGTCAAATTATTATGGAGATGCTGGTACGATCACTTGATGATCGAAGCACGTTGGTCCGAAGAAATACCATAAAGCTCATGTCGAAATTGGTTTTGACTCATCCATTTTCAGCACTTCACGGCACTCAGCTCTCCTACGAGTTTTGGTCATCGCGATTGGCAGATGCAAAGGCTGAGTTGAGGCTACTTTTGGGACCTGAAGCTTCTGCAGAGGATGTCGAAGAGGAAGAAGAGGATGACGTCCCTATGGATGAGGGCAATGAAAATGAAGCTGACGAAGAAGAAGAAGAAGAAGAAGAAGAAGAAGAAGAAGAAGAAGAAGACGAAGAAGCAGAAGAAGAAGGGATCGAAAATCAAGAGCTCGAAGTTGGCAATATGACACTGCACGATTCAAACGCAATAATCAAGGCTAAACTCACACTCAAATACTACCATGATGCAATAATTTTTATCGAAGCTATTCACGCGGGCGTGGAAATCATATCAAAATTGTTGTATTCCAAGAACAGGAACGAGGTTCTTGAATCAATGGACTTTCTTGTGCTAGCTGATGCATTTGATATTAAGACAGCGTCTGACGGCATCAGAAGAATGTTACATCTTGTGTGGATGAAGGGATCTTCAGACGAAGGAAAGTCCATCTCTGCACACTTAATCGATTGTTATCAACAGCTCTTTTTGACTCCCCGCGAGGGATCTAACAGAGGAGAGCAGGCTGCTTTTGTTGCTAAAAACTTGGTGGGTCTCACTCACTCAGCATCAGTAGCTGATCTAGCCTCATTAGAAAAACTTTTGTGTCTCATGTACGAGAACAAATTAATACACCCTGATGTAATTCAGGTTTTATGGCAAATCTATAACTTCAAAGGAGAATCAACTGAATTCTCACAAAAGCAAAGAGCAGGTGCAGTTATTGTTTTGGGAATGTTGGCATTGGAGAACAAACAAATTGCCTCTGATGGTTTGGACTCATTGTTATCTGTTGGTTTGGGCGAGTTTGGTAGGCGGGATATGACTCTTGCTCGTTACACATGTATTGCTCTCCAAAGATTAGTTGGTCATGACGATAAAGAACTCCGTGGAGTAGCTTTGAAGCGCGAAGACGAGATTATTGAGAAATTGAGTACCGTTCTACTCGACTCTACCGACGACGGTGAATGGTTCAGTGTTGCCGAGCAAGCTATTGGAGCTATTTTCAAAATTTCAGAGAAACCAGATGAAGTGTGTTCAAACCTTTTGAAGGAGAAGACAACTTCTGTGTTTAGATATACCAGTTCACGACAAGTCGACTCCTTATCGCAGTTATTATTCATTGTGGGGCATGTTGCTATCAAAACAATTGTCTACCTTGAAAAGTTGGAAACCCAATTCAAGAAGAGGAAGCAGGCATTCGAGTCAGGTGCTGTAAAAGATGGCGCTGAAAAGGATGGTGCTGAAGATAATGAGCTTGAGATGATTGGAGGTACTTCAGAAGATGACTTTGCCGATGCTGTACTCTATATCAAAGAAAAGGAATTGCTCTACGGTGAGAATTCACTTCTTGCTAAGTTCGGCAACTTGGTGCGGGAAATTTGCTCCAAGAGCAAGAACTATCAACACCAAGGCTTACAGAGATCAGCTACTTTGTGTCTCGTTAAACTCATGTGCATATCTTCAAGGTTTTGCGAGCAAAACTTGCCGTTGCTCATCACCATCATGGAGAAATCGCCTGATCCAATTATACGGTGTAACTGTGTCTTGGGACTCGGTGATATGGCGGTTTGTTTCAATAACCTTGTGGACGAAAACACTGATTTCTTGTATCGTCGTCTTAACGATGAAAGTCTTATGGTCCAGCGTACATGTCTCATGACGGTCACTTTCTTGATTTTAGCTGGACAAGTGAAGGTAAAGGGTCAATTGTCCTCCATGGCCAAGTGTTTGGAGAACCCAGACCAAGGAATCAGTGATATGTGTCGTTTGTTCTTTAGTGAACTTGCAACCAAAGACAATGCCATCTACAACGGTTTCATTGACATTTTCAGTGGTCTTTCCAATGACGAAACTTTGTCGAAGGATTCGATGAAAAGAGTGGTCAAATTCCTCGTGGGATTCATAGAAAAAGAGAGACAGCAAAAGCAGTTAGCGGAGAAATTGTTGGTACGTTTGACCAAGTGTCTGAACGAACAGCAATGGAATGATGTCGCCTTTGTGCTTACGACTATTCCTTACAAAAATGAAGCAATAACGCAAGCTCTCGAAGGTGGATACAAAATAGTCCTGGCTAGGCAATAGTAGGTACAGTCGGCTATATAGTTTAAACACGTGCAGCATGAAGCAAAGAACTCAACTCATCCAGTAAACATTTGGTGCGCGGCGCTACTAGGAATTGCTTCGATCTTCAAGATGGGGCTACAAGATATCTTGCATGATGCGCTGGCCACGGTTGGACTTGAAGAGGCAAACTTCAAGGTTCTTCTATGTACATTGCTTTCCTTCCCATTCAGCATAATATTCAAGCGATTGCCAGATCAACACTACACTTTAAAGAATCTTTACATCGTTGGTGTTTCATGTTTCTACATATTCGGCATACTCGAGCTTTACTCGGGTCTAAGGACCTTGTTAATTTCGTCAATGGGTTGTTATTTTATCACAAGATACTTAAGAACGACCACGATGCCGTGGGTCAATTTCATCTTTCTCATGGGTCATTTAGCATATAATCATCTTCAAGCACAGTTTTTTGCTACTTATGACCCCACAAAGATCGATATTTTGGGAGCTCAGATGGTGCTTGTCATGAAACTTTCTGCGTTTGGCTGGAATGTGTACGACGGAAAACTTCCAAGCTCAAGTTTGTCAGACTTTTCTCGTATTCAGGCTGTCAAAAAACATCCCAACTTGCTTCCATACTTAGGTTTTGTTTTCTTTTATGCTTCACTTCTCACTGGCCCATCGTTCCACTACAATGACTATGATAGATTTATCAAATCCACCTTGTTCGATGATGTTCCCGAGTCCAAACGGCCGGGACGCAGAAGAAAGAGAAGAATTCCTCGTAGTGGGATCCCAGCTCTCATAAAGGCACTCCAGGGATTTATGTGGGCTTTTATCTTTTTGGAGTCACCAAAGTACGTCAACTTGGACTATCTCATGTCTGGCCAACTCGTCAAGGAACATGGGTTCTTATATCGAGCAGTGTATCTTTGGATACTTGGGTTCTCCTACCGTCTCAAGTACTATACCATATGGCTGATAGCCGAAGCTGCGTGTATTCTCTGTGGAATAGGTTACAATGGCTACGACAAGGCCACAGATTCATTCAAGTGGGACCGAGTACAAAACATCGATACATGGTCGTTTGAAACCGGACAAAATGCTCGTGTTTGCTTGGAATCATGGAACATGAACACCAACAAGTGGCTCAAGTACTACGTATACACGAGAGTGGCCCGTAAAGGTAAGAGACCAGGATTCAAAAGCACAGTTTTCACGTTCGTTACTAGTGCCTTTTGGCACGGTACCCGCCCTGGATACTATTTGACATTTGTCATGGGAGCTTTCGTTCAAACTGTTGGAAAGATCTATCGTCGTAATTTGCGTCCTATATTTGTGGAGAAGGATGGACGGACGCCAAGATCTGGAAAGTGGGCTTACGATATTGTATGCTACTTCGTCACCCAGCTCACGTTTGGTTTTATTTGCCAGCCATTCGTGATCCTTGACATGAAGAACTCTCTCTATTGTTGGAGCACAGTATACTATTATGTTCCAGTTGGAATGTTCATCACCATACTGGTGTTCTCGGGACCTTATTCCAAGCAGGTGAAGGCATGGTGTCGTCAATACCACCCTAAGCCTGAGGATACCACCGCCGTGGACCCTAAGAAGAAACTCACCAAGGAGGAAAGCGAGAAAGTGTCGAGTGTTGTTGAAACATTACTTGAGAAGAATGATCCCGACTACGTTGATGTGCCTACTTTGGGTGTGCCATCCGTGGAAACACTCCAAAACCTTGATACTGAGGAGTTAGATGAAGACTTGAAAGAGTTGGGTCAAGCATGGAAGTCTTTTCGAGCCCGCAGAGGATCTATATCAGAGAACGATTTTGATGGTATTCGTGATGCCTACAACAATTTCACTTCTGAGATCAACGAGATATTCAGTTCTAAGAAACAGCAGGCCAAAGAATCTGACACAAAGACTAAAAAGGATCTGTGAGTAATTTATGTATAGGCATATACGTAATCGCATGCATGTGCAGCCTGCAGAGCCGCAGCAATCTATATACTGAAGTGGCGATCGAACGAGAAAATTATGTTTCGTACAACTAGTTTTCAGCGTGTAAGAGGCATATCTCTTACCTTCTCCAGGCTCAATTCCACCAAGAATGGCACTGGTGTGGTCTTTATGAACATGGGTGGTCCTTCCAAAGTGAAGGAAACCTATGACTTCTTACTTCGTTTATTTTCAGATGGTGATTTGATACCGTTTGGAATCTTCCAAAAGCCATTGGCGAAGTTTATCGCAAAACGGAGAACTCCTTCTATCGAGAAAAACTACCAGGATATCGGTGGAGGCTCACCAATCAGATATTGGTCCGAGTATCAATGTCAGAAGGTGTGTGAAATTTTGGATCAATCAAGACCACAGTCGGCTCCTCATAAGCCATACGTTGCCTTCAGATACGCCAACCCATTGACAGAAGATACATTGCAAAAAATGCTTGCAGACGGAATAACCCGTGCTGTTGCATTCTCTCAATACCCACAATTCTCGTACTCGACTACCGGCTCGTCTATAAACGAATTGTACAGAAAGACAATCGAGCTTGACCCCGAGAGGAAGATCAAATGGAGTATTATCGACAGATGGCCAAAGCAGGCAGGCATGGTCAAAGCTTTCTCGGACCACATTACTGCCAAACTCAATGAGTTTCCGGAAGAAGACCGCTCCAAGGTTTTGGTTTTGTTTTCCGCCCACTCTTTGCCCATGGAAATTGTAAACAGAGGTGACTCTTATCCTGCTGAAGTTGCTGCTACTGTGTATGCCATTATGGAGAAGTTGAAGTTTTCCAATCCATACAGACTTGTCTGGCAATCGCAAGTGGGTCCAAAGCCATGGTTGGGCGGACAAACAGCAAAGATTGTCGAGTCATTGGAGAAGAGAGAGGATGTTCCAGGTATTGTCTTGGTTCCTGTTGCTTTCACTTCTGATCACATCGAGACATTGCACGAGCTTGACATCGAGTTGGCCGAGGATTGTGAGAACCCAGAAAAAGTCAAGAGAGCTGAGTCATTGAACGGTAACGAAGATTTCATTAATGGTTTGGCTGACTTGGTAGGAGAGCATTTAGACAAAGGTGAACTCTATAGTTCACAGTTAGAATTGGACTGTGTTTTGGGAGGTAAGAATGCTACTGGTACTTTCAAGCACCCCAAAGAAATGTTCCGTTCTTAAATTGTATATACTGAATATATCTAATCAGAGTCCTCGTCGGGGTCAAACAAATCGAGATTCAATGGTGCGGTTTCATGCTTGGTGTCATTGTTGTCGAAACTTTGCATCATTTCGTCTGCTGGTCCCGATGTTTCATTCGCAACTTCCTTTTCGGTTTCGGATGCTTCTGCGGAGCCGAGTTCCTGCTTGATGAGCTCGTCAGGTTTTAGTGAGCTAAGTGCTAGCATACCTCTTCTAAGCGAATCTTCAGCTGGCCAGATGAAATTGTTAGGGTGTATTTGGAGTTGGGCATTACCCACCATTGGTGGAGCACGAGTAAACTTAGCGAGTTTTATAGCATATTTGAGTGCTTCTTTGACGTCAATCTCCTTGCTTTTCTTCTTATTTTCCACACCAGTCAGCGGTAACCGGGGCATTTGTTGTAGTTCAGCTCGACAAGAGATCAATTCACGGAGCATTTCTTTGGCTTTTGAATCTAATTCTGCATTTTCCTTCTCCAAAACGTTGATACGTTCTCCCAAGTCTTGGTGGACCTTCAAGCTGCCGAGCTCCTCTTTGAGTGTATCGTTTAGGACTAATAGTTGTTGCATGGATTGCGTTAATTCTTCACCTTTGAAAGACAAGATACTGGAGGTGAATTGATCTAGAGTCTTTTCGAATTCCAGTAATTTGGATACTATGGGTACATTGTCAAAGTCTGATTTGTCGTTTGTGATTTGGTTCGTTGGAGTGATGGAAACTGGTCGGTTTGGATTCAACAGTGATGAGATGTATGATGGAGAATTGGGTCTAGATATGCTAGAGAGTTGGCTTAGTCGTTGTGAAGATGGCACTCTGGAAACAGGAACTGATAATAGTGCATCGTTTTTCTTGCGTGGAAGCATTATAAGTGTAAAGTTTGTCTCACGAATCTCAAATGAAGCGAAGTGCGTTTGACGAAGATGACGAAAATGAGGAAGACGAAGATTCTGTGAGGAATAAGAACGTTTCTAAGCTATATAAAAAGAAGATGAAGCAATTGTATGAAGATGACAGTGAAGAGAAGGATTACATGAACTTTCCAGTTGACGATAATACAGAGGATGAGTGCAAACCTAGCCTCGATAAGAGTCTATTCACCACCAATAAAGACTCAATTGGGTTGAAAATGATGCAGAACATGGGTTTTAAGCCAGGAGAGTCGCTAGGAAAGAACAATAGTGGACAAACAGAACCGATTTGTGTCGAAAAGCGACTAGATAAGAGTGGTGTTGGAGCCATTAGAGTAAACCCGTACAAGGACGATAAACAGGCATTTGACCGATACTTAGCGAAAAACAGTGAGAATTACAAACTTCAGAAGCTTGAAGCCTTGTATAAGGATCTACAGAAAGTTGGTAGTAACCTCTATGAAAGTCGTGGTGCACCTAGAGACAAAGAGTGTAAAATGTCTAGGTTATTAGCTTTGTGGGCTAGTGGTGATGAAAGCGTTGACAAAGCACAGTTGGAGAGAGATTCACAGGACATACTTGCCGTCTTGACGGAATTAATTGATTATTTGCGTGATAATTATGGCTATTGTTACTTTTGTGGATGCGATATTGATGATAATGATTGCCCGGGTCCATACGAAGCCGACCACAAAGGCTAAAGCTGGGCATTCTTAATGATACTCATGGCTTCTTCCTTTTGGGCTAAATACTGCTGGTTAATGGCTTTGATGGACTGAGGTTCACTTTCATCAACGATAATCGGTGATGGGTTCGTCGTGTCATATAATACATGCTGGAGGTACGGTGTGCCATATCTCTCTGGAAGAGGTTTGGGAATCTGGAAGTTATTGGTTGCTGGCGCTATCGTTATGGTTGATGATTCTTGAGCCGTAGTATCACCGTGGCCCCAAGATACTCGAATTCGACAGTTATTAATGGTTTGGCCATACATCAGAAGAATGGCACTTTCCGCATCCAGACGGAAATAGTACTTAATGTAGCCGGTGTCGAGGTCTGATGACAATGTACAGTAGATGATCTCCCCAAACGAGGAAAAATGCAAAGCAAGTTCTTCTTTGGTGAGCTTGCCGGACAATCCACGTACTACGACAGTGTTGTTCTGTGGGTTGGTAAAACGAGATTTGTTTGGAAGCACTTTGGTCTCTTCAGCGGCTGGTAATGTTGTGTTTTCGGCTGGAAGTTGGGTAGTAGGTTGCATCTTGGATCCTGTAGCTACACCAACACGGATGGGTCTGCTTCCTATTATCAAGCCATTGGTTGTTTCTAGAGCTTTATTCTGTGCTGCGGCATCGTAGAAGCGCACAAAGCCGAATCCTTTGGAGAGCTTGGACGAATTGTCCATCATGATCTTGACTTGCTTTACTTGATCAGGGAATCTGGCGTTGAATGCCTCGTACACCATGGGCTCTGAGACATCTAGTCCAATGTCTCCAACGAAAATCGAGAAGTCGTTGACCGGTTTCTGGTGCCTTTGGTCTGCGACAGCCTTTCCGCGGCCGGCCAGATTGAGCTTGAACAGTTTGCTAGTACCGGGAATTGGATTACCATTAAAAAGAAGCGCTGCTTGTACTTCTTCGGCACTGGAAAATGATACAAACGAGTACCCTCCATCACGGCCGTCTCTCAAAATTTTCACAGCTACCGGAGGATGGCCCACCTGTGACCATATATCCAGAATAAATTGCTCGTTCCAACGACTATCCAAATCTCCCATCCAAACCTGGTTCTCGTGGCGTCGAGGACCCTCGTTGTAGCTTTGTACATAGTTTTGGCCATAGTTTTGGCTGTAATTCTGGTTGTAATTCTGGTTCTGAGCGTAGTTATTCAGGCCATGGTTCAGTCTACGGTCATATCTTCGTGCTTGGCTTGGACCACCACTGTACTCTCTATTTTGGTGCTGTCTCTGAAAACCCCCAGAACGATTTCCACGTCCTCTAGGCGCATAAGACATTGCACTGGCAAACTACGCTAGTTGAGCTAAGATGGCTATTCCTGTATACGGCCTCAAGTCTGTTTCGCGAGGCCAATCACAGCGAGTTTTTCTTCACCACCAGCTACAAGAAACCATGTATAGAAGCGTGCGTGTAGCTGCCAGAAGGTTCCAGTCAACTGGGTCGTTCAAGAACACCCACAATTTCAATACCAACCCACCTCCAGTCCACGAGTACTGGAACATAAGAAACAGCGCCGTGCTCTTGGCATTTGTCCCAATATACGTTGCCGTGGGATACATAGGAAAGAACAGTGGTGAAGGATTGACCAGTCTGGAGGCACTCAAGGCTGCTGCCGACAGCGATTTGGTGAAGGACTTGGGATTTGGCGAGGCACAAAGGAAGTGAAGAACAATGAGAATGTGAAAAGATATGGAGATTGAGAGGAAGAATGAGAGTAAGAAGGCGAACAAGTAGGGATTTTAAGACGGAGAGAGAGGTTTTAAATGCGTGTTATGACATGAGCATACCACAAGTAATACGCAATATAGCATGCAATCATGAATACAGCCTAGATGCAGACGATGTAGAAAGTAGCAACAAAAGACCCAGAGAAAAAAAAGGTAACGAATTCAAGTCAGCATTAAAGCGACCAACGCGGCTCAATTATAATCCCCGAACAGCCTAACAGCCCTGTTCGACTTTCTCGTCGTCTCCTACCCATCGTTGTTGTCCTGCATGCCCTACCTAGTTTTCGCGCCATTGGCCAATAATCATCTTCATCATGTCAGCTTGGAGGAAATCAACCACAGCGTTGCGTGGGCTTCGTCCTCTTACAAGAGGCTTAACCACCAACAGAACAATTACCGACCACACCACGGGCAGAATCATCACTTTAACAGACCCTGCTCACCCGGAGCTTGCCGACTACCCCAACCCAAAGCCGGAATTTGCTCAACTCAAAGACCCTTATGCCAAATACGACGACCAGCAGAACCGCAGAAACAAGCGTGACCCTCTTAACATTGACGAAGACTTGTACGACATGTGGTCGCCCGATATTTTCAACCACACCAGCGACTCCACCGCATTGAAGCACAATGCCATCTTCTTCTCGCTCGTGTTTGGCTTTGGTGCTGCCATATGGTACTTCCAATTGAACCCAGAGAAGCCAGCCATGCCCCGCTCCTATCCATACGGAGGATTGGCCACGACTTTGGGTGCTGGCAGTGTCGAGGAAGAACGCTTCTACAGAGTCAAGCCAGACACTACTGCCGAGCAGGAGTTGGGCTTCTTACCCGCCGACAACTCCATTGCCGAGCAGAAGGATGCATACATCAAGGAAAACGCCGATTTTCTTAAATAGAGTGGATATCTAGTAGCATAGACCCAATACACCACCCTTTACTCATATTTTGCAAGGTGAACAACCAAACAGCACCAGTAAATATTCGCCACCACATTGGTTTTCGCTTCTCTAGACATGGTGGCCGTGAATTCTCGACCTCTGGGAGCCCTGCAAGGTCGTGCTGCATCTCGAAATGCCGCTCGACTAATTTCCAATGCTAGTGATGCTCCAAAACCCCAGCCGGCTTCATCAACGAACGGTAAGAAACGGCGCCGTGTTGCTTCTCAGGCTAATAAGGAGGCACGATTGGCCGAAATCGGTCTTGATATCAACCTTGCTGTGAATGAATTGTTCCAATTGAAGGAATACACCTCCATCGCCTACTGGAATCCAGCAGATTTCTCATCAACCAGCAGCTCCATCACTCCTCAACTATATGACGACTTCATCAAGAGCCCCAAGTACCAGCTCCAATGGCCCAGCAAAGTACCGTATCCAGATTTGGAATCTATTCCTTTGAGACAACAAAAGCGGGCATTGGCAGAGTACGAACAAAAGTTGTACGACCGGTACCCGTTCAAAGAACAGGTGGAAGCCCGCATACAAGAGCTTGAAATTTCATGCCTCAACCAAATTGAGGACGAACCAGCCAAGGAAACAAAAGTTAAAGTGGAACAGCATGCAAGACCCAAGAAAAAGCAGGTCAAGAGACAACGAACTACCTCTCCATCATCGTCCCCGGTTCTCTCGCCATTCACGTCTGACTGGGATGAATTGAGCATGCCCAGCGAAACCGAATACGACACTCACTACAAAATCCCCAAGGTTGTGTACTCCATCCCGCCCCCCACCATTACACATCCTTCTCATATACCGACCTGGAGACCGGCCGTATCACAAAACGAACTCTCCGAACAAAAGCAATCAGCGATCGAAGAATACTCCCCCGACCCCGTCAAAGTAATATCCACTGCTGAAGAAGATGATGCACCTCGTGTTGCTGAGAAGCTCCATGACTTCTTAGAAACGAAATTCAAAGCTGCCATTGTGGACGAAAACACCAACCCTGAGTATAATAACACCCCAGAAGAGTTTGAGACCACCCTTAATGAACAGCAACAATTTTTGTCAAAAGTACGACAGAAGATTTTCCAAGAAAAGAGACTTGAGTTGAATGGCGATAAAATTGAACCTCGTAAAGCAGTGCTCAAACAGTCTACAACCAAGTCCATCGACCCTTTTAGAGCTCATGGTGTTGTTGTTCCTCGTGTTCAGGGACTAGAAAACAATTCCACACACTTTGATTTTCTCGTGGCTCAAGGTATGGCATACTCTAGACTTCATCAGCATTTTAGAAAGCAACGACTCAATCGAGCAAGGAGAGTTGCCCAGATCGTGGAACAGCATTTCAAGAAAAAGAGTGGAGAGAAAGAAAGATTGCAACGTGAGCAAGAACAAAACTTAAAGAAGATGAGTCGTATTGCCATGCAAGCCGTCAAAAAGAGATGGACTCAGGCTCATCGTGTTTACCGTTATCTTCAAGAAGAGAAGGAGGAAGAGTTAAAGAAAATTCAAGGCCGCCAACACTTGAGTGAGATGTTGGAGCACTCTACTCAGTTACTTGAAGCTCAGTTGAACAGAACTCTGGAGAGTGCTACTGAACAACATTCTGAACATACCGATGCTAGCTCTGCATCCTCATCTGATATGGACCACCATATGAGCTCCAGTTCCGATTCTGACCAAGTACTGGGAGATGAAGACCAATTAGATATGGATCTAACTGTTGAGCAATTACGAGAAAAGTACTCCAATTTAGAACTGTCGGCAAATTTAACGTCCAAAGAGCATCTGCCGCTGGACGATTCGGATGATGAGGATGACAACCAAATTGATTCCAGTCAGGGTTTGGCAGCTTTATATGGGGAAGAAGTCCAGAAGAGTGAAGTTAAGTCTGAAGATATTGAGTACACTGAGGAACAGAAAGAATTGATTGAGAAGTTGAAATCTGAATCGGCCGACCCAGTTTTAGATTCAGAGCGAGAAGATTCGGATTCTGACTCGGATTCTGATTTGTCTTCATCTAGCTCGGAATCTGAATCCTCTGGTGGTGATTCCGGGCCTGGCTTGGCTGCTTTATTTGGAAACACCGAAGAAAAAGGATCTGAAGACGAAAGTGTCGCCTCATCAGACGTACAATCGGAAGGTGATGTCGACATGTCAGATGATGAAACAAATGGAGAAGTAAAGCCCAAGACTTCAGACTCTGAACAAGAAAAGCTTAAGGCAATCAAGAAGGATGAAGGTGAGGAGGAAGAAGTTAACGGTTCTAAGGTGCGTGATGTGCCCATTCCATCTTTGTTGAGAGGTACTTTGAGACCATATCAAAAACAAGGTTTGAACTGGCTCGCCAGTTTGTATAATAATAACACCAACGGTATCTTGGCAGACGAGATGGGACTTGGTAAAACCATTCAAACCATATCTTTGCTTTCATACTTGGCTTGTGAGCACCAAATTTGGGGACCACATTTGATTGTCGTTCCTACTTCCGTCATGCTCAACTGGGAAATGGAATTCAAAAAATTTGCGCCAGGTTTCAAAGTTTTGACTTATTACGGTACACCACAGGAACGTGCACGGAAGAGAAAAGGTTGGAACAAACCAGACACCTTCCATGTGTGCATTACGTCTTATCAGTTGGTTGTGCATGATCACCTGTCTTTTAAAAGAAGAAAGTGGAGGTATATGATTCTTGATGAAGCCCATAATATCAAAAACTTTAGATCTACTCGTTGGAAAGCCCTCCTTAATTTTAATACTGAAAACCGGTTGTTGCTCACTGGTACTCCTTTGCAAAACAATTTAATTGAGTTATGGTCGTTGCTTTACTTCCTTATGCCTTCCTCCAAGGTGGATCAAGCAATGCCTGATGGGTTCTCAAATTTGGAGGATTTCCAAACTTGGTTCGGTAAACCTGTTGATAAGATTATGGAACTGACAGCTCTGGCTAGTGGCGGTGACATAATGGACGAGAATGTAACCCTGAAAATGGATCAAGAAACCCGAAACACGGTTGCTCGTTTGCATCAAGTTCTTCGTCCGTATTTATTACGGAGATTGAAAAAAGATGTGGAAAAGCAAATGCCTGGAAAGTACGAACACATTGTTTATTGTCGTTTGTCAAAACGTCAAAGATATTTGTATGATGATTTTATGTCTCGGGCAAAGACGAAGGAAACTTTGGCGTCAGGTAATTTCTTGTCTATCATCAACTGTTTAATGCAATTGAGGAAGGTATGTAACCATCCTGATTTATTTGAAGTACGCCCAATCGTCACTTCATTTGCGCAACCCAGATCAGTTGTCTCATTATGTCTGAATGAAGCAGAGAGTGTACGTCGCTCTCTAAAAGATGATTCTTTCAAGGGCAAGGTTTGTCTCGATGTGCTCAACTTGAACATTACACAGAAGGATGATTTGGATCTTGTTGCTGCACAATCTGCTCATAGGCTTCGCTCAAAGTCAATTATCGACGAACAAATTAAAAAGATTGAAGCCTTAATAGAAGGAGCTGAAGCGTACAAGACTGCCAACCTCGAAAATTACCTTGATTACTTCAGGTATATCAAAGTGAGTGAGCAAATGGAAGTGCTTGAAAGACTCAAGCAGGCACAATATCTTAATGAGCTCAGATGCAGCACTTTCCCCCTCTATGGCCGCAATCTCTTACGAAAATTACGCTCCATGACCGAAGACAAAACTGTGAAGAGTGATGCATACAATGAGATAGTTTACAATGTTGACCGTCGCTCCGAAAAAATGAGTGAGGTGATTGACAAGTATTCTGTGATCACACCAAAGGCAGTGGCTGTGGATATGAGCGATCAATTGATACCCATATCGGTGCGGACGAACTTGCAACTGGCTGCCTTGGAAGGCAAAATAGACAATCCTTTCCATCAATCACAAGTCAAACTTTCAATTGCCTTCCCTCATAAGTCGCTTTTGCAATACGACTGTGGTAAGTTACAAAAACTTGCACTGTTGTTGCAAAAGTTGACTTCTGAAGGACACCGGGCATTGATTTTTACCCAAATGACGAAAGTGTTGGATATTTTGGAGCAGTTCTTGAACATTCACGGATACAGATACATGCGTCTTGATGGTGCTACCAAAATTGAAGAGAGACAGGTCTTAACAGAAACATTCAATCGGGATCCAAAAGTACCTGTTTTCATTTTATCCACCAGAAGTGGTGGTTTGGGTATCAACTTGACAGGTGCCGATACCGTCATCTTCTACGATTCTGACTGGAATCCGGCAATGGATAAGCAATGTCAAGATCGTTGTCACAGAATTGGACAAAGCAGAGATGTTCATATCTACAGATTTGTGTCTGAGTACACCATCGAATCCAACATCTTGAAGAAGGCGAACCAAAAGAGGCATCTTGACAATGTTGTGATTCAAGAGGGAGAGTTTACCACTGACTACTTTGGTAAGTTCTCCGTTCGTGATCTTGTAGCTGACACCTCGATTGCGATCGACGTTCCAGATAAGCCAATTGACCAGTCGAACGGGAATATGGAAAAGTTGTTGGCGCAAGCCGAAGATGAGGCCGATAGAGTAGCTGCGAATGCAGCCATGAGAGAAGTTGCTATTGACGATGAGGACTTCACCGAAGACAAGGATGGAGATGGAAAGGCTCCAGTAAGCGACAAACTTTCATCTACCATGAATGATATTGGATCGGGCAAAGCACAAGCCTCAACCGGAGATGAAGACTACGACGAGGGCATCAGACATATCGACGAGTACATGCTTCGTTTTATTGCCGATGGATACTACGACTAGACCAATTTCATAGTGTAATATAGACTGTATATAACCTTATCGTGTACTGCAGACACCACATCCAACATCTGTTGGTGAGCGACAACTCCAGATTATTACCGAAGCACGTTCAGCATGTCGACTGGTCTCCAAGAATTGATGAAAACAGAGCAGGATGCGAAGCAGATCGTAGATGAGGCTCGTAAATACAGAACCAACCGTTTGAAGTCTGCTAAGGTTGACTCTCAAAAAGAAATTGACGAGTATAAGAAGCAAAAGGAGGATGAATTGAAGAAATACGAGTCCGAGCATGCTGGATTGAACGAGTCTCTTGAAAAGGAGGCTGACTCACAAGTTCAACAGGAGCTCGAGACCATCAGAGAACAATTTAAGGAAAAGAAAGATGCTGTTGTGAAGTTGCTTATCGACGCTGTGAACAATCCTACCCTTGAATTGCATGCCAACGCCGCCAAGTAATTCAATTCCAACCCAAGTATCCTTCTAATGTTTAGTCAATAGAGCTATTAAATGCGAAGTATGTAATCCTGGTTATTTCCCGTTCTTGGCCAACTCTTTAAACGCACTCACCACCTTCCAGAACCGGTTATCGTAACCGGCTCCATTGAGATTCTTGACAAAGTTCCAAGCTCTCTTGTCGTCTTGGATTGGATAGTCAATTGGTGGTGGAATGGCGGTAGCAACTCCCAAGTATCGCCATATATGTTTGTCCATGACTACCGATTTGGCAACACAAAGTCCAGTCAAGCCTTCTTCTCCACCAAACTTCCCGAACCCAGACTTCTTTATTCCACCAAAAGGTAATTGGGCGACATAGAAGGTAGCGAAGTCGTTGATGGCTACGTTGCCGCTGTCAAGCCTATTGGCTATAGCGTTGCACTGCTTGTAGCTTTTGCCAAACACGGAGTTTCCAAGTCCATATTCTGTGCCATTGGCAAGCTCGACAGCTTCATCTGCATCGTTTGCTTTGATCATTGTTAACACTGGTCCAAACACTTCTTCGCTGAATATTCTCATGTTCTTGTCAACGTCAGCCAAAAGCGTTGGCTCGAAGTAGTTTCCTTGTGGGTAATTAGGGTGTTGATATTGTGATCCTCCGGCCACCAATTTTGCACCTTTGCTAACGGCGTCGTCAATGAGCTCTTTCAATTGCTCGAATCGGTTATCTGAAATCATGGCCCCCATATCTATCTCGTCCAATTGGTCTATATCAGAGCCTACTCGTAATTCCTTCACTCTTTGTGACAAAATCTCGAGCAAGCCATCGTAGGCTTGTGGTAGGGCAATGACCCTCTCTATGCCAATGCAATTCTGTCCAGCACTTTGAAATGTTCCTCTCATGAGCACTGAAGAGAGAGCCTTTAAATCTTCAACATCGTCCAATACAATGACTGAATCCTTACCACCAAGCTCTATTACACAAGGTGTGAGTTCCTTTGCAGCGCTCTCCAATACTTTATGAGCCACAGGTTTCGAACCAATAAATGTAATATGCGACAATCCAGGGTGGGATGTGAAGTGATCGGCATCTTCAGGAAAGCAACAGCACAACTGAACCAAGTTTTCGTCGATGTCAAGCAGTGACAAAATTTTGCGTGTGAGTTGAACAAACCAGGTTGAGGACCACACAACTTGTTCACTGCACTTTATAACAATGGCGTTACCAGTAAAGATTGATGCAATCAATGGGCCCATCAAGTTGTGGAAAGGATAGTTCCAGGACACAATTGCCGAAACAACTCCGAGTGGTTCATATCTGACTTCACCATTCTTCAACATGCCAATGAGCAAATTAGATGGTCCAGGTCTTTGTGAGGGCCGCAATGTACGCTCTCCATTAGCTATTATCCAATTGAGTTTCTCCAATGTTACCATGATCTCTCCCATCAGAGCATCCAACTTGGTCTTACCACTGTCTCTGCATGCAATACGAGCTATGTCTTCCTGGTTGTCAATTATGTATCTGCTGAGAGTTCTGAGTACTCTTCTTCTTGTTATGAAGGAGGAGTCACTCCACTTCTTCTGTGCTTTACTTGCAAGAGCAATTTTTTCATCTAACTCTTGTCTTGACGTTGTGTCGAATGTACCTAAGGATTGTCCAGTTGCAGGACAAAAGCTTTGTATCTTGTTTGGCTCTGTTGCAACACGTAAGCTCTTTCTCCCAGAGTAAAGCCTTTTACCCTTCCAATGCGGTTTGGCTTCATCAGGAATGGCCATTTCAATCTTCAAAGGTGCTTCAAGTTTGTTGTAACCATTAGGATTTTTGGAAATATACCTGGCATGTACATAGTAAAGGGAAGGTACTATCACACATATAAAGAACGTGGTGGATATATGGTAGTGCCATTGTAAGTCCTCAAACTCTATAGCTATCATGGGTCACTTGTTCTTGATGTTGGAAATTTGTTCTGAGCGAGACTGCACCGAATACATGAGGAGTGGAATTATACCTATGCTAAATGTAGTTGTGTCTTTATTTTTACTATTCTAGGTCTCCCAATACATCTTCTATATTCAATTGTGACAACAATTGCTCTGGTATATTGGAAACGTAGTTCTCCAAGTAGTCGACAACTTGTGAATCTTCAGCAGCTTGCGGTGGGAAAAGGTCGTATTCAAATGTTTCACCTTCCCAAATCTCTGCCGGCACCTTGGACATCAATGAGCCTTCACCGGAGAGAATGGCAAATCTGAGAAGGTTCTTTGAAATAGGACGGGCTTTTGAAGCTCGCGGACGCATCCATGAAGAAAAGAAAGAAGTCAGAGGCATATGCTGTTTCCACAACTCGGTCAATTCGGTTCTGAGGAACTCAATGCTCTTCTTGTCGTTCCACATTAGCTTGCTCCGGATCATGTATGTCTCTGCTTCCAATACGTCTCTTGCATTTGCTTCGACATCGGTTTCTTTAATACCAAGGTTGCTCACCTGGACCTGCTGTGCAAGCTTGAAGGCGGTATACTTGTGGCGGAGAAACGCAGTCTCCAACTGTTCTTTAGCCTTTTCATGGTTTCCAAGACGAAAGTGTGCCAACACAGTTGAAAATGCAATTCCTGGTGTATTCCAGTTTTCGTAAGCAGTCACCAAGGGTGAGTTGGCCAAATTAATTAAAAATTCAAGCTCCTCACTCAAAATAGCATAAAAGTCGATGTAGTAGCGAACACCAACAGGATCTTCGCATGGACTGAATCCCAAGAGAAGCTTGCTGTAACTTAAGGCAGTGTAGAAAAGATTTCTTTCTCCTAAGGCAACGATGTATCGGAACAAGCACAAGTAGAACTGGCGGTTAGCATAACGCTCATAAGGGAGCCTGATGAGTTCTGACTTTCCGTCCAAAAGTAATTGGTGCATTTTGGGGTGCAAAGCCCTGTCGAAAACAAAGAGACATCTCTCCACCAATGCATTACTTGTAGCTTTGTCGCCACCTTGTCGCAAGAGAATCATGGCAACTTGAAGTAGAGTCTCGACGTGATATGGGTGTGTTTGCAATTGCTTAATGAGAGTGTCGTGGTCAGACATAATCTTGACTGAGGCAATGAATTGGCTGTCGGCGGCTTTATCCAAAGACGTAGTAGCCTTTTCAAACTTGAAATACTTTACGCCCAACTTTTTCTCTCTATCCACACGCTTTTTGAATCCCTCGGGTGTTATGCCTTTATCGTCCTTGTAAAGCAAAAAGTCTAAAATTTCTGGTTCATCAGACTCTTTCAGGGTTATTGATTTCCGGTGAGTAGGTAACCAGTCGTCTCTTATTTTCGTCATCAATAATTTACGAGATGTTCCAGGTACACTACGTCTGTCTTTACCACCCCATCCTCGAGTCAAGCTGGCCAATTTCTTGAATTGGGCCAAGACTTCCGGTGATATGGCTAGAGAAGACGTACCATTGGCATCATCTATAGTTTCTTGCGATAAGTTTCCGAAAAGGTTTTTCAACTCTTGATCCGGATCTAACGCTTTCGAAGTGTGAAGTGAAAGCAATGGCATTGCGTCCTTAATCTTCTTTGTGGTTAAGTTTAAAAAGTTGGCATCATCTTCTTGTAAAGTATTATCGTTGTTGAGTCCATTGTCTGGGTCAGTATCATCGTATTCTTCAGGTTCCACAGAGAATTCTGGAACTTCAATCAGATCATCGTCGGATGGTACATCGTCAAAATCTTCCTCCACCGTTTCCTGTACAGCCGGCTGCTTTTTCTTTCTCTTTTTCTTTTTCTTCTTATTTTTCTTTGGCTTAATAGGTGGTTTTTGTTCTAATGGTGGACTGTTTTCGACCTCTTTGGGCTGTTCTGTCTCTTCTTCGGACTCCAGTTCTTCACTACCTAGAAGAGCAAAAGCATTAAAAGCTTTTTTGGGTTCCTCGTCCGAGCTAGAATCCGACTGGTCAACTTCCCCGAGTTCTTTTTGCTTTTCTAGCTTTCGTAGTGCTCTCGAACTCATTTCGTCATATCTCGTTAATCGCAAAACTGCAACAGTATACCGGTGCAATGGGTGTAATATTGGCTGCAACTTATGGTACAACCACAGAAGGCTACGATGCACAAAACCAACAACTGCATGGAGATAATAAGCAGTCCTCTTTCCCGTGTGTACAACAATTACGGGGTCAATTTTGAAGATCCACAGTCTTCCCTCACTTCCCCTTCGATATATACTTGGTTTCTACTGCCATGTACCGAACTGACCACAGATTATGCATCCCCAATTCCCAATTTGTCGTTTTCTCCGAGTGACAAAACATCGAGGAGAGAGCTGCAGAGGCTCCATTTCCTTATGGAAGAACTTGTAGTCACAGAGGAAAATTATGTTACCAATTTGAAGGTTCTTGGAGGATACTACTTAGACACATTTAAAATTCAACAGTATTGTCAACCTTGTCCAATTGTTGAGCTACAAGGCGTCGTTAGAAATCTAATTATCTCACACAGCTTACTAGCCAAGCAATTGCGTTACTACTTCATTAATACGATCAGCAATGGGGAACAGCGAATAGTGAAAATGGCAAATTTGGTTTGCTACTATGGCATCGAAACAGTTTGGTACAGCAAGTACATTGAGCTATTCTACTACATTCGTGACTTGATATTGGTGAATAATCTGTGGTTCAAGAGCTGGGAATCGTATTTGCGTTTGATTCAGCATAAACATACTGATCTTACCTTTACCTCACTCATGCAGAAACCACTTGCTAGAATAGCACGGTACAAACTTTACATTGCAGCATTCATCGAACACTCCACTGGCAAGGAGCAGCATTTGAAGTTTGCCTATGAGCGATGTTCAAATTTGCTTCAGATCGTTAACAATATATCTGTTTCTGGTGCTGGACACTCGTGGACGAGAAGTATCAATGAGATGTGCAGCTATCTGAAGATACTGTGCAACTTCAAAGTTATCCTGCAATTCTTTGGCAATTGCGTGCTCTTTGACAGTGCTCAAGTTATTTGGAAGTCAGCAAAGCGAATTGAAAATCGGGTTTACGGTCTTTTTCTTTACAAACAGACACTCATTTTATGTGAGCCGAATAGCAGGTTGTCCCGTAAGATGAAAGTGAGATTTATCATCAGATTACAAAATGCACGCTTCTACAAAAGCTTAAAAGATACTTCCGGCGGTATCTATACTAACTACGAATATTCCAGCAAGCTTGAGTTTGCAGATGACACTCACCGTTACGAGATTTTGCTTGTGGCTGCAAATTTGCAGCAGCATGAGAATTGGTGTCGAAAATTCGCTGACTTGGATCAATTGGAGCACTCCTCCACGTTATTCCTCGTTCCGCGGGAAATTGCACCAGTTGATATGACACTGGCGGGCCTCAAGGGGTCATTGACCAGTTCTTGTTACTTCCAACATCTCATTATTGTGAATATTTACAAAACGTCGCAATATGACGATTCATCTACAGGCTGCTGGTGGCTACCTTTATTGCCGGCCAATTTGATTGACTCTTATTTGAATTCAATAAAAAAGGCTTACACTTCGAGCAATAACGCTTTAAACAACCCATTGGTCGACACTACACAATAATCAAATGTTCACGACATTTATATGCATAATCTAATTGCCGGTATCACCAGCTCCGATAGAGTCATTGTGGGAGCCTGAGCCCTTCGAAATAGAACTGGATTGCTTGTCAGCGCCATCTTTCAAAATCCTCTTGATGATGGAATCAATGTCAGTGGTTCCAAATTCGTTGGACAACTCGTTCTTTGAAGCCTCATCCAAAACTCCTTCCAGTCCGCCTTGTCTGTTCACGAAGACCTTGTAAATTGACACAATGTCAATCAATGGTATGGTGGTGTCACCTTTCAAGTACTTCTCACGCAATTGCACATCGTCAACGAAGATCACAAAATCATCAACATTCGAGCCCTTGAAAAACAATTTGTGTGGTGCAGCCATTCTCTTAAGTTATGATATGTCTAGTATCAATTGAGTTGAAAGCGGCCACACTCCCCACCTTTTATATAAGGCACACCATTGCGGCGGTCGCAACTCCGCAACCACTAATACGTAATAGGTGCATGCATTACATAAGGCGGTGAATGACGGGAAAACCAGTAACTAGGCATTGAATAAAGAAGGAAAGGTCCTGCTAATTGAGCGTCATGTGGCACTAGTGTACGTCTCCATAAACAGTTTTTCCCTGAATATTAGCTTGGAACACATCAATTGATCTGTAGTGTGCCGCTTACAACACTATGCATGATGTATCTGGACTGCATCCAAGTAGTGTGACCGAAGCCTATAGCAAGCAATGGTCGTCGAAATTTAAAACTCGACGGGCGCTTATATAAGCAAGAATTGAACCACTTACGTCCACTACCTATGTGCACCACCCGTATCTCGATGCACATGCTCACAAGCCGTGCCGATATGGCGCGCCGATCGGCTCAAGGGGAGAGAAAAAGTGGGCATAGTTCTGGTATGATTGTATGTGAGAAAAGAGCAAGTAATGTAGAACTAATATATTCTCGTAAGATTCGTCACATATTTCTTACGGTTTTTTTTCATGCAAATTTCGTAACGACGTTTTTCACCGATCGGTAACTAACTAGGGTCCATATTTTGCAGCCGATTATAAAATACCTATGCGCCTGAAAATTGTTCTCACTTTTATGGCAAGTAGGTCGCAACAAACACTTGTTTCTACTCTATCGTGTAATGTCAACAGAAAGCAGTACAATCAACTCGGCGCCGGGTTCAGAGAAAGCGCCTGAGCCTTACAACGAACAACAACAGAAGCAGGATATAGATGCTGGTCTGGCTAAGAATGTGGAACGCACTCTAAGTGAGTCGAGTAAGATCCAGAAGGTCGTTTCGGAGTTAGAAGAGAAAGGTGGTGCACTCGGGGAGCTCGAACAGCCGTATGATTTGAAAAAGTTCAACTCAGAGCCTGATTATTCTTCTGGATTTAACGAGAATGATCCTTGGAAGTATCCCATTGACTCGAAGACGGAGCTTCGTATAGTGGAGTTCGTCGAGGGAGATAAAGATGATCCCAAGAATATGGGTTATGGCCGAAAGTGGCTCCTCACTTTGATCCTTGGTAGTATTTGTTTTGTGGTCGCCCTTGGCTCGGCCATTGTAACTGGTGACCTTGAGGGACCTAGAAATGAGCTCGGAGTCTCAGAGGAAGTTATTATTTTGGCATCTGTCACTACATTTGTGCTAGGTTTTGGTTTTGGTCCCTGTATCTTTGCACCTATGTCAGAGGAAGTGGGCAGAAAACCAGTGTACACCGTCACTTTAGCATTAGGACTTATTTTCATCATCCCTTGTGCATTGGCAAAGAACATTGGAACTCTTTTAGTGTGCCGCTTGATCGATGGTATTGCATTTTCTGCTCCCATGACCTTAATTGGTGGATCATTATCGGACATTTGGCATAGCAGCGAGAGGGGCCAGGCCATGGCAATCTTTTCTGCCGCTCCATATCTTGGACCAGTCATGGGTCCAATTTTTGGCGGTCTTCTTGGAGACTACGCACCTACGTGGAGATGGATTTACTGGACGTTCTTGATCATCGCCGGCGTTTTTTATGTCTTGCTTACAGCTATTGTGCCTGAAACTCATCCTAGTACTCTTCTTAAGAAAAGAGCCAAAAAGTTGAGAAAGGATACTGGCGACCAACGGTATAAGACAATCGGAGAGTTGAAAACCAGATCGTTTAGCGAAATAGCGCTGGCTTCCTTATTGAGGCCATTCTTGTTGTTGAGTGAACTCATTGTCTTCTTGATCACTATCTTCATGGCAGTCATTTATGGATTGTTGTACATGTTCTTTTTTGCATATCCAATCGTGTACATGAACGATAAGGGATGGTCGGCTTCTAAGACAGGAGTGATGTTTATTCCTATCGGAGTTGGAGTTATTTTGGCTACATTTATTGCTCCATTTGTCAACAGAGATTACAACAGAAGAGCACAGGTCTATATTGATAGAGGCGAGTTGCCCCCTGCAGAGTTACGCTTGATCCCTATGATGATTGTTTGCTGGTTTATCCCTATCGGACTTTTCTGCTTTGCTTGGACATCATATACGGACGTCTCGTGGGCTGGACCATGTTTTAGCGGTCTTGCAGCCGGGTTTGGCTTCTGTGCGCTGTATAACCCAGCAAACAATTATATCGTTGACTCTTACCAGCATTATGCTGCAAGTGCTTTGGCAGCAAAGACGCTCATTAGATCCATTTGGGGAGCTTCTGTGCCATTGTTCACCATTCAGATGTATAACAGATTGGGAAACCAATGGGCATCGTCGTTGATGGCTTTCATTGCATTGGCATGTTGTTTCATCCCATTCTTATTTTACAAGTTTGGTGCAAGAATCCGCAAGTTTTCACGCTATGCGTATTCTCCAGAAGAGGATAAGTAATATGTACGTAATAGAAATAGACTTTATTTGCAACCATTTATACTTTGCACAATATTTTCTGAGCCGCGAAATTCTTATCAGAAACTTCCGATATAGTGTAACGGCTAGCACGGTTCGCTTTCACCGAGCAGACCCGGGTTCGACTCCCGGTATCGGAAATATCTTTTTTGGCTGCTTTACAAGATCTTGTACACTGGTTCCTAAAGTTTTGCTTGTTTGTCATCCCAACTTAGTATTCATTGGCTATTTACTTCTTAGAACCGTACTTCGAAACAGTCTTACCGTCTGGAATAGTGAAGAAAACGGCAGGATTTCCCAGACTGTATGGTTTGTCCAATCTGTAGTAACCCTTTCTTTCAAACTGAATGATGTCACCTTCCTTTAAGTCCTTTATATTAAGATCAGCGTAAGCTTTCGTGTGGAACTCGGTCTGAGGTGTAAGGAAATCTTCGAAATTGTCACCCTCTTCGAGCTTGTCCTTGGTGATTAAGTGGTCAAAGTCAACTAATTCAACCGAAATCTTATCCTCGGTATCAGCCAACCAGGTGAGTTTCTTGGAAGTCTTACGGAAATCACCTTCCAAGTGCAATTTTCCCTTCAATGATTTGACAACGCCATTGTCCTTTTTGACCTCAGTAACAATAACGTTACCCCAGTCCATAAGTGTCACTTCCTCTTGGTCCTCGATGAGAGCAGCATCAGCTTGGTCAATTAAAACCTTGTTGTAGAAAACAACATCCTTAGTACCCACCTCTGAGTTCTTCTTATGCTTGGGCTTCTGCTCCTTTTGTGGAGTCGATGGTGCTCCATCGATCTCCAAAGGCACGGCACCCTTAGCGTCCACAGCAGTGAATCTTGGTGCAACCGGGTCAATGATCTTCTTGTTCAAGGCCCAAATGACAGACCAGTCCAAGTTGATGATGTTTCTGGAAGGCCCTTGAGCAATGATGAAGTTTCTCAAACCTTCGACAGTCATACCTCTTCTTCTCACACCACGGACAGTTGGGAAACGAGGGTCATCCCAGTTTCCGACATATTGCTTGTCAACGAACCATTGCAACTTCCTCTTCGACAACAAGGTTCTGACGAAGTTGATTCTGGCAAAGTCCCAAATGTCAACATGACGTAACTTCAATGCCTTCAAAACCCACTCGTATTGAGGGTTTCTGTCTCTGTACTCGTTAGTTCTCAAGGCATGAGTCACACCTTCAATCGAGTCAACGACAGGTGCGCAGAAATCGTAGGTGGGATACACCTTCCATTCGGAACCGGTTCTGTGGTGAGGAGTCAAGTTGCATCTGTACATGACAGGATCTCTCAATGCCTTGTTAGGAGCCTTGTAGTCTATCTTTGCTCTAAGACAGTACTTTTGACCCTCTGCGGTTGCCTTGGTCATTTCTTCGGTGAAGATTCTCAAGTTTTCTTCCACACTAGTGTCTCTCTTAGCGGATGGTTCACCAACCATTCTTTGTTCTCTCATTTGTTCCAATGGAGTGTTGTCACAGTAAGCATTACCGTCTTTGATAAGCTGGAGAGCCAAGTCGTACATCTTTTGGAAGTAGTCAGACGAATAAGAAACCACATCTCCCTTAATACCCAAGAGAGCCAAGTCCTCGATGATGGAGTCTTGAAATTCAACCTTCTCCTTCGTAGGATTGGTGTCGTCGAATCTAATGATCAACTTACCCTTGTAAGCATGGGCGAAGTACTCGTTCAAGATAGCAGCCTTGGCGTGTCCAATGTGCAAGTATCCTGATGGTTCTGGTGGGAAACGTGTAACCACTTTGCCGACTTCAGCGTTGGGAAGATCGATCTCAAAGTTAGCCTTGTGAGCCTCCTTCTTGCCTCCGTTCTTAGTGGACTTGGCCAGCTTTCTGATCTCATTCACAGACTTGGTCATAGTTTCCACGGCACTTTCAAAAGCGCTGTTGGAAGCAATAAAGTTGTACCAACGAGAAACGTTCTGGTACACTTGGTTCTTGATAACCGAACCCATTAAAGGGTTGGCTCTTAAGACACCCCACACAGCAATGTCGGCAGCGGAAAGAGAGTATCCAACTATAAAACTTCTCAAGTTCAATCGAGCGTCAAGTTTTTCAAGATCACCGGTCAATTCCTTGAAATTTTTCACGTACAATTTGGTGATAGCAAACTCAATCCAGGATTTAGACTCCTCAGAATTGCCAATAAGCTCGGGAAACTTGATTCCCAAATGCTCAAGTGCCAATTCTTGTCTGACGATCTCCGAACCATTGTCGGTCTCCAAGTTTATGGCAGCATTCTTTCCATCGGCAGCTTTGTCATCGATATACTCGACATTAATGGAAGCCGCGTTGTTTGCATGGTTGATGATATTTGCTGCAATCAATACAGGATAGCCCAAAGTGGCCGTTTTGGCGGCTACAGTCAACTTCATTGATGATTCATAGCGGAGGGAATTTTTTCAGTGGGCTATCACGTGACTTTTACAAAAGGTGCAAAATGGAACGAACAAGGAGTCGGCCTGTTTCAGAGCCCGTTTTCGTGTCCATTCCTTCTCTTAAGCATCACTGTATTCCCATTCTTCTCTCTTTTCTCCTATCTTTATCATCCACATCTCGTGTAGAGGTCGCATTCCTGCACTCGCCAGCATCGAGCTTCAGCAATCACTACTGCCTCTCGGCATGAACGCCAGTACCACGTATTCCTCTGGGAATAAGGATTTGCGGAGACCGACTGCAAAGCGGTCGCCGTCCATTTTAGTCACAGATTCTCGAACCAATGCTATAAAAGGTACGAGGGCTCCGTTCGCTGGACACAATTACAAGAAACAGCTCCAACAGCAAAGCCAATCCCAGACCCCTGGGCCTCTTCATAAGCGACTAGTTAGTCGAGCCAACAAGTACACTGACATCTCGGTGGATAAGCTTCTTAGCAACTCAAGCGACATTCCTTCTGGTCAAAGTAGGCTCCCACCCCAGCTTGCAAGCCATCCAACTTCTCCTCAGCATCGCCCTATGTCCCCACTGGCTGACGGATATAATCGGCACACCATCCGTAGCATTCCCAAGCTTTCTCAGTCACTTCCGTCCCGAACTTCCAAAACGTCACAGAAATTAGTGCTTATTCCCGAGCAGCAGCGTTACAATTCTCCTCCACCGCCGCTTCCTCAGCAGACTCAGATCTCTCCCGAGCTCCAGACACAGATCAACAGATCACGGGCCGAATTGATGGCCAAAGAAGACCGGGCCCATGAATTCAATCGTATGACAGCATACTTTATCTGTGAACAATTCAACATTCTGGCAGTGTCCAAATTCTTGGCCCAGAACCATGAGGTCAAACCCCGACTTTACGACGAAGCACTTTTCGTACCGTACCTGTTGCCCTTATTGCCCGGAAACGATGGTTTCAGAGTCAAGTCCAATAACTCAGCAAAACTTCAACGCAAAAACCAGTTCATGGAGAAAATGATCAACAAAAATGAACAAGCGGACCACTTGTACGAGTACTACTCGGGAGTGGAGACACCGGAAGACGTTCAAAACTACTCTATGGATCCTGAGACCGAGAACTTTGACAACGCACCGTTCGATCCTTCAGAGCCGCAGTTCTTTGCTCCTCCGGTTGACGACACCAACAGCGATTCAGACAGCGCAGGAAGCATTCCAAACTCCGTCAAAGATACTGGCGAGAACCAGCAGTCTACTGCTGATAGCAGAATCACCGCGCAAAATGAGTTATCCAAGCATCATGGAGAAATGTTCGTTTTCAGCTATGGCATCGTCGTATTTTGGAATTTCTCTGAGATCCATGAAAAGAATATTCTTGCTGACCTCGCCTTTGCAACCGACCTGCCAGATACTCTCATTGTGAACCCGATTGATGAGCAGGACATTGAAACCGAGGAGTTTCATTTTGAGTATGACAGTCTGATTCATCGGCCACGGATTTACAACGACATGATCACTCTTCGTTCCGGTGACCACCTCATTAAACTCACCATGTCCCACGCAATTGCACAGCTGACAAAGCTTTGTCTTTTTGAAAGTCGCATCGTGCATATTTTGCAGCTGATATCGAAACTTCCACGAAAACTTGCATTGACTGGCCGTCTAGGTCTTAAACGGTCGCAATTACTCAAAAAGTCAGGAAAATTGTTTAAGCTTCGGGTAGACGTAAACCTTTCAAGCTCGATCTTAGATACTCCCCAATTCTTCTGGTCGTCTGAACCCGCCCTTCATCCATTGTACAGTGCAGTTCGCGAATACTTGGAGATTGAGCAACGAGTTCAAGTCATTAATGATCGTTGTAAGGTATTTTTGGAGTTTCTGGACATCATCAGTGACAGCATGAATGAGAGTAATACCACTCGAATATCATGGATGATTCTTCTTATTATTCTCCTAAGCTTATCGGTCAGCTTGTTGGAATTTGTGCTAGGTATTATCTAGATAGTATATACACTCTTCGCATCAACATACAACACCAACAACTTTTTGCAACATGCTTCCATCGAAATATGCACCCGGGGGTTTGAGTGCAGAACAAAGCAGCAGAACGTTGACAACAGGTCGACGGCGCCCGCAAAAGCCTGTCAATTATACATTAAAAACCATAGAATCTAGGATCAATACAGCAGCCGAGAAGAGTTCAGAAGACATAGAGATGATTCCAATGGATGACTTTCAGGAAGTAGAGGCCATATCCGATTACGTGGTGCATCGCCGTAACCATGGCTTGACTTCAGATGAAGCTATGGATCTTGATTTCGAAACAGAGTTTGTGGAGCAAGCTGTGCTAGGATACGCATTCTTAATTGTTGACACAAACTTCATGCTATCTCATCTTAATATACTCAATGACTTGAAAGAAACGGGAGAAAAATACAAAATTAAGGTAGTCATTCCGATAGCAGCTATAAAAGAGTTAGATGGGTTGAAAAAGTCCACTAGGGTGGCAGATATGGAAGGAGAACTCTCTGGCAAATCGGTAGGACATCTCGCTCGTTGGGCTAACGACTGGATATACGCAGCATTGGCAACAAACAACGGCACAGTAGTTGGACAAAAGCTTTCCCAGCGTATTGACAAATTTGCTACCCAAGATGACGCCATATTGGACTGCTGTTTATTCTATCAAACTACATACCCAACCTCTTTGGTTGTCATGCTTTCGAATGACAAAAATCTATGCTTGAAAGCACTCGCAAATGAGGTCCTTACAGTCAGCTACCGGCCAGGAATGAATGCCAAATTAATTGGAGAAATGGTCTTGCAGGAGAATCATAGGCGAAATGCTCGTGCCCTTCCAAAGCTGCCAATAGAGCTCATGGAGCGACTTCATAGTGATCACTCAAGTCCAGTCCCCACCCAAGAACTGTACATCAGCCGAGAAGCTACTCCGGGCGTTTCTAGTATCATTGAAAGATTTGATCTCATCCTGTCGGAAATGCAACGAATATTGATAGCTGCCATTGACAAGGGAATGCGTACAGGTTACGGCGATGACCTAGAACTAATCAGGGATTATGACAAAAATAAGTTGAACAGCTTCAATGATGTTCTTCGAGTCTTTGAATTGTTCTGGTTACCAGTGTTTTCTTCATACTTTCGCCGCAGCCCCATATCTTTCTCGAAAGCGAAGAAAGAGGAGTACAGTCAGTATATAAAGCCGGCACTGACCACAACTGCTCTCATTGACTTTGTAGGATTTTGGCTGCAAGTGCTCAAAGGTATCTATAAGCATGAGATGAACCAAACTGAGAACGATGCACTCGAGAAATTAATACAGAGATGGAAGGGTCTTGCTCAAACTTCTTAAGATTTTCTGAACTTTGGCATTTGGCCGAGTCTTTTGATAAATTTCTTGGGAGATGTATCGGCGTCGTCTGATCGTTCTCGTTTGCGAGCTATAAATCCCTGTTTCTTGATTGTCCTGGTTGCTTTATTTGGCGGTTTAGGTGAGGTTGGTTCTGACTTCACCCGTATTTCGTCAGTAAGCAGTTCAGTTTTCTCTGCACTGGGTGATTGCACCTTTTTTGGAAATTTGACAGCGTACTTTGTCACCTTTTCTACTTCATGCCACATATCATTCTGGATATACGACTCGTCGCTCCACTTTTGCCAGTCTTCTTTTTTGAGCTGTAAGAGCTTGCTTTGGTCTTTGAAGTTGCGGTTAAACTTGCGAATCACCTCTCCCCCATTGATAGATTTGAGGTTCTGGCTCAAGAACATAATGTAATAGTCCCGAACATCCAATAGCTGCTGTAGCTTATCCATTCGGTGCATCATGAGCGCTTCCTTCCGGAAATGTTGACGATTGAGTTGACCGAAGAATTTTGAAGTTTCTTCCAAGGAAGCATTTCGAAGCAAAAATTTCCACTCTATAGGCTCCGATATCTTCAATTCCCATCCCGGCCTGTTTCTCGTAAGATGAAAGTGCTCTTTCTCAACACTATCTTTGCACGCAGTTAATAGGTAAAGTAGTTTTTTGTCATCTAGATCCTCAATGCTTTGCAGGTGGGCTCGATCTACAATCTGTGTTTTACTTAGACACTCATAGTAGCAACTATCCAAATCAGTCAAATATAAGGCATATTGGAACTGTTCAGTGTCGCACGCAAACCCATATATAAAGCGGCCTTCTGCACTTGATACTGTGTTCCAAGTCGGGGGAAACAAGCTTTCAATATTCATGAGTGTAGACAGACAGAAGCCTGTTGAGCTTAGTGCTAGTCGTTTAGATCAGCTAGTTGAGCGGGTATTAAATTTGCACAAGACAAACGAAAGAACAATTATATCAATTGCAGGAGTACCAGGTTCGGGAAAAACTACTCTTGCACATAAAGTAGTGGAACAGCTTAACAAACATGTAAATACAATTGCGGTCGGCCAAGACGGTTTTCATCTTTATCGCCATCAATTGGCCCAGATGGCTGATCCTGCGATGGCTCTTGAACGAAGAGGTGCACCATTTACATTTGACGTTGATAGGTTTGTGGATCTTGTGAAGAAGATACGGCAGCTGCCCAAAGAAACGATAAGGGCCCCTTCTTTTGACCACAAATTAAAAGACCCAATCGAAGATGCAATTGCAATTGAACCCGAAGTTGAGGTTGTAATCTTAGAGGGTAACTATGTTTCTCTAGCTGACCTAGGTTGGGACGAAATCGAACACTTGGTGGATGAAACCTGGTATATTGAAACACCACCTCGATTGATTCGAGACAGGATCATAAAAAGGCATTTAGAAGCAGGTATTGCTCAAACAGAAGAGGAGGCAGCACTTCGAGCTGATGGAAGTGATCTCCAGAACGCCAACTACATTATCAAGCATTCCAAGCAACCGGTGGTACTCATTAAGGGCATATGATATTCTACATATGATCTTCTATGCAATATATATAAAACAATGCAGCACTGTAATGCAACAGCCTAGTTTGGTTGAACGTTAAACTTCATCTTGATACCCATGGCAGCCAATTCGGAGTCCAAGTACTTCAACACGAAAGGAATGGCCACTGTGGTGGTGTTGTCTCCACCAACAAACTTCGTACCCTGGCCATCTTCCCATATGTCTGATTCATTAATTTCGTCATTCTTTTCAAACTTAGTCGAACATCTACGACACCTGACACTGGCAACGGAGCCAACTCTTGGGACCGACATTTGCGTGTTCAAGAGCGAGCCACATGAACGACAGATTGATGTTTGTGTGTAATCTGAGCAGTTGAGTAATCTGTCTTGAAGCAAAAACGATGTACCGTGACCAATCAATGCATCTCTTTCCATCTCTCCCACACGGATACCACCAGATCTCTTTCTACCCTTGACAGGTTGCATGGTCAACGAGTTGACAGGACCGGTAGAACGAACTTGAAACTTATCGTTTACCATATGTCTTAATCTTTGGTAGTAGACACATCCGATGTAGATATCGGCTCTAAGCTCTTCACCAGTTGCACCAGAGTACATGGGTTCGTTACCATGGTAGTTGTATCCAGCCTTCAACAACTGGTCTCCGAAATAGTCTGCTGGAGTGTCGTCTTCACTGAATATCCATGGTGTAGAATCTTGAGCAATACCATGAAGCGCACCAGCTTTACCAGCCAAAGATTCGACAAACATACCGATGGTCATACGAGATGGGAAAGCGTGAGGGTTAATGATCACATCTGGCTGAATTCCTGTTTCTGAGAATGGCATATCAACTTGCGGCCATTTTCTTGAACAGACACCCTTCTGTCCGTGTCTAGACGAAAACTTGTCACCAATCAATGGCTGTCTAGTGATTCTATACTTGATTGTGATCTGCTGGCCCTCTTGGTTATCAGAGTCATCTCCCAATAACTTGACTTCTTCGATGTAAGCGGGTTCGTTGGAATGGTATGTCTTGACCTTGGTCTTTCCTAAAGTGTCATCGTAGTAAGCAACGATTGGATCTCCTTCTTCAACCTTCACACCAATAATCGGTAATCCATCAGAGTCCAACTTCTCCTTCCAGGTCTCGGGCCAGGAGTCTTCTCCGAACCCGAAATGCTGTGTGATTGGGTCTCCTCTTCTTCTCGATTGCGAAAGATCCACCTTTTCAACTTTGTAGACCGTACCGTACCCGAAACCTCTTTCGTCTGCAGACTTGTTAATGATCATCGCATCGTCCATATCGTAACCAGTATAAGAAATGACAGCCACCACTGCATTTGTTCCGTTTGGAAAATTGTCCATTCCGTAGTGGTCGTACAAGTTAGCCTTGACGATGGGGGTCTGACCCGTCTGTAATCGGTACAACTTGTTATCAGATCTATGGGCCAATGCAACACCAGGAGTACCCATGGTTTGCTTACCCATTTGACACTGGTACATATTTCTTGGAGACTGGTTGAAATCAGAAAATGGTGTCAAGTTGGCCAAGATAGACAATACGTTCGTTGGGGTGAACTCAACATGACTGTGGACGTTGTTTTCGATTTCTGGTGGTGTCACGGCAATATTCATGTATACCTGCTCAAATGGACCCACAATGTCTTCTTTGTCCAATGGCAAGTACTTAGTAGGTCTCAACATTCTGGAGTGTCCTCCGAACAAATAGAGACCAGGGTACTGACCACGGCTCGATGGTGGAACGTATCCAATTTCTAAGTCTAAAGGCAAGCCATGCGTTCCTTCAACTTTCCAGAACCGTAAGGTATCAGCAACAATCTTTCCGTGCTCATGAGTAACCCAACCCACAATATTACCGTCAAGTTGGATACAACACAATTTGGGACCAGCTGCAAATGCATGAGCAGGCGAGACACCCAATTGTGCCAAAGCGGCAGGAACTGCCGAAACATCAGAGGCTTCCGTTGCAATCTTACACTTGTGTGCTAAGTGATTTAACAAACCACATGGAGATCCATCAGGAGTATGAACTGGACACAAGAATCCCCATGATTCGGGAAGCAACTTTCTGACTGTGGTCGTTTTCAATTCGGCAAAGAACGATCCTCTATGAACCATTCGGAAATGCGAGATAAATCTGTGGAAGTTAATCTTTTCGGCAACCACAGTATATCCAGAAACTTGTTGCAAATCAAGACCCGATTGTGATACCAAGTTACCAGTTGATAAGAAGTATTGCAATTTTTGACCAATGTTTTCATTGATTCTAACGAACACTCGTGACATATATCTTCTGTCATTGAAGTTGACAGCAACTCCTCTGTTTATGTCGGACAGAATTTGGAGTCTGATGCTCTGTAAGTATTCTTCGATCTTCTCCTTGATGATCATTCCGTACAAAAATCCACCGAGTAATACTTCTTGATGCTGAGTAGCATCTGGATTGTCAGGACTGCAATCACCGGCCACCAAAGTGTAGAGCTTTCTTATCATGAAGAGAAGCATGCGGAACTTTTCTTGTGGCTTTTCGAGGTGAACCAAGACAATTCTTCTGAGGACTTCCTCACCCACCTGGATGTCAGACATATCTGGAGTAGCTCCAAATACCACTCTGAATTTATCACCCAAGTAAGCCAAAGTTTCCTGCTTTGAGTACAAGTTGTATTTCTTGTAGCTTCTCAACAACAATTCCAAACGATCGGTCAAGAATGAGTTAGAAGTGTCAGCACCAACGATACCGTCGAACACCTCTCGGTCACTAGTCTCCACCAATGCTTTCATGATCATCATGACGGGCACCAAGTATTCGTTCTTTCTCCACGAGAAACGGAAGGTGACATTACCATCGTTTAAATAATGCAATACATTGGTCTGGGACGTCTGATCGGGACGAACACACCTGATTTGGATACCAAACTTGGTATATGATGCACCTCTGTTGCCAAAGGATGGACGAATGATGGCCATTGGGTGGTTACGACGTTGCACAATCAACATTCTGATCAATTTTTCAATACCGTTAACGATAAAGTATCCTCCCAACTCGTCAGACTCTTCCTTTTGCTGAACCAATTCGTTGGGCGACAATTTTTCAAGATGGCATCGGTTGGATTTTAACATGACGGGGATTTGACCAGCTTCACGGACCTCAGAGACCTCCTCACCGTCGTTCACAGACCATGTCACCTTCAACATCAACCGGGATCGGTAACTGGTCATCCGTTCTCGACATTCGCTAGGATAAGTTCTTCTATTCATCGACAATTTATCGTTAGCCGGTACGGCTGGTTTGGTTAATTGCACCGAATCGACCCGAATGTTGAGCTTGTTTCCTAATCTGTCCGTGTCGTTGGAATCAAAGATGGTTTTGGTGCCAATGTCCTTAACACCCAAGTTGAGAAGACCACCGCCGGGACCTTCAGTCAAGGCATTAAACGAGCCTATATGTGGAGCAACTGCATCAGCCAATAAAGGAAAGGCACTTTTGTCCTTGGGTGGGTTCTTGAACCTACTTTCCCGTTCCAAGGTTCTGAATTGCGCCCCCATTTTGAGTGAGATGTTGTGGGCTGAAAAATTTGAGATGGTGATGAGAAAATCCATCCTCATCGCCGCTTATGTCAGCGGTGCTATCCAAGCTTATCAACATTTGTGAGTAACCATGGCCAACTCACGGTTCGAATATGTCAAGCAATTTGAGCGGGAGAACTTCCTTCTCCCGGATACGTATATTGTCGTGCGGGTAGATGGTAAAGGTTTTCACAAGTTCAGCGACTACTACAAATTTGACAAACCAAACGACATCGGAGCTTTGGAGGTGATGAACGAAACGGCATTGCATGTCTTTCAGCACATATCTGATGTCGTGATGGCTTATGGAGACTCCGACGAGTACTCGTTTCTCTTGCGGAAGAAAACTAGTCTCTACGAAAGACGAGAAATGAAGATTGTTACTCTCTTTGCAGCAACTATGGCATCGGCATACCAATATATTTGGAACAAGAAGTTTCCTGAAAAGCCCATACAGCAAGAAAGATTGCCAATATTTGATGCAAGAGCGGTTCTCTATCCCTCTGCTCGGCATGTGGTCGATTATTTTAGTTGGCGACAAGTTGACTGCCACATCAATAATCTCTACAATACTACGTTTTGGAGTTTGGTGCAAAAAGGAGGCATGACACCGAAAGAGGCTGAAAACCGGTTAATTGGAACAGTTTCCAGCGACAAGCATGAAATTTTGTTCAAAGAATTTGGCATCAACTACAATAATGAACCTGAAGTATTTAAGAAAGGCACGTTGTTAGTAAGAGAACTGGAAACTGGATCTGTTGATGAAACCGAGTTGTCTTCAAGGCAGAAACAGAGAATGGAAAAGAAACGACGGCTGGCAAAAATCTCCGTATATCATATAGACGTGGTGAAAGGAGATTTTTGGGAACAAAGACCTTGGCTACTTGCGTAATTTAATTTGATAATGCATACATGGAGCATCTACACACTTTATATACATAAACGATTCCAGGTAGAAATGAATAGGGTCGGTTGATATTACAAGGTTAGATGTGAATTGAATCACTCAAAAGATGGAATGTGGTTGCTGGTGAGTCAATTTTAGACCCGCCAAGTGGTGCCGATACAAGTGGTGCCCCTTGCTGTTCACTACCGCCAAAGAAACAGTACTTTTCAAGTAAATTTGTGTATGATTGTGAATTGAATTTTGTTGGTTCCTCCTGTGTAGTTTGAGGTGGAGTCACCTTGGCAGTGTTCTTTCTCGCCATGTATGATTTGGAATACTTTGGTTTTTCTGGAATATCAGATGAGGAGAAAGAATGTTTCAATGGAGGCCTTGCGGGCACAGACAACGACAGATACGATTGGAACATAGGTGCTGGTGGTGCTGCGACCTTTTCAGCAGATCCATTGGATCCTCGAGGTTTGGACAACTCGGTGTTGAAATCGTATCTGGAATGTAAATCGGATCTAGCTTTGGTAAGAGATGGTCTGGTATAGACATAGTTGCCATCATCAAGATTTGCTTTGGCCGTGGATTGATACAGGTTTAACTTGGAAACCAATTCGTCAAACTGTGGCAATGACTGTGAAGGGAAATTGTAGTTGAAACTCTTGGACTGAGGCTTGTGTCTAACAAGCTTGAGTTTATAGTTGCGCAGCATGTTGTTGTCCCAGTAGGTTTGGTCGGCCACGTCGTACTTGAACACAAACTCAATGTTGACGGTTGAAGGTAAGTTTTGGAGAGGGATCGAAAACCGGAACTGGTCATAGTTGGTAGCGGCAAAAGACCGCACGTAAGTGACGTTGTTTAAAATGAGTTTCGATTGCCATTCATCAAAGGTCAACTTTATGTTAATGGCCTTTTCAAATGCAAGATTCTTTACCATCAATAATCCGTTCAATTGAGTTGCGTCTTGCGAAAGCATGAGCGACAGAAGGTAGATGGGAGCGTTACCAGGGCTGTATAAATTGGTAACCAGTCTAAAGTTTGCCCACTCCCACTTGTACTTCGAAGGACCTGGAGGAGTCACGGCTCCTTCTTCGTCCGTCACCGAGTTGCTATCGCTGTCGTCGTCCCAGCGCAAGTCAAAGTAGCCTTCACCATGGCTCTGTTTTCCAGGCGGGGTTCCCGCTGGTGAGTTTTCTGTGGTGGAAACGACACTGGGGGAGTCTGCGCCATCGAACATCTTGATGTTGGCCAATCTACTGGCAAATCTGACCGATTTGGAGGGACTCAAGAGAGCAGATGAAGACGCCGACTTGGAGAGAGCCGAGAGTCGCAACGAGGACTTGATCAACTCGCCGGACTTCTTGCGGAGCAATGGATGAGGGTGGACGAGCGCGCAGTCGTCCTTAGATTGCGACGAGCTCTTGGGCATTTTGGACGCAACCTCCGATTCGGAGTCGCTTGTGCTCACGCTGATAGTGATTGCCATGGGAACAAAACGCCTGCGTGATGTTCAGGGACCTCGTCAATAAATAACCACAGTTAAATAAAAAGTCAGCTCACCGCAAAGCCACAGAAAAGAGTTGGCGCTTATATCACAAACAGCTGTGGAGGGGGGTCACGATGGGATTATATACCGCTGTACCGCAAGCTTCGCTGGGTTCAATGGCAATACGAATACAATAGAAAAATTTTCGTCACTCCGATTCCGTACCCAACACCGAAACAGGAACGCTAAAGATAGCAACTATATCAAAAAGGCACCTGGGAGAGACAAGTGCACCTATAAGATAGCAGCCAGTGACAAAATGAGGTAGAAGAATCCACCCGGTCTAGTTAGTGTCTCACAAGAAAAATTTTGAAAGAAAACCGCACGCATCCCCCTTAAATAAAATCTCCGCCAAACTGCCGGAGCGGACAGCCGCAGTCACTGCAGGCGCCATTTTTTTCAGTGCGGTGCCAGAGTCCGTAACAGGTAATTAGGTGGTTGCAACACGACGCAAAATACGAGCCAAGCCAGCTCTTCCAGATGGTTGCTAGCGAAGTGGAGAAGCTTGGCGAAGAATATGGTATGTGTACGAGGTACTCTACAGCGGGTGGGACCTAGTTTTCACGTTTTAGCTACATCGAATTTTAGTGTTCATTCCAGCCGCGTCGCGAAGAAATGTTGGGAAAAAAGGGCGGGCCGGATAGTGGGGTTAAATATGGGGAATTGACGAGACTACATGCAAGACCAGGGTGTTGCACCACAGCCAGATGAAGATCGGCACACGAACGCTGCAGGAATGGTGGCTGTCTTTCCTGAAGTTGGGCAATGAGCCTCTGCAGGATAAATGGCTTGATAATGCAGCTATACGTGAGGTGCGTGTGGGGTGTGGAGTTTTGTGGGGTTTGACAAGTTCCACACCTAAGATAAGAATATCATACGTGAAGATGAGCGGTTTTTGAAGGAGTCGTTTCATTTAGTCTATATAGCCACTATTGTTCTTCGGAGTGCCTGGCGCTGTGTGCAGTGCAATTGTTATCTGATGGCGGGGAGCAACCACCCGTAAAAAATATATATGCCTCATTGCGAGCCGAAACCAGCCAGAGCTGTGGACATTAGATACTATACGTCATACATATGTACATGCGCTGGTAGTGGGCCAACATTGGATCGTATGTCCGATCCCGTAGATCCCGTAGACGCATGCACGCCTATGTAGCGAAGCCAGCTTGTCTGCAGGCGATCAAGAAGCCTCGTTCCGTGCAGGATATTTGCAACCAAATGCGCGCGCAGCCGTCTATTTTTTAGAGTCCTCCTTGAGGGTGACGATCCGGTTCAACACCAAGTCGTTTTCGGTGCTGTCTTTGTCCATGCAGAAGTAGCCCACCCGGAGAGCCTGGAAACGCACCGTGTTAGGTCCGCCCTTCTCCCGAATGTTAAATTCGCTGCCCTCGATGGGTATGTTCATGGGCGATTTGGTCTTGATTTCCGCAAATGCTGGCTCCACGATCGCATTCTTGTACACCAACTCTGAGTCAGGGTTGATGTCCTTCAAGTAGCCTTCAGGATGGGCAAGCGGGTTCTCGCTGGAGAACAACTGGTTCTGGATTCTCACTTCGGCGATCTTAGAGTTGACCTCGGGCACCCACTGGATGTATGTCTTTGGTTTCTTATGGTTTTCGTTTTCGTACTTGGCGTAAATCTTGGTCACGTTTCCGTGCTCATCCTTTTCCACTTTCTCCACACTGATGTTGTATGGAACCTTCATTAGACCCACGCTTTGTCCTGGGGCCAATCTAAAGTACTCGGCGGACAGGCTGTCTCTGTAGTCAGAGCGGTCAATGTAGATCTTCTTGGTGAACAACACCTTACGAGATCCAAACTTATCGTCTCCTGGTTTGTAAGGAATCTCCACTTCCTCCTTGAAGTTGTCGCTGACGTTAACCAATTCCACTTCAACGGGATCCAACACCATCATAAGACGAGGGGTGGTAGAGTCCAAGTACGCTCTCACGGCACTGTCGAGACGTACAGCCTGGATGTTTGTGGTGGAGGTTGTCACTCCCAAGGTGTTGATGAACGACAAAATTGCTCCTGGTGGAACACCACGACGACGCACTGCTTCTAATGTGAACAAACGAGGGTCATCCCAGCCTCTCACATAACCATCGTTAACAAGCTTGGCAATTTTCCGCTTCGACAACACAGTTCCCGTAATGTTCAACCGGCCGTATTCTCTCTGGGCTGGTCTATAAACATGCAAAACGTCACACAACCATTCGTATGATTCCCTCGACAATCTGAACTCGGTAGTACACAACGAATGGCTGATGTTCTCGAAAGAATCTACAAGACAGTGGGTGAAATCGTAAGTGGGGTAGATCTTCCACTTATCGCCAGTTCTATGATGTTCGGCGTTTAACACTCTGTAGGCAACCAAGTCCCACATTTGTGGTGATGGCGATGTTAAGTCCTGCTTCATTCTCAAGGTGGCTTCCCCTGTTTTGTACTTGCCGTCCTTCATGTTTCTGAACTCCTTCAAGTTTTCCTCGACAGGTCTGTCTCTATGTGGACATGCAAAACGTTCACCTCCGAGAGTTCCATCGGGCTTCATTCCTCTCTGTGCTTTCACCTCTTCGGCAGTACAATGGCATACGTATCCCTTGCCGTTAGAGATCAACTTTTCTGCCAATTCGTACAACTCGTCAAAGTAATCTGACGAGTAGGTAATTTTCCATGGTTCGAATCCGAGCCACTCGATAATATCACGAATGGACTTGAAGTATACTTCTTCTTCAGCTTCGGGGTTGGTATCATCAAATCTCAAGTAGCAATTTCCACCGTGGTATTTTGCATATCCGAAGTTGACCATGATAGCCTTAGAATGTCCAATGTGAAGGTATCCATTGGGTTCTGGAGGAAATCTCGTGAACACTTTTCCTTCGGTGAACTTCAAGTGGTCCTTCATCAATTCAGGGTACATTTGTGGGTTCTCGCCCGGTTTGTGGAGATCACCGAGGAAACCTTCGGTGAACATTGATCTCGCTGGTTCTACCACAGCTTTCTGTTTCTCAGCAGCTGGTGCCTTCTCCTTCTTCTTCTTTTCCTTCTTCACGAGATCTCTCTCGTCTTTGGGACCCAATAATTCCAAAACTTTCTCGTCTATGACAGGCTTAAAAAGCTGGGGTGCTGCCCATTTCAAAGCAGGAATCTTCTTGACTTCACCCAAAAGTGCAGGAACTCCAGCGTACCTCTTGGCCTCGATCAGCAGCTTGTTCTTCTCGATGTACTCACCAATATGCTTCTTCACATCGTCTTCAGTGACAACCACACCAACTCCGGCGTGAGTCTCCATGTCCTTGACCTTCGCATCTGGATGACTATTCACATACTTGAATGCTTCGGTAACCTGCAAATTCGATTTCAACCGTCCATCTACAATGGCATCGGTCACCAATCCACGATTGGGTACTTCTGCTCCTTTACACTCAACTGCTAAGGCATGTAACAATGAGATGGTTTTGTCATCATATACTGTATTTGGCTGCGGAGCCTCGCTGATGATGTCAAACAACGATTTGGAGACTTTCTTGTTCTTTATTATCTCCTTGGCCTTTTTATCAGCCAAGCCTACTCTGCTAAATGCTTCAATGAATGAGTCGTCAGACATGACTGATTTGAATAAAATTCGCATTGGTCAAAAAATTAAGATAGACAGTCTGGTGTTCGGGCTTAATGTTATCAAGTATGCACGTTCATTAGTTTGAATTAAAGGTCGAGAAATCTGAACAAGTTCTCGGCAAAGGAGGGTGGGTTATCTAAATATACATGGTGGCCCGCGTTAGAAATGATATCGTAGTGTGCCAATTTGCGGCCAGCCAACTTGTTAATGGTCTGAGTCATTTCAAGGCCAGCCTTCTCGTTCATCCAATCTTTGTCCCCATAGATCCAGTACGTGGGCAAACCCATGGCAGCAAACTTTTCAGGGCACCGGTCTATAAGTGGAAGTTTTGCTAAAGCTCCCACGCCAAGAACTCTAGTAAGCGCATATTCGCCCGAGCCTTTGCCGTTGAAAACTCTGTAGATATAGTTGTGCATGTTTTGAAACAACTCTGGGTCCTCTCTATATTTGTGGGCAAATCTGTTGGTAGTCCAGCCAGAGATGAATTTGGACTTGACTGGTCCAGCTGCCCGAATTATCAGAAATGGAGATACGTTTTTCTTCCACATGTACTGAAGCCATCCAGGATACTTTCTTCCATTTGGGGATGTGTCTTTGTCTTCGGTCACTACTTCTTCCTGATCCTGGTTGACCTCCTTGTCAATATCAACTTCTCTCTGTTGCTTATCAGTGGAGTCACTTCCGAATAAGGAGTGATGGCTACTTTCAACACCTACCGGACTAATCAACACTAATTTGTCGAGCAAATTCTCGCCCAACTCGGTGGGTCTGTTGTATTTAAGAGCGTAAGCACAACTCAAGTAGCCCCCAAAAGAGTGGCCCATCAACGTGAAACGTTCCAATTTCCGTTTGAGACGCCATTGCTCGACGGAGTCAATGAACCAGTCTTCTATTTTGTGGATGTCCTCAGGAGTAGCGCTTGGAAAATGGGGGAATCTTGGTCGAGAGGAGAATCCGAAACCAAGCAAGTCTATCGCGTGAATCTTGATGCCCGGAATTGACGAGAGGTCGTCAAAATTGTCTATAAAAAGTCCCAACGATGCGGCGTAGCCGTGGACAACAACCACATCACGTACCGATTTTGGATTCTTGGGTGGTAGTTTGTTTTCGATGTAAAACTCGTGAATGTAGTTTCCATTTCCAATATCAGTGTTGATGATTTCTGCCAGTCGTGTGGCATCACCGTTAGGGAAAAATGGCAAGTATGAGAGCAACTGAGCCTCAGCCTTTTCATCAGAATTACACCATGATTGACCAAACCAATCATTAAACGACTTCATGTAAGAATACTGAGGACGATCATTTGTCTTTGTAACAGATGCTGTTTCTGCTTTAACAGGTTCAACCTGAACAGTTTCAGTGGCCATATTGATACGCAGAGAGGGTTTGCGGCTTGTATTTTTATATTAAGAAGCCGCTGACATTGCCACTCTGATAACGGCAGAGCTCTGCGGCTTATCTCCGTGTGTTCGGCCGTCTAGATTTTACGCCGGTGCACCGTGTTCGAGCGGGTGTGCCACGCACGACTGCGCACGACTTTTCATCATTGAAAAAATCAGAGCACATTTTCATTACAACAGAATAAGATGGTATGTAGAATACGAAAGATGAGGGAGTAAGGAAAGAGAGAGAACGAACGTACGGAGAGTATTATTTTACTCAGTAAGTCCGTTTCCAGAAGAATTTGCATTGTCCAGAAGAATCTACCATGAACAAAGTAGAACAGAAGCATATGAAAGGCAGAGGAGAAGCTACTTCGAAAGAGCACTATCAGCTCTACTCTGAGAACAGTTTCAGGTTATATTTCCTTGACTTACACGATTTACACTAGCATTTTCACCGTTACTCCAGACTTTTTCACCTCCTGCATCACCACTTTCAAGGTCTTCAACTAACACAGGATACCAAAACTCCAGTAACATTGGCTAAGGTCATCAAGGTCTTGGGTAGAACCGGATCTAGAGGTGGTGTGACTCAAGTTAGAGTCGAATTCGTGGAAGACACTTCCAGAACCATTGTCAGAAACGTCAAGGGTCCCGTCAGAGAAAACGACATCTTGTGCTTGATGGAGTCCGAGAGAGAGGCCAGAAGATTGCGTTAGGCTACATACTCTATACTAATCGATAGTTACACAGTATTCGTTGTAGACCAAAAAATACGTGTCACGTGTGTGTCACGTTCGCGGGCTGGTGCCCTCCAGCTGTCGCACTTTTTTTTTCACTTTCTCACCAACCAGTTCATCAGTAGCAATGGCTCAAAGAGTAACCTACAGAAGAAGAAACCCATACAACACCAGATCCAACAAGATCAAGGTCGTCAAGACCCCTGGTGGAAAGTTGGTTGCTCAACATGTCAAGAAGCAAGCATCCAGACCAAAGTGTGGAGACTGTGGTGATGCATTGCAAGGTATTTCCACCTTGAGACCAAGACAATACGCTCAAGTATCCAAGACCCACAAGACTGTGCAGAGAGCATACGGAGGATCCAGATGTGCCAACTGTGTGAAGGAGAGAGTTGTCAGAGCATTTTTGATTGAAGAACAAAAGATCGTCAAGAGAGTGTTGAAGGACCAACAAGAGAAGGAGAAGTCCAGTGCCAAGAAGTCTAAGAAGTAAAATACTTTGTGTAATAAACGAGCAAGAGAAAAGATGTAGAGAATGTGCTAATATTATGTGTATGCTAGCTGTAAACTGTTAGCGAAGGATTGCGGGAAGCTATGTTTGTATCGTGTCCTCGGTGTCTTTTTTGCTCAAGAACGTTTTAAATGCTTGTTTCGTGCTCTCGTTTCGCTTCTTGAGCCGCTCCTTGGACCAGTAGCTCTGCACCTTGGTGAGATAGATGAGATGTTTCACATCGCTGAACTGCAGCAGGTGTATTATTTCGTGGTAGAGGTCCTGGGCTTTCTGGTCGAGGCGCTCGCTGATGTATGCCTTGACGTTGTCGGGGAGGAACTTATACGGCAGGTGGCATTGGTGATGGTAGATTAATTCCACGGTGCTGGTGGCCGGCTGGTACTTGATACAGTAGTACGAAGAACAGTCGAATTCCTTGAGTGGATGGCTCAATTGGCGGCATCGTCTGCTGGACTGGAGCGGCTTCTGCTGTGAACACACATACTTCATCGTGAATGTTTTTACCCCATGTTTCTTCCCCGGGCCGTCTTTGCGCACCCATTTATAGCCAGTAAGTGGTAAAAGTGGTTGAACGTATCGTTCGTGTAGAGCACTCACTATGGCGTCTCGGTTGTTGCAATCGATTGTGTTGTCGACAAGAGTTATCTTGTCGAGATGCACCGGATATCGAGTGTTGGTCTTGACGACTTCGATGAAAGATTGGTAATTGGTGGGCGGTTTCACATTTGGCGGTGGTGAGTCCTCGTCGTAGGAGCTTGTGGATGTTGTCGAGGTTATTGTAGATCTTCGAGACATCACCATGCTGATGTCTGAGTCACTGTCGGTGGAAAACTTTCGAGACTTAGAGGCTCTTGAGTCAATATCAACAGCATAGGAACATCGTCGGCGTTCTGTGCGGGCCATTTCGTCATGGAGTGACAGCTGCGAATGCTCAGCGTCATCAGGATTCACCAACAAGTTGATATCCATGACATGTGGTGAATATTCGGCATCGCACTATGCGCACGAAATGGTGCAATGCCAGTGGTTCAGTTGCTGCAACACTTGAAGCGAGGTTATTAATAGGTGTATCTTGCTGCATTCTTTTAAGTAGCCATGAACTACGAAGCGGTACGCTGTTTCATTCCTAGCTCAATCTCTCATATGATACAATGAAAAGTCTACATGTACATGTTTATACGATTACAACGATTATCTTGTTCAATCGCATCGCCGTCAATTCCAATCTACGACTTACTTTACTCCTCTACTTCACTCGTCTACCCCTCGTCTTTGCTGTATCGCAGCTGCTTCCACATCCTCACCATTACCATTTCGCATTTTCGCGAACTCATCAACATGTCTGACTTGGACGACGACTTGTTGGCGCTTGCTGGTGCAGGTTCAGATGTCTCTGACGTAGAATCAGATGTTCCCTTGAAGAAGCCGGACTCCAAGAAGCGCAAAAAAGTGGATGAAAGCGACTTGGACTTCGATGATGGTGCCGACAACATCGAGGACGATGTGGGCAACGCCGAGTTGGTCAATCCGTATCCCTTGGAAGGCAAGTACAGAGACGAGCAGGACCGTGACGACTTGTTGAACATGGACGAAATGAAGCGTGAAGAAATATTGTTCGAAAGATCGCAGGAAATGGAAAGCTATAATGAAAAGATCTACTTGCAGCAAAGAATGAAACAACAGCTGGCTCAGGAGTCTCCCAAGGCCACGAGGTCAAGCAAGAGAAACAAGACTTCCGCCAAGACTTCCTCCAAGCTGGACAAGTTGAGCGAATTGCGGAAACAAAGAGAACAGAAACAGCGTCGCCGAGACGGAGATTTTGATGAAGAAGACGACGAGGAAGAGGAAGAAGATGATTTGGACGACGAGATTGCCGACCTTGGAGGCTATGAAGACGAGTATGAAGATGAAGAGGAAGTTGCATGGGGATCTGGTCGTTCCAAATTTGCTCCGCGAAGCTATGTACGGGCTTCTTTGGACGATATCAATAAGATTGTCGTGGGCAGGTCCATGCTCACCAAGTTCTGTTACTACAACGGGTTCAATGAGACCATTTTGGACTGTTTTACAAAGGTTAATGTGGGGGTAGACCGAGCCACTCGACAGCCGTTGTATCGTATGGTGCGCATTGACGATGTGCAAAGCAAGCCCCAAAAGCCGTATGCTATATCAGGATCCAAAATCGACTTGTACTTGACGGTGACCCAAAACAAGAACCAAACCAAAGAATTTCCATTGACCGTGTTTTCGGATTCGCCCATCAGTCCGCAGGAACTCGAACGTTACAAGGCAGAGTTGGAGAAGACCGGCGAAGATGTGCCATACGTGGACGATGTCAATGAAAAATACGAGCAATTGCGTCATTTGACCACCCGTGGTCTTTCTGACAAAGATGTCAACGAGATGATCGAGCGTAAACAAAAATTGCAGGCCAACGTTGGTGGATACAATGCCGTGTTTGAGAAGTCTCGTTTGAACGATCTCCTCAAGATTGCCAAGCAGGAAGGAAACACGACAAAGGTGGAGGCACTTCAAGACAAAATCAATGTCTTGGAAGACAGCTTAGCTTCTCAGACCAACTCCAGTAACAAGTCCGAATCGTTGAACACCATGTCCAAGGTCAACGAGAGAAACAGACGCTTGAATCAAAAGAACATCAGAAAAGCGGAAATCAAGTCTTCCCAGCTTCGTAAGTTGGTGGAAAATAACCCCGATGGTGGAGATCCATTTTCAAGGTTGAAGACGGTCACCAGAGTATTCTACCAAGACTTGGTGCAAGAGGAGAACAAGAAGGCATTGGCTGATGCCCAGTCCAGCTACCAAGATCGCATGGATGAGAAGTCCAAGAACGATGCTAAGATTGAGAAGAGTACCTACCGAGTGTTGGGCGTGATGGACAGCCTTATAAAGGACATCGAGGTGGATTTAGGCGTGGTTGCAAATATATAAAACCTTAATGCATAAAAGTATGTACAAGATAACTAAATTTCAAGCTCGTTCATAAACTGGAGCCGGAGCTCTTCCCGTTCCTTTTCCTTCTCGTGGTCGGTGATCGGTATGTTGCTATAAATAGACTCGGGGTAGTCGTAGTAAAATGCATTGTTGTCCAACTCGGAGTAGTACGAGTTGATGGATTCCGAGCTTATGGACTCCTCCTCCGAGTTGTAGGCGCCGGAAGTTCCAGCAAAGTTGCGCAAGTTGAGTGGATTGTCAAGCAAGAACTCATCGTCAAATTCGTACATGGCCGAGCTGGGGCCGTTATATGGTGCGATGTCTGCTGTGTATGGCTGTGGAGATGATGATTTGGATGCAGTTTCGTTGGTTAACTCTGTTTCGGAGGTGGATGCAGCAGAGTCCGATGACGAACGGGAAAAAACCGAGCCGAGTTTGGACAAAAGCGACTTTTTTCTGGTCATGCTAGATGTGGAGGACACAGCAGAGTCTGTTCGTATGCATGTTTCGCTGGCAGGTCTCTTCCGGAAATGCCCTAAAAGGTTTTTCTTCGACTGCTCCGGCTTATAGTGGACTTCGCAAGGTAAGTCAAACAGCATTGTGTTGTCAGATTTGTTTATATAGTAGTACTGACCCAAGGTCTCGTCGTATTGGAGTGACCAGGGTTTATTGGGACACACCATGATACCATGCAAACAGGAAATCGCCACCTTATATGTTTGTAAACGGTGTCGGAGATAGCTCGGAAACGGTGTGGTTCCGTTATTACAGACGGGCCGTGTTGCGCTTATATAAGCGCCCGGCCGTATCACAAACAGTATCTCCGTCGCGGTGCTTACATGCGGCTGGTGACGATGACCAATGGCGCATACGAAAAGGGGGCTGGGCTGAGTAGCTTGCTGGGCTGTGAAGTTAAACAGAATGGTAGAGGATAGAGACAGAAAAGAAGAGCAACAGAAGAATAGTTGCAAATTGACTGTGGCGCTATCTATGCCTAAAATGTTCGTTACCCGTTAGGTCCTGTATAAATCTAATTCTTGTCTATGGGGTAATTTGTAATTAAGGCCGCAAGTTTGTCAGCGGGTACCTGGCAGCAGGCTGTTTCCGCGGGTAGCTTCCTCGAGCTGTATGCACGCTTGTATTGTTTTGTGCAGTTTTCAATAGCTGCGGACCTGCATCCTGGCTCGTATTTCGATGCACTCTAGATCGTCGTATACTAGTGGTTACGGGCTGGTAATCCACCAAAATACTGCCTGCGATCAGAAAAAAAACATGCCTCGATATTCATTTGCTGGCTCATCATTTTCCCCAGTTTCAAATCGCCCTAACTGCCGACCTAAGGCGGTATGATACTTACGCTGCTCTCGGAAGATCGGTAAATACCAGCATGTTTGTGGTCAAGTCGCAATAGGGAGCGTGGCTACTACTGATCTCGATATGCCTTCCCAAGAATTCACTGATATTGTAAGTATAGAGTCAATTGACCATCAGAGCGTACTAACCAAAGGCCGAAAAGGTTCAAAACCTCTCCAAGCGCCCTGGAAACCAGGAATTGTTGAAGTTGTACGGCTTGTACAAGCAAGCTACCGTTGGTGACAACGACACTCCTCAGCCTTCTGCATTTTCTTTCGAGAAAAAGGCCAAGTGGAGCGCATGGAAGGAGAACGAGGGAACCTCGCAAGAGGACGCCGAGGCCGAGTACATAGAATTTGCCAAGGAATTGATTGAGAAGTACAATTAGGATGCTGAGAATGAGGCTAATTGCATCTAGTTGGCTCTTGTTGCTTGGCGATTATATCTTTTAGCTATCAATCTGTAGTGTGTATTAATCTACGCTACTGTTGCTTCTTGATCTGCACGGTTATTGTGTGTGGACTGAGAATATTGCTGATTCTGCGCAAGTAGTCCACCATGATGATGAACGGAATAATAAAGTAGGGCAAGTATACCGCTGCCAATTGGGCAGTCTGGCCTCTCAGGAACCCATAGATGGGCGAATCGTGCAATATGAACGCAATACACACCGTGGTGGTAAAGCTGGCATTGAATCCGTACAATAACATGTATGGGAACACTGACTTGGACTTCTTGTAGAGTAAGTAAGCTCCCACCACAAAAAGCGGGAGTTGGAACAAGAGCTCTACAGCACCAAAGACCTGAAGCCAGATGGGACGCAGCACAATAAGAAAGTCCTTGTTTGTATTGATGTGTAGCTCCAACAATTTCTGGGAAATTGAGGGAAGATACTCACTGGGAATCACTAGGCTGGAGTCAATGAGCACCGTGATAGGAATGTGGACGATAAAGTACCAGAAGTAGAACCGGTCAAGTGTTGATTGTTGCATTTTGTGGGGTTGCGGTAGCTGCGAAATTTTCACTACGAAATCTCAGCTTATGAGAAGATCGCTTTGGGTCTGCAGTCGTCACATATACAGAAAAAATTGCTTACAGTCATCCATAGCCAGCTTCACGTTCTACCCGTTCATCATGTCCACACGTAAACTTTCGGTAGGCGAAAGTACCAACAAAAAGCCAAAAATTGACTCGACGAGCACCAACTCAGCTCCAGAATCAGCCCTAGAAGCCACACAGTCGTTTTTGAAAGCCAAGCCTAAAGTATGGAAACCACTCGTGTGGATAGACTGTGAAATGACAGGTCTTAATGTATACGAAGACCATATCATCGAAATATGCTGCATAATCACCGATGGACACATGAACATCATAGACAAAGAAGGCTACGAGTCCACGGTTTATTACCCTAAATCTGTTCTCGACAACATGAATGAATGGTGTATTGACCAGCATGGAAAATCCGGTCTTACTGCCAAAGTTTTAAAGAACACCGACCGCACATTGGAAAAGGTTCAGCAGGAATTGTTGGAGTACATCAAGAGATTCGTCGATCCAAACAAGGGGATTATGGCTGGCAATTCCATTCATATGGACAAATTTTTCATGAACCGTGAGTTTCCCCAGGTGATTGACTATTTGCATTATCGTCTTATTGATGTCTCAACCGTGATGGAAATCGGACACAGACACAATCCTGAGCTCATGAAGCTTTTCCCCAAGAAGGATGGAAACCATACTGCCAAGTCTGATATCTTGGAGAGCATTGCTCAATTGAAGTGGTACAAGAAACATTATTTGAAGAGTAAAGACGACGTCAAAGACTTCATTGCCCAGCATAAGGAACAAGCCGAAGAAATACCGTCTACTCTGGCTACAGCAGTTAAAGAATAAACTTCCAGCTTCTTTTATACATATATATTATTCTTCTTCTTTGTCTGATTCGACGGCAGTGCTGTCCATGCTCAAACGGTAGATCACTTGCTGCAATTGACCACGGTCAAGAGGTTTCTCAAGTATTTCGGCAAACATTCCAGACTGCTGAGCATCCTTTGCATAGCCGGTGATAGCAACCAACGGCGTGTTTGAATTTATCCCGCTGGTGTACTTGATCAATTTCACGGCGTCCACGGCATCGACCTTGGGGATTTTCAATGCAGTGAAGATAATATCAAATTTGACCTGACTTGTGGCTCTTCTGATAAGCTCATCGCCATTGCTTACTGCAACAACAATGCATCCCGCATCCTCCAAGAACTTCGTGATCGTATGACGAACAATGGGGATTGGCTCACAATAAAGCACATCAATCTCTCTCAGAATTCTCCTCATGTCGGAAGAACTGTTGCGTGAAAACAAACTGCTAGTGCCACTGGGTTTCTTCGAGCTTTCCCGTCTCTTCCTGACTCTTAAAAGGGCTGACGAAATTGAATCTTCAGTGTCCGAGCTAGACGAAGGAGAAAATTCGCTAACGGACTTAGTAAACACCTGCTTTGTGAGCGAATGGCGATTGGAAGATCTGGTCTTTTCTGTAGCGCTAAGTGGAGTCTTTACTGTCTCAAAGGGATATTCATCTCCACTGGAGTAGGTGCTCACAGCTGAACCCACCCGTTCGTGCTTGAAATTTTGTGACGACGGAGTAACAGCTGGACTTCCTTCTCCCTTCAGGGGCGAAGGAACTCTCTGGCCAAGCAATGCTCCTGGAGAAAGTGGTCTTTTGAAAGGACTACCGGATGTTCCACCAGGAGTACTAGTGAGGGATAAGCCACGAGGTCTCCCCAACGGCGTAGAGTCGGACGAAGACGACGAGAAGCTTCCACGATGTTCCAAGTGCTCGTGTTTGAGACGGTTGATGACATCCTTGTTTGCCTTTTCCAACACCGAAAGGTTTCGAAAATGAAACGAACCAAACTCACTAGGATCTGCTAGTCTGCTTCCTCGCCGCTCCCGTATCCCTGAACCAGATAAGCTTGATCCACAGGTTTCGCCGAACAGCGCACTCAAAGGTGGAGAAAGTTGCGATTGCGCTTGATATAAATCACCTTCATCGTCATCGTGAGGAAAGTGTGATATATCTGCGCCCCTAGAGTCGAAATAATCGGTGGATTCTGGATCTTCAAGGGTCGGGATGAATGAAGGAACTTCATCAAACAATGTGTCCCAATTAATTTCTTTAAAGTAAGGATGCTCCTTGATTTCCTGTGCTCCGTTGGATCCTAAACGTGAATCAGGATCCAATGTGAGAAGTTTCAAAATCAAATCCTTGGCCGATGGAGGACAAATTTCACGATCTTCCTCAGGGCTGAGAGGTGGCCAGTCTATATTGCATTCCAAAATGTTCTTAAAGACTCCATCTGGCGTATCTGCATGGAATGGAGGATAACCGTAGAGAAATTCAAAGAGCATGCATCCGAGAGACCACCAGTCAGAAGCATCGCTTTGTCCGACGCCTTCAATTGTTTCTGGTGCAAGATAGTCTGGTGTTCCCACGAAGTGTTTGATCTCCTTGTCTTCGGTAGGATCATACAATGCATATGAGGTTGGTTGCTGAGAAATGCTGCCCGAAGTGTTAGTACCAAAGTCATCCTCGTCGAATGGAAAAGACATATCCGATGAATCTCGTCCCATTGCGGGACGTACCAATGGAGACTCCAATCCTGCAATAGACCCGGACCTTCCTGGGCGAAACTTGTTGCTGTCATTGGAAAAGTTGCTACTAGTATACTTGGAGTCTTTGGTCTCCAATGCAGGCGATAACGAAAACGGTGTAACAGACGAAACTCTCTTATGATTGGTGGAAGCGCTGTCGTAAGATGCCGATTGTAGTGAGTTTGGTGAGTCGTCGCTTCCCAAACCTAAGCCAACGACGTTGGCCAATGGGCTCTGATTCCCTTGGAGACTTTTGCGAAACAACTCCACGCCTTGTTCGGAGATACTGCTTTTCCTATGGGGTCGGGTAAGTCTACCCACGACACCCATTCGAGAAAGTCCAAAGTCAGTCAATTTAAGGTGACCCTTTGAATCGATCAACAAGTTGTCAGGTTTCAAATCTCGATGAATTATTCCCCTTTCGTGAAGGTCGTTTACACCAACAACAACCTCTGCAATGTATCTCTTAGCCCATTCGTTACCTAATGTGCCTAGCATTTTCAACAACGTTGCGCAATCACCGCCATTCAAGTATTCCATCACCAAATAGAGATAATCCTTGGTTTGGAAAGTGTTGTATAATTGTGCAACATAGGGCGAGTCTGCTTGCTTCATCATGACTGCCCTTTCTGAACGAACATTCAAGACCTGGTTCTTAGCTATCATGTCTTGCTTTTTCAAACATTTGATTGCAACATACTCTCCGGTAAGTTTTCTCTTAGCAAGAAATACAGAGCCAAAAGCACCTTTACTGATTGCCTTGAGTATTTCGTAATCTTTGATCAGACCGCTTCCAGACTTTGCTGTTGGTGTCAGCGAAACAAGCAAGGGGGAAAGTGGAGGTTTCGTAGCTGAAAATCTCTGATTGATATTAAGATGTAAATTCGTGACTCCCGAGTCTGACTTACGTTTCTCATTTGATGCCAAAGGAGTGCTCAAATAATCTTGGCCATTGTTAGCTTCAATTACTGGTGAGCTTGGATTAGTGTAGCTCAAATCTTGACGAGAGTTGGTATTCTTCTGCAAAGATGACAAACTTCCCTTCTCAAGATAAGGTGCCGGAGACAAATGCCTTCGTGGTGAGCAATAAGATGAGCCATTGGACAATGATGTTTTCTTACTCAATTCTAGGTCATTGAATGCCTCGACAATATTCTCACGAGAGTCATTGGGAGAAATATTTTGAGAAACATTCGCTGGCGAAGAGAGCCGGCTGCTATGACCTCTCAACAAAATATCATGAGGCGTAATTGATGTTCTGGATTGGTTTGCATCTTGATTCACCAAAAAGGTTGGGCTCAATGCCCTTGCAGGTCGCGGGGAGTGAATTGATGTCGAGGAAACGGAATTTGGATTCTGCTTGGAAGGGTTATTTGCCTCGGGGTTGAGATCAGGCAATGGCAATAGGTTATCAGCGGCATTTTCCTTCTTCAAGAGCCCCATTATGGGTTCTCTTTTTTCGTTATCAGAAGTTTGTTCACGTATCCTGGCAACTGTCTCCAGTACGACTGAAAGAACTAACAGGTCCACTTCAGCTTTTATTTTCTGTGAGTATTGGAGCATTGACAAGAAGCGTAATGCGGTTTCGTGCTTCTCTTTGGCCAACTGTTGAGTATCTTCAACCATAGCTCTCAAGGCAGGGTCTGTTGTCTCGATTGTGTGCCATTTTTCCACCTGGCCCAATGCTTCTTTAGTGTTTGGTGAAAATTCGTATTGACCAGACTCATTCGATTCTGCCGGGTTAATTATTAGTACCTCATCGCAAAGATCAAGGAGTCGCTGTAAAATACCGAATGGAAACCGTCGTGGTGTATTACCGCGACCTATTGGTCTTGAGTTTGTAACAGATCCACCAAGAGGAGATGGATTCACAACGGTTCCTTGAAGTGATTGGTTGGCCAATTTAGGTGATGAGGTATCATAAAAAGGCGTTGGAAGTTTAATGCCCTTGTATTCGAGTAGCATTGATGAATTTGAGCTGTTCAGACTCAACGAGGTTGTTGAACTTGTAGCAGATGGAATAGATACAGAACTGCCCTGCAGTTGCTGTTGAATCCATAATGAATCGGTTATTCGTAAGATGAGGTTCCGCTGCTCGGCCACTGCATCATGGCATGCTTGAAGTTCTTCTGAAAATCGGTGCTCTACAATACATAAGTCACTGTGACGCTCGATGAACCATGCTGGTATGTTTTGTTCGCATATTCGGCACAAGACTAACTTCGGTTGAGGAACTGCCGTCTCATCTATGATTCCGAGTTCTTGAAGATTGCTAAGGTACCCCTCAAAGATCTCTGAACCGAACCCAAGCATGTTAATGAGTTTAGGAGGAATAGTTAATTCGACATCCACATGTATGAATGGCTTGATGGTCCATATCGAATGGCTTGGTAATTTTGTAGCATTGTCATGAATTAAGATTCCTTGGGCCTCCAATTCGATGATATCACCGTTATTAGAGAGCTGTGAGCTTAACGAGCTTTGATAATTTTCGTCGCTGTCATTCTCTTCATACTCAACTGCTTCTTGTTCGGCGAGCTGTAATGCATCTTCACTGAGGAGTTCATTTACGGAATTCGTAGGGGTGAGCTTACCAGCAGAATCCACCTTCGCTGACCTATCATTAGTTGCGGTCACAAACTTCACCTTGTAACTGCAATCGTCGTGGACCATGTGGTCTATAGCATTATTAAAGATGTTTAAGTCGTCCTGGGAAATACCTACTATTATCTTCAGCACCGGTCTCTTCATTATCTTCTTGATATTGGTGCCTACTATCGTCTCCCAGTTTTTGCTCAAATATCGTACGGTTCCGTCCATATCCAATTCCATGACTGCTGCTGGATTGTCCGAGGAGGCTGTTCTCAAGTCTATCTGTTCTTGGAAGCCATCACTGGAAGAGTGCTCGATTTGTTGCTCTCTAACCACGTCATAGACCGAATTATTGAGATTGGCTGCCTCGAGTGGGGAAACTGACCGTTCCAAATCTCGCTTTGTGAGTTCGTATTGATCAGGTCTCAACGTCGACATTCTCTGTGGCACTGGATGAAGGTTTATACTACTCTTGTTGTTTCTGGGAATGCTTGGAAGTGAAAAACTGTAGAAACTGAGCTGAACCCAGGGATATAATTGAGAATAATTACCCCACTTCTGCTACCAAATTCAGTCACTATTCGAGTCTCCAGTAATTATGGGATGATAGTCAACAACGTATGGTATAACAAGCAAGGCTAATGCTAGAAATTAAGTCTTAGTTGTGTAATTGAACGATAATCTTGAATTAGATGAAATAGGCTAAAGCGCGGAAATTATGTTTGGGTCTGTCACCTTCGTACCAACGTGGACCAAGGGGAATTTACGAACGGGCAGAAAGTGGTTACCGATAGTAAGGTTTATCACGTATATTATATCTAACAACGACCATGAGTGCAATTTGTTGGAAATTGTCACCCAGAGTCGTTTTGACGGGCATTTTTCGTGTTGAAGAATTGAAAAAGCAAAAGCGTTTCTAGTCTGTAAAATATTTTAGTCGTCAGTCGTCAATATCCCGGTGAGTTGGATCACCATGGAAATCTCTGGACCTCGCCGAAAGTTGGATTGGGTTGAGTCCAGAGAGTAGTTAAAAAAAAGTGGGAAGTCCTCCTAGTTAGTATATTGGAAAGGAGCCGAAGAGGTGTCCATGATCGAGCGCTTTTTGATCTGCTCCAACCAGTCACTGCTACGTTGCTCATTCTGTTGAGCAATCAAGCTCTTTAAGCATTTGTTTTCCATTTCCACGGTCTTGAGTTTCTTTTCTAGGGCCTGTACTTTGTCTTGTAAGTCCTTGCTTTGTTGGATCATCTGCTGCTCCTTCATCTTTTTTTTGACTCTGAATCTGGCAGAAGCAGCCGTATTCCTCTTTCTCTTCATTTCGCTAGAGTTGGAGTTTGGACCGAGGTCTAGCTCACTTTCTTCTCTTTGAATTTGAGCGGGAGAAGCATCCTCGAGCTTCACGGCCACATCCTTCTGAGGCACAGCAGAGTCTTTGGCGAATACATCCAAGTCCAAGAACTCTGATTGTGAAAACAAGTACAAGTCGTTGGGCGACGTCGCAGGATTCGACGATAGGGTTGGTGAAATGTTACCAAAATCAACGTTTAGGTCGTTGAGGTAGTCAGAAGCTTGAAAATTCATCTTTTACAACCAGTGGTCCCTTGGCGATTGTGCAAAGCTCAGCAACTACTTCTCTATAAAAAGCCCAATTTTTTTTCCGTCCCTGTGATTCATAGGTGTCCGGATGCACGACTGTGCTGATTAATGCTGAAATCGGCAGCCGGTTGCATGTCTCCAAAAACTCACTTTAAAAGTTCAATCATCCTTCGTGGTACTCCGATAGCTTGTAGCTGCTGTATATATAACTTGGAGCCACCATAGTTGTGGCGTTGTCGTGATAGAATGTGACCGTTTGTGAGGTGAGCTTATGTCATCAGCCTCAAGGCTGAATAATTGTTGCGTGCCAATACCGGGGACGCTTCCGAAAGCGGGCCTAAATGCACCACGCGCAAAATACAGTTCCGAGCCAAATAATATACTAGTCTAGAATGAGGTCTGTTGCCCGTGATATCTGTGTAGCCTGAAGAACTAGCTGGTGTCTTTTATAATCTGACTCACATCCACGGTATTGAGGATCTCTAGGGCTAGCAACATGATATATTCCTCTACCGAGTGAATGGATAACATCTCGAGGTCTTCGTCGATTGTTGTGAAATAGAGTAAATTGTCATCGTAGTCATTGTTATTCGCACTAAAATCTCGACTCATTTCTAAACTCAAAGATGCTCTGTATTTCATTCTGAAGTGTCTTTCGGTTCTGTACTTGAACTCCTCAGCCTCCGGTTCCAGAAGAATTGTGTGTATTGTGAGTGCAGAAAGGCTGCTGACCGATATCTGGAGGTACTTAAGCTGCTCAATCTGGTTCACCAAGTAGCGTATCAACTCATGTAACACGATAGTGTTCTTGTGTTCTGAATAGTTGAACTCCATATATGATTATAGGAATAATTTTAATTTCGAATGAGTCACTGGCTGCAAATTGGTATCACAAGGCTCAATCCACACCCCTGCAGGAGTATTTCTATTCAAAACTCTAACAACGGAAAACTCTATTTCTTAACTATCACTACCTACGAGTGAGTTCTACGTGCCGCCTGCGGCTAATGGTTGATCGAGTCAACAAGAGACTTCAAAACGTACGACTCGGCATTGGTCTTGGTTCGATCCTGGTCCTGGCGAGGGAACCGACGGGGAACGTTGGTGTTCAGTGGTGGTGCCTGCTGGGAATTGTACAGCGCAAACCCCGAGTTGGACTCAACAGGGAACCCTGACGAGGGATACGACCAGCTATTATGTCTTTCCTTGGTACCGCCTTGGCCACGAGAAGGTGGAAATTGTGAGTGTAGAGGCATCTCTGGACTTGTAGAAAGAGGACTCGTTTTAGACTGTTTGGTGGTATATGGCTGGCCAACCACGGCACACATCCAGATGCGGGTCTTGTAGATTCTGAAAAGTTCTCTGACCAAGTCACGGAAGTCAATGCGCTTGTTCGTGGAGTAATAAAAGATCAACTTTTTGCGGTCGTACTGGTACTCAGCATCTACTAGCGCCATTTGGAGAAGGTCTGAAGTGTTGACGTTACCGCGGCCGGACGAATGGCCAGCGGTGGTATTAGCAATTTTTGCCAAGCAGAGACGACATGCCTTTTCTTCGTCTTGCTTTTTGTTCAAGATCTGTAGGATCTCGCTCTGTTGAGCCAACCCAATGATGGGTTTAGGGAAATGGAGCGTATGGGGAGCAGGGCCCGACTGTCCAGCGGAGTGGTGGTACATGGTCTTCACCAGAATACTGTTAGTGTCATGTTCCGAGAGTGCTGATTGCTGTTCTTGGAACTGCAACAACTTAAGCAAGCGAGCCTCGTCGATGGAAATGTTCTTCTTGACTACCTTTCCTAGGTCGTGGCCGCGATCTGCTTCCACGATCACAAGGTCACCAACATTTATAGCGGTAGAGGTGTCTGTAGGAAGATAAAACACATCGATTCGGCCGGCCTTGAATGCAACGAGACATAACTGCTGCGTGCGAAGGTTGTGCTCGATGGGGAACTTGGGAAGCTGGTACGCATCGGAGAGAAACTGCTCCTCCTGGAAGAAGCGCTGGTTAAGTAGATCCACCGTCACTTGCACCCGCTCGTGGTAGTCAGAAACAAAGTAGTCGTCGACTAGCGCAAGTTTGGCTGCGAAATCGTCGGAATGTGAATGTTTTGCGGTCTGTGCTTGAGGTTGGGGTTGCTGGGGCTGCTGGGGCTGTTGTGGCGGCTGGGGATGAGTTTGTGGTTGTGTCTGGGATGGTTGGAATTGCGGCTGAGACGGCTGGAATTGCGGTTGTTGAAGTTGGTGAATAGGGATCTCAGACTGCGCAAAGTGTCCTTGACGAACCTGCTGTTGCATCCAAGGCTGGGTATATGGTGCAGATCCCTGCTGCACAATGGGATACACATCACCATACAGGTGTCTTCTAGGAGTCAAGGTCCATGGATTTTCCACCGGAGCCCATATGTTGGTAGCGTCATAAGTGGTACGGCGGTTCCAGCCTAGATCGGAAAAAGGAGTAAAGTCTGCAGACTGTCTTCTAGACATGGTCAGTCAGCAGGGTAACAAAAATAGCAGAAGCACAAGTTACCAAAAATATGAGCAAGTACTTATGTCTGAGATTTACATGGGGTGATGGTCAGGCATCAGAGCCGCATCCACCCACCAGATTTGCAGCAAGGAGGAGGTGAGGAGACGTTAGACTAGAGCAAATCTTAAAAGCGGGGTTTTTTCCGAAAGCTCCAGCCGCTGGAAGCGGATCAGCAGGGCCGACTAAGCGGCTCAGCTAAGCTCTTGTACCGTTATTTTCGATTCTTGTCCATGAAAATGTGGAAGTTTCGGCGCGGAGTGTCCTGCACCGAATATGTGGGGAAGATGGAGCAACAGTGGATATGCAGCGATCTGGTGGTTGGATGGCGGAACTGGTGCAGCTACGAGGAAGGGCAGGACAGATAGCCAGCGTGGGATCAGAAAAGATGGCCAGAGGGCTTAGCCATTGTTGTTTAGCATCATGCATTGGTGAGCGAGTAGGTTGGCGTAGTGGCTGGTAGCTTAGTATTACGGACTCTACATGTCTTACCTAACATCATTTAAAGTACAAATCAGCTATTGAAATTGCTGCTGGTTGGCCATATTACCGTTTTGCATGTTGGCAAAATACTGTTGGTACACGTTGGGGTCGTTGTACCCCTGTGGAGGAATAGGAATGCCTCCCTGAGGATGTCCTGCTCCAGGGTATGGCATTCCGTGAGGAAGGGGTGCTCCGGGTGGGAGCTGTTGTCCTGGCACTTGGGCATGGTGTACATGGGCTGGGTGCTGCTGGGGAGCTTGTCCTTGGGGAACTCCTGGTTGTCCCTGGGCGGCTGCGTCGGGCAGGTCTTGCAGCCCACCGTCACTGTGATCTCCTTGTTCATCTCCAAGTCCTTCTTCTGGCGCGTTGAGACATGCCTGAATCAAGTTCTTACCCTCGCTTTTGGTCACCAAAGGCTGTAACTTGGGGGTGGTGAATGTATACACCAATCCGGTCTCACTGACAACCAACAACAACACCTGGGTACCGGTCAACACCGAAAGTTCGTAGGCCTTCTTCATGATACCAGCCTTTCTTTTGGAAAACGTAATGTGTCTTCTCGATTTGTCCTGGATGAATTTGATTTCAATTTTTCTTCTTTCCTTTTGTGGCTTTCCGCCCTGTTCCTCGTCGTCATCGTCGTCTGGAGGGGCCCCAGTCGATGTGTTGAACTGCGGAGCACCGGCTCCAGCAAGTTGCTCTTCGGGTTCTAACTTGGACTCGGTAACGTCAGACATCTGGGTTAGTACTGCTCAATTGTGCTTGTCGTCACTGCCGGTTGTGTTTTCTGCCAACGTGTGGTCGTCACCCCTATCTGGCATGCCGTGTGTGTCCGCCATGATGGCCATCCATCATCGCCCGTGGCCTGGCTTGATGAACCATTTGGGCTGCAACGGTTAAGATTTGATAAACTTGCTCCATCAATATGAAATGTGCAACACTCCCTAATAGGAAATTGGCTGTTTCCAATTTGGTAATGGTTCAATGCAAACCTCGCCAAGATAGTGTTGACAAAAACTGTTCCCAGCCTGGCTATACTTGTTGCAGTGCATTCTGCATGCACCAATGTATTGTACTTACCTTCAATCCTGGCTATGTATCACCAAATAAATCTGTAGATATCCTGTTGGACTAATCGAGAAGTCATAACAACCAGAAAAACGGGGGCGGGCTCAGGACCGTGCTGTAAATTACGCCGGGTGCTCGGGCCGCATCCGTGTCTTGTGTGCAGGCAGAGGGCTGCAAATGCCGAAACTGACAACGGGGCAGGATTCTGGTATGCTAGGTTAGGGTGCTAATGCTATGCTGATGGTGTGTGGGTTGCATAGAGTGTTCGGCATGTACTAGATGTGGCAATTCTAGCTTTTGTTCACTTCGTTTGAGTTATACTTGGGTTAACTACTTCGTTTTGCGATTCTGGTGTTGTATGGAGTGTAATCCAGTCATAACTTTGTAGATTATGTCTGGCTCCTAATGGAAGAATTGGTCTGTCTCAATCTGTCTCGACAATAATCGTGATAGATATGATGAACTGAAAGTAATTGAGTTGGAAAGTCAATGACACTCTTTCATAGTATCCGTATATAAAATTATATATCTTGTGTGCTTGCCTTCTGATGTCACTGTCGTTGATATCAGCTCCATACTCCCAAAGCAACGCTTAATGACTCTCGTCATCTTCTCTTTTGCTTCTCATTAATTTTTCATGAGATTCACATAATCTTTGAATTTGCAATTTCTCAAAATTTTACTGGTTCATCTAGATCATCACCGAAACTACGTCTACGACTCAGTACAATTAGAAACCCTTTATTTCCTATTCTTCTTTTACAGTCTCATCCGTGTCTTTACCTTCTACCTTCATATCCATTGGTGTCTCTTCTTTCTCTTCTTTTTCCATCATTTCAGGCGTATTTTCGTCGACTTGCATGCCAAATCGCAATTCGAGTATTTTGTTGATCTCCTTCTTCAATTTGGGATACGGGAAAGCATCTTGAGGTTTTCTGGCTGTGAGAACTAGCGCCTTGAACAAGCTACTCTTTCCAAGAAGTGTGTACGGTATGTCCATCTTCTTCACTGGGGCTAATGCTTTTATTACTTCCTTCTCATTGATATTGTCTTCAAGCAAAAGCAGAGTGATCTCAAAGTTGACTCCGTTAAACTCATCCTGAGCTTCTTGTAACCTCTCAGTGAGGTCTGCGGCTTTCGGGAACTTCTTTTCGAATTGCTCCTGTTCTTCACCATCAAAAATATAATCATCTTCACCCACTTCTTCGTCGTCCAAACCCCAATCTGAGTCGTAGCCCAATTCATTCTTATCCTGTTTTGCTTTCTTGTTCTTTTTCTCCTTCTTCTCTTTTTTAGCGGTCTTTTGTTTCTTGCGCCGACGGCCGAAAACTACTTCTTCGTCTTCTTCATCCTCCTCCTCCTCACTTTCTTCAACGTCTTCGTCCTCTACGTCGTCAGCCACAACAAAGTCGTCCTCAACGTACCCGTAGTCCGTACTAGTCTCTGATTCAACCTTTTTGTCTTTTGGTGGTCCGCGGGAACCCCACTTGACGAACTCTTCCATATCTGGAGGACTCTTGGCCAATTGGTACGCTTTTTCCAAAAGCTTGTCCTTGCGCTTCTTGTCCGAGTTCAAGTGGGTATCTATCATTTCTGTTGTCATTGTTTTCAAGTCACTGTCTTTGATCCATATATAGGTGTCATCGCTGAAAAATCGAACTGGTAAAATCGTGATAGGCTTCCCTCTGCTCCTCTTGCTACGCTTTGGATGTACGCTCTTGGGACGTTTGTCTATGATGTTCTGGGGAAGCAAATTTTCATCAAGAACCATAGCCGGCCATGGTGGATACCCTTTGACTTTTGCCAAAACTATGGACGTTGGAGACAAAGTCTCTTCTGTATTGACATCTTCTGTGTGCTTATCTGTCAGTTCGGCATCACTCATGTTGCCTATATTGATCTAGATAAAGTTATTAGGCGTTTGAAATGAGAGTTGTGTTAGTCAAGTTTGTTGATCGAGGTACTGCACCGTGATGATTTCAAGAGTCGGTCAAAGAAAAGGTGTGAAGACTGATAGAGCATATTGAGGGGTTTAAAAGCCTTTTATTATTTGCTTTTTTTTTTTTTTTTTCTCTATATGCTATGTCTATAATGCAACTTTTGATTAAAGTATGTTTTCCCATATATGGAGTCGTCCGTCTCCTCCAGAGGCTGCAAGCACGTTTTTGTAAGGACTGTACTTGACTATGCTGATAACCTTGGATTTTGAGTGAGTACCACAGTCGATTTGTAGCTCTTCGCTTTTCAGATTCCCCATTTTCGTATGATACAAGGTCCCGGTTTCCGAGCCCGAGAAGATGTGTTTAGTGCTATTGTACAAGTCGGGCACTAAGGTAGACGTGACCTTGTACTGGAGTTTCAGCATCAACTGGAGCTTGTATGTGCATTTTGCTTGCTCCAAATTCCATAGTCGAACAGAACCATCTTCCGCCGTGACAAGGCATCCATCATCGTGTGTCTCCACGCTCAAAACGCAGCCGTCAACAACTCTATCCGACGTCAATGTCTGATTGCGTAAGTCCACGGTGTACAAACTGCCATCAGCACTGCCTAGGGTGATGTTGGACGACAAGTAGTCGATGCTGGTGAGGTTATCTTCGCCAATTACCGTGGTGAAAACCGGTCTGACCCGCTGTTCCTGGCGAAGATCATGGATACGCAACTCTCTATTGCTTCCACACGAAGCTACGAGGTCCGTGCTCAAGTATTTACATGCCGAGATTTCGTCTTTCCCATTGGCCTTGAGTTTCTGCAACTTCTGGTGTTTGACAACGTCCCAGACAACCACGAGATCACCACCAGCAGACACAAACGAGCCTCCTGTCTGCGAGCAGTCTAGTGCATTCACGCTACCTACATGTTCTCTTGGAAACAGCACTGACGAACCACCGCGATCTACATTGTGAAGTCTTACAATCGCATCATTCCCCCCACCTGTAAGCAAGAAATTTGTGGAAGCAACAAAGCATACCGCGTTGACCGATGACCGCTCATGAGCGTTTAGCCACCGGTAAATCATGAAAAATAAACAACTTACCTTCCTGATCGAAATGTTGCATCAATATGCCGCTTATGTAAGGGAGGTTGTGACGTAAATGGCTGTGGGACGATGAGAAGAGAAGAGTGCGACAAAACAGCGACCTAGAAGAGCAATGTGAGGTCCTGTGGATCAATTCATGAGAAGAGATTCCCGTAGCTCTTCAGGCTTATATATGTTTCGTTTTCTTACTTCTATCTAGCCATTGTGCATAACCATCTTGTCGAGTCGCAGTGCGGTATTGTGTACCTGCAGCGCGGACGAAGAGTCAGGGCTCTATTCCCAATACTATAAAACCACAACCGAGTCAAGGACGAAACAACCATGTTGTTCAGCTTGTTTACTTTAGTCGGATGTGCCTCTGCTGTGATTTCAAATCTTCCTGAGATCAATAAGCTTCAATCGCCAGCCGCTGGAGGCATGGTCAAGTCTCCTGCCAACCTCTTGTTTTCTGGAGACAATGTCTGTGACAAGTTTTCGTCCACCATCCAGTCGTCCAACGATACCACCGAGTTCCCCATTGACTTCAACTTGTACGTTGCCAACACTGCTGAGGCGCCCAATGACAACTACACCGTGGATTTGTACTTTAAGAATCCCCAGCACAATTCGCTCAACCAGTTTGCGGTATTGAACACCACCGACAAGCCAGAGGCTTTGGATCAATACAACCCGCAATTGATCTCGCAGCAATCGTTCGGTGTCGAGTTCAAGTTCGATTTCTCCAAAGGTCAATTGTGTCAATTCTTGTATGAGTTCCAGGTTATATACCAGTTGGAGAGCCAAAACAATACCAGTCACAAGTCTGACAAGATCTTCTTGGTTGGATCCTGCCAATTGAACCAACAGTACCACCCAGAAGACTACAACAAGCTCATTGACCAGGGTTTCAGATGTGTTGAGTACAACTCTGGATTCAAGTACGACGGTGGAAAGGACTGGTGCAGCAAGTTCTACCCATCCGATCAATGTTGCGACCTGTACGAGAACGACGAGCTTTCTGGAAGAAACAGCTGTCCCGCTTCTAGCTCTTTCTCGGCTGTTTCTCCTTCAACTGCTCCCGGTCCTCTGGAAAGATCCAACGGACCTATGCATCAACCCACTATTGCTGCGGCCACCACACTTCTCACCAAGACTAAGTAACGACGTTTGCACCAGAAAAGTACGTAAAATGATACCCATTGGTTTATAGTTATAAAACACGGACCCTGCCAAGATTGCCCCAGCTCTCACTAATTTTTCGCAGCCATTTCATGCATGCGCCGCATCATGCAGCATGTTCGGGCTCCACGAAAAAGAAAAAGAGCAAGGTTTTATGTGCCTACAAGTATCCCAGCACTTTCATAGCCCACTCAGTTGCATGCCCAGCACCGTCCGGTTGACTTTTCAATTTTTCCTTTTTTCCTATTCCAACGTGGCCGCCCCCATCCTGCAGGCAGAATCGCCCCACACCGGCTACGGGTTCTCCGAGCGAATTCTCCACAGAAGGATATACGAACTATGGGGGATTATTTGACACCAGCGGAATTGCCCCATCCAAAATTGAAGAGAACAAACACCGGGTTCACTCCGAACCAAATTATTGCTTTAGATGCCACAATTCCCGAAGCAGCCAAGAAAACCTGGAACAGGTTCTCCCTTTTGAAACCTTTGGGAGGCCATCCTCATGATAAGGATGAGCCAGGCGTGTTGAATGCTGAAGATAAGTTTGAGGAGTACTTTGTTCGCCATGTGGAAACCACATTGGCCAGAAACATGTACAATTGTGACCTTTTGGGTGCTTATCAAGCCACCTCGAACACTATCAGGGACGGGCTCTTGGTGGACTGGGCGAATACCCAGCAGCAACAAACCATCCATGACGGTAAACGTGTGTACTACTTGTCGCTCGAGTTTCTCATGGGCAGAGCATTGGACAATGCACTCATCAACTTGGATGCTAGGACAAACACCAAGTCTTCCTTGACGCAATTGGGGTTCAATTTGGAGGATGTGTTGCAGCAAGAGCCAGACGCGGCCTTGGGTAACGGAGGTCTTGGTCGTTTGGCTGCCTGTTTTGTTGACTCGCTTTCTTCCAGAAATTACTCCGGTTGGGGATACGGTTTGAACTACCAATACGGTATTTTCAAACAGAAGATCATTGACGGGTACCAGGTGGAAACCCCAGACTACTGGCTTAAGTACCTGAACCCTTGGGAAATTGACAGAAAAGAAATCCAGATCCCCGTCGACTTCTACGGTTATGTGTATGAGAATTACGACACCAATACTGGTGAGGCTAAGAAAGTGTGGGCCGGAGGTGAGAGAGTTCTTGCTGTGGCAGCAGACTTCCCCATCCCGGGTTACAACACTACCACCACCAACAACCTTCGTCTTTGGAACGCCAGACCTACTACCGAATTTGATTTTGGCAAGTTCAATGCTGGTGACTACCAACAGTCGGTAGCTGCTCAGCAAAGAGCCGAATCGATTACGTCGGTTTTGTACCCAAACGATAATTTTGAGAGCGGCAAGGAATTGCGTTTGAAGCAACAGTACTTCTGGGTCGCTGCTTCGCTCCACGATATCATTCGTCGGTTCAAGAAAACCCACAAGTCCAACTGGGACAAGTTTGCCGACCAGGTCGCCATCCAGTTGAACGACACCCATCCAACGTTGGCCATTGTTGAACTCCAACGTGTGTTCGTTGATGTGGAAGGCTTGAATTGGGATAAAGCCTGGAGCATTGTCACCAAGGTGTTTGCTTACACCAATCACACGGTCATGACCGAGGCTTTGGAGAAATGGCCCGTGAATGTGCTTGGAAAGCTTCTTCCTCGTCATTTGGAGATCATCTATGAGATCAACTTTTTCTTCTTGAAGGATGTGGAAAGAAAGTTCCCTCACGACAGAGGCATTTTGGGCAGAGTGTCTGTGATCGAGGAGTCCGAGCCTAAGCAGGTCCGTATGGCTTACTTGGCAATCATTGGATCCCACAAGGTCAATGGTGTTGCTGAACTTCACTCTGAATTGATCAAGACCACCATTTTCAAGGATTTCGTCAAGGTTTTCGGACCAGACAAGTTTACGAATGTGACCAACGGTATCACTCCTAGAAGATGGTTGCGCCAGGCAAACCCCAAGTTGGCAGCTCTTATCGCTGAAGCTTTGAATGATCCTCACTACGAGTACTTGACCAATTTGGGAATGCTCAAGAAGCTTGAGCCTTTCGTCAATGACGACTCGTTCTTGAAGAAATGGGATGATATCAAGTTTGATAACAAGCGCCGTTTGGCTGATCTCATTAAGGACGAGACTGGGATTGATGTTGATCCTAGTGTCATGTTTGATGTCCAAGTCAAGCGAATCCACGAGTACAAGCGTCAACAATTGAACATCTTTGGTGTCATCCACAGATACTTGCACATCAAGAAGTTGATTAGAGAAGGTAAGTCTATTGATGAAATCAAGAAGAACTATTACATTCCTAAGTGTTCTATTTTCGGTGGAAAAGCTGCGCCAGGTTACTATATGGCCAAGACTATCATCCATTTGATCAACGAGGTTGCCAACGTGGTCAACCATGATAACGAAATTGGAAACTTGTTGAAGGTTGTCTTCATTCCCGATTACAATGTGTCCAAAGCAGAAGTTATCACTCCTGCTTCAGATCTCTCAAACCATATTTCGACTGCTGGTACAGAAGCCTCCGGTACTTCAAACATGAAGTTTGCCCTCAATGGAGGTCTCATTATTGGAACTGTTGACGGTGCCAATGTTGAAATTACCAGAGAAATCGGTGAGGAGAACATTTTCTTGTTCGGTAACTTGGCAGAGTCAGTCGATGAGCTTCGTCATAAGCACGTATATGACGGCGTACATATCCCTCCTTCGTTAGGTGAAGTGTTCAGTTCCATTGAGTCTGGTCTCTTCGGAAATTGGGACGAATTCAAGCCTTTGGTGGAAAGCATCAAGTACCACGGCGATTACTACTTGGTTAGTGACGACTTTGACTTGTTCTTAGAGGCTCACCGCAAGCTTGAGAAGGTGTATGGTCACGATGATAGCAGCCATCTTTACAACTGGGTGAAGAAGTCGTTGCTCAGTGTTGCTAACATGGGCTTTTTCAGTTCTGACAGATGTATCGACGAATATGCTGAAAACATTTGGAATGTTGAACCACTTAGTGTTTGATTTAGGTATGTCGTATTGAATTAGTATCTAATAAACTCTTAAGCTGTTAGTATTGCAGGAGAATCTTATTCAACTCCTCTCTCTTGAGCACGTTTTCAAATTTGAATGAAGCTGCCATCTCATCTAACTCCTGCAAACTCAATCCCACAAACAATTCGGCAAACTCATGCTGGGCATACTGCGAAAAGAGCATGTCCCTGGTGACTCTAGCAATATAGTCAGCAATAGTCCAGTTGTGAGGATACAATGCTTTGACATGCTTTTCAGGAATGCTATCTTTGATATGGTTAACGAAATTCGAGTATAATTTGGCATAGTTGGGGTCTATGTCGTTTCCCCATCTGTCCAAACCCAAATGTTTCTTCTTAATTAGAAAGTCACCAAGAACCTGATACCATTTCGATTCAGGTGAAACATAAGTTAATCCTTGATAGCCAATATCCTTGTATAGCCAGATAGACCAACTAATGGGGGAACTGTCTCCCGAGGGATCACCACTCTTGTAAATCGTTAATTGATCTTTGACAACATTGTAGCGAGCTTTGTTGATTGTATCAGGATCAGCATCTCCTCTCACCTTTGAACCGTAAACTGGACCCCATTCTCCATTCCACACGGGTACGTTATGCGTCTTCATGTACTCAATTTTTCTTTCGTACTGGGACTTGAGCTTAGCTCTCTCCTGATCACTTCCCTCATAAAGTGTTCCTTCGAGATTCGGAAATCCTGCTGAAGCATAGTCATGAATGGCATACACAGTATTGGATAATGTATTAGATGGAAATTCACGGAAGTCCATGGCATATGTGTTTCCATCCAAGAACAAAATGTGATGGGAATCAACCGAACGCACCTCTTTGTCGATCCTGTGGTAAAATGCCACCAACTTTGAACAGTCTGCAACTGCTGGTTCGTTTAATGGATTGTAACCGGCTACCCATTCATTGTTCTTGTAGTACTTTGCAATTTCGACCCAAAGGTGAACAATAGCATCTTGGAAGACCTTGAATTCCCAAAAGAGCGACTTGTGGATGCCAGAGTCACAATGCCAATCTTGGTTCTGTCCGCCCGGAGCCGTGTGTAAATCTAATATGGTGTAGATACCGTGCTTGGCGCATGAATCGATAATGACGTCAAGCTTGGCAAACCCCTTCTTATTGACTTGGAAGAGATCACCTTCGTCGTCCAAAAAATGGCGATGGTTGAAAGGGATTCTCAAGCAATTGAACCCCAAAGATTTGAAGAATTTAGCATCTTCTTCAGTCCAAAAATACTCATAAAATTTGTCAAAAAAGTACTCAAACTTTTCTTCTCCAATCTTCGACTTGAGCACTTTTTTGTGTTCTGTCTCGTGGCCAGGATAGCCAGTGATGAAGTTTTCCATATTCAATTGTCCACCAGTGGCAGCACCTTTCAAAACCACCACTGAACCATCGCCGTCGACTATCTTTGTGCCCTTCGTTTTCAAAAAACCTGGCATTAGAAATTGTTCATGCGGTGGGTATCTGCTCTTATAAATTGGCTAACATTTTTTGGAACAATGCCGCCTAGCTTACCGTGATTCGGATCAATTGCTCCATTGAGGGTAGGTCCCACTTTCCTTAGTCAGAGAAAGTGCCCCGCATTCTCTCAAGCAACGAACAGAGCTCAATACTCATCGGTATTCAAGAAAGCCAGCTCGGTATCAACTGAGTTGTACTCGGGGAACAACTGGAACCCAGTTTTGGGCTCCGCTAGACCGTATCCATGTAAAGCGAATCGGATTTACTTGGGTTCAAAGAGGCAAGTTAGCCGTGCACCCTTGCATGCATGCACTCCGGAATATTCTGTAGGAACATGCACAATCGGGAATCTACGAGATGACCGACTCCCCCCCGCAAATTGGCGCGATGTGCCTCGGAGAAATAGCCTTGTGCGGCAAGTCCTCCGAGCCCTGTGCGGAAAAGTTGCCGTATCGGTATGGACCGGATGGTACCCCGCGAAAACTCGAAAGTTGCCTTACTTTACTTCTGCTTGGGAGCAGATACGCATTAGAGCCGCCTCTGGTGATCGCGGGTATATATAGTGGTGAGAAATCAGTAAATGAAACATCAAGATGTACGAGTCTGACTCCAGCATTGACAAAGAACGAGTGATCACCAACCAAGAAAGTGGTATTGACGTGACGAACCACCTTGAGATTGACAACCACTCGATCGGAGAGTACATACGGGAGACCAGACCATGGTACAAGGTTGGACACCTTCGCTACTTGAACTTTTGCTTGTTCATTATCACCATCACCAGTACCAATAATGGGTATGATGGAAGTATGTTGAACGGACTTCAGTCCATTGATGCTTGGCATTCGAAAATGGGCAACCCTACGGGACACATCTTAGGTGCGTTGTCCAACGGTACGATTTTTGGTGGACTTCTTGCTATTCCAATCGCTGCATATGTGTCCGATCGTTTTGGTAGATGGTGGTCAATTATGGTTGGCGAGATCATCACCGTGATTGGTGCCATTCTCCAAGGTCTTGCCACGAACTACGCATTTTTCCTCATTGCGAGAATGTTTTTGGGTTTTGGTTCCATGGTTGCTGTGGTCAGTAGTCCTACGCTTATTTCTGAACTTGCGTACCCAACCCACAGAATGAATATGACCACGTTCTACAACACCAACTGGTACTTGGGAGCAGTCATTGCCGCCTGGGTCACATACGGAACTCAAGATGTACATGGTGACTGGGCATGGAGAATTCCAAGTTACATGCAAGCAGCGTTGCCCTTGATTCAAGTTTTGTTGCTCTGGATGGTTCCTGAATCCCCAAGATACTTGATCAGTAAGGGTAAGATTGCAGAGGCAGAGCTGATTCTCACGCGGTATCATGTCGGTGGTTCTACTCATCCTGAGGACGTCAATCTCGTCAAATTTGAAATGAGAGAGATCGAAAGAGCCATTGAGGTCGAAAAGCTCCAGAACAAGACGAAGTACTCCGACTTCTTCCGCCGCAAGACCTACAGAAAACGTCTTTTCATCACCATGTTTGTTCCCACCGTTATGCAGCTCTCCGGTAACGGTCTTGTTTCTTACTACTTGAGTAAGGTGTTGACGACCATCGGTATCACCGAGTCCAAAAAGCAACTTGAAATTAATGGATGCTTAATGATCTACAATATGGTGATCGCCATGGCCGTTGCTGCCGTTGTCAACCGGTTCCGCAGAAGAACGTTGTTTTTGTTTTCCACTGGCTCGATGTGTGTCACTTACGTGTTATGGACAGCATTGTCAGCCGTTAATGAGCAAAAGGACTTCAAAGACCATTCTTATGCTAATGGTGTGTTGGCCATGATCTTTTTGTATTATGCCGCCTACAACATCGGTGTCAACGGTTTGCCATTCTTGTATATCACCGAAATCTTGCCCTACAGCCACAGAGCCAAGGGTATTAATATCATGCAACTTGTGCAACAAGTGGTGTTGGTTTACAACGGGTTTGTCAATCCAATTGCCATGGACGCCATTTCATGGAAGTACTACATTGTGTACTGTGTGGTCAACTTCTGCGAATGCGTCATCATATACTTCACTTTCCCAGAAACATCTGGTTACACCTTGGAGGAGGTGGCTAAAGTGTTTGGTGACGACCCAGACACTGAAATCCACGTACTTGCTACTCCAACCGGAAAATTGTCATTGGAACATGCCGAAAGGGTATAGTATAAGTTTAATTCTGATCAGTTTATGCTTGAATCGTGTAGGACACAGTAAGTACAATGGCAAAATAGCGTTTGTCGTCTGCCGAGTAGCTGCAAATAATTTATATCCGGTCCCGATTCCGATCCCGATCGTCTTCTGCAGCATCTCACTTGTTTCATGCGCCCTCGCCTAATGCGGTAATTCGCACGAAGCACGATGGCTGCAAAGAACCATTGCAATTAGTCAACCTCTGGCTATAAAAACGGAACATCACCAGCTGTATCTCTACGCTAATGTCTAAAGTCTTAGTTGTATTTGGAGCTTCTGGCCACCAAGGTGGTTCTACTGTTTCTTATGTTGTGAACCATCCTACCTTGTCGAAGGAATTTAAAGTGAGGGCTGTTACCCGGGACCCTTCCAACGCCAAGTTTGATTCTTTTAAGAAGCAAGGTGTTGAAGTCGTCAAAGGTGACTTTGATGACGAAAACTCGTTGAAGCAGGCATTAAAGGACGCTCACACCGTTTTTGGTGTAACCCTCACCGTTTTCGCTGAGAATGGACATGAAGTTGAGGTGAAACAGGGCAAAGCCATTGTTGATGCTGCTATCGAGGCTGGAGCCAAGTACTTCATCTGGTCGTCTGGAGTCAGTTCGTCGTTGGAAAGCAAGGGGAAATTGGACAATATCAGTGTTATTGATGCCAAGTACGATGTGATGCAATACATCAAAACAAGGCCAATCACCGGTATTTACTACTTCCCTGGCTCTTTCTTGCAGAATTTCCATACGCAACTCCGTCCAGTTCCTCTTGGTAACGGCAACTACGGGATCTATGGCAGATTCTCTGTCGACGCACATGTCCCATACATTGATGTCACAGATACCGGTAAGTTTCTTGGAGCCGTTCTTGAGAATCCAGACAAATTTGCTGACCAGTTCATTTGCGGTGCGGAGGGATTATACCCTATTACTGAGGTTGTGGAACGTATTGGTAAGGTAAGTGGAAAGAACGTCACATACCATCAGGCTTCTGAAGAGGACTTTGTGAGCAAATTCCCACCCTTCTTGCAAGGCTTTGCTCCCACTTTCGTCAAGTTCTTCCGCTTCATCAGTGAGTTTGGTTATTACGGTCCGGACCTGAAAACCAAGGTTGAGTACTGGTCGAAGGTGCCTCGTGAGAAACTCACTACTATCGAAGAGTTTTTCCAGAAGAACCCACTTGAGTTTAAGTAAACTATTTTACGTCTATATACACAATGTTTTCCTTGCTTTAATGAAGTGGCTGCAAGTATAGGCTCCTCTGGTTCTTGCGCCTGCAGATAGCGTGTGGGGTGCACACGTTTAATTTGAAGGCTTGGAATCAACCGAGATACGCTAGATAAATACCGCAGGATTAGCTGATATCCCTTCGGTACAAGATCTGGGTTTCACGTGTTGAAAGTGCTCACACGATCCCATATAAACCGTTTTGTTCGAGTATACCCCGATATTTCTTCTTGTACTTTAAGCAGTGACCATGCTCTTATCGGCATTTTTTGTGCTTACACATCTAGCACTAGCATTAGCACTTTCGCCTAGACTTGGAAAAGATCCTCGCAGGCAGTACATGGTGGCAAGACTTCCAGGAATGTATCAGAACTTGCCCAAAGAAGACATTCCCATTATGTATTCAGGACAGTTGGAGCTCTTCCCTGAAAATAGTACCCATTATTACTTCTGGAAGTTCTCTGACGCTAAACCTATACCGGAGGCAGAGAAGCGCACGATTTTCTGGTTGAATGGAGGTCCCGGATGCTCATCTATGGACGGAGCTTTGATGGAAGCGGGTCCTCTCCGGATCAACAAAGACAACGAGGTGGTGTACAACAATGGTTCATGGCACAAAGCAGGAGATATTGTATTTGTGGATCAGCCAGCTGGTACAGGATTCAGTTATTCCGACGGTTATGAACAAGAATTACCGGATGTTACTGTGCATTTTCTCAAGTTCCTCGAAAAGTACTTTGAGGTCTTCCCTGAGGACCGTCAAAACAAAATATTCTTGGCTGGCGAAAGTTACGCCGGCCAGTACATTCCCTACATTGCTGATGGTATCGTGAGACGCAACAAGAACTTAAAAAAGGATGAATCTGCGTATGACCTTAGTGGACTATTGATAGGCAATGGGTGGATTTCTCCTAACGAGCAAGCACTTTCATATATCCCGTTTGCACTCCAAGCGAAGATTGTTTCCCCTTCAATGCCAGGATGGTCACAAGTTTTGGCCCTGCAAGAAAAGTGTCAAAATGCCATCAATCTGATTCAGAATGTTGACGACAACATGAATAATTACGAAGTTGTGTCACATACGTGTGATAATGTGTTGACCACTATCTTGAGGGTGGCAAAGGAGTCGGATGAAAACAAGCAGTGCATTAATATGTACGACTACACTCTTATGGACAGTTACCCCTCTTGTGGAACGAACTGGCCGCCAGATTTGGACAACGTCAAACCTTTCCTCAACATCCCTGCTGTTCAGCACCTGTTGAATCTCATCCACGAGTCAAAATGGAGGGAATGCTCTGGACCAGTTGGTTCGCATTTTGTTGCTCGTCATTCCAGACCAGCTGTGCATCTTCTTCCCTCGCTTTTACAGGAGGTTCCGATTCTTTTGTTCAACGGTAACCGTGACATCATCTGTAACTACATCGGCACCGAAAACTTCATCAAAGACTTGGAATGGAACGGTCAACCTGGATGGGACGACGAATCAAAACTTGATTGGGAATTTGACGGTGAACTCGCTGGATATGTGCGCAACTCTAGGAACTTGACATTTGTGAACGTATTTAATTCATCTCACATGGTGCCATTTGATTTGCCTCTCACCTCCAGAAGTTTGATAGACTTGATTACGAACAACTTTGATATCAAGGACAACAAGATTATAACGTACAAGTTGGGCACTCGTTCAAGTCAAAAAGAAGACAAAGAGAAACCTGCAGAACCTCTGAAAACGACCAGCGAAACATCCCAGGCCACACCATCATTATCATCAACTACCACTGCTTCATCATCAGGATCTGCATCCGCTGCTCAGGTTCAGGAAAAAGGCAGCACATCGCATAAAGTCGAGCGGGCTATCCAATTGGTAGTCCTACTTGTTCTCTTGTGGGGAATCTATGCGCTTTACTCAACCTATCGGTCACGGCCATCGTCTATCATCAAATCTGGGCCAACAGGCAAGAAAAAGAATGTTCAATGGGCCGACCAGCTTCGGCGGTTCCAAGCGCAGGATGATGTGCGAGTACAGTCTAATGGTATCTTTGCCAAGGCAATAAACAAGTTGAAGGGCTCTCTGGATGGAGCATATACCCCAGTGGAAGGTCGGTATGAGGATATCGAGATGACCTCGGCATCACATCTGGACAACTTCGTGGTGGTGAGCGACGACGAAGAAGAACCAGAGAATCACAAGTAACGAATAGCGGTATATAACATCTAATTTATGGAACTAGACCAGGCCGTAGTGTGCGACCCAAGATAGTTGATGCGATAAATTGGTGGAAGAGTAAAGCATTTACTAGCCCCCAAACTACTTTGGTATTCACCCTTGATAGCCACCACTAGCCAGCAGATCTCACAAGAACGTGGCACAATCTCATCCCTGGTATCATTTTTTGTGGCCCACATCTCGGTACAGTCCAATTTTTCACCAGGCATATTTTCCATGTTGAGACACATCCGACACCTAGCCACTGCTGGTGGGCTTTCCGTGGCTAAACCACCTAAGTACACATTGGGATCGCTCAGAACTTTCCCATCCTTGGAACCCAAAGAGTTTGTTGCACTTCCAGCATCTTTCTTTGATGCACCTTTGCGAAGAGACATATTATGGAGTGCCGTAGTCTACGAAGCAGATGCCGCTAGAGTCGGCTCTGGCTACGTACCCACCAAGGGCGACAAGCTCTACTCCAACCGTAAACTCCATCCCCAGAAAGGTACTGGTAGAGCTCGTGTCGGTGATGCGAACTCTCCAATACGAGACAACGAAATCAAAGCCCACGGCATCAAGGCTCCTCATGACTGGTCGACGGAATTGCCCCGTAAGATCTACAGCAGGGCCTATAGAACGGCTTTGTCGGATCAATATAGAAAGGGCAACGTAGTAATCATTGAAGACGAAGTTGACTTCCAATTCGCCCATCAACATGCGACACAACAATTTGTGGAGAAACACAACTTACAAAAACTACACCTCTTGTTCATCTCTGACGCCCAGAGAAGCAACCTACTCGAATCTACGGAGTACTTAGGCACCAAAGGCGATGTCCTAATCAAGGAAGCAGTGCAGGTGCGCGATATTCTCAAGGCTAACCGCATATACATCGAGCAAAGGGCATTGCAATGGATGATCGGACAACACTGTAAATAGACAAATAAACCACTTCTGCTGCTAACACACTACAGTGCTGTTCGAGATGGAGCCGGGAAACTTGGGGTCGTGTCACGTGCGCGTGACTAGGGCTCCGTGACGGCGGTCGCACGGTGAAAATTATTGGAAAAAAGTTTGAGACTATTCCAACAGAACCATGTCATTAGTAGTTCAAGAGGAAGGTTCCTTCCAGCACATCTTGCGTTTGTTGAACACCAACATCGATGGTAGAATCAAGATCATGTACGCTTTGACCAAGATCAGAGGTGTCGGTCGTCGTTACTCCAACTTGGTTTGTAAGAAGGCCGATGTCGACTTGAAAAAGCGTGCTGGTGAGTTGACCCAAGAAGAATTGGAGAGAATCGTCACCATCATGCAAAACCCAACCAACTATAAGATCCCCGCTTGGTTCTTGAACAGACAAAAGGACCAGGTTGACGGTAAGGACTACCATGTGTTGGCCAACAACATGGAGTCCAAATTGAGAGACGACTTGGAGAGATTGAAGAAGATCAGAGCTCACCGTGGTATCAGACACTTCTGGGGATTGAAGGTCAGAGGTCAACACACCAAGACTACTTCCCGTGGTCGTTAATAGCTTCATAGCATAATCGATGAAGAGATAAACAATGTAGGCGAAAAGTGGGAAAGCAATAAGGAGAAAAGAGGAAGAGTAGAGAATAAAGGAAAACTACACAACAGTGAAGAGAACAACAGCAAAAAAGAGATAACGAAAACCACCATGTAGACATGTTCTTTGTTTCTACGTTTTTTCTCTGCATCATTCATTATCATCTATACGTTAACCTTTTGACTCCATTTACCTGACTTTAAATGCAAGAGCGACTCGATGGCGCCGTCGCTTTCCTTCTTGAGTCGCAGTGGAATGTTCATGTCTACTTGTCCCAATGGCCGGCGTTTTCTTGGAAGCTCGTCGTCATCGATGCTGGCAAGAATGTTGGTGGTGGAGGGACGGGCTGGGCCCAACTTGAATGTCATTGTGGTGGCCGAGGAGCCATTGAGCGAGCTGGGCTGTCTCTTCTTTGTCTCGTTCAACACCAAACCAATCGAGCTGTCAAACGAGTCGTCGTTCTGGATATATGAGGAGTTGGGGGTGGTGTAGATACGAGACGACGACGCCGAAGATACAAGCGACGAGTTGGAGGAGGGTGCTGGGGACATGGATGCGGGCTCGGTTTTGATGGGGGTGGATGCAAACGTCTGCGACGACACCTTGACAGGTGCTGGGGTCACAGGAAGCTCTGTCACTTCCTTCTCGACTGCCGACTGCTTGCGCAAGGCCTGGCGTTTGTTCTGGAACCAGATTTGGACCGCCTTCTCGGTCATAGACACCATGTTGGCGATCTCGATCCGGCGGAGCTTGTTGGGCGTGGAACCTGTCTGAAACTCCCGGTTGAGAATGGAGAGTTCATGGGGAGAAGTTCTTCTTCTTTTGCGACGTGCAAGCGGCGCGTTGTCAATGCTGGGTTCCTGCGAAGGGTAAGTGGCAGGAGAGTGGGAAATGAATGCAAACGCCTTGGAGCTGGCGGTGTATTGTTTCACAGCGGGTGATTTTACTCTTTCTGCCACCAGTGGGGCTTCTGGAGCTACCATGGTGGGGCTTTGGCTCACAGAGCTGCTAGAGGACAGGTGCAAGGAAGTCTTGTGTTTGGAGGGACTCTTTGTGGACCAATCCAAGGCATCAAACGATGGAAGCTTGTTGGGATAGGGTGTGGATGAAAGTATAGTAGACAAAGGAGGGAGACTGGGTTTTCCTACTACCGGCGTAGGAGGCAAGACAGGCCGTTTTGGGGTGTCTAAAGGCAACAGCATTTGGTGGCATGGCGGTGGAATTCAGCACCTTTTATGTGAGGTGTGAATGGTAAACAAAAAACGCGAAAAACGCGATCGCGCCAGGGGTCGGCGTGGACGCAGGTAATAATAACCAAAGTCGCGAATGCGGTAATAGTTTAACGAAAAGGGTAAGTGGTCCCAAAGAAGTAAAAGAGGGCGGAAAACAGGATGGGCAGATGGAGAGAGTTGGAGGTAGAGCGGGAGAAGAGAAGGAGCGAGCTGAGACAAGATTAAAAGGAGATATAGGTGGAAGTAATTGCTTGTAGTCTGCGAAATATACTGGTTCGGTGTATCTTTGTTGTGCTCGTCTATGATTGTTCACGGCCGTGTCAACGCTCTTTGCCGAGCCTCACGCACAATATCCATCATGGTATTATTCGCTCGCGTATCAGGAGAAAACACGACACAATACAGGTGGCTATGGTAATTGTGCGAATGCAGTAATAAGTGCATGGGCCGTAGTGAAGAATAAGCCTCCTTCGAGTATAAGCCATAACAGGGGACTAGTATCAGGCAGCTACTACACTACACTCAGCAACACAACTAGTGTCGTCTGCACCCACACCCTGGACCACCAGATCATTAACCTTTCTCCCTCCCAGCTGCAAATTCGCGACCTCCGCATGCGGTAATCAATTTGCCGGTTGCAGATAATTACTCGCATGCCCGCGCCCATAACGAAAAATTAGCACGTTGCTGAGGTAACCGCGGGATGTGGCTTAGGTAAGACCGTAGTCATCTTGGCTCAACTGAACTCACCTCTCCACCCATAACCAACCAGTATACGACAATGAAGGTGGTACGTGTGTTGCAATGGGGGAGTTTTCTAGCCTGTTGTGTAGCTGGAGTTGCGCAGGATCCGCCATTGACAGTCCAGGAACTCGGCCTCACCGAAAACGAACCGATAGTGTTGGCGAACAAACACCGTCTTCATGGTAGGTTTCTTCATATCACCGACATGCATCCAGATCCTTACTATAAGAAGGGTAGTCTGCAGCTGGAGATGTGCCATCGCGGCAAAGAAGGAAAGGCTGGCAAATACGGTGACGCTGTATTGGGTTGTGATAGTCCGATGATTCTCATGAACGATACTTTGGCATGGATATCGAAGCATTTGAGCGACAAGATCGACTTTGTGGTGTGGACAGGTGATAACATTCGTCATGACAACGATAGACAGTATCCCCGTACCGAAACCCACATCTTCGACATGAACCAATTGGTGAGCGATTACGTTGTGGAAACATTCCGCTCCGAAAATGAGTATGGATCTCCTCTCTCGATCCCTGTGGTTCCCTCGTTGGGTAACAATGACGTATATCCTCATAATTTGTTTGCCAAGGGCCCCACCTTGCAGACTCGAGAACTCTTCAAGATTTGGAAGCCATTTATTCCACCAGAACAGCTCCATGTGTTCAGCAGAGGAGCCTATTTTTTCAAGGAAGTGATTCCCGATAAATTGGCAGTCTTGTCCATAAATACGTTATATTTGTTCCAGTCTAACCCACTCGTGGACAGCTGTGACAAGAAGAGCCAGCCAGGATACATGCTATTCGAATGGCTTGGCTATGTGCTCAAGGAGATGCGAACTCGTAAAATGAAGGTTTGGCTCTCGGGCCATGTGCCTCCTAACGAGAAAAACTATGACATATCCTGCCTACGCAAGTACATCATGTGGACCCACGAGTATAGAGACGTTATTGTTGGAGGTCTATACGGCCACATGAACATCGACCACTTTATTCCATTGGACGCAAAATCTGCCTACAATTCGCTCAATGACAAGTACGGCGGTGTCAGCATTCCTTTCGAGGACGACGAGCATGTGGGGCTTGAGGAGATGTACCATCGTTTGGACAGCCCCATTTGGGACGACTCAGTCTTTGGACTTGCAAGTGACTTCAATGAGCTTCCCAAGTTCTCCTCATTCGGAGACGTGCGTATCGCTGGAGGTATTCCCAATAATAAGGTGGGGTACATGGAAACAGTCCGCGATGAAGTATATGGTAACATCGCCCGCCGCAAGAAACAGGGCTCATTCTCCGAAAGATACGCTGTTGCTCATGTCACCGCCAGCATAGTTCCTACATTCAATCTGGGAATTCGAGTGTGGGAATACAACACAACCGGCTTGGATGCCAAGTCAAACGTCAAATTTGCACCTTGGGACGAGTTTTTCTCCGGCTTGGACAAATTGATGCAATTGAACCACGATAACGACATTAACGATGATGATGATATGCACGCCTTAAAACGTGATAAAACTATTCCACCAAAGATGCCTAAGAACCTTCCATTGGGACCCGCATACGTCCCGCAGACATTCACACCCACTCGCTACGTGCAATACTATGCCGACTTAAAAGCTATCAACAACGGCGATAAGAAGTTTGGCTACGAAGTAGAATACACTACGGACGACAAAGATCACATGATTCTGCCTCTCACGGTAGACCAATGGATGAAATACGGACGGACACTTGGAAAGGCTGGCAAGAAGAAGCCCTCCAAGAAGCAATCACGCATGTGGAAGAAATATCTCCACCAAGCCTTTGTCAGTAGTGGGTATGAGGATATGGGCTTGGGCTGAGCCCTGACACGTGATCGCTTTCCTTATTTGCGCCCAGTGCACCAGGGTCCGGCGACGGTACTCAAAAACTTTTCAGTGCGAATTGAAGTTATATCGGAAATCCATTAAACATTCCTATCGTCAAAAACTAAGTCGAAATGGGTGGAATTCGTGACAAAAAGATTGAGTACTTCTCAAAGTTGAGAGAGTTGTTGGAGACTTATTCGTCCATCTTCATTGTGGGTGTGGACAATGTGTCTTCTCAACAAATGCACGAGATTAGAAAGGCCTTGAGAGGTGAGGCCGTCGTGTTGATGGGTAAGAACACCATGGTGAGAAGAGCCTTGAGAGGTTTCATCGCTGACTTGCCTGAGTACGAGAAGTTGTTGCCATACGTTAAGGGTAATGTTGGTTTCATCTTCACCAACTCCGACTTGAAGTCTATCAGAGACACCATTACCTCCAATGTTGTCGCTGCCCCAGCTAAGGCCGGTGCCATTGCTCCAGCTGACGTTTTCGTGCCAGCCGGTAACACTGGTATGGAGCCAGGTAAGACCTCCTTCTTCCAAGCTTTGGGTGTCCCAACCAAGATTGCCAGAGGTACCATTGAAATTGTCTCCGACGTTAAGGTGGTTGAGAAGGATGGTAAGGTCGGTCCTTCCGAGGCTACTTTGTTGAACATGTTGAACATCTCTCCTTTCACCTACGGTTTGACTGTTGTTCAAGTGTATGACAAGGGTCAAGTGTTCCCAGCTTCCATCTTGGATATCACCGACGATGAATTGATCGGCCACTTTGTGTCTGCTATCAACACCATTGCCTCGATCTCCTTGGCTACTGGTTACCCAACCTTGCCATCTGTCGGTCACTCTGTGGTTAACCACTACAAGAACGTGTTGGCTTTGTCCATCGCTACCGACTACACCTTCGAGGGCTCTGAGGCCATCAAGGACAGATTGGCCAACCCAGAGGCTTACGCTGCTGCTGCTCCTGCTGCTGCCGCCGGTGGTTCTGACGACGCTGCTCCTGCTGCTGCTGAGGAGGAGGCTGAAGAGTCTGAGGATGACGACATGGGATTCGGTTTGTTCGATTAGGTCATATAGTCATATTGCACAAACTCGTAATTTTCCTACTGTGTAGTGTTTGTGGTTCGTCACAAAGATGGTAACTCTAGCTTCGGAAAGAAGTCTCTCGTCACAATTGGCTGTCATTCTGTTCGCTGTAGATGACTTGGACACTCGTGCATCAACGTGGTATACTGTGCTGTTTCTCTTGCTGCAACTCTACTGCGTTCTTGCTAAATCCACAAATGAAGAACGCATTGAGTATATCCCTCTATTAGTTGTCAGACTCAACAAGATCATTACTCGAGTCTGTGGCTTTACAGCAGATAGCTCCTTTGAGCATTTGATACCAGTATTCACCAAACTCATGATTCAAGTGCAAGTGTTTTGTAATCTGAGTGAAACTGTCGTTAAACTTGATAGCGATGCATTAGATTGTCTCTATTTCAAATTGAAGAAAAGTAAGCAGAGTTCAGAGTACACTGCACTACGTCAAGTGGTTAGTTTCATCGTTTTGTATCAATCTCCAGTTGCATATCTGCAATTGAATTCGCAGCCATCTACAATAATTTCAACTTTTGCAAGTTTCCCCGATACTAGTATTATACGGCCCAGAAAAAGAAACCACAGAGAAATCAACACTGCAGTCGATTCAGTAAAAGCTACCGAAACAGTAGTCTGTTCACCGAAACGTCAACGATGTATTTCTCAGGGTGACTATCACAATCATAGCTTCGACGTATCTATGATTCCGTCATGGATGGAGAGAATGTTCCCATGTGACCAGGAGCCTGAGCCGGAACGGGAGAGTGATCCAAAGAGAAGGTTTACAGACATGGTCAAACTCTTTTTGAATTGCTTCTGGCATCCATCTACAGGCAGTTGTAGAAAATGTGTATTCCTACCATGGCATCGCTTGTTTCACAAACAATAATTATATACAATGACATTAATCTCTGGGTCTCACAAACTGCTGAGGCTCTTCTTGCACCGTCTCGGCATCTCCAACTGTAGGCTTAGGAATATGCTGGGTTAATTTAGCAGGCGAGGGCCATTCTTCAGGTAATAATCCAGCTCTTTTGAACAAGAAACCTACTCGGTTTGATACCTCAGCTCCGTTTCCGAGCCAGTACTTCGAACGGTCGAAGTCCAATTCTATATGCTTGTATGGCTTGACTCCATGTGCCTTCTCTTCTGGTGATAATGGAATAGGTATAGGATTATAGGTTCCCAATACTTCTATGGGCAAACTGTCTCTAGCTGACTTCCTATTGGCTACTACGATGTTATAGATCGGCTGATGTTTGCGTCCAAAACGAGCCAACCGGATTCTTATCGGACTCTTCATACTTTTGAAGTTGAGAACTGAAAATTTCCAAATTGTGAAGGTGGCACTGCATACAACATAAAGGATTCTGCTACTAGAGTTGATGGAAAAGTCTATATTCGTAGTGATATATATGCATTAAAACTTCTTTCTGGCCTTGAACTTCTTGGGTTTCGAAATTCTTGAATTTGTAATTGGCTTTTTCTTTGGAGCTTCGACTTCGTCATCGGACCACTCTTCGTCGTTTTGACGTTTGTTCTTGAACTTCAATTTGTTTCTTTGTCCACGAATTGGCGCTTGTCTAACTGCATCCAAGTAAGCATCCACACCAGAGCCCTTATTTTCAAGAGCATCGTGGTCATCTCCATCCTCACGGAAAACCAATTGGCCGTTCTTGGATGGTATATCATTGCGTTGCATGTTCTTCTTAGTAAACTTCTTGGGCTTGGAAGAAGAAATACGGGCCATTGCTTGACGGTCTAACAAATCAAGTGGACTATCACCCAGCTCCAAGATATATTGGTTGGCTTTCTTTTTCGAGTCACCATTGGAGTCAAATTCTTGAACGTCATCTTCGTCGTCAGATACATCAGAATTGTACAAAGCTTCCTCGTAAGCGGAAACAAACTTCTTAGATTCCTTTTGTTGTTCTGTTGTCGTTTCACCACTCTCTTGCTTTCTCTTAGCTCTGTTTCTAGTCTTCTTGATATTGGCAACAAGTTTTCTGTCTTCTTCTGGTATAGCGGCTTCCACAAGCTCAACACCGAACTTTCTGATGAGTCTCTCAACTATGTGCTTGACCTTCGACTTAAAATGGCCCTTATGCTCATGCGACCATCTCATTAATTTAGAAAGTAACTCGGGCATGTTTTCTCTAACAAGATTATCCGGCAAGGACAAAACTTCGACCTTCACAAAACCAATTGCTGCCTTTGCAATCTCTCTGGAGTTATGAGTCAAGAAAAGTTCGATGGTAGATGAAATCTCCTTCAATATGTCAATTGACAAGGCATCCTTGAATTCGAACATAAGACAAGAAATCGCCGTGATAGTGGCAGATATCATGTGTGGACTTTGTGCAGCCAAACCAGCACTGACCATGGTGAAAAAATCATTCAACGACACCTCAGTAGTGGCCTCGCCGTCTTCAAATCCAGAAATCTTCGATTGGTCCATCGTTCCTCCGTTGTTCATAATCTTACCCATGACGTTGAGAATTTGGTACGAAAGACTTCTTGTTCTTTCATTGTTGTCCTTTGTCGACATGATGATTTCTTGCAATAAGGAGGGAATGATGTGCAACTCAGATTGTGGCAAGAGATCTAACACCGCTAAAATGGCTGCCAATCTTGCTCCTCTGGCAGAGTTTTCAGTGACATTGGTTGAATCGACAATAACCTTTTCAATATGCTGGATAAATTTCGTCAACGAGGCTTTACCCTCATCATTCTCGGAGAGTTTAGAGATTATACGGTATGATCTCTTTTGCACTAATGGATCTGCTACCGAGACAGTGGTGGCAAAGATAGAGAAAAGAGCGTTGTGGGAAGAGTCCGGCAAGTACTTTGCCATTGCAACGATCAAGTCCATCATTGTAATACTCAACTTTGGAGTTATATCGCCCTTGACTGGTGCTTCTTTTACCTCTTCATCCAATGCATTTTTGAAAAGTCCACAGACTTTGTTAAAGGTGTTTTCCAACTCGTCCTTAGGAACGATCTGCAAGTATAAATCGATAGTCTCGAGCACAAAGCCTCTAGAGTCAGGCGATGTTGACAGGAAGACATTGAATAAAACAGAAAGAACGTTTGAGGATCTTTCAGAAAGGTATTTCAAACTCTCTTCCGACTTTTGAATTGGATAATTTTGTAACATGAGCTTGTCCCCTGACAAAGCACCACCCACGTAAGCCAAATTGGACTCCACTAAAGCTCTCAAACCATTACATATGTAGGTACGGATCTCAACCCTCGCATACAACAAGTCAGATAATTGTGCGGCAAATTTGTCATCGAAACTTATAGTCAAATCCTTCGGAAGGTCACAGAAGTGAGGAAGTAACGACCAAATTTGTTCCACTATAGTTTGGAATATTTTGACATTGACAGTCTCCTTATTGGTAGCTTCATTAATTTTTGTTTCGAAGAACTCGGCCAATGGCAAGATTTGACGCTTATAGAATTCAAGCTCAGCATTTCTGACATTGTCTCTTAATAAAGGCAACATCCAAGCACGACCAGGACCACTGCCTCCGGTCAAATTTAATGGTAACAAGCTCAAGTAAACCTCAGGGCCCAATTCGGAAATACAGACCGAAATGAAATCTTCAGCTTCTTTGTTGTAAGGGAACTGCTCACTTTCGTTTGTACGCCATTCTCCCACAATCTCCATGATCTTCAAAAAGTCAGGGTTGCATCTAGATCTCAATTTTGAAACAATTGCGACGAGGAATTCCAAAATTTCTCTGGTTGCAGATTGGTATTTGATGGAAAGGATTTCCTTTTCGATGAATTCTGCAAGAAAAGTGATAAATTCATCCATGGTGTCATAAATTTCGGATGTGACAGCAGGTGGATCGAGAACATAATCATCAGGCACAGCTTGAGTTATGATTGCGATCAAACACTGTGATGCAGAACTGTAGACATCTTGAGACTCTGAAGACAAGTAAGATGAGACTAAAGGTATGATATTATGGAGTTTTCGGATACAATCCAAAGGTGCGAGCTTGGAGAAAGTAGCGACTGCCTTGGCAATTACTGCCAACCATGGAGCAGCCAAGTGAGAATCATTTACTGCTGGCTTCAAATCGAATATTATGCTCAAGACTTTAGTGAACTTGTCGAGGTCCACATCATTGCTCATGGACTCAAAGATGCCCACAAATGCAGAGAAGGCCGAGGAAAACAAGAACTGATCTGACGTTTTCGAGATACGCAAAAGTGTATCACAGAGAGGTTCGAGCTGTGATTGTGGCCATGAGTTGGCAGATGTAATAGAAGAAATCAACTGCAAAACATGGATGATGGACGACTTGTTGTCTTTGGTTTTCTCCTCGAGTAAGCTTATGAGTTTTTGAAGCGATAAATCGGCACAAATAGATGCTGCGACATGAATAGGAGAGGGAGATAGTGGTGGGTTGCTCAAAATAGAATGGATGGACTCCTGGGCTCTCTTTCTGACTTTGGGACGAGGATCAAACGACAATTCCATCAATCCTATTAATGCTCTTTTGGGAGAAACGTTACCCTTAGCGGACCATTGCTGATGATCTTGGGCCAACAATAATGTTTCCACTGCTCCAATAGTGGACCGAACTAAAGGAGCATCGGCATCAGGATGAGTCAACGGAGTTGCCAATTTCGTTAATATTTGCGAAAACTTCGATTTCAAAAGTTGTTTTGGAGTAAAGGGAAAGACCAAATCCAAGAAGTAGGCGGTAGATGTAGCCAAGCTTTCGTCCACAATTTGCTCATCATTAATACATTGGTCAAGTAACGACAAAAAGGACACAACATAAGCTACTGGCGTTCTTGTGTTACCTTGTTCATCGATATTTTCTTCCACTGCTGATAAAATCAACGCTAATTTTTTCTGGTTATCCAACTTGGAGTTCACCTGATGGCGTATCCTTTGAAGCTTATCTTCCATGATCCATTGCTCTTGAGTTTGACCCCCGTCGGGGTTATTATCAACCATTATGCAATCAAGTTGCACAAGAATTTTTTTGGACCGATGAGATCCTGCAGACAAATAGCTGCAAAATCAAATGCTGCAACACAAATGAACCAATAATTACTTCATCGGTGTGGCGTATTTATTGTTAATGTAGAATATGTCATTATTAACATAAGTGTCTTTTATGCATCGAGTCCTATGTACGTGAGCAAAGAGTCGATGACTTCGTTATCCCGTTCCAATGGGTCCAAGATATTTCCATCTTGGTTACCGCCGTATTTTCGGGAAATGTAGTATCTGATATCGTCTACCAATTCAATGGTGTCGACATCCTCTCTCTCTTTGATTCTGGTTGCACTCTCTTTGATTAGCTCTATTAGTCTATTCTTTTCTCCTTCATCATCGACAATTTGACGAAGGTTATGCGCAAGCATTTGCGACAAATGCTGTTCAATTTTATCACACCGCGTAGCCCAGGCGATTCTTATCAAGTCGTAGATATCATATCCGTAGACGGACTCACACGAGAGACACTCATCCCAAGAGAGCTCTGAGAGCCTAGATGTCACATTGACGGCACACATACGCTTTAACCGGTCGAGGAAAAGCTCATCGGCCGCATAAAGCACATCAACAGTGATTTGTGTAGGAATCGAATGCACGTAGTCTCGATATAAATGCGAAATAACAACGTCGGCAACTTCTTCACCTAAAGTAGTCATGAACATTCTGACAACAGGTAAATGTTCAGGCAACATCTTGTGACGTTGTAACACTTTGTTGCCGTTATGCTCTTCTGCTGGTGCATCTGGCATGGTCATCGAAAAGAGGTCAGATTTGAACATAGTCTCAAAGTATTCTGACCGCACAATAATCGACCGGTGAACGGGGTAATATACAACTTTTTTGTGTTCAACGTCAACGACCGCTAGTATTACATCGGCGAATGTGTCTGAAGCAAGAACTGCCTGCTTCATTTGAGGAGTGATAAAGGCTGAGGGATCGAGCTCGTCGAAATCTACTTCAAGATCAACAGTTAGTGGAACTTCGATTTTATTCTTTAACAAGACGTCATGCACAAAATGCTCAAGGTCATTCTGGGCAGTCTTAACAATCTCAAACTCCATGTGATGACGGGCCTTTGCTTGCATCCTTCGGTCTTTTTCCTCCAATACAGTCTTCATTGACTCTTTGAGTTCGTCTAGCTGTAAAATTTCACAGGCTTTGTACATCTGTTCTTCTATCTTGCTGTCATTCAACGGTAAGCTATCTGTCTTGACATAAATATAGTCCACGATACTCTTGAATATGGCCGACGGGATTGACGAAGGTACTTGGACTGATGTTGTTTCAGCCCATGGACCTCCCTGTGACGTAAGCTGCCGCAAATACTTACCTCTAATAGCAAGCATAAAGCGGTTGAGTAGAAAATCTGTATCAGATTTGAATACAATGTCGTTATATCGAAGCTCATTCAATGGATTTAATAACGATATGAGATGACTCGCAAACGGCTGAACTGCATCCTTTTTTGATATGTCAAAACTAATCAATATATCCCTTATTTCATTATTGAGTGCACCATAAATACAACGAGCTCCTTGTAAGGTGTCACGGTCACAAACTGCACCTCTGGAAAGAAGCATTTGTACGATATTTTTGTGTCCACAAAGCGATGCCAAAATTAATGGAGTGTAGTTCCACTCATCCACAAAGTTGATATCAAGATCAGGCGTCGACGTTATAATTGATTCTGCAGTGTCAAAATCACCAATTCTACATGACAAACATAAATCTTTATATGCGGATTGTGCTATAGCTGACTGCTCAAATTGGTTTGAAGGCAGATTCTGAGTACCATGCACATACATGGGGATCCTTACCAGCTCAAATTGCACAGCAGTCTCACCAGAGTTGTATGGAAGATCATCCAGTGACATGGATACTGAAAATCTAATTGGGAGCCTAGTGCACTGTGGCTCATATACAGGAGATAAGAGAGTTGACATACGTAAAGGGTCAATTATTAAATTGCAATAAATATGACGTCATCTTGACTTGACAGTCCACTATCTACTTATCGTAAGTGTTGATGAAGTACTTGAATAATTTTTGCTTGAATCTCGATCCTTTCTTCGATTTCTTCGAATTAACCTCCAAGGACGGATCGGTATAATTTGCTGAAGGCGCTCTTTCACTCGAAGCACTCTGCTTGCTAGGACCGACATCTTTCAAAGACTCATCCATATTTTCTTGAATATGTGAATCACCGCTTTCATCTTTGTGCAAATCGTTTTGTTCAGACTCTTCTGGCACATTCGGAGTGGGATATGGTTCTGGAGGTCCTTCAATTTCGGTATCAGGAATTTTGGTGTCCGGAATTTCAGCAATCTCGTCTAAATTGGCTTGCTTGTCGTTGACATTAAGAGTAGGTAAGTCGGCTGCACCAGTGAGTCCTGTGTCTGGCTCGAGAGTAACCAGATCTTCAGCCAAATCTTCAAGCTTTTGATCGTGATATTCAGAAATAACCGTGGGCTCTTTGCTCGGCAAGTGTCTCTCAACACCTGCAGCGTGCAATGTTTCGTCCACATTGCTGAAAACAGGCAGCTGTGGTGAACCTGCTTCACTCCATGGATCCAAAGATGTATGAGCTGTGGAATTTTCGATAGCTTCTTCGTCTTCACGACTGCTGCTACTAACGACATCGTTTAAAACGGGAACTTCAATCGGTCCGCCGTCAAGATTCACCACCTCTGGCAGAAAGTCATCTGGATTTTGTGATGGTACATCACTGGTTAATGAAGGCACATCCTCCATGACGAGACCGTGAGACTTATTCAGCGCTAAATCAGCAGCAGCATCCGAAGCAGCCAAATGGGTATCCAAAGTCGTGGGACTGGCTTCCGCAAGATTTTCGGATTTCACGGGCGATGGCTCAACAGATGTCACGTCTGACGGAGCCTGCAAGGGAGCTGTTTCCGGAATTGATTCTGGAATCGTTTCGACTATTGACACATCACGATGTCTTGTACCCAGATTAACGGTTTGGTCAATTTGAGGAGCAGGTTGTTCGGATAGGTCAGTTGAGAGGAAACTACCCGGAACAACAAACGATTCATTAGCGCCATTGTACGGAACATCAAATGATTTTGCGGGCTCTTCTTGGGCGACTGAAAGTGGGACACTGGTCTGCTCACTAGGCTCAGCAGTGACACTCTTTCTGCGACCAAAAAATAAGCTTCTGAGTGGCTTCTTTTCTGCCTTTTTCTTCACCTTGTCTTCATCTTTTTGGCGCTTAAAGTCCTTTTCCTCCGTTTTCTTTTCTTTTTCCTCTAACTTCTTTAGGTTCTTCTCTTCTTTCTCTTGAGCTTTCAACTTCTTTTTCTCTTCTTTTGCTCTTTCCTTGCGGGTAGTCAGCTTGGGGTCGCCATTTCTCATGGAGTGTGCTGAGAAATCTCTATGGTGATTCTGATAGACGTAGTCTCCATTGACTCCCGGAGTAGTTGCCGCAATTGAGTTTCTGATGGCAGCATCCTTGACCACCAGCTTCTTCACTTTCTCGTTGTCCTTTTCCAAAGCCTCAACAGGTTCATCTTTGGAACCGTACACATTTTGCATTGCAACTTCCATTGCACGCGCATACAATTCTCTCTCTGACAACTGTTTAGGCTCCGATCGAGGGATAGGAATGGTTTCGACAGTGTTCACAAACTTTATGGATGAGTTTGGAGAGCCGACTCTAGGTTTGCCAGGCAGAGAATACGATATAACTGACTTGGGTGAGTGTGGTATATTTCCATTGTGAGATGAAGGAGTAGCAGGAAGCTTGAGTTTAGGTGGCTGGGTAAGAGGCTTGAACGCTGAATTTTGGTTGACGCTAGGTGAGACATTTGGAGTGGAGAAATTAGAAGTTCGTTGATCAAGGCCACTTGAGTTCACATCACCATGCTCTTCCGCTGTTTGTGAGTCCCCATTGTTGTGGAACTCCGGACGGGAAGTACTCTTCAATATCGAACGGAGTGGCTTTGACGGTGACGACTCAACAGACTTTACATCTTCCTTGCGATGTTCAGCCATGATTTCACGATTTGGATGCCTGGAAGTCAGGTCAAGCGACTTTAAAGGCTCGCCTAATCCCAGATTCAAAGTCAATGGCTCCTCTTCATAGTTGTAATCGAAGTCTCGAAGATCTTCATCAATCTTGGTCAAGTTGTAGGCTGTTCCGCCTGCGGACAAGATGGAGTTGTTACGAGGCGCAGCTGTTAATGAGTTAGCCCTCGAGCCGCTCCGCGAGATATTCTTAGTGGTGGTTTCAATCTCTTTGGAGCCATCGGCGTAGGTCTTGATGGTCTTGGTGGTGATCAGAGTCAATCTTCCTTGGGCATCGACCATTTTCGTAGTCTGGGTGGTGACCACAGACTCGTCTTCATCATTATCTTCCTGGAGTTCGCTTATTGGGAGTGGTGTACGCGAGTTGATGGAACCTGCCCTGTTTGAACCATAAGAACGGCTTGGCTGAGAAGAAAGAGAATATGAACGCTGATTGGAAGAGTGCAAAGGCTGCCCTCTAATTACCGGCAGACCAGCCACATATGATGGTTTCGGGTTGTATGTATACGAACGCAAGGAGTTTGACCGATTTGGATTCACGGTTAACGAATTGGTGCGACGAACATGTTGGTTTTGTTGAATTGGTTCATTATTCTGTGGTTGACTATGCATTCGAAGTGCTGCCATGGCTGCCTGTCCAGCCCCACTCGTTAGCGACTGGCTACGACCGATATTCGAAGAATTATCGAGAGCATTTCCCGAATTGTAACCATTATTATTAAAATTAGGAAGTCCGTTGGAATTTAAATTGGAATTGAGTTGATAACGATTAACGTCGTCACTGTACTTGGCGAAGCCGACATAGGAGTCACGTTTCTGTGTTAGTTTTTATATTATGAAGTTTTGGCACCCTTATTTGTTTATTCGCAACCATCATATGACACCGAACACTTGTCACCAATAAACAATTGCATTCTGAAAAAGTAATCGATACGCACCTTGCGTGTGAAAAGACCCATAATGCTTGACAATTATCGAAATGGACAAAAAATCACCCAGTTTCTTGTCAATATGGTTGCGGCTACAACAGGTGATATGAAACAGACCTGACCGGCGATGACATAAGCAACCGTTACCGGCAGGAACAGTATTTTTTAGTTTCTGATTTCTAATCTGACTAAAGAAATCATTAGCCATGATACAGGCCGAATGATAAAGTGAATGCGAATGCAATATATATAGAGCCATGTTATAGTGAAATGTATCGTGTATTCATATACTTAGTTGTTATTCTTATGGCCACAAGTTTTGCTATTAAACAATCTGCAAGTAGAATGGCTGCAATTTCCAAGTTCCCCTACCCTAGTTACTTCTTCAGTCATGGAGGACCAACCTTCATCTACGAAGACGACCCGATGTGTGATGCTGGTGCATTTAAAACAACTAGAGGTATTGGAAACCACATTAAAAATGATCTTAAGCCTGACTACATCGTCGTGGTGTCAGCACATTGGCAGTCAAGTGGTGAAAACCGTGTTGACATTGGAGTGCCAGACAAGCCCAATGGAGCAAATGAGGTTATTTATGACTTCTATGGGTTCCCCAAACAACTTTATCAGGAAAAATTTGTGCTGAAATCATCATCTTTTGTTGCAAATAAGCTTCAAGCCGAATTTCAACGCAAGGGATTCACCAGCAATTTGGTCAAGAGAGGTATCGATCATGGCGTATGGGTTCCATTCAGAGTGGCGTTCCTGGACAAGAACTCGAGCTCAGTTGACTTACTGGACATCCCATTAGTGCAAGTGTCGCTCACCAGTAGAGACGAAGATTTTGATACCCATTACAAGTTGGGAAAGGTGCTCAGTCACTTCAGGGAGAATCCTATATATGATGAAGCAAACAAGAAGGAGTTGCGCGGATTGGTGATCTTCTCAGGTATGTCGGTCCACAATCTTCCCGATTTGAGATACGCTTGGGGCAGTGTAAGAAAATATGCCAAAGATTTCAACGGCTTACTCCGCAAAATCCTTGTGAACGATGACAAGACTTTAGATCGTTTGGAGAGCCTCAAGACACAGCACAAGTCCCTTCTTTACCAAGCACATCCCACGCTTGAACATTTTGTACCATTGGTTGCAGCTTGCGGCGTGGTAGCAGAAAAAGAAGAACCTATCACCGAGCTCTACAACAACGAGATGGCATCAGCTGGTTGGGGAATCTACCAGTTTGGCAAATAATTAGCTGCTTCTACGCAATTTCAATAAAGTGTATGTATGTATTAATCTACTTTTTCAACAACTGTGTCAATGCGTCTGCAATTCCCTTCTCATCCAAACCCTCTAAATGATTCTTCACCTCCTTTCCCTTCTCGAAACGTGCAGTGATGCTAGGAGGAATCCCATAGGCTTCTCTGACCAAGATGGGTATTTTATAGTTCAGTTGTTGCTTCAAACTAGGGTAGTTTGCAGTAAGGAACTTGCGCAACGGAACAGAGGCCTCTCCGGTTTGCGACAAGTGGAACCTCAACTCCCTGAGTGTCGTAGGAAGCACAAATTTAGACATGTAAGTGAGGATTATTTGTCGATGTCTGAGTGGTTGATTTTTGAGAATCGATGTTCTATATACAGGATACACATTATACAGGTGCACCGAAGCAGATGGCTGCAAAATTATGGAGGGCCAAAGAAACCGGTTTTGTTATTACGTGAAGGTAGGATTGCGGCTACGTCTTGCTTTAAATCAAGGATAAATTTCTCTACGTAGTATATAGCATGGTGTAGATGTGGACCTGTCAAACATCAATGTGAGACGCTAAGTCACTTCGCAGTCTCAGAGACCGTTCGGTAAAATGTAATCCACTTCGTCTTTCCTGGTCAGAACGGGTAGAATAGCTAGACAAATTGCCAGCAGAAATTTCAGAAGAAGATATCACAAAAGCGGAACAAAATTCAATGGTGTTAGGTCATTCAGTTCTGAAATTTTTGTAAACCCATGCTTCTCATCTGATGGCGATATACTGTCGTCTATACCGACCAGAAAAAAACATATTGTTACTAGAAAACACTTTGCAGCCGTTCTACATGTAATTTTATTCGGTATTGTTCATCATATTGAGGTCAACCATCACATATTTAGCATTAAATATTTTGGACATGCCTATATAATAAATGATGGGAGAGTGAGTGAATTTTGCAGCTGCTGCAAGTATGAATAACAACCAGGAATGTACATGGTAGCTTCCTGTGCTCCAAGTTTGGGATTGCTCTCCAGATATTACTCTGACTAGTATAACAAAATTCGTTACCTCTAAAAATAAGCAAGCGAAGATTCGACATGCTGGAGGAAGTTTTACTTGTGACGAATACTGTAATAAGGCACTCTTTTACAAATTTCATACAGTCGTGAATTTAAAACAGGAGTTTATTATGCCTAGCCAAGCTATGCTTGCAAAAAAGCAGGGAAACAATCTCTGCGTGTATATTTCACCTTACATTTATCGTGAATGACACTTCGTTCATGAAATTGTTCCTCGAAGTAAAAACCAAATATCTTAGGCAAAAAATAGAGCCTGAAGATTTAGCATCCACAGCGACTTTGTAGAAGGTAGTAGCAAATCTCGATACGACTATTGGTTGATATGAAAGTAGCTTTGATTATGGATGTACTGTATACAGGAGTAATATAATTGATTGGGTAATGGCTGCAAAATTTATTGATGAAGACCTAATGCTTTAAAGTCTGGAGATACAGTTGAAACACTAGGGACCGTTTGTGGAAGGCCTGATTCAATAGATTTCATGACTGCGTCAATGCAAAGTTGTGCCTGCATACCGTCGTTGGCACTACAAAGTGGTTCTTCTTTATCTTGAATGACATTGACAAAGTGCTCGAGCTGGAGATCAAACGGGTGTACCGACCTAATGTCTTCCAAATCAGCAACCACTTGCTGTTTTTGTATAGGAGAAGTCCACGACTTCTCTAGCCGATCTTGCTGATGGTACAAGTTCATATCTGGAACAGAGAGAGTTCCGTGTGTTCCAAATACCCTATAGAAGCCTTCTAGAGTTTCGTGGTGGGGTATTGTAGGGTTTTCCCCAGTGCCGGACTCGAAATTAAACGGAGAAGTCACTGAATCTGAGCATATAAAGGTGCCACAAACACCACTGGTAAATCTTATTGTCAAAACGGCACCTTCATCTGCTTCTGGATAGTGCTCCCGCTGCTTCTGCATCGCTTCTGCGTAAACTCTTTCCACTGGACCAAAAAGAAATTGCAATACATCTATGTCGTGGATAAGATTGATAAGTAAGGTTCCGCCTCCAGTTTCATTCGATACTCTCCATGGCGAAGCTAGAAAGTATTCCTCAGGCTTGCAAAGTGCCCATGTTCCCTGAACAGCGATAATATTTCCCAATTTTGTCAAATGCTTCTTGGTTTCCACTATGAAGGGATTGAACCGACGGTGGTGACCTACCAATAACTGGACCCCCTTTTCAGCACAGTAATGCTTTAGAGCTTCAGAGTCCTCCAATCGTGAGCTCAAAGGTTTCTCCACTAGCAAGTCAATACCATGAGATGCCAACTGAGCTGCAACCTTGATATGAGTGTGGTTTGGGGTTGCCACAACGGCTCCTTGAGGATATGCTATATCATTTTGATCACAATACTCGATCATGTGTGCAATAGATGTAAAGTAGAGTGTCCGAAGCAGCTCCGCAACCTCTTTTCCGACCTGACTAGGATCTATGATTGCGAAGAGCAGAGTCTTCTTGCAGTTTATTATATGCTGAGCATGACGAGGACCAATAAGACCAGCTCCTACCACAACGATCTGAGTAGGTTCCTGAGTGATCATTTTCACAGGGTATGTATAGAAGGAAATACTCTGAGAATTTTCACAGCCGGTATATGTGGGGTGAAAAATTTTTGGCCGATAGCGGTGCGCCTGCGGCGGACTTGAAATCCGGGGTAACACTCCGAAGATAGCGAAACGTATGGTGAATAAGAATATCCATCTGGGGAAACGATATAAATAACTGCTATCCATTGAAATTATACGCAATCGAAAGTCTTGGAAGTTAGGGAAGTCGCTAACTATGGTGTGCCCTCTGACATTATTGAACGAGTTGAATTGGTCGTTTGACGAAATGTTTACTGCTCTATCCTTCTATTTCAAAGCATATTAAAAGTCTTCGTAATTTTACAACCTTTTCTTGGGTTGAAGAGGTGCTGAATGCTGAATTTTATATTAGAGTCTTGAGACTTACAAAAGTGTTGCACATGAATGATTACGGACAATCGAAGAAAGAACTGTAACATACACCCAGAATTGTAATTCAAAATTTAAGTATACCGAAGAGACATGGATAATTCTGTTTTTATTCATGTGCAACGAACAGTGTGTGTATGATCCAAGTAAACCAGAACAGAGATAGGAGAAGTAAAGAAACATACAGAATGACTCGAAGGACAATTTTCTATGAGAACATTAGCAAAATAGCAGCTTTGGGCACTGAATGTCCACTTAAACAAGAATGAACTAGCATTGCATTACCATGCACTTCTTCTGATACCTATTAGATCGACTATCTTTACGAACTGCATTTAGCGCGAATCGAAGTCTTTCTATCATATGTCGTTCGATATCAATTGGTCACAATTAGTGGACGATGGATCGATAAACCAATCCATAAAGGACTTTTTGGCGGACCAATTTCTGTCATTAACACTTCCATCATATATTGATAACCTCACCGTATCGGATTTTCTGCTTGGCGACAAAGCACCAGAAATCACAATTCGAGATATTGGTGAAACTTTTGAGGAATTCTACGAAGACGAGGATGATCCCAAAAGTGCCGGAGGTTTAGGAGCGGCAACACCTTCTGCTACGGGAGAAAGTGATTCCAGTGACGATGAAAGTAGTATTCGTGAAGAGCAATACGACGAAATGACACTCTCGGAATCTGTGGAACAAAGCACATCTATGGCTTCTCCGTCATTGCAGCCTCATCCTTATAGGCTCAGAAGAGCACAAACTACACTGGCAACTACCCCATTACCCACTCAGGCAACTTTGAATTCACTTTATGCTTATAATTTTAATAACCTTGGATTGGGAAACTTAAACCTTAATTCCGTAACGCCCTCAGGACGAGATACACCGACTCAGATACTCAACCAAATGCGAGTTGCTCCTGGTGGTCCTAATCTGCCGAGTGTGTCGATCAACACACTGCAAAAACTGAAACGAGGTGAAAACGACGTACAAATAATTGCCGAGGTCAAGTACCAAGGGAACCTTCATGTTGAGGTCACGGTCGATTTATTCTTGAACTACCCATCGCAACACTTTGTTACACTCCCCATTAAACTACACATCACTGGATTTGAGATCCACTCATTAATTTGCATTGCATACCTCCAAGACGCAGTCTACTTCTCATTTCTCTGTGACCTCAGCGATGACTCACAAGAGGACTACGTCAATAGCAGTCACATGGAATCCGGAGGCAATTTCGTCGAGTACGTTTCTGGAACCAGCAACAAAGAGAGAATAGACATTATCAAAAAAGTAAAAATCGAGTCAGAAATTGGTGAGGTTGAAAGCAACGTTCTACGTAATGTGGGAAAGGTGGAGAAGTTCTTGGTGGAAAAAATAAGGAGTATAATTCGAGACGAAACCGCATGGCCCAGCTGGTTGTGCTTTGACATGGGCGAGTAAGATGACATACAGAACACCAGTCAAAAATGCACAAAAAAATAAAAAGAATGCTTAAGGATTACAGAATTGACGAGAGGATTGATGCATTTAGAATCACGCAGTTCATGTAAGCACAGGACCGGTTTTATGAATGGCGTACTGTAAGATGCACATTTTCCTGCAGCTCATAAATAATTTCATCACATAACTTATATAGAACTGAAGCTGCTTGATAACGATATAGAATGGAATTGGCCGATCTTGTGAAAGCATTCAAGCTCGAAAAAGTATTGAAGTCAGACCCGCAATCAAAAACGGTGGTGCTTTTGGGATCTGTAAACCAACAGAACGCTATCATTACCATTGAAAGATCACATTTTTCTACGAAAGATGACAAGTTTGAAGTACAGAATTGTGTATCACAGCTCGAATTGTTGAATAACAATGATGTATATTATTGGTCTCTGGCATTGACGCACCAATCTTTACCAGACTTTCCTTCTGCTAAACTCAATTTGATATATCCAGCTACTGAAACCCATATAAGAAAGTATTCTGCACAAGAGTTGCACTATGTGCTAGAAACACCGGAAATGTATGAAAAATACACGAAACCATACATCGAGTCCATGAAAGGAGAAAGAATCAAATGGGTCTACAACATTCTTTTCGAGGGAAAAGAACTGGAAACTTTCATTCATCACAACGAAGATAGGAACGACGGCTTTGTATTATTACCCGACATGAAGTGGGATCGCCTAAATATGGATGCACTCTACTTGTGTTGCATCGTTAAACGAACTGATATCGCTTCTGTGAGAGATTTGAATGGAAGCCATTTGGGCTTTTTGAAAGGAATACTTGCACAATTGCGCCGACTTACACGCGCAAAATATGGTCTTGGTGCCGATAACTTGCGGATATTCATTCACTACCAACCTTCCTACTACCATTTCCATATTCATGTGGTTAACATTAAACACCCTGGTTTGAATGAAGGAGTCAATATAGGAAAGGCGATGTTGCTTGACGATGTGATTGCGAATATCGAGATAAAGAGCGACTATTACCAGCAAAGAACTCTTGCATACACTATAGGCGAGAACCACGGACTCTGGAGTGTTAAAGGTTTCCAAGAAGCCGTACAAAATTCGAAATAGATCGTTATTCATTAACTAATATTAGTAATTGAACTCACTGTTAGCAGACGCTGCTGCTAACTTGGCCATTCTCAACATCTTTTTACGTGGATCTTCCAACTTGCGGGGTTTTCCAGATTCTTTTCTTTCCGTCAGGCTTGGTTTGGAAGCTTGAGTACCCAATTTTTTAGGAGGCTCTCTGAGTCCAAAACTTTTGGCCAAATGACCCAAATGAAGGGTCTTAACGTTAAAGAACGTCTTTTCTGATGATAAATGGGTAGCATAAGCCCTTACATGGGAAGTGAAAGCCTGTTTTGCAACCTCGTGACTGCTAGTATCTTCCAAGAGCCATCTCTCAATATTCAAATGCCAGGTAGTTGCATGCATATCCCACTTTCCCTCCTTACTCTTTGGGTCTGACTTTTTGACTTCGCTATTGTCACCAAAAGCATCTTGAATCACAGATTCGTACTTGACGATCCGAATACTACCTTCTGGGTGGACTACACGTAACTTTCCATCAACATAACCCTCTTCAATTCCAGGCAATAAGAACAAATACGAACTTCCTTGATTTCCAAGTCTAGCTGTTCTTCCAATTCTGTGCAAGTGATCTTGAATCGAAAATGGTGGATCATATTCAACAACTGATGATATGTTTGGCAAATCCAACCCTCTGGAAGCAACATCTGTACATAAGAGAATGAGGTGGTTGTAATTGTGCTCAGAATTGTCGAATGGGACGGATTGTACAAATGATTGAAGTGTAGAGGTACGCACCTGTTGAGATAACGAACCATGTAGTTTGTAGACAACTGAGTTGGACAGCACTGTTGGAGCAGATGCAATTTTTGGCACCTCAGCCTCAACTTCAGTTTCTTCGTCTTCGGTAACAGTAACCATTTCAAACCGGTTGGTTTCGGCATTACGGGCTTTCTTGAACTCGCTGCCCTCTCTTGCAAATGCCTCGTAGTGGAAATTGACGGAATCAGAGCACGAGAAAAAGACAATTGTTCTGGAAATCTCGTCCGGAGATTCCATTGCTTTCTTCGAAACCTGCTTCAATACAGCACTTAAGGAGACAAGGCGAAGTTTTGCGGGAACAACCACCACTCTTTGGGTCAACTGGGCTGGTGCCATCATTTTAGAGTCAACGGGTTCATTGTCATGCAGTTTGTTAGTATCGATACTGATTTGTTCTGGGTTATTGAGAATGATGCTGCCCAACTTTTCCACGTTATTCTGCATTGTGGCAGAACAGAGAACATTGACTCTCTTGGTGGGCAATCCTTGCCATTTCTGAGCAGTTTCGGTAATGCGACTGCTTCTGGTTATCATGTCGGTAATTTTGGTGATGGTTTCTTCGAAACCGAGGTCAATCAAACGATCTCCTTCATCAAGGACTAAATAACGCAACTGGCTCAAATCAAGACTGGTGGTGTTTTCAATGTGGTCGGCAAGTCTACCTGGAGTTGCAACAAGAATGTTGACACCCTTCCGAATCCGAGCTTTCTCCGACTTCTTCTTCTCTCCTCCAATAACAATTCCAGGCACAATATGGTGGTGACACCGAGTTAAAGTTTCAAGCACACCGTATATTTGATTTGCAAGTTCTCGGGTGGGAACAAGCACAATTGCAAAAACACCGGACTCTCTCGTGATGGGATACTTCTTCTCTTGCATGAGTTGGTGGAAAATAGGCAATAAGAACGACAACGTCTTACCAGAACCAGTCTGAGCCTTGACAAATAAGTCTCTAGCCGTAGACAACAAGCTTGGTATAACCGACTTTTGGATCTGTGTAGGGTTCTTGAATCTAAGACTATCCGTGAGATGATGCACAAGGTGCTCGTTGAGCCCTAAGCCATTGAAGTCATCAGCACCCTTCATTGGTGCATTAGAAGGCAAGTAAGTTTTTTCCTCCTCCACGTTTTTCAATGTACTTTCGGTGTTCGAAGTGAACAAAGATGAAACATATGTGTCATTTTTTCCGCCGTCTCCCCTAGACTCTGTGTACTTTGGTCTCTTCGGGGGCTGATTAGTGGCTGAAGGTTGCGGGCTTGGCGCAGAAACATCTCTAGGCTTTACTATAGGCTGTTTATTGACACCGGTTTCGGCAGATTTATTTCTTCCCCGACCCAGCAACTTAAGCTGGAGCTTTCTGCGGTCTTTCCAGCGACCGCCACTTACTTTAACGTGCTTGGGAGTAGCTGGTTTGCTACTCGAAGCGGTATCTGGAGCCGCAAAGTTCAATAGGAGTCCGTCATCGTCCATCTTCGAATAAACTGCACTAACGAGAATCTGGCGATGAGCATCGCGCCCTGCATAGAAGGCAAGGTATACAGAGGGATATAGAAAGCCTATAAACCAGCAATTGAGCGATATTAAGAAGTATCTGTGATTCTAGATGGCTATTTTACATTATCTGGTGAGTTGGTGGATGTAGTCTGAAAACTGAGTGGTCGTCGATAACGGCTGCGCTTCAGCATCGCCGATGAGCTGTTGGCCCAAATCAGAACTCGACAGGTCTTCAGGACCGACATATTGTAGATGGGACCATTCCTCTTCCTCGAACTGACGAATGTGTTTGAGGGATTCACCAAGAGAGGTTCCTGTGAATCCGTCAGGCTGCCCACCACTCCTGGCTGATGTCTGGAGAATATGACTGCTGTTGTGTTTTGTGCTTGGTTCGCCCGTATCAGCTTTGCGCTGATTGTTCCTTGCTGTCTCGACGTCGTCAACATACTTGAAGTTTGGCCGAAGCTGTGCGCTGCGTTCTACTGGAATGAGCACCACTTGTCTCTGTCCGTCCACAACTCTTATTTTGGCTGCGTATAGTCTTCCATGGGTATTGTCTAGCACTCCTTGGACCGAGTGTTCTGTAACTTGCACTCCCCACTCCTCTGCTCTGTTTTCATCGTAGAACTTTTCAGTAACGATGGGCACCTTCACCTCCAAATAGTTTGATTCGGGCTTTATAGCAGCGGCTATGCGTTCTTCTTGCACTGGAGTAGTCTTGGGGCGGCCTGGAAACTGTAGCACATACACATGCTGGTTAGGATCAGCCGTGTCATTCATTATAAGCGGTATGGTTTCCACCACTGGATCGTCATCGTCGTCATTGTCGCTTTCTTCCAGCTCAAAACCACTAGCAGTATGTGAGGAGGCACCAGAGGATTGTTCAGGATGCATTTCGTGGTCCTCTAGCATTTCGTCATCGTCCACAAACAACCCAGTCTTATCCATTCTTGGTGAGACTTCGTGAGAAAACCTGCGATTTGAAATTTCTCATCGCTAAGAATACCACTGTCAACCCATATAGCACAAAAATAAAATAGGAAACATGGCCAGCGAAACCTTCGACATCAAGCTGACCTACTTGAGGTTCCTAGAAGAAGACCAGGAAATGACCATGCCTATAGCGGCCATAGAGTCGCTCGTAACGATGCTCAGAGTACACGAACCTTCGACCCAAGCCGAGCTTATCAAGCTAGTCAAGTCCAATGTGGACTTGTTGAAGTCCTCCATATCGAATGCCATCTCATTGTCTGCCGGCTGTGACTTATTCATGAGGTTTGTGTTGCGTAACACCAACTTGTACTCGGATTGGGAATCGTGCAAACGCAACTTGGTTGAAAACGGAGAGTTGTTCGTGCAGAGAGCCAAGGAGTCCAGAAACAAACTGGCCGAGATGGGATTGCCATTCATAAAAGACGACGATACCATTTTGGTCCACTCGTTTTCTAGAGTGGTGTACAATCTCTTGTTGAAAGCTCGCAAGGAAAAGTTGATACGATTCAGAGTGATCGTCACCGAATCTCGTCCTACAAGCAAGGGCTACCACATGGCCAAGCTCCTCAAAGAGGCTGATATTCCTGTTGAGGTCATAGTAGATAATGCTGTTGGATATGTCATACATCAAGTCGACAAGGTGCTTGTTGGAGCAGAAGGAGTAGCAGAGAGTGGAGGAATTATCAACCATATCGGCTCATACCAGATTGGTTGCTTGGCCAAGACCAACAACAAACCATTCTATGTTGTTACCGAGTCCCACAAGTTCGTCAGACTCTTCCCCTTGTCACCAAATGACCTCCCCACCGGTATGGGCGATCTACTCGATATCAGCAACAAACCCGACTCGCGAGAGAAGCCTGAAAACGACCTATTGAATACCCAGTTGATAGATTTTACGCCCCACGAGTACATTACGGCTTTGATAACAGACTTGGGAGTGCTTACTCCATCAGCGGTTTCGGAAGAGTTGATCAAGATGTGGTACGATTGATATAGCATATTTCATACACTTATCTATTTTATGAGGCTCAGCAACTTCTCCAAAAGATCTTGCATGTCATAGTAGTCCGTACCATGTTGGCGTTGCACCCGAATACAGACTATGCCTTTACTTGACAATGCATCTTCATCGACCTCGATTTCCAGATCTGTTAAGTGAACCAAATGCGTAACGTAGGAACTCCATTCCTGCGAGATGGTGGGGTTTTCGTTCAAGGAATACGTTGCCAGTTTCACAATGGTGCTGACAAAGTCCACTGCTGTCATGCCAAACGTCTCTCTGTCATGGTTACCGTTGAGAAGAAGAATCTTCTTTTTCTTGGAAGCAGCAATTGCTCGTCCCACACCTTTCAAGATTAATACTGGAACAATGCTGGTCATCAACGAGCCAATGGAGTAAATGATGGCATCGGACGATGAAAAATTAGTGGTGACCCGGTTAGGAGCAGTCGGACATATCTCTTGTCCGTACGGGGAAATATAATAGATTCTCTTGATGGGAGAAAGAAGAGGAGTAATGTTTTCTGACTTGTCGAAGTGTAGTTGGGACTTCTTGAGTTCTGGATGAGTATACTGAGGAACACTGCCAGACTCTTCTTCATCAGACAGAAGATCAGAAATTAATTCATGGTTGTGGTTAGGCTTCGAAAGCTCCGAGAAGTAGTCTTGAGAAGCTGCTCCATCTAGTGGAGTTGCTGGACGACTGACACGAATGGGCGGTGGATAGTTGGAATGAACTGGTGCTGATGGATGGGAAATTTGTGACTGGCCCGTTATCACTAAGCCGTTTTCGAGCAATGCACTGATATGGTAGCTGAAGTTTGTGTTCACACATGGGAGCACCTTTATGGAAGGGTCGATGCCTGTAAGTTTTATGAAAAGCTCGACTGCCGAATCTAGCGATCCGATAAATAGACGTACGCCCGTAAGAAACAAGTTCCCTACATTGGCCAATTCGTAACGAAATTGTTTGCTGCTTGAATGCTGCATAAACTGGTGCTTGGACCGTTTGAGCAATTCTACATGTACATGGATCAAGAATGACCGGAAGATCTCTCGACTGGCAGGATCTATCGGAGCCCACAAAGGGTGTGAACCTTCCACTATTTGGTTCCATTGCCGCTTAGCCTCTTCTGGATCTACAGATAACCGGAAACTGAAGAGTTGTCTGTAAGCATCTTGGTGAGGAGGTATCAATCTGGTGAGTCTCAGACGAATGTCACCTATAGCCGGACCTCCAATCACTCTTATCAACTCCGAAGTGGACCCTCCGTTGTCCAGAATAGGAAGAACGTACGTGACGCTCGAAGTTATCGACAGAAATAACAGCACAAGCTCATTAGTAGCGGTTCCACCACTTACTATGGTGATTTTAGGACCCTCCATGCTGATTTCTAAAAGCTTTTGCAGAGGGCTTATTGATACGTGTGCAGGTTGCGAATCCGGGGAAGATGCAAACAACGCGATAGACGTCCATAGTCAAGTTAGGACCAAGACGTAAAAGTGGCTGCAAAAGTGTCAAATTCGTGCAGGGATGCCCTCGGAATTGGTCTCGGCCGGAATTGACGATATTGCAGCAGCTTACTGCTACGTTTGAAAGGTAGTGGTATTTACAGTATGGGTGTGTGGGTGTCTCGGCAAAAGCAGTCACTGCTTGTGCGGGTAGTTCCGAGCACCATGCACGAGTAATATCCAGCACGGCTCCGGTTTTGTGTCACTGAAAAATTTTAGATTTCAATACGCACAACCGTAGGTTATACCAGTTTACATCTAAAAAAAATGGCTGATCAAGAAGTTTTGGTTTTGAGAGGTACCCTTGAGGGACACAATGGATGGGTCACTTCGTTGGCTACCACCCCAGCACACCCAGATTTGTTGCTTTCTGGTTCTAGAGACAAGTCTTTGATCACCTGGAAATTGACCGGTGGTGAGGACAACCAATACGGTGTGCCAAAGAAGTCTTTCAGAGGCCACTCTCACATTGTCCAAGATGTCACTATCTCTGCTGACGGTGCTTACGCTTTGTCTGCTTCTTGGGATAAGACCTTGAGATTGTGGGACTTGGAATCTGGTGAGTGCACCAAGAGATTCGTTGGACACACCGGAGATGTGTTGTCTGTCTCCATTGCCAAGAACTTGAGACAAATCGTTTCCGCTTCTCGTGACAAGACCGTCAAGGTCTGGAACACCATCGGTGAGTGTATGCAAACTTTGACTTCTCACTCCGACTGGGTTTCTGCTGTTAGATTCTCTCCATCTGAGAAGGTTAACACCGTTATCTCTGCTTCTTGGGATAAGACCGTTAAGGTAAGTTTTGATTTTTTTCTTCTTTTCAAATGATGCTATCATATTTGCTACTTCAGACAGCTTCGGCTGGATGAGACATATTTAATCACCAAGATCTCTGATAGAAGATTTATTTTTCATTTGTGAAACTTTATACTAACATAGTCCTGGGATCTTAACGAGTACAACGTCAACGCTGACTTCATCGGCCACACTGGATACATCTCCTGTATCACCATCTCCCCAGATGGATCGTTGTGTGCCTCTTCCGGTAAGGATGGTGTCATCATCTTGTGGGACTTGAACTCCAACTTGACCTTGTACACCTTGAACGCTAACGCTGAGGTCCACGCTTTGGCTTTCTCCCCATCCAGATACTGGTTGGCTGCTGCCACTGCTACCGGTATCAAGATCTTCAACTTGCAAGAGAGAACCTTGTTGGATGAGTTGAAGCCAGAATTCGCCATTGGTGCTAAGGCCAAGGACCCAGAAGCCGTCTCTTTGGCTTGGTCTGCTGACGGTCAAAACTTGTTCGCTGGTTACACCGACAACGTCATCAGAGTGTGGCAAGTTATGACTTCTTCCGCTTAAGTTTAATAGTCTATTATACACAAGTTCATTCAAAAAGGTAGATTTTCCCACTAGCACTTCCTCCTACACACCAGTTTTCTGTAGGATGCATAACACTAACAGCAGGTACTGCTGTCATGCGTTCAGAATCCGTCAAATGACACAAGATCCGGCCCTTTTGATCGTAGATGTCGAATGCTCTATTCATGTTGGCGATGACAAATTTCTGGAACCCGTCTCTTGGCTTCGTTTGCCATTTTGCTTTTAAGATCGAAACCCACCGCCCGGTTTGACAGTTGTGCTTGATTCGGCTCAAAGGATCTAACTTCTGCGGTAAGCCATCATCTACCGAAGTTCTCTTTTTCTTTTCAGTCTCATAGTCCTTTTTCCACTCGTTCACCAACGGCAAGCTTCCACTGCCACTGAGATCAAACACATTGACAGTGTCATCATAGCCGTTGCATACCAAATGGTTGTCCTGGTTCCAGTCCACGCACGAAACTGAAAGTCTAGAGGGGTACGAACAATAAAGATGTGGTGCAGACTCTTCAAGCTCAATTTCGCTCCAGTAGGTATTCTTCTGAGAAATATTACGCAAGTCCCATAACTTCATTGTTCTATCAAGTGAAGCGGTTGCAAGCTGGTGAGATGCATTGGGATTTATGCTGAAAGATCCAATCTTCTTATCGTGAAGTCGAAGAAGTTCACCTTGCTTGAACGGTGTTCTCAAATCATGACGAACGAAATTTCCACTGAGCGTAGTCATATATAACAAGTTGTTGTCTGCCATATTGATGTCTGAAATACCAAGAGGGTAGTCGCCTGATTCATATGGATCCAGCAAGTAAGCGACTTCAGTTGACTCAAGTTTCTTCAAATCAAGACGTCTCACAGAACCATCGTATGAGCATGTCAAGATAGAGGAAGCTTGTGTTTCTGGTGTTATTATACGTGCAATGGACTTGCCATGAGGCTTAAGAATGGTTATTTGAGGAGCTGATTCGTCTTTCCCTTCAGAGTCTACTGTCCATATTCCCAAATACCCTGTAGTGTCACCAGCTGCTACTATCCTATCTTCCTTGGATGGGTGGAAGGCAATTGAGGTGATTCTCTGTTGGGTGATTTTGATATCGAGTGGGTCGTATTTTTCAAACAACTTCAATTTGTCAAATTCGTCCCGCTTGCTTTGCAATGTCTTATCATCATAATCCACATTGGTGCCTTTGATCATCTCGTAGAAATCTCCGGCTGAAAACTTATTACCCAACTCCTGAAGCTTCTGCAACACTACATTATCATGCGAAAGATCGATCACATCGTCTTCTTTTTTCACCTCTGGTTCGTCTTTTTGCTCAATCTTTTCTGAATTCTCAATCTTGAGCACCTTATTCAGGTTCTTGAAGTCGCCTTGTTTGTTCACCACAAGATCAATGAGCTTAAAGTCGCCATAAAGACGCGTCAGCCTAAGCTTTTCTAGCTCACGTTTTCTCTCTTCAGCCTTCTCCATTTCCTCTCTCATCTTCTTGTCTTCCTCTGAATCCTCCATTGTAGACCCAGCTATTCTTCTTGACCGTCTTGTAGGTTCTTGAGGTTCCTTTTTAACCAGGCTTGCATTGGTCTTCCGTCTCTTTGGCTTATTGTTCTGCTTGGGTACTTCTCGTGATATAGAATCCTTTAAGGAGTCTAATTCGAGCAGACGCAATAGCTCTTTATTACGTTTTATGTTTTCCTGTCGCTGCTTTTCAAACTCAGATAATGCCATGCTGATGAATTGGTTCGCGATAATGGTTGCGAAAAGAGTTGAGAATTGAGGATAGAGCAGTTAGCCTAAAAAGATGATTCAAAGGTGAGAGATAAATTGAAGAGAGAGGACTGCTTCGCGTCATAGTTTAGTTTTCTGGAGTTACTTTTAAGTTATTTTTGCAATCATAAATTCATCCGTCTATTAACCTTAGTGCATCGGATACGAGGTAGAGACTCCCAAAGATTACCACTGGACGTCTGTCTCCTTTTTTGAAGCTTTTTGCAACATTATCAATGCAGTTCTGCAACGTATCAAACGGCTTAACATCATCTGTGAAGTTTTTGGCGGCATTGGTTATCTCTTCTGACCCAGCAGGTGTGATCCAAGGCATACCTTCTGGTTTGGAGAAAGTGGTAGGATATACCGTATCTGCGTTGTTTAGGGTATGCCTGAGGATTTTACCAATCAGCTTGCCTTTGGTAAACCCGACAATGAAAACAATACCGTTTTGACGATCAGTTGAAGATTTGAGATAGGCACCCAATTCCTTGGCCGCGTTTTCGTTGTGTGATCCATCCAAAAGTACAGTAAGATCCTTTCCTGGAAACTCAACCTTCTGCAATCTTCCTTGCCATTTGGTGTTTTCTATACCTTTGTGTATCCAGTCTTGTTGAATATCAAAATGCTTCTGTACCGCATCGATCACTCTAAGAGCAACGTTAAGGTTGCACAATTGGTACGCACCATTCAACGGCGAGGCATTTATCAATTTCGCGGCATCTTTGTCTCCCTTGGCTTCAGTTACAGCTGAATGCATCTCCTCTGCCTTTAAGCGCACAACGTTCAAGACTTCTGGTTTATTAGAAGCATCCACCACACATGGAATGTTCTGCTTGATGATTCCGGCCTTCTGCTTTGCTATTTTCTCAATGGTATTGCCCAAGAGTCCTTCATGGTCAAAAGCTATCTTTGTGATTGCTGAGACTATCACTCCAGGAGAAACATTTGTGTTTGCTTCGAGCACATTAGTGGCATCTAGCCGACCACCAAGGCCCACCTCTATCACTGAGATGTCTACCTTCTCTAGTTCAAAGATCTTGAATGCTGTGGCCGTCAATAACTCGAATTCCGTACAACGAAGTTTCAAGTCATCGTTTGTCTTGTCTACCAATGCCTTGACTTGCTCAAACTTAGGGAAAGGATACACCTCGTTGTTGATACATATGCAATCATTATAATACACCATATGAGGGGACGTAAAGCGGCCGTTTCGTATTTTGCTTGCAGTCAAAATGGAAGATAAATATGCAACAGTTGAGCCTTTTCCGTTCGTTCCAGCTACATGAACAGACTTGTAAGTTTTTTGTGGATTGCCTAATTGTCGTAGAAGCGCCAGGATTCTCGACAAACCCAATTCAATCGGCATGGCGGATTTCTTAATGCGATTAGTGCAAATAGATGTGCTTAAGATGCGAAAGTAGAACTTTAAGATGCGAAATTAGATGCGAACTGAAGTGCACGAATCCAACAGAACCTATTGTCCACATTAATAATGACTGCAGAAGGCAGCTTTGTGAGCGAACGAATCGATTCCCTATATGACATTGATTGCAAAATAGTATCTTTAATGGACAAAATGTCAGGCATTTTTGAAACATATGCTAGTCCCAAAGACGATACTGAAAAGGTCAAAGAACGCATACGAGAACAAACCAAGGATGTCTACAGTACTCTAAGTAATGTAGCGGTGGAATTGAGAAAGGAGGTAAAGATCATGGACGAAAATATTGGCAGTTACAGCAAGAATAAAGATAATATCATGATCTTACCGCTTCCGGTTGACCAGAAGAACACCAAACTCGGGAAGTTGCGTTTGAAACAGGAAATAGAAGAGTTGGATAAGTTCTTAGGAGAGGAGAACGGGGACGTGAAGATGGAAGATAGCGAAAGCGAGGCCAACTAGGAGTATGTAGTATGCTTGACTGGTCGAGTAATATTACTGATATATATAAAGATGCTGTAATTACGTATGCGTTTCTTTGGTTCTTGTAGGCGCTTTGTCGGGGCCAGCTCTCACAATTCTTCGAGGTAGCCCTGCTGGATCAACCTTTCAACGTCGGACTTTCTCACGTAGAACTGCGAGTCCTTGATCAAGTTGAACACTCCGTATTCCGTCTGCACCTCTCCACCGTCTTTGAGTACACGGACATCTATAAATATACTGGTGGGCGGCTCCAAGTCCCCAGAGAGGTCAATATCCGCAAAGTTAGATTTGTAATTGGTTATAACTTCCTGGTAGGCACGAAAGTACTCTGCTTCTTCGTGGCTCAAGTTGCTCAAATTCATGCGGGTAATTCTTGGGACGGACGAGTCGGTTCTGTCGTTGACTTGCTGGTCTGGGTCGATGTTTAGCCACGAAAACTCGTCGATCTGGTCAGCTCTCAGCTTCTGGTACGCTAATAAACATCGTTTATTTCTTCGCATTGATAGGTGAGTAACAAAGAGCTGGCATTGGTTGACCTTCTGCTCCTCCTCTGAGATGTCCTGGCTTTCTTCTTGTAGTCGTTGTTGCAGTGTTAAGTATTCAGCATCGTTATTCAAGTCGTCTATTTCCCGTACTATGTCTTTGATCAAGTCCCCCTGGAATAGAGAAATATCATTTAAATTCAAACTTCTTTTTGCATCTAAAACCAACTTTTTTCCAGCGTCGCCATACATGGCTAGTTTTGCGTGTACAATAAACTCAATGTTATAGTTGAGCGCGTTGATAAATAGATACGAAAAGTGCACTTAGACGTAACAGCGGTAACACGAGTGAAGAATGCTCGTATGGCGCAGTGGTAGCGCAGCAGATTGCAAATCTGTTGGTCCTTAGTTCGAACCTGAGTGCGAGCTCTTTTTTTTTCGTGGTGATATACAGTGTGCATGTATTTGTATCTCTCATAATTTGGTCATAGTGTTCACTGTTAACTTATATTGTAAACTATAGTGGTAGCCACTCACTTAGCACCTTTGAACTTATTTTTATATTATGCATTTAAATTTTAATACTCATATGTTTGTACTGCTACATTAATGAAGTCCTGCCTCCAATTTCAGTACTAGCACTTCCATCTGGCATATTTCCGTCCCGATCATTCATGAACTGGCGGTACACGTTGTCCAACTTGAGCTTTTCTTGGACCGAAATCGAGGGCTTCGTTTCTTCGAGAGAAGCCAAGAAGTCGGCTTGTTTGATAAGAACTTTCAGGGACGACTCCGGAGTGACCTTGTTAGAACTCTTGGTCTCCTCCTCAGAATACAACAGCTCTATTTGCGACAAGAGCTGCATACGCTCGTTTGGTCTGAGAGTATTGTTTTTGAGTTTGGCAGAATTGAGCTGGATGAAGTCATATGTAGCTTTGGACTTTGAGCTGCTTTGGCCCTTGAGAGCTAAAGATTCATCTGCTGCCAACTTCACATGTACAGCCTTCAAATAGGCATTGTAGCCAAGTCCTTGCATATCAGCTCCACTAAATCCACCAGTCTGCTTAGCAACCTCTTCTAAGACAACGTCCTCTGCCAAGTCCATTTTTGCTGTGATGCTCTTCAAAATGTCCAATCTATCTTCGTAGTCTGGCATGTTACATATGACACTCTTGTCCAATCTACCTGGTCTCAACAACGCAGAATCGATCAAGTCTGGTCTACTTGTTGCAGCCAAAACATAGACACCATCGAGACCTTCAGCACCATCCATTTGCGTCAACATTTGGTTCACAACACGGTCGGTAACTCCAGTGGAGTCATGTCCTCTCTTTGGTGCAATAGAATCAAATTCGTCAAAGAACAAGATACATGGCTTTGCAGATTGTGCACGTTCGAACAACTCACGTACTGATTGCTCAGAAGCACCGATATACTTGTTCAAGATTTCCGGTCCCTTGATGGAAATGAAATTCAAGCCACATTGTCCTGCAACCGCACTAGCCAACAACGTCTTACCACAACCAGGATATCCATAAAGCAAAATACCAGAACGGAGTCTCAATGGACAATTCGCAAAGATAGGCGCATACTTGGTTGGCCATTCCAAAGTTTCCAAGAGAACATCTTTGGCTTCTTGCAACCCTCCAATATCTGTCCAGTTGACCGACGACTTTTGCAACTTGACACCTCGTAAATTGGATGGAGTGTAACCCTTCAAGGCAGTTTCAAAGTTAGCTTTGGATATGCTGAGTGTTTCTTCTTTTTGAGAAGCAGATGCAAACAATGCTTCATGATAAAGTCTGTCGCTGAGAATTTTGAGGTCATTGGGAAGATAACCTTCGGTTTCTGATACTATGTCCATAATGTCGAAGTCAATCTTGCATCCAAGTTTCTCAGTGATGTATTTGGATAAGATAGTGTTCCTGATGGTCTTATCAGGTGCCTTCAAATGCACGTAGTTTTCTATCAAATGTGATTGAAAGATCAACTTGTTCAAAGCTTCTTTTGAGGTACTCGAAGCTATTATTGATAAGTTGCTATGACTCTGAGTATGAACGCTTTGCAAGTGCAGTAATAAATATTCAGTGAGTTGTTTTGAGTTGGTGGAGTCGGTGTGTTCTGCCTCGGCCGTTAAGATCTTGTCCAAGTTGTCTAAGATGAGCAAAGATGGTTTATGCCACGAGCATTCTTGGATCCATTTAGAAATGTGGTTGGCCAGTAACTGGCTGAAGTTTTCGTTCATGATTGTTTCACAGGAAATGTACTTCGTGTGGTAGGCTCCCTTGGCTGCTACCGCTTTTGCAATCAAACGGAGAGACAAACTCTTACCCGAACCCGAGTTTCCATAAACTAACGTTCCAGAATTTCTTGAGGTCATAATGTAATCAACGGTATCGTCAATTGTGCCCTGTAATCCAAAAGCTTCTTCCTCATTTTCTTCTTCCTTGGGAGATTCAATGAAGGATGCATTTCTAAGTAATTCAGTGCCAATTTCGATCTTCGGAATCTTGCCACTCGATGAAGGCTTTATCCATGCAGACGTGGCGTCCACTTTCTTGAATTTTAGAAGCGCACCGTTTGGCAATACCAGTGGAATGATGGGCAACTTCACATAGTTCGTAGTGGGAGAGTTGAAATACTCAATCTGGGCAAGGTGGTCTGTGATTGATTTGGCTAATTCGGCGGTTTTCGATTTCTTTTCTGACGAGTTTAAATTCAAGGACCCTTGCTTAGTTTGAGTGATGTATGGATGAACAGTAACCGTTGTTGGCCTCTTTTGTAAACTTTGTGCAGCTGGCTTTAATGCAATAATCGACCCTATCTGGTCTTCAACATTAAGAGCTACTGCCAAGTTTCTGGACAAGCCTACCGAATTCTGAGGAGTGTGTGGGTAACTGACAAGTCTTGCTATAACTCTCTTGCTTTCTTTAAGAGAGCTGAAATCTTTTTCAGACGATTCTGCTTCACCATTTGCATCTGGAGTCAGCAGCTCGACCGTATTTTGTTTGCTGTTTGGCCCCGGAACCACCGACACAGCGACATATTCGGTACGTCTTAAAGAGCTCACCACTTCATTGAAATCAGCATAAACCTCGTATGCTGCGGAATCGTGGTTGGAAGATGCATTTTCAAATATGGGATGAGGAAGTGGAATTCCACGCTTAAGGACATTCGGAGTATTTGCGTATTCAGAGGTGGATGTCTTCACCGACTTCGCAGATTTGGTAGAAGCAGCCTTTTTTGGTTTGAGTTTTGGTGCAATAGCCACTTCACACATAGGTGAGATTTTGGCATATTTGTGGTCTTTGGAACCTATGTCTGTGACAATCAATTTGGCCGACGAGGTTTGACTTGGATATACCACCAAAATTTGGTCGACAGAAACGCATCTGGTCTGTGACAACAACTTGTCCTCAAGTGTCTGTGCATGCAATTCCACCAACTCCCAATCAGAAGAAGTCACGGGCTCCAAAAAGATCTGAGTTGTTTCAAAATTGTTGATCTTGATATTCAAGGTAACAGCATCTTTATCGTTCAAACCTAAAGATTGTGCAAACACCGGGTCAATCTCCACCGTTTTGATGTTGGAGCTTGACATGCCTGACCAACCAGCATAGTAGCGCTTTTTGTTCACTGAAACCAATTCTATAACGACATCTTGTATCTTAATATTGGCATTGAATAGAAGATTTGACAAGCTGGACGGCAAATGAACCAAATTGGAGCGAATAGACGCATACGAAATGCTCACACGGTGTCCGTCCATAGTATTTAGTGGGTGTTTGTCGTGGAACAAGAAACGATATAATGTCAAGTGAACAATTTAAAGGTGTGGGGCCGAGGTTTCCTGCATGTGCAAAAGGTGGGGGAGATGACGATGGTGGGAAACTACCAAGGAAGGTAGTTGATATGTAGTCCTGGCTGCATTGTGGAAGCGATGTGATAGAGATACGGTGGCGGTGATTTAGCAGAGCGGTTTTAATATAATTATACTATGACCTTTAGTCTTTGAAATCTTTCGTATGTACATGTATGCTATTTTAGAATCAAACTGGTGAAGTATAGAAGATTCTGATGTTGGGTCGTATCCTATCAACCGGTTACGCCTTGTTTTAGGCTCATTCTCTTTCTTGGACCTCCTTCCATTTTTTCAAGTGTTCGTCACTGTCTTGCTTTTCTTCCCACCGCTTAGCTTGTTTTTCTTGGTTCTTTTGTCTGGCTTTTTCAACAGTTTCGAACGACTTGCGTCTCAATGACCTACACTGTTCCCATCCTACAATGTTCCCTAAGAAAAAACCACAAACTGCCCAGTTCATGGACCGATGAGGGTTCTTGTGTATGAGGAAAGTAATCGCTCCTAGGACTCCCATGGACTGGAATCCAGTAATCATGGCTTCCCTGAAGCACGGCATGTTCACGTAATGTGTCAAAGTGAAGTCCGAAAGCTTGATTTGCTTGAAAGCTTCCCGGTACATACTTTCTGGAGGAGGCCTTGGGGCATTGTCTTCGAATTTTGGAGGTAAATCCTCTAGAAATTGTTGTTGTGTACTGCTGTTGGCATTGTCTTGCTTCTCTATTTCTGATATATTCGAAACTTTAGCTGGAGAACCGCCGAACCAACCCATAATGGAAAGAAAGGTGATAAAAATATAGCGCCGCCCGGTTTCGATCCGGGGACATCAGGGTTATGAGCCCTGCGCGCTTCCACTGCGCCACGGCGCTTAATTGCGGATAATTTGGGGCTGCCGAAAATATACCGTATTGGAAGGGAATTTCATAGATCTCTGAAAGAACCTCAAAGTGTGAACAGCTTGAGTGCAAAAGCTGTTCAAGCCACGCATTCAGCAAAGTCCTATAATTTTGTACTCATCCATTTTCGCACTCAATTTATAAACTTTCTGGCGCTCGCATTCTCATTAATGAACCTTCCCGACATCGAGCTCGATCCCCAGCTCAAGTACTGGGTTCTCTTGCCCATATCCTTTGTAATGGTGTTGGTAGGATTGCTCAGGGCTAATATCACAACCATGATGCAGCCCAGTCCAAAATTGGAGACCTTTAGAAAGCTTCGTGAAAAGTAAGTTAACCCACCTTTTCGAAATTGGCTTTTTCTTTGGTCAATTCTTGTTTCTGGTACTAACATAGACAATTTCTCTTGCGTGCATCAAGTTTCCGTCAAAATAATGGTGTCTTGACTGCGACAGAGTTCGCCAATCGTCAAAACTACTATCTTGAAACTTTGAAAACTCCTGAGTTTTATGCTGAAAAACCTGAAGCCAACGCTGCTCCTATCAATCCATTCACAGATCCTTCGACTAACGATGCATTGATGGCTATGGCCAAAGGAAATTTGATGAACTATATCCCGCAAACGTTGATCATGGGATGGGTCAACTACTTTTTTGCTGGTTTTGTTATCATGAAATTGCCCTTCCCGTTGACTGACGGGTTCAAGTCCATGCTTCAAAACGGTGTGGCCACTCCAGATTTGAATGTTAGATATGTGTCGGCCATATCTTGGTACTTTGTTAACTTGTTGGGATTGCGTCCAGTTTACTCGTTGATCATGGATGACTCTTCAGCTGCCGAACAGTTGATCCAGCAACAGCAACAGCAGCCATTGCCCAACATAGGGGGCCCTGGTGGTCCTAAAGTCGACAAGGTATTTTCAGCCGAAGCAGAAAACATCCAAATTTTGTCGCACGAGCTGGTGTTTGACGGAATAGTCGAAAGGGTTCTTGCAGCAGCCTAGTGCTGGAGACGGATCTAGTTGTCACCTGGTCTGCTGCGTAAACACTCCTTTGGCCAGGACTAGGTTGTTAGGTTTGACAGGTATTCCTGCACCTGCACGCACTCTATATATCATCGCATCGAAAATCGATTATTCATAATGCCTACTACAGTAATTTGCATCGGTATGGCCGGGAGCGGCAAAACTACGTTTATGCAACGTTTAAACTCTCATTTACACACCAAGAAAACACCCCCGTATGTCATTAACTTGGATCCTGCTGTTTTGAAAGTGCCCTTTGGTGCCAACATTGATATCAGAGACTCAGTAAAATACAAAAAAGTAATGGAGGAGTACAATTTGGGCCCTAATGGAGCCATTGTGACCTCACTCAACTTGTTTTCCACTAAGATCGACCAGGTAATCAGCCTAGTTGAGAAAAGATCGCAGGCTGTGAACAATGTCATCATCGATACCCCAGGACAAATCGAATGTTTCATTTGGTCTGCCAGTGGTACTATTATCACCGAAGCGTTTGCATCTCAATTTCCCACCGTGATTGCCTATATCATTGACACCCCTAGAAATTCTTCCCCTACCACATTCATTTCCAACATGCTTTATGCATGCTCGATTCTCTACAAGACCAAGCTTCCTATGATTGTGGTGTTCAACAAGACCGACGTGAAGAAAGCTGACTTTGCCAAAGAGTGGATGCAAGATTTTGAGGCTTTCCAGACGGCTCTCCAAAAGGACCAAGAGTTGAACGGAGAAAACGGTGAGTCGTCCGGCTACATGAGCTCGCTTGTATCTTCCATGTCGTTGATGCTTGATGAGTTCTACTCACAATTGGACGTTGTGGGAGTTAGTGCATATACTGGGGAAGGTTTTGATGAGTTTATGGACGCTGTGGATAACAAGGTCGATGAGTACAACGAGTACTACAAGGCTGAACGTGAACGCATCTTGAAGCAGAAGGAGGACGACGAGAAGAAGAGACAAACCAAAAACCTCTCCAACCTTATGAAGGATTTGGATTTGGAACAGCCCCAGAAAGATTCAGAAGTGTTGTCAGACTTTGAATCTGAAGATGAAAATAACGGTGAAGTGGTACGAGATGAGGACGAGCCTGAAAGACAGTATACCTTCCCGCAAGACCGCAGCTCTGAGGTCAATGAGAATACCGATGCCGACCTCCAGCGCAGATACCAGGCAGCGTTCGAGAAGACTGCAAAAGAGGCTAGTTCGGAAACGGCAGAGAATATCGCCAACTACATCAGGCAGTGAATTTCTGTGCATTCATGATAAAGCATCGTCAATACGGTACGCGGCCTCTCCGTATTTGAAGATTAAGTGTGGTTTATGTAGCGCCAAATGTAATATAGTTTTGCCAAACTCTGAATTGCACCACGCAAACCATGATCTAGTAAAGTCTCTCCCGTGTGGTGAGTTGACGTGTACGCTTTCATGCATGAGTCCTAGGTTTGCCGTAGTTGTCATGATCTGATGTAAACTGTCAAGTATTTCATGGTCATTATCGCTCGTTCGAATCTTGACAAGCTGAGACATGGGCCAGGCGTTCTGGATACCGATATGCGGTCCACCAATTCCCTTGAAATACTCTCCTTCGAGATAGTAGGGATTGCCCTCATTTGCAAGAACCATTTTTCTAGTGTTTTGGTAAACATCATCGGTGGCGTCAAGAAAGCCCATGTCTGGTAAGGATAAGAGAGACGGGATGTTGGCATCATCCATGAACACATTTCCTCCGTAGCCGTCCACCTCGTATGCATAAACTGAGCCCCAGTTGGGATGCTGTACAACGCCGTAGTTCTTGATTCCTTCTTCCATCTGCTCGATGAATCGGTCCGTAGTAGCAATGAATCCTTCTGGCTCGAATTTAGGTGGGATCTTGGAATTCAAGAAGTTGGCTCTTAAGCGCTTCAATTCGGTCACCATATGCGCATTGGCGGGAATGAAGAACTGCAATATGGTGGCATCGTCAGAAGGCCTGAAGGCAGAGCGTACTAATCCAGTCCCAAAATTGACCGGGTTTCCTACTCCGTTGAGAGGTAGAGTCTCTGTTCCGATATTTGTCTGTCTTTTAAAAGCGTAGTAGTATCCCAATGGCTGTCCAGTTTCCTTGTCAAAAGTGGGAACAGACTCACGTTTCATGACTATCAAGATCTTTTCGAACGCCCGCATCCATAGGTCAGACAAGAACAGGAGGTCGCCGTCTGAGTTTTCGTAGTAGTCATTGGTGAGTGTGAGAAACGAAGCTAACGAATCGAGTTCGTACTTGCATTCGAAAACATAGTGCCAATTGGGTCGAGGAAATACATCGTCCTTTGCAGTATCGCCCCTCTTTACATGTGACCTGGGCGGGGGATGGAAAGCGTTGCAATATGGCGAAATGTTGATATACCGAGCTTGGGTATTGATGGCACCTAGCATCAAGTTTTTGAGTTTTTCATCATGCTTGACTAACGGCTGGTACACAGAAAGCTGTCTGGCAGCGTCACGAAGCCATTCGGCATGAATGTCACCGGTCACCACAAACGACTGAGGGTCTGTTTCACTAGACTGGTGCCATAAAATGGTCGTATCCAAAGTATTGGGAAGACAATTTTCCACCAAACGGGCAAGATCAGGATCTCTAATCCTCAGCTTCAAGTCATTGATCACCTTTTCCACTGTTGGAGACACAAAGGTTCTACACTTGGGTGCTGGTCTCATATAGGGATAATGAAACTTTCCACTGGAATATGGCCCATGAGGGGATTGCGAATAATCCACGTAATTGGGACAAGTCCTTGTTCTCTTGTTCATTTTGCTCAAGAATTCGTCGCTGACATTGTCAGAAATGTCTTTTTCGATCGCTGCAACGTCCCATTCAACGACCAGATCGTCATAGTTGGCAAATCTGTCAAAATTCGAGCGTTGCTTTTCAGTTTGAGCTTCGTCCTTACGGAAGAAGATATAGTAGCTGACCACTATCAAGAATAGAAGGCCACCAAATCGTATTTGGAAGTTTCTACCACCAACTGGCATAGATGTCAAAACTCCGTAGTCGATAATCAGATCGATAAATCCTGATGCAGGAACAAGCACTTGCTGCAAAATGTGTTTCGGTATATTAATGCTTGACTAGATATATACATTTTTCGTCCTGTTCTACCTTCGTAAGCTCATGCTGTCCCAAGTACTCGGCGAGTACGGAAATATTCGAATTGCTTGGTTTCTTTTGCGCCATTTGCAACATTTCGTCGTAGTTCGAAGTGGCAGGTTTAGCAGACATATCAGCAAAGAAATCTGCCACGGAAGGGTTCTCGAGAGATAAACGGCACACGGCAATTTCAAACTCATGGCTGTGTTTTTCCAAGATATTTATCAAAGCGTCATCAAAGTGTGGGACCATAGGTGCCTCAATTGTCAATCCGAAAAGATCAGAGTACTCAATATCGTACGGAAAGATCGCAGAGGCATCGGCTCCATCTAAAAGCTCTTGGTAAATGTGCTGGATAGGGTACTGCTGCTGAATAATGTTTAAGTCATTTTGGTTGTCGGGAAGTATACGCACATCCTGGGCGGTATTAAGGAAAGTATGGATATATGCTGGGGAGTTTGTGCTTCTTAATGCAAGGGAGAAAATGTCCGGAGTGGGTATGTCAAAAAGATGAAATGTATTGAAGCGGGAAATGGGGACATGCTGGTTCTTAACGGCTAGTGTCTGTAATTGGCGGATGTGTCGACGAAGATCTGCCAACGGTTTGTTGACTTGATTCAATGACGAATGAGAAAAAAGACGATGTTTCTGCTTGAGTACAAGGATTATTGGAGCAGACTTAAGCGTATTCGAAAACCATCGGTGTGAATTAGCAATCGAAGGAACCTTGGGTATAGATGTTAGTGGGCTGTAATACGAGGCGAGTGATTTGAGGATGCGGGCTTGGAAGTCGGTATACAGTTTCTTTGTACTCGTATACTGGGAATCAATGGTGTGTCTTGTATTGTCAAGATTACGGAAGATTTCGTCAGTTGATAGTTGTTCCACCAGAGTTTTTTGGAGTTTATGGGTGAATATGGGTTTTATTAGGTGAGAAACCAAGGGTGGAAAGTCGTTCACATCTATTTGGGCGATTTGTGATGAGTTATGCATAAGTTTTTGTCGTGACAAGTTGTGAAAAAACGGCGAATTGTGGTGTATCAAGTTGTTCACACCAACAGATTTTCCATATGGCTGTAAAGCGTTAGACGCGCGCTCGTACACATTGAATATGTGAAGCACTTTGGGTGGTAGTCGAGCAATAGTATGCCGAGACATGCCTACAAAGAACTCCAGTCGTGCTCATCGAATCGCTAGAGGTGCACCCAGTGCACCGATAATACCGGCGATACTGAACACTGCAGCCCTTTTTTTATCGGCGACATGTCAGATGATGAGATCGACGTAGGGTTGTTTGAGGAGCCAGAGGACTTCCGTCCACCTCCTCCCAAGCCACATTTTGCAACGTACGAACGTAAAATAGACGGAGCCAAACCAGCCTCTATCGAGATGAGGTTGGTTGGAAAATCGCCATTGTGGGGCCATATGTTATGGAACGCGGGCATATACACTGCTGACTTTCTCGACAAGCACAGCAAAGAGTACGTCCAAGGAAAAAGAGTTCTAGAATTAGGTGCTGCAGCTGGTTTGCCTAGTTTGGTCTGTGGACTTAATGGTGCTGCTCATGTACTTTGCACAGACTATCCGGATCCAGACTTGATCAGCAACCTCGAGTACAACGTGAGTCACTGTACCGATGCCAAAAACGTTGTTGTCAATGGATATATCTGGGGTAATGATGTGGGACAGATGTTATATGGAGAAGACAATATTACAGCAAAGGCGCAAGACAAGTTTGATCTTATCATTCTCTCAGACTTAATTTTTAACCACAACCAGCACCACAATCTCCTCAGGAGCTGTCAGCAACTCTTGAGTCCCACCGGCCGCATCTTTGTGGTTTTTTCACCACATCGTGCCCACTTGTTGGACGACGACTTACAGTTCTTCGAAACCTGCAAAGAGTACGGGTTCAAGAGCTATCAGAACGACTTGCAAATATGGTCACCCATGTTCGAAGAGGAAGAAGATACCGCCGAAGTCCGGTCTCGTGTGTACTCATACTTCTTGGAGTGGGAGAAGAAATAGTCATATATCAATAAAATCTGTTCATATCTCCCGTTTCTACGCTACATCGTGTTAGCAATGAATGTATTCATATACATGCCTAGTGGCCATTATGCTTACTGGGAAGCTGGGGATGGATTCATCTTTCTCTTACCGTTGGTCAAGGTGACGTTGACGAATCTTCTGGTGTACAACAAACGCTTGTAAGCTCTTCCCTTAGGCTTCTTAGGCTTCTCTTGAGGTTCAACCTTTGGAGTTTGCGATTTAACTTTACCGGCACGAGCCAATGATCCGTGGACTTTTCCCTGGATGTTAGTAGTGAACCAAAATCATCTATTGTGTTTCACGGTGACGTGACATTTCTGTCTAGCCGTTCCCATCACTTCAAACAGCTTCTGTATCGCTGGAGTACATACCATTTTTAATCTGTGGTCTAAGTTTGAGGTCTTGATAATGACGAAAATTTTACAAGGAGGGCGAGCGCGCTCACGTGCACATGCTCAGGGTATAGCCCTCGATTCTTGCTCCTGCATGTCAGCTCCGATCGCGTAAGCCGCACGATACGTGATAGATAACGGTTTATGTACGTGGGCTAAGTTGGAGGGGTCCCGTCGTAATTGTATTATTGCCTGAACTTATATATAGGCTATGTAGCAGACTTGATGATCATGCCGAGCACTACTGTCAGAAGCATTAAGATCACCAAAACCAAGATTCCGATCGACAACCTGGTGGCCGGATACTGGTTCTTTGTAAGTGTGTACTGGACTAGGAAGAACCGAAAGGCCCCAAAGAGCACCGTGCAGATGCCCAAGATGATAAATATAGCCCCCACTGGTTTCCCGTAATGGCGGACAGGTCGCAGCGGGGTTTCGGCTGCAAGGTTGATGTAGCGGTCGGAGACTTTCACTCTAGAGGTGGCAGACTCCAACCGAAACAATTGGGTGATTCCAATGCCCATGGTTATAAACGACAACGAAGTTCTTAGCCATGCTAGAAATGTTCGTTCATTGGCAAGCTGGAGTTAGCGTTGCTACGTACTGGATTACAGTATTATACATACATGGTCTCGAGCTACCGACCCGCGGTTCTCTAGTGCAATTGATTTGAGGTTGCTGCGCAGAAACACTCGCCCCAATTGTTGGGCATTCGTCTCCGTAGTGGCCATTGAGAAAGTATTGGTTCGCACGAAAATTATGACATAACGCCGCATCGAGGCTCAGTCCTGTCCGCTTGGCCGGTGTTCCACTTTGCCTTCAGAAAGCCTTGGCCCAGTCCTGGGGTCAATAGTGGGTCCATGCTGGCCCCGTATCTTGGCTGCGTATCTTGGTTCTTGGCTCGTGGCTTGGCTCATAGCTCTTGGCACATGGCTCCCAATTCTTGGCTTGCGTAATTATCTATTCTCTATCATGCTAATGCTAATGCTAAAATAATAATCCCAAGATCACCGCCAAACCCATGACTGCGGTCGATCCGGGGCTCGTAGATCCACCATTGGCAGATATCGTTGTGTGATCGTAGGTTCTGATCTTGCCGACCTGGCCATCAATGGTTCCAAGTCCGATGGACCCTTTCTTAACGTCGTCCGTGACCGCCGTGGTGTAAGTGGACATGAAAGGCTGGCGATAAGGAGATTGGGTGGTCACCACCCGGCCCTTTGTCGTGGCAGTTACCCACACCAAGGTCTTACTGGTGGTGGTTTTGGCCATAACGGCACCCATCCACAAGAAAACCAATGCAAAAAGACCGAACAACTTCATTTTTAGGCTAAAGAATTAGTTGCAGGGTCTTGGTTTCGGCGGTCAATGCTTCGTTTAAATTTTTAGCCGCTGCTCATCCCGTTGCTCCCTGCACCGACTATTTATATCAGCATGGATCATCAAAGAAAATGCCCTGCAGCCGCTGCGGCGCGAAAAAGGTGTCAATACGCAAAAACTGTGATGTGACGAATGCAGTTCGCGTTTCCGTCTAGTTTAGTGCATCGTAAACGGCATGGGCTGTGCTGTAATACCCATTTTGGAAATGGCTCGGAGCAATGGCGCTGCTAAAAAGCTTGGTACGCAGCGCATGCATCAAATATGAGCGATCTGGTCTCGGTTGTTAAAATTCACTTGGCGTAAAATTTTGTAAACAATATCGACCGGCGCACGGGTTTCTAATCCCTGCGTGTGTCAAACGCACGGCGTCGGGCCGACGTTGCAGCTCGTTTATATGAAGTATTCGGTTTGAGGACGTTTGGCCGGCGTATCGGTATCAGGAGCAACTGCTTCGAATACCTTGTATTGTCTTTCGAGAGTATCGGAAATCGTGAGCACCAGGGCGATGTTTCCGCAGCGATAGCAGTAGTTTGGAGCCAGCCATACTGTCACTAGTCCGCCGTCGAACATCTCTTTGTATCCTTCCATCACGAGCTGGTGTGCTCGAGCAATGAGTGAAACATCGTTCTGGTGTAGAAACTTCTTGACTTCGTTGCCGCCAAAGAGGTACCCTGCACCCCGCGGCAGAATCGCCCATCCTTGCACGTCTTCTGGATCCAGCCAGAGAAGATCACACATCCCACCTTCGTGAGGTACTTCTTGCTTGCGGTCAATGACTCTAATTTGGTCCACCGAGTCTATTTCTGGACTGAGTCCGCCATGTATGCAAAACACTGCGCCGCCGACAATGGCGCCAAGAGCCAAGTAGTCAAACACTTCACAGCAATATCGCCAAACATCCACCAGTCCGTATTTCCTCACACATTCATCGTAGAAACCGTATACGGTGGTGATCTGTCTGCTTTCGTGGTTGCCCCGTATCAATGCAATTCTGTCAGGATATCGTACTTTCAATGCTAGTAAAAGTAAAAGGCTCTCGAGTGAGTAAAATCCTCGGTCCACAAAATCACCTAAAAACAAATATTGTGTGCCAGGACACTCTCCTCCTGTCTTAAAGAGTGTCAATAGATCGTGTAGTTGTCCATGTATGTCGCCACAGATAGTAACTGGAGTGTCCAAGTGTTGGACATTTGCCTCTTCAATCAAAAGCTCTATGGTTTTGTTGCAGAGTTCCTGGACATCACTTTCGGGAACGTGCTTGCACTGCTTTATGCGCTCGATAGTTCTGGGTTAGTAGCAATATGAAAAAAAAGTGGAAGCGTAGACATACTCGTCCAAGTCTAACATGGAGAAAGATTGTTGCGCGCAGTCTCGCGAATGCATTTTCGCAGCCATGGAATATGGAGAATCAGAATGGGTAAAAAAAAATTAGACAGTAACCTCAACACGGAGCAATTAGAGATGTATATAGCAGAAGGAGACAAGCCGCCTTCCATTTGGTTCACTCTCATACCTATTATTATCATTTATCGTAGCTAGGATGCCTGGCGCACCGGCAAGGTGTATTTCATGAACGAGCGCTGGAGCTGTCTTCTCACAGTTATCTTTTGTGCACCCACGAAACTGTCAATGCTGACCTTGATGGCCCGATTGAGGTCGTTCTGGCTGACAAAGTCGGAAAGTCTCATCTTGGCAAACGCCTCGGCAATACGAAGAATACTCTCCAAGTGTCTCACAGTGATGGGGAATGAGCCGGTGGTTCGAGATTCTTGTCTTAAGTCGGCGTACACTCGCTGTACCTTGTCAGTATCCATCTGGTGGAGCTTGGGCTGCACTTTGACCCTGGCATAGTTGATATACTTGACCAACAACTCTTGCGAGATGGGTGAGATCTCACTTTCCTTTTCTCGCTGTGCCTGTTCGTTTCTCTGTTGTCTGGTTTTGCGACGAGGTGTGGTGATATCCTGGTCTTCAGCCATTGCGTCATCCTCTTCCTCTGCGTCTTCGTTCAGAGTAGGATGGGAACGCATGTGCGAGTCGATAACGAATCGTGCGAGTCTTTCGTCCAGCTCTGGATTGACCAAGTCTCTGACCACACAGAGAATGTCGAAACGCGACAAGATCGGCTCTGTCAAGTCGACGTTCTGAGAAAGCGGCAATGTTGAGTTGTATTTTCCTCCATTCGGATTGGCGGCTGCGATAATGGCACATCTGGCTTGCAAGGTGGTGACAATACCTGCCTTCGACACGGAAATGGACTGCTGCTCCATGGCTTCGTGAATCGAAGTTCTATCCTGATCGTTCATCTTGTCAAACTCATCGATCAAACAGGTTCCTTTGTCTGCCAACACCAACGCTCCACCTTCCAAGGTCCATTCTCTTGTGATGGGATCTTTTCTAACAGAAGCAGTCAAACCAACAGCCGAAGCACCTTGACCAGTAGCAAACACGGCCCTATTAGCAGTCTTCTCGGCGTACTTAAGAATCTGGGACTTGGCGGTACCCGGGTCTCCCAAAAGCAACACATTAATATCACCACGAATCGAAAGGCCATTGACGTTTTGTGGCACACCACCAAACAATGAGCATGCCACGGCGGTCTTGATGTCCTTGTGGCCATAAATAGATGGTGCCATCGATCCAATGATCTTATCGATGATACCACGTTCCTTGGAAAGCTTGCGGAACTCGCGTTCTTCTTCTTCGGTCCACGCATTGATACCTTCACCCAACGCAGTGGCTTCCTTCCTCTTGATTGAGTTTGCCTCTATCACGGTTGCAAACACAGGGAATCCATTCTTGGCATTCAAATGACCGTCATAATTATTCTTGTAGATTCCTGTCACCTCAATTTCCTCACCAGGCTTGGCAATGTCGACCAAATCCCAAAGCAAAATGATCTCTCGGTGTCTAGGCAATCTACCAGCAGGAACACTACCTGGGGATTCCTGAAGTGTGAGGCGCTGGTAGTTTCTGTAGAGTGTTTTTTCGGAATTGATCCGGAACGGACCTTTGGCACGACAATTCGTACAGAACGAGATCTTGACCTCGGTATTAGAGTCTTGAACGAACGGACCAAGTACCACACCACACTTGAGACAGTCAAACTTGACGTATTTGAGTTGTGGGAACACACCAGTGCGTCGAGTGACCACACCGCTCACCTTGATTAACGAGTTGAGGTTGTTTTCACGAAGATCACGCAACGTCAACAAGTTGGGGAAGTTGGTGATACGCACATGGATCTCCTGGTGGATCTGGGAATAGTTGGGGTAATGGAGCTCGGTGGCTTCCATGGCAACAATGTCAAAGATCTTGAGCATTTCACTGGGCGAGGTTGCCAAAAAGAGTGCCAAAATGGCTTTTGAGTCGGCCAAGTGGTCATAGTACACTTCCAAAGACTCGGCATTGACCTCACCCAAGGTTCTGATCTTGGCACCATATACGGATCGACCCTTTTCATCGGTGTATTCGACTAAGAAAGACTTCAATTCCCGAGCAATCGACTTGGACACAGCCGGCTGTAAAATCCACTCGGTGACTGTGGCAGCCTTCACATCACTTAAACTCTCGAGCGACAACTCCTCGTTGAACGGGTCAATCTCGAGGCCTTCCATCATATCGTCATTGTCGTCATACTGTCTTCTTCTCCGTCTTTGCACTGGTAAGCCGTACTGGTCGACTTCTCCTATGTCGTCGTCCTCATCCTCATCGATGAACGCCTGTCTACGTGATCTGTCATTTCCAGTTCCCATAAGGTTATCTCTGCGATCCATTTGCTCGTCGATGCGTCTTCTGGTAGCAGCATCCAATTCTTCGTACTGTTCATCGTCGATATTTCCATCACCCAAGTCGTAGTGGTCTTGTGTCTCGTTGCGGCGGTAATCCTGTTCCAAGTTTTCCAACAAGTCTTCACCGTCTTCATCGTCTGAAGGATTTAAGTCTTGTACATCGCCAATAATTTCTTCCTCTTCGTCGTCAAACGGAATAGCTGGAGAAGAAGGTGGAAGTTGTGGACTGGAGGCTAACGAAGGAGAAGACCGGCCAGCAGCATCGTCGTCGTCAGCCTGTCTTTTTCGTGAATTGGGACTTGACATGTAGAAAGAATAGAGTTAAGTGAAAAAGTCCGCGCGACCATTTTTCCGCATTGGGATAATTACCTGCAGACGTGTCGCAGGATGACAGGACGAAGACAGGGGAGAAAGGAAGACAGGATAAATATACGGTTTACGGGTATATATAGGGAGTCGAGTGCTTTTTATTTTGTGAGTATGACTTTATTTCAATTTTGTAATTTTACAATTCGACATTTTTGCAACAATCACAAAAAAAGTGATTTAGATATTACAGTAGTGAAATGAAACCTGATGGGCATAGAAAATACTGCCCGTTGAGTAAAGAATTATAAACAATACTTAACAATTGTAATTATGTTTCCATCGTACTTATTATATATTACTCGTTACGCCTTTGCACCATTGAACAGATTTTGTTTTTTGCAATTGTTTTCCTAAACTCTCTTACGACTCTCCTCTTACATATCTAGTTACATCTTGCCCACTAAATTCAGTCCACCGTCATTGCCAATAGATTACGACTCTATTCAAGTCTACTCGTTCTCACCTGCAGGTCTAAAATCAACTCTTCATGTCTGATCTGATAACAGCTGTGGACTATTTGCAGTCACAGAAAGAACTAGAGCAGGAGGCTCGTTCTCTCATGCCGTATGATCCGACAGAATGCACTTACGAAAAAGGAGAGTTGCGTCAGCCGGTCTATGCATGTTTAAGTTGCTCACGACTCCAAAGCGATAGTGAATTTTGTCCCATTGGGGTTTGTTACTCTTGTTCGATTCAATGCCATGCAGACCACGAATTAGTCGAGCTATTTGCCAAACGAAACTTCACCTGTGATTGTGGTACCACCAGAATGTCTCAAATACCGCTGGCCGGTTGCCGACTCCGTCACAAACAACAGCGTTCTCGACGTTCTTCAAGCCATTCAAGCACATCAGTGGCACCTATGCTTAGAACGGGTGTCGCCAGTGATAGAAGAAACTCGATTTTCGAGAGTGGATCTAAGAATTTGCCGGCTGACGATATACCTGGACTGGGTAATTCCTACAATCAGAACTTCAAAGGACTCTTTTGCTCATGCAGCGAACCTTACAACCCATTGAGTGAGAACAGGGTAATGATACAATGTCATTTTGGCTTTGCTTGTGGCGAAGATTGGTACCATGACAATTGCATACTTGGCATAAAGAACCAGCCAAAGCCCAAGACTACGCTGGAAAACAAGCTAGACTCTTTAGAACCACCATCAGAAGACGCCCAGGCAGATGCTAAACTAAAGAAAGAAACGGCGGACAATAGTGTTGAAGACCAAAAACTTCCGTTCCCCGACCTCGACGATTTTGATCTGTTCATTTGCTGGAAATGCGTAGATGTGTTCCCAGGTGTGTTCGACGAACTCACAGAGCACTCAGATATCGTTTTTCAAAGCCTTCCATGCATCCAGTCTGCAAACATTGATGAATGGAATAGACTTCGTGCTCCTGATTCAAGCGAGGGTCCTCAAATAAAGAAAATCAAAACCGAAAAGCATTACTCTGTCTTTTTGAAAAACGGATTTGAGGCGCCCTTGAAGGGCCTAAGAGCTTCCTTAGAAACCTCAGACCCTGATGGCCGTCTCGTCAACTTTCTTAAGAATTACGAATATCTCTACATGGATGATCCGGTATACGAACCACCGGAAGAAGAGGAAGACGACAGGTCGTCTCTTCTTGATTTGGGTACAGAAGCATTGCTGTCACTTCCTCGTGAGCAGGCAATCGAGGGCTTACAAGTCTACGATAAGATCCGCTCCAGACTTCGTGATTTCTTCAAGCCTTTTGCCGAAGAGGGCAAGGTGGTGACTGAAGACAAGGTCAGAGAGTTTTTTGACCAGATGAAGAAGAGCGACGAACAGTAATACAGTGATATATACATTTTCTATTATATACAAACTTACTTCTTCTTGGATTTCTTCTTCTGGTCCAAGGTTGCGAATTCCTCTTTCCAGACGTTGTTGATCTCCGCAGTAGATGCATTGGGGAAAATGTGATCAAATACTTCTTGGTACCATTCAACAGGAACGAGCTCAATGCCTTCTTTGACTTCTTCAGGGATTTCCTCGAGAACATTTTCAATATCCTTAGGGAAAATCACCTTTGTGCATCCGTAACGCTTGGCTCCTAATAACTTCTCTCTCAATCCTCCAACTGGAAGAACACGTCCAGTAACGGTGATCTCACCAGTCATTGCAACTTCCGGAGGAAGTGGACGATTGATTGCCAACGATATCAATGATGATGTGAATGAAATACCAGCAGATGGACCATCTTTAGGAATTGCACCATCTGGACAATGCACATGAATATCAGCTGCTTCGAAGAAACGGTTAGCGGAATACTGCCTCGACATGAACAGCTTAGCAAAAGAGTATGCAATAGATGCTGATTCCTTCATGACATCTTTCAAGCTACCAGTAACATGCATACCAGCAGATCCGGAGCCGGATGAGATAGAGTGAGTCAAGATAGACTCTATGTAGAGTGCATCACCGTTTCCAGAGGAGCTATACGAAAGTCCAGTGGCTACACCGGGCGGTGGATTGTCGTAAATACGGTCCCTGGTGTATACCTCAGGTCCAACGTAATCCTTGAGAGTATCAACAGATACCGTAATTTCAACGTCATCGGGAATGGAAATAGGTTTAGGTAAATCATCTTCTTCTTTGGGTTCCGATTCCTTTTGTTCCTTTACATCATCAGCAGCAACACCATCCTCTGAAAATTCAGTTGCCGTTGCTGTAGCTGGTCCTTTATCCAAATTAGCTGAACTGGCATCAGCGGTCTCAGTTGAGGATGCCTGTGCAACTTTGACGTCTTCAATAACTTCCGCAGCCACTGCATCATCCGTAGGCTTAATAGTCTCCTCTCTCAGTTCAATATCTTCAACAATCTTCATCGACGCCTTGCTATATATTCGGTTGATCAATTTCTTGACATTACGGAGACCACTTTCTCTGCAGTACTTTTCAATAAGACGACTGATAGTCTCAGTTGGAATTTTGACGTGGCGAGCTTCCAATCCAGCCTTCTTAGCAGCATCAGGAATCAAGTGACGTTTGGCAATCTCAATCTTTTCGTTGTTGGTGTAACCAGATACATCAATAATTTCCATTCTGTCACGCAAAGGAGCAGGAATGTTACCCAAGTAGTTTGCAGTACACACAAACAATACCTTGGATAAGTCTACCTTAACATCAATGTAGTTGTCCACGAAAGCATTGTTCTGTTCAGGATCCAATATTTCCAAGAATGCCGAGGCAGCACCTCCTCCTCTGCTCAAATCCAACTTATCGATTTCATCAATCAACATCAATGGATTAGACGTTTTGGCTTGCTTGAGGGCAAATATAATACGACCGGGGATGGAACCAACATAAGTACGACGGTGTCCTTTGACTTCGTGCACATCTTGAATACCACCCATGGCAATCCGAACGTATTTTCTGTCAAGAGCTTCTGCAATCGAGCGGGCAATGGAGGTTTTACCAGTACCAGGTGGTCCGGCTAAACATAAAATCTTTCCGTCAACTTTACCAGAGACCTTTCCAATAGAAATGAACTCTAAGATTCTATCCTTGACATCCTTCAAGCCGTAGTGATCACGCTCGAGGATTTCCCTTGCATGCTTAATGCTGAACCTATCCTTAGAATAAATACCCCATGGGATAGAAGTCAACCAGTCAAGATAACGTTCACTCACACCCAATTCACTTGAGTGTTCATTCTGGCTTTCCATCTTGGTCTTCTCAGCGTTATACGCCTCCAAGGCTTCCTCTGACATTTTTAAGTGCTTGAGACGTTCATCGAATTTGTGCGTCTTCTTATCTTCAGATTCATTAATACCTGCCCGCTTTTGGAGCTCCTTAATGAATTCTTTGATAAAAAGTCTTGTTTGGTACTCGTCTGCTTTAGAACTCAAATTGTGAATAGTATTTTCTTTGATCACGCTGGCCTTGAGTTCAACCTTCAACAATTCCAATGCCTTAGACAACCGGGATTGTACATTCAAGGTTTCTAATATTTCTTGAATCTTCTTGGGATTACCATGGATGGTTGATCCTACAAAGTCGGCCAACTTTGATGGGTTGTTGACCAATTCCGTACCCTCCTTAATTTGGAGCTTTTCAAGGGGGTTCTTACCGCCCATCTTGCTCAAAAGGGTCTTGAGAGACTCCACCAAGGACTTAATGTCAGCGGATTCCTCGTCGTATGGCTCATCCAACACTCGCTTGACGGTCGCATATGAAACATTGAGGCCGCTCAAGTACGTAGCCTCAGTTCCCGCAGGCGGGTCAGCTTTCTTGTCCAGAGCAGCCTTCTTGCGGTCGCTGGGACTGCTCAAATCTTGCAACTGGCATCTATCTAATGGGTAACCCAAGACGTTGAACACTCCCGGGCGAGGAGTTGTGTGACGGATAATCTGGCAGTGGACACCTATGTCATACACCGAATCTTTGCTTCTGATAATATCTGTGTCTGGCTCATTGGGGTCTTTGACATGGAACAACAAAAAGTATGGTTCTCTCTTGTCGATTATCGTATAAATAGACCGTATGACCTCGGGGTCTGTAATGTTGATGGCAAATGGACGTCCGGGAAGTGGAGGTCTGTCTTTCATGGGAATTGCAAGAAGTGGAGGATACAAGCCAGTTTCAGGGTCCACCGACTGTTCACCAGGTCCATCACCATTGCCGCCATTTCCACCCAGAGGTGATCCTGGAGCACCAGGCGTTCCTGGAGCGTCTGATACACCCAGGCTGCCAGCAGTGGCAGATGATGGCACATTTTCCGAGCTTTCTGTTTCTTTTGTAGGTTCCGGCGACTTCTTGTCGTCCTCAGGAGTATCGGGTTTGCTCGGTACTTCCTCCGGCTCGTTCTTACTATCACTTTCTTCCTTGTCGACCGGGGTTTTGTCAGCGGTTCCGCCGGTATTATCAGAAAAAACATTTGATTTATCGGCCATTGTCCGGTCAGATGTACGAATAGACAGCAAGAAGCCCTCGTATTCCTCACCCACTAAACGCTCAGATTCAGGGAAACCCGACAACTTATCGTTCCAAACGGATTCAACGGCCGCCACCAGTCTCTGACGTTTTATACGCTCACTTACAACATAGCTGGGTAGCTGTGTGGACACAGCGGAAGATGCATAGCGTCTGGTACACCCAGGAGCTCCAGAAAGACGCAGAAGATGTCGCAAATACGTCTTTGCCGTCGACATGCTCGGTGTGGAGTGAATGATTCAGGTTGGTGAGAATTACAAAGCGGGCCTGCACAAACACGGCGGTGGATATATTCTAGTCTATCTTGAATACGTTTCTCTTCTTACGGGGCGGCTCATGGATCACCGTGTGGGATCTGATTGTCTTTGCCTTCGGCGATCCGAAGCTGGTATCTGCAAATTGTTCATCTCTGTAGTCTACGACATTGTCATCGTCCAACGTCAAGTGGCTCTTATTGGGAGCCAAAGTAACTTTTGACAGCGAAGCCTTGCGCAAACTTAATTTTCTCTTTGGTCTTGTAGACGGCGTAGAAGCCAGCACGTTGGCTGAGTCGCTGGAAGGATTGGTGGCAGGAGTAGAGGTGCCCATGTTCTGCGAAAACGAGTGCTGACTCAAGACCTCTTCAAAAGACTGGGGATGCTCAAAAAGACTACCTGGGGTGCGGTTCGGCGTCTCCGCCTTGTCTCCATGGTCTGATCCGGACGAGTCGTCTTCGTCGGAGCGGTCAAAGTTGGCGACAAATGATAGTCGTGATGGGGTTTTTGTAGGTGAGCCTTTGGCGGCGCTTCTTGTCTTCATTTTCTGTAGTGTTCTTTCAGGCGTAACCTGGGGCTGTGGAGGCTCGTCCACAGTGTGCTGTGTCGTTGGTTCCGACGTTTTTTCGGTACTCATTGCCGCAGCTATGGGAGTAATGTTCTCGTTGTTGGCGCTATCTTGTGCCAATTGCCTGCTTATGCTCCTCGCCGTGGTGTAAGTCTTTTTGACCTTCTTCTTCCTCACTGGAATCGGTGAAAGGACCGTACTGTCGGCAAGCACCGACTTGTTCAACGAGTTGATGGTGGGGCTAAGATAGCTCTTTTGCTCTCTAGGTTGGGACATGGCTCGTGAAAGATATGGAGAAGTCGAGAAGACACTGGTGTTCTTTCTTGGCTGTGGTGCTGGACGAGCAGATACATTGGCTTTACCCTTGAGTTGCAACTTGAGACGGGACACTTCGTCATGTAATTGTTCGATTTTCAGTTCTTGGATTCGTTCCTTGGTGATATAGTGTTGTCTGAGCTTGCTGAGAGATACCTCGTACTCTCGCTTCTTTGTATGGAGCTCATCTATTCGAGATTCAAACCCTTCGGAGGAAGTCTTGAACCGCTTGTGACCAAGTTGAAGAGCTTTAAGTACTGCTAAACGTACTAAGGACTTGCGTTGAGCATCCTGGTGGACAATGGATACTAGATCAGCACGCAAGTCTTGGGATTTGTGAAGAGAAGTGTACATTGGATGCTATATCATCAAGCAGTGTTGTTGTTTGTGTTGAGATCAGTGCGCGATATTTTGCAATTTAGGTCCATCGCAGCCATGAATTCTACAAAGAAGGACATCGCCAATGCGAATATATATAGTGTATGTAATGGCGACATCAGGACCGGTGTATCCATAGACCACCGGAAGTTGCTACAGTCTGGAGCCAAAGTCACCGTCGATGGAAACCACTTGGACGTCGATATAGATCTAGATCAGGATAATGTAGACATATACAAATCCAAGGGACACATAATACCGGCCGATGAAGTACTACAGATGAACAATGCCACGGGTGTCAAAATACCTGTCCAGCATCGAGACGAATTTCCTGCTGGCCAGGAACTTCCATCGTCGGACTTTCTCAAAGCACTCCATTACTACACTAGTCGACGGTATAGTTATCGCAAGGGATTCAAGCAGAGCATGGACGAAACAGCCCTTTTGTCATTTGGCTTGCTTACAGAACTGTGGATCAATCAAGCCATTGATGCCAATGCTGCTCGACTTTTTGTCCTGAATGAAGACAACGAAGAGGAACAAGGAAGCGAAAGCGACAGATATGGAGATAGCGAGAGTGACAGTGTCAGCTGTGACAACATTGAGAGTACTAGCGATTTAAACAGCGACATTAACAGCGATAGTAGCGATAGTGCTTAACGAATGCATGCATTAATTACTTTTAGACTTCTATTCCGTCTCCTCCTGCTTCTTCTCTTCGGCTCGTTGCTGGTATGCAGCCTCCTTGCCCACGTCCTTGGACAGGGTCTCTATGCCAAAAACTCTATAAAGCAACTCGTTGGTGTCCTTTTTGTTGACCATCAAGTTGACGTTGGTTCTGCCCTTCCACAACGGCAAGAACAAATCCTCCAAATCGCCTTCTCTCTTGACAGTGAGGAACACACAACCTTCGCTCAAGTCTTCCAAACGAGCTGAGAACTCTGGGTCGACACCTTCATCCTTGATGCCTTGTATTTTGGGGAAAGCTTCTTGGAATAACTTTTCCAACAATTTCAAGTTGCACGACAACAGACGGGCATCACTCAAATATGGCCTGATGGTGTGTAAGGATTCATTTTGCACTCTCCATGGACAGCTTCCGGTATCACTTCTTTGTGCCACAAAAAGTTTTATACCACCATGGATGATCTTAAGCTTCTGTTCGGTGATGGCAAGAATGTCTCTAATAACGGGTGAGACGTAGTAGATGGTTCTCAAAGGCTCACCGGTTGCGTTTCTAACCAATGTACAATCACGAGGAAACTTCACGTCGAATCCGTAGAACGGCCAGCACTTGGCCAACTCTGGGTGTTCGGGGTCAAGGAAGATGAATGGTTCTTCATTGGCATCTCTTGGTAATCTTTCCTTCTTGGCCGGAGCTTCGGCCTTCACTTCGGAGTCCAACTTTTGCTTTTTGTTTGCATCTTCTTCGTCAGCAACTTGACGCTTGCTGCTGCTAGCATCTGCCTCTGGGTCGATTTTCTCAAATACAGTGATGAAGAAACCACCAGTGTTTTGCAAATGTGGGTATACTCTGATACAGTTTTGCAAGTTGAACTCATCAGCTTCTGTCTCAGAGGGTGGGAATGCGGTTTCTGGAATGCCCTCAGCACCCTTTTCTTTGATTTCCATATCTTTACCCAATACCTTCCAGGTGCTGAGACCCTTACGTCTAACCAAGCCGGGCAACTCATCGTCACAGTTGACCAATTTGATCTGGCTACCCCATTTTCTCAATGCAGCAGCCACCACGGCTTCGTTTTCGACTGGTGACAAAGAACATGTGGAGTAGACCAAACGACCGCCTTTCTTGAGCAACTGCAATCCTCTGTTCAAGATATTGAGCTGCAACAGATGCAAGCCCAAAGCATTGCCCACGGTAAAGTCTTTCCAAACGTTGACGTTCTTTCTCATGGTACCATCACCAGAACATGGCACATCACACAATATTCTGTCGAACTTCAAGAACTCAGAGGCACCATTCAATTTGATCTTGGGGAACAATTGAGCATCGTGGTTGACAACCATGAAGTTGGGGGAGTTCAAACGTTTCACTTGATGCACCAACATATGCGAACGCTTGTAATCAGAGTCGTTAGCCAACACAAATCCAGTGGGGGCAGTCTTTTCATCGGCATGTAATGCTTCGACGAGCTGGGCGGTTTTGGATCCTGGAGCAGCACACATGTCGAAAACAGCATGGTGGGGTTTGATGTCCATCAAGAGTGGAGGAATCATAGACACTGCTTCTTGTCTAGAAATGTTACCCACTTCAGTTTCGAGAACCAAAAACCGCTGGGTCTTGGCAAACTCCTCGTTCTTACGTATGACTGCCTTTGACACATCTAACTGCCATCCGAGCTTATTGGGGTAGTATTGCAAGTTTTTGGGCATCAACTTGACACCTTCGAATTCGGCGTCCTGGAGTTTCAGAACATGGTTTTGGATAAAGTTCTCGTTGATCTCGTGAGCGTGGGCACGCGAGCCTGTGATTCTGAATGTCAATGGTAAGTTTTCTTGGCAGTGTTTCTTAAAAGTGTCCCATTCGTCATCGCCGATGATGTTCATGGTCTTGTAGTATTTCTCCCACTTTTCATTTTCACGTACTTGTTCCGTCCAGTACTCCTGGTTACCTCCGTTACGGTTACCGAACGTTTTGGGCTTCCCCTTGTTCTTGCGAAAATTTCTCTTACCCATCGCTGCTATCACCAGTGTGGGTTTAACCATACATCGCATCTCAAATTTTTCAGAGCGCTGCATGCCGGATGCGGCGTACGCAGAAACCTGCAAAGAACCATGGGTACAAATGCACAATTAGAAGAGTAAAAAGCTCGAAAACTGTATCTCAGAAAACAGATTTACACAGTTTAAACGGAATACTAGGTGGCTCCCACAAAATGCCATTTGGCCCAATAAGGTAGTAAGTGGAGTGCCTCCAGTTTCGCTCCTGCAGGCTGGGGCAAGACGAAAGTGCATATTCGCTTGCATAGTGGCTATACCGGTGATAATTAATTTCGTGTGCCAGGGGGAATTTGGAAGACACAAAGTATGGTGGCTGCGATTTTGCGACGACTTGTGTACGATATGGATCTCATGAAGTTGGAGAACTATCCTAAACTATCGTCGGGACAGCATGGATTCAGTTTTTCAGTCTACCATGTATTCTTTGTAGGGTTTCTCGTGGTGGTTAACGGAGTTAAATGGGGAATGTTCGGACGTCTTACACGCAACGAGATCCGCAGTCTCAAGCATCGGATCATTTACACCATCTGGGAATTTACATTTGGGCTTCTACTCTTCTACTACAATACCACAAGAACCAGTGCAGACATCAAACACGAACTTTTCAGGTACTCAGGACTCTTTCTTTGTGTGTTGCTTCTCAAGTGCTTCCATTTTTTGAGTGCAGACCGAGTCAATAACGTCTTTGACAATAGTCGTGGATCATGGGCACAACACCGATTTGGAGTCGGCTTACTAGTGGTCGGAATGATTGACGTCTTGCTCATGACTCGGTTTTACAAAGAAGCGAACAACTACTGGATGATGCGCAAGTCCTCGTTCGACGATAATATCTTGGTGGCTATATTTGGCTTTGAAATTATAAATATGTTCCCGCTGATAGTATTGACAGGAGTGAAGTACGGGTGCAGTGTCTACCATCAAAAGCGACCAGCGTCGGTTCATAATGTGGACCAGGTGGTACATGTCTGCGAGTTTCTTGTCAATCTCACACGGTTCCTCATGGTGTGCGTTTTTTCAGCGGTATTCCTCTATTTTTATGCATTCCCATACCACATCATGCCGTCAAGTTATATGAGTTTGAGGGTGCTAGTCACCAAGACCAGAGACTTGATCCGCTTGCACAAAAAGAACTCACGGCTAGCTCGGCTCGATAAAGGACCACAAGATGGCGACTGTGCCATTTGTTTCGATAATCTCTCCCGTGAAGAGTCGAGAATCACGAAGTGCAACCACAGTTTCCACTTTCAGTGTTTACAAGAATGGGCCAACTATGCTGAGTCGTGTCCGGTATGCCGCTGCTGGTTGTAGCCGTGGATTATCTAGCTGGTCTAGGTTATTTAATAGTAAAACACATGAGAAATAAAGTTTGATTAGAAGTAGTTCGAGTTGCCAGTCAACGGGTTGATTTCCGAGTCTTCGTTGGTCAATTGCTTGGTGAGCTCATCGATATTGTGGTTCTGACCCATCTGCTCGTCGTTGGGGTCGCTGATGAAATCATGGTACTCATAGTCATCGTGCTTGTGGACCTCTTGAAGCGGGTGTTGGTGATCCTCCAGTTCGATCTTCATCTTTTCTCGATCATTGTAGAAGAAGCCGTGCTCCTCTGCGGGCTCGTGCTCCTGGTCCTGGCCGCTTTCATATTGTTCTTGTCCGTTATCGTAATGTTGTATCATATCATCGTTCATGGGCAGATTGCTTACTCCAGAATCACCATTTTCCACAGCAGCCTGTTGAGTAGCTCTCATTTGTTTTCGAGACATACGGGTCTCGCCTCGTTCCTGTTTTATCGCCTGTTGTTCTCGGTACTTGGCCAAGTAGATTTTGAGTGCTTCAGCATAATTTTCAAACCCGAGATCATGCATCGAGTACAAAATATCCTCTCCGTTGATGGTTTTTCGTTTTTCTCGGAGACACCGCTCGGACGCTTCGCTGGTGAGAAACGATATAAACTCAGAAACACACTCTTGCATGCATTCTTTGGCATCTTTGGAAACCTTGGCCGTGTTGGGAAGGGTATTTTTCATAAGTCGAGAAACATTAGCTATCGGAAGCCATCTGTCTTGCTCACGGAGCTCCACCTCATGAGGATTCAATGTGGACTCCATCGTTCAATGATACAAAGTGCTCTTCTTTCTTGGTCTGTGACGCTTACTTTGTCGTTTTCGAGACTGGCTACTTTGGCGATGCTCGGCGTGCTGCGAAATACGCACGCGGGTGCATGAGTGCGTAAGCGCTGTTCTACACCTATGCTGAACAGCCCACGGGAACAGTCCGGTTTAGATGGCAAAAAGGGAGAAAATGGGACTACTGAGCTGAGCTCAGTAGGTGCATCGTTGCTAGTTCTCACTCAGGTGTTCACTAAGTTGGCTACTTTTTCTTTAAACCAGTTGCTTGTGCAATATGTCACTCCAACGGTACTTGGAAACGCCAGCTACTGGGAATTCGTAGGACAAACGATCTTGTTTTTCAGTCGTGAAGCAGCAAGGTTGGCCGTACAGAGAGCAGGTACTCAGAATGAAGAGAAAAATGAAGTAGATGTTGCATCGGGTGATGACTTGGCTGCGAAAAACACTACAAAACGTCAAGAGAGTCATAAGCTATTGCAAACAGTGGTCAACTTTGGTTACATACCAATAGTAATTGGGATTCCCTTGAGTGTGGTGATGGCATTTTGCTGTTATAATGCAAGTGAGAACAACGGTACCATCGTAGCGCTTGTGATCACACTGGTGCTTTTGGAGCTTATGGCGGAACCCATGTACGTTCTCAACCAATACCAGCTTGGGTTTGGAAAGAGGTCACGAATTGAGTCGTTAGCAGTCGTAGGACGATGTGTAACCACTTTTTTCGGCGTCATGTACGCTTCCCACACGAATGAAGCATATGCTGTTTTGGCTTACATTGCAGGACAACTGGTCTACGCAGCAATTGTCTATGGCTTGTACCGGAATCCTAGCTACCACTTGAAGGCCATCAATGGCTTCTCAGGCTACAAAAGGTACTTATCGCCGCAAGTGTTATCCATATGGAGAGGACTTTTCGTGCAAATGTTGTTTAAGCACTTGTTGACGGAAGGTGATCGACTCTTGATAGGATGGCTATGTTCGGTGGAGGAGCAAGGTGTGTATGCTCTTGTGACGAATTATGGCTCGATTTTAGCTCGTGTACTTTTCCAACCAGTCGAAGAGTCGTTGAGATTGGTGCTTGCCCGAGAACTAACCAACAAGAACGCAGCCGTATCCGCACACAAAACCATGGGGCTCATCCTATTGGCATACTTTAACTTAAGTATACTCATGCTACTTGGTGGACTCAGCAATGGTGCATATGTGCTCCAAACTGCCTTGGGAACCAGAAAAGCATTGGTCTGGCTGCTCACCAATGTGTTTGAGATATTTCCCCGGTACATACTCTACCTCCCATTCCTTGCATTCAACGGTGTTCTTGAAGCGTTTTTCAGCAGCACAGCTTCCGAGAACCAAATCCAAAGGTTCTCTTTCTTCATGCTGGCACTGACTGCGGTAGTGTTGATGCTACTGTACTATTTGATTCTGGTGAAGCAATGGGGACTTAATGGACTCATGATTGCAAATGGCGTCAACATGACGCTTAGAATACTCTACTGCACCAATTTTATGCAAAGTTATTTCCACAAGCATGGATTACGAACTTCGTTGTTGGATGGAATATGGAGAGTACGTCACTGTATTTTAATGGCCGTTGCATCAGGATTCTTCCAGCATACGCTAGCACAAACCTGGCATCTCTATGGTTTCGCCAAGCTTGCATTGAGCTCATTTACATGCTTGACTTACCTTTTAGTCATAGCTTTTACCGAACGCCAGCTTGTGGAACCGTCCTTGCGCAGAATTCTACAAAAAGTACATAGGCAATAAAAATAGGAGTTGACATACCAGTCTCTACTAAGGCATCCTTTACAGCTGGGTCGTCCGCTTCGCCTCCACACGGGCGGCGTACTGTGCTGAATTGCTTCCCTCCAGTGATGGTGCCGCTCGCTGCTAGAACTGCACAATTGATTTCTCGAATTGAGACATTCTGACCGCGCGGATCGAACCGGACCCATCAGATAGGTAAGCCATAATAGAGCGCGCTCGGTACGCTTCTGCCAAATGCCATCACAGCACCTAAAAAGCAAAAAAAAGTGTCTATGAGGTGTGTGATAACATTAGTCGAAAGGTAATGAGATGGGGAGAATACGGCTATGAGATGGTTATACGTACTAGTTTGAGATCATACGGCCCCCGGACGAAGCGTCTTGCTTCTACCTTCTTTTCTTTTTTCGTTTTGATGTAGTGTACTTTCCTCGTTACCTACAGGCAGCTGCGAAAAACTATAGGCATCAGTAGCACACTGCATCTTTTGTGTACTCCTGCTAGAGTTCTGAATTATAATTACGTGACAAGAACATTCATTTCATTCCTATCAATCCCAGAATGTCCGCAGTAGAGCTTCAAAAGACGATTGAAAGTCTCGTGGAGGTTGTCAGCGAAAAGAACCGAGAGCTTGAAAAGATCAAAAGCGAATACGACGCAAAGTTGAGGGAGATATCACAGTATTTGGATACTATACAAGACTCTGTCAATGCAAACGATCCGGCATCTCTATCGGACAGATCACCGAACCCCAAGATTTCTGATGAAAAATTGATTGAAACCGTCAAGCAGCACATAAAATGCCCCAAGTGTGACGCAGAGGTATGGAACATAGAACAAAACACAAACTACATACTCATTCCCCGCCTGAAGCTACAAATCGTCCAGCAGAAACATGTTTCAGCAGAACCAGTCCAGCCCAAGCCGTTCACTTTCACCAAGAAATCAGCCAAGAAGACCTGCTCCTACTGCCACCAAACAGGCCACTCACGGGCCCGGTGTCTACAGCGCCTCAATAACGATTCTAATTCATTACAGAAATAGCTATGTGCTTGCAAGTATAGTACAGAGTTGCCTATTTGGCAGATTGGGCCATGGCCTCTCGTCTCGAGGCGTCCTGCAACAAGGTGCAATCGACGGTATTGGCACCCATGTGCACATAACGTACAGTGGAGCCTCGGATAAACAAGTTTTTCACCGATTGCATGTGGGGATATTTGTCTTCGTTCAAACAGACGATGTTGTCCAACTTCAAATTCAAGTACTGGTCAACAGTCTTCAAAGTGCCTTTTATCTCGATGTCGTTTTTCAACTCGACCCGCACCTCCTGGTCCACAAGAGTCTTGAAGAAACTAAAGAACAACATATTTGTGCCGACGGAGAACAAGAACGAAAAGACTGAGCAGGAAATGAGAGCGAGCACACCCACACACCCAGTATCCCCCACCGGTCAGTAAAAATGGCCTCGTGATGATGTAGGCGTTGTGTAACCGAGCGGTGCGTCTTCCACATATGCTGGCACGAAATTGAGCTCGCTTACAAACCCTAAAGTGTCTCCGTTTTCTGATATGTCCTCGACTTCCTTCTGCTGGATGCAGGACACATACTTCGATGGAGAAGTGGTGAGAAACACCTGCCGGCGCGGAAGCTGGTGGTCGGCTGTCACAGCCAGCTGCTGCAACAATGCTGTGTCGATAAATTCGGTGCTGAAAGCGGGCCGGGGGATGTGCTGGTGAAAGTTTTCCTTGAAAGACTTGAGGAATGGTGTACGTTGTTCGCTTTCGTCGGCATTGTCTATTTCGTGGGTGGAATCAACGATTTCCAAGATGGTACTGCTGCTGGACGAAGGACAAAAGATGTTGCTTATGGGTGGTAAAACCGTGGCTGGTGGTGGGTCCGGAATTTGAACTGCCTGTACAGATGCCATACCGGCGTAAAAGCCTTTTAGCATAGCCTTACGGTTGCGTTCTGCGTGGCTGCAAGGCTGGTAGTTTGAAGGTGACCGACCACGGACAACGAGCGGCGGAGTGATGGTGGATAAAACTGGAACCTGCAGATCGTCCATGAGAGTGGCTGATAGCTCCACCTTCAAGTGGAAGTCTCCTGCGCACTCAAACCGCCGAGGACTCAGGTTGGTGGAAAACTGGATCCGCTCGTAGCGGGCTACCCGGGCAATATTGCCCTTGGGATATCCGGCAAGCATCAGGTTGGAAGAAGAGGTTGCACGTACAGCATCTTCAAGAAAAAGCATACTTTGCAACTCTCGAACCTTGATGCCGTTGCGGATGTTGGACGAATCCCGCATGAATTCGTGGTTCGGTAGCATACCTGGAACTGCCGCAAACGTTGGTGGCGCCGTGATTGGTCCGTGGTCTCTTTTTGCAGTATGCTGGATCAAAACCGGTTCAATCTCTCCAGTTGTACAGTGGCAACTGATCAGGAGGTTGAAGTTGCGGATAAACTCCCGTCCTTATTCTCCATCGATGTAAAGCTTGTCGTCAGTCAACAACCTCAATCCTGGATGTGACACAAGCTCAAAAGTCGCCACAAGACTAAAGTAATTGCGTTTGTAGCCTACCCAGTCACCCTCAATGCAGTCAAATCCCTTGTCAATACGTGCATGGATCCGTGGAATAACTACACTGTTTGTGGTGCCGCGGTATATTGATGTGTGCGCCAAAGTTGTCACAAACGGCGGTCCTACTTTGAATTGTTGTCGAGACCGAGGAGCCACCTTGCCATTCATTAAGGGACGTGTTATCCGGGGAGGTACGTACTCCTTTTCTGCCTCGTACGTCCGCCGGTGACGACCCATGTTGTGTACAAAGAGTGCAGCCGAGAGAGATTTTGCAGCCATATCACGTGACTCACAATATTGTCAAAACATGGTTTCGAAAAGAATATCTATAGAGTGAATATACGTAAGGACCACGGCGGTGGCTACTTTCTCAGCATTCTATCTACCGTTGTAGTACTTGTGTTCTTATACCCTACTGGCTTGGTGCAGCCGGTTCGCGCACGTCGCTCATCGCATTTTTCACTTTATTCACTATCTATTTACGCCATGGGTAAGAAAGCAATTGACTCCAGAGTGCCCGCACTCATCAGAAATGGTGTCCAGGAGAAGCAGCGGAGCTTCTTCTTTATTGTAGGAGATAAAGCTCGGAACCAGCTTCCAAACTTGCATTATTTGATGATGAGTGCTGACTTGAAGATGAACAAATCGGTGCTTTGGGCTTACAAGAAGAAGTTGTTGGGATTCACATCACACAGACAGAAACGAGAAGCCAAGATTAAGAAGGACATCAAGCGCGGTATTCGTGATGTCAATGAACAAGATCCGTTTGAAGCGTTCATTTCCAACCAACATATCAGATATGTCTACTACAAAGAAACCGATAAGATCTTGGGTAACACCTACGGAATGTGTATCTTACAAGATTTCGAAGCACTCACACCCAATCTCTTAGCAAGGACCATTGAAACTGTCGAAGGAGGAGGTTTAGTGGTTATTCTTTTGAAGTCGATGACTTCTTTGAAACAGTTATACACCATGACCATGGACATTCATTCCCGTTATCGTACCGAGGCACACGATGATGTGGTGGCCCGTTTCAACGAGCGTTTCTTGCTCTCATTAGGCTCCTGTGAAAACTGTTTGGTGGTGGATGATGAGTTGAATGTGTTGCCGATCTCTGGTGGTAAGCACGTCAAGCCTTTACCACCTAAGGATGACGACGAGTTGACTCCTAATGCAAGAGAGCTCAAGGAGCTTAAGGAGGGCTTGGTGGACGTTCAGCCAGCTGGTTCTATGATTTCGTTGGCTAAGACCATCAACCAGGCCCAGGCTATTCTTACATTCATCGATGTGATCTCAGAAAAGACCTTAAACTCCACTGTGGCTTTAACGGCTGGAAGAGGTCGCGGAAAGTCTGCTGCCTTAGGTATCGCCATTGCAGCTGCTGTATCTCACGACTATTCCAATATCTTTGTGACGTCTCCATCACCCGAGAATTTGAAGACATTGTTCGAGTTCATTTTCAAAGGCTTCGATGCCTTGGGATACACAGAGCACATGGACTACGATATAATTCAGTCTACAAACCCTGCATTTAACAAGGCCATTGTCAGGGTGGATATCAAGCGTGGTCATCGTCAAACCATCCAGTACATTTCTCCAAACGATAATCATGTTTTGGGCCAAGCAGAGCTCTTAATTATCGACGAAGCTGCTGCAATTCCATTGCCAGTGGTCAAAAGCTTGATGGGACCTTACCTCGTGTTTATGTCTTCGACTTTAAATGGTTACGAAGGTACTGGTCGCTCGCTTTCCTTAAAATTAATTCAACAGTTACGAGATCAAGCAACAAGCAAGAAGACCAACGGCGATGTTGCGGTTGTTTCGAGAGACAACAAGGAAATTGGAACTACCAGCTACAGCAGAACCTTGAAGGAAATCGTCTTGGACGAACCTATTAGATATGCGCCAGGCGATCCCGTCGAGAAATGGCTTAACAAATTGTTGTGCTTGGATGTCAGCTTATCCAAAAACGCCAAGTTTGCAACCAAAGGGTGCCCACATCCTTCAGAATGTAATTTGTTCTACGTGAACAGAGATACCCTTTTCTCCTACCACCCGGTTTCGGAAACATTTTTACAAAAAATGATGGCATTATACGTTGCTTCTCACTATAAGAATTCACCCAATGATTTGCAGTTGATGAGTGATGCTCCAGCTCATCAATTGTTTGTGTTGTTACCTCCTATTGAAGAAGGAGATAACAGAATTCCCGACCCACTCTGTGTGGTTCAAGTTGCACTTGAAGGTGAAATCTCCAAGGAAAGTGTACGTCGATCTTTGTCTCGTGGCCAAAGAGCAGGCGGAGATTTGATTCCTTGGTTGATCTCCCAACAGTTCCAAGACGAGGATTTTGCATCTCTTTCCGGAGCAAGAGTGGTGAGAATAGCAACCAACCCCGAATATTCTGGCATGGGTTACGGCTCTAAAGCATTGCAGCTTCTCCAGGATTACTACGAGGGTAAGTTTACCGACATAAGTGAGTCTGAAGTTAACACTCGTCAAATCACCAGAGTCAGCGACGAAGAACTTGCCAAGGCATCTTTGAAAGACGAGATCAAATTGAGAGATGCAAAGACATTACCACCATTGTTGCTCAAGTTGTCAGAAAAGCCTCCATACCATTTGCACTACTTGGGTGTATCGTATGGTTTAACACCCCAATTGCACAAGTTTTGGAAACGGGCTGGTTTTGTACCGGTCTACTTGAGACAAACCGCTAACGAATTGACCGGAGAGCATACCTCGGTTATGATTAACGTACTTCCAGATCGTGAATCCCTGTGGTTGAATGAGTTTGCCAAGGATTTCCACAAGAGATTCATCCAACTTCTCTCTTATGAGTTCAGGAAGTTTTCATGTGTACAAGCATTGAATATTCTTGAAGCAGTAGAGGCTGCTGGTGCGCTCAAAAAATCAAAGCCATTGACAAGGAGTCAACTCGACGAAGTCCTTTCGCCATTTGACTTAAAGAGATTGGATTCATACGCAAACAACTTGTTAGACTACCATGTTATTATCGACATGCTTCCCTTGATTGCATCCATATACTTTTCCAAGAAGACTACTGATGACCTCAATTTGTCTTCAGTTCAGTCGGCAATTCTTTTGGCTATTGGACTTCAAAGAAAGGATATCGACGCCGTTTCGAAGGAATTGAATTTGCCATCAAACCAATCCATGGCCATGTTTGCCAAGATAGTCCGCAAGTTTTCCACCTACTTTAGAAACATCCTCAGTCAGTCGATCGAGGAGTCGATGCCTGCGTTGGAGGATGAAGACGTACAAGAGATGGAGGGTACAAAGGAACACATAGATTACGAAGCTATCGAACAACAGCTTGAAGACGATCTTGAGGAAGCTGGAAATGACGCTGTCAACGAATTGAAGTCAAGACAACGAGAACTCATCAACAATCTCAATTTGAACAAGTACGCAATTGCCGATGACGAAGATTGGGAAGAAGCAGAGGGCGCAGTGACCAAAGCGGCCAAAGGTAAGGGAGTTGTCAGCATCAAGAACAAAAAGGCCAAAAGAAAGGGCGAGAGTGCTTCCAGCATTTACGAGCAAGAAATGAAGGCATTGAAGAAGCTGAAAAAGTCGAAGAAGTGATAATTAGTCTAAATACGTTAATGCCGTCTCTATCAATGATTTCAATGCCACCTGGCCGTCATTGCGTATACCGTTGATGCCGAGTTTATTGGCGGTGTTATTCAAAGACGAATTCACATCGTCGTTCTCAAAGAGGTACAGATGGGTCTTCTGGTACTCAGGCCATACTATCTGCTCAAAATAGTTCGGTGGGTCGACCCAAAAGCCTTCGGCCGTATTGTACCCCAGACGGTTTTCCCGGCGGGACTTCAAGGTGTCATAGTTGCCGTAGAAAAACAACTTTTTGTCAAATAGAGTAATTAGTCTCTCATCGTGAAACAACATGAACCCGTCTATAAATACCATTTTCTTGTTTTGACCAATGGATCGGCATTGTTCCTGCAAGTGTGAGATTTCGTTTGCAGTAAGCTTTAGCTGCGGGTCCATCTCGAGAGATTGCACATCGGCATGCAAAGGACCTCCATGTTTCAATTGCGAGACGTAGTTGAAAAACTTATCAAAATCTATTGCCTCAGGCCCATCCCAGTTCTGAACCTGGAGCTCTGGGTCGATAGGAATGCTACTATCGGGCAAATAGAAGTCGTCTAAATGTACTAATATTGAATTACTAAATAAACAATGTAAGGCATTGGCGCATGTGCTTTTGCCGGAGCTTGAGGGGCCGCCAATGGCGACAATAACCAACTCCGACATAATATACGGAGGGGAGCCAAGGCAGGAAGTTGTGCGGAAAACCGCATTGATAAACTCAAACTGACGCACGTCCATACGCGTGCACGTGACTGAGCTTACGGCTGACCACCTATTGAAACACAATAACAATACACAACAAGGCTGTTGTGCAAAGCGGAGAAGCAATATACGCGTATACTACCCCAACCGTTTTCACTTGCCCAAAGGACGCCGAGTGACATGCAATCTGACAATAGCATGCGTCCTTTTCTCACGTAATTTACATGAGCCCCATGTAGGGCGGCCGGCCACTACCAGCAACGTGCATTATTGACGCAGTGGACGATCGCCAGGGGGTCTGGCGCAGAAGGGGTAGTATGGCAGACAACAACGTCGGTTATAATTCACCTAGCCAGAGTTGTGCCATGCACTTGCACCCGAAGGTGGGGTGTTTTTTTCATATATAGCAAGCATGGGAAGCTTATCAGACAATATGGTGATTCCCCGGCATTAGGAGACTTGTGCATGTATCTGGAACCAGAGCTTTGTAGGGAAATATCCAGGTGCGATATGCCTGTTTCGGGACAGTAATTGCCTATTACATTACCGGATTGGGAAATTTATCTGTGGGTTCAGTTGCAGCCTCTACTGCCTAATACGGCAAGTTTGCACCTCGCGATCGTAAGCCCTGGCAGAATCCGTGCCTTTAGTTTTTATATAACAGCCATAGGTTTCGGGAGGGCGGATATTCGTCGCATTTGATCTGTTGAGGCTTTAAAACCTGGCTTTCCACCTGGAGTTTTTCCAGCTTGTTTGCACCCATTATTCGATACCTTCCACCCTATATGCCCATCAAAAATACTCAAGTTGTTGTCGATTGCTAAACTCATGAGCGCTGCTGAGGCCAACGACAGGTCCACCAACGACGCCTCAATCAACAACCGACTGGCAGATGCCCAGCCATCATCGCACCAACACTCCCATTCGTTCATCTCCAACCTCAAGCGGTTCAACATCGACCCATCGTCCAAATACAAGCACTACGGCCATCAGTCGCTGCTCAATGCCCGCGCTGTAGAAAGCATAATGGCCGGTGAGCCTCCTTCTCCATCCAATAACCACGAGCCTACACCATCGGCCGACCTGGCGAAAGTCGTTATCGACGAAACCTTGTCCCAGATATTGGGCATTCCTCCCCAGATCCTTGCAGCTGACTCGGTGTGGCCATACACCTCCGACACTTTGAACGAGGTTCTTCGCTACAAAATCGAGCAGGAACGCACTCGGCAAGAAACCATCAAGCATGAGCATGCAGCCACCGCCATAGAATTGCTCAAGTTGGCCCGGTCCTTGAACATGAGTGGCGAAGCGTTGTCGTATCTTTTTACGGAAAACAACTCGGTGGAGGCTTTGTTGGCCAAGCTGGAAAAGTTACGCCGGCACCGGGAGGCCGAGGGTTTGGGCGAACCATTGGCCGAATTGCCTCACAAAAGACGTAACTCTGATTCCCGTGCTCACCACCACCAGCTTCCGTCGTTCACCGAAACCACTGAAAGCATCAAACCACATACCAGCCGTCCTGGCAGCATGCTTCCTACTCGGTCTCCGTCAAGACTGCCTCCCATGAATCACCGTAGAATTAGATCCGACGGCAGTGAACACGCTGAAGTAAAGGACCACGAACTGAGCGCCTCGTCGCATACTCCCCATAGCATAGGAGCACACCAGGGAGCCAACCATCTGCACCAGAACCTGCCGGGCCTGGTGGAACAGACCCCCAAGCATACCAGATCTCCACAGGCCGGACAAGCTCCACACCAGACGCCGCAGTTGGCTCCTGTACAGCCCCACCGGTCTTCCCCTCCAGCATATCCTGGGTACTACCAGCCTGAATCCAAGGGTAATAACCGCAATTTGGGCTCCCCGTACAACCTGAAATACCCCGCTATTGTGTACTCGGGTCCCTACAACTCGCAGTACTTACCACCCCAACAGCATTACCAGTACTATGTTGGCCCACCACCTCCAGGAACCACAGCAGCTGGCCCTCCTCCAGGACATTATCTTGTTCCATCGATGCCAGGACAAGTGATTTCTTCGTATGCACCGCTGCCCGAAGAACATGGCCGGCGCGATGACACCGAGGATGCGTCGCCTCTGCACGGAACCAAGAGACACCGGTCCAACAATAGTGCCAAGACGTCGAGCATCAACTTTATGATTACGACACCCAAGAATCCCCCAGCGAAGAAGTACAACAATTCGAAGGGTAATAACTAATGATTCCCGCTATAGAACACCCGCATCCATAAATAGTAGAATGCAGAGAAATATTCACTTAAGTGTAATGTTACAGCAGTAGTCATTTGCAGCACTATGTAGTCTTTTGCACGCCGTGCATATTTGACAGGATAGTGCAGCACCCTGTCATTCCTGCAGGTACTCACTCGGCAATCGTCCCGTAGGTCCGAGCGGAGATAACAGCACCGGCCGAGCAGCCGTACTACTTAACGGCTTCGATGAGATCCCTGTTGTAACATGCAATGAGTCACACGAGCGAGAAGACCCTAGATAGCTACTCTGTGTTCCAGCATGGCGACAGAGTAGTCGTGAGCACAGTTCTTTCATTCATAGGTTTGTGGAGCAGCATTTCAGGAATCATCCATGTACCAGCTCTTCCTACATTGCAACGACAGTTTGGGGTTAGCGCGGCAGATATAAACATTTCGGTAGTTACATACTCCATCTTTCAAGGCATTACCCCAATTTTTACCCTGACTTTGGCCGACACTTTTGGTAGACGACCGGTGCTTTTGGCGTCGTTGGTGGGTTATGCTGCCATTTGTGTAGCCATATCCCAGATCAATGCGTTCTGGCTCCTCTTATTTCTCCGGTGCATCCAAGCGGCAAGCATAGCGCCGGTAATTGCCATAAATCTGGGTGTTGCTGGTGATATATGTACGCCCGCCAATCGAGGTGGATTCGTGGGAATCGTAAACGGCACTATTCTAGTTGGAAATGCATTCGGAGGGCTTTTAGGCTCTGCACTTCTTCAACGGTTTGGCTGGCGAGGCATATTTGTATTTTTGGCCATTGGGAGTGGGACTACATTTCTCTTTGCATTTTTCACCTTACCAGAAACCCACCGGTCGATCGTTGGAAACGGACTGGTTATACCAAAGCACTTCATATTCCGACTGCCCTACCTCCGTCTTCCACACTTTCGTCACAAATTGATAAACGACGAGTCTACATTGGCACCGAAAATCAAGTTGAATGTATTTGAACCGTTCAAAATCTTGATTGATACCAAGGTGCTCTCCATCTTAATGGCAGCGTCTATTCAGTACGCTAGCTGGTTCATGGCATTGACATCGGTCTCATCCATGGAAAAGAAACCATACAACTACTCGGTTATCCATGTGGGATTGATATATCTTCCCCAAGGTATTTGTGGTTTGGTCGGACCGTTTTTGGCAGGTTTCACGCTAAACAAATACTACAAGCACTCACGAGACAAATACGACCTCAAGTACCAAAACTTGCCTAAGCTGCAACGTCCACCATTTAATTTTTATATCGCTAGACTAACCATCTGCCTTCCGTTATCACTTCTCGTCATTGCCGGGTTGTTGATTTTCGGCTGGTGCTTGCATTTTCATCAGAGTCAAGTAGCCATAATCATTTCAACTCTGTTGGTTTCGTTTGGCGTGTCTTCATCCCAGTCTGCAGCTACTACTTTGTTGGTAGACTTGTATCCTAGAAAAGGTTCATCTCTGACAAGTTGTATGAATCTCGTCCGCTGCCTACTTGCAGCATTAATGATTGGAGTGTTGGACAAGATGACAGCATCCATGGGTATTGGGGGTTGCTACACGTTTATGGCCGGTTTATGTATTGTGTCAAACAGCACTCTTATATTTGTGGTCTACAGAGTATCCAAGCAGATGGCAGTAATCACCCCTACATCTACATCAAATCTTTCGCAAATATGAATATCTATGAACATAACTGTATTGGCTCTAACTACACAATAAATACCCTACTGCGATGCACATTGCACGCCGGGTCCACCATGGCCACCTTCTTCATCGTCGGAATCGTAAGCGTCTTGTCTGGAACCACTCTGGTGCTTACGAGGGTCGACATCGACCAAGTCACACTCGTCGACCTCAGCCTTCTTGGGGATGTCAACCTTTTGTCTTGCAGGCAACACTTGTTCGAGGATCTTCAACTTGTCCTCGCTGGCAAAGTTGGCAGGAGGGAACTTGACGTTGAACTTGACGAACAAGTTACCACGGCTGCCTTGACGGTAGATAGGCATACCCTGGCCCTCCATCACCTTCAAAGCGCCTGGCGATATAACTTCTCCGGGAAGAATGGTCGACTTGATGTAGTCGCCAGAAACGTGAGGGAACGCGATCTCTCCACCAGCCAACGCAGTGAGCAAGTCGATCTCGGCCTCGTAGTATAAGTCATTACCCTTTCTTGTGAACTTTTCGTGGGGTCTCTCATCGACCACAAACACAACATCTCCTGGGGTGATGCCGGGTTCCTGGTCACCTTCACCGCTGAACACGATTCTTTGGCCATCCTTCATACCCGGATCGATGTGGACTTGCAAGATCTTACGCTCGTTTTGGGTCTTCTTACCCTTACAGGCGGTACAGCGGTCCTTGGGGTCGCAAATATCACCGGATCCTTGACAAACGTCACACACAGTTTGGAATCTCTGGATCATTGGACCCATTTGTCTGGTGACGAACTTCATACCCTGACCGTGACACGAGCTACACTGCTTGATCTTGCCCTCTTTACCTCCACGGCCCTCGCAGGTCTTACACAAAACGGTCTTGTTCAAGGCCAACTTGGCTGTACGGCCCTTGAAAAGCTCTTCTAATGTGCAGCTGATGGAATGCTTGATGTCCTTGCCCTTCTGAGGACCACGGGAAGCGCCACCGCCCATACCACCAAATCCTCCACCGAAGAATTGTGAGAATATGTCTTCTGCTCCCATTCCTCCCATACCACCTGGGCCTCCGCCAGTCAAACCTTCTTCACCGTAGCTGTCATAGACCTCTCTCTTCTGGTCGTCAGAGAGAATTTCGTAGGCGTGGGAGATTTCTTTGAATTTCTCAGCAGCCTCGGGCGATGGATTTTTGTCAGGATGGTATTTGAGAGCGGCTTTTCTGTAGGCCTTCTTCAACTCGTTGTCCTGAGCCAGGGGCGAGACGCCCAAGAGATCGTAGAATTTAGTTTCCTTTACCATTGAAGACTAAACGAAATACTGAATTTTTTTCGGTTTTACCTCAAACTTCCATCGACTTCCACCCACATGCAGGACGCGCTCACCGCGGATCGAAGGACGGCTGGTGCACTGGGCCTGCGGCCTGGGACCGTAGCCTGGTTCAAGCTACGTGCTCCACCACGTCGCTAGCCAAGCGGCCCGACTTGATCGAGTGCTTGAACTGCTCGGGCACCGCCAACTCCACAAAATCGTCGTCCTTGGGAACATAAATGTTCATGGTGGTGGTACTGCTGGTATACACTTGCACATCGGCATCGATGGCCTGCTGGGAAAGATACAAGGAGCCCTCGTCACACATATCTATGCTGACCATGGGCACCACACCGGTGACCTGGACGCCGAACTTGGACGACTTGATCACGTCGACACCGGAAATAAGCGAGTCAACCGCTACACCGGTGTTCTTGGTCTCCGAGATCGACACGGCATTGGCCTTGCCCTTGATCTGGACGGTGATGCCCTGACAGTTGCCGACGTATACCAGCTGCGTCATGTCTGTCTCGATGATGATGGGCTCGGAAATGTCTTGTTCCGTGTAGTTTTCGACGATCCACTTGGACCCGTCCACGAGCTCTTTGTGTGGAGGCTTCTTCTTGGCTGCCAAGCTGGTGGGCTTCTTGGGTGGCTGTGGCTTCTTTGCAGCAACTGGAGGTGCCTGGCGCAACTCGGGGTTCTTGTGGCTCATCTGCAGCTTGTCGACCTTCTTAAGCGCGGAGGTGACATTGGAGCCCTGGTTGAGGTCGGCGAAAACAGCCTTCATGCCGCCAGAACTGTCGGAGGAGGACTTTGGATGCTCGTCAAAGAGTCCTGGAGGTGGAGGAGGTGGAGGAGCAGGAACAGAGCCCAGTTGGCTGGAGCTAGCAGCCTGGGTCGAGCCGGCGGCCTGGTTCGATTGCGCAACCTCACTCAAAGGTTTACCACTGGGGTTCCAGCTGGGTCCTGTGGGGTGAAACTCCTTGACGTATGCCTTGAGCTCCTCGAAGATGCCCATAAACGTCTTTGTCCATTCCTGGTGCTGCTGCTGGTCCTTGTATTCCTTGACCACCCGGTTGGCCCAGAACTGGGCACTGTCCTTGAACTCGGGGATCAACAGCACCGGCGTCTCGGAAACGATCCAGCCCAAGACTGAGGCACCCTCGCTGATCGTGGCTAGGTGGTTGGCGAACTTGGAGCCGCGGTTGGCATCTTTGAGCTGGTTGATCTGCTCGATGGTCTCATTGATCGGCTTAAGAAGCGCAAGAAAAGCAGAATCGGACATGTCCGGTTTCTTGGCGTGACTCACCACCCGCAAGAAGTGGCCCTGTTCATCAAAGGCATGCGCAAACAACGTGGCAGCATCGCCCACGGCCAGATCGAGCTGGCGAGATTGCTCCACAAAAGGGTTGACATTGGAGGCTACAAAATGGGAGAACTCGGTGACAAACTTGGCATCGGGCTCGGCCGGCTTGGTTTCGGCACCCTTGATCTTTCCCGCATCGCTGGCAGGCTCAATGGCGGTCTTCAGGGCCTCGTCCTGGAAGATGGTGATGTCCTCAAGACGGGAGGTTGCAGCTTCCAAACGCTTGAGAATGGTGACGATATTGTATCCCTGCACGTTGAATTGCTCGTCCGACATGGCAGAAGTAGATGTAGTGGTCAGTGTAGTGGTCAATTGGAGCAGTCGACTGAGCGTGGAGTGAGTTGTGTCGAGCGGATTTTCGCGGCCGTGGTTTTTGGATTTTGCATTTTCACTTCTCGAACTGTTCTTTGTCCATGGCTCCTGCTGCTGCTTCCAGACTGTCCACTCCGGCCTTGGAACAGCCGCTTCCGCCCCAGAAGGTGCAGCCACTCCGGGAGTTCTCAGCTCCAGCAGAAACAGACAAATTCTACCACAACTACCAGCCCGATGTGCCTATCGCCATAGACTTCGGCAGCAGCCATGTCCGTGCTGGAGTAACGAATGGGCCAGAGCCCAATAACATGTTTCCCAACGTGATGGCCCGTTACAGAGACCGAAAAGGAGCCGTAAACCTCACTTTGGTCGGCCACGATGTGTACCGAGACAGTGCCTTTCGGACGGCCATACGTCCGAGCTACGACGGGACGTTCATCAGCAACTGGGACAACGTTGAGACGGTGTTGGACTACACGTTCGAGCACTTGGGGGTCACCAGCTCCAACAATTGCGTCAATAATCCGATCGTGATGACGGAACCGCTTGGAAATACTCTCTACCATCGCCGGGGGATGTACGAACTTCTCTTCGAGGCCTACGGGGCACCCAAGGTCGCCTTCGGCATTGACTCGCTCTTCTCATTCTACGCTAACAGCAACGGGCCGGCGCTGGGATTGGTCATCGGCGCCAACAACATTCTGACCAATGTCATCCCGGTGCTCGACGGACGGGGAATTCTTCTGCAGGCTAAGCGGATCGACTACGGCGGCGAACAGGCCGGCCAGTTTCTCCAGAAGTTGCTTGCGCTCAAGTACCCATACTTTCCTGCCCGGCTCAGCAACCAGAACTACGCTACCATGCTCACGGACCACTGCTACTTCCTGAAGGACTACCAGCTGGAGGTGGCCGCGTACCTCGACATGGAAAACTTGGAAAACAACGACGTGGTGCTCCAGGCGCCGGTGGAAATTGCTCCGCCTGAAAAGAAAAAGTCCGAGGAAGAGTTGGCTCGCCAGGCCGAACGGAAACGAGAACAGGGACGCCGTCTTCAAGAACAGGCTCGCCAAAAGCGGCTCGAGAAGCTCGCTGAGAAGGAAAAAGAACTCGTTTACTATAACGAACTCAAAAACGAGCTCCAGGCGCTCACACCAAAGCAGGCCCAGGTCCGTCTCTTGGAAGATGAGTTCGAGTCGATGGCCGAGTTCAACAAGTACGTCGCCAACTTGGAAAAGACGGTGAGAAAATCCAGATCGCAGGATGTGGACGCCGAAGAGGAGGAAGTGGACCCGGCTGCCAGCTTCCCGTTGGTAGACATACCCGATGAGGAACTCAACGACGAGCAAATCAAGGAAAAGAGAAAGCAGAAGCTTCTCAAGGGTCACTTGGATGCCCGGTTGCGTGCACAAGAAGAGAAGCGCCAGGAGGAGGAATTGGCCATACAGAAGGAGAAGGAGCAGGAGGAGTGGAGAGCGCGAGACTTGGAAGGCTGGTGCAAGTCAGTTCGTGACCAGTGGACCGACATCGTTGGAAGAATCAAGCAGCGCACAAAGATGATGGAGTCGTTCAAAGATAGGAAGTCCATGGCTGCTCAAAAACGTATGAAGAACATTGCTACGCTTGCGCAAGACCCAGAAGCAGGCTCCAAGAGACGCAGAAGAAATGCTGCTTCGGCCACTATAGACAACGACCCCAATGACACCTTTGGTGCCAACGATGATGATTGGTCTGTGTACCGTGACATATCTGATTCTGCACTCCAAGAAGAACAGAACGCTGACCATGAAGAGTTGCTTCGCATAGAACAGCAGTTGCTCGATTACGATCCTAGCTTCCACCACGAGGATACCTTCGCTGCATCTCAAACATTCGACTGGCGAAACTCTGCCCTCCACAAGTTCCTCCATGGTCCTCGTGAAAACATTACTGTAGCTCTTCAAGCCGAAGGCACGGAGCCTGAAGAGCTCCACTCGCATCCAGAAATCCTCAAGAAGAACCACCAGTTACATTTGAATATCGAACGTATCCGGGTTCCTGAAGTGCTCTTCCAGCCGACTATGGCCGGGTTAGATCAAGCTGGTCTTCCCGAGCTTGTGGAGGATTTGGTGCTTCGTCGTATGGACGGGAACTTCGGGCCAGGCGGTCAGTCTCGAAGCTTGTGCACGAATGTGTTCGTTACCGGTGGTTGGATACAAATGCCCAACTTTGTGGAACGTCTTCAGGCCGATTTGCGTCAATTCTTACCAGTGGACGTTCCATTGAAGGTATGGAGCGCTAAAGATGCCATGGCGGATCCATGGCGTGGAATGAAGCTTTGGTCTCAGCTGGAAGAGAGCAAGACCAGCTACGTCACTCGAGCCGAGTACGACGAGTACGGCCCAGAGTACATTAAGGAGCACGGTCTAGGTAATGTCTGTTTAATGTAAGTAGCACTATGTATTGGGGTTGATACCCTTTCTCTTTTTACTGCGCTTGATACTCTTGTCAATGAGCTCTGCGTCTTCGTCATTCTCAAAGTCGGCGAAATCACCATGGATGATACCTTCTTCTTCGGCTTCAGCGCGAGCCAATGCTTCCTTTTCTTTGGCACCGGCCTTCGAGACATCCTGGGGTGCAGCAGCAATCTTCTTGAATTTGGCAACGAAAAATCCATCGACGTTGTAGGTGTGAGGATAGTATCTTCTGGTCAATGACAATTTGGGGCTGAACTTCTTACCACGGTATGATGTGAAGCCCTCCTTTCCTATTTGCAACTCTGTATCCACCAATTTGACGTTGGGACGTTTTCGTAAAGCGTAGTCGACCACAGCTTCATTTTCATCCACTGCTACCGAACAAGTGGAGTACACTATAACACCGCCAGTAGCACTGTTAGCATCCACAGAATCTATGGCGCTCAAGAGAAGCTGCTTTTGTAAGTGGGGGATCTGTATGAAATCCTTCTCTGTACGGCTGACCTTGACAGACTCGTCTTTGGCGATAACACCAGTACCGGAACATGGAGCATCCAAGAGTACACGGTCGAATCCACCGATAACCTTAGGGAACTCACGAGCGTCGTAGTTACACACAATGGTGTTTCGGCACCCGAGTCTGTGAATATTGGCAATAAGAGACTTTGTACGTGCTTTGTTGGCGTCGTTGGCAAACACGCAGCCGGTGTTTTTCATTAATGCAGAAATGTAAGTTGTTTTTCCTCCTGGAGCTGCAGCCATATCTAAAATCCGCTCGTTTTCTTGTGGCTGCAAAGCCATCACCGGCAAAAACGATGAGGCAGCTTGTAAGATGTAATGGCCGGCAAGGTACTCGGGGGTGGCACCGATGGGAACCTGCGAGTCGAAGATTTGAAGACCCACTTTAGTCCACGAACCAATGGGCTGCAAGTTCACACCACGGTTCACGAGACGTTGTGCCAAATCTCTTCTTCTCGACTTGAGGGTGTTGGTACGGATCGTGACAGGACGGGCGATTTCGTTGGCCTCAAAGAACTCCATGGCCTCAGCTGGCGAGAACAAGTTGAAGAGCTTCTCAGCCAAGAACTCAGAGTAGCCGAAGTACTCACAGATATCCTTGAGCAATCTGTCGACGTACTCAGACCGCGACCGGCCCTCCTCACCGAGTTCTTTGAAGTTCTCCAACACTTTGACGATTTCAATCATTCTAGTTCTCACAGAAGATAAGTCCTGGCGAGCCAACTGGTCAGCTTCTTCTGCTTCCTCTTCGGTGGGGAGAACTTTAGCACGAGGCTGAGGAGCACCACCTTCAGCCAATTCCAACTCGGCTTCTTCAGCTTCTAATTCGGCTTCCTCATCGAGCTTACGAGACAATGCTTCCATGTTAGCAGCATTAAGGTCGATTTCGTCGTTGTCCTCGTCGTCAGAGAACATGGGGCGCACGCGGCCCTCTTCGTCTGAATCGTATACTTCGTCATTTTCTACGTCAAATTCGTCGTCCAAATCGTTATCATCAGCCACCTCAAAACCGTCCAAATCTTCTTCTTCCGAGTCATCGAACAATGTCTTCTTCGTCTTCTCGACTTCGCTGTCACTCGCGGATTCTGGTTCCTCGCTTTCTGTTTCTTTCTGGACTTCTACAGCCTTCTTTGGCTGCTTCTTTTGTGGTTTTTCACTCTTCACTGGTTTCGATGGCTTGGATTTCTTGTTGTGATGCTCCGTTTGGTCCGAAACTTCGTTTTTACGCTTGTCGCGGCGATCTTTCTTCGCCTGAAACTCATCATATGACGGAGGAGCCGCCTGTTTGTGCTTAGCCCGTCTTCCCATTCTGCTGCTATCGGTGGAGAACTGCTAGTTCGCGATGAGGTTTTCTGCGTGGTCGCGGCACGACCCGATGAGCATCGATTAGATTCACAGTCTGTTGACACAAGAAAATGACAACGACGATCTGTGCAGACCAACATGCTCTTATCCGACTACCATCGGAGGGAATGAAGATTGTGGAGCTTCGCGAAACCGGAACAATTAGTTTGGGAAAGTTTGGCTCATTCAAAGTTGCAGGAATCCTTGGCTTTCAGTACGGCCAAAGCTTCGAAATAGTCGAAGATCTCAAGGTTAAGCCCATCAATGGCATTGATGCAGTGGCTACTACTGTCGAGATTGAGTCTGAGGATGCGGATAATGCAGAAGAACCACTCACTCGCGACGAATTGACGAAAATGTTCAACAGCGCCGAAAACAACCAGAACATCATAAATATCGGGTCCAAGATCCAGAAACTAACTTCAGATGATGTACATGAGCTCAAGCGGTCAGGTGCTAGCTCGGATATTGGCCAGAAGATCATTGAAAAAATGATCGCCGGACATGAAGGGTTCGACAAGAAGACGATCTTCTCTCAGGAAAAGTACTTGAAGCGGAAACAGCAAAAGTTTTTGCGTAGGTTTACAGTCGAATACCTCAGCCCATCGCTGCTTCTCCGATACTACAATGAGAAAGACAACATGAGGGTGTTGGACATGAGCGAGGAGTCCTTGGGGTTGTTGTTGAGTTATGGAAATGTGCGTCCTGGAGGAAAGTACTTGGTGGTGGACGAAACTGGTGGTCTTATAGTGTATGCCATGATGGAGCGCATGAAGAAAGCAAATGGCGATGTTGATGGCACCATAGTGGTAGCTCACGAGAACGAACATCCCAACCATATAGTGCTTCGGTACTCATCCTATACTCCAGAGCAGATATCGGCTGCTGTCAAGCCGGTGAACTGGCTTCAGTTTATTGAGCCAGACAACGAGCGGATTTTGTGGGAGGATTTACCAGAAGATGAGCTTGCTGCTTTGAAACCTTCAAAACAACTTCAACACCAAAGACGTAAAAAGAGGGCAGAGGAAATCAACCTGGTGATCGATAATGTGACGCAAAACGACTTTGATGCATTTATTTTCGTGGGAACCCTCAACCTAACTACTTTGTTGCCGTATGTCATTCCACGCATTGGTGGTTCAAGACCCATTGCACTCTACAGCCAGCATAAAGAGGTACTTCTTGAAGCACAGCATTTTCTCACCGCTGACAAGCGGGTGCTTGCACCATCAATATTCGAATCACGCATGAGACCTTACCAGACAATTCCCGGTAGGATGCATCCAGAAATGACCATGAGAGGTTATGGTGGGTACGTTTTGTGGGGAACCAGAGTACTTCCACAGGAGTCTGGAATAACGGCCATCGGCAGAGGACTTATCAGGAAAAAGGAGGAAGCCGCCAAGGAAGCAGAAAAATAGCATAGGCATGGGAAATCAGACGAGATCTTCAAGAAACCATTTAGTCATTCACAAAGAGCTCTCAAACGTAGGTTGTCGGTCCAGCCCACAACGCAGCGTATTTTACCTTGGGAATCGTACATGGAGCCGCAGTCATAGATACCTTGTAGTCGTTGCAGAACGAAATCCACCTGGTGTTTTCCACCGACTTCGAAAACGAATGCTACAGGGCGTAGCTGGAGTACCCAGTTCTCTATTAGAGCCTCGTAGAACTCGAGATCACCCACCAATGCTAGTTTTGGTTCGTATAATTTAACCGACTTCAGCACACCATCGTGAAATACGGAAGCAGAAAATTCGCCTTGGGGGATGTATGGTGGGTTAGCGGTGAGTATATCTACTTTTTCAAATTCAAGCGACGGTCTTTGGAACACATCGCCATGAACAAACGATATTTTTGCAACCTGGTCAAACTGGCGGTTGTACAATGCAAGGTTTTCATGACACAAATCAACTGCTTCTGGAGAGATATCAATGCCATAGACAGTGTCTTGTGGTCTCCTATGCTTCACGGTTAGCGGTATACAACCAGTTCCCGAACAAACATCTACAACGGTAAGTCTCTCTTGGTCTTCAATCTCGTCCAAAACACGATTTAGCCACTCCTCCGTCTCCCAGCGGGGAATAAGCACGTTCTTGCGGCAGAGAATGGTGAGTTCGCCAAACGGCTGGCTTCCCAAAATGTACTGGAGAGGTTCTAATCGCAGCCGTCGGCGTGCTGCCGAAGCCCATTTTTCAGGTGGTAGTTCTTGTTTTATCCACTTCAATTCCCGACTGGCGTGCTCAATGGTACGATTAGCTGCTAGAAAGTGCCTTAAAAATGGCACTTTAGCCGCCTGGCGGATAGTACGAGGACTGACTCGAGGCATCAAGTGATGAGAACTGCGATGGATTGGTATTTATATACAAGATTACATACCCTTTCTGGCATAGTACATGTAGGCTCTCTCGTGGACGTGGTCCGGGAACGGCGTGATGACTTCGGAGTGTCCAGGTCTAGCCACTGGATCTCTTAAGTATACCGCATGGCAAGTGGAGAACGATACTTCGAGATGCGAAGGAAGCACTGCGAAACAGCCAAGGAACGGTCTTGGGGTCCATGGAGTGAAGTATGGCTTGCTAGCGTCCTGGCGACCAAAGAGCCCTCGTTGCCATGGAAGCCTGACAGCTGCGGTAGACTCATCTTCGAGGACAGCGTCTTTTTGCAATGGTGCATGGAAGCGCAAGTTTTCAGCAAACTCGGATGTGAAAGGAATCGACAGCGAGTCCTCGGGGAGCTTGGCATTGTTGGCAGACACGCGGATGTGCTCGTGTTGTGCCTTAAGCACTTCTGACAAGATCTGCTTAATCGAAGAAGCGAGTTTGGCGTCGTCCTTGGATGCGAAATCAGGAACCTTCTTCGAGACGAAGTCAGCAGTAGCCTGGGCTGAATGGTCCTTCAACAAGGCATGCTCGTTGTCCTTCAACATGCGGAACGCATTGTGGCACTTCTCCATGTTGACTTTGCCGAACTCGGAGAAAGTTTCTGGAGTTGCAGTGGTGGTTTGCACACCAAGACTGACGATGCGTGATAAGATCAGGTCCCTGGTGGTGGCTTTCTGCTTGGCAAGCATGGCCTTTTCAGCCTGCTGGTTGTAGCGCTTGACCTGGTCCTTGTGGCTCAAGTTCTCTTGCTCAGCAGTAGGATCAAGCGACTTGGGCTTAGTCTGTTTGAGGTGCCAGACTTCCTGTGGGTTGGCCTTGGCCGTCTTGACGTACTTGTTCCAGGCCGAGATCTGGGTGGAGTCCACACTGACGGCTTTCTGGACGCTGGGCTTTGTTCTGCCCATGGCGATCAACACCTTTTCCGGGTTGACGCTGAATATGTCACCGCTCTTCAAAGGGAACGATGGGTGTTTTATGGTCACTCCGTTGACCTGGACGTAGCCGTTGATGATGAACTGCCTCGCTTGTCTCACAGAGGACGCAAACATCGCTCTGAAAGTCGCAAACTCCAAGCGTTTCTCCAACGCTGCGTACGTCTGTAACGGCATCGGCGTACTAGGAACATCCACACCTTTCAAAGATGCATCTAACTGGGCCACAGACTCGAGGTTGGGCTTGAATAAGTGTTTCCATCTACTTTCCGTCAAGTGTTCACCGTGGTAAGCTCTGGTTTCGGCCTTGGCGGTCCATTTTTGCTGGAAAAGCGTCTTGCCCTGGTAGTTGACATTGGACTTTTTGTATAGGTTAAAGAGGTTGTACTTGTTCATCGAGGCCCGCACACGGCCACGGGCCATCGAGTTGAGGTTCTGGGTCCTCCTGGGCATGGTGGAGGATAGAACGTTTCAGATAAAGTTGAAAATTGAAAATGAAAAATTAGCCAGTGCGAAAATATCAACACTTTTGTGCGAACTGCGAACCACGATGTCTCTTGAATGGCCAGTGGACGATGAGGTGTCGCTTTTCAGTCTAGTGTGTGAGCGCAAGCCTGCGGGCAGCAAGAAACAAGAAAATATGAAGTGGATAGTGGAGCAATTGAACGGGAAGCTGAAATTGACGTTTCTGGCGGCAGAAGTATGGAAGAAACTTCTGAACTACTACAATTTGGAAGCCGTGGATGAGTTGGAGGAGCGTGAGGAGAGTGAGGAGAGTGAAGGTGATACGGAGAAATCAAAACAGAGAGAAAAAACCCCACGACTGGCCGCTAAAGCCGACAAATCGAGAAAACGCAAAGCAGAACCGGATTCTGATGACGACGAAGACGAAGAAGAAGACGATTCTGGCCATGAATCACATACAGAGACGAAACGGGTAACGAGGTCTCGCCGACAGTCGGCTCCACCACCAAAAAAACGTTCCAAATCAGTAACTACCAAAGCACCAGAACCACCAGCGAAACGTAAACCTACGAAGACCGCCAGTCCTACTCCGCCAGCTGCTGTGACTAAGCGCCGGACCCGTTCAGAAGCAGCCCAGGAAGAGGAGGAAGAAGACGACAAAAACGCCCGCAAAGTACGCAGAAGTACAAGAAAGAAGTAAATGAGTATATTAATATTAATGCATGTATGCCTTCAGGCAACCAAATTCCAAAACTTTTCCCACAAATTCTTGGGTTCATCGTCCTCCCACACCATCTCGTCATGTTCTTGAGCGCCTGTCTCTATGTCACATTCCTCCAATGGAATGCGGAATGCCCGTTTGGAGAACAAGTCCTTCTTGTTGAATATGACGTGGAAGATCACGAACGAAACCGCAAAAAGAATCACTGAGATGTAGGCGGTGAAGAACTTGCTTGCGGTAAAGTCGAAAAACGCTGAGAAGCCCTGAATGAACACCAAGATGAACACGGTGACGGTCGAATAGTACGAAGCAAATGGCATGAACTTGGCCTTGTAGGGCAAAGTGTCTCTGGAGATGTTTCTAGACTTCAATATGTTCATGAACCTAATGTGGGTGAACGAGATGAATCCCCAGGCGATAAGACCCGACACAGCGGTGATGTTCAAAAGCCAATCGAATGCATTCTGTCCACTGCTGGAGCAGGCAAGATAGCCCAACGCACCAAAAGCAGCTACCGTCAATACAGAAGCATATGGCACACCGTGCTTGGTTGTGCGCTTGAAGATTTGAGGTGCCACACCAGCCTGGGCCAACCCGTACAAAATTCTTGAGCCACAGTAGACGTTGGAGTTACCGGCGGAGATGATAGTGATCAATATGACTCCGCTCAAGATATCAGGCAAGATCTTGGTGCCCGAGTTCTTGACAGCGATGATGAAAGGCGACGCAGACACATAGTTTTCGTCGCTGTCGAAGCCTGGGTCATTGTATGGAACCAACAAGCCGATGAAGAGCATCGAAAGGACGTAGAAAAGCAAGATACGGAATAACACTTTTCTGATGGCAGCAGGCACGGTTTTCCGGGGGTTCTTCGACTCTCCACAGGACAAGCCTACAAGTTCACAACCTTGGAAAGTGAACGTAGCACTGACCAAAGAGGACAACCAACCCAAGAAGCGGGCGGTGTTGATGTTGTGCACCAAGATACCAGGACCCCAAGGACCAGGGTTTCTCCAGTATCTGAACCCCACGGGGCCGGTCTTTCCAGCTCCACACACCATGATAAAGGCATAAATGATCCAGCCGGCCACTGCAAGCACCTTGAGAGAGGCAATCCAGAATTCGAATTCACCGTAGAACTTGACGGGGAAAAGGTTGGCAATCGTCAACAACACAAAGAAGATGGTCACCCAGGCAGCAAGTGGTACCGAGTTGGGCCAGCTAGAGTTGATGATCTGGCCGATCACAGAAACCTCCAACGCAAAAGTGATACACCACGAGAAACAGTAGTTGTAACCGTTGGCAGCACCAAGTGCTGGAGAACACCATCTGGTGACAAACTGGGTGAACGAACCGGAAACAGGAATGAGCGTAGCCATCTCACCCAAAGCTTGGGTGACACTGAATGCCAAAGAAGTGATAAACAAGTAGGATATCAATGCGGAAACAGGACCAGCGTCCTTGAGGGTCGAGCCCGATGAAATAAACAACCCGGTACCAATGGTTCCTCCCAAGGCGATCATGGAGATATGACGGGCCTTCAAGTCACGCTTGACTTCATTATTAGAAAGCTCTCCCACATCGGTGCTGACGTCCGAAACGTACTGGGCGTTCTTTTCCTGGTCTTTTTCCCTCAGATGGGAGATAGAAGCCAGGGACATTATTTTTTTTGTGGAGATGTTGCAGCCGGTGGTTTATATGCTACCCCGAAGGAAAAATTTTTTAATGCGCACCGATAAGGTTGATAAAGCCGTAGGGCGAAAAAGTTGCAAGTGCAAGTGATATAAGTACAGCGAGCCTTTTTTCGAAAAGGTGGGGAACTACAGGGCTTCAAGGATCGATAAGCGGCAAAAGATCGACCAAAATAGTTATTGGTCCTTATCTCGGTGTTGCCTGCTTTTAGGGTCCTCGTCGGCGAACGCCGTGCGCGATCAAATAGACGGCGTTTGGGGGTGCGAAATAAAGAGGAATGCCAAGCGATATGAGTCACGTAGGAGGGGAGCGCTTAAAAGGTATGAACTCTATGGGTTATGCTAGCCGACGAAGATGTAGGTGATGACGACGCGATCTGAATGTAGTGATCTGATTTAAAATTTTCTAGTTGTGATCTGACCGTTAGGTTTCGGCCGTTAGATCCACTGACTCTTGGATATAATAAACCTTAAATTTGATAGACCCTTTGATTACATAACCTAAGAGTTCATAGACATTAACTTTAATGGCTTTGATTCCATTGACTCTTAAACCGCTGGACCCCACTGATCTAAGTCCAACACCCAGATTCGGGCTTCTTCCCTACATCTCCCTCTACCCGTAGTCTAGAGTCTTTTTATTGGAACATAATCTACTATACAGCTGCCGCAGCAGTCAAAACTGTAACAGCACTGCTGTTTAGTCGTACAACACGAACTTGGCCTTACCGCTGGTAACACCAACAGTACATCCGTCTCCACCGTTACCGTTGTACTTTCCGTTTTCGTACACACATTGGCCGCTGACGCTTCCGCCGTCGGCAACGATCTTGACGTTGAAGTTCAACGAGTCGTAGTTGTTGGGGTTTGGAATCAAAGACAAGTATGCAATGCCGTTGTCGTAGCCGGCTCCAAAGTTCAATGGAGCCCAGTTACCCAAGCCCGAGCCGGCAGAACCCCAAGCACAGCCCTTTTGCCAGTCGAGACCAGCGTTGTTGACGTAGTATTGGGCAGAGGTGGATCCTCCTCTCCACTTGTAGTACGACTGCGAGTCCACCACGGTGATAGGAGACGACGAGCCACCGTCAACGACAGTAGGAATCACCATGTTCTCGGTACCGGGGTAATCGGTACGACAGATGGCCACGGTCTGAGACAATTTGTTCTCCACAGATGCCTTGTTGACACCCCAAGCACACAAGTTCTTGGTGTTGGTGTTACTTCTGTACAACTTGCCGTTCTTACACAACAATCCACCGATGGAGACACCGCTGGATGGTTGGTCGTCGGGCCATTGGGTCTTGGACATACCGGATTGACAGGCGTACGAGCAGTACGAGCCTTCTTTACAGTTTCCGCCAGTGGATCCGTCGCTGTTCTCGACACCGGACCATCCGCCGAAGCCCAAGTGGTCCAAGGCGATCACACCCTGGCCCGATGGGAAGTCCGAGCACGAAATAACACCGTCCTGGAAGCCTTCGGTTGGGTCCTGGAACGCAGAAAGGTCACCGGAAATACCTCCGCTGGATCCGCCAGAGCTGCCTCCGCTGGATCCTCCGGAACTTCCACCAGAGCTGGTTGGTTGAGGGCTCTGGTTGGTGGAGGTTTCCTGCTGGGGTGGTTGCGAAGGAGATTCCTGGGTGGGAGCCTCGGTTTCTTGGGTGGCCTGCTTGGCAGCAGACACAGGGTTGCCGCTACCGTCGACAGTGACGGTAACGTAGGCGTAGTCGTAGACAACGTCTCTCTTGTGACGGTGGTGGGCGTGGAACTTGACATCTTGGCAGTCAGCAGCAGGAGCAGCCGAGACTGCAAGTGCTAAATATGCAGCAACAGCAGCAGTAAAAAGTTTCATGGTCTGTGTTAGTCGAGTTCGAAGCTCGCAACCGCATATATACGGTGCAAGTAGTTACCCCAGGTTACGGTTGCATGTTGGAAACGTGAACCCTGCACAGGAATACGCGAATCCGCGATTTGAGACAAGACAACAAAGAAAGGAGGGGAAAGGCATGACGGCAAAAAGGAAGGAAAAGAGGAAAAAGAGACAAAGCACATTGTAGAATCAGTAGATTGCACACACAACGAACACGCCAAACAGATAAGATTGCATTCTGGTTTCCAAATACCTTCTGATTTCTGAGTTGTGTTCTGATTTCTGACTCGTTTTAATTGTATTCTGATTTCTGATTCCTCGCGTGCATAGTCACGAACCCTCACTTCGTATCTTCATTCCTTCTATGTTCATATCCTTCTTTCCATCCTTTCTACTTCTCGTTTTCTCTACTTACCAAAGGAGTGACAGGTTATACCGAGATTTTTTCTAAACCAAAAGTAGCGGGCGCCCGCCATTTTTAAACCCCTGTGTTTGTTGTTCTCGTGCCAGCCTCCTCAAACCGCGCCATGCTGGATTCTGTGCATGGCGATGCCGTTTTGGGCACTGCACCCGCCGCGTCATCGTGTCTCAATGCGACCGGCACGTGACGTGCTGGTTCTTGATCTGACCGGGAAGTGATCCAGCCGGTTGACGTGATCTGGAAAGCGGCGTGGGTGATTGGAGTTGAGGGCGGTGTTGGAATTGGAATGTTCTCTAGATTCTTGGGATGGCAGTTTCTGCTCTTTGGTACATTACCGTGTTGGTGCACATGATGGGCTGCAGGACAATGTTTCGAACGCGCTTCATTTATGCATGATGGCTTGGCTCCTGGATAATTTGGTCCGCGCACTGCGCCAAGGTGCGTCTGTGTGCGACTCGCTGCTGGCAGGTGCGCGTGTGCAGGCGGGTGTGTGTGCAGGCGCTCATCTCATCTCATCGGTGTGCTGAATCAAGACTATGGACGGTGCAGAAGCAGAAGTTTCGAAAGAGACGATTGGCGAAGCGCCTGGCGGTTCAGACAGTTTTGCGCAGAACGACAGCCTGAATGCTGGCCCAATTGAGAAAGATGAAACCACAAAAGGCGGTGATTCCGTGGCTGAAGTCGAAAGTAAATCCGAAGTAATAGCCGATGCAGAAGGAACAATAGCCGGCGACGATGATACGGCCACTAGCCTACCCGACGCAGAAGAAATCAAGCCGGGCACTGACGGCAAAGTCGTTACTTTGCCCGATTTAGAAGCCGAAGCAGCAGCCGACAATAACGCAAAAGCTGCTGCTTTACCCGATCCAGAAGCCGAAGTGGTCGCTGTGGATGTTCAACAATCCGCTGATGTGCCCAATGTCTCCTCCACAACTATGAAAACCCAATTGGCCTCATCATCAGAGACAACGCAGCCTCCAAAAGAAGAACTTCCCCAGTTTTCCGACGACGACTTGGATGTCAGCTCGCAGCTGGACTCTTCAAGCTCAGATAATAACTCGGGCTCCAGTTCCGATCCCAGCTCCGATTCTAGTTCCGACTCAGACTCCAATTCGGATTCAGATGCAGACATAGGAAACGCAGCCGATGACGACGAAGAGACTTCTGGCGGACCTATATACTCCAAGAACGAGGTTGTCGAAGAAGCGGCTCCCAAGTTACCTGAAGGCTACACAGTGCCAGAAAACTCTCCTCTAGAGTATGTGGGCGAGGTTAATGGAGTCGTTGATAAGAGTGTGATTGTGAAAGCAAATGCCTCTGGAGAATACAGAGTGTTGAACGAAGGCTCCGTTTTGTGTCTCGAGAACACGACATTGATTGGTCCTTTGTTCGAAGTATTTGGCCGTTTACAGACTCCCCTCTATAGAATCCAAATGGAGTCGCTTGAGCATGCAGCAGAATTTCGTGCTCATGTTGGTCAAAAAGTGTTCTATGTTGTTCCAGAGGCGAAGTTCTTGCTAACTGATACTATAAAGAACATCAAGGGCACTGACGCCAGTAACTGTCATGACGAAGAACTCCCTATGGAAGAACAAGAGTTCTCCGACGACGAACAAGAACTTGCATCCAAGCAGGCAAAAAAGAAAAAGAAGAGAACCAAAAAGGAGACGGGACCAGAACCTAAGAAGCCAATGCCTCCGGCATTTCAACTGTATGGCTACCCAGAAGAAAGAACACCTCAAGCAGCTCAAGCAGCTCATCCTGCTCATCCTGCTCATCCTGCTCATCCTGTCCAGCCAGGTCAGCCAGGTCAGCCAACTCCACCCATTCAAGCTTCTCAAACCAACCATCCGGTGAACTCGCCATACGGCCAACCAGTTCAGCCTTTCCAGCAACAACCATACCAGCATCAGCAACAGTATGGTAATCATCAAGCATACCCACAGTATCCATATCCTGCTTATCCAGTTCAAAACAGTCCTTATGGAACTCCAATCCAGCATCTTCCAAATAAACCGCTCATTGGACAACTTCTGCATCCTGTCGCTCCACAAATAACTCCCTATGGGCAGCCAATGCCATATAATGTGCAACAGAATTACCCTCCCCAAGTCAATGCATATCAACAACCTCAAGCTCAATACCCACAGTATCAGCAGCAACCACAGGCCAGTCCCGCCCAACTTCAACAGCTTCAGCAGCTCCTTCTCAATCAGCTTCAGCAAAACCAAAACCAGAACCAAAACCCTCATCAAAATCAACAGGGACACCCCCATTACGAACCTTGATTGAGCTTTTGCAACGTCTTACTGGCCATGTCCATGGCTTTTGGGGGAAACTTGGCCATCTTGGCAACCTCGAGAGCGTAGGAACGTTCAGTTATGCCCGGCTCAAGCGAATGGTTCATAATTATGTGGTTATTCTTTTGCACCACGCTGGTTCTATAGCATTGGAGCTTACGCAAATTTGTTGCGTGTTCCTCTTCAAGTAATTGCATGAGCTCCTTTCCGAAATGAGTAGCAAACAATGTACGACAATTATTGACCTCAAGTAGATGTACCAAAGCAGCATATGCCACGGCAAGACCCTCTTTCCCGCTGGTTCCTCTACCAATTTCATCCACAATAGCCAATGAGCGAGAGGTGGCATGTTTCAAAATGTTACTGGTTTCCACCATTTCCACCATAAACGTGCTCAAGTCGTTAAATAAATCGTCTGAAGCTCCTATGCGAGTGAAAATTCGATCCACAACTCCAATTGTAGCTTTTGTTGCAGGGATGAAGCATCCTATTTGTGCCATTATCACAATGAGTGCATTTTGGCGTAAAAACGTACTCTTTCCTCCCATATTGGGGCCTGTAATCATCCACATAAGTTCCTTAGACCCTAATTGAGTGGAGTTTGGTACAAACATCTCTCCAAGAGTTTTGAGTCCCGACTCAACTACTATATGGCGACCTTCCTGAATATCCAACTTAGGTTGTTGTATAACTTTTGGCCTAACAAGGCCCGCTTCGTGAGCAAGCAATCCAAAGGAAGATACAATATCTAAGAAATCGCCAAGTTGACTAACAGCCCGCATCTTCTGTGCATATTTAAGCACATCGACTCGCAACTCAGCAATGACTTTATGTTCCACCTCCATTATTTCGTCTACTTTTGCATTGATCTTTGACTGTAATACACTCCACTTCAGAGGTTTGATAATGAGAGTGCTCTTTCTTTTCTCTCGTACATCTCGGGCCAATGCACTGTTTACCTGCTCTATCAGCTTGGTCTTTCCTGACACATGTATAACATTTAGGAATCGTCCGTGTGCCTCTCTCTTGCTGATAACTAGCTTCGGGTCTATCCCAGATATTTTATCCGCTATTTGGAGGAGAAGCTCACGCTCTTGCTCCAAAAGGTGCTCAAGGTCTATGTGTAAATCTTTGAGGTTTTCATTATAATCTTGACGAACATAAAATTTTGTTGTGATCAGCGGTCTTGTTAGATCTTCTTTTTCGCTTTTGGTCTCATCTTCAACGAGTAGATCGTTTAGAATGAGTGTTTGGTTGATCTTATCGGCCACCTCAACAGGAATGGTAAATTTTTGGAGAAAGTTCTTCCAGAGCTCTGATCGTTTTTGCTGAATCAACAACTCTTTTACCTTCTCTAGCTTGTATAATCCATCTGAAATAGACGCCAAGTGTGTCACTGTGTCACCTGCTCCAAATGATAGACGCTGCAATGACCTTATGAAGTCGCCAACTTTCACGAGGTTTGCTCTCAATGCTTGCGTTAAGACTATGTCATTCTGGAATGTCTCCACAAAGTTGTAGCGATAGTTAAGCGTATCTATGTCCAATATTGGGGAGTTCAACCATTGGCCAAGCATTCGGGAACCAGAGGGTGTCACAGTGTTTTTGATGGTATTCATTAATGTTCCAACGACTGACTTTCTTCCGCCAGTCGATCTTTCGGTAAGTTCCAACGACTCTCTAGTACGAGGGTCCATCCTGATGTACTTCTCATTCCAGTACTGTTGCGGTATGTCGAGAACGGGATTGGATTCGGGGATGTTCACATGGATGTACGATAGCACCATGTTCATGGCAGCTTCTTCACGTATAGAATACAGCTCAAGAGCCTTCCTTGTCAGCAGAAAGTTTGACGTGAAGCTCAACTTCAAATCTTTATAAACCGTCTGGTGATATCGAAGAAAGTACCGTCGGAGCTCGTAGAGTGGACTGTACCAGCTCCCATTTAGAACATCACTGGTCTGTAATTCTTTTGGCATGATGATTTCTGAGGGACTAATTCTGAAGATGTCACTCACAAGGTCTTCTAGAGTGGTTTTTTGTACGTAGAATTCTCCCACGGATAAGTCAACCCAGGAAAGTCCTACCTCCATGCTGGGATCTGCTATGGTCTTCGTGCATCCTGGAGGCAAATATATAGCCGCCAAGTAGTTGTTCTGGTTGTAGTTAAGAAACGTTTCGTCCACTAGTGTTCCTGGAGTGACTATTCGTGAAACTTTTCGGTGGATGATTGCATCCATGCTTCTCTTCTCCATTGGATATTGATCTATGATTGCCACGTTGACCTTGTAGTCTTGAATAAGCATCTTGACAAACTTCTGTAGCTGGAAGGTAGGGAACCCTGCCATTGGAATCATATTGTTCGTGGTTTTCCTGGTTGCAACTTTCAAGCCAAGTTTGGGACCGTACTCCTGGGCTTGTTCAAAGTATATTTCATAGAAGCTTCCGACTTGTACAAGGCATACACACCCCTTGTTCACCTCTATAATCTTATTAATACTGGCATACAATGGCGTCATAGCTTCTTTTTTCGTCTTTCCACCACGGTCCCATGAAGGCAGCTCTTCGAATTTGCTATTTGAGGGAGTTTGAGTATCACTATCATGTTCAATGCTGCTGTTGAAGAGTGTCTTTGTGTAGTGGAGTAGTCTAGTGTTTGTATAAATGCTCCTTCTAAACCATAGTGGTCCAACTAGTCGAAGCATTCACTCGAAGTAAGAGTGCGAATTGAGATAGTGAAACTCTATATTACAATTATGTATGCTAGTTCAGTTTAAGTAGCCCTTGCATCCTGGGGCGCCACACAAACAGCGGATACGTTCATCATCATTGGTTTCCCGCTCGAATTTGTAATCGTATGTGAGCTCATCGTTGGCCTCGATGTCTCGCAATGCATAGATCACGATTCTCTTCTTTCCTTCTACCTTGATGATCTTGGCGGTACAACTTGGACTGCAGCTATGGTTGATGAAACGAGCTATTCCTCCTTTCTTGGTGGCATCAATGACGGAGTTTTCGTCAATACGAAAAAGATACGACGACCCAATACCGGTTTTCAAGTAACTCTTCTCTCGATGCTCGGCAACTTGCTGACGAATACTTTCTCCCACGTATTCGATGATCATTTCCCGTGCTGAGATGGATTCCAAGGCGTATAAGCCCCAGTTGTGGATTGCGGATCTGGCAAACGTCACTGGCTTCTTTCTCTTTGTCAATGCATTCAAATCCAAGATATCGGTTTCGCTTCCGAGCATCTGTTTCTGGGCACTGATATCGGCTACCAATCTTCGGTTATTGGCACGGTTCACTCTTGAACTCTGTACAGTGTTGCTGGTAGCATTATTTCCATTATTAGACGGAGTCTCGTCGTCTTCATGCTGCACTGTCTTGACTGGTTTATGGATCTTACGACGGTGTGGAAGGTACTCTGCCTTGTCAGTGCTGGGGATTTTGCGGTATCCTTCACTACGGAACGACCCACTCTTGGACTCAAACTTTGGAGCAAGCGGCTCAATCAAGTGAGCACTCTCTGAGATCTCTTCAGGCTTGCGTATCTCCTTATGCTTCCAAGCCCAATAGTCTACGTTGGAAATTGACGACGAAGTCGTTTCGGATAAGATCTGCTTTGCAAGCAACAAATCCTCTTCGTCCTTGATTGACGATTGTATGTGGTTGAGATCAAATTCTTCAATAAACTCAACGTCCTCTGGATAAACGGGCATAGGTTCGTACAAGGTTGGACGGAATTTGGCGTCGACGTCTTTGAATTCGTCGACCTCTGGAACTCCTGCTTCTTCTTGGCCGTCCATGATTTTGTCTTCCGGTTCGTCAGACATTTCTTCATCAGACGAATCGTTAAGTAGAACTCTCTTGAGCAGCGTCTTCTTTTTCTTCTTCGAAGGTGCCTCCTCATCAAAGCTAGTTGCCGTCAGGCTGCGTTCACGTTTCAATGCTGGTGCTGGGGTTGTGGAGCGGCTCGAGTCATCGTCAGATTCATCAGAATCGTTGGCGTAATTAAGAACATGCTGCAAGGGAATAACCCGTTTTGTCTTCTGCGATTTGACACCTTCTTTTCTTTTGAAGCTAGGAAGCTTTGCCCTCTCCCTATTGGAAATGAGAGCATATGCGCCATCCCTTGTACGGTTTGTGATGGCTTCTGCTTTAGCTACTGCTGCTTGAGAAACCTTTGCACGCTCTTCATCAAGCTGTGCTTTGTAAACTGGAAACCTTTCCGGGTTCAATAATTCCAAGACTTGAGGTGCGATGATCCGCTCACGGATGTCCTTTGTAAGATAGGTTTGAAATTCTTGTATAAGCATGTTGGTAGCTTCTTCTACAGCGTCTCCATTAGGAGTAGGTGTTGAGCTTCGATCTTCGAAGCCTTCTGGAATGGCCATTTCCATGAACATACGAAATTCATAGAAACGTCTGCCATCCTCTTTCCAGAAGCATCGTTTGCATTCGTCCAAAGTGCTGAAGATGATGAAAAAGCCCGCCTGTTCTTTCAATACACGGTTCCAGCTGTACTTGTTGAGCACTCTTTTGATATCCTGAGCAGAAACACTTCGGGTAGGGACATTCTTGTCGTGGATAAAGATATATGGATTGCTTTTAATGACTCCACGCAACTCTTTGGGACGATATGTACCAGGAATGACTTTGTTGCGGTATTTGACAGACATGATAGTTGTGTTTGGTTTATACTCCAACTTCGGTGGCTTTTGGCTGGGTTGAGTCTTGTTGCGGTCCTCCTCCTTGATAGCTGCTTTACGTTTTCTGTCCTCTTCAAGAGCCCTTTTTCTCAGTTCTTCCTCCAACTTTTGTTTTGATACCCTTATTCGGGACTGAGCTGTCTCGATCTTGCTGCGAAGGAAGTTGCTATTAGTATCGTTGAGCTTGATTTTGAGCTCGACTCCATTGATCTTGGGACGTTCCACCTGGACTGAACTAAGAAGGTTCTTGGCAAGCACCGCTGCTTTATCTGGAGTGCCCTGGAAACGAAACAGCATCACACCAAGAGGAACCGCATACATGGGATCCTGGACGAAATTGATGTCCGTTGCATTGCCGTAGGACTTGAAAAAGTTTGTCACGTACACTTCGCTGGTAGTGGAGGGAATGTCCCAGACGACAAGTTCGGTTTGTGGTGGAGGACCCACCGAGTTTTTGTCGAAAGTAAACCGTGGTTGGGGAAGTTGCTTAAATGGAAACTTCTTGGAGTTCTTGTTGGGTTTGGAGAAATAGCTGGAGAGCACTTTTTTCCGAGGATCGGTGACGTTAGTGCTGTGAATTATTGCATCAGAGTATAGCTCTGGGTGGCTCACAGAAGAGCCATTAAAGCGAAACACCTTGGTCTTTGATTTTCGATCTTCCTTGGGTTTGTGGGAGTCGATTTCTGGATCGTAGAGCACCTTGTAATTTTTTGGAGGGTCTGCTGGTTTGCCATATTCGAGCAGGAGATGATCCCGGTGGAAGCTCAAAATAGGGTACTTCAGGTCGTGGGGGTTGACTCCTGTCTTTAGATCGGTTCCATTGTTCCTGGAGGAGCTTGTGGTGGAAGAGTTTGTTTCCAGTGGTGAGTCTATGTGCGTTTGCGTGTTTAGTTGTCGAGAATTGTAGCCGTTTTCGTGTTCACGGTCAGAATTTTGCTGGACAGCACCGTTTGCATATGTCAGTGTGCTCCTACTATCGCCGTTGCGTGATTCTGGAGGTCTTCTGTATTGGCTTCCGTCGGTGAAACTTGTGTTTTGATATCGTGGACCGGATGGACGAAAACTATCGTAATGTTTGGAGCTTCTGGGGGTGTTTTCTCGGCGGTATCGGCCGTCTTGTGAACTATGATGGCTCCTTTCGCCACGATCATGACCTCTGAAGCGGTAGGACATGGCGAGTGAAGTGAGTTGAAGCGCGAAAATTGGGGAAGAGAGAAAGTTGATAAGATGTAAGCTCCGCTGAGAGATGGAGGTGAGGAAATGTAGAAATAAAGAGATGTACAGAGGGAGATGAGATAGATGAGGTCACGGATTCCATGAGATATGGATATGTTGTGATATGGACATGTTGAGTTGTAGATGAGACTCTGATTACATATGGTAGCCGACCTAGCTTATTCTTGACACACTGTCAGATCCTGTCAGTACTTCTGAGAACTACCACTGCGTTATTCCGAATTATGTATTTCTACTCATGTGTGTGGTCGTGAACGATCTACTTTGTTCTTATATGCTTCAATGGCCCGGCCGAGTGGTAAAAGTTGGACGAGTACTCCTTTCTTCTGAAATGCTTCACATTGGGTTCTTGCACGTAGTGATCCCATCCCTGGCTCTGAGCAAACTTGATGGCAGCATCCTTGGTGTCGAACTTCAATTGCGTTCCTTGCATGTAGTCTCCACTCGATTGGTATCCCATTAAGTGATCTTCCCAGCGATGTTCTTTGCCCAAGAGGTCCCAGTCCATCTTCCACAACTTACCGTTGTGATTTGAGGATTGTGTGGCCGGCTTGGCTTCTTTAAAGATTCTGACTACTCTTTGTGTTTTCAATTCAGCTGGTGCACCGGACACAATTTCGTATCTTTGTTGACCCTTGTCATATATGTCGGGTGTTTGAGCCTTCTGCATCACCATGGGTGCTCTAGAAAAGCCACGACAGCCATTCAAGCTAGTTTTCACGAGGCTTCTGTACATGGTTTGAAAATGAAAAACGCTCGTTCTGGTTGGTCAGTGCGGGAGTGCACAGATTGGTGTTTGGGCCGGCTGCTACAACAGTAAGAGTCGGGTCAGTGAGTTAATCTGTCCATTTGTTGTGTGTGCCTGTGTAGTCAAGGGTGGCTAAAGGCAGTTAGTGTTTTCGTAAGCTGAGATGTTTGAGATCATTTCAAACTTGCAATGTTTTGATGAGGCACCTCTGACAGATTCCGTCTTCCCTGTCGTATTCTTTTCCAATCTGAAAATCTACATTTCCCCTCAGTTTCTGATATGTCATATTTGTCAATTTGTGTTCTCTCTTTTCACATTCCTACCCTTCCATTCTCTCTCCCTCCCCTCTCTCTTTTTGCAGCCTTCTTTCCTGTACCCGCGCCGAATTTCTTCTCTTCATGTCCCACCAAACACTAAAAGCACTCAATGATGTGGTTCCAGGACATCAGGGGCAGTTTCCTCCTGTTGTAGTCAAGTTCTGTGACGCATTGTACAACCTCAGTGTCCAGAAAAAACCAGTTCTTCCTCAAAACTCAGAGGTAGCTCGCCAGCACATATGTGCGTACTTGGCAGCGGAGAAATATCACGAAAGAATGGATATGACGACTCCTTCGCTTAATATGATCCCAGTGCCGCCCAAGGTAGCCACGCGTGTTCTTGAAGACTTTCGAAATAACCTTTTGGGCGAGATTTCCACGCCTTCATCTTCACCAGTTTCAACTCCACGCAAGAAAAACCAAACAAATCTGACTTCAGGTCGCTCATACTCACCATCTGCTACACCTTCTGGTAGCCCTAGACATGTCCGTGTGACTACTCCACATAAAAGTTCGCCTCTAAAGCGACTTCGAGATGCCGCTACTGAGGAAGACGATCCTCAAACTACAAAGAAACGCAGTCTGGAGGCCCTTAGAGATGCAGACTCACCATTCAATCCAAAGCATAAGCTGCCTGTAGCTGCAAAGAGAGATATGAACTCTCCTACGCCGCCAATACTTGACGAATCGGCGTATAAGGCACAGTACCGAAGCGAGAAGCGCCAGATGTCTCTCAGTGAGTTTGTGGCTCTATGCAACCACTTCTACATTCCCGCCAACATCACGTCCCAAATGATCCAGACGTTTGTTGCTCAACGACACCGATACGCCAAAAAGAGCGAATGGTTGCTCGGTTGTGGCATGGTGCATGCTGCCTACACTCGCATAAACCACCGGTTGCTTCGTCTGAAGATCGGTGCACTTGGCATGTTTCAAAATCAGCTCTTCCAGTACCAGATTGGTGGTTTGGCCCGGTGGAATATGTTACTCTGGTGCAACATTGTGGAAAATACTGTGAGAGAAGAGCCGTGGATCGGCGAAATCGAAAAAATCTACGTATACAACAACGCCCATAGCGAAAAAGAGGTGCGTCTTCGTGAACTAGGAGCCCATACAGCTTCGGAATGGAAGCTGATGCGTAGATTCGGTTCCATGATAGAAGCTGCCGATATCGAGAAACAGGAAAAATACTACAATTTGTGGACTTCTCGAGCAAAGGAAATGGTTGGAATCCAGCAGAAGTAACGTGAAGCAGCTTCTTGTTTTGCTCCTTCGGTTACTCTCTGTGTCATTACTACTGCATTTCCACCGCCAGTGCACCGATTACCACTACGGTGCGAATTTTTCAATTCTTCATCACCATGGCCGTCGGCAAAAGAAAGCTTTCTGACGGTCCGGCTAATGATAGCAAGCGTTTGAACGGCAGCGCCATCATATCTGGGCTGAATGTTGAGGAGAATCTCCAAAAAGACAACGGTAGTTTCTCTCCTGCTTCTGATTACACATCTGAATCTGACTTCGGTCCACAATCTGAATCATTACACTTCCAACAAACCTCGTCATGGCAGAACACTATCACAAAGGTAGTCAAGTCAGTGGTTTCCATTCAGTTTACCCATGTCAGCAACTTTGATACCGAGACCGCCATAGTGAGCGAAGCAACAGGATTTGTAGTCGACTCTGAACGTGGTTATATTCTCACTAACAGACACGTCGTGGGCCCTGGTCCTTTCTGTGGGTACGTTGTGTTTGATAACCATGAAGAAGCAGTTGTCCGGCCCATTTATCGTGATCCAATCCATGACTTTGGCTTTCTCAAGTTTGATCCTAAAGACGTCAGATATATGAAAATTGAACAGCTTGATCTTCGCCCAGACTTGGCTCAGGTAGGTACTGAAATCAGAGTTGTGGGTAACGATGCAGGTGAAAAGTTGTCCATTCTTGCTGGTTTCATTTCGAGACTCGACAGAAACGCTCCAGATTATGGTACTCTCTCCTACAATGATTTCAACACAGAGTACATTCAGGCTGCCGCCAGTGCGTCCGGTGGTTCTTCTGGTTCTCCTGTCGTGAACGAAGAAGGCTATGCTGTTGCTTTGCAGGCTGGTGGTTCGACTGAAGCATCGACAGACTTCTTCCTCCCAGTTTACCGACCACTTCGTGCTTTGCAGTGTATACAGCAAGGGAAGTCTATTACTAGAGGTGATATTCAAGTCGAATGGCAATTGAAACCCTTTGATGAGTGCAGACGTCTCGGCTTGACACCCGAAGCTGAAGCAGCTGCCCGTAAAGAATTCCCCGGAAAGATTGGACTTTTGGTTGCCGAACTCGTTTTGCCAGAAGGTCCAGCAGACCTGAAATTGAAGGAAGGTGATACCCTCATATCTGTGAATGGTACACCAATTGCATCGTTTATTAGCGTTGACGAAATTCTTGACGAAAACGTTGGTAAAACACTCTCGTTTGTTATCCAGAGGAACGGTACCGAGTTCACCTTCGATATTTCCGTGGGAGATCTCCACAGCATTACTCCAAATAGATTTGTTGATATCGCTGGTGCTTCATTTAACGACTTGTCCTACCAGATTGCACGTTGCTTCTGTATTCCTGTCAGAGGAGTATTCATCAATGACGCTCTGGGCTCGTTTGAATTATCAGCATACGAAAAAAACGGATGGCTCCTCGAGTATGTTGACGACAAGCCAACTCCCAATTTGGATGCTTTCATTGAGGTGATGAAGAGTATTCCTGACCGCAAAAAAGTAACCATTGCATATAAACACGTTTCGGATTTCCACACAGAACTAATCACTGTTGTCTATGTTGATAGACACTGGCAGTCAACATTCCGGTTGGGTGTGAGAAACGACGAAACAGGTATTTGGGACTTCACTGATATTCAAGATAAGCCTATTCCACCTGAAGAACATGTTGCGCAAAACGCCAAGTATGTCAATTTACCATTCGACGACCCTGAGAAAGCAGGCTGTTCCTCCTTGGTACGTTCCTTTGTGCAAGTCCGCACCATAGCTCCTGTTCCAATGGATTCGTATCCTTATAGAAAAGAGATTGGTTACGGAGTGGTTGTGGATGCCACAAATGGATATGTTCTCGTTTCCAGAAGGTTTGTTCCTCATGATATGTGCGATATCTTTGTCATATTTGCCGAGTCCGTTGAACTTCCAGGAAAAGTTGTGTTTCTTCATCCAAACCAAAACTATGCCATTGTCAAGTATGATCCTGAACTCATGCTTGCTGATGTCAAGACCCCCAAATTCAGCACCAAACCTTTGAAGCGTGGAGAGAAGGCTTTCTTTGTGGGTTACAATTACAATTTTAGAGTTGTTACTGACGACGTCAAGGTGAGCTCGATGAGCTCGATCAACGTTCCTGTTGCAAGTTTATCTCCAAGATACCGCGGTACGAATTTGGAGTGCATTCTCTTGGACTCTAAATTGTGTCAGGAGTGTGACGCAGGAGTGTTAGCTGATCATGATGGAACCTTGAGAGCTTTCTGGATGACCTATCTTGGAGAAACAAACTGTGACCAGACAAACGACCGTGTGTACCGTATGGGATTAGATGTTACCGATGTGTTGGGTGTTATTCAGAGCTTGCAAGAGAATAAAGTGCCCACTGGTTTGCGTATATTGGATGCCGAGTTTGCGTCTTTGTCCGTTTTCCAAGGAAGATTAAGAGGAGTTCTGCAAGAATGGATCACTCGGTTTGAAGATGTTTGTGAAGACGAAATCAAATTTTTGGCAGTAGACCGCGTGAGTGCACCAGCTTTGGGCCAGGTAGCCACCCCTCTCAAGACAGGAGACATTGTTTTGTCGGTCAACGGCTCGATAGTGAAGACCATGAGAGACTTGAGTATCATGTACCACCAGGATTCGCTTGATTTCAAGATCATACGTCAGAAGAAGGAATTGCATTTGACCGTCCCAACCATCGACACAACAACATTAAACACGAACCACGTTGTGTTCTGGTGTGGGTCTATACTTCAAGCGCCACATCATGGAGTTCGTCAACTCATTGAGAAGATTCCTTCGGAGGTCTATGTGACAAGGAAGAACTCCGGTGGTCCAGCACATCAATATGGAATTGCCACGAACAGTTTCATCACCCACGTGAATGATACTGAGACGAAAACACTCGAATCGTTTGTCGAAGTCGTTAAGACTATCACCGATAATACCTACATCAAATTGAGACTTGTGTCGTTCGACAGCATTCCGGTGGCCATTTCCATCAAAACCAATTACCATTACTTCCCCACCTTTGAGTTGAAGAAGGTCAATGGTGAGTGGGAAGAAAGCGAACATAAAGTTTAAATAGATCTGTACAATATTAGCATTATTCATTTACAAATTTGTCGTAATGTCGTATAATTGTATGTACATGAGCTAGAGATATTTCTGTAACTTCTTCAAGTGGTTACCTTTATTGGTTACTGGCACGAACGAGTCCAACTGTCTGATAGAATTAGCACTGAAGCCACCATTGCCATGATTACGGCCGGCTTGTTTTCTCTTCAATCCGTTACCAGTTTTTATGAACCGTTTAGCAGCTGCTTTGTGTGATTTCATTTTGAGCCGTGTTTGTATGAGCATGTTAGCTATTGGGCGTTTTGTGAAGACGAGCCTAGCGGCTGCATTTAATCCATTCACGAACATACTGACTTCAGTGGTTTCGAAATTTTCAAAAGTATCCCAAGTTCCGGGTAACTACTCTTCTTCATCACTGGAGTAGCCTTGTAAGAGATTAGAAGGAGACTCGGATCTGACCTTTTTGGACTGATCCGGTTTGTTTTGGTCTGGAAGCTTCCTTTTGACCTTAATTGAAGTCACCAGTGGTTTCTGCTGTTCTTTTTCAGTATTTTTTTGCAACTTGCGAAAGCGCTCGAGCTCTCTTTCGTCTTCCTGCTGCGTCAATTTCTCCTTTTTCTGTTTCTGTTCGTGTAGCTCAGCATAGAAGCGTGCTGATTTATCGTCTAGTTTGTATGTAGCATTCTGATGTTGAAACTTTTGCTCAAATTCGAGCTGTTTTCGTTCTTTGTTAGTACTATTTTGGTGCGATTGCAAGTAAAACCTACATACCTTTGCTTTCTTTGAGCTGGTCGTATAGTGTTTTGCGCTCCTTTGTTTCTTCAGCAACCTCTACTGTTTTTTCTGGTTCTTTAGGAGGCTCTAAAGCCGCATTGGGGTCCGACTTGACAAACTCAGGCATACTTCATCTACGATTTGCGACAATTTGTACAGGAAGACAGAAGAAATACAAGACTATAGTGTATTTGCTGAATTACATCTAATAATGTTATTTTTGTGGTGCTTTGCTTTGCTTTCCATTTTCCGTCCCATATTTTCACTCATGACTAAATTATTAAATTGTGCAAATTATCGAGATTGGGCAAAGTAGCGAGGCTCATCGAAAACATGGTACCGATGATCTCTAACACCATCACCCCTGAACATCTGTGGCATCCTCAACTCTTCCTGGACGTCCTCTTCGTCAATGAAGTTGTTCCCATAAATTAGTTCTTCGTCAAAATCCTCTCTTTCCTCGTCCGTGAGCAACTTGAACTTGGCTATCTGGAGCTCAGTGTCGGTGATTGTAGATCTGGATATTCTGGCATATGCCACCTTCTTGATATCCTTGAATAAAATGTACTCGCACCATCTGTCCCAGTCGGTGCTGTCGATGTCGTGCATCCCGGATGCTTCGCTGACATACGTATTGTAGTTACCCTCAAGAGGCTCTGTGACAAGGTAGCTGAGAAGAACTAGAGGACGGCTGGAACTGCCCATGATTTCTGCCAACTTGAGACTCTGCAACCGGCGGTCTTCCTCATCTTCCTCTTGTCCAGAGTGGAATACCACAACGTCCACTTCTTCACCGTAGATGTCCAAGGTGGCATGGATAGCGGGAGCCAACTCTCCGACTGGCGAGGGTAAGAGGTGATGGGTCGAGTTGAGAATGGGGAATTTGGACAAGAGTGCTGCACCCCAGGTGTGCTTGTTGGGTCCTGGCCCGTAGTCAGCGTACATGCCCAATTCGTGAGCAATGGTCTGGGTGAAGTCACGGTTTCCACCAATGAGTCTTTGGGTGTCGCTTTCGAGAAGACCAACGATGTCCACCTCGGCTTCACGAAGAAGGTTCAACATACGAGTCTCGCTGGACCACATGTCGTTGTCGAGACCAAAGTGCACACACCAAATACCGGCGGTAAACGACTTGGAGCCAGCATTGTAGGGGACAAAGTCCTGAGTTGGCGTACGGTTAAAAGTGACAGCTGTAGCTATGGCCAAGAGCACAGTGATGAGCGTAATAGCATGACGAGCAATAGACTCTGTTTTCTTGACAACAGGCAGACTTGTACTTTGCCAAACGCCAGCCAAGACCATCAAGAACGACGTACCCAAGACAATGTCGGTTCTCTCCCGCAAGAGCCATCCTCCTGGAACAAAAGCGTAAGCAACAATCCACACTGATGAAAGCGAGATAACAATTGTGAAGAAGAAAGCCACCGTAAAGAAGGCAGCAGGACTGTGCCCACTTACACTTCTCCATACGAGCGGAGCAAGAGTAGCGAGATAGAAGGTGTACACTGTAGAACAAGCGTAGCCTACCCAGCCTGGGAAAAAGAACAAGACAAAGGCAGAAACACCGCCCACCACAATATTGTAGTAAAACGAAGCAAATGCTTGCGGATCAGATTTTGCAGCTGCGATAATTCCAGCAGCGAAGCCAGCGAAGTGGATTAAAGCACCGGACACTGGAGTGGGTCCAGTGATGGGAAAACCGTCCCAGGCCCACATGATCAAGGTAGAGGAGTCGCCTAAGAGAAACTGGAGCGAGAAAAAGTAGCCACCAAATCCTATGGCAGACAACAATAACGAGGAACGCTTTTCAACGGGCTGTGCAGATGCTGGAGATCTTGGAGTAAAGAGAGCAGCAAGTAAGCACACAAAGATGCCGATTTCGTTGTAGCCTCCGTTCTCTTTATGCATCACTGGCCAAACGGGATTATTGGAAAAGCACATGTACTTGAAAACAGAGGTGGCCATGAGTCCGAGTACATGAGCGATAGCTTGCGCCTTGAGCAGTTGTGGAGCCGAAGCAGCCGCTGAAGCTTCATTGGCAAGCGAGATAACAGAAAAAGCTGCCCCAATGGATATGGTGAGCAACCTGTCTTCGGGCTCTTCCATCTTGTATGCGCCGAGACCAAAGAGAACTGCCAAGGACCGGGAGATAAATGGATAGGCCGTTAAGAGCGACCGGAACGGAGGGATGGCGAGCAAAAAGTGTGGAACAAAGTAGGCGACAATGGCTGCTTCGTAACCGGAAATACCCATGTGCCAGAGCGGAAAGTACCACACGGCAAGGAACAAAGCTGAAAGCACCGACCACAACGTGAAGGAGTTCACCACCCTGATGGCGAAGTCGATAAAGGATAACGAATCCGCGATAGGCGGAGGAGATGAAACTTTTGCTGATTTTTTCACTTCAGAAGCCGCTTTTGGTTGAATTTGGAGTCCTGAGCCCACCACGATCTCCAAGCCGGCAAAATCAACTACCAGCCAGGTGTCGAAGGCCACGTCCAAGAGGATAAGAGCCCATTCGAAGTAGGCGTAGATGGAGTAGGCACCAGGGCGTACATGCACCTTGTGCTGAATAAACCAGTATACCAAAGGCACCAAGGTGGAGAAGAAGGTGGTGGCGGTCCAGAAGCGGCCACGGCGCACCAGGGAACCCTTGGGCGACAGAATCGTCATACAGACTGTCCATGGAATAGTGAGCACGATGTATCCAATCATAAAGATGTCGTGCCAGTCGTGGTCGTCTGTAGAAGTGATGTAGACCCATCCTCCGCATGTAAACGTACGTACGAATCCACTCAAAACACCTATAGCAGCAGCAATGGGCCGGTTTTGGCGGCATATCATGTAGTTGAGTGCCAAAAGTAGGAATCGTGGACCAGAAGTCACGGCTATAAGCACTTGAAAAATAGATCTTTCGGGGTACCTGTCGCCAATGGTGGCCGAAACACTAGGAAACCACTCATCGGGGTACCCGTAGGACGAATTTTCAACGATCTTATAGTAGTGGAGCCAACATCCAACAATCAAAGCGGCAAAAAATGCACTATAAGCAAACACTGCATGGGCATAAGCAACCCACTTGGCATTGGCACGGAAAGTAGTCACCGGAGCCAGCCCAGAAGCATCCAAAGTCGTCGGTTTAGTCATGGGCAGCAGGAACCAGTGGCTGAATTACTTCGAGATCCGCAGCGCCAAACACCAGGAGAGAACCTGGTCGTGCGCGCACCGCCGCGCTCCTCCAGTTAAATCGTTGAAATTGTGCTTATTTGCACCACCATGGGTAAGTAACCGCCGCCAGCACACGAAATAGGTATCGATGACAGTTCTAACACAGCTTTGAGCAACTACGAGCGCCACCACAGACCGGATCTTGTGTCTTTTGACGATATCGACTACGACAACTTCCCCGACGTCGACAAAGCCAGAAAGTCCATGCTCAGAGAACAATGGATACGTAACCAGGCTCTTCGGGTGACACATGAGGCATTGCGCAAGTGCAAGCAGTACCACGGAGACGACGCACAAAGAAACTGCCGTCCGTTGATCTTGAAATACATGAAGATGATCGAGAGTTATCCGGTACAAGGCTACCTTGGGTACCAGAAGAACGATCCTTCGCAGTAGAGAGAAGAGACAAAGAAGAAAGGAGGAGAAGATCAAGGATGAGAAGAAGAGACAGAGTAGAAGAGAAGAGAGGAGAAAGAGGAGAAACAACGTAGAAGAAACAGAAAAGGAAAACCAGAAGAATCAGTGAGCTACCTCATCGAATTCGTGGTCCAGCCAGTAATCACCGGCTTGCCGCAACCCAGAATCACTGAACTATGATGAAACGGCTACGGCTTCATCGCATTGCATGTACTAATACATTATCATTATCGCTTCCGTTCGTGTGCTGTATGCACACCGCACTTGTAGTGTGCGCACCAGCCTCCGGCCAATGAAATTCTTTCTGCGATCCGACCGGAATAAACGTCCTCACCACGGCCTTCTCAGTACCATGTTTCGTTTAGGTGTAGCTCAGGTTGCCCGCCAAGGCGGTGCAAGGTAAGTACCATAGAATTGAAGCCTCAGAGATACTTGGGCTCTTCATTTGTGTCGAATTGCACAATTTCGGTGAACAAGCGGTAGAATGGTGGATAAGAACGATGAAAAATCGTAGTAAAGAAATGCTAATGGTATCAAACGTGGTCAATCATGAAAGAGTAGCAGGCGAATAGTGGACATGTTTCGTTTCAGCTCTCCAGGACAAGTGTTCGTCGACAAAAATGACATGTCTTTGACTAGACGAGCAACAATGTGGTAAGACGCCAGTGGACGGTCTTAATAGTGAAGCGACTACTGCTCTCGAAACGAGATACATTGTGCACCTCTTAGTCTTCTGGTGGTGTTTGCTTGTTTAGTTTTCGTTGCTTCATTGTCTTTTTCACTACCAAACCGTGACCATTCCATTTTCTGCTTCCGTTCTTTTGCTGTTCTACCGCTCTATTGCCTATCCCTTCTTCCTCATATACTAACCCAGAAACTATGCCACTTTGCGTGAAATTGAAATGCGTCTCAAGTCCATTAAGAACATTGAAAAGATCACCAACACCATGAAGATCGTTGCTTCCACCAGATTGAACAAGGCTCAAAGAGCCATGGCTGCTTCCAGAGTGTTCCACGAGTCTGATGCCGAGTTCTACAAGAACACCGAGCCAGAAAAGTCCGAAGAAGACAAGACTTTGTTGGTGGTCGTTTCGTCGGACAAGGGTTTGTGTGGTTCCATCCACACCCAAATATCCAAGGCTGCCAGAAAGAGATTCCAAGAGTTGAACGGTAACGCCGATATTGTCACTTTGGGTGACAAGGTCAGAGCCCAATTGATCAGAACCCACCCCGAAAACATCAAGTTGGCTTTCAGCGGTGTTGGTAAGGAAGCTCCAAACTTCAGTGAGGTGGCTTTGATTGCCGACGAGATCAAAAGCTTGGGAAACTACGAGAACATTGAGGTCTTGTACAACAAGTTTGTATCTGGTGTGTCTTTCGAGCCATCTGAGTTCGGAGTCTATGCTGCTGCTGCCATTGAACACGCTCCAGGTTTGGCCAAGTACGACGTGGAAGATGAAGAAGTGTACTCCACCATCTCTGAGTTCTCGTTGGCCAACTCCATTTTGACCGCCATGGCCGAGGGTTACGCTTCCGAGATTTCTGCCAGAAGAAACGCTATGGATAACGCTTCTAAGAATGCTGGTGACATGATCAACTCATACTCCATCTTGTACAACAGAACCAGACAAGCTGTCATCACCAACGAATTGGTTGACATTATTACCGGTGCTTCTTCGTTGGACTAGGTACTTTAGAAATATAAAAAGTCATTTATTTTATGTAGTCTATCACTCGACCTTGCGGGCGTGGAAGTTGCGGTTGACATATACCATGCCTGTGAGTATACCTATGGCCCCACAACCAATGCAGACGATTGCTGAAACCAAGGCCATGTAAGTTATATATAACAAGACACTCACGTAGTCTCGTACATGAAGATGGGTGAAGAAGTAAAACCATGAGTACGCAAGAATGTACCAACCAACACTCGAACCCACTCGGAAACAGAGCCAATGGTAAGCAGGATTCTTGAACCCAGACACCGATAAGTAGGTGCCGATCACTGCCAACTCCACAATAATTACAATTAACATCACCGTCGTCAAGAGAAGGAAGCCGTACATGTAGTAGAAGGTGGTTTTCTCGAGCCACACGGAATTGAAGATATACGTGAGATCCACGTAGATGATACCAAACGGAATCAAACCAAACAAAAGCGTGCTCACTATGGGGTCCATAGCCCACAGACTTCTGTGGTTATTCTCGATGCTGGGAGCTGAAAACAGAGACAACTGCTTTCTGTTGCCATAGTAGCCTCCAATTATACCCAACGGTAACTCTATCAACACGAAGAGTAATAGGAGCACAACAATGGTGCCCAAGGGCAAGGCACTGGACGAAGCTTTGGCCCACACGAAGAAATTCAAGAAGAGGACAACCGCAAGAAGCAAAGCTGGCACAAAGCCACAGAAAACCATCGAGAGTAAGCAGTTCATGGTCGTGTTGTACTTGACGTTGGTGGAGTTGTGGTGGAGCATTTTGTTGACGATTATGCCGACATAAGATGCGAGAGAGCCCGAACCCACAATGCAGAGAATGGAAAACGAGTGGACGGCTCCTTGGCGATCTTGAAACACAAGAGAGAAGTCGTGGCCATCGAAAGTAATGTCAACACATAAAATGATGATCACACCGACCACAGACGAAATGATTTGCACTCCCCCAGCGACCAATATCGACAACAAAAGTGGCATCAATGGGCGTGAATGCTGGGTGTCATGTGCTTGATTTTTGTCATGGACAATAGGAAGAGAGCTCGAAATAGGTTCTGACCCAGGAAGTCTTTGTAATATGACCCACATCACAAAGGTTACCAAGAAGATCAAGACCAACGAGTTCACAAGTGAGATCCAATGAATCCTATTGTGGTTTGCCGTGGAAATATTTTCCAAGTAGAGGTCCCATCTGTGATTGTATTCGATGGTGTTATCTTCCCTCCAGTACACAGAGTAGGTATACGGAATCACCGTTTTCTCGGTTTCTGAAGTAGAAACCACAGCAAAGTTTTCGTAGCCCGCATCAGTGTGGGGGCATTCTTCGTTGATCACACTCTTTGGATACACCTCGAAACCAACAACATGATACCGTCCCTTCTCGTTCTTGGCTCTATGATACCGGATCACCAACATAACGTGGTTATATATGTAGCTTTGGTCTTCGTGCACAAATCCCAAAGGAAAACCAGCAGCATAATACTTGTTATTCCTATTATCTGACTCAAATGTGGTAGCACCTGGCAAACCATCAAGCAGCCAGTGGACGAAATAACCGTCTCGTATGAATTGGTCTGCCTTTTTCAAGGTATTTTGGCGGACCACGAGATCACATAATCGGTGACATGAATCATCAACGCCAAAATTAAGAACATATGAGCTTTCCCATAGACGATCACCACGAAGAATTTTTCCCAACGATAATGGTATCTGTTTGTTGTCACCAGCAGGACAGACAAACGGAAGATCATAGTAGCCATACGGCAATTGTGTATGATCTGACTCGACTTTATTGACCAAGAGGTCCACTTTGTCTCCCTTCTTGTAGGAGCGCGCCCCGTGGAGGTCTAAAGCAGCCACTATCGTCAATAGATAAAAGAGTATGAGCATATTTTCAGCGAATTATGTCGATGGAAGATCCAAACAGCACAAATAAATATTCAGTATTGAGTTTAAGAGCCGCAAGAGGCTTGCAAGACCGTTTTGTGTAGTCAAAGCACCAGAACTCACTTGAAAAGCTATGAATTCTGCAGCGTGTACGACCTTGAACGTCAGATCGTGTAAATTATTCTTGCAACTTTGTTGATGTATGCGGGCCATGTGCAGGCTATTGATAACCAACAACGATGGGCATGCTTGCAAGTGTGGCTGCTGGGAGCAAAATGTATAGAACTATTTAGTAGATAAAACCCGAGAATACGCAAGAGCAGATTTGTAAAATGTGCTACATCAGCTCCATAGCTTCACGGATCAAGTAATTTCCCTTGGGGTCCAAGTTCAGAGCGATGGTGAACTCTCGAACCGCCTTTGCCTTTTCGTTCTGGATGTTATACAACTGGCCGAGCAAAAAGCGTACTGATGCTTCGTCAGGCGCCAAGTCTCGAAGCGTTTCAAACGCCGTAAGGGCCTGGGGAAATTGTTGGATGCTAAACAAGAGCTGTGCTTTCTTGAAGATTGGGAGCGGGTTGCTAGGTTGAAGTTTTGTCGCTAGTTCGTATTGCCGAAGAGCAAGGTTTCGCTTACCCACCTTCTCGAGAACCATACCCATGCAGCAGATCAAGATGATGTTGATGGGGTTGATACTGACAGCCTTGCGGAAATGGTAGTCTGCCCGTTGGAAGTCGCCAAGGTTGATGTACACCATGCCAATGCCGTAGAGAGCATTGTAGTGACGAGGATCAATAAGCAAGCTTGTGCGGAAGTTCTCAAGGGCGGTCTCGTAGTTGTCGTTGCCAAAGTATTCGTGGCCCTTCAAGGTGTAGGCGTAGGTGAACTTTCTGTCCGCACGAATGGCCTTGTTGAAGCAGCTGATAGCATCGTCGGTGTCCCGGTTCAACGAGAAGAGGTTGCCGATGACACACCAGGTGATGGGCGAGTTGGGATCGACCTCGTGAAGTTCGTCGGCGAGGTAAGTGAGGTCAACTTTCTTGTGAAGGTGCCACAAGAGTGTCAGGTAGTACTCCATGTCCTCGAGACGAGTTCTGTCGATCGACCGCAACTGCACAAAGTAGTGCTCTGACTGGCGGTGGTTGACGATTTCGTAGTGAAGACGGCCCAACTTGCTGAGCACCCATGGTGTGTCTTTGTCGTGAGCTGGAAGGTCGTCAAGTATGCGGATGGCTTTGTAGCAGTCGTACTTCGACATGCTCTTGCAAGCACGAGCAAATGTGGCGTACAAATCCAAAAGCGCTTCATCACAGTGCTCGATCTCCTTGCTAGCAAAGATGTTGAGTCTGTTAGACTCGGGACTGGTGTTGGCGATCGAGCTGGAGTTGTTGCGCTTGAGACTGCGACGGGTATCGGTGTGCAAGGGCTGCGAAACGAGTCTCGAGGTGATGACCGAGCCCTTGCGGTGCTCAGGAAAGGTAGGCTTGGTGAACTCAAACCGCTCGGTTGGACGCCGAACTGGTGCGTCTGGAGGAACCGTCGTTCGTATGCGTGGAGTCAGAAGATCAGTGGTGAACGGATTGTGTGGATAGGGCGATGTAGGATCATTCGTCGGCCCAGCCAGTCCTTGTGGCTGGACCACAGGTGCATTAAAAGTCGGTACAGTCGCCGAAGCGACCGGTTCAGGCTTATACAACTGGCCAACACGAATGCTGACACCAAGCTTCGACACCTTTTCAAAAGCAGCAAAGTCAAACGGATTGAGCTGTATCGCGTGCGTGTAATGTAAGGCGGCATTGGTGATGTCTCCTATGCCCGAGTAAAGATCAGCCAAACAGTGGTGCACGGCCGACATGTCGGGAAGCACTGATCGAGTTTGCTCATAAGTATAGCGTCGAAACGGTGAAGAAAAGTCTGAAACATCAGCACATTCTGAACGGCTGCCAAGCACAGCGAACAGCTCGGAACCGTTTTTGGGCGAGTTCTGCTCGTCCGAAACGGTGATCAAACGCAGCAACACAAAGATACCTTCCTTGTATTTTTCGAGCTCCAAGCACAGCTGGGCAAAGAGATAGGCACATCCAGTGTGTTCGCGCACAGTCTGTGTTCTGTTGTAAACAGCCATGAAGCGTCGTTGTCGAAAGAGCGTTTGGCAGTAAAGATGGAGCGAATTGTGGTCGTTCAGATCCACAGCTAGGAGTCTTTCAGCTGCAAATTCAGCATTACGGAGGTTGTTTGTGTCCAAGGAATGAATGATGATCAGTCGGAGATACTGTCGAAGGTATTCTGGATCTGGCACCTGGGACATTGTTTTTGTGACGAAGTATTTTTCTGTGACACAGTGGTTCTTACGTTGTGAAAGTTGGGCTTCTATTAGATCATGGGTGTTTCCACAAGATATGGTGCTTCAATTACTATTAGACAAGGTGGAGGTATATGATCGGCTGGGTTCTTAAGTGTTGATTTGTTTTGAGGTGAGGTTTGTCGCATACAGGAAAGATCAACAGCCGACTAGAAGTCTCAACGAAAACGCTACAAAAACTTCGACAAGGTTCTCCATCATGGTGAATCTGATTCTCTACATGACTACATTGTTGCAGATCCTTGGCTATATTACACATAAATAACTTCCAGACTACCACTTTTTGTCGCAGACAAAGTAGACTAATGCTCCATATGGGTTTGTGGAGGTTGTGGGGGTCGTGGAGGACGGGGAGGGATGGGAGGAACTGTTGAACGAGTTAATGGCATTGGTCGCAGGCCAGGTCCACGAAAATGGCAACACAATAAATGTGACAGAAAGAAGCGTAGACTCGAAAGCAAGCAACACAAAAGCGAGAGGAAGAACACAAATGAAGCATGCCGTTCTTACCTTTACTTCACTTCAGTCTCATTCTCACCTACTTCTCCTCACTTGGCTGGCTTAAGCACAAAGGTGTGGTTGCCCAGAGCATCACTGGCATACGAGAGCATCTTGTCCGAACCACGCTTTTTCTTTGGTGGGTTGAACGGAGTGTAACCCAGTCCCTGGCTGACCACACGTCCAGCACTGCTCGAAAGAGTCAGCTTAGGCGTGTTGCTGTTTTCAGGGAAGTACTCGAGCTGCGACTTCAGGGCCAGTTGTGGAGTTTCCGATGAAGACAGATGAGTAGCCAGCTTGGGCGACAACACACCAGACGCAAGGAGATAAGGCGAGGCGAAACCTCCACTGCTTTGGGACATTTGTGGAGTCTTAGGGCCCCTCAGGGTGGTTCTGATTGAGGTGTCCAACGACAACTTGGGCTGGGTATTGGACGTGGATTCGTCGTACGAAACCATGGGCAGTGCTTCCTCCAGTGTTTGGTCCGTATCGTTGTCCAAGTGGTGGTCCATGGACGACTCGGTCATGATGTGGCTGTAGTCCGTCAGCTGTTCATCCCGCAACTTGTTCTCTTCTCTGGCACGTTCCAACAACTCTTGGGCTTTTGCGAGTGAAACAGTTGGTGTCAGACAACTACTGACAACGGGGACCGAATCGTCGATGTCGATGGTGGCTGTCATCAACGCCTTGAGCCAACCACGCATGTCGTCCTGGGTCTCAACAGCAAAGAAGTGTGTCTTTGGCTGAGTGAAGGTGAGTCCCTTCTTGAAACCAGGTGCTGGGGGCACCAACTTGAAACAGTAGCGTCCAAATCCTGTGGACGAGGCGTACATGGCAATGTACTTGTCACTGGTGCTGTCGTCGCTGTTGATGGGGATGACCTTGTGGGCAGTAATGTCGATGAGTCCACGCTCTCTCTTGTCTTTCAAAGAGGTGAAGTACAGCAAACGGGTACCATGAAGGGTGAAATAACGCGAGCGCCAGCCAATGGTGGAGCCACTCTTCTTGGACATCCAACCGCTGAAAGATGCCAGTTTAATAGCGTCATCAGGGGTAATTTGGCGAATTCCCTCAGTAAACGCCGATGTCTTCAGTTTCTTCAGACCGGAGAAACCACGGAAGTTTTGCGATGGAGCTGTGCGGAGTGTCTTAAGTCTTGAAACAGTCAGATCGGACGCAGCACGTTTATCGTTCTTCTTTGGGGACGAAAGGTCAGATGATTTGATGTCCGCAGAGTCCTCTAAAGTGGACGCCTTTTCCTTTGCAAGACGGGCACTGGCAGCTCGTTGTTTTTCTTTTTCAGCATGCACGGCCTCTTCCTTTTCTAACTTCTCCAACTTTTCACGGTCATTCTCATTGCCGGACAAGAATGAGAACAACGACGAGTGCCGCTTGTGGCCAGAAATTACCAGCGAGTTTCGGCGATGAGCCAGGGCATTCCTACTGTGACCAACACTGGGTTCGTAGATCGAAGAAGCCGGACGGGAGATTCCGTTGATGCCTAAGCCGGCATTCAGGGCGTTGTTTCGGGTTAAGTAGAGATGCTGATCGGAACCGTTGGCAACAGGACGAGATGGGGTATTAGGAGTGGTTGGTGTTCCGAATTCATCTTGTGCTTGTGCCAACTTGTCGTAGTAAGCCTGCTCGTCTGGCGAAGAAGGACCATTATGACGGAGCGGTGGCTCGAAAGATTCGTCAGCCTTATCCCGTTTGCGGCCCAAAGGTGCTGATGGCATGAGTCCCCGATCGTCGTCAGAGTTGTTGTAGGAATTGAACGACTGGGAAACCTTAGGACTCAAAAGACTTTCCGACGAAGAGTCGGGGATGCCCAGATGTGAGTGCTGCTCTTCGCCAGCCACAATGCGCTTCAACTTCTCAATCTCCTTGTGAACCTGGAACCGCACACCAAACGAGTCGATGTCGAGTTCCTTAAGATGTCCCAAATCCAACTCGAAAAGAATGGCACCGGTGATTTCGTGGCGGAGAAACTTGCTGGCCACGTTGGAGTCGAAGCCGAGATGCGAGAAGTACGTGCTGACATCTTTAGGGCTCCACGAGTACGCCGCGGACGGATTTGGCACGGAGCTGAGAGAGCCGTTGCGGGCCGGCTGGCTTTGTTGGCTGTGGGTGTGGTTCTGTTGTTCGGTCTCTGCTTGGATAGGTGCCAGAGTTTGCTGAGGCTGCTGAGTCTGCTTAGGCTGCTGAGCATGTTGCGGTTGGCTATGAAGCTGGTCGTCTCGTGACGATGCTGATGTTTCATGTCGAGCCTGGGAGCCATACTCGTGGCTGTCTTTCGCGGGAGTGGGTGGTTCGTGTGATTTGGGCGTAGGAAGCTCCTTTTCCGCTCGAGACCGGTACGACAGTGGCTGGTTGCTGTACACCAGTTTTTGTTCTACGGGCTTCATGTTCTTGTAGGGGTTATTATCCTCTGCAGGTGGAGTCTGGAGCTCCTCAAGTGCTCTGTCAATGTCGTTGACAGTGTCTGCGGCAGTATTGGAGGAGTTTCGCTGCAGTTCATCGATTTGCGAGAGCTGCAGCGCCTGTTCCGGCTTGTTTTGCTGCTCTGAAGGGCCGGAAACGTTGAGTTTGTCCAACTTGTCAGTGATGCTGCTGGCACTCAAGCCCTTGCTGGTCACCCGTCTAGAGCGGGACCGCAAAAGCGATCCTGAAGGTGTCTGAAGAAGCTGTGTGAACGATTTTGGATAGAGTCCGACCTCATTAGTCAACATATTCTTGCCCATGTACCAGCCGTCGTTGTACTCGCTGTCGTCTGCAAGAACCTCGACCTTATCGCCGATTTTGAGGTTAAGTTCATCGCCTAGACGGGCATTAAACTGCTTGATGCAGAGATATACTGCTCCTGTGGAAGGTTCCGACATGGAAAAACGATTCAAAGGGAGTTCCTGTGGTCGCTGGGATACTGCAGAACCGGTATGCAGCGGTCTTGGATAACAAAAAAACGAGTTTGGTCGACCAACGATGAAACGATGTTGTTGTTCTGTAAGCTAAATTTTATCCGCAGGCCGCGACATGCGCACGACATTCCGCGCGGGGGCACCAGCGTCGCACGTGACGCACCGTCTGCAGGCGCCAGTCCGCTCTGGCTGCATGCGAACCCCAGGCTGTGGGGAGATCTAGCACTGGAACGTTTTACCGGCCAACTAAGTCTGTGAGTACCTGGACGGTAGATAGTGGCCAGAATTGTGCTGAGAATAGAGAGGTTTTCTTTTGGAGCAATTTGCGATTTCAAAACCCGATTTATTGTGGATCATTCTTCCCAACTGTACAGCGATAAGAACCAGAACAGGGAATAGGTAGAGATAGGAAGATTTTAAGAGGTCTAGAAGAGACTAATAGACCCTTAAAGGAAACAGAAATAGACAAGAAAGCTTAAACTTTTGCAGAGAGACATATTTTGAAGTATTAGCCAGAATCAAGGAGTGAGCCGAAGATCAGGAATAAGGGATACGTTTCATTGCCAAGAGCTCAGTGAACAGAGAAACAGACACCGGACATAATCCGCTGCTTCACTGGCCTCAAGAATACTCTTTTGACCTGGTTAAGTGCTTTTTCACATTCTCAACTACTCTATTGCAACCTTTAAACTGAAACGAGGTCCATAGTATTTCAGCCAAGAGGTTCCGTACTGTTTTAAAGGTTCAAAATTGACTTAAGCAAAAACCCATATCATTCATGCCACCACCAACAACGCCCGACCGCTCCTCGCTGTCGTCATCACCACTACTTTCCGACTCGCCGAGGTTGAGTTCGCTTTCTATTCTATCCAATTTCTTCCTACGACACTCCCAAATGGAACAGGATAACCACCGCAATGCCAGCGTTATAGACAACGAGCTACACATCAACAACAACAGACTACCGTTTCAGATCCGCAACCTCAACCAAATACCCGAAGACTACTCCAGCACTGAGCTGGAAGAACTGCGATCCGATGACCAACCACACGAACGGCTCTTACTTCTGTCTGCTCGTCAGAACGTTACTAACAGGAACACACTCATATTCTCTCCTCGTTCCCACGGCTTTCCACTTCGCCGTCTGAACGCCATACGGTTCGGTAGATGTCCACATGCCCCAAACCAAGATCCTCCAGACCTATCAGCGACTGCCAAAGAGCTCCAAACATATGTAGTTAGCCTCCTAGAGTTCGTCGCAACCAGCTTTCCCAGCTTTGGCCAGTCCCCGCTCTTCGTGAGCCACTCGTCCAAGCATCTGAGAATAGAAGCGCCAACCCTGGAGCACTTGTTTGCATGTCTTGATACAACCATGGACGCCTACATCGCACACAATAACCAGGGATTACTCTGGAATAATGCATCTTCAGAAACAGCGAGGGAGAACCGCAAAAGACTGGCAGAATCAACTGGACCTCAACGCAAGCGACGCAGAATCGACCCCAGCAACAACCCAGCGGTCTTATCCAGTGCATCCATTAATAACCCAGCACAGGGGGCTAGGCTAGCGGTGTCCCAGCTCTCGTACAAACAGAAGATTGCCATCATGAATGTGGTGTATACGTCGTATTTGCGGGATGGCTGCAACTTTTCACTCCATGGCTTGCACAACGCCCAGTTGACCATGTCGTTTTCGTCAGTCAACTACGACAAGAAGAAGCTCATGGGCGTATTCACGCTGCACGGTCGTCTCGAAAATGTCTTGGAGTACATCATGGGAACCACCGGCAGCCTCAATCTTCCGAGAGACCGATGTCTTATTCGACGGATGCGGTTGGCGGAAAAAGTGGTTGCTGCTGTTCGAGAAAGTGGAAGAGACTCCCTCTCTACGCCGTTCCTCTTCCCATTTTCCGGCTCCATTGTGGACTTCCAGAACCACGATCTTCGGTTTCTCACTCACATTCGAATGTCCAAAAACGTCCCCATCCGTAACCTTCACTTGGCAAGAACCAAGACAGCACGAGCCCGACTACAGCTCCAGGAGTGGATGAAGTTGAACCCGTTCAAGCAGTTCAAGGATGTTTTCTTGATGAAAACATTGGCGAAGCTCCGCCGCAACTTGTGCAACTTTGATAACATCTCGCTTGCGGTGCAAGAAGATACGTTAGATTTGACCCGGGGAATACGCAAGCATTTAGATGTGATAGCCGGCCAGCTGGAACCCAAGTTTGGCAAGTTCAACGAGACAGAGCTTCCTCGCAGCGCCTGGCACGATGTTTGGCACGAACAGCCAACCGGACATGAGTCGCCATTTGTCCAGGAATGGGACAAGAAGCTCAGTGACAAGCTAGCAGATTTCTTGATGTGCGGAGAACACTGCCTTCTAAACGTGCAGCTCAATTATGTGCTTTTCACTGCCAAAGTGGATGCCGTGGAGTTTCTCGATGCCTACATCCAGCACCATCTCTTACTTCTCCCCGTGAGTAAGCGAGACGACTTCATTAAGATCTTCAATAAGGAGCGGCAGACAGCCAGAGTACCTCGCTCTTCCGGAGAATCGGTGATGGTGTGCTCACTCAATCGGAAAACCGGGTGCATCGAAATCAACAACTCGAGAGCAGTGCTCAACTACCGCAACATCAACGTCCCAGATAGCCATATTGCAGACGACCCCAACGATCTTGAGGAGGGTAGCTCCTATGATTTCGCTGATTTGGACGATTGGCGGCATGACGGTGAAGAAAGATTCCGCAATCCAGATGATGGAGAATGCGCTACAACGGTATTGCGTGGACACTACAGGTGCTCTGGAGGAGGCAGTGGTGTCTACGGAGTCGCTTAGGTCATATCAATACACTATTTACCAGACACCCCAACCCTTTTTACCCTCTCGGCGGTCTTGCCTTTTTTTATTGTAGAAATCTCGTTTACACTCCTTGTAGGCATCAAAGAAGTCCTGGCACATGGCTTTCTTGTCTTCAGGATGCCGTATCATGCAGTTGATAGAAGCCTGGCGAGTTTCTTCACACGGATCGTAGTATTTCGATGGCTCTTTCATGGAATATCGGTACTTGTGGCGGTGATTTTGTGGATTGTCGGGATAGAATTTGTACTTGTCGACACCCCCGGCCGTGAAGTCCACCTTGGACTTATCTAATTCCACCGTATCGCCTTCAGTGCTCTTCTTGTCGTTACTCATCGTCAACTTCTGGCCCGTCAAACTGTCAAATAAGTGTGGGGCGGTGGTAGATTGCACCCAAGCACCCATACTGGGCAGGCAGTTTCGAGGGCTCATCGCATCGCATCTCCGGCCGATTGTCATGTCGTTAGCTGTGGAGTATCTTCTGCAGAAGACAGTGTGTCAGAGATGTAACGACAAGGATGCTGTGGTGTTGGTGAGGCGCGAAAACTACTGTAGTACTTGTTTTGTGCGTTTTATTCGTGGCAAACAACGTCGACTGATGCAAGACGAAGCATATAAGGTGAGCTATAAACCAACAGCTGAGCCTCACAGAGTGCTCTTGGCACTTTCTGGAGGCGCGTCATCACTTGTGTTGCTTGATGCAGTTGCTTCTTTGCTTGAAGAACAACACGAGCAACATGGTGGACGCCAGGGTTTTGCATTGACAGTGGTGAATATCGATGAGAACGACCGCCAGAAATTGAACAAGAGCTTCGCAAGTATATTAGAGCTCTTGAGGAAGCGGTACTCATTGATCGACATCGATTTCCAGTCCATTGATCTAGACAGTTTTGTGGATAAACAGCTATTTCACCAGATCGAGGTGTCGCCCGATTTTGCATCACACAGTTTCCCAGCTGAAGCTCCAGCAAAAGTGAGCAATATTCTAGATGCTTGTTCCAGCAAGAGCTCGCAGGAAGACATTTTGCTGATCATCCAAAACGAATTGTTGCTCCAGGCAGCCTCAAAACGCAAATGCGGCACTATCATATACGGCCACAGTATGTCAAGATTAGCAGATGAGGTCTTGGCACTCACAATAAAGGGCCGTGGAGAGAGTATCCACAGCACAGTTGCAGACCACCAAAGAAACTATAACGGTCAAAATGTTACCGTCAAATATCCGCTCCGCGATGTGCTCATGGGCGAGATCGAGGCTTACTGCAAATTGGCGAACCTCGAAGACTACGTAATGCGTCTGACGATACCCGAGCCAACCATCAACAAGAACAAGACGGTCAGGGCTTTGACAGCACAGTATTTCCGGCAATTGGACGCCACTGGCTACTCATCTACAGCATCTACAGTGGTTCGTACCGCCGATAAATTGGCTGCACCAACTGTAGGAACACCTTTGGGCTCCTGCAGTGTGTGTGGTGTGGAAATACGACAAGACCCACACCACTGGCTTCGAAGAATCACCGTCAATGAACCACCGTCCGGTGCAGTTGCGGCCGATTTTGCAGCCACAGAAAAACCTACCATAGACGTCTGCTATGGATGTACAGTATCGATAGGTGGCTCAGACAGCTTCAGATGGCCGAAATCAGACGCCGATATCATAGCAGAGTACACATTGCTGTCAGAAGACGAATAGGAAGGTATAGGTTTCATTTTGCACCCGGACACCCACGCATTTTTACGAATATACATATAGCGGTTCAGCTGATCCAAGTGCTATGTACTCTCCCTCTGTACTTTCTTCTGATGTTTACTCGCTCTGGAAAGCTCCTGAGCGTTCACTAGGCAGTTCTGGAACGGCCAATGGAGAAGATGAACACAAAAGTGTGCAAAATAGTCGATCTTTATATGCTCCTCCACTCATGGCGTACTCTGCTGAGTATCCTGGCGCCAGTTTGTACCAACTAGAGTACACTATAGCGAGTCAGAATGGAACTGTGGGTAACAGGTTGCCGCCACACTCACAAAGAAAACTTGAACGGCTCCAAAGGATAAGAAATACCGGCTACAACAGCATAATACCGATTGGAATGAAGAAGACAATGAGGCAGCTTGATGCTGAACGAACACAAAGTGCTGCAGCTGATGCAGACGATGCAGAGATCACCAACATGGCTGAAAATGTCCATGGAGAACATTTGAACCAAGCTGCAGGTGGAGCCAACGGTCGAGATCAAACCGCCGAAGCCATGACTACCAGCCTAGAGTCCCATGGAAACTCCAATTCCATGTCCAACATGATGAGCCGTACCACCGACCCTGGCTCGTCCATCAACTTGGATGCCGAAATGCCCAATATGGACGATTCCGACACCCAGAGCGGCACGTTTCTCTCTGAAGAAGGTGAATATAGCGATGCTCCGGCTCCTCATGTGGGAGAGATGATCAACGAGGACGAGGGGTTCATGGCAGAGGAAGTAGAGTACCACGAGGACCACAGCTTTGCGTCTGAGATCGGCCGTGAACGAGAATGAGAAGCAGAGGAAGATAAAGCATGAAGGAAAAGAACGATAAAAGGCAAGAGTTACGCCAGGACACTGCAAATTGTTATGTATGCCACATGTTTATTATTCGACATGTATAAATATGTTCACGAGTGGTTCGAGCTGCTATGACTTACTTGGGTCTTCACAAAATCAATCTTTGCTGTCAGCAAGTGCAAGGCCGGAACCATCCAGCGACCACAGGAGCATCGGGTACCTTTCCAGCTGTAACCCCCCACTTTGCAGCTACATTTTGGACACTGGAACTTGCCGTCCATATCTCCTTTGCCCTGGAGTTCTTGTTTCATCCAGTTCAATGGCTCAGTAAGGAAGTAGTGAGAACAGGAAGCAGATGCTGGTTTGACATCAACGATGCGACGAGAATTGGGTGCTGTCTTAATAAACAGTGCTTGGCGAGAGTCGGCTTCTGGAGGCTCGTGCGTATCTATATGTGAGCTCATTGCAAGTGTCTGCCGGCAGCGCTTACATCTGAGTTGAGCATTTGGCTGGTTGGAGTTGCTGTCTTCCATAGTGGTATCCTTACTGCTATCTTCTTTCTGGTACATTTCCATCAATGAGCGGCCGCTGGGATCCTTGCGGAGACTCAAGTCTACCAAGAACTTTTTGTATTCGGCGTTTGACTTGTCGAAGTTTCCGTTCATGTCAGCGAACAATTGGAGCTGTTCCATGAAGCTTGGGTTGGGCTTGGCATCACCATTGCGTCGCTTAACAGCGTGAAGCGATTGCAGCACCGAGAGCTTGTAGTGGTATATCAAGTATGCCATCACAAATGCTACCGATCGCGATACACCTTCTTGACAATGCACGAGAACTGCACCTATGTGCTTGTTGTCCTCCTTTCCGTTGGGAAACAAGGCGCTGTCTATGAACTTGTTGGATGCCTCAAAATGCTCGATTATGTTTTCGGTTTCTACATCATTGACTGGTATTTGCATGCATGTGTACTGGGCCAAATACTGCTGGGGAAGTTCTCCAGGAACAACAGAAAGCACATGGGTGATCTTGCTTTCGCTGAGATCAGTCTGCTGTCGAAGTGGCTCATACGACGACAAGAAAATGCCACCTAGGATTCTGTGGAGCATCGATGCGATGAGATGAGCTTAGGTCGCACTGCGAATTTGCGCATCGCAAACCTGCGCATTGCTGCAAGATGTCGCAGGATTCGTGGAGCGAGATGCTGGTGCGTTTGGTCAATGTTGCAATGTTGCAATGTTGCAATGTTACTATGTTACAATGCTACAGAGATAATATGTTAGGCTTGTACACTTATGCGTTGTTTTGCTGTTTTTGTTTTTTCTGTTCCGTATTTGTGGTATGAATTGTCCACTGCATCCTACATTTCCAACACATCCTCGTTTCAAATACGACCAGCGGATGCAACGCTCTTCGTTGCATGATCGTCCGAATTGGCCGTGAAGTCGTGCATCTGCGTAACACCGAGAGTTTAGCTCCGATGGTGTGAGAATAGGAGAAAAACAAAAGAAGACTGCTAACTTTGACCGGAATAGAGAAGAAGACAGATTGCTGTCTGGGCACCGCATACAAAAAAACAGCACTAAAAACATTGGACTACGGCCCAATTGACAACAATGCCGAAGTTTTCAAACTTTTTTCAGCTGATCCGGCATGCATTACGTCATCCGCGGTCGCACTCCGAAATCTGGGGTTAGCACCGCAACCCCAGATCCGATATTGGAACCGAGAGGTGTTTTTGGGAACAGAGAACCTAGCCAGCTAATGCAGCACACAACGGCGGATTTGCTGAGCGCTCCAAAAGTTTCCGGTCCACACTGGAAGGACGGCTATTAACTTCCGGCTCTGCAATCACACGCAGCGCAGTCCGAGGTTGACCGGCGGTGCGCGCACGCCGGCCGCATTCGTGGACGTGATTGGCCGGGAGTTAACCGGGTAACAACTACCCTCGGAAGCTGCAAGGCACTATATATAATTGCCGAATCCCCAGATTGTGTAGTAATTTTTTATTGAAAATATTATAGAATGTCTGCAATCCGTTCATTTCAGAACACTGTTGCCAAGCGTGCTGCTATTGGTGTGAGAACCTATGCTACTTCCGAACCAGTAAGTTTACACAGACGTCGGTGAAAAGGAAGCGGAAGAATTGTGGGAAAACTGCCTAGACGACTCGCTAGTTTTCGGTTAGTTCTCCGGCGGGCGTTCCTGCTTCCTCCGTACTTCAGCCTTTTCCTCTGTATCATTTTTCTGTATCTCTTGTTCTTTTACTAACCCAGACCCTTAAGTCCCGGTTGGCCGAGATTCTTCCCCAAAAGGCCGAGGAAGTCAAGCAATTGAAGAAGGAGCACGGTAAGACCGTGATTGGTGAGGTTCTCTTGGAACAGGCCTACGGTGGTATGCGTGGTATCAAGGGATTGGTGTGGGAAGGTTCCGTGTTGGACCCAATTGAGGGTATCAGGTTCAGAGGCAGAACCATTCCCGACATCCAAAAGGAGTTGCCCAAGGGCCCTGGTGGTTCTGAGCCTCTTCCCGAAGCCTTGTTCTGGTTGTTGTTGACCGGTGAGGTGCCCAGTGAAGCACAAACCAAGGCCTTTTCCGAGGAATTGGCCGCCAGATCTGGTTTGCCCAAGCACGTTGAGGAGTTGATCGACAGATCTCCTTCTCACTTGCACCCAATGGCCCAGTTCTCCATTGCCGTCACTGCATTGGAGTCCGAGTCGCAATTTGCCAAGGCTTACGCCAAGGGTGTCAACAAGACCGAGTACTGGAAGTACACCTACGAGGACTCGATTGACTTGTTGGCCAAGTTGCCCAACATCGCTGCCAGAATCTACAGAAACGTTTTCCACGACGGTAAGTTGGCTGCCATTGACCCCAAGTTGGACTACGGTGCCAACTTGGCCAACTTGTTGGGATTCGGTGAGAACTCCGAGTTCGTCGAGTTGATGAGATTGTACTTGACCATCCACTCCGACCACGAGGGTGGTAACGTTTCCGCCCACACCACCCACTTGGTTGGATCAGCATTGTCTTCTCCATTCTTGTCGTTGGCTGCCGGTTTGAACGGTTTGGCTGGTCCTTTGCATGGCCGTGCCAACCAAGAAGTGTTGGAATGGTTGTTCAAGATGAGAGAGGAGTTGCACGGCGACTACTCCAAGGAGAACATTGAGAAGTACTTGTGGGAAACTCTTAACGCTGGTAGAGTGGTGCCAGGTTACGGTCACGCTGTTTTGAGAAAGACCGACCCTCGTTACACCGCTCAACGTGAGTTTGCCTTGAAGCACATGCCCGACTACGAGTTGTTCAAGTTGGTGTCCAACATCTACGAAGTTGCTCCCGGTGTGTTGACCAAGCACGGTAAGACCAAGAACCCATGGCCAAATGTGGACTCCCACTCCGGTGTCTTGTTGCAATACTACGGATTGACCGAGGAGTCTTTCTACACCGTGTTGTTCGGTGTCTCCAGAGCCTTCGGTGTCTTGCCTCAATTGATCTTGGACCGTGGTCTTGGTATGTCGATTGAGAGACCCAAGTCGTTCTCCACCGAGAAGTACATCGAGATGGTCAAGAACATTAAGGCTTGATATTTATAGCAAAAGTGTATTTATTAGCTGTATAGACAGAGAAACCAGAGTTTGTCGACGTACTTGGTGTAGGTTCTGTTATCTCATATCTGAGACTCTCATTTTTCAGCTTCTCATTTTTCAGTCCCATCTACAATTTTGGAGTCCGCTGTACCAGTGCTTGATGCGTGTAGCTAGACGATGCAAGTCGTATTCAGCGACGTTGCAGCTTCCCAAAACACAGTTTGGACCAAAAATACCCGAGAAGGAAGTGCTAAGTTCGTTGATCCAGCGATCCAGCGATGAGCTATATCGTCACCAACTGCAATTGACGAACAGAAAACCATTTGTATTGCACGACGGGCCACCGTATGCGAATGGTGATCTCCACATGGGCCATGCCCTCAACAAAATCCTCAAGGACATCATAAACCGGTTCGAGTTGATCCGCAATAATCGCCAAATTGTTTACCGGCCAGGATGGGATTGTCATGGACTTCCGATCGAGCAGAAAGCTCTCGAGCAAGCAAGAAAGAGCGACAAGACGAAGACCTTTTCCAATATGGAGATCCGTCAGTTGTGTCGAAATTTAGCCGATACAATGATCGAGCGACAGCGACAGCAATTTCGCCAGTTTGCGATCATGACTGACTTTAGCGATCCCTACATCACCATGCTGACTCAGTACGAAGCACGACAGCTCCAGGTATTCCAGAAGTTGGTGCAGAACGGTTTGTTGTCACGGCAAATGAAACCGGTGTGGTGGAGTTGCGAGTCACAAACAGCCTTAGCGGAAGCTGAGTTAGAGTACAAGGACCACCGGTCTGTGGCAATCTACGTGAAGTTTCCGGTGACGTTTTCCGCTGCTTTTGAAGACGGTGAAAACGACAAGCCGCTCAAACTCTTGATATGGACTTCTACGCCGTGGACCATTCCAGGAAACAAAGCCATTTGTGTGCACGAGGACTTGACCTACACGGTCTTAGAGAGTGATTCTGAGAGGCTAGTGGTTGCTGTTGACAGGGTGGATGATTTGCTAACGTTCAATCCAAACTACAAACAGACCAACAAAAAGCTCAGCGGAAGTGAGCTTGTGGGAACAACATACACTATTCCAGGATCCAGTGAACAGTACAAAGTATACCATGGTGCCCATGTTACGGCTCTGGCTGGTTCTGGTCTCGTACACACAGCTCCAGCACACGGCATGGACGACTATTTGCTTGGACGTACGCACAGTTTGCCTGTTGCAAGTGTTGTGGATGGAAAGGGCTATTTCATCGTAGACAACTGCCCGCCAGTGTTTACAGGGTTAGATGGTCTAGCAGGAAATAAGCTGGATGGTGTCTGGAAAGTCATAGGGCTTCTTGAAGATTGGGGTATGATATTCCACATCGACAAAAAGTACCAACATTCTTACCCTTACGACTGGCGCTCGAAGGCTCCGGTGATACAGAGAGCCACCCCACAGTGGTTTGTGAACGTGGAAAAGGTAAAGGATGCTGCTGAAGAGAGTTTGAGCAAAGTGCACTTTGTCCCGCAGAACGGTATCAATCGACTCTCGCTGTTCATCCGCAACAGAAACGAATGGTGTATCTCCAGACAACGCTCCTGGGGAGTACCTCTTCCTATGGTGTACCATATCCACAACAATGAACCGCTCGAAGATCCCAGCGTTGTAACACATATTGTTAGGGCTATGGAAAAGTACGGAACTGACGAGTGGTTTGCAGAAGAGTCCAATATCCAGCGCTGGATCCCAGAAGAATACGACGGAGCACTTTACAAGAAGGGCACAGATACCATGGATGTGTGGTTTGACTCTGGAACTTCGTGGACAGATTTGGATGGTGCTATAGCCGATGTGTATCTCGAGGGAAGCGACCAGCATCGTGGATGGTTTCAGTCATCCTTGCTCAACAAAGTGATCAGTTCAGGTAGTGGAGGAAGATTCGAACCACAGGCTCCGTTCAAGAAGGTTATCACTCACGGCTTCACCCTAGACGTCAAGAACAACAAAATGTCAAAGTCCAAAGGTAATGTTATTGTTCCCAGTCATGTCATGAATGGTGGAGGAAAGCCTATGCTCCCTAAAATAGGTGTTGACGGCTTGCGTTTGTGGGTTGCATCAAGCAACTATACCCTGGACGTTAATGTTTCTGCTGAAGTGTTGTCTCGGATCCACGAAAATGTAAAAAAGCTCCGGGTCACCATGAAGTTCTTGTTGGGGAACTTGGCTGGTTTCAGCCGTCCACTCAAGTATGAAGAGCTCTCGTTGCTTGATCGTCTCCAGTTATCACAACTCTATCTGCTCCAGCAGACTGTAACGGAGAATTACACTAAGCACAACTATTCTCGAGTGGTCCAGGCGATCAACGGCCATATGGCGGACCTTAGTTCCAAGTATTTCGACATGATGAAGGACTGTCTCTACACAGATGCAAAAGACTCGGTCAGCAGGAAGGGAGTTCAGACCGTCTTGTATGAGATCTTGAAAGCCTATGTTGGGATGATTGCACCTATCCAGCCCATTTTGGTCCAGGAAGTATGGGACGAATTCTACAAATTTAACACTTCGCTTCCAGCATCGCCGTTCCTTGCTGACTGGAACGACACATTTGCACTTCCGGAATCTTTCGTAGCCAGAGAGGTGGAGGATAGCTTTGAGCAGATCTATGGCCTCAGAGACCACATTTACAGACGTCTTGAAGCTCTTCGGACTGACCAAGATATCAAGAACAAACTTGAGTTGCAGATCTGTCTTATTGGACAAGGACGCTTGTTTGAGATACTCCAGCAACATGGCAGTGCTCTTGACAACTATATGCTTGTTTCCCGAGTGACACTAGACAGCAGAGATGGAGAGGTTCTCGACAAGAGCGACTACAACAACGTGGAGATCCAGATAATGAAGAGTGACGGCCATAAATGTCCTCGGTGCTGGAAGTACGTGGCTCCGCAGAACGATAGCCTTTGTGGCCGATGTGATGACGTTGTACATAACATGTAAATAGAAAAGAATCTTACATTAATGATACATATGATTACTGAGCTCCCAACGGACGTTTACCGCTCATCAACTGTGTGAGCAATTGCGAGCTGGACGACTGTGGATTCGAGTACTGCTGTTTATCAGCAAACAAGCCGGGAGGAGGAGGAGTGGAAGTTCCACGAACTTGCTGCTGTTGTACCTGTTGATGCGCCTGCTGCTGCTGAACTTGTTGTTGTTGCTGCTGTTGCTGAGCCTGTTGTTGCTGGAGTTGCTGCAACAACAAGTACTGCTGCTGTTGCTGAAGCTGGCTGTTTTGTTGCTGCTGTGGTTGCTGGCGTTCTTGGAGAAGTCTTTGTTCCGCCTGCTGTTGTTCCAACAACTTCTTCTGTTCCAACAACTGGTTCTGAGGACCGGGCCCGGACTGTGCTGGTTGCTGTTGTGTTTGGCGTAACTGGGCTTGCTGCTGGAGCAAAGCCTGCTGCTGTGTCACGGGGTGGTTCTGGTAAGCCAAGTGGTAATTCTTGATTGGCTTCAAGATATAGCGCTCGATTATCTGCCTGGCGGCGATCTTGTCATCCTCGAGGGTCAGTTCACCAACAGAGGTTGGAGCAAATGCAAACAAGGGAAGTCTCGAAGTGGACTCGAGGTCAGCAAAGTGCACTCTAAGCTTCTCGACGCTTGTCTCAAGCAGGTTGAGACGTGCTGCGATGTCCTCGCCCACGGCCACTGGTGTGTCGTCCCAGTCGTAGTCTTCGCCCGACGATTCCTTCTTGACCTTGGACTTGAGCTTGCCCTCCTTCTTCTGCTGCTTCTCCTTGATCTCTCCAAGCGTAGGAAACGAGGAAACGTTGGTGACGGAGCCCGATTCTGAGTTGGCAGAGGATGCAATGGCCAGAGCTGCCGCTTTCGCCCAGCCAGCCGTAGCGGGCAAAACGGTTGTGGAAGCTGGTGGAATGGGTGCTGGCGCCACACCAACAGGAGGAGCTGGCGCTGGAGCAGGTGCTGGAGTCAGAGCAGCAGAAGCTTGTCCCGTTGGAGCTGGCGATTCACGGGCTTCTGAAGCAGCACGCTCGGTAGTGGTATGTGTGTATCCCATGCGCTCGCGATCTTCATTCGTGTCACCCTTGTTCATGCCCATCATGCCCATCTTGATACCTTGCTGGGTCGAAAGATCCTTTCTCGTGTACGAGTCGGCCTCTTCACCTGGCTCGTGCAAAAACATACAGTTGGGGTTGGGACATGGATGCCCACGCAAGTATGACAGACAGTACTTGGTGGTTCCATGGGCAGCACGGAGAAGTCTTCCGTCACAGAGAGAACCGTCTAGCTCATTAATACAGCGGAGAGCGTCTTCCTTGCGTGCAAACGTCACATAGACGACCAAGCCGGGATTCTGATGATGACTAGTGGGGTTTTTACGGTTGATGACGATCTTCAGGATCTTACCGTACTGCCCAAAGTACTTGTCGGACCGCAACACCGAATGCAACTCCTCCGAGGCACATGGCGGATTCAAGCCAGTGACATATACCAAGTTTTTCTGCACCACACGAAGCCCAGCCAAATGCTTTTTGTTGGCCATCTCTGTCTCCTTCTTCTCCTTCTCCCTCTGCTTCTTTTCCTTCTCTCTTCTCTCTTTTCTAATCTGTTGGAGCTTGTATTCCTCTGGTGTGATCGTCTTGTACTCGACACTCTCGTCGTCATATAGTCTACGGCATCCAGGACACCTACCGTTGAGCTCTGGATTCAGACGGATGTTGTTGTAACAGAACTGACATATCTGGTACCCACAGGGACACGGACGAAAGTTCTTGTCGGAAATGTCCATTTCCTCCACACACAAAGGACTGAGTTAGTAGCTGCTAGAATGAAAAAAAGGGCACATATGACATTTTTGTGTACCACAGACCTCGGAAAACTTACCAGAACTCCTCCTCTTCATCGCTGATAAATGAATCGTCAACGGAAACCATCTTGAGTTGACCTTGGAATTGAAAATGGTCAAGTGCGCTGCTTAGCTAAGGGCGCTGAGACTCTGCTTATATAAGCGTTCGATATACACCTGCGTTTTCGGGACCGCCAGTGCAATGGCGTTTATCGAGGAGTTATGGCAGTCTGTGTTTACACCGGGCACTACGCCGGCGCTTATTAAGGCTACGCATGGCTCGTTCGCTCTTTTAATTGCATCTTTGATTTGGCTTATATATCTCAGCCGATCCATACACTTTGTCAACTTGCTAGTCATCGCCCTCTTGTTGTACGGGACTGTAGTGTGGTTCATCAGCGAGCTCCAGCGGACCAAGTTGATGAGCAATGAAGATTTGGATCGAAAGGAGGAAAGCGAAGAACCTGCAAAGGAAAAACCTACGGCCAAGAGCACCGGATCTGAAGAAAAGAAGCGGCCCACTAAGAGAAAGGTTTAGAGATACATAGAATAGAGTACAGCCTTAAGAATAGACCTTGCGAATAAACATCAAGTGGCATAAGCCTTCAGGAACAATACACGGAGTTCTTCGTTCGTCTCCGCATACCTGCAAATAGAATGCTGTGTGGGGGACGGTTCGCTTGCCATCTCGTGATCGCTAGGCCACCCGCACTTCCCCCACGATTGTCGCGTTCCTCCACCCAGGTCCATGTTCCGTCATGCGTTCCAGCCATACATAGATGAGCCTCACAAGCACCGCGACTTGGTGCTCTTCTACGACGACACTGCCTTGATTGTGCGGGACATGTATCCCAAAGCCAAGTACCACTACTTGGTGATCCCCAGGTCGGCAAAAATTACCCACAAGCATCCGTACGATGTTTTTGACCGAGATCCGGGACTCTACGAGACGATATTCCAGTACGTAGAGAAAGCCAAGGACATGATCATGCAAAAAGTGCACGAAAACAACGATCTAGCGTCATCCAGCATGTCTCCGACCGAGTATCGCACCAACTTTTTGCGGGCCGGTGTGCACGCCGCACCGTCGCTTGCAAATTTACATATCCATGTTATCTCCCAGGATTTTCATTCGCCGAGATTGAAGCACAAAAAACACTACAATTCGTTCACCACTCTGTTCTTCGTTCTGTATGACGACTTGGAACCCCACATATATTCTTCTCCGCAGAGCTACGGCTATGCATCGGACTCGGATGCAAGCGAAGAGAGCGAGCACGATTCTCCGCAATTGATCCGGGATCAGCACCAGCTCAACAAAATCATAGCGGAGTCCCCGATGTTGTGCAGCTACTGTAGGGCTGATTTTGGAAAAGGGTTCAGCAGACTCAAGCTGCACTTGGAGATGGAGTACAGGAAGACCTTTTGCCGGACCGCAAAGGAAGAGGCGAGCACCGATAAGGAAGAGAGAGAGAAAGAAGAGAAAGATCAAAAAGAAGGAGAGAAAATAGACCAGAGATAATATCAAAGGGAAGATGAAGGGTAAGACAAAAAAGATCTGCAAGGGAAGGAGCAACCATAGGAAGTAGCCAAAGTTGATGGAAATAGTAGTGTATTCATTAATCGTACTGATCGACACGCTTCGGACACAGCTTCCCTTTTCGATTCCGCTATCGGCTGCAGACGCACGATTGCATATCTCTAGCTATTATGGTCACCACTGTTGAGCTACGAAAGCTTGTTCCCCCACTTTGCTCCACTCGGTGGAGTACATATTATGCATGGTTCGATGCACGGATGACATATGTTGCGCGACGTGCAAAATGTTTATCCGCAGCAATCAAGTTAATCCGTCAGCGAATTAACACATGAACGAATTGCAAGAGAAGCATATTCAACTTCGTGCCTAGCAGTCCATATCAGTGCATTTGCAATTTTTTTTGTTGGCCTGGTAATGGTTTCGGAAATTTCCGCCAGTTCCCCACAGAGGGTTTTGTTCCTGATTGTATGCATGCGAGCCGCCATGTGGAGGTGCGTCTGCATCGTACGAAGTATAAGTTATCGGTGATCCGGCGATGCAGCACATAAATGAGTTTGTTGGAGAAAGACACGGGCACTCTGCTGAGTGGTTCAGACAAGAAATTGGTGTTCGAAGACCATAATGGAAAGTTGACCCAGAGCGAAGCCAGGATCCATTTTGATTTCGACAAAGAACTCGCCGAATGTGAAGAGCTCGCTCAGCATGCTAAACAGAACCGCACATTCAAGCAGAAGCTCCTCCTGTTGGAGTTCGAGCTCCATTTCAAGAATAAGAACCATATGGTGTGGCTCCTCGGAGGATTTGCAGCCGCGGCCGGTTTGCTTTCTGGACTCGACCAGTCCATTATCTCTGGTGCTTCCATCGGTATGGCACCGGCTCTCCATCTTGATCCCGATCAGCAGTCTTGGGTTTCGAGTTTGATGCCTCTTGGGGCTATGGCCGGAAGTATCATGATGACACCCTTGAACGAGTACTTTGGACGGAAGATGTCCATCATTATTTCTTGTCTCTGGTATACGTTAGGTGCTGGTTTGTGTGCTGGTTCCCATAACCACCACATGATGTATGCTGGACGGTTTATTCTCGGTATTGGCATAGGTATAGAAGGTGGATGCGTGGGTATTTATATTTCGGAATCGGTTCCTCCTACTGTGCGTGGAAACATTGTATCGATGTACCAGTTCAACATTGCACTTGGAGAGGTCTTGGGGTACGCAGTAGCTGCTATTTTCTTTCTGGTCAAAGGTGGCTGGCGTTTTATGGTTGGTTCGTCATTGGTGTTCTCGACGATTTTGATGGTGGGTATGTTCTTTTTGCCCGAATCACCCCGTTATTTGGTTCACAAGAACCGTATTGGCGAAGCATATGATGTGTGGAAACGTCTCCGTGATATTGACGAGGACAGAAACAAGTTGGAGTTCTTGGAAATGCGGCACGCAGCGATCCAAGAACAAGAAGCTCGGGCAACTGAGTCCAAATTGGAGTTGTGGACCGATTTGATTCGCATCCCCCGTAACAGAAGAGCGCTTGTGTATGCTGTGATCATGGTGGGCTTGGGACAGTTGACTGGAGTCAATGCTGTGATGTACTATATGTCGACATTGATGGCCAGAATTGGCTTCTCCACAAAGAACTCGGTGTTCATGTCGCTCGTGGGCGGTGGGTCTTTGCTTCTTGGAACCATTCCTGCCATCCTCTTCATGGACAGATTCGGCCGCAGAGTATGGGGACTCAACATAGTGGGCTTCTTCGTTGGTCTTGTCTTGGTTGGCATAGGCTACCACATCGACTTGAAGAGACACTTGGCAGCCGCTGAAGGTGTTTACTTAACCGGTATCATCCTTTACATGATGTTTTTCGGCTCGTACGCCTGTTTGACGTGGGTGTTACCATCGGAATCATTTGACTTGCGCACCCGTTCTGTGGGAATGACAATCTGTTCGACTTTCTTATACTTGTGGTCATTCGTGGTCACGTACAACTTCACCAGAATGCAAAATGCAATGACATATACTGGTCTTACGCTTGGTTTTTACGGTGGAATCGCTTTTGTCGGTTTCTTCTACCAACTTTTGTTCATGCCCGAGACCAAAGACAAAACGCTAGAGGAGATTGATGAGGTGTTTTCGAAGCCTTCTGCACAGCTCGCAAGAGAGAACCTAGCAAGCATAAAGAACTATTGGAAGAAGTGATGAACGGTTGCAAATTGGAACCCGGTTATGTAAGAAACCGAAGACTGGTGTGCGGGTAACTGCATCGAATATAAGCTCGCAAAATCAATCACACACACATTAATACAAATTTTTATATGTTCATGTAGAGATTTGGGCCTTTATCTCCATTTGCATGCCACCTCTAGGTGTACGTGGTAAACGAAACCCATATAGAAATTTGACGTCTGCAGAGAAGCTCTATCTTTTGCTCAGTGGTAGATTTTCTTTGATGATGTCGGACAATTACCGTAGAAACTCGTTTATCTGGGACCCTACTGTGCCAATGTAGTGGGGAACTTTCAAGTTTGGATGCGGGATGCAGCACTGTTTGGAAAACTCGCAGTATTTGCATTTTGATAGATCGTCAACAGCATTAGGTTGGCGCTCTCCGGACCAAAAACTAGCAGCATGCTGTAAAAAGTGACCGATTTCGGTGTCGTCGTACTTGTAGTGTTTTGTCTCAAACGCCTTGCCGGTTTTGGAGTTGTAGTACTCAACACTGGTGGACGGTCCCAAGACCGGTTGCAATAACTCAAAGAACTGGGCAGCACGAGCAGCGAAATAACGCAAGGTAAGCGGTGTTTTCCAGTTCTTTATGATCTCTTCGGTGACTATGGATGCGTAATCGAAGCCCATGTCGTTGTAGCATTCTTGTTTCATCAGCTCTATGAACTCAGGTATGTGGACAATTTCATCAAGTGGGTAAGTCCCTTTTAGAGTCGAATGGCCGTCGTATGATGCAAATTGCAAGGGCATGCCTTGAGCTAGCCGTGTGTAGTCGCTGTAGAGCAAGTGGGGAAACTTTCTAAGGAGCCTGAGGGCCGTAGAAAATTCAATGGGCTTGTCGAGGTCTGCTTGGCGTAATTTTGCATTTTGAAGAAGCATATTGTAGGCTTCCCCTGCTAGTACGCCCGTAAATTTGCGGTATATGCCCACCTGGTACCTCGCCGCCTCCAATACAGACTGCTGTGATGGTAGGTGATTGAATGATCGAGTTTTAATATCACTGACCATCGAGGTGTAGTTGTCCTTGTGTGCGTCGATAACAGATTTAGCCAACTCAAAAAAGCGTGGCATGTCCAACCTGTTGTTTGGAAACTCATATTCGATATTCTGCTGCAACTCTGTAAAGAGAGAGTAGTCCAGAGCGTCGTCAGCATTGTAAATTTTCAAAAGGTCGATAACCCCACTGATCAAGGTTGCATTTTCGTCACAGACAACTTTTCCAGTTTCCAAATCCAAATATCCATGCACCAACACTTCCCGGGCCTCCGATGTGGTCACTAAAGTGAAAAGACGGCCTATTATGCGTTCACACCAGTCGGTTGCGATCTCTGACTCTATTGGTGAGCACGGAACATCAGAAACATCAGCTGTTTCCAATAGAGATTGAACATAAAACTCGAGACCGCTCGTGTCAATCTCTTCGTGTGTGTCTTGTTCCAATTTCAAATGCACTTCTGTCCCTCTTTCCATCTGTGGGGTTTTCGTCACCATCGGACTGCCAGAATACACTCTGTAGAAGTCTCGGAGTTCACACCACAGACTCACAAGTAGCTTGGTGACAGAGAGCCGTGGTATCTTTATGTATGAAGGGTCAGAATTGACGGTAGAGTAAAATTGGAACGGTGACGGCATGTCTTGTGGTTTCGATAAAGGTAGACCAGTGTTTTCTGGAACATTGAAGTTGCCCACGAGTTCTCCAAGCAGGCCCAGCTGTTTCTGAAGACTCGAGGAGCCAGTGAGGAACCCCTTTATGATCTTAGAGCCCTCATCTACTCTACTGGAAGAGTACCATCTCTTCATGAACAGTTGAGAATCGGCTGCGAAAACAGTGCGAGTAGGTGAAATTCAGACCCCACAAGTCCAATTCAGGATGAAACAAGGGTATACTATAGGCTACAGGCAAATACAGAATTCAGATGTTGTGATTGCTACTGCTAATGTGCTGTGATGATGCTCGTTTTATATGTCGCTAATGTATTCCTCGCTTGAGCTTCAATGAGTCCCGCTTCTTCTCGCTCAAGCTGACACTAGTCGGCAAGTTGACATCCTTTCTGGGTGGCTCTTCTACTGTAGGCAGCACTCCGAGGAACAGAGGGAACCCGGAGTTGCCATGCATGAAGTAGCCAACTTCTTCCGAGGGAACGGTGGCCGACATAAATGGAGAGTCGAGGGTGCCTGCTCCTGGACCCAAGCCGTTACTCAATGCATGCTGGTTGGCGCTTTCGGTGTTGATGGTGAGTGGACGAGGAAAGCTGTTGCTCATAGAGCGAGGTTGGTGCAAGGTAATCTCGTCGAAGTCGCCGGAGAGCCCTGAATTCATGAACAGTGGGGTTTGTGCTCCAGAAGCCAGAGATGATGCCGAAGAAGGTGGGGTGTATTCGCTGGAAACAGATCCTTTGTGCGAGCTGGGGGGAGTCTGGTAGTCCATCATCATGGCGTGGAATCCGGTGGACGAGCCATTGGGTGTGAGGGTTGGGTGGTTGGCGGAGTGGTTTGATTGCGAGCTTTGGGTAGTGCTGGGTCCAGTACGGTTGATCAATGATTGTGGCACGAAGTCTTGCATTGACTGCAACGAGTCGGTACTGGTGGTCATTTCATGTGGGGCATGGCCACGGATATTGTTGAGGTTGCCCACATGAAGCCAGTTGGAGCCGCCCAGATGCGAGTTGTTGCGAGTCAAAGACTGTTTGCGGAGGCTATGCGAGGCTGAACGAGAACGTGAGCCGCCAGATCCGTTGGACTGAGCAGCAGAACCGTTTTGGCTGCTTATGTTGAGCTCGTTGAGCAGCAAGTTGGAGATCAGCGACTGGCGGTTGCCGAGTGGAGGAGCCACCAAGTTTCCACCGCTCGAGATAGACACTGAGGTGGAAGCAGGCACTCTGTGGGGCTCAGACTTGTTGACCTGAGCGTTACACAAGTCGAGAAACCGCTTGCGGAACAACTGGAGCAAGACTGGCTGGTAGGTTGCACTGCGCAAATGGTCGCTGTTGACTACGCCTGAACCATCATAGAGCGGGTGGTTCCCTTTAGCGGTTATACGCATCAACACTGACATCGTCTCGTTGCTGACCTTAGAAACTAAGCCCGATGGTGGAACCAATCCCAGAAACGGGGTGGTCGTGGGATGGGCCATGATCTGTGAGTAGATAGAGAGCACCAACTGGTCAAAATGCGGCGTAAAGTTGACTGTGTAGTTGCGTGTCTTGGACGGTTCGTCGTCCATAAGCATATCGTCTGACTCGTTGTAATGTGAGTAAATACTATTGTTCTGTGGGCCGTTGTATCCAGTCGAATTTGAAGGAGCAGGTGTGGCTCCAAAGCCAAAGTACTGGTTGTTGTTTGGACCATCGACAGGAGTGGTAAGTGTTTGGTCAAGCGGCGTATACGGACCGGTCTCTTGAAGACCCTTCGCAAGGGTGAGGTTGAGCTTTTTGTTGAGTTTCCTGTTGAGCATTGCAAAGAGCTTGGGTACGGTCACGCAGCCAGGAGTGGACTGACGGAAAGTAAAGTAGAAAAGCTATGGAAATACTCCGGGACGAGTATCAGATATCTCAGGCAGATATATCTTTTATGGGAATATAGTAAAGATAACGTGTCTCAGCAAGTTCAGCTAGTTAAGCAATACTTTTGTCGAAGGCAGGTATGGGTTGTAGTTGCCGCCAAACTCACACTTGAAAATAACCAGTATGTCTCAAGGTAGTAAAGAAATAATTAGCAATTAGATTGGACGTGAAGTCGCGGAGGGCGCGGGGGTTTCCTTAACGGGGCAAAATGGCGCGTCGCGCACCAGGGGAGTTCATCTCACCCTGCAGGGCGCGGGTGTGCTTGCCCCATTTAACCGTACAGGGTAAGAATATGATTGATGGATGTATGATAGGTCATTTTATGATAGAGATTTTATAGAGCTAGCTATGTATGGTCCTGGCGCGATGGTAAGCACGCCTGGATATGCGGAGGGACTTCGATATCATCTAGTGATACCCAGTTTTTTTCTGAATGTCGCACGTCGGCACTCCCGGTTCTTACATACCCATCTAATGCAGTATTGCTGTAGGTTTGGTCGTGGCCAAACTTCAAGTCCTTTTCGGCCAAGTACTCTAGCCAACTGACCTGCACGTCGGCGTTGTCTGTTCCATCCCCGTCGGCTATGTCGTCGTGCATGTTGAAGTGATTGTAGTATTCCTGTCGTTCGCGCAACCGGCGCCGCTTGCGTTCGATTTCCGACTCGGTGGACACCTCGACCTTGCGCCGGTCTATAAGATTGCGCGCCAACTCCCCCGGAACCTCTGCCAACTGGCGGGCCACCCGGAATTGATCGCTGTACCTGACCCAATCGAGAAACGACCGGGCCGATTTGGGATGGTAATTTTTGTGCAAATTAGACCCCGGATCTTGCACATATGCATAACGGGGCACGTCGTTGACGTCCAACCAGCCTTCAAAGCTGTTGGGCTTGATGAGTCCCACTTCGAGCATCGCCAGGGTGATATCTCGAATGTCCATCAGTTCGCCATGGCACTGGTTCTGGTACTTGACACAATGCTGGAGAAGAAGCTGCAAAAAATGGATGTATACGTCCGTTATGGTGTCTAGCGTTGACGGCTTGCACTTGTCAAACCCCGAGGCCTTGAGGATCTGCGCCATCAGAATCCGCAAGAGCGCATGGTGTAGTTCGTCCATAAAACCTCAACCGTCGCACCGCCGACTAGTAGCAGGTGTGTAAGCGCTGATGTAAGCGATGCCACTGTTGCGGTGTATGGTGTTCGCCGCCGCACTTGGCGATACTGCCTCGGCAGCTGGGGAGCCGTTCCTCAGCGGGCCAAGATTACGCCTTGGACGGCCCAATGCGGTAATTTTTATGCGGGCCGTACGGTGTATCAAGTAGCCCCCGCTGATTGCAAAGCTTTAAGTCTTGAAAGGGTACCAATTAAGGGTCCACTAAAACGGGCGGATACAGAAACAGCAGCCTGCAAGAAGGGGGCTTGAGTTTTCCCGGATTTTCTGGTGACGGCGATGCCGCACTTTTTGACGTTGACACAATTTGGGTGCAAAATCTTTTTTTCTGGGCGCACTGTGGGGGATACGGCGTTCTTAATCTCTCTATTGTCTACATGTCGATTTACGACTCACATGAGTTATCGTGATCTGGGTGCCGTGCGAATCATGCAAGCCATTATGTGACATTCACCATGTTGCAGAGCGGAGGGCGATATAAAGTAAGCCCGATCCCCTCCCGTTTCACTGGTCACTATGGCAGCAGTATTGGACGAAAAGTTGCAGGAAGCTAGTTCCAACCAGCACTCGCTTATAACAGACGAGGATTACGACTTCGATGATCCGCTCAATTACTCCACCAACTACGTGGACGAGTACAACCCCAAGGGTCTTCGTAAGCCCACCAACCTGGAGAAGCAGTCGTTGAGAAGAGTCATCAACAACCTCAACTGGACGATCTACTTGTTGTGTGTGGCTGAACTTGCCGAGAGAGCCTCCTACTTCTCGGTCCAGGGTATTTTGTCCAACTTTATCCAGAGACCTTTGCCCAAGGGTTCCACCACTGGAAAGGTTCCCCACGGTCCTGGCAGTGCCGACATCTCGCCTGGTGCCTTGAACATGGGTTTGCCCACCACTCAGGCCATGACCAACTTGTTGACCTTTTTGGCCTACATCTTCCCGCTCTACGGTGGTTACATTGCTGATACCAAGATCGGCAGATTTAAAGCTATCTGGATCGGTGTGGTTTCTGGTTTCATTGCCCATGTGTTGTTTGTCATTGCTGCTATTCCCAAGGTGATTGCACAGGGACATGCTATTGTTCCAACCGCTCTTGGTATCATCACCTTGGCCATGGGTACCGGTTTCATCAAGCCCAACTTGTTGCCGCTTTTGTTGGACCAGTACAAGGAACAGCACGATGTCGTTAAGGTATTACCATCCGGCGAGAAAGTCATCGTTGACCGTGAAAAGTCGTTGCAGAGAGTCACCTTGTACTTCTACTGGGCCATCAACATCGGTTCGTTTTTTCAGTTGGCTACCTCCTACATGGAGAGACGTATTGGTTTCTGGTTTGCATTCTTCATCCCCATCATCATCTACATGATCTTGCCTTTCATTTTCTGGTTCTTGCAGACCAGAATCGAGGTCAAGAAACCAGAAGGCTCAGCCTTGACCAACACCGTGAGAATCTTGCGGGTTTCGTATAGAAAGGGGTGGCTCAGAAGACTCTCGAACAAGAGCTTCTGGGACTACGCCTTGCCCAGTGAGATGGAGAAGCGTAGTGAAATCTACGGCAAGAAACCCATCTCGTGGACCGACCTGTGGGTGTTGAACGTCAAGCAAACGATCGACTCGTGTAAGATTTTCATCTACTACCCTCTCTACCTTATCAACGACGGTGGTCTTGGTTCTGTGCAAACATCGCAAGCCGGCTCGATGTCGCTTAACGGTGTCCCCAACGATTTGTTCAACAACTTCAACCCATTGACCATTATCATCATCATTCCAATTTTGGACGTGATCGTTTACCCAGCGTTCAGACGATTCAAGATCAACTTCCGTCCTGTTTACCGTATCACCTTTGGTTTCTTCTTGGCTTCCATGTCCCAAGTGGCCGGTGCTATTATCCAACACAGAATCTACACTCTTTCACCGTGTGGAAACCAAGCCACAACCTGTACCAAGGGTGTAGCTCCCATCACCGCCTGGAACGAGGTTTCTTTGTACGTCTTGCAAGCAGCATCCGAATGTTTCGCTATGACCACTTCGTACGAAATCGCATATACCAGAGCTCCTCCTAATATGAAGGGTTTGGTGATGGCACTCTGTTTGTTTGCTTCTGCGCTTTCTGCTGCGCTTTCCGAAGCCATTACCCCTGCCTTGTACGACCCTCATATCATCTGGGCTTTCGTGGCCATGGCTGTTGTTGGAATTGTGCTCACCATTACCTTCTTCTTCCACTTTAGAAACTTGCATGTCACTATGGAGAAGGAACGTGAGTGGAGAGAAGCTTTGGACCATGACGAGCGTGCTGCTGCTTTGAAGGCTGTGGAGACCGGAGAGGTCACCTTCAGCAACCTCGAGGCCGTCGCCTCGTTGAAGTCCGCCGCCAAGTAATGAGATATGTATTCAATTCAATCCTAATTCTACAAAGTGTAGCTGAAGAGTTCCATTGTTGGCAGTGTCTGGATTTCTTTATTCTCCTCGTGTATTAAAAAACTGTGCTACCCCTTTTCGTCTTTCTTCTTCGTCTTTCTCTTCCTCCTCTTTCTCCGCTTCCCTGTATTTCTACATCCTACCTAAATGCCCTGCTGTATTCTCTCGCTGAGCTTCTTCGACGCAAACGCAAAAGCATTCATAAGACCCCGTTCGGAAAACTCGATCTTGTTCAGCAACTCCCCGGCTACCGCACTGGCCGAAGGTGGGTTGGTCACTCGGCTGACAATAATGGTGGGATCCATTTCCAAGATAATTCCGTCGTCTATGGCCTCGTCCACACATAAACTGACCATGTCATACTTCTCCGCCACCGTGGTCTTGTCCAACGACGAATTCAACAAGATGGTCAACGCCTCGTGGAGGTTATTAGCCAACGAATATACCATGGCTTCGTTCTCAGAGACACTGGACACCACCACCAACACCACGTCGTTAGTCTGCTTGTACGCTATGAGGTGGTTGTCGTATAAAAGAATGTCTTGATGCATTTTGTTGATCTTGGTGAACACAGACAGCTCAAATTGGCTTTGTTGTGCTGCACTTTTGTAGGCATGGTTTTGTTCGGCGGTCTGGTAGTACTTGGCAAAAAGTCTCTTTCCCTCGTTGTCCAAAATAAGACACGCTGTGATCGTGTAGAGCGAGATATTCACCGACATGCTGTGGTGAGTTGTCCGCGAATGTTGAGAATAGGACCGTGGGTGTGCGGGTGTCCAGTCGGAACCTGGGACGAAAATGTGCTGGGATGGAAAGGCTGAGAAGATAGATAGGTGTTTGAGAATGCTATGGAAGGCACTGTTCTTGCTTTTTGTGGTTTTTTTGATTTACGACTCGCTCCGTATTTTTGGACGTGTTTAAACAGCGTGTATGTGCAGAAGGACGGTGAAGAGATTCACTAATGAAAATGAGTAGGAGTAGGATATCAGTTGGTAATGTGCGGTGTCCTCTCCTCTAGCTCGTCACCACTAATATATGTAAATTTCGAAATTTGCGTAATTTCGAAAATACTTGAAGTTGTAAAGTGCAACTTGGAAAGTGAAATTTATTTCTCTCACAAAGAAGATCAGATACATACAAAATTCACACAACGCAATAAGGCGACACGGAGAATCACCGAATACTCTACACCATACAAAAGTCATACCTTCATTCAATGAACAGCAACATACTTCACAATCTTAGACTATTTCATACGCTCTGCAAGAAAGTCACCAACTACAAGTCGTGCCTGATTCCGAAGCCGCTATTTCTCCTCCACGCAAATCAATACCTGCAGAAGTACGCATCTCTGGTACAAGTGCGCATCTTTAACGCCTACATCAATTATATTCCGCTTCACCCAATTAGCAACTTTGACAGCTTCGCGAAGCAAGAATAGCCGAGACTTAACTTCAAATAATCCAGGGACACATAAGCTCTATTTTTAGCGAGCCGTACTCGCGCAGCACCGGAAGTGATACTCGAGAGTCAGACCACTTGTACATGATCATTTCAGGATCAAAAGTCTCGAAAAGGAAAATTTGAATGTGACATAGTGTCTTCCCTCTCACAGAGCGACAATTGAAAGTTGACAGCAAATAGAGAATAGAAGTGACGTACCCCGCACTTGAGGCATTTGCACACGTCCAGCCAAGGCTCACGTCCGACCAAGGCTCACGTCCGGCCAAGGCACTTGTCCTTAGTGTGCTGTAGAGGAAGCCTAAACTCCTAAGCTACTTTTCAAGGCGTCTTGAGCGACTCGAGCCCACACTGGTGTCCGTTCGCTTCAAAAAAACCAACTTAATTTACTATTCTCTCCTGACAGCGAAGTATGCAGAGTCGAGTGTATACAATTACAAGTAACATTGGCCGAAAGATGCAAACTTAATTGTTACTATTTCTCACTCCTTATCGAAAAGTTCCATGCATACTTCGAAGCCGCATGCATAAGTTGCTCTCTACCTGTTTCACGACTGGCATGCCGTGAAACAGGTGGAGGAGAAATTGGACTATAAAAGGAGGTCAATTCTTCTGCTTCAACCACTGAGGTTAAAAAAAAACAAAAAAAAGTAGAAAATACAAAAACAAAAAAAAAAAAAGCTTTTGCTTTTAGCAAGTACGTCTTGGGTTTCCATGACTGTTCAATGGGAATGCTATCTGACCGACTAAGTGTCATCAATGCGTCTTTGGCTTGTTAATTTCTTGCGGGCGCACTTGAGAAGTTAGCCATGCTTAGGCAGTGTAAACATTGTTTTGGTTATCGATGTCCAGGATGTTACTTGAAGTCACTTGCGAATCATATACTGTGCTGGAAAGTATCTGTTGTACCCCTAGGGTACTTAACAAGACCGGCTGATTGATCCGAAGGCATATGGTGCTATATAGTGCTGTATTTAGACATTATAAGTAATTGCGAGATCATGTAGTCCAGTTTCCTACGTCCTCTGATGATATTAATTTATATCAATGCACTGCTCTGTTCACGAATATAGAGGCAATTATGCTAACTTCAGCGCGGCCCTCCAGTCTTTCTACAACGCAACATATGCAATTATTATTTTTCAGTCAAAGGACTATAATAGTCGGCTAATTATTGGTTCTTTTTCACGCTTAAAACTGCCCCCGCACCAACCAGAACACAAACTCATGCACAGACTTATGCCATGGATTGTTGGCATAGAAGTTTTGGGAGATAGCAGCATTCTTTTCGGCCCCAAGTGCAGAAAACCCATTGACCGATGCTACATGGCGGAATCCAAGCACAAAGTTGACGACCAAAGCGACGACCAAGCCAACAGCAATCACTAATGGGCCAATAGGGTTGTCTAAGTGTGCTCCAGAGCGCTCCATGATGATTCTGCGGCGCTCAAGGAAAATGTAGTAACCCCAAATCGACGCAAACACAGTGAGTCCAAAGTAGATGTACGCCAAGGTGTCGGCCACCCGAGGTGAATTGGCCTTCATAGACGATGAGTATATCACAAACGTCAAGGAAGCCATCAAAGTGGTCACATGAAGCCACCTGTTGAATGTCCGCTCGTTGGCCATCCACACCTTGGGTTCGATCTTGAGCGGACCAGCGTTTTTGATGTAGGTTTCCGGCTTGACTACACCAGCAGGAAGCTCGATTTCCTCACCTTCGGAGTCGGCATCTGCCAATTTGGAAATGTTGAAGCCCCGGGGCAACTTAAGAACACTAAGAAGTCCCGATGGTGAGTCATCATCAGACAGCGGATAGAGCTCGATCTCTTCGTTGACATCTTGAATAGTTCCCAACGGAGCCGTCAATGGTGATATAGCCAGGCCATCTTGAGTTTTGGTGGAGATTGCGGAGTCCTTTGCAGAAGCCTGGGGTGACGAACCAGCTTCTGGAGCCGTCAACACAGCACCCGAAAATGACTTGCTCCGTGGAGAAAACAGGCTGCTGTTAGCCACCATCAGCTTGAATTTGGCGAGGTTGTCGTCGTCGTTTTGCTGCTTGATGGAGCGTCTTCTGGACTCAATGTAGGCCTGCTGGGGATCCACCTTGATGTCATTTTCAAGATTGTGGTACCACATAGGAATGTTCTGGAGCTTGTCGTCCTCCAAGAACAATGTAGACACACCATGCACGAACTTGGAAAAATTGGGCACCTCTTTGACCAAGTGTGAATGGACCAAATCGTCCACCCAAAGAAGACGCTTGTTGTTCCTGGAAGTCTTGATCTTGATCTCCATCACCGAGTACGGGAACTTAGAGTACTCTCCGTTGCGGAGAAGCGAGTATGGATTGGGGATCTTGGAGTCGATATCGGTACGATGCCACTTCGAAGGGTCTCTAATTGGACGCAGCTCGTCAAACGAGTCTTCTCTGATGAACATCAAGTCCGAGTCGATGACAATACGGATTTTATCGTCTCCAGGAATCTGAAATGCCGTACGGCGATACACACTTCTGACTGCCGGTTGCAAGTGGTTGTCGTTGATAAACGATTCCAAGTTCTTCACGGTCTCTGCGAATTCCTTGCCGCTTTCACCTCGTTTTTCCATCTTCTTGACGAGCTTTTCGGGCGAAAATGTTCCTTGAACAAACGAGTCCAAGTACTTTTCCTTGATCACCAACTTCTCGTTGACGTCAAAGATGTCCGATGTGGGGTCAAAGCTCTTCTTTTCTACCAGGATACGGGGGCTGTCGCTCAACTTGCCGATCCACTTGATTCTCAACGTAGCCGCATTGGACTTCTTGATGAGCTTGTCGTTGTAGAGATCAAAGTTCGGGTTGTCAAAGTAGAGGGTGTTGATGATGGGATCGTTGCTCTGCTCGTCGTCATCGTCATCGTCGTCGTAGTCCATGGAAGTGTCGTTCTTGTACACCAAGACTGGAAGATGGCGGAGAATGGTGGCCTTGACCTCCATCAAGTTGTCCCTGTGGATCCAAAACTTGAACGACTTGACGTCCTGGGTGGGGTCTTCCGTCAACAGCGAGAGATTGGAAAGTGTCTGGTTGACATTGTAGTTGTCACGGAGAAACTGGAACAACGCCGAGATCTTGTACAAGAGCGGCGAGTAGTCTTCCGAGTGGAACGGAAGGTTTTTGAGCCGGACGTTCAACAATGGCTTCACCAGAAACTCAGGATGCACTCTGTCATGCTTCTTGACGATTTTGGTGAAACCAGTGTAGTTTAGCCGTTGGAACAGGTCCAATTCTTGGGCGATTTCCAACGTTTCTTCCAATTTCGACAGAAACTTCTGTGCGTCAAACTTGCCAGGAGTCTCCGTCTGGTTCTGCAAGGCGTCCAAGGTCTCGCTCAACTCATCGTACTGTTTGGTCTGAAATGTGTACACTTTGTCAAGGTCCAGGTCCAATGCACTGACAAAGGTCTGCTCGTCTTTGTCCGTCCAGCTGTCTTTGAGGATCACTCCTTCCTTAAGAAGCTTTCTCAAGTTGCTGTAGTTCATATAGTGTTCCCTCCATGGCGGATAAACCTCCTGGTCCAACTTGGACCCGAAAAGCATTGACGAAGACTCCATCCCGACTCAGTTATATTCACTCCACGTGGGGTGCCTCGATTGTGCAGGAACAATCTTGGTTTGCCAAAAGCGGCCGTAACTCTGGAAAAGAACGGCTGCGGTAGAAGGTGGTATGCAGCAGGCTGCTAGAGAGCTTTGAAGCCGTAGGGATAGTTTTTGGGACATATATGGCTGCTACAAAAATTTCCAGCCGCACACCGGCCGCACGAAATACGAGAACGCAGCCTCGCGGCTAAATCACGAAGCAGTGAAAGTCAGCCACAACGAAGAGTGGTTAGGTGTACAATGCTGTCGTACTGGATCTACAGTTTGTATGCAATTGACCTGAGATAGTTCAGGAGTTAATTGAGTAGTGCTAGAATTGAGCATCACAACTAATTGTGTGGTACACCAAATGTACTATACCAAGTGTATTAAACCAAGTCAACTAAGTAGATTGTGTTCTCTCTATCTCAATGCTCCATCACCGTATGGAACGTCACAATCACATCCAGCAGTCACACCCAACTTCTCTACACCGTGTACAACAGTTATATTAGCTCACTAAAATCTGTTCTCCAACTCGGACAACAAGGTGTTGGCGTCCTTACCGAAGTTTCTGATACCTTGGGCCAATTTCTCAGTGGCCATGGCGTCCTCGTTGAACAAGAAACGGAATTGGGCTTCGTCGTCGATGTAGGAGACCTTCTCGAGGTCAGCAGCCTGAGGCTTGCTGGCGTCCAAGACCTTTGGCACCTTCTCATCCGAGTTCATCAACTCTTCCAACAACTTGGGGGCAACAGTCAAGTAGTCACAGCCGGCAAGAGCCTTGATTTCACCGGTGTTTCTGAACGAAGCACCCATGACGATGGTGTTGTAGCCGTACTTCTTGTAGTAGGAGAAGATCTGGCGCACAGAAACCACACCGGGGTCCGACTCAGCGTCGTATTCCTTTCCGGTGCTGGCCTTGTACCAGTCCAAGATTCTACCAACGAAGGGCGAGATCAAGGTCACCTTGGCTTCAGCACAGGCCACAGCTTGCACGAACGAGAACAACAAAGTCAAGTTACAGTGGATGTTGTGCTTGGCTTCCAATTCACGAGCAGCCTGGATACCTTCCCAGGTGGAAGCGATCTTGATGAGAATTCTGTCACGCGAGATACCTTCCTTCTCGTACAAGTCAATGATGTGAAGAGCCTTGTCGATGGTGGCTTTCTTGTCGAACGACAATCTGGCGTCAACCTCGGTCGAGACCCGGCCCGGCACAATCTTCAAAATTTCCTTACCAAACTCCACCAAGAGTCTGTCCAAGGCGATTTCAGCCTTTTCCTGCTTGCTGGAACCCTTGTCCTTGGCGTAATCAATGGCAACGTCGATCAACTTGGCGTACTCGGCCTTTTTGGCAGCAGCCAAAATCAAGGATGGGTTGGTTGTAGCATCTTGCGGCTTGTACTTGGCAATGGATTCGAATTCTCCAGTGTCGGTAACAATGACAGTTCCGCTGGCCTTCAACTGTTCGAGTGAGTTTGACATTTTGCGGACCGGCCGGCGGTTCGCCGGCTTATATAGGCGCGGCCGTGTGCAGGAAGAAAACGTGAGTGCCCAACAGCAAAAGAAAGGCTGAAAAAGAAGCAAGGAGAAGAAATAAGGGAGAGAAAAGAGAGATGGCATACAGATCGTGCCAGAAGGTCTATGTAAGCAATGCTGGTCTTTGCAGCACTTTCGATATTGGCTGCAAATATCGCCAAGAGCCGTCACGTGCCATCGCATTAGTCAGGGTTCTCGACCAACAAAATGTGGGGGATCAGATTCTCGGGGAGTTTTCTTTTGGACGCTACGGTGCTGGTGATTACGTTGTTCGCTTCATTTCGGCCAGTTTCGAAGCTTCCGGCTACTTTCTACTACTTTCCGCTACTTGCATTTTCCTTTTCTCTGCTTTGCTCTCTTATCTCCTGCACTCACGGCTTCTCGCAGCAACTGTCTTCATGGTCAAACGTTTGTTCATCAGAGCTGGCAGCTCGTACAACCCGGACGAGCTTGAGGTTGTTCCTGTGAACAGCGGCAGAGCGCTTTCCGTAGATACCGAGATCGGCTTGTTCAAAGTCCTTGTAACCATCAAGAATTTCGACGGTGCCGTCAGCCATAAAGCCAATAGCTTGTACAATGTTGGCGACAGCCACTACTTGAATGGCGAGGCTGTCGAGAAGAAGGAGGAGGGCAGCCTGGTGCTCCCCAATCTCCGCTTGGATGTCAAATTCACCCCGAAGGCTGCCATCAAAGGTTCGGAGCTTTTGTTCGGAAACGACTTCACGGTCCCAATTAAGGAGTATGTTCCCACCACTTTATTGGCAACTGGGCTCCGCTTCTTCACCTGGTTCATCAACGGAACCGTCAAAGGCGATGTTTATGGAGAAAAGCCATACTTGTACTCTCCCGCTCTCAACAGCTTCACCTACATGGGCGTTGATTTGGACAAAAAGCAAGACAAGGAGAACCTCAATTCCAACACAGACAACATCTTGAAGATCCCCGATACCTCCAATGAGCGTAAGCGGTTTTTCACGAAGCTCACCAACTGCGAGGACTTTGTCTACAACGACTCGGGGGCCTACACTCTTCAGTTCGATACCAACTTTGTCAAATTGGCCGACTCCAAGTACTCGGTGAGCATCCCCACGTACGGCAACAGCACGTTCGACATTGATGTGCTCCGCTATGCCAACGACAAGTTGAATAACTTCAACTGGACCATCAAGCAGGGCGGCTTGAATGGAGTAGGACACGGCAGACTTGGATTAATTGTGAACTTTGCGTTGCACGATGAGCCAGAAAAGCTGGAGACTGAAGCCAGTGAAAAGCCTGAAAGCTAATGTAAGAGAATCAGGAGTGGAGAATTAGAAGTGCACAGGTTAGAAGTGCAGATTAGATATTTATTTAGGTACTGTGAGCCACAGCGAGAGTTGACCTTTTTGAGGTGGAAGCTGGGACCACAGAATATACTGCTTTTTTCATCTAGCCACTATCTCCTACTCTACTCATTATTCCGTTCCGCCTCCTACATCCTACCAATATTTTTTCCCATCTCCACATTACCTTGGCTCTTCTCGCTCTCTTATCGGTGCACCGATTTTTCATTTCATTCTCATCACAACAACATGGTCGACCAGGACGGCGACCAGGACGACCTAGCGTTGGGGGAAATGATAGCAGAGTCTGTCAAGTCCCTCACAGCAGCCCAGGATGACCCTGGATCCACAGAAGAACCCGAACACGAAAACGAAGCCCAAGATGACGACGAATTGGACCTCCAGAAGGCCATTTCTCAGGCTATGCAAAGCGTACAGCTGGAAGTGAATGCTGAGAGCCATGCCAGCGAACTGGCAGACCACGAAACCCACACCGAAACCGATCTTGGCTCGCACAACGAAAACAACATCCACGAAACCGCCGGCGACGACCCGCAAACAAGCATATATGACAACGACGACAGCTCTGCGGCCATAGAGCATGCGCTAGCGAGTGTGCTCATGAAGGAGGACACGGAAAAGCAGCAGGAAGACCCCGGAAAGGACGATAACGTCGAACAAGTCTACGAAAAAGACCCCGAGGATAATGCCCACAATGAAGACGAGCTAGACGATGCCCTTACGTCTGCCATAGGAGATGCTCTACGCTCTGTGAGCCGCTACGACGAAACAGACGACTTGGTTCGGGCGATAGGACTGGCTATGGATGGTTACAAGGATGCAGACACAGGCAAGAAAACCCAGGAAGACGACCACGAAAAACCCCACGAGCACCACGACACACAAGATGAGCACCTCAACTCTGTGATATCCTCGTCGTTGCAGCAGGTGCTCAAACATGACCACGAGGACATGGACTCGGCCATCGCCGATGCCTTCAAAAGTGCGTTGCGCGAGGAAGACGACATCTCTTCCATAGTACAGAGCATCGTGTCCCGAGCGGCAGACACAGACATCTCGAAAGAGACGCTTCGGGACTTGGCCCTGGAAATCACGCTGCAGGTGCAGCGCCAGGAGAAGGAAGTGCCGCATATCGACGACCAGGTGTTGGCGCACTTCCAGAAGGAAGCATACCAGGACCACGAGCACAGCGAGATCGACCCGGAGCTCGCCAACTTGTCCCGCTCATCGCCAGCCGTAGAAGATCCACAAAAAGACCCATCTGGCCGACGCAGCTCCACAACTAATGCTCTTCTCGCCAAGATCCTTCCCTCCACCACGGCCCTGTTCCTCGAGCTGCTAGACACCTCAAAGGATATAGACCTCAAGGACAAGCCGTTGCTGATAGCTGAAACCTTAGCTCGTCGACGTGCATCCATGCGTCCTTCAGGAAATGCCCCAGGTGCATCCAACCTACTCAACACCTCTGGATCAGTTTCGTCACTCATTTCGTCGCTCTCTTCCAGAATCCATGCTGGCGGCACCAACAACTTGCTCCAGGCGATCCGCCAGATGACCTCTACCTTCTCTCCAGCCAAGACCACCACGACCGACATAATTCTGTCGATGCCCACCCACGAAAGAGAGGACCTTGTGTTCCGGCTAGTGATTGCACAGCGGTTCTTGCGTGAAGGCCCAGCGGCCGATTTGGTTGCCCGAGCCATAGACCTAGTTCGAGGTCCAGACCAGATCCCCGATATGCTGCAAGACAGCATTGAAAACTCGGTGTCGTCGGAAATGGTTGCTGCTTTGGACAGCTCACTCAACTCTGCTCTCAGCACAGAACGAAAGCTGTTCACAGCCAAGCCAGAGATCGACTCGCCCGAGTACAAGGAGCGGATCCGGCTCGAAAACAGGGAACGCAAGAAGCGGTGGAGAGAAGAGAACGCTGAGCGCAACAGAGACAACGATTTGCGGCTGCGTGTGCTCAAGCGAGCTTCGCTCATGTTTGGCGACAACGACAGTCCTGAAAAACGTGCGTGGGCCGAAGAAGAGTTCAACAGACGCAAAGTCAAGCGGTTGGCGAAGCAGCAGAAGGAGGAAGACAAACCACGCGATGCCAGTCGCCGGCCAGAGAAGAACCCAGAGCTCACCAAACCGCTCCACGATGTCTTCAACATCCTCAGCGACCTCAACACCGACTCTGCTGCCTTGGTCCCTGCAGTTTCCGCATGTACGGCGACCATAGCGTCTGTGTATGCTTTCCGAAGCGGCACAGATTTGAAGACAGTGGAACCGGCGGTGCTCACGACAATGGCACAGCTCATGGAAAAGCAACGCATCAGATGGGGAGAACTGCTGAAGCCTGAAGAACCAGAACCAAAGAGGTACCGCCCCAACTACAAGTCGGATGAGAACAGCATGGAAATCCCGCATCTACAAACACACGAGCCCCAGGCTCCACACTACGTCCAGCATTCTCTTCCCCTGTCAACATCAGTACTATCCCATCACGCCAGGCCGCTTAGAATGCCAAGCTATCGTCCCAAAGACTCGCCAGAACTCACCAGACTGTCTCCTTTCCTTTCCAACAAGCAAGGACGACTCGAGGCTCCCAAGGGTCTACGCAAGCCCGGAAGCTTCCAACGCCCACAGAAAATGGGCCGCTTGGGCACCCCGCCGGTGTTCCCCAAGTAGTGTAAGTTAATGTAACATAATGTAAAATAGACATATACCAAGTGCTAATTCTACTCATAACGGTCTTGTCTCGTTGGCCAACCACCTCTCAGCACGGTGCTTGCCAAGCTTTCTCAACTGGTGTGCAAGTAGCTCTCGTATGTTGGCATGGTAATTATTGATCCAGTCCACTTCTACTTCGCTCAAGTACCTCTTGTCGATCAACTTGCGGCAGAAGGGCACATGCGTAAGGTACTTGAAGCTCAACATGGGCTTGTTGTGTCTGTCAGTGCTAGAGTGCTTGACAATTTCTAACTCACTTTCTATTCGTATGCCTAGGTTTTCTTTCTCGAGATATACGCCGGGTTCGTCGGAAAGTATGGCTCCTGGCTTGAACAAATCTTCACCTGATAAGCCAGCTGCAATGTACAATGGACCTTCGTGGACGTTACCAAAGCTGCCAATTCCATGGCCAGTACCGTGATTGAAGTCCAATCCTTCATTCCACAACGGTTGGCGAGAATAGGAATCGAGTATGGTTCCAGAATCGGGACTAGATGGAAAGACAGCGGTTGCTACGGCCAAATGTGCTTTCAAAACCAACGTGTAGAGCTTCCTGAGTCTATCTGTCAAACCCTCATTGCCAAACTTATATGTTCTCGTTATATCTGTGGTTCCTTCCAAGTAGTGAGCACCAGCGTCCACAAGGAACACTTTTGAAGCATCAATAATAGCGCTCTCTTCTTTGGTAGGAGCATAATGAACAATTGCAGCATTAGCACCAGAAGAAGCTATAGTCTCATAGGACAATCCTTTGAAGTTGGGCAACTTTTCACGAAGAGCATACAACTTCAAGGCTGCATCATATTCACTGAGAACGGTCTTCTTGTCCAATTGGTCCTCAAGCCATGAAGCAAACAAAACGAACACAAGTGAGTCTTTCTGCTGGGCAATGTTGGCATTGAGAAGCTCAGTCTTGTTCTTGACGATTTTCAAATACGAAATGATGGAGATAAACTGTTTGGGCACATCTTTCACGGCTTCCGCTACTGCAAAAGTGGTCGAGGACTTACTAGGAAGAATGAGCGAAGCCGTTTTGTCGAGCAGTTGTAAGTCTGCAAAAAAAGCGCCCGCATCTTTAACCTCGAGCCCATCAATTGTGGAAAGATATTTGGTGACTTTGACCAATTTTTGTTTGTTCACATAAAGCACCACCTTTTCTGGTGTGACAATCACATAGGCAAAAAATACTGGATTGAAAGGAATGTCCGTATCAGCACGGAGATTGAGGAGCCATGCTACCTCATCTAGAGACGAGATCACTAAATGTGTGCCGTTCAGTTCAGCAATGTTTTGTCGAACTCGACTAATTTTCTCATTTGTACTTTCGCCACTAAACTCAATTGGATGTTCGTAAATGGGGTCCAAAGACCGCTCTGGTTTGTCATGCCAGATAGCATCCACAAAGTTCACTTCTTGGATTGGCTTAAACGTTGCTTTACCCTTCAAGTTGGTAAAATACTCACTCGTGGACAAACTGATAAGTTCCGGATCACAGGAAATGACATTGGAAAACGTACTCTCTTCTGCCTTATTGATAGCGTATTCGTACCACGTAGGATAAGCTGCGTCTCCTTGCTTCAAGAGCTTCCAATGCTTCAAGTCTAGTTCTTTTTCAGCTTGAAGAAAGTAGCGTCCATCAGTGGACAATGCAGCTTCGCCAGAAAGAGAAGAGGCATCGCCTAGTGTTACCACACATATACCAGCACTGCCAGTAAACCCAGAAATCCACTCTCGTCTCTTATCAGCCAAGGAAGTGTACTCCGACTGATGTTCGTCTTCAGAGGGCACCAAGTAAACCGAAACTCCGTGGTCCTTCATGACCTTACGCAAGTCCTGAAGCTTCCGGGAGCTCAGAAGCACACTCTGGTGGAGTTTCGGTCTTTCCAACATACCGTATACATCTCCATACTCCAGTTCTTCATCGCTTTCGTCACTTTCAATTCCTAATAGTTTTTCGTTTTCCCCACTGAACTCATCTTCCTGACTTCCAAGCCCCACTACCTGCAACAATTGCTCGACAGGAGCACAGGACAACATCGTAGATTATCTGAAACAAACCTTGTCGATATAATCTCAGCTACTCGCCGTAAACTGTACGGCTCTTCCCCACACACCTGTACACCAGGTCGCACTCTCACTTGCATCGAATCCAAAACCTACGCGTAGTATCAACACGTCTTGCAGCCATGGGTCGTTTGGTAGGATTGGAACTTCATAACTTTAAATCCTACAGAGGAACATGTGAAGTGGCATTTGGAAATCTGTTCTTTACATCCATCATAGGTCCCAATGGTGCTGGAAAATCAAATATGATGGACGCGATCTCGTTTGTTTTGGGCGTAAACTCATCCCAGTTGCGTAGTAGGAATCTCCAGGACTTGATCTACCGTGGACGTCTTTCTGGCGAAACTGAGGACAAAAATGGAACATCAAAAGTCACAAATCCGACTCCGGCGTATGTAAAAGCGTTGTACGAAAAGGACGACGGGCTGGTTTTGGAGCTCAAACGTACAATAGCTTCTAGCGGCACCGGTGACTACAAGATTAATGACAAGAACGTCACTGCTTTCCAGTACTCGGCTGTTTTGAAGGAAGAGAACATCCTCATCAAAGCAAGAAACTTTCTTGTGTTCCAAGGTGATGTAGAACAAATCGCGTCGCAATCGCCCCGCGAGCTTGCGCAGCTCATAGAAACCATCAGCGGCTCGGGAGAACTCAAGGCTGAATATGACCGTCTTCGTGAAGAATACGATACCGCTCACGACTTCACCACAGAGGTGTTTCTGCGTAAGAAGACCTTGAACTCGGAGTCACGGCAGTACAAGGAACAACTAGCTGAGAAAGAGGCATTTGAAACCAAGTTGTTGGAACGTTCAGACATCACTAAGACCTTAAACTTGTACAAGCTCTTCCACAATGAGCAGAAACACCACAGCACGGTCTCCGAAATCACAGCTAAAACCACCCAAGTAGAGCAGCTTGAAGCTACTATCGAGGAAAAACAGCTGCTCTACAATCAGGCAGTGTCAGCACAAGCGAAGGATATACTTCGCCAGAAAAAATACTCGCTGCAAATTGCATCCTTGACCAAGAAAATTGAATCCGAACGTAAGAATTTAATCCCCATTGATACCAGCAAGCGCTCATTGATGAATAAGGTCACCCAACTCAAATCGAAACAGCGAGAATTGACGCTGGAACACTCCTCGCGTAAACGAGCAGTTACCAACCTCGAAAGACAACTCAAGGACGCAGAGCGTCTTTACGAGGACTTCCAAACTAAAATATCTGCATCTGCTAATATCAAAGTGTCTCCGCAATGTCAACAGGACTATGAAAGCTTGCGCTCAGACTACCTTGCTTCGGGCGGTGCACAATTGGAAGAGAAGCTCAGCTTGATCCATAATGATCAAGAAGCACTTGAAGTGAACTTGAACAACTTGGAGCGCCAAAAAAAGAACGCCCTTGCAAGAAAAGAGAAGCTCGAGATGACAATAGATACAGAGCTCGCCTACAAACGAGACGACATACTTTCGATGATTAATGATTTGCTAGGTGAGATAACTTCGGCGGAAGCTGAGCGCTCAGAATTAATCAATAAGAAGGAAGAGCTTTCTCGAAAAGAATTAGAATTGAATTCTAAGCTTCGTGATATACTTGTCAGATTGGACGAACTATCTTCCCAACGACGTGAATCAAAGAAGCAGAAGACTTTGAGAGAAAACATAGCCATGTTCAAGCGCCATTTTCCTAAGGGTGCTATTCGAGGGCAGCTCTATGATTTGATTAGACCGTCGAGTCAAAAGTACGAAGAATCGTTGCAGGTTATTTTAGGACCCAATTTCGACTCTATCGTCGTTGAAACTGCAGCAGTAGCTCACAAGTGCATTGAAATGCTCAAAGAGAGAAGATCAGGAGTAGCTAAATTTATTCCGTTGGACTCTGTTACTAGTGAACTGTTAAATTTGAACCACTTAAGATCCATTCATCCGTCAGCTCGGCCTGCTCTTGATATCGTGGAGTATGATGAACCAGAACTAGAACAAGCAGTACGATATGTCGTTGAAGATACTCTTGTTGTGGACAACATTGATCTTGCTCGTACATTAAAGTGGGGTGGCAATTCAATCTTGAAAAATAGGCTTGTTTCAATTGATGGCTCAGTGATCCTGAAGTCGGGGGTGATGAGCGGTGGTAAACAGAAAGATAGAGCTTCGAACTTGATACAATGGGACAAGAATGAATGGAACAAGTTATTACAATTGAAGGAAGAACTCACTACACAACTCGCATCTCTTACTGACCAGCGTCCTAAGGATATCGAAATTAATAATCTCGCTGAGAAGATTGTCTCGTTGGAAGATAAAGTACAGTTGTTGACAGTTCAGAAGGATGCCCTCGAAAGAGATATAGTTGACAAGAAGTCAGAATTGGAATTCCAAGACAGTCTTGCGAAAGAAATTGCTGAATCAATTGAGGATAAAAAGCAAGCAAGCGATGAAATTAATGACCAAATAAGTGGTATATATAAGGAAATTACTGCTTTGCAAGAAAGTATTTACGGTAACTTCTGTGAGAAGTACTCATTCGCCAATGGAATCTCAGATTATGAAGATAAGTACGGCTCAGCATTGCGGGTTCGGGCAAAAGAGAGAATGCAATATTCGAAGGCTGTCTCGACCTTGAAAAATAAATTGCAGTTTGACCAGGAATTGGTTGAGGAACTTCAAAATAGGCTCGACGACCTTTCGGAGAGAATTCTGGATCTCGAAGGACAAGTCGTAGAGAAGTTGGATGAAAAGAATCAACAAGAAGCTGTCATTGATAGGGCTGAAGCAGAATTGGAAGTGTTGCAGCAAGAGAAAGGTGAATTTGATATTCAAGTTGCTAACAAAGCTAAATCAATTGAAAATATTGACTTGCTGATTGCTGATCTCAAGGAAGAATTGGCTGAATCATCAAGAGTTGTTACGAACTTGGAGGAAACTTTGTTGAACTTTGACATGGAACGTGTCTCGATTTTGAAAACATGCAAGATTGATGGTATAATTGTTCCCCTCATGGATGGATTACTTGAATCTTTTGAAATCGATGAATCGATGGAACGCATTCTGGAACACGTATACACGATAGAAGTCGACTACGATCTACTTCCACGGAGCTTGAGAGACAAATACAGCCACAAGACAGAGGCCGAAATGGCTGCTAAAGTGGAAGCTATCACGGAGGAATTGGAACAGCTAGCGCCAAATTCGAAAGCTATTGAACGTCTCAAAGAAGTGGAGAGAAAACTTAAGAGCTACGATAACGATCACACTAAAGCAAGACAAGCAGAAAACAAAGCATACGAGAAGTTTAAACGTGTCACAGAAAACAGACACCGTTTGTTTATCAAGACGTTTGATCATCTCGCAAAGAAGATCGACTTTATATACAAGGAGTTGACCAAATCTGCAACCTCGCCTTTTGGTGGAGTGGCTTCGCTTGTTTTAGAAGATGAAGAAGAACCATACAATGCTGGAGTGAAGTACCACGCTATGCCTCCAAGTAAGCGATTCCGTGATATGGATCTTCTCTCTGGAGGAGAAAAGACTATGGCAGCCTTGGCGTTGTTATTTGCTGTGCACTCGTACCAGCCTTCACCTTTCTTTGTTTTGGACGAGGTTGATGCTGCCCTTGATATCGCTAATGTTAATCGGATTGCAACATATATCAAGAACCATGCCGGACCTAACTTTCAATTTATTGTTATTTCGTTGAAAAACACACTCTTTGAAAAGTCCGACGCACTTGTGGGAATATACCGAGAACAACAAGCTAACAGTTCGAAGACCGTAACTTTGGATCTTCGTGAGTACCCTGATGAAGATATTGCAGTTGACGCTGCAGCCTGATGCTTCATGCAGTCCTCCATCAAATTTGCAACCGAGAAAATTATAACTATTGATGCATCGCGTTCGACTATGCAGATTACGAGTTAGACAAGTCTTGGGAACTAATGGCTTTCATGTTCCACGAGCAACATTTAGTAACTCTACAAATCTATCAAGAAGCAGACGTCATCGAAAGTTCAAAAAGCCGAACGAACAACTTACATACGCAGATATTGCATCCAGAGAACATGTTTTCCGGATCGAACTAGCCGAATTCGTACATAAAAATGGATTACAGATTGAATTGGTGGAAAATAGACCAGAACAACTCAACCAAGAAGCCTCAGAACCGCTACTCCAGGTATTTGCCAAAATATCGTATCAAACTGCCAATGGAGATGGGTTGGCTTTAGTCTCCAAGGCCGATTATTTAGGAGATGGAAATACTAATGAGTATACTGTAATAAAGATTCCTAAAACATTAGTCGGAGACCGAGTTCAGGTGAAAATACACCGTCATTTTCGATATTTTGCAGAGGCTGAAGTGATAGATATCGATGATGCAAAAGGTCCATTACGAAACAACGACTTGATAGTTTGCTCACATTTTGCTAATTGCTCAGGATGCCAATTTCAGATGGTAAGCTACGAGGAACAATTGGCATTGAAAGCAAAGACCATACAAAAAGCCTTCAAGTTTTTCTACCCAGATCTACTCCAAACAGAAAATTTTGGTAGTGTCATTCCATCACCATTGCAGTATGCTTACAGAAGCAAAATAACTCCTCATTACTCGTTCAAGAGAGATAATTTTGCATATCATACGGTGCCGAATATTGGATTTAAAAATGCCTACAAAGATAAGGAAATTATTGATATCAAGGAATGCCCAATTGTATCAAGTACAGTCGAGAAAGCTCTTCCTGGATTGATCGAAAGCACCCAAAAGTCAATTGTCGAGAATTACAAACTGTCAACAAAACAGCGGGCGTCCACCTTATTTCTTCGTGAAAGCTTACGAGTAAACTCTCAAACAGGAGAGACTTCCACCGTCTGTTTGACAGACTCTAAAAAAGTGTGTACCGAGAAAATTGGCGATAATATGTTTCAGTTTCCAGCCAATGAGTTTTTCCAAGTGAATCGTGAAGTTCTTCCCGACTTGTTGGACTTCGTTCGCTATTCCATGAGAGACAAAAATGTCAAAAACATTATCGACGCTTACTGTGGTTCAGGTTTTTTTGGTATATCTTTGGCTAACGAAGTGAAAGATGGCAAGATTATCGGGATTGAAATATCGGGCCAAGCCATCAAGTATGCTACGCATAATGCCAAGTTGAACGGGCTCGAGGTTCCTGACCGGATACTGTTTCTTGAAGGCACATCAAATGCTATTTTCAAGCACGACGATTTTACACAAGCAGAAATTGATAGTCGAGAAACCCTCGTCATTATAGATCCATCAAGAAAGGGTTCTGACGAGAGTTTCTTAGAGCAGTTGCATGAATTCGAGCCGAAACTTATCATTTATGTCAGTTGCAATGTTTTCAGTCAGGCTAGGGACTTACAGAAATTTATGTCCATACTGGGGTCAAAGTATGCTGTTCGTGATGTTATTGGGTTTGATTTCTTTCCACAGACGAGACATGTGGAGTCAGTAGCAGTATTAGAAAGAGTATATTAGCTATTATAATGCATTATCGGAATTTGCAATCAATTCATCTAGAATTGCTGCTGCTGATTCGATTCCTAAGTTCACCCTTGCCCGTTGTTTGTCGGTGGAAATATACTCACTTTTTTGTATCTTTTCAGTGAACATCTGTAATCCCTTCATCAAGGTCGTTTCGTCTTTCAACTTGGTGAGCAATGACAAATAGAGTGTATCATCTGCAGATTTGTTACGCTTGGCTTTTTTTGAAACACGATCAAAAAGTGTGATCAAAGTGAGTTCTAAAAAAACAGTTAAATCACCAGTGGCGGTAAGAAAGTTGACATTTTTGAGTAAATGCAATGGAAGGCTCTCTTCTGAGAAAAGGTACCCAAAAAAACGACCCAAATTTAAAACTCGCTTGAGCTTCGCTTCGTCATCTAAAGTGTCATTAAGATCATTATCAAAGTCCTCAAAATCATCTTGCGAGCCATCTAATTCTTTCAATAAATCCCACAAGAGAAATTGGAGCGACTTTCGATGGCTATGGTTTTCACAAAGCTTGCTGGCTAATAAACCGTAGTATGGGTTCCAGGCTGGTTCGACACCGGTACAGTGCACAAGAATACGAGGTATTTCTTTCTGCTGTGCTTTTTTCAAGCCCAATTTGTCGAGTTTGGTCAAGGCATCCATGTAGTCTTCTGCTGACATGATCGAGATGAATATTGCTCTTCTGATATCAGTATTCATTCTCTGTGCTTTCGCAAGTTCCAACCAGTTGGGTTCCGACAAGTCCATATCTATTTTATCGTTAATTGCAACGTCTTCATCAACTTCTTTGCCTTTCCAAGCAGAACCAACGAGCCACCATTTTCCTTGAGAATCAACATTCCTGATATCAGAAATGGAGACTTGAATAGCTTCAGTGAGCTTAGAGCTTTTAAGAGTTGAAAGATACTTCCTGAGCCTCGTAATCAACTGAAATGTTGACTCAGAATGAATTTTCAATTTGTTGTTCTTTAGTGATGAGATGGTGTCCACTAAGAACAGGAGCCTAGTGGACTTCTTCTCCTTGGGAATGTCGCCTGCTGCTTTGTTGGTAAGGAGAACTATCTCTTTCAATGCTGCTGGGTCTTCTGAGCGAAGCTGGTTACCTGAAGTTCGTATTAAACGAAGCAAGATTTCGGCATTTCCTTCAGTGAGGTCCTCAATGAACAACTTGACGAAGTCATAGATCAAGTTCGCAGAAACTAAGCCCAAGGCATATACAGAAGATAACAACGTTATTATGTTGTACCTCGTTTTGTCACCAGAAGCACATGAGTCGAATTTTTCCACCAATGTTTGGATGAAGTAGGCTCCAAAGTCGATGCCACGTATACGATAAACAGCAGCGACAACAGCAGCATGCAAGTAAACAAACGTGTCCAACAAACGGTCCTGAAGTACAATGCTATTGATGATAATCGCGGTCAATGTCTCGTTTACAACTTGACGAGGATAAGAAGAATATTGTCCAATAATTTCATTGACAACTGTTGAGATACTAGACTCAGAAAGCCTATTCAATGGACCTTTGATAGCTCTCTTGAGGGCTGAAATCTCCGCATTCTCGTTTTCTTGCTGTCTACGAACAGCCGGGGGTACGTATTTTGTTGGGGCAACATATGGGTTTTCTGAAGGACCAGAATCCGAGTCAGCATCTGAATCAATCTCAGATTCAGAGTTGTTGCTATTGAAAGAGTCTGAAAGTTCTTCATCAGAAACTTCAGAGCCTTCAGAAACTTCAGAAGTATCGGCACTGCCAAAATCGTCCATGAAATCGAGACCGTCAAACAATCCACCAACAAAGTCATTCTCATCTTGCGCTTTGAGCTTTCCTTTCTTTCCTCCTTTCAAGCCTAGCACTTTGGAGTAGTGAGCAATTTCCTCGTCATCTTTCTTTAGCTGGGCGGCCACTTGATTATCAACATGGCGAGCTGGTGGATCATTTTTTGGCTTCTTGGTATCTTCTTTCGCTTTATGTTTTGCTTCTTTGATCATACGAAGCTGTTCAAGTGGGTCCTCTTCTACCATTTTCTTATGCTTCTTTGCTTCTTTTATTTTTCTGAGCTGCTCCAATGGGCTCTCTGTATCCTTCTTCTTGTTTTTACCATCCTTGAGTTTTCGGAGCTGCTCAAGAGGGTTGTCCACCATTTCGAGTTCACCATAGTCGTCATCAGAGCCAGAGTCAGAACCGATATCCTCGTCAAATTCGTTATTGAAATCGCCACCAGATTCGCTTCCCAAGTCTAGTTGTTCATCAGAGTCACCATCAAGGCCCGAGGAGTCATTTTCGTCTTCACTTTCTAGGTGACCATTACGGCTAGCAACACTAATGTTGCCTTTTTTCTCTACTTTGTTACTAGGTGTCGATTTTTTCTGCAGGTTTGCAGTATCAACTTTCTTCTTGGATACGCCATTACTTCCCAGCGACTCGTTTCGTCCCTTTTGGCTACGCTTCTGTTTCTTCGAGAGACGTTCTTCCTTTCTTTTGTCCTTTCTGCTCACTTTCCGTTTTCTATTTTCAAACACCCGCTCGTCCTGGCCATTACGCTCACTCTGTGTTCGTAGTTGGTCCAAAATCTGACCGGGAATACGTATTCCATGTGTCGACATCACCTTGCAAGTCCGATGAGCATCGCTAAATGTATGCGCCTGCACATGCTGGATCGGCAGTCCTGCAGTACCAACATATTCATTTGACAATTCGCAACTCGCAATCGCCACATGAAGCTCAGTGATTTCAAATTCCGCATGGACCTCAAGGTCTTGAGCGACCTTTTCTTCCTCACAGGAGCAGGTCTTCTGATGTACTACTTGGTGACACATCTTATGGATGGCGATGGACCCGTAGGAAACAGAGAAAACCGCAAGAAGGGAGCGGGAATCTTGAAGAAACTCCAGAACTCACATGCTAGTTTGCGTTCCTTGAAGCTCAACGAGTACGAAAAGCTGCTTCTCAACAACTTAGTCAGTCCCGAAGATATAGCTGTCAAATTTTCCGATATCGGAGGGCTTGAAGACATCATCAGCGATCTTCAAGAACTGGTGATCCTCCCGTTGACAGAGCCCGATTTGTTTGCTGCACACTCGAGCTTAGTGCTGTCCCCCAAAGGTGTGCTTTTTTATGGACCCCCAGGATGCGGTAAGACCATGTTGGCCAAGGCCATCGCTAAAGAGAGTGGAGCGTTTTTCTTGCTGGTGCGTATGTCCACGGTCATGGACAAGTGGTACGGGGAGAGCAATAAGATAGTGGACGCCATCTTCTCCCTCGCCAACAAGCTCCAGCCGTGCATAATATTTATTGACGAAATCGATCTGTTTTTGCGTGACAGATCGCTGTCGGACCATGAGGTCAGCGCCCTTCTCAAAGCCGAGTTCATGACGTTGTGGGATGGACTCGTATCTAATGGCCGTGTGCTTGTCATGGGAGCCACCAATCGCCAAGGAGACATCGATCTGGCATTCATGAGGCGAATGCCTAAGCAGTTTCCTGTAAGGAAGCCGGGAGCACGCCAGCGGCGCGAAATCTTGGACAAGATCCTCCACGACACCATCTTGGATGCCGACTTCGACATAGATGCCGTTGTTCTGCGTACAAATGGCTATTCTGGCTCCGACTTGAAGGAAATGTGTCGAGAAGCAGCCCTCAATTCCATGCGTCAGTATATCCGTAACAACTACAAAAACGGCAAGCGCGTGGGCGAGGGTGACGCCAAGGTAGAACCGCTCAGAACCCAGGACTTTTTCAAGGACTTGGAAAGTGGTCTCGACTAATGGGCTCTTGGGCACGCCAAACCACCACTCCTGCATGTGACCTCGGTATAAAGCACAAAATTTTCACCACTCGCTTCAGCACATTAGTGCTGGGCCTCTTCGAAGATCCCACAACGTAATCGTGGTTTTGGGATTCAAAGCGAAGCCTAGAGCGACCCGCACTACTCGGTTCGCATGACAGCGACAAACTACCGACGTAGTGTGGAACATTATAGACAACAGTAGAATACATTCTGCGTAGTGGTTTTCCGTAGCTCGAGCGGTCGTAGTATAATTGGCATCTGTGCTGGAGCTGCTCCTAGCCCTTGTATTCTGCCTACATTCTTCTTTCTTTCTATTCGTCCGTGATCGTGATCTTGGTCCTGCATCTCCATATCAATCGCAGCCGTATCGCAACCATAGTGTTCAGTTGCCATGATCCGTAACTTTGCCACTATGTGGAAACACGTTCCCAGAGTATGTATGCTGGCAGCTGCAGCACATAGGAACATTTATGTGCGCCAATTTTCACTTTTGAATACGTCAAAACCAATAATTCGTTACCCTCCACCATTCCGTTCAGCAACCTCTATACGGTTTGCATCGGACATTCAGAACGTTATGCAAGAGGCTGACTCTTTGGAAGTAGACAATTCAGTTTCCACAACTGGTGTGCTTGACCGGGACCCAAAAACCGAAGTGGTGGTCTATTTCGACCACATCTACCCCATCTCCATCTCTCGCTACTCATGGAAACAGTACCTTCTGTTTGTGTTCCCGGTCAACAGATGCACAGAAGATGAGCTCCGTGAGCGTGTCTTGAAGCTCGCCAACACTGAAAGAGAACCACTACCAAAAGATGTTCGAATTCTTGAACTTGTGCCAATGCGCCGGGACGGTGGAGTGTTCGCCAAGCTTCTGTTGCCAGCAGAGATGTCTCCCCGTGAGGTTGTAGGTCTTATTTGCCAGAATGTGAGGGACAACGAAGAGGAGTACAATAACCAGGTGTTATTAGGACCCTTTAACAAGATATGGCGGCATTATCCCCACTGTTTCCAGGTCAAGGGAACACCCTGGATTGAAGACTTGCGCCGGTTTCCCAGTGTGAAGCTCCTGGTGCTGCTAGAGGGCGAAAAGCTTACTGAGGAAGAGCTCTATGTTTTGTTTCGTCGGTATGGTCCGATCATCGATATCGTGCCAGGTTCTGGAAGCCCGGCCGTTATCCATTTCCGCAGCATCAGATCGGCCATCTGTGCCAAAAACTGTGTCACTGGTCTCACCCTTAATGGCGGAAACACCACCATTCATATCCAGTATCTTCCCTTGAAGCGGGTTAACTACGTTACCGATTTCATCGTCAACCACCAGAGAATAGCCATTCCAATCATCTTGGCCATCTTAGCCACCGTCGCTGTTTTCATCTTTGATCCTATCCGTGAGTGGTTTATTATGCAGAATATAAACCACAGAAATGCCTTCAACACATACAGGGACACAAAGTTGTTGAAGCTCATGTCTTTGCCATTCGAACAGCTTCGCCAGTGGGTCTATCTGGGCTACGATTACATCGATCTGAAGTTTGGCTGTGACGAAACCGAAGACTTCAGCGGTGAAAGCACAGAAGGAGCCAGTGACTTGTGGTCTGAGCGTTACGACAAGGTCAAGCAGCTCAAGTTGTGGATCTATGAAAACATCAACACATTCATCATCGTTCGAGGACCGAAGGGTTCCGGAAAGGAAGAGCTCGTGCTTGAGCACACCTTGAAAAGCGACCCGGTTCTAGGAAACAAGCTCTTGTACCTTGACTGTGAAGCGCTCATCAAAACCCGTTCTGACAACGCCATGATCGAGGCAACGGCTCAACAGCTTGGATACTTCCCTGTATTCACATGGGCCAACTCTGTATCGCAGTTTGTTGACTTGGGCGTCCAGGGTTTAACGGGGCAGAAATCAGGATTGAGTGAAACCAAAGAGACACAGCTTAAGAATATGTTTGGACTTACTTCGCTGGCACTTCGAAAGGTGGCTCTTTCGGATTATGCCAAGTACAAGAAGCTGATTCTTCGTCAAAGAAGACGTAAGTCAGGAGATACTACCTCCGAAGATGTGCTTTCAGAAGACGAGTATCTCTCCCAGCACCCAGAGCGTAAGCCAGTGATAGTTATTGACAAGTTTGCTGCTCGTGTTGACGGCAGCGACTTTGTATTCAACATGATTTCCGAGTGGGCAGCACAGCTTGTTCAAAGCAACTTGGCTCATGTTATTTTCCTTACCCACGATGTGGGCAGTTTGCTGCAGTTGACTACTGCTTTGCCCAACCAGGTTTTCAAGCTGATCTCTTTGTCTGATGCATCTGAGCGTCTGGCCAGACATTATGTGTTGAACCAGCTCAACAGCGATAGCCAGTCGCAAATCAAAGAGTTGGATTCGTGTCTTGAGCCCCTTGGTGGCCGTATGTTGGACCTTCAAGCGTTTGTTAGACGTATGCGTTCGGGTGAATCACCTTCTGCTGCTTTGGATGAAATGGTCAATCAAGCATCGGAGCAGATCACAACGTTCTTTTTGCGGGCCAAGCAGGCTGATTCGTGGAGTGCTGCGCAGGTTTGGTTGCTTATGAAGTTGTTGGCCAAACAAGACACAATTTCGTACGAGGTACTCTGCCATGACCCACTTTTCAAGTCGGCTGAAACACTCTCCATTCTCTCCACATTGGAGAAGCACGACTTGATCTCGTTGTCGTCTGAGAAAGGAGTTTTGAACACCATTCTGACAGGACGTCCCTTGTACAAAGCAGCATTCCGGTCGCTCGTTGAGGACCCAAAGATCTTCCGGGTATTCGAGGAAGACCTCTACAACAAGATGATCTCCTTGGAAAACGCCAAGATCATTAAGCTAGAGGAGGAGTTTGCCAAACTCGCAAGTGTGGATGCCCGGTTGGTGAAGAACAGACTTGAGTATGTTCTGAAGAAGATCGTGGACTCGACCAATAAGATCAGTGACTACGAGGCGAAAATAAGCGACCTCTCCAAGGCGAAAACGTCCTCGTGGATTGGATTGTAAGGTGAAATGGATCACAGTCTGCGATTACGGCGTGCAGCAAACTCTACGGACAATATCTAAATGCATGCATTATTTGAGTAAGCTACCCTGTATGATTTCGTATGCCATACGCCGACGAATGACCTTCATGTCCCGCTGGCCGTATGTAAGTTGGTATCCGTTGGCTAGGAATTTGGCACAGGTGCACATGAACACTCCGCAATCGTAGCCATTCAGCTGTTGCGGTGCTTTTTCGCTGGCGAGCACAGAATACGACGAATAGTCTATGGAAGATTTTTGCTTTTCGGCTTCGGCAGTCATATACTGACGGAGAAGTTGCAATGCCTGGGGATTCCCGTGCGATGAAAGCGAGTCGTAGTACTTGAACTGATGTCTGACATTGTCGACTACCGCTAACGCCCAGTGTGTTCCCATAATGTTTATAGGCACAAGAATTAAGTCTTTTGAAGTAACGTCTACCTTCTTACGTTTGGCCCACCGGGCAACACCTGCGTACCCTCTATCTTTCAACGTTGTATAGAAATGCGTGGTCCAGCCAAATACATTGCCGCTAGTGAAGAGGTTGAAGTAGAAGTCTATCACATTGTCGTTGAGCCATTGTCCATCGCTTAGAGTGCTCAAGTCTCGAGCAGTAATATCGATCTGGAACTGAGATCTCACCAGGGTTGAGCCTGGTGACAGCCAGAACTTGGTAACCTGTGCTAGCTGGTCGTGGCTCAACGGCTGGATTTTTGATGTGAGAGACTCTCTTTCAGCGGTAATTTTGTGCCGTCTGTTCTGTCTTTCTGTGTCGATCTTGGACACTTCGTCCGCCAAGTATGTGTCGACCAAAGTATCAACGAGCGAGTACTGGGATTTCAGCGGTGCCTGAGGCAAGTAGAACTTCGACACAAAGTCATCGTATGCTGTTCTAGTGAGCTTAGGAGTCAACACATCGGAATTGGCCGTAAATTTCGTACCATTTTCAGTGAAGATGCGGTTGTATTGACGATCTAGCGACCGTGCATAGGTATATCGTGAGCTCCGAGCATCGGCAAATGACGTGCCGTACTGCAGTGTACTCTCGGGGATCTCTGTCATATCTATCCACAGCTGGTGGAATCGGCCATAATCATCAACGACATGCTCATCCTCACCATTTCCATTTTCGACCACATCCACAATTATGAGAGAGCTATCGGTATCAGGAACATCCTCTTGTGCCGGCTTCATAGCCAGAAACCGCCCGAACGCCAGAACCACCAATCCAACCAACACCAAAAGAAGCTGTCTAATGTATTTGACAGCTGCACCGAATCCCTCGGTTTGCCTCGGAATTGCAGCCTGCTGCAGGTCTGACGCACGTATCTCACCGTCCTGCTCGGATCGCAGACGCTGGCGTATTCGCTGTCGTGCTATCAACGGACTCTGCTCGAGAGAAGACCACAGCTTGTGCATACTCAAGCTTGCAAACAGCTGGTTTCGGTAATAGTCCATCACGTGAAATACACGTGCATACCATCTTGATCGACGATTAGCGATCACTAGACGTTAATGGCGAGACCAGAGACCGTTGTACCCGATGAGATCACGCTGCCGTTCCCGATAAGCCAGCAGGGTACCATAGAAAGCGGATTTGGACGAGGGTCCAGCGAGCTAGGAATTCCGACCGCCAACATTCCGGTGACCTCGGAATTGAACCAGTTGGCCACCGGAATTTACTACGGATGGTGCAGAGTTGTGCCTCGGAATACGGCCAGTGCTGATAAGCACCGTTCAGATGGAAAAACAGTGCATTTCAACAATGGCAGTTCTCTCAAAGACGACGAGCTCGAGGTGTTTCCAATGGCTATGTCGATTGGTTGGAATCCATTTTACCAAAATGAATGCAAAACAGCAGAAGTACACATAATTCACAAGTTTCGGGACAACTTCTACGGTGCTGATTTGCGGTACATAGTCATGGGCCACATTCGTCCTGAACTCGATTACACAACCAAGGAAGCATTGATCGCAGATATTAATTTGGATATCGAGATCACGAAAGAAGCATTGCAGAAGCCCGCTTACGAGAAGTACAAGAGCCAGCTCTAGAGAGCATTTATAGTTAAAAAAGACAAATAAATATTAGAGCCTTCTATATCTGTTATCAGCCAATACGCAGTCCCCGTCTGCAGCCTGCGCCTCAGTGGTGATGCTTCCTGTACAAAGTTAATTGCTAGCTCCAACTAATTTCATCTGTGGGGTTGCTCTTCCACTCTTCCTCTTCTTCGTGTGCTATGTTTGAGCATGCTGGCGACCTAGTATGTGACGTACGGGGCCAGAAATACCCATGCAGTTATATCTCGAGCAATTGCGATGACTATTTTGATCTCGCCAAGACTTACTATTGTTCAGCTCATGTGGACTCATGGTGGTTCACAGGGCTCTATTGCTTGGCAATTGTACTATGTTTGGTGTTACTTTTTGCCTGCATTAGCTTGATGGTGGCCTCGTTATTCTTTCCCAATGTTAATTACTTCACTAAGACCTGTGGTTGGGACGGCCGAATATTAAGTGTGATGCTTCTTCCATTAACGAACTCGCTACCGGACATGGTTAGCTACTACATCACCTTGCAGTCGAACTCTATCAACTTGGTGCTCGGCCAGCTCATTGGCTCGATCATGGTGATGTTCACGATCATCATCGGCACAATATCGTTCTTCTGTGACTTCACAGTGGCTGATAGCCGATGGGTGCTTCGTGACTTCGCATGGGTGGTAGCAGTCATGGTCATATTCTTGTACATTCTCTCAGACGGCCGTATCACCACAACTGAATGTGTCATTATGTTGTTGCTCTTTGCGGTGTACCTCTTTTATTTGAGCCGGTATGACCAGCTGCCTCTGACACAGCAAAAGGATCGAGAATACACTCGCCAGTTGGCACACCTGGAAACGACACTGCCACTTCTTCTGCCACCAGTTCTTCTGCCAAGGTCGCTGCATTCCTATGAGTCAACGGCTTCGGACGGACCAGTCATCGATGAAGTCGTGGAGATTCTCGAGCACAAGAACACACACCACCAGCTTATGTCGCTGTTTCATCATGCAATTGAAGCTGTAGAACGCTTCTTAGCATTTATAATACCTGTGGTTGAAGAAGAAGGTTCGACCTCGACTCCAGTTCTGCGATGCTGGTCCTCAACTATTGTGTCTGTCCTTGTTAATTTTGAGTTCGGACTAGTCGACTGGCCAGATATTGTGCCGGTGGTTCTTCTGGTTGTGTTAATCACTGAAGCCGTATACCACTATTTCAAGCATTATAAGGTGGTGGTATCTTTGGTTGGTGTGTTCTCGTTTATGATCGTGGTATCGCTAATCTCCCAGGTGATCCTTCTTCTCCTTAAGAATCTTGGAGTGCTCCTCAAAATCAGCGATTATATGCTTGGACTCATGGTGTTCGCCATTAGCAACTCCATCACAGATATCATCACCAACATTACCATCTCAGTCACAGTGGACCCAATTTATGGTGTCAACTGTCTGCTTGGCTCACCCATAATATTAATACTTCTTGGCATTGGCGCCAACGGACTCTTACTACTGGCCGCTGGACACAACTTGAAGTTTAAAATCCACAATAACTTCATAATCAGCGCCGCTGGCGTTTTGCTTCTCATGATGTTTTATATCTTGTACATTCCGCTCAACAAGTGGCGCTTCGATCGCAAAATAGGCGTCATTGTGTGGATATGGGCAATCGCTATTATGGCAGCAACTACTTTGTTGGACTAGCAATGCTCAGCTGGAACTTGGCTGCGAAATCCTTCACTTCATTCTCTGTATTCTTAGAGTAGTTAAACTGATCCCGAATCTCTCGCTTAGTTTCGGCAGGCAATGCATAATAATCAAGTAGCTCGAAAAACCTCTCTCCGCCGCAATCCTTGATCGCTTGCACTATTATATCGCGCAACACAGCCGAATTATCGGTATGGAACAAAGTTTCCACGCTGAGCAACTTTTCGTAAATAGGAATGGGAACACCGACAGATTCTCGAATGTACCCCACGAGCAAATCTCGTGCCTTTGTGTAGTTATTGAGCGACAATTCGATGTCAACGAGCTTGAGAAGTATCTTATAGCTCGAGCAGTAGACCATTCCGCGAGTAAGAATCTCTGATGCTCCCACTAGTTTATCCTGGGAGATATGGTATTCAGCATAGCGAAGCCAAAACTCAGGGTATGCGGCCGTAATCAATATGCACCGCTCGTACACTTGGATGACATGCTTCTGCTGAAAGTTGAGTTCGAGAAATGAAAGATAGTTGTGCCATTGTTTTAACTGGCCTTGGGGAACGAATCGTACGTCGAAATACTGGCGTTCCAAATGACGCTCATACGAAAAGAGCTGGTGTGACTTTGCCTGTGTGGTGATATAAACGTCTGTGAACAATTTCTTCAACTTGTTGGCTGCCTGGTTCAAGTCGCCATAAGATTTAAGTGCATGCTGAGGAACGATATATGCAATTGTGGTTTCCGTGAGGTTGCTGATTGCCGAGAAAAACATCTTAGCAAACAAGTTGTAGTGGTATATTGGCTGCTCGATTATGGTCCGGAGGAGAATGAGGTACTGTTTGTCGGCATCGGCTCCAACATAATTTTTGATGAATTCGAGGTATAACTGGTAAAATTCGTGGGAATAGTAGTGTCTGCCGATGGCCAAGCGGCCAGTTTCAAACAAGTGGGCAATTTCTTGCACATTGTTGGTAATGGTGTCCACCTTGAAGCGAAGGTAGCTCGTCCACAACTCGACTGAACCATTCAAATGTACCAATGCTTGGTTGTAGACATGCACAGCCCGCTCGTAGTGGCCGATCCGGAACTCAATGTGTGCGTATCGGATCCAGTAGTGAGTCATGAGCGGGAATTTAGCGAGAAACGCTTCGTATGTTGCTCGTAAGAGCGACAATGATTCGGCCGATGAGACTTTCGAAACTTCTGTTCCGTCCACCCGTTCAGATTCTCGAACAAGCTTCTGCCACTGGTCTAAGGACTCAAAGTCCTCCACAACCGCAGCCGAGAGACGAGCCCATGTTCCATTTTCTTCGTGTTTGGCCGACATTGGTGCTATGGAAACAGAAGTAACGAATAATTTCATGCAGCGCACCGGTGCACCCGCTGGCACCATCACAGACATGCAACACTTCCACCCCACAGAAACGAACCTAAACTGTGCGGCGTGCTCTTGGCAGTTTTACGGATGTAACAACCGAGGAAGCTGCTTCATGACCATGGCACGTAAAAGAATTACGAGACTGACTTGGCACACAGGATGCGACTGGTCCAAGTGTGACTGGTACCGTAATTTGCAACCTTGCGCTTCTCTCTTTGCAGCCGACCGCAAGGACTTCTATCACTCTCAGAAAGCACATCAGCCACTCGTTATTGTGCCTTCGGGTATATACGCCCTTCTTCGGAGTTGTATTGGACTCGGCGCAGGCCGGCGCATATCGGTATATTTCGCTCGCTAGGATTATTTTTTTTTGGGGCGGCAGTCTATCTGTTCTCCTCAAGCCACCAAGGACCATGTCGTACCTTGCCTAATCCGGCAACGCTACAACAGACTGTATAGGACGATAACACCATGACCTGCGCACCCATGCGAGATATTTCCGAGCGCCGCAGCTGTTCACGCTTTAAGCCAGGGAAACGATCTAGAGCTGCAGATATATGCTCTCCCTGCATTTGGAGGCGTAACCTTAATCTTGGGGGATCATGACTGCTTTGTTGGCCCTCATCGACAACCAGCTATCTCCAGTTCAGTAAATTCACAAACACAGCTAAACAGAACCACGAAGAACCATAAGCCCTGTTCTTCCCTTTCTAATCATTTCCATTCTTCAAGAATATCCGAGATCTTTTTTCTTGCCAAGTGACTAGTGACTGAGCACGGCTTGTTTGCATAACGCTGAGGCGTCCCCCGTAAAAAAATGATCATGCAGGCATTTGCTCTTTGTCCAGCGAATACTTTTTTTTCTGAGGCAGGAAGGTGTGCTGCAATCCGAAACAGAAGAGCACGCAGCATTCTTAGGATATTGCACCAGAGTCGTCAGAAATCCACAAATACGCCTCCACGGTGTCTCTCTCATTCTCCACACTTTATCCCATATAGAGTTTAGTGCTTGCATATGCTTGCAGACGCTTGCATAAGTCCTCGCAAATCCGTCTAATAGAGAAGGTGGTCCTCCAAAACAGAAATGGGCTAATGTTGCGCAAAGTAGTTATATTGAGGTTCCATCTTGTAGTCATAGGGTAACACCATGCTGGCTAGGATGCAGAACTGGGCGATCTGGACCACTTGTAAACTTGCATGGACGCCAACGACATGTTTGTTTCAGGTCGCTTCAGAACTCGCATCATACGCAGCCAACATGGAACCATAATCTGCGTCACTGACCGCTCATACGGTGCGCAACTATTTTTGGGCCCCTGTGAATTGGGCTGCATGCATATGCATGGTTATGATCCATACTCGTATCTTTTCGCCTGGATAATTTATCGTCAGGGTATAAAGCTATAGCGGCATGCTGCTGATGAAGGACAATTCTGCCATGGAACAATTGAGCGCCATTAACTGGACTTACGAACCAGAGCTCGACCCCATGCTTGCATTACCCTCTGCTCCATATCCAGGCAAATTGGGCGGTCCATTTGGATTCTATGTCGACTTCGAGGCCAACTATCTAGTCAACGACAACATAAATCTCAACCTCAAGTTGGGTCTGACGGTCGCTTCATCCTTGGCCGTCTCACCTGTCACCATGAATGATCTTGACATGAGCGTTCTCCCAGAAAATGACTCCATTCTTGATTATGCCGAGCCTAGGGTGCTCCAGGTGGAGTTCACTCCCAAGGAAACCAACACATACTTTGAGGAATATTCCTCCCAACCCGAATCCCACAGCTCCGACTCCATCTTCACCATGTCCAACGAAGAACTGTCCGACTCTGAATCAGTGTTTCGAGAAGAACACTTCCCTCGTGAACCAATAACGTCGACCAAGCAACCGGCTGTGGCCAAACGTAACATCTGCTTCAAGCCGTCGTTCCAGGACCTTTTGTTCAAAAGCTTCACCAACGACCAGATCAAGGAATTCGGCACTTGTCGCTTGCATTGCACTCACTGCCCCGAAGAATTCCACGAACACATCAAATTTGCGGCACACCTAGACGCCATTAAACAGAACCGCACTTTTAAGTGTCCGCTCAAGAGCTGCCCATGGAGCATATTGGGCCACATCCGTAAAGTTGATCTCCGCAGACATTGCATGGTACATTTTCCCAAGGGCAAGGTGGGCCGGGAAATCCAAACCATACTGGCCGAAGAACGCCAGAACATCACCGAGTTGGTCTTCCCCTGTCACATGAACTGCGGCAAGTACTTCTACCGCAAAGACTCGCTCAAAAGGCACATTAAGTTGCTCCATGACAGCTGCAAACCCAAGTACCACAGAAAGACAAAATGAGCTGCATCTGTGCTGGTCGCATTTGCATTCATTTTCCCATGATTTTGGCGGCATACTGGTTTGTGTTCATGAGGGTCTTGGCTGCTGCTGGCCCAGCATTGTCAAAGCACTGCGAGTCCTACCGCTCTGATGTCCCCTTCTCCGGGTACAAGGTGCAATACCAGTACACAAACCAAGGATCCTTCCACTTGTATATGTGCCACAACGGAAAAGTAATAAGTAATATCAACCTCAATCAAAGCATTCCATATGGCCAAGAAATCGCTGTAGCGCCAGGATGGCCCAAGCTCGTGCTAGCACGAAGCAAAACCTCGGTGAACATAATGTCTGGATTTATGCCTGGACAGACTATCGGAGGTTTATTTGAAAGAAACAATACAGAATCCACTCCTTTAGCAGCTCTTGTGACCGAAAACGCTGTGAGACACCACTGGGTCGAATTTCCCGGCTTTCGGAGGGCTGTTCTTCATGTTCCCATATTGGCAACCTTGGACTTGGACAGTCCACGCCGAGAAGACATGCTGTGGATCAATAGCATTGATTTGGAGAGCCAAAAACAGTACTCAGGGCAAAGTGCTGACTTGGCGAACCACATTGTCAAAAAAATAATTCCAGTTTCCATCGATTTCTTGAGCAATGCTATCAAAAACGGAGTCAGCCTTTTTCGGACTACCTTTCGAGATGGAGCTGCCGTTTTGCTGAACATCTTGACGCAGTAACGTTACGTTTGTGTTTGTGGCTGCAATTGCACTGCGCTTCTTTTTTGTACTTTGCCGCAACTTCTTTCATAAACTCACCGACAATGACTGCTCCTTATGAATCACCAGCCCAAGCTCTTGTTGCTAGAATGGTCAACCGACCTGCTCTTGGTGCCATTAACGGGTTTATCTCCTCGTTCCCAGTGGTGAAGATCTTCACTTCGAACGCCGTGCCATTGATGGTTTCTCGAGAGGCACTGAGAAGAAAGTAGTAATACACACGTCAAGCTCTAGTTGTAGCAGTTCAAATAGCGGAAGATCGTAGACGACATTGGAGGTATCCGCACCAGTCTGTTGGGCGGCTGTTGCTCACGTTTGACCGGATTGTGTCGTATGGAAATTTTTGAGCGTTCAGTCGGTCTGGACATTCCTATCCTCCTCCTAGCCTTGGGACTGATGGGCTCTGTCTTTATTTTAGTATTCACATGCATTAATTGGTCACTGGCATTCGTTTCCGTTTTCATGAGCGGTCGGTTCACCACTACTACTTCTTTTTTGGCTCTAATAGCATGAGACACGTCTCTAACAGAAGCGCCAATCTTCTCGTCTACCATGACGAGGAAAGGTTTGTTTGGAAGCTTGAATTCGTGTCCTTCCACTAACATCTCCTCGAGGACAAAGCTCATCGACCCGCCAATGAAATCACTGACGAGCAATAGTTGTGTAGGATTGACAATTTCGACTTTATTGTTTACCTCGTAGAACCTGAGGAGGCCATCACACCATTTCTTGTCCTTCTGTACAATTCTGGTGGAGTAGAGTACACGGTACTCGTGGATCACTGATGAAGTGTATGGATCCATTTGTTATATTGGTCTGAATAAGATACCAAAGCGAGATACAGATGATTCGATGATTTTGTAGTCGTTTTTGAACACTCAAATGGTTCACTTGTGGAATAAAATTAATTAGAAGGTGGGTTGGCTGCAAATAACGTATTCTCCAAATTAGCGAGTAGGGTGTATACACACAGGAATGTAAAATTAAACGATACCCTAACCAAAAGACTGAAAAAGTAGAAGGGGAAAAGTAGCGGGAAATGAGGGGATAGAAGTATAGAAACTGTTACTCTGAGAAACCTTTGTAAAGAGGTTTGTACATTTTTCTTGTTCGTCAATGATTTGCAGTGGTACTAGTATGCGAATCTTGTCTGCATCATGTACGTTTTCAGATCGCATCGATTTACGGGAAAGTGGCAGGCAGCGTATTACAGGTGTGGTGGAAGGGTGATCTGAAATAAAGTGTAGAGCATTGTCATGTAGAGGAGATGTTGAGCAATGAAAAAAGTTGTTCGTCACACATTCAGGTTTATTCAAATATACTAATAGGAATATAACTCACACTACGAAGATTAACGAAAACAAGAATTGCTTCTGTTGGCTCTTATACCTTCCTGCAATTCACAAACGCTACGTGCCATACATCAGAATACTGTTTAACGTCATTTACTTCCGGACTTACTGCTTTATACAATATCCACCTCTCCTTCTCACTCTCTCCTACTCACTATGTACATCAGGGGTTATAGAACGGAAAGCCCATCGAGCTGAGCAACGTCCGCGCTTGCTCATCGGTCTGAGCTGAGGTCTTAAGTGTAATGTGGAACCCAAAGAGGTTGGGGAACAATTCCTGAAAGTTCTCGATCTCAGGAAAGTACTTGACGTCTTCGGGCAGCAACCCAAACGAGATGTTGCCGGAGCCGTCTCCACTGGTGTTCTTGATTCCGCGGAACGTCCGCATTCTTGGAAGCACCAATTCGGTCAATGTCGACACAAACTGAGTCATGTCTCTGCCTGTGAGCTCCACTTTTGCTCCACACGGACGGCCAACACGACACCTCCATTGGAGGATGTTGGATTTGTTGTAGAGCTGTTTTGGCTTTACGTTGGTGATCTGAGCCAACTGGAGTCTCAGCGAGATGTTCAACCAGCCCTCTTCGAGCACCTCGGAGTTGTATGAGTTGATAGAAACTCCGGTGAGACTAGGGATGTTGGAGGGTCCGATGGGATGTATGTCTTGTGTAGGACGCACCAAACCCTTGGGTTTCCTCATGGTTCTGTACAATGCATATGGGGAATCCGAGCCCCAGGACCGTTTTTTCACTCCCTTGATGGTAAAAGCTCCGTGCTGGTACAAGCTCAAGAGGAGATCCGACTGGAGTGTATTCTGGTAATGCTCTTCTACTCTATCCTGACATATTTCCGTGGGACGGAAACCGACCGACTCGACATCAGTCTTGGGTATGTTGAAGTTCTGGTACTTGGGCTTCAAGCGGGTCTTTCTGATCTTCACCAAGTGGTGCACAGGCTCTACAGTGGAGTATCCTGTCCGCAGAAGAGCACTGGCGCTCGAAAATGCTCGGCTAAACCGCATGGTAGTCAACAGTGAAAAATTCGAGGTTCCATCTATTCTCACCACCTTACGTAATCGGATTATACTGAAAATCAATCTTCAACAGAAACCGGCATGCGTTTTGGTTTACCTGCGGGGCTAGATGCCTCTGAGGATGTCTCGGCAGTTGCATACCTGCGGCAGCTGGCACTCACAATAGCTGAGAAGTTCGATCGCCTCGAAAACGGCTGGATTGACCTGAATGAGTCTATTAGCGACGGCTACTGCGATGGTTTTGCCGTGAAAACCAATACTTCAGTGGACTTAGGAGGCTCTGTAGACCACCAGCGGGCAGTTCAGGCTGCTATTGATGCATTGAAAGGACAATTTGAAACCCAGCTTCGAATTCAGCAGAAACAAGTGCAGCACTTGATCGAACAGGAACGCAAACAAAAGGAAGAAGAGGCCCGTAGGCTTGCTTTGGAGCAAAAACGGAAGCAAGAGGAAGAGCAGAAGCGTAAAGAAGAGCTCGAGCGTCAGCAGAAAGAACAGGAAAGAGCCCGAGAGGCAGAAAAGAAAGCAAAAGAAGCAGAAAAACAGCGTCTAGAAGAAGAAGAAAAGAAACAAAAAGCATTGGAGGAGGAAAAGAAGCGCCAGGAAGCACGACTAGGCAAGGGCGCATACAAGTCCACTGCGATAGCCGATGAGTACTGGAAACACAAAAATGCCATTGCTGATATCAAGAAGAACATTGTCGAACAGCTCGCCCAGGACACCAACCTCAAGAAGGCCACCAGTGCCTTGAAGAGGAAAATCAACCCAAAGCTCGGCCAGCTCTCCAATTCCCGCTCACATGTGACCAATCTTACCTCCCAGGTCATCGAATCAGTCAACAGTGCCCGTCAGCTTGGCCAGCTTTCCTTCCAGTGGATCCTAAACTTCCTAGCTAAGGCTGTGGTGGACCAGGCCGAGACAGAAGTCACCGTAAAACAGGCCGCTGCACTTCCACTTGCGATGTTTGTGGAGCTCATAATGCAAAACTTTCCGGACTTCGAGCATTTTCTCATGGCTCGATTTGTTAAAAAGTGTCCCTTCATCATAGGCTTTGTCGACAAGATCGATACGGAAGAGGGCAGAAAGCGAATGGGCTGGCGTCGCTCAGAGGGAAAGTGGGAAGACGAAAGTAAATACGACGAACGGGTTGCTGGAATATGCACTGTTTGGTCAGTGATAGCAGCTACACCGTCTGTGCGAGCAGAATCATTTTCATATGCCCGTTTGTGGCAGTTCCTTTCTCGAATGGTCAACTGTGATCAAGAATACCTCACAAACGCTCATTTTGCGTGTGTTTCAAACTGGTGGGAAGCCAGCTCAAACATCTTCTTGCAAACTTATATGGACCAAGCAAACAAGCTCCTTCGACTTGCAGCTGTGGACTGGACAGAACTGGTAGCCTCTAGAAAGTACCCAAGTGCTGCTAGACTACGCATTTTGGGAGACGAATGGCTAGAGACCGGTAAACTTGACTACATAAAGCCGATGGAATACTAGCACAATGTCCGAAATTAGACTACAAACGACGGTATACTAGCATAATGTACATTAGAACCTATTCGTAATCCGACTCTTCCATGGCATCTGAAGCGCTACCAGATTCAGAGTCTTCTGATACCACCTCTTTGTACGTCACTTTCTTAGTTCTGCGTCTGCTCGTTCTCGTAGGAGTAGCTTGGTTCAAGTCTTCGGTTTGATCAGAAGCTGATTTAATCGATGCAACAGCTTTCTTACTCTTCTTCTGTGGACGAGGCACCTGCTCTGCACGACGCTTGGCTCCAACATACTTCGCTCGTATCGAGTTTCTCAACCCAGCCTGGATTTCATCAGGGATGTATACCTTCGAAACAATATTGTATGCCTCTTCACTTGATCTTATAGGTCCAAATATGTCCAATGGCAAGTGGAGCTTACCTGGCCATGTTTGCATGGTGTAGTTCTTGTAGTCACAGACCTCTTTGATTGCCAACTGGCACAACTCAGCTATGCAGTAAAGCGCTGTAGCCTTAGGGGGAACAGGATCTTCATCAAAGACTGTTGCATTCAATGTCGAGTCTCTGTATTGCTTGACACGACTTGCAAGGTAATAAAGAAGAGACGCATTTTCCATCTTCTCCACACACTGCAAAAAGTATACAACGTAGTTTGCTGCAAATTCGTACGCTTGCAACGTATCTTCTTCCATTGATTCCAAGAACAGTTTCTCGTGCGAGAGCAAGTGGATGAGCCTGACTAAACTACGCTCCACCTGGATGGTATTCTTATCCTGCTCTCTCCTTAAGAGTGACTTAACCCATGACGAAGTTTGATTCTTGAGTGTATCATTCAGTTCGTTGGCAGCATAGAAAACGAATGGAAGGAATTTGTCTGGTATGCTTTCATTCGTGGAATATGCTTGAAGCTTTCTCAAAAATTGATTGCGAACTTCGTATGTTGAGTCTTGGATCAAGTGGGTCAAACAAGCGATACGCTCGTCAAAAAACGACTCAAGTTGAGGGTACTTCGCAAGCTTGAGTAAGCTAAAGCCAGCCGCGAGACGAAGACGCAGCAGGTAGTTCTTTGGTAGTGGTGAGTTTTCTCCTTTTGTGCTTATGATGTCACCACCACTATTCACTAGGGCGTAAAAAAGCTTGAAAACTGGCTCAGCTATGTCTTTTAGCTTTTCTTCATTTTCAGCTTGGACACAACAAGAGCGAATTCGATTAACAAACAACCTCAATGCAAGGACTTTCAGATAAAGGGACGCATGCCCCATCATATCGTCAATCCAATCGGTGCCATTGCTTTTGATGTCATTTTTCAAAAGCACATCTTGAATTATCGTGGCTGTCACATCGCTAGCACTTGGCTCAACCGACTCTCGATCACTTTTGAATAATTCGCCAATAGCTGAGATATGTGTTGGAAGTAAATCGGCCTTTGTTTCCAACGGCAACAATAAATTGGAGATAGCAGTCCCAGCAATTTCTTTATTTAAGCTCTTGCTTAGTATTTTAACAGCATATCTGGCTTCCAAGGGAGTTCCAAATCTAGTCTTCCTCTCTAGTATGTCTGTGCTTAATCCTTTGGGATATCTATCAGGATAGCCTTTCACAAAGTGATAAATCATTCTCATAACATCAGCCTTATCTTTGCTGTCATCCTCGCTTACTAGTTGAACGAGTTGTTCGATATGAGTCTCAAGTACACTAGGAAGAGTACTTGAGATGTCTTGCAAGATCTCAGTTGCAGTTTGCTGTTGTGCACTATTAGTATTAGTAGCCGCAAATGCAATCAATTCTTCGATATTGGAAACGTTGTAGAGGATGGGGGACGCCCGATATAACAAAAGCTTGAAATTAGACACCATGTCTGCTGGAGATACAACTAGCTTTTCGTAATCAAGCTTGATGTTCTTCGCATTGGAAAGCTTATTGAGAAGTTCCTTCATTGAATTTTTGACAAGACTGAAATCGGATTCTGGGGAAACAATCACCGAGAGAAGATTGAAGAATCGACGGTTGTGCAAAAGTGCAAATCGTTCGATACATGAATAAGTATCTAAACCATCTGGGAAGGATGCAGATATCCAGTTGATAACCTTTTCGAGCTGTTTACCCTGTTCTTCAGGATTGTTTTCTTTGTCATCATCTGACACCAATGCACTTTTACGGTTGTCTGCGATCTTGATGAGTGTGGAAACCACACCTGCCACTTGCTGTTGACGTTTCGTGATTGCAAAGAATGCTTTACGACTCTTTTCATTCAACACAGACACTAGTTGGACAAGTCTGAGTACTCGCTTTTTGGTATTGGTTTCAAAGGGAACAAACTTCTCAAACAAACAAAGGTCCACAGCGGCATTAATTGATTTGTCGTTGATATAAATGAGTGAAAGCACATGGTTTGGTACGTCGTTAACAATTATGTGAGAAAGGTCATTGCTCTCGTCTTGTGCGTGGGTACCGTAGTCAATAGAATGGTCGGTGGACATCAGGATATAGTACTGGTTGTAGAAGTTTCCAAGTATCTCAAGCGATTGCTCACGTATTTCCGATTGGCTTTCTCTGATCAACAATGAGAGGGTATTCAAGATGTCTACGGAGCCGATAGTTGTTGTAAACGACTCAAACGACACATTGGACAAACACCTACAGGCCGCCAATCGCACACGGTCATCGGTATCAAGAAGACATTTGGTAACTCCATTGGAGAGTTCATTTGCCATTTCCGATGTGCAATTGGATGTTACTATGCTTGGTATCAGGTCGAGCCACTTGCAACGAACCTGCAGTGACACGTCCAAGGTCTTCTTGAGCCAGAGCTGCCATGTGAGCTTGTGGGTGATAGCAAAGTTTTGCTTCTGGAGGCCGGAAGCTGCCACCATTTGTCCGATGGTTTCGGTAGCCATGCTTCGCAATCTGGGGTCGTCTGCATTCAACTCGTCATCTATGAGTCCAATTACAGCCGTCAAAAGATCCGGTATGAACTTCCAGACTTGGACGGTCAAATTATGGATTTTGCGCAAACTTTCAAGAGCAGCCGAACGGTCTTTGTCTTGGGCTGAGTCAGGAACAGCTTCTGCGAGTATTTCCGAGAAAAATTGCACAACCTGGCGAGAAAGACGGTCTATATTTTGCTCACAGATATGGAGGGAGAACTGGAACCCTGGGTTCCGTATATTAGATCTGGCTGAGGTGAGGGCAGACTCGGGCGCGCTTGTGAGGAATTTGTTGAGGATCATTTTCAAGATGGAGTTGGGGATTTGGTCGGATTCGGCAATTACTTCTGCCAAAATATCAGCAGCTAGAGACTCGAGGCGCGCGGGAAAGTTGGTGGCGGCTGTTTCATAGAACGTTTCGAACGTGGTTTGCACGAGCTGAGTAGCATCTGGTAGATCGGTTATCAATATGATGGAGCGGACTTCAGCGAGTCTTTTCAACAAATATGACTGCTGCTGGAAGTAGGGGTTATCCTGCTGTGACAAGCGTGCTATTTGAGAGAGGAAGGTCTTGAATATCAAGCTCAATTCTGCAGCAGTAAATGGGGCATCGGGTGCATATATGCGTAGAATATCTGCTATGGCACAGCATGCATATGCCTGGACACCTACATTGGCATGCTTTAAAATCTTCTTGCTCACAAGCTCATTTTTGACTGTTTCAAGCGAACTCAAGTCAACTGATTCCTGATCCATCGTCGATAACTCGCTTTGCACAGCCTGTATGCGTTCTAGAAGCTTCTTGAGCGGGATAGGGTTGGCCATAGTCGAGAGAAGTGTGCTGTCAAACAGCAAAAGAGACGCAGAAGACTCCGAAACCATGGCAGTAGTTTAGACGCGTTTGCAAGCTGAGGTGCGAGTTGTGTTGATCGGGCCTGCAGACAGCCCATTTTGGCACGGCTCTGGTGCAATGGTTGGAACCCCGGTCCAGTGAATTCTCTTCATGCTGTATCGTGTTCTCGACTCTTTTCGGGTCAAAGATGTGGTCAATACTCAGCTCGAGTTCCAATTTCCTCTTTCGTATGGCTTTGTAAACGGTAAGAGCGACTCGTCAGAAACAATTGCTGTTGTGGGAACGTTGACCCAGACTTACGATGAAAAACTCACTGAATTGGGCTCTGTGAACTTCCTGGACGACCCTAAGGTGATCACATACATTCAGGGTGGTCCTGGATTTCCGTGTGCTCAGCCATTGAGCAAGCTGGGACCTCCAAAGGAGCTTTTATCTCGGGGCTATCTGATCTTCTACATGGACCAAAGAGGTACTGGTTTCAGTACTCCTTTAGAAGCTGGTACAGTTAAACGGTTGGTTCCTCAGCGCAACGGAGAATCCAATGAGGTGCATTCTGAGAGGATCGCTGAGTTTTTGGTCAACTTTCGTGCCGATAGTATTGTAGAGGACTTGGAGAGGATACGGCAGATTCTCTTGGGTAAAACAAAGTGGACCCTCTTGGGCCAGTCTTTCGGTGGATTCTGCAGTTTCACATATTTGTCCAAGTATCTGGACTCTCTCGCTGCTGTATTTGTGACAGGAGGTGTTCCGCCAATCCACCATACGGTTGACCAAGTTTACCAGGCCACCTATCTGCGGACCAGCGAACGTAACAGTCACTACTACTCGAAGTACCCACAGGACGTGGAAAAAGTACACAAGATAGCCAACTATCTTACTAAAAATGAGGTATCCTTGCCTAATGGTGGAACGCTCACAGTTGAACGTTTCCAGCAACTAGGACTTCTGTTTGGAGGTTCTGGCGGCACAGATGGTCTCCACCAGACTGTGGTAAAGTTCGCTTACGAATTGGAAACTCTGGGACATCCTACGTACCAGACGCTTGTCAAAGTTCAGTCCCAAGCCAGCTTCGACACCAACATTTTGTACGCTCTCTTTCAAGAAGCTATCTACTGCGACGGTGAGTACTCACCCTCTTATTGGAGTGCTGACAGGCTTCGGAAGCTTCCCCAGAACCAGCAATACGTTTATGAGCCATCCATGAAGGAGCCGCTCTACTTTACAGGAGAGATGGTGTACAAATCCATGTTTGACGACTATGCCGAATTGCAACCTTTCAAGCAAGTGGTGCATCTCTTGCATAACCGCAAAGAGTGGACTAGTCTCTACGATGTTGAGAAGCTCAAGCAGATCAAATGGACAGACGTACCTATTGTCGCTGCGACTTACTTCTACGACCAGTACGTGGACTTCGACATCACCATGAAGGTCAAGCGGTCTATCTTTGGGCTTGGGAACTTGAGACAATACATTACGAGTGAGTTTTTCCACAACGGACTCCGTGCAGATTCTGAGAAAGTACTTGGTTCGCTCTTCGACCTTTTGGAAGCTGATATTGATTAGATGCTATGTAGTTGCAGTACATGTGGCGAGCTGGAGATATTTCAGGCTCGCTCTTTGACTAGAGATAGTTCAATCCTTGAGCTAAAGATAGTTACTAGGCACAAAGCCCATGCGAGAACCGTCTTTTCCATCTATTGAACCCACAAGCCACGAAGACGACTCGAAAGATTCTGCAACCAAAATCGTTTCGCCCTTCCTGAATGCTAGGTCTCCAGGCTCAATGCCGCAGAAATCGTACTTGGCGATCTTGGTGGTGGTATTGGTCTTCATCAACCGCTCGAAAAATGATGAGAGAAGTATTAGTTTCTCGGTAGTGTTACTTGGAAGTGCTGGTGAGTTATACTCAGGAGGCTCCGATGTAACAGGTGCTTCTCTGATCTCATTCTTGGCTGCATTGTACAACTTTGAAACGTTCTTATGGGCATCTTCCTCCCGCAAGACAGCCTCACTAGGAAGAGAACTGATACTCGACAGCGATGAGATCGACGAACCTGACGATATGGATCCAGCATCCGAGTCCGAATCTCCATCCTCAGGAGGGACATACCACAGCTGGGTGCTTCGTTTTGGTACTGGAGGACCGTTTTGGAAACGGTAAGCCGGAAGGGCACCAGCGGTGTTAGAACGAGGTGGAAGTGGTGGAGCATTGACAGGTGCCTTTTCTGGCACGACTGGCTTTATGCTGATGATCTTAGAAGGATGGTATGTTTCGGAAATGTTGTACTTGGGGTTGTTGAACTTCTCAAATGCCTGCAATGTGTCCACCTCTAGATGGTCAGCAAAAACACCATTCTTGGAGTCCTTGCCTTTGACTACGTGGTTTCTGTCGACAGCCTTTTTGGTCACCTTGCTCCATGCATTGGAAACTTTCAGTGTTTTGTCCTCGTCGTCTATCTCCGTGTCGAGAAGCTCGGGCCGCTTGTTGTGAATAATTGAAATAAATGATTCAATTTGAAGTCTAGTTGGTGTCACTGATTGATCCCAGAGATCTGAAATACGCTCGTATTCAGGCACTTGTGCTGGTTCAGATGCAAAATCCATGAGTCCTTGAAACCCACCAAAGTATCTGAGCGAAGCATCGATATCCTGGTACAAATCAAGCTGCTTGCACAACGTAACTTTGGTCACCGACTCCACAAACTCATCTAGAAGCGTCAATGCATGAGGAAGAATCGCCTTGAGTTTTGCATCTATTACTGTGTAGACTCTACGAGCCTGTAGTAGCTGATGGTCCAAAGAATCCAACTGCTGACGCTCCTTTGGTTCGAGTTCCGTAGTCTTCTTCATGAGCTTGTCGACCTTTTTGTGGATCTTGTCGTACTTTGACTTCTTCTTGTTGCGTTTTTTCACAAGTTGCAACATCAGCTTGAGGTACCCTATCATTTCACCAATTCGGATCTTCATGGATTCGGCATGAAAGTCCCATTCTCCGACTACACGGTCACGGAGCTGTGCAATTGTCTTCATGTAGTTGTTCAATTGGTGGTTTACACTCTCAACCAAAAACTGTCTCTCCTTCGGATGCACCGTAGGAATGGTCTCTTCGGCTTGCCATTCATCAAATTGGTGGTAGTATTTTTCTATGTCTTTAAAGTGCAACGAGTCCTCACCAATAAGATCAATGAAGTGCTGGCAAATGGATATATTTGTCGAAAATAACTTCTGCCAGTGGGTTTTCGAAAGACGATGCATCTGAGAAACTATAAACTTCAAACCACTAATGGACTTTTTGAGGTCATCTCGATAGTGCAAAATGAGCTCGTCCTCGTTGGAAAACTCCAGATGATGGCTGTGTAGTTTGTCATTGACAGCATTGCCAAACACATTGGCACTGTGCTTTATCTTCTGCACCGACATGGTCGGAACTGATGTGCAGCGGCCGCTCGGAATCAGTGGAACCGGTTACATGCAGGTACAGTGGCTGCGGCGACCCAAAGCCGATGGGATGATTTGACGAATTTGATTTGGATGGAAGCATTTGAGATAGGGATAAGTGTGAATGAGGGATGTGAGAATGATCTGTGTACTCTGAGATGTTTGGGCTATTCTCTTAGAATCGTTTGAGTTGGTATTTTTGGGCCCAGACTCATTTTTCCATGATGTCACGCTTGTTATACCCCCTAGCTACTCGTTCGAAATTATACTACTTGTGAGTTATTCACGTGTCTACTTTCAACCCCTCGTATTGTGACTAGTATGCTTTTAAAGTGTGATGTCTCAGAAGTGTTGCCCGATTTGCGGTCAAATGGGGATTCGAATCCAACCGATTTCCTCACCAGGAACAGTTATCTTCTTGGCTACGTTTCAGCTACTCAGTCACCTACACTATGCCCGAAAAAGCTTATGGAATGCATATTTCGATGGACCGACCGTTGCCTGATTTGGCTGCGAAAGGAAGAATCTGCCGCACCCAAGGTGCATAAACTTTAATGATGTGCATGAAGATGAAAAAATGTGGATATTAGATTCTGTTGTTAGTCTATAAATACTGACCCTGCTCTCTTGATGAGCATCAATCGATTATGCAACTTTCTTTCTCCATCGCTTCTGCTTTGTTAGCCTCTATGGCTGCTGCTGCACCACTCACTGTTCCAACGGAAAAGGTAGCCGTGCCATTCCCCGAAAGTGCTGTCAACCAGATTGTGGACCTTGGCGAGTCCAACGTTCCATTCTTTGTTCAGAACGATGGAAAGGTAACTCTTTTCTTAGTTAACTCGTCGGCTGTGGAGAACCTTCCAGCTAGCAAGCGTGAACTTGGAGAGTCGTCTTTAAAGTATGATTTCGATGCTTCGAAATACATGAAGCGGGACGATTTTGATCTCCAAGACTTGGTACCATCATCTGCTGTTGTCAAGAGGGATGCTAAGAAGAAGCCCAAGTTTTTAAGATACTGGTTCTTCCAGCCAATTCTCAAGAGAGGAGAAGAAGAAGAAGCTGATGCTCTTATGGAACGAGATGCTAAAAAGAAGCCAAAGTGGTTAAGATACTGGTATTTTCAACCTATTCTCAAGAGAGAAGAAGGTGAAGAGGCTGGTGTTCTTGAGGAGAGAGACGCTAAAAAGAAGCCCAAGTGGTTGAGATATTGGTACTTTCAACCTATTCTCAAGAGAGAAGAGAGTGAACAATCTGGTGCTCTTGAGGAGAGAGATGCAAAGAAGAAGCCCAAGTGGTTGAGATACTGGTTTTTCCAACCTATTCTTTAAACCTCGCTTGTCGTGTTTTACATTTAGTGTTTCTTGCTGATTAAAAGATCAGATCTGAGTGGATATTAAGTTTTAGTCGAATATAATCTTGTTTGGTAAATGTGAAGTATGTCTTAAGTGTGAATCGAGATCTTTCAACTTTTAATTTTTATTGTTAGGTTGCAACAATTATGCAAGTGAATAAAACTTGCATTAAAAATCTAAAAACAAAACTAGATGAAGAGCCCTGGCTAAGTCACAAGTTCTATCTACTACAACTCCAACGAACAAAATTCAACAATTTCCTATCTGCATTTTGCAGCCATGGCGAGGAACAATATTAGATTACACTATTTTTGGTATTTAGCGATAATATAGTGTGAACTACGCTTTCAGTTCAGTTTCGTCACTTAAACGTTGTCCACATTGTTGCGGTTGAACTTGAAAAAGTGTTTCTTTGGTTGCTGGTGGGACTCGTAAGGCTCAACAGCAGTGCGGTCATAAGAGGAAGACGAGTGGTAACTGTGCTTGTGCTTGTCCTCGTAACCTGCGTGTCTTTCCTTTGCTTTCTTGGCGCCGGCACGGCCGCTGACAATACACATGAACAAGAAACTCAAGAGAAGACAAGCGACGGCGGCCCAGGTGATTGCGAACATCTTGACGCCAAGGTCGGCCTTTCTTCCTTCACTTCTGAATGCATTTCTGCCCTTTACATGGGCTCCAGTCATCACTGAAGCTCCAGCAGCCACGAATAGCAATGCTAATCCAACTGCAATGGATGAGAAAATACCAGAAACGAAGCCAGAGAGACACATGGAAACAGCGACTGGAACCAAGGCCACGATGGTGAAGAACAAACCAATCAAGAAGAACACATAGGCGAATCTGGTCAAGTAGTAGAAAGTCTTCCTGTTCTTGACGAATGTCTTGGGGAGGTCCTGTTTGGTCGAGAAGTTGTCCTCGGGTGAATAAGGATAGGCTGGTGTGGTAGACGAACAGTCGTAGTTGCGGCCGTTCTTCACTCCACAGTTGTTGTAGGAGGTCCATCTGGTCATGTCATGCTTGGCGGTGGAGATGCCACTGGTGTCGGCTTGCGACCAGTATATCTTTCCAAGAACTGAGGTGTTGTTGGCACCAACAATATTCATAAACACCAAGAGCACGGCTGAGCCCAAGAGTAAGATCAAGGGTATGATGGTGAAGATTCTTCTGAGCATGGTGGGATACTAGGATACAAAATACAAGTCGCTCACAGTGTATAGGACCTGGAGCGAGACGCTGGAGTATAGACTGCGGAAGACTGGTGGTAATGACTTGCGGTAATATTTGTTGTCAGTACTTTGCTGCTGCGACCATGCGGCAGATTTCAGTTGCTATTTGGAGACTTCCTAATCGAGCGACAAACTTTTCCGGGGCTTTGTCGGTGGGTTATTAGCTACGGACCCTCTACGGTCTCCTACTGCTACTTATATATCTGTATGGTGCTGCTTTCACCACAGCCTCGCAGCCGTAGCCGTTTCGCAGCCATTGCTCTGGCCGTGACTCGCCAAGTCACGCCGCATCTCCGCAGCATGCAGGGGTGAGATGGTGGTGCACCGGGTGCGGTCCCCGCTAACCGAAACGGCTTTAGATTAGATGGACTAAGCATGGCCCCTAATGCTGCAGCCGGTCACAGAAGAAACACACCGTCCTATGGACGTATCTGAGGGTGCTGCTGGTGCTGACGGAGAAGGTAGATATGAAAAAAGCACAGAAAAAGCCGGTGGACAACAAGATTTGGGCGAGAAGGACGACCTGAAATCTGCCATGGACGACGATTTAGCAGCCATTGGTGTTGTAGGACACGACTACGTGAGACTAGCAAGCAAGCCTTTGTACGAAGGTGCTTGGGGTGTTCTCTTCAAAGCTACAGATGCCAATCAGCTGAGAACGTTGGTGATCAAAACGGTCAAGAAGCCGCAAGACCAATCTGAAATAGTTTATCGTCAGGCTGTGCAACGGGAGTATGCCAATATGAAACGTGGAGGTCACAAAAACGTCTGTGAGATTGTAGCGCTAGCACAGGATCCGGAAGATGGCTCAATGGCCCTTATTCTTCCGTACTTTGCCCGCGGAGATCTCTTGGGCTTTCTCGCCGAAGCCCGAAGAAACAAGCAAGATGTGCCGGGCAATCTTCGGGACGCCGTATTCAAGCAGATAGTGCGGGGCACAGCTTTTCTCCACTCAAAAAACATCGTCCATCGAGACTTGAAGCCGGAAAACTGCCTCATCGACGACTCCGGAACCATCAAGATCTCGGACTTTGGCTACTCGCTCGATCTCGACAGCGACGACGACGAGCTCTGGAGGCTGGTGCTCTCCGACCAGTCTACGGTCTGTTGCGGTACCAACTCATTCAAGGCACCGGAGCTCTTCAATTTTGAAACCGAGTTCACCAACGCTCCGTCGTTGCAACATGTACTCGAGGTGGTTCGGGGAAAAATTAACTTCAAGGCACTCGACTGCTGGTCAGTAGGGGTCCTCTACTTCAACATATCCATCATGACTGTTCCGTGGAACACGGCTACGCCCGACAACAAGTACTACTCCAAGTACGCAGAGCACTATCCCATGAACCAGCGGCATCTCGTGGATCTCGCCAAGCAGATCGACGACAAAAACTTCAGCACCAAGTCCAACCCGGCGCTCGAGGTGTTCCGGAAGCTCCACTACGAAGCGCGGGTGGAGTTGATGAAGCTACTCAACCCCAACAGAAACAAGCGCTTGCTGTGTGACGAGTTGTTGGAGTCCAAGTGGTTGACGCAGGTGTGGGCCAAGCCCGGCGACTTGCTACGGGTGAAGGAACGGCGATGATAGTACATGTTAAATAATCTCATATAATACACACTTAAATTACACACTAAGCAACAACATTAACTGCAAAGCTCGAGGGAATTATTTCTGATACTGGTAGCTGTATCCCACCCCATTGGCATTGCTACTGGAGCCGGTGGACCCTGGCACTTGGTTGGCGGACGTGCGGCGAGGATTTCCTGGGCCCCGGACACCCAATGGGTTTTTGGAAAACGAGAGACGGATTCCACCTTTCCCATTGCTGCCGTTGGGGCGAGGAAGCGCCCGGCCATAGAGCTCGGCCAATGCACGAGTGGCGTGCGCCACATCTTCAAATTCAACAAAGCACATGGGTCCATGATTATGGCTGGTAGCACTGCTGGGGCCGGTGGACGACTGGTTCTTGGTGCGGAACGAAAGACGCCTGAATCCTTTTTGGGGCAGGAAGAGCGCCCGGAGCTCGGCCTCGGTGGCATCGGGGGGAAGGTTACCCACGTACAAGGTGTTGCACGGTGGGTTCTGGTCGGCTGGGTTGGCAGGAGGAGGCACTCTTGCGAGAAGCGACAAGTCGGGCATGTCCTTGGTTCTCGTCAGGGACGCACCCAGAGAAGGCTGTGCCGGTTGTGAGGGCAGCGTCTGGCCCGAAGGTGCTGCCGATTGGCCGCCCGCGGGGATGGACGACGACAGTGGAGCCGCCTGGGCGGAAGGAACCAGTTGTCGTTGGGCGGGTTGTGCCGACGAAGGAGCGGCAGCAGCGGGTTTTTGTGGGGGCGCTGCCTGGGCCTGTGGCTGGGTCGCAGATGACGGTTGCGACAGTTGCGGCTGGCCCTGTTGGCCCTGTTGATTCTCAATGAACTGCGAGGGAAGCCCCTGCATCATCGGCATCACCCCGCCGTTAGAGAGGTTGGGGTGGATGGTGGAGGAGCCACTGAAAAATGCCGACGAGGTTCGCCTGCGGTCCGAGGACGTGGGGTTGGAGCTCCAGTCGAACGAGGACGACATGCCAGGAGTCTGCGGCGCCGACGTCGCCGGAAGGCCCGACGACAGCCAGGGATCACGCACGAGGTTGTCGTAGTCGCGGGCATCGCTCTGCGACTCCATGAGCAAGAGCGACTTGCCAGTGATGTCGGAGAGGTCAATGGACGGCTGGGAGGGAGGCTGGGCTCCAGCGGAAGCAGGCGAGCCGGCGGAGAACGGGTCGCTGAACAAGAAGCGCGATCGCTGGTTGCCCACGCTCAGCCGTTTGGGGAATGCATCGAAACTATGAGAGGAAGATGGGGGCGCCTGCGTGGCCAGCGAGCCGGACTCGGGGCCGAACAGCTGCGCCTGGTTCGTCTGGATGGAGAGCGGTGGCTGCATGGAGGAATTGGACAAGTTGAGCGACCCCATCATGGACAGCACGGCGGCCTGGCCGTCGTAGTCCGCCTTGACTGGGCCGTGAACAGCACCAAAAATGGGCCTTCCGTCGAGCATGCGGGCAGCCGTGGCTGCGGTGCTGGGGTTGCGGAACCACGCATGCACCTTGTGGTCTTCAGAGACGTCGACCGACTCCACGTCGTCGATGACCAACAGAAAAATGGCAGTAGCTTCTCGAACGGCAATGTCTGCGGGCACATTGCTCAAGACTACGTGGCCCTGGGGCAGGTGGGACGGGTTTTTCGGGGCCAGCAGGCTCAGGTTCGACAGTGGGAGAGGTGGGAACGCCGCTTCGTTCATGAGAGAGCCCTTGGCGGCCACAGAATACGACTCGGACGTCATGGAGTATGTTCTAGGGACACCGGGATGATGCAAACAATGCTAGAGGCGACCGGAGGTCGATGCAAAATGCCACAGGAGCGGACTGGGGAAGATTGTGAAGATGTTGCCGACTGGTGGTGACAACAAACGCCAACGGCGGCGACAAAAACAGGGGAAAAAAACCAGCAGTACTGGGAACAGGAGCAGCTCTATAGGTAGCAGGCAGCTCTACGTGCACACAGCAATACAAAAAACACCCGGAGGACAACTTTCACCTCTACTGTGTTGGGGTTGGATGTACACCTGGAGACACAATTAGGACAAATTTTGTGCTTGTCGCACCAGTTTGCAGTGCAGGTCGCCGCCTAATTCGGGCTGGCTGGCGCGACCCGGTGGGGCGGGGGTTACCCGGCGGCATGTGAAATTGGGCGGGCACGTGAGTGCGCGCGTGACTGGCGACAATTGCGCGCCGTTTTCTGGCTCTCCACACCAATGGGCCAGGTCAACGCCGTGTGTTTGGATTTGTGGGTGCAGGAGCTAGTTCCGGCATCCGTACGGGTGTCCAGCCGGCTCGTAGAGACCGGGGCTGTTGCGCTGGATGCTCAGACAAGGATAGACACCGCTCTTTCGCTGATAGCCAACGACAAGCCGGGCACGGTTGGCTGGAGCGAGTCGGGCTTGTGTGGCAGCGACGATGTGAGTGTGCGGGTGGAAGCGTGCGGGTACAAAGTTGGTGTGCGAATGGGCGAGTGGATGGCCGCGAACGCATTTGGTGGTGGACGGGTGGAAGATGTGCTAGACATCATGAAGTTTGTGTGTCGGGACGTGTGGAAAGCGGTTTATGGCAAGCAGATGGACAACTTGCGCACCAACCACCGCGGCACGTTTGTGTTGGTGGACAACAAGCATCGCCTGGTGGCCCATTTGAGCAGCAGCAAGGGCACCCAGGACACATTGGCCAAGGCCCAGGTGTACTTATGGTACCCGTGTGGGATCATCCGGGGCGTGCTTGCCGGCTTTGGCATCGACAGCACCGTGGCAGCAGAGATTGCTCAGTTTCCGGCGGTGACGTTCAACATCCACACAGCGATCAATAACTGATGGCAGCGGTTCAAGTAGCCACAGGCATGTAGCGACACACGAAGCAATGATGAGCAGTAAAATGTCGTTGTGTTCCTATCGTTGTGTTCTTGCAGTGGTTCTGTGAGTATTAAGCGCCGCAACTACTCAAGACAGTGATGTGGGTCGTTTGGTAGTCAGAGCTTCCTATCTTCCTATCTTCCTACCACATTGCTGCAGTTTGTGAATTGACATGCTGTAGTCCCTTCATACTGGAGTACTGTCTTTTATTGCATTGTCATTTCGCTGCTACTTCATAATGTCATCCGGATTCTGTCCTACTCTTCCCTATGACTATAATACTGCCCATTATCATATCTATCTTTTCCATACATCCATATTACATATTACTTAAATAACATTACTTGCACACACCACTCCAATTCCTCCTATTCTACAAGATCGTTACTCACTCTCTACTCCATCCATGCTTCTCACTTCCATATCTGCCACACTATTCCCCGTAGACTTCACCTATTTCCAAGCCGCACCTCTCTGCAGGCCATTTCTTCTCAAGCCCATCTCTGGCTGCAACACCTTCAATCGCCTCGATCTCCACAATTACCCTATATCAATGGCATTGCGACTATGCTACGACTAGGTTGCATCAGAACACTTGACCAAGCACATTACCAAGCACGATATCGCTTTTTGCGCAACGGAAGTCTAGTACTCAGAAGACGATTTCTGACTCGATCCAGCGTTCAATCACCAGAGACCCAATTCAAGCGTCTATCCGACGACAACTCACCTATACATAATGCACAGTCACAATCCACTCCTCTAAAATCCACCAACCCACAATCAGCAATTCCACACTCAAAAATTCATCCATCTTCACCAGACTCCAGTCCACTTTCACAACCATCAAGCGTTCTTTCATCGAATTCCCTTTCGCGCCCACCATCCTCATCCCTTCATTTGCATCTTTACTTTTCTCCCCGAGATCCTTCTTTCAAAGCTCGCCATCTTGTCTTTACATTATTTAATGCTGTCGCTGCTGGCAACATAACCGCTGCAAAATCATCGCTACGGCTCCTCAAAGCATCACCCGTCTACTTACAGTGTCTAGATCTATTCAGCACTCATCTTCAGCACAGTGGACGCAATCTTCCTGATATAAAGTTTGTCGCTGATGAACTTCACGCTTTTAATAAAGACGATAAACTTGTTCAAACTATCGCCTCAAAACTAGTAAGCTGTCTTTCCCAACTACACCTGAAACCACTGCGGGCTCTTGAATTTGCTATTGAAGAGTTCACAAGTTTCCTCAAACACAAATATGTAATCACTCCACTGACTACACGAGTTTCTCCAAAATCGATCGACAATGCCCTAGGCGACTTTGACGACCTCTGTAACTACATAAAGTCGTCAAGATTTCCAACAACTGACAGCAGACCTTTGTACAAAGTATTTCGGTCCCTTCCTCCTCAACAGAAAGCTGAATTCATGGACAATTATATGGAACACAACCACCAGCGACAACTACTTGTTGAAGCGAGCTGTGGTTCTTTGGTAAAGCACAGCGGACAAGAAAAGAGCCAAAATAACCAATTGTTAGATACGTGGGTCGAACAGTTATCAGAAGCATTGAATACCAAAGACGATGTGCTTCTCACATACGCTGGTATTCTAGACATACTCCCACGGAAAACAGTGGCCAGTATAGTTGTCACAAATATCCATTCTCTCTCTGTGAGAGCAGAAAGAGGTTACTGCAAGCTGCTTGTGGTTGTGGACAGAATCATTGCTGCATTCAACTCGCTGGTCTTGTCACAGCCAAAAGTCGATCATCTTCGCCGACACTACCTCGAGTTCTTTACCAAAGAAGACGGCTTCAAGCTCTTCTCACATTTGGTGAAAATCGCCATAGAAGTGTGTACTATTCCACCACAGATGATACACCAGTCTTTTGACAAAAGTGCTTCCTATCTTGAAGATATCAATGGCTTTGAGGGGAACCGTAAGTACCATGCTTTTGCTAACAACGTTATAAAGTCCCCAGATACTGTCACCTATCGAAAAATTGGTACCATTACTCCACATCCTTTCCTATCATTCGAGTATATGGCCAAAGACCTGCTGCCTGAGACTACTTCGGTATTACTACCGATGCTAGTCCCCGCTCGTCCTTGGTCTTCTCCAACTGAAGGAGGCTATCTCGGCAATTTGCAGCCAATCTTACATTCTGAATTCACTGCCAAGTCTTTGGAATACATGAACCGCGCTAATGCTACAAGCCAGCTTCAATCTGTGTACTCTGGTCTTGACTACCTTGGTACCCAAGCATGGGCTATCAACAGTAAGATGCTAGAGGTGGTTAATATGGCGATGAAGGAGAAAAATGGAATGCTTGAAATTGTACCTCCTCTCAATTCCATAAATGTTGAAATACCTCGAAAACCTAAAAGGGACGACTATGATTCAGATAAAGATTACCAGAGAGCTAAGAAACGGCATTACAAGGAAAGAAAACATATTTTACAGAAGTTTCACAATCTCAAGGGTCTTAGAGTTGAAATGGAAACACTAGTCAAAGCGGCTCGTGCATTTGCTGCTAATGGGGACATGTTCTATCTTCCTCATCAACTTGATTTCCGAAGCCGAGCTTATCCTATGGTTTCACTTCTCTCTCATTACCAAGGAGATCTTGTTCGTTCGCTTATGATGTTTTGGCACTCACAAAAGTTGGAGAAACACGGTGCTGACTGGCTCAAGTACCAGCTAGCTGCGAACTACGGTAAGGACAAACTAAACATGCAAGACCGACTTGCCTTTGTTGATGAGAATATGCATAGCATTCTTTCGTCTGCAAATAATCCCTTCACGGAAAAATGGTGGCAGAAAGCTGAAAAGCCATGGCAGACGTTATCACTCTGCTTTGAAATTCAAAAGCTCCATGATTTCGTGACCAAAGGAAATCAGGTTAGCGAATACTATTGTCATATTCCCATTTCTTTGGACGGTTCGTGCAACGGTTTGCAGCACTATGCTGCATTAGGTGCGGACCAAGATGGTGGAGAATCCGTAAACTTGGTTCCAAACAGCAAAAATGAACGCCAAGATGTCTATTCAGCGGTGTTGGATATTGTTGAGTCCAAAGTGATTAACAATACGGAAGGCGAATCTGGATTGCTTATCGATATGGCTAAGAGCGTTCTCTCACGAAAGCTCATTAAGCAAACGGTAATGACAAGCGTTTATGGAGTGACCTCTTTTGGTGCAACAGCACAGATTGAAGATCGAATTGGAGATCTTGTTGCGTCGGATAAGCTAAATCCTGATCTTCGGAAAAGTATTGAAGCTCACAAACGAAAGCTTGCACAATATCTTTCTGGCAAAGTGTTAGATTCGATTTCAGAACTCTTCAAGGGTGCAAAAAGACTCCAAGACTGGTTACTCAAGAATTGTTTCAGGGTTATCAGCTCGTGGGATGCAGCAACAGTACAGTCTTTGGAGAAGAATAGAATCGAAGTGGACTTCCTCTCGAATGAATATTACCGTCCCATGATGTGGACGTCCATTAGCGGTTTTCCAGTGGTTCAGTTGTACCTCAAGCCCCAAGTTCACGTTTTAAACACTTCTTTACAAGGGTTTTCGCTTCACAAATGGACAAAGCCTGCGCCTGTGGCAGTTAAAAGACAGATGAATGGGGTTGCACCCAATTTCATCCATTCTCTTGACTCTGTGCATATGTTCATGACATGCTTGGCTGCAAAAAGTGAAGGATTATCGTTTGTTGCAGTACATGACTCGTTCTGGACGCATTCAAAGGATATTGATCGGCTTTCTGAACTTATTAGAGAAGAGTTCGTCCGGTTGTATTCAACTCCTATCGTGGAACTTTTGTTTGAGGACATGCAAAACACAGTGAGGAACTCGTACCAACTAGTTTGGGTAGAGAACAAAACTAATGAGCTGCTCGTAAAGAGTCTCTGTCGAATTCGAGGATTGGCTAAACATACTAAAGACAGCATCAATAAAGCACTCAGAAGCGAGCTCGATAACAACCAAGCCATAGAACTGTTGGTCAAAGAGTACCAACCACAAGTTTTCCATCTACAGAAGGGCCGTATGGTTAACTATGAAACTGGTATCGCAGCTAAAGATACAACTGGAGGTATAAAAGCATGGACACCCTTCTTCGTCAAGGTTAAATTAGCTCCACCACCAGCCAAAGGAGACCTACGGATAGAGGAAGTCAAAAAAAGTATGTATTTCTTTTCTTAATGCATATTCATCATTCGTCAATCATGCGTTGTAGCCTGCCGAAAATCTTATCACGGTGAATAGCCAAATCGTCTTCTTCTTCCCCAGGAAAGAAGTTCTGGCGCTCGTACTCTTCGCTGTCTGAATCCTCTAAGAAGTTCACAGGACCATCTTGGCTTTCTAGGTACTGGTCGAAAAGGTCATCGGTGTCTCCTAGTTCTTCAGCTTGGTCTAGGTTCTCGAGAATCTCTCCTTCTGCATCTTCGTCGTTGGGATAGTCGTTCTGGTAAAAGGACTCAGCATTGGAATCTTCATCGTCGGAGTAAACTCTATGCGTCAGTTCATTGTCTTCGTCGGACTGGTACAAATCATTGTCTTCATCGAAAAATCGGACGTATCCAATTTGCGATTGTGGATGATTGGCCGTGGTCAATGGCTCGGAGAGATGGTAAGTATCATACACATACTCGCTCATAGGTTCAATTGGCACTGCAACTTCACCATCTCGACGAGCTCGAGTTTTTCGTTTGTGGTTTGGCAGTTCTGAGTCATTGACGTCCAAAAACTTCTGTACCATATCAGAAAGCTCGCTGGGAACCACTGCATCTTCCGCCAGTCCTCTCGAGAGGTAGAACTTGCGCTTTTTCAGACCACCGACATCCTCTGCCAATACGGACACTGCTGCATCGTCGGTTAATTCCGAGGTGCCAGTATCGGCCAAGAGGTAGTACGAGCTGCCCCCGGAAACAGGAGTTCCGGGCCGGGAATTGACCGGTGTGTTCTGTTTCGACCGCTTGGACGCAGGACTATCTTCGAAAACAAGCGCCTGGAGAGGATCTTGGCCCCGTTTTCGTTTCACACGAAGCACATTGGGACGAACAGACATAACCGCTTGTTGAGGAAACAGAAAGTGATGTGTTGTTCTATATGCAGTATGGAGCATGCAGCTGGTATTTGCACCCAATTGTACCTTACTTTCTGAGACTATCAGTGTTGGATGGTTTCCAGGTTTCTTGGCCATTGCTATGATCCCAAGCAGGACATTGTGCTCGTCACAGGCGGAGCAAGCGGCTTAGGATGGGAAATAGTGCTTCGGGTACTTGAGTTGGGAGGAGTAGTGGTCGTTCTCGATGTCGTTCTGCCAGTGGTGGAGGACAAAGTTGGGCTTTATTTCTTTCAGTGTGACTTGAGCGACAAGCAGCAAGTTGTCGAGTGCCAGAGACGCATATTTCGAAATGTTGGTGTGGTCAGTGTGCTTGTGAACAACGCTGGAGTCACAAGCGGGAAACTGGTGTTGGACTTGTCGTTTGAAGAGATCGAGCATATCATAGCCGTCAACTTGACCGCATGCTTCTACACTGTCAAGGCGTTTGTGCCTGATATGATAGCACAGCGCCGTGGATATGTGGTGACTGTAGCATCTGTGTTGGGATATATGTCTCCAGCAAGGCTCAGTGCTTATGGAGCTAGCAAAGCCGGACTTTTGGCCTTGCATGAGTCCTTGACGTATGAGTTAGGTCCTCCATCCACCAGTCCCCAAGGCGTCAAAACTTTGCTTATTTGTCCTGGCCAGATCCGTACTAGAATGTTTCGAGGTGTCCACACTCCATCGTGGATTGCTCCACAGCTTGACCCAGCAGACGTAGCAAGTGGTATCATAAGTGCTGCTTGCTTGGGGCAGCGTGGAGAAATTCGCTGGCCACTATACAGCAAAGTAGTGCCGCTTTATCGTGGACTTCCATGGCAGGTTTCTGAGGTTGTCCGGTGCATCACCGGAGTGGATACACGGATGCAATCATTCGTTTCAGCCGACTAGGTCGCTCATGTACAACCCCCGTGCCGACCACATGGGCATGTGCATGCTGTAGGATATCTTGACGTCCTTTCTGTATAGATGCAATTGTAACGGCTCGTCAGGATAACGGAGCGTAGCCGACTGTCCTTCCATGTGCGTGTAGTTGTATTCAACAGAAGCATTGTTGAAGAACAGCTCGAGATCTTCGTCCTGGAGACGTACAGAAAGGGTGTTCTGCGGATCTAGCACTTTCGACTGGGGCCGGCTGTCGGAAATGATGAACTCTAGGGAACGATAGAATGGATCTCCCACCTCCACCTTATTTCCTCTGGACAAGAAGTAGTTCTTAGCACACACTAGTGTCCAGTCGTTGGGTATTGTGGCCACCACATAAGCGCTGACGGTGATTGTTCTGTCGGAAATTTCTGATTCTTTGGCTTGCAAGAGCTTATGTACGGTCCATGGCTCGTCGTAGAATGGTTCGGTGTTGTTCTGGGAAGGTGGATACGATTGTTCGGCCACAAGCAGCTGTTGTGGTGGCTGGTGCTGATGATGTGGATGATCCTGATACTGTTGATTATGCTGTTGATGTTGTCTTTCATGTTGCGGATTTCGTTGATGCTGTTGCTGCGGTGCTTGTGTTTCAGTGTTCACCGGACCATCGAATGAGATCATGTGGTCGTTCTCGTTCTCACTATCACTGGGATCCTGCGATGAGCTAGAAGATTGTAGCTGAGGTGTGGTTTGTCTATCAGGAAACTGCAACGACCCAGCTTCAAGGGCCTCCATCTTGATCTGTGTTTGTGCTGGTTGTTCTGTTCGTGCTGGTCCCAGTCTTGACAGGTTCATGGTTTCAGGGTGCAGAACAGGGTTGCCGAGCAAGCCGTTGACCGTATCAAACGTCTGTTGGTTTTCGTGTACGAGCTGTGGATATAGCGTTGCCAATTGCACCAACAAGCGTGAAAAATTATGGTGTCTTGTGTCAGCATCTGCCAACGAGATAGAAACACAGCGGCCTTCTAATATGCCATCGTACACCTTCAATTGTACTCGTATCTTCACCATACACAACTTGTGGGCCAATGGAATCATGTCATCGGAGCCTTCGTTGTGGTTTACTAGCTCGCTCTGAAACACTTTATGGTACTTTGAGAACAAAGGACTTAATCTTTCGTTGTAGGCATCGACCTGGAACACCTTGAAAGCATCAAGATGACCACCAGGAAGCTCCATGGCATTATATTTGCCGATGTTATCGTTCGTGGAGAAATCTGTCACCGCAAGACGCAGCGGTTTTGGATGTGCGTCGACTTTTATGCCTACTAGAAGTACATATATGTCACGGTGTACCTTCTGGGCTGTCTGTGCATACGGTAGATCAGATATAAGACATTCGTCGGGCATTGTGGAGAGTAGCAGCGGGCTGCGTTATCGAGAATCGATTTCGCGATGTGAGTCTGGTGCAGAAGATGAAATAGTGGAACTAAGATGAAGATAGAATTGGAAGTAATAAATATAGCAATTGTTCAGCGTAATGGGTCGTGTTCATCTTGCTTGTCATCTTTTGCTTCTTCTACTCTTTCTACTTCTTCCTTTTCTTTTCTTCTTACTTCTTTCTCTTTTGTCATTTATTCGAGTCCGCTCTACTTACCCCATTAATGTACATTCGCTAGGACCGGTAGTCACCGTTGATGGTCACGTACTCGTGACTGAGATCACAGGTCCAGAAGTTGGCCTCCTGTCCACCGCCGGTTCCTAAGTTGATTTCTATCACAACATCTTCGTGCTCGAGGATCTCCGATGCTCGTGCTTCGTCCACCGCTTCAGGTTCACCATTGATGAGCAACTTCAAGGGCTCCAGGCCATCTGGTGGAACAAATGTCACGCTGGTGCGTTCAGGAATGATCAGTTCGGCCGAGGCGACATCGGAGTAGCCGATAGCACACAAAATACGTCCCCAGTTAGCGTCTTTGCCGAACATGGCGGTCTTGAACAACGACGAGTTGGCAATGGACGATGCTATAGCTTTGGCGTCTTTGTAGGAAAGTGCGTCTGTGACATTCAAAGTGATGAATTTGGTGGCCCCTTCTCCGTCTCTGACCACCAATTGTGCAAGTTTTTGGGCAAAATCAGTGACTTCCGTCTGCAAAACGGAATATGACTCGGCGCATGAAGCATCGTTGTCGATAATGTCACCGCCAGCTGCTCCATTAGCTATGGCCACAATGGTATCGTTGGTGGACATGTCGCCGTCCACGGAAATGCTGTTGAACGATCTTTCTGTGGCATAGCTCAAGATCTGCAGAAGCGCTTTAGACGACACTGGAGCGTCGGTTACAAAGAACCCAAGCAAGGTCGCCATGTTCGGACAGATCATGCCCGCACCCTTGGCTACTCCAGCCATGGTACATGTGTGTCCGTTGAGGTCAAACCGCTTGGTCACAAGCTTTGGAAAGGTGTCTGTGGTGCAAATGGCAGTAGCACATGCTAGCCAGTGTTCATGGGAATCGCCGACTTGCAGCTGCAATCGTGGAATACCAGCAAGAATGTTGTCGATTGGAAGCCTGTTTCCAATAACTCCAGTCGACATGACCAACGTGGAGTCTGTGTGGTCACCAAAGACCGAATCTGTCACCAACGCCATGGCCTTGGCGTCTTCTATGCCTTTTGTTCCGGTCACAGCGTTTGCGTTACCACTGTTCACGATGATGGAATTGATGTTTTTGCCTTGCTTCTGCTTCATGGTGGCCGCTGAAACTTGTACCGGAGCTGCCTTGAACTTGTTTTTCGTGAAAACTGCAGCAGCATTGGCATCGGCCCCAAAAGTATTGTGCAACACCGCCAAATCCAAGGACTTTCCGTCCTTTTTAACCCCACAGTGTATTCCGCCAACAACAAATCCTTTGGGGTACACTCCGCCAGCCAGCACAAACCGGCTAGCCTTCGAGGAAAGCAAACGAATGTTTTTCACAGACATATTTTTCACCTCGATCGAAAACTAACCTTATCTCCAATGAGTCAGGTCACGTGCGCACCCAAGGCTTCGTGGATTTTGTGCACTCTGAATTTTTCACTGCTATGGCCAAGGTCGGAAGCGCCGCAATGTTTAAGGGCTTGCCCAGCTCCAGGATATGGAAGCAGCAAGCCAGGCTCAACCAGATAGCGGGAAGTCCGTCTACAGCTTTCAAGTTTGACCCCAAATACACAAAAGTGGAGCTTTTGCTCATCGAAAAAAGTGTATTGGCACCAGCATTTGGACTCCGTCGGTTCTGGAGACAAAATCTTCCCACCTTAAAGTTCCACAACGACAACGTCGACTTTGTGCTCACACGAATCGCCACGAAAACCAAGGAGGACTTGGCCAAATGTCCCACGAAGATCGTACTCCATCTCGCCGACGGGTCGACGCAAGAGCTCGATTGTAGCAACAAAAACTCCAGTAAAATACTTAAGGAGCTCGTGAAGGTTACGGGTGCCACTCCGGTGCCGGAGGAAGAGATACCCGTCTTGAAAAACGGCGACAGCGAATATGCCGTTTAGTGTACATAGAAAATAATGCATTAGTTTGTCAAAAAGTCCACCACCTTTTGCTTTCCCTTGAGCTGAAGAAGCTTCTTGATCTGAAGGAGCTCGTCGATCTCAGATGGCGAGAGCTGGTCGTTTTGTTTGGATTGGTCCTGGCCAAGCTGTTGGGTCGCAATTTCCACTAGGCGGTGGAAGTCGATTTTGTTATGTTCAGTATTGTCTTTAAATTCGATTAGTCCGTTGACGCCAGCACGTTCTTTCTCGTTGGTCTCCAACCGTGACATGTCCTCATATGGTTGAATGTCTCGGATGATATCTTGTTTTTTCGACTTGCTCACCTTGGTGAAGAAGTCTAGGAGTATCAGTTCTTCGGGCACACGATACACGAACGAGCCCATTTTTCCATCTATGCCTTCGTTGGTGAGTGTTAGCACTTTTCGAAGTCGTCTGCCGCTCTTGGCGTAGATTCCACCTGCTCCAGCATATGTTTGCAAGTGTTCGGGGATCTTGAAGTCGGGATGGCAGTCACCATCATGCGAGTTGGGGTTTTCTTGACCGGCTGCGTCTCCTACTTCCGACTGGAGGTAGTCCTGTAGCGCAAGAGAGCCGTTCATGTCGTCATTAATGTACAGCTGGTCACGGTACTTGATTTGAATGCTGTTGAAGCTGGCGATCTTGACGAAGTGGTTGTGCATGCTGGCGTCGACGACGGTGGCATCTTTGAACCGCCTGGTTGACAAGTAGTTGGGGAGAAGCTGGTCGGCGTGATTGGGACACATCCACTTGCTGCCCATGGTTTTGGGAATGCACATGGGTTCGTCCAAGCAGTCGATATGCCAGTTGGACCCGCAGTAGTCGCAGCAGGTCATAGTTCGCCATGGACCGTTGGCCCTGGGAAGACCGGACTCCTTACACTTGTAGCAGAGTATAGGTTTTCCGTCTTTGTCGCTGAGCGAGTCGACTTCGAGATTGGCGTCTCGGTTGAAGCCTGGAAATTGCAGCCCGTTGCGCTTTGTGAAGGACAACTCTGGTTTGCTCCTGTCGTCTGCATACGAGCCGTCGTCCTCTGTTGTCACTCCCACAAAAGACTCACGGAGCCGTTTGGGAAGCTGGAACTCAGCGGGGTCCTTGTTGACGATGTGGTTGACGAGCTGGCCAAAGATGCCCAAGTAGTTGAAGGTGGGCCGTGGAAGCGTCTTGGCTGTGCATTCCCGGCAGTTCCAGTTGTCCTCGGGACACTCTTCTATGGGTGGGTCGCAGCAGAGGAAATGGAACGACTTGGTGCAAGTGTCGCAACAAATAAATACACCAGAGCCTCCGCAAGTAGTACAGTAGTCGTCGTTCTCGCCTGTCTGTTCGCTTTCTGCGGCGGGTGCTGTGATGGCGCCGTTGGAAGTGGGCGCTAGATTAGTGGCAGTGTGCTTTTTGGGTGAGATGACCTTGATGCGGTTGGACATGCGAAGCAGCTTGCGGCCCTCCAGGCCCGGAGTTTCTGATGCTCCCCGGGTCTGCTGTTTCGGGGTGTCGAATGTCTTGTTGTTGGGCTTTCTCCCTCGTTTTTTCGGTGCTGGAGGTCCCAACGGCTTGAATTTTATACGGAGAGCGCTGGACTCTGTCTTGGTGTCCTTGATGAGCTGGTCCTGGTAGTGTTTTTGTTTCTCTGCTATGTCGCTGTCGGGAGTGGCAGGTCGTCCAGATGAGCCTCTGTAGCCGCCTCTGGTGCTCTTTGTGGCTTTGGCTGGAGGAAATGCCTCGAGAGGAAGTCCCGTATATACCGCCTGAGGTTCAGCCACCGACGGCTCCACAAACGTCTTTGTTCCGCCACGCAGCACGACGCCCTCCACCAACACATTGTCCCTTTCCTGTTTTATTTCATCGTTTTCTTTGAGATCTGTGATCAACGGGCTCGGCTGGAGCTCCATTTTGGGCTCTGCATCCTTTTCGCTGAGTCTAGACGACTTGCGCTTGGGCTCCTCACCCTTCTGTCTCTTTCTATAGGGTCTTTTCTTCCGCAGATGGGCGGTTTCATCGGATAGTATCATCAGGTTAGACGGTAAGTGAGCGTCATTGGCGGCAGAAAGTTCCGAATTCAGCATATTTGTGTCTCCAGGGGAGTGTGAGGACGGTGTGTCGCTCATCTGTGTGTCCAGAAGCTCGCTAGGTTCGACCGGCATGCCGTAAACGAGACTTCAACTGATGGAGTCTTGCAAAGGTGAACGAAAAAGATGCGAAATTGCGAATCCTCACGGCGACGGGTCCGCATGAAACCTACAGTAAATAGTCAGTGAATGTATGTACGGAGCTAGCGCTTGCTGCCTAGGCAGCTGTGTCCTCTTTCTTTGTCTTCTTTTTCTTTGCAGACGTTTTGAGCGGCTGGGCGATCAACGATTTGATTTCTTCGTCGCCGATGGCCTTGTCGGTCTGGTAGCGGTCGGCGTCAAAAGTGGGGTGGGTGAACTTGACAATACCGTTGGCCGTGACTGCAAAGGTGGTGAACACCTGGGCCACGTACTCGCCCTCCTTTTCGGCCATGATGTCGTAGGCCAAAACCACCTGGTGGTTGACGCACTCGATCAAACCCATACGGGCCTTTCTGGCATCATCAAGGTTGCGTACGTTGACTGGGAAGGGGCCGGAGCTCTTGGCTTTGAGCTCACCCAAGATCTGGTGCGACGACTTCAACTTCAACGCATACAGATTGCCGGTCAACTTGTACAACGAAGTCTTGTAGTTGGATGGCTTGACCTTTCCATCGGCCGAGGTCGACACCAAGACGTCCAAGCCGTACACCTCGTTGACCTCAAACTTGTGGGTGTCCATCTGGCCCTTGTTCTCCTTGGTGGGGTTGAGAATGATCTCCTTGGGGCCGTACAACACATTGCGCTCTTGGTTGTGTGAGAGCATGCTCTCGACAGCCGTGCAGCCGAAGTCCTTGACCACCTTGTCGACGATGTTGGTGACGTCCCAGTTGCGGGCGTTGGGCTTGAACGTCCGAATGGCAGCTTCGGAGGCGGTCCATGCAGCATGGAGCAAGTCAGCCTTCTGGCCGGTGACCTTGGAGTCGGTCGAAACTACTGTTGTGTCAGCAACTATGGCTGGAAATCCATCGATCTGCACACCCAACATCACGTTGACCACGTCGCCGTCCTTCAAAGTCCAATTGGCCTCGTCGTCGTCGCTGACCGGCGAGAAATGGCCCGGGATGTGGTTCGGGTTCACACAGGTGGGAAAAGCTATGCCCTTGGAGATCTTGGACGCCTTCTTGCTGTTGTATATCTTGGTCAACTCCTCCTCCATCAATGCATCTCCGGCCTTGCAGATGTCGAACACCTTGGCGCCGGCCACCACCTGCTTCTTCACGGCGGCCAAAACCCGGCTGGAAATGTCGCCTGCGGTCTTGTACTTGGTGATTACGTCTGGATTGGCAGCAGTGTAGTCTACGGTTGGTTCTGGGTTAGTCTGGAGCTCTCTGTGCAGCGGCAGGCCTCACACTTACGCTTGGACATGGTCGATTTGGTGGAATTTTGCGGTGAGCGCGAACATCCATCTCCATCTCAACCACCGCTCGCTGCCCACTGAAGCCCACACCCCCTAGACTGATGGCTGGAGACAGAGAGCTGCAGATACTGCTGGCTGGTGTCCGCAAGAACCGGCCAGGCTCGCCAGAAGCCGAAAACCCTCTTCTACGCACCGCTCTCCACAATAAAGCTTCGGCCTCGGCCGTGCTGCCGAACCCCACACGAAGAAGAAAGCCGCCGCCGGACCTCGTAGTGCCCGCTGGGCCTGGCTCTCCATCACAGACCGGCAACTACGAAAGAAACGGAGCTTTTGAGCCGGAAATAAGACATGAAACCGGCGAGCACCATCTCGACCAACAAAGAAGTCCGCTGCAAGGACCATTGCCGGGCCAGCTGCACATTTACGCACTGCAACTGCACTCGCCACGGCTGTCGTACTCTCCCCGTCTGTCTACCATAGCGTACTCGCCGCAAACGCACGATGTAGATTCGCTTCCGTCGCCGGTGCGGTCGCTCCACTCGCTTCTGCGGGAGAACTCTGACCGAAAGGACCTCGCCGACATCATCCAGACGCTCGAGATGGAGATCGACAGCTTCGACTTTGGTGACGGCCCCAAAAACGACGGATTTGTGGCTGCACCGTCGCACGACAGCTTGGTAGACGCAACCAGCATGGAGGAAAACGGGTCGTTCGAGCAGTTTCAGGACTCCAGCAGCGACCCGCAGCGGGCCCAGGCAGCCCCATATCCTCTTGACTCGCCGGTGGTTCCATCGCCGGGCATATCGCCGACCAAAACCAAGTTCTACTTTCCGGAAAACGAACCTGCTCCGCTGCAAACGACCCACTCCACGGCCACCAGTGTCTCTGGGGCCAGCAGCACCGTCGTAAGCGGCATGGGAGCACCCGTAGCTGGTCCGTCGGACATCTTTGTCCAGAACTCGGCGCCGGCGTCGCACCGCAAGTCGGCGTCCCTCAGCTCCATCTACAGCTCGAACTCCAACAAGAACGTCAACTTGTCGATGCTCAAGCGCACGCTCGACCTCAAGCCGGGCGAGGGTGAACCGTCCCGCTACGTAGTAGGATTGCGACGGCTGATGGGAACGGCCGTCAACGAGTCTGCGCCGGAGAAGTGGAAGTTGCCCACGGGCATCCTCCCGGTGGACAAGCGGGCAGCCATGGCGTTCTCCAACAGCAGATACCATATGGGCGTGTCCCACGGACGCAAGAAGACCAGCGGGGTCGAGTTGAAGCACGGCCATTTGCAGCCACGGCTCTTGGCTGCTGAGGTGGGTGACTCCCGTCCATACTTGGGCAACTCCAGCATTGCGTCCACGCTCGGGTCGGCACGAGACTCACGGACCTCCATCTACTCGGGCACGTCCGCTCCGCTATCTGTTTCTGGCGCCGGCACCTCGAGCAGCGGCAGCCCAGCACGACTGTCCTTCAAGGATGACGAGTCCCGTTCCATCCGCACTTCGCTGGCCGTGCTGATTCCCGGCCTGGTCACCGACTCCGTGGCCGACTCGGTCACCGATTCCATGGCAGACTCGCTGTCCACGCTGCTGTCGTCGTCGTCCGGCAGCATCGACGATGTGCGCGGCTACTATCAGCACCCAGCGTACACTGCTGACTCCGATGAAGACGAGACTCCGCAGGTGGAGCAGTACGCCCACGAGCCGCGCTTGGTGCTCGTGAACCCCGACGAAACGTAACGAATAGATTTTTAGCCCTGGTAGTAGTAGCACACCCGGCCCATGTGTGGGTGCACCGGTGCGGCCCTCGACGACTTCGTGGGTCAAATCTCACCGTTCTCAAATAACACGTCATGGCGGATATCGGGTACACGATGATCTACGAGCCCAATGGGGCATCCAGGACATCTGTGAGCGACTTCCGCAAGCTCTTGGAGAAGGGAAAGGACGGCGAAAAAGTCGAGGCCATGAAACAGATCTTGATCACCATCCTCAACGGCGACCCGTTGCCGGACTTGTTGATGCACATCATCCGCTTTGTCATGCCGCTGAAGGACAAGGAGCTCAAGAAGTTGCTCTACTTCTACTGGGAAGTCTGTCCCAAACTAGACGCTCTGGGCAAGATGCGCCAGGAGATGATCTTGGTGTGCAACGCTATCCAGCGTGATCTCCAGCACCCCAATGAGTACGTGCGGGGCAACACGTTGCGCTTCTTGTCCAAGTTGAAGGAGCCGGACTTGTTGGAGACCTTGGTGCCCAATGTCAGGCAGTGTTTGGAACACCGCCATGCGTACGTGCGGAAAAACGCCGTGTTTGCGCTCTACTCCATCTACAAGGTGTCGCAGCACCTTGCGCCGGACGCCGACGAGTTGGTGTACCGCTTCTTGTACGAAGAAAGCGATTCTGTGTGTCGTAGAAATGCGTTTGTGTGCTTGGGCGACTTGAACCGCGACGCTGCGCTCCAGTACATCCAGGACAACGTAGCCGTGATCGAGACGCTTGACTCGCTCATCCAGCTCGCCTTCATCGAGTTCTTGCGCCACGACGCAGCCCGCAATCCGGGCATGAAGCTGCAGTATGCGCTGCTTCTCGAAGAAGTCATCGAGTCGCTGTCCAACGTGGTGGTGTACGAGGCCGCCATCTCGTTGACGCTGTTGTCCACCAGCTCGCAGCACATCCTCTTGGTCGGCAACAAGTTCGTGGACTTGGCCACCAAGGAAACCGACAACAACGTCAAGATCATCACCTTGGAGCGCATAAACGACCTCAACCGTGCCAACCCGGGCGTGCTCCAGGATCTCTCGCTTGAGATCTTGCGGGTGTTGTCGTCGCAGGACTTGGCGGTGCGCAAGAAGGCCATCGACGTCACTCTCCTGTTGATCTCCAGCAGAAACGTGGAGGACGTGGTCAAGCTCTTGAAGAAGGAGCTCCAGAAGAGCTCGCAGTCGGACGAGGAGAAGTCCGCCGAGTACAGACAGCTCTTGATCAACGCCATCCACCAGTTGGCCATCCGCTTCGTGGAGGTCGCCGCCAGTGTGGTCGACTTGTTGCTCGAGTCCATGGCCACCATCAACACCGCTGCCGCCTACGAGGTCATTACCTTCGTGAAAGAAGTTGTAGAAAAGTTCCCCGACCTCAGACAGCTGATCATCACTCGTTTGATTGAAGCCTTACCCTCCGTGAAGTCCGGCAAAGTGTTCCGCGGTTCGTTCTGGATCATTGGTGAATACTGCGAGGAAGAAAAATTGATCCGTGAAGCTTGGAAGTATTTGCGTTCAAGCATCGGTGAGGTACCTATCGTCGCCAGCGAAAAGAGACTCCAGGAAAAGGACGAAGACCACAAAGATGAATCCTCTGGTAAGCTGAATAAGAAACCAGTGGTCCTCCCCGACGGTACCTATGCTACAGAAAACGCCATGACCGTGGACGTGATTCACCAAGAGGAAGAAAAGCCTCCAGTCCGTAAGCTCATCTTGGGTGGTGACTTTTATCTTGCGCTGGTCCTCTCTAGCACTTTGGTCAAGTTGATCTTGAGATTGCAGCGTCTTGAGACGCCAGAGAAGCTCATCAATGCATTGAAAGCAGAAGCTCTTTTGATAATGGTGCTGATATTGCGCTTGGGTGAGTCCTCGTTTGTCACCAAGAAAATTGATGAGGACTCAGCTGAAAGAATCTTCTCTTGTGTCAAATACTTGTCCGATGAGAAGGACGTGGAACTCATCCAAAAGAGTTTCTTGGATGACACCAAAGACGCGTTCAGAACCCAAATCAAGATCAGTGAACAAGAAAAGGAAGAAGCAGAAGCCAAGGACTTCCATGATAATGCAGAGCAGGTGGACGACTTGATTTTGTTCCGTCAACTTGAAAAGGACGCTACCCGTAATGTGGACGATGAAGATCTCAACTTGGTGAGCGGAACCAAGAAGGAGGACTTGACCTCGAGATTGAACAAGATCCTCCAATTGACTGGTTTCTCTGATCCTATCTACGCTGAGGCCTATGTCAAAGTGCATCAATACGATGTTGTGTTGAATGTTCTTCTTGTCAACCAAACTACCACCACATTAAGAAACTTGTCGGTTGAGTTTGCCACGTTAGGTGATTTGACTGTGGTCGACAAGGCTGCTACGGCTAATATCGGTCCTCACGGATTCCATCAAGTTCAAACTACAATCAAAGTTTCCTCCGCCGACACTGGTGTTATTTTCGGAAACATCGTCTACGATGGACAGCATTCTGATGAGTCCACCATTGTCATATTGAACGATGTGCATGTTGACATCATGGACTACATCAAACCAGCAACATGCTCCGAAAGCTCGTTCAGAAAGATGTGGAACGAGTTTGAATGGGAAAACAAAATCACTATCAAGTCACAAATTAAGTCATTGAAAGAGTACTTGGACGTGCTCATGTCTGGTACAAACATGAACTGTCTTACTCCTGGAGCCGTGGTTGGACAAGAATGTCTGTTCTTGTCGGCCAACTTGTACTCGAGATCGTCATTTGGCGAAGATGCATTGGCTAACTTGTGTATTGAGAAGCAAGGTGATGGACCCATCATTGGTCATGTCAGAATAAGATCCAAGGGCCAGGGTCTAGCATTGTCGTTGGGTGATCGTGTTGCAGCCATTTCGAGAAACAATCAAACGGCCGCCGTGCAAAAGGTTTGAAAATGTAAACTAAGCTATATACGACGAAATATATCGTTCGAATTTGAACTGAGAAGCGCTTCGTTTTCCGGAGTCCGCTTGTAGAGACCTGCTCTGTTGATGTTGGCATAAATGTCCGGAGGTTGTATTAGTGATTCGTCTGGCGCTTGTACTTCTGCGTAAACTGAAGTCGAGATGGCGAGCAAAGAACCCAAATCTCCAGTTACAGAAATGAGTTTGACTGATGGATTGAGAGCATACGGGGTAACTTCAAAGCGGCGTAATCCAGTATTTGCAGCAGTACTATTTTGGGGTGGATTTCCACTTAAAACCAAGGTAAGTGAATAGTTGGAAGACTTTAATGTATAAAGCTGCAAATGGGCCAGATTGCTTGCTTTTGCTGCAAGAAGAAAACTTATGTATACTGCAGCACGCAGAGCACATTCTGCATCGCCTGAAATCCACACAAAACGATCAATTGCTCCGTCAAAGGGACTAGAAATTGTTAGGTCTTGGATGCTAAACTCCAGTTTCAATTGCTCAATTAAGGACTCTTCTTGAGTTAAATATTCTGCCTCCGTATAACACACACGCAAGCATATGCGGGCTCGTTTTCTGCTTGTTTGCAGCTCTTTAACGTTCGTTTTAAGCTTGTTAATTCCCTTGATCATCACTTCTTTATCTGCAATCGGGAAATTTTCAACATCAGAGTTGTGATTTTCGAGTATAAATTGATGGTCGGCATTTTTGGGCTCCTGTGGCCGCTTCCGTTTTAGCAAGTTGCCCCTAGAAGGGTTTTTGTCTTTAGCCATGCTGGAAGAACGCATCAACACCGTTGGTAGACCTCATCGGGCGTGCGCGACCCAACTTGGCTCATGAGGTTTTTTAAATTTTCAAGGCGAAGATACCACTACAATGGCCAAAAAAGAAAAGGTTTCCGAGGAAGAAGACAACTATGAGAAGCGTTTGGTGGCAGTTTTGCCCTTCGCAAAGCCGTTAGCACCCAAAAAGGTCAACAAGAAGCTTTTGAAAACCGTCAAGAAGGCATCCAAGGCCAAGCATGTCAAGCGTGGAGTGAAGGAAGTGGTCAAAGCATTGAGAAAGGGAGAAAAGGGACTTGTAATAATAGCCGGAGACATCTCGCCTCCCGATGTGATCTCCCATATTCCTGTTTTGTGTGAAGATTCATCGGTTCCATACGTATTCATTCCATCCAAAGAAGACTTGGGATCGGCCGGAGCTACTAAACGACCCACATCGTGTGTGATGGTGGTTCCTGGTGGAGGTAAAGCCAAGAAGAATGCCGACAAGGTGGACGAGTACAGAGAAAGCTACGACGAGGTGGTAAAGGAGATTGGTAGTTTGGAGTAGGATGGGTCATAACGAATTGACTATACGATAATAGAAGATCTTGTAACAGGCTGTAGCACAACTAATCTGGTCCGCGTAGGAGCGGGATTCCAAGTCCAATGGCCAATGGGTCGTCGTGGCTTCCTTGGCCAGGACCATGTAAGTATCCACACAGACACTCGGACTCTTGCTTCTCGTCCATGTCCATATATATATTCCCTTCCATGTTTGTGTCTTCTTGTACATCTAGAGTGGTCATACGTGTGCTTTGTTCTTTGTTAACAGTCTTGTTTGGTCTGTTTGACAGGACAACGGGTATTTTTTCAGTCAGTTTGGACATAAGTTCGTGTTGTGAAAAGTGGACGGAGTTGGCTGAAACGTGGCTGTCAAGCACCTTTCGTCGCTTAGACTCGCTGGCGAGTCCGTCGGACCGGTGGACGTTCTTGTGTAGTATTTCGACTGCAAGCAGCATGTCAAGTTCCGGGATGCGATGAGATGCGAAGTCCGGGGAAGAAGAGAAGGGAGAGGACGAGAAGGGAAAAAAGAGAGAAAAAGAAAAGAAAACAAAATGAAGATGGATAGGAAGAGAATGGGCAATTGAACGACAAGTGATAAAAGCATTTAGTTGAAGCGTATACCCAGAAAAGATCGAAAATGTGAAACAGAGAGCTGGTCTTATGTCACGTGATATCTTCCCGGCCGAACAGCCTCTTGGTTTACACCAAGAAGGTATCAGCGCAGCTGTTTCCAGTCGCTCATTTCCTCCTTCCAACTCCTGCTTTCTCGGTTTCACCTATTTACGTCACATTTGCCACGTCTATTTTTGTTCCTGCAGACACATACTAGATTTCGCTCCGCCTTTGGAAAGACGATCATGGGTCTTAAAACGGTGTTCAAGAAAAAAGAGCCCACAGAGGCTGAGCTTGTAGAAGATCTTCAGAAGTTTGGTGTCAGCACCAAGAGTAACAAGGGCAGACAAGAAAAATTCGGCGCGTTCAGGGAATATGCACAAGAAAGACAGAACAGAAAGCCCGGCTTAGCTCCCAAAAACCCATATGCTGGAGCTTCCATGGGACCTGGTGGTGGATCTGGACCAGGAGGTAATCCCTATGCTGCTGGAGGACCTCCAGGATCAACAGGTGGACCATATGGAGGATCTCAAGGAGCAAGTAATGGCGGACCATACGGAGCAAGTAATGGTGGGTCGTATGGAGCAGCTAATGGTTATGATGGTCGGCAACTGCCCTATGCAGCTGGCACCAGTGGCAGCTCTAGTTCACCTTATGCTGCTCAAAATAACAACGGACCATACGGAAACTCCAACGGTAGAAGCAGTCCGTACAATTCTAGTTCACCTTATGGTGCTCAGGGCAGCAGCGGTTCTTACGCTAATTCTAATGGTGCCAGCAGTCCATACAGCACTCAGACACGCAGCAGTGGTGGTCCATACGGACAAAATGGCGGAAATACATCTTCTAGGGCCGCTCCAGCAGGTGGACAAGATCCATACAGAACTACTACGAGCAGCCGGTATGCTCCAGGTCGAGATGCGGCTGATACTGAGTCGCTTGACTTGAACGCCATTCCGCTGAATCAAACGTACACTCGTCGGCCTCCAAAGAAGACGGTTCCAGACGACGCTACTTTGGACTTAAATGCTCTTCCGGAGGATGACGACTTGAATGTGGAAGAAGAGCTCCCGGAGGAGGAGCAGGTAAACTCGGAAGATGAAGAGGTCGAGGCTATCAAGCAGGACATTCGATTCGTCAAGCAAGAGTCGTTGGCCCTGACTCGTAATACTTTGCGGATGGCCCAGGAGGCTGATGCGTCGGCTACAAACACCATGGGCATGCTCGGGTCGCAGTCGGAACGTTTGTACAACGCTGAGCAGACTCTCTTGTTGGCAGACACTCAAACAAATATTGCTCGCAACACGGTGGACGAGTTGAAGCGGGTGAACAGACACATATTGGTGCCTACTCAGGGAAACCCGTTTAACAGAAAGCTGCGTCTCCGCCAGCAGGAGGAGATGATCAAGACACAAAAGGCTCAGGAGAAGTACATGCGAGAATCGAATCGCCAGGGCGCTTATGCCTCGGAACAACGTCTCAAACAAGGTATCACCAACAACGCTACAAACTCCGATGTGCACCGCAAGTACAAGGACGACCAGAGCTTGGCAGCGGCACAGCGGTACCAGTTTGAAAACGACTCGGAGGACGACGAAATGGAGAAAGAGTTGGCGTCCAACTTGGACCAGATCGGAATGTACTCGAAGAAATTGAAAAACGCAGCATCTACGATGGGTGTGGAGGTGGAGAGTCAGAACAAGAGGTTGCGGGACATCGAGGAGAACGCAGACCGCTTGGATATCAACGTCCACATGAACAGTGCCCGCTTAAGCAATATCCGATAGCTGGAGAGCATTGTGCTGACGTAAGCGGTGATAAGGGTTCTTTGCGATTTAGTGATCTGGTTGTCGATTCAACATGGAAGTACATCGTAATCTGCACCATAATATACAGATGAAGGAGAGCATTCTCGTAGGACGAGCTCTCCTTAACTTCACGTCCATCTTTGTATCGCTAGGAGTGTTTCTATTTGGTTTTGAGCAAGGGTTGATGTCGTCCTTGTTGACGAACAAGTACTTCAAGCACTACTACCATGATCCTCTGCCGGCAGAAGTGGGTACCATGATCGCCATTCTAGAGATCGGTGCGCTTTTCAGCTCTTTTGAAGCGGGAAAAGTTGGTGACAGAATCGGAAGACGGAAAACCATCAGGTTGGGATCGTTCATTTTTCTTGTTGGCGGGCTTATTCAGACATTTTCCGTCAATATCATCAACCTTGGAGGCGGCAGACTAATTAGTGGTGTTGCAATTGGGTTTTTGACTACGATCATTCCGTGCTATCAGCTGGAAATCTCTCCACCAGACGACCGCGGGTTCTATGCGTGCCTCGAGTTCACGGGTAATATCATAGGGTACTCCAGCAGCATCTGGGTGGACTACGGGTTCTCTTTTCTTGAAAACGACTACTCGTGGCGAACACCGCTTTTTGTACAGTGTGTGATGGGATTTCTTTTGTTTCTCGGGCTGTTTGTGATCGTAGAAACACCCCGGTGGCTCTTGGACCACAACCACGACATCGAGGGTATGATCGTCATATCCGACTTGTACGCAGACGGCGATGTGGAGGACGAAGCTGCCAAAACTGAGTATCGCGGCATCAAGGAAAACATCCTTATCGCCCGGGTAGAAGGCGGAGAGCGTTCTTATCGCTACATGCTTACTCGCTACGCTAAACGGGTGCTGGTGGCATGCTTCTCGCAGATGTTTGCGCAGCTTAATGGTATCAACATTGTTTCCTACTATGCTCCGATGATCTTTGAGCTGGCCGGTTGGGTAGGACGCCTGGCTATCTTCATGACGGGGTTGAATTCGTTGGTGTACGTAGCCAGCACCATTCCTCCATGGTACTTGGTTGACGGCTGGGGAAGAAAGCCGCTCTTGATGTGGGGAGCAGTGTTCATGGCGGTTCCGTTACTTGTGATTGCATTTTCGCTTTGCGTGGACGACGAGTATACGCCAAACATCGTTGTGGTGTGTGTGATCATCTTCAACGCTGCTTTCGGAGCCAGTTGGGGACCCATTCCGTGGATGATGAACGAGGTGATTCCCAACTCGGTGCGGTCCAAAGGTGCAGCCATGTCCACCGCTACCAACTGGCTCTTTAACTTTGTGGTGGGAGAAATGACACCGATCCTTTTGGACACCATCAAGTGGAGAACGTACCTCATCCCGGCATTATCGTGCATACTTTCGTTCTTCTGCGTGCACCTACTTTTCCCCGAAACCAAGGGCTTGACGCTCGAGGAGATGGGGTCTGTTTTCGACGACAACTCGTCGATCTTCTCGTTCCACTCGGGCGGCGGAACAAGCTACGGAGCTACGAGCGACAATTCGGACCGCCGGCCCAGCGTGGCCGAGCACCACACCAACAACGAAGCATTTAGACAGTCGCCGGCACAATTGGCCCGCAATCCGGCATCGGCTACCAGGATCGACGGTATCATTACGGGAACCGCACCACCGCCGATCAACACTACGCCACTTATTCCAATCAAGTCGGACCTCTCGACTCTGCTAGTGGAACAGGACGTGAATGTGCATCCGCGGGAGATAGAACCACCTTCGTTCGATGCGATCTTCCAGTTCAAGCTCGAGGAGATGTCGCGGCCCAATTTGTTGCAGAGAGCGTGGTATCGGCTCCGAGGTGCTGACGAGGAACAGTTGTTGCAGTAGGGAGAAGAGGCTTAGAGAAGCATAGAAAAGTCATTGACGAAAAAGAATCGGAATAGAAAAAGGACAGGACCAGTCGCTAGACGACCACCGCTGCATTAGTGTCTGCCCACCCTACACCAGAATGCTGTAGTCTCAGAGTAAATAATAATCGCGACCGGTAACCGCACCCAATTGTGGCACCTCTCTCCACACCCCAACAGTAACCGTCAGCCGTGTAAGCTCGTCTCCAGGAAACGGTGCCTGACTCGGTATGCACGTTCAAACAAACCACTTGCCTGTTTAGGCATCTGTGCGGCGCATACTTTGTTGACACAATCTCTATTGTGAAACAATAGTTCGCGACGCGGTGACGACAAACATATGTGAGAAAAACCTGAAAGCTGGGCTACGGGTAGCAGCGTGAAGCAGCTCTATGGCCGTCTACACTGCTAGGCTATACACACAAATTGTCCCGAAGTCGTGGGTGCAAACGGACCCGATGCTGCCTCTGACGTCACACATGCATACCCCTGCCTCTGCAGATGCTGCATGAAACCTGTACCTGAAAACACAATAGGTGTATCCGATGATAGAGCACGTTAAAAGCAGACAAAAATCCTTCGCAGCGCATTTGGTCCATACGCTCCTTTATGTCCTTGCTTGTTGATTCTGCTACCACATCGTTCAAGTCGCCCTCCACCACGGCACTTGGCAACCTCCAGATGGTGACGTCGGTTTCGGAAGCCGGAAAGTTCAAAGCCCAGGCGGCCATCACCAACTCTGACTCGGATGTAGACCACTTGGTGCTTGCTTCCGACTCAGAGACCAGCGCAGTGGGTACGTTTTCCGAGTCTTCTGCTGTGCACCACATCACATTGGCATCTGCGTCGTCTAGTCTGTTGAAGGGCTCTTCGTCCTCGGCAGATAACAGCGGGTTCCGCCTGTCGCCGTCGTCGGTGTTTATGGCGGGCTTTTTCATGGCTACGTGTCTCTTGGGCATGTTGTAGACCACACCACTGATGATTAATGATAATACCACGGCGTAGACGCCAACAGCATAAGAATACACGCAATAAGAGAGGAATGTAGAAAAGAAGTAGGAAAAGACACAGGAAGTGTAGTAATGGGAGGTTGTTTGGCCGTCAGGTTCAGAGGAGTCGTAGTAACACACTGCTGTGACTGACAGGAAGAGCTGGTTTGTTTTGTGTTTTTTTTTTGAGTGGGTTTGTTCTCAGTACTGTGGTTCCATATACGAGGTGTTCAGTGCATGGTCAATTTGGATTAATACCTGTTGCAACCAAGCTTTCCTTCACCCATATACATCAACTGCTTGTCAATTTGTAGCCAATACTGGCAGTCCCTATTGGCAGTATTCTTCTATATTTGGAACATATTTCACGTCACAGAGCACCGTTCGCAGCATCTGCAACCGACTCAGCCATGACAGGGCTTAAGTGCCAATCACGGAATTCCACACTACCTGGATCAACAATCCAACTCTACACATCTACCTCTCTCTCTCTCTCTCTCTCTCTCTCTCTCTCTCTCTCTCTCTCTCTCTCTCTCTCTCTCTCTCTCTCTCTCTCTCTCTCTCTCTCTCTCTCTCTCGTGCATTCATAACTGTCTATAGATCTCTGGCCTTGCCGTACTCCCGACTCCAGTCTCGGAAGAAAGCCTCGAACGTCTTAACCCCGATTCCCACCTCCTGGTACCCACACAGAGCCCGTATACTGTGCATGGAAAGCTGAGCAAGTCCCACATCCACAATTCGAGCACCCGTCTCAACGGCTAAAATGGGACCAATGGTGCCGCCGCTTGGTGCATCGTTACGGATGTGGAACAACTGGAGCTGCAAGTTGTTCTTTTTGGCAATCTTCTCCAATACGGCAGTACCCACAGAATCGGTTGCAACCCGGCACTTGGCTTCCATCTTTATGGTGAGTCCCTTGTTTGGAACAGGGAAGTTGTTCTCGAGGTACGCCAGCTTGAAGTTTGGATTCAAGGCGTGTGTCACATCTGCGCTGAGGATGAGCGAGTTGGCATAGGCGAGGCCAAGGTTCCCATCTTCGAAATTTTTGGCTGCTAAAACCCGGGATATGGTGTTGTTGAGAAGCTTTCCCTTGGCGCCTGTGCGTGTAGCAGATCCAACCTCCTCATTATCGGCCAAGAGCACCGCATGGAGTCCTTTCCACTCTGAAATCTTTGTGGTGGTCTGTATCTCTGAGGCAGCCAGAATGAGCGCATTAATAGCGGTGAATGAACACAACCTGTCATCAATTCGGGGCGCAAATAGGAACTCGTCGTCGATTCCTCCCCTGCTAGCTGCCTGGACATCATAGAGTTCCAATTCCAACCCGATGATGTCTTGCAATTTGCAGCCAGCACGAGCAGCCACAAACCTGAGCAAGGCCAACGGGTGCTTGTCGATAAGCGGGGCATCTTTCTCGTCTTCTGTGGGCTCTGGAGTATCGCCGTAGCCAATGATTGGCACCATCTGTGTCTCTTTGTTGTAGGGACCATCGGCTATGGAACCAAAGTGCTCAGCCAACGAAGGTATGGTAGCGATGGGAGAAGAGCCAGAGCTGACTAGCTTGCGGCGAACCTGGCCATCTTGCTTCACCAAAACCGTGCCGCCAATACCCAAGTCACGATCCAACCATCTTTCGTTGAGCGTTCCCGCATAGTTCGCAACTCCCAAAAGCTGGTATCCATCGACTGAATTTTTGACGGAAAACGGTTTCAATTTTGCAGTAAGTGCATCAATGTGACTGCCAATTGCTCCAATTCCATGCTCTGGCTCCCATTTGCCGCCCACGACAAAAGCTACCAATGATAAATCTGCTCTTTTGGTGTAAAAGCTGCCACCATTTTGTAACTGGCGAGCCAACTTTTCGTCAATTGGACGGTTTTCAGGAACATACACAAACCTATGTGCCTCTAAAAGCTCGCTGATGCTGTGCACTACATGTTGTGTGGTGGGATTGTTGTCGGTGAATGAAATGTACTTTTGGCACCACACATCGTAGTACTCATCGGCATCTGTTTGTTCAACAAATACTTCAGAGCCACTTTCCAGCTCAGTATCTGATTCTACGTAGTTGGAGTCGGCTGTATCTATCCAATTGTCCACACGCATCTTTCTTTCGCTGAGTGATACCATTGATTGTGACGGCTGGTTCTGAGATTGTGAGAGCCGTACATGCGTTCGGCCTGCATATCCACAACTGAGTCAGGTTGCAGGCTTAGGTACACAGTTTTCTGGTCAATATTGAGAGTGTAGTAGAAACAGTTGGGATAGAGGCTCTTTCTGGATGTTGGAGAGGGAATGGAATGATTCTGAAATTTCAGAATTTTGCAGTCATAGAGAAGTGAGTGAATGTGTAGCCAAAATGTGAAAAATGCAAAAGGCAGAATTGATACACTCCGTATGCTACAAATAGACGTTCAGCTAGGCTATAATCCACATGTGATAGCTCGTTTCGACACAATCTATCTTCACATTACACTTTCGCTCCACATCTCTTGTCTTCATTCCTAGTGGACCAATCCTGTATCTACTACACCCGTGCACCACGGTATTATCAGCCATCTCTGCCAAACGCGCTCTATGGAATCTACAACCCTCACCGTCCATTGGCACGACGAAAACCAGCCGGTCTATGCGGTCGATTTCCAGCGGAGTGCAGACGAGCGGCTCGTGACTGCTGGCGGCGATAACAATGTCCGCATCTGGCGTCTCCATTCCGAGGGTACTGACTCGAGTTCCGGACCCGCAGTGGAATACTTGAGCACGCTTGCAAAACACACTCAGGCCGTCAATGTGGCCAGATTTGATCCTACGGGTTCCACACTTGCCACAGCTGGAGATGACGGTACACTTATTCTCTGGCGCAAATCTGACACAATTGTGAAAGAATTTGGCCAGGAAGAGGACGAAGATATCAAGGAATCATGGACGGTGCAGCATGTGTGCAGGTCGTCCACCTCAGAAATTTACGACATTGCGTGGTCACCTGATCTGCAATACATCGCTGCTGGCTCCATGGACAACTATGCCCGAATCTACCGTGTTAGTGATGGAAGCCAGGTCCATGCTATTGGTGAGCACTCACACTATGTACAGGGCGTGGCTTGGGACCCGCTTGGTGCGTTTTTGGCAACGCAGCTGGCGGACCGCAGCGTGCATATACATGCCTTAACGACTTTGCAGCCATTTTCTCACAAAGTGGTCCAGAAGGTGAACCGTGCCGACATTCCCGTGCAAAGAAACGGCTCGCTAGACGAAAGCCCTGCATTCCGGCTGGCCCAGCTATACCATTCCGAAACATTGCAGTCTTTCTTTAGACGGTTGACCTTCTCTCCAGACGGCAGCTTGCTCGTTACACCTCTGGGCATATACCGAGAGAGCGAAAACAGAACAAGCACAGCTGCCACTGACGACAAGAAGGACCAGAAGGACGACGCTGAAACGTCGATAGAAACTAATACCGTGTATGTCTTTACACGAGCCGGCTTGAACCGTGGACCGATATGCCATCTTCCTGGACTCAAGAAGCCAGCGATCGCTGTGAAATTCTGCCCTCAGCTTTTCAAGCTCAAGGGCTCCCATGCTGCGATCGACCTTCCGTACCGCATGATTTTTGCGGTAGCTACCCAGGACTCTATCGTTTTGTACGATACGCAGCGCCTTGAGCCATTGGGATTGGCATCCAACTTGCATTATCTGACCATCACCGACTTGTGCTGGAGCTCAGATGGACGACGGCTCGTTGTTAGCTCCGCAGACGGGTTCTGTTCGCTTGTGAGCTTTAAGGATTTGGGAGAGGTGTACGAGAAGGAGGAGGTAAAGGAGGTGAACAATGAGGAGAAAAATGAAGAGGTAAAAGGGACGATAGAAAAGAAAGAAGGGACAGGAATATAGACACGGGACGCTATGAGCTAGAACATGCACGGAATAATAGAACATTCTTTCTGCGGTTCATGAAAATCAGCTGCGGCCCATCTAATAGCATATATCATTCTGTAATACCATAAGTAATAGGTCAGTGACTATCAGTATAAGCTCCGATACTACGTCAAACCGTTACATGAGCTTGCGTGGTAGCATTTACTATATAGTACGCCTAATGGGTCTTGAGAATATATCATTCACAGCGAACAATTCGCAACCTTCACATTTCTGCTATGCTTTCTCTCCTTTTGCTCCTCCTTTCTTCTCCATTCGCCTCCTTAGAACGCTGGGTTCTCGATCTCGTTGCCCAACTGGGCTGCCAACCGCTTTCTGGCCTTCAAGATCATGTCATCACGGCGACCAGAAACACTGGTTGTGTCCTCCAGGACTTCGCTATCACCGTCAATCTTAGATTGCAAGCCATATCTTTCAATCAAGTTGGCTGGTTTGGTAGAAACAGGTTTCTTGGAATGGTCAGCTTCATGTGTCTCTCCGCTGGGAATGGGCAAGGTTCCATCTTCCATAAAACGGTCGATGGTGGCTTCTACCAGTCCGGTTCTTTCCAAGTCCATGCGAATCTGGCCCCTGGTGAGCTGTGGAGCAATAGCTTGCACTACATCAATCATGCTATCGGTCACCGGTCTTCTTTCTCTGGAAGTTCTCGGAGCTTCTGTGCGGTTCAGGTTCTGGTTGCGAGCAGCGTGAGCAGCTTCTTCGATCTGGTCTGGGATGGGCAGGATGAGCCACCTCAAGATGACAAAGCCACCAATAATGGCGGCCAAAAAGACGAGTGTGGAGGTTTCCATTACGTAGGAGGTGGTGAGAATTAAGGCGCGCGAGGAAAGAGGTGGGGGAGAGGGACAGCGAGAAAAAAGAGGAGAGAGTTTACGAGGGAGCGTGAGAGGAAAGATATATATATATATGAGTAAGAGAGAAGAGTAGAAACGTGGCATACAGCAGATTGTCCTTTATTCTCGTTTATTACTGGTCACATTATTACTGGTCATCATCAGGCACGTCAGAATGTTAACTTGAAGTCGCGGTCCTGGTTCTTCACCTTGTACAAGAAGTTGGTGATGATCTCGTTCTCACGGAACGGAAGCGCCATGAAGTGGTCCTTCACCTTCTCGGCCAACTCCCGCTTCGGCATCAACGTCTGCGACCTTTTGCTGGAATGGGTCTTCTTGCCGATGTGCAGGTTGAGGATGTCGGCGTTTAACGTCATGGGCAGCGGCTGCTGCATTCCGTGCTTGGCAACATAAGACCGGAGCGCTTTATCGGGAAGCGTGGAAAAATCGAGCGGGTGCACTTTGGGTTTATCGTGTGCGCCATTGCTGTTGATATGGCGTGCTAGGACCTCTTGCTGTGCTGCCTGTGCAGCCTGTGTACGTGCCTTGTTGGCCAGACGAGACACAGGTTGACGGGATTCCGGCTCGGATGGCGGTTCTCTCGCTCGAGGCATATGGAGTCGAGGTTGTGAATTCGCAAAGTGGTGCGCAGACACCGGTGCACCGTGCTGGGGATACGGAGGAGGCCGGGATCACCATGCAGGCGGATCTGATGGCGACGGTACACAGTACGACGTAATGCAGGGTGAGGAAGCGTTGTGTGAGGGATCACAAGAGGATCTGTCGTGCATTCAAGACCACACAGCTGCGGCGATCGGCGTATAATTCACGTGTGATGCAAGGTCGTATTCCGAGGCCCACACTGTTTCAATTGGGGCATCTCCGTATGCAAGATTGTGCAGCTGCGCCTGACAATCTCGCCTGTAACCACTCACAGGGCGGTATGGCCATCGGGCCATATCGGGCAGCAGCAACGTTTTGGCTATGCACCGCCTACATGTCAGCTGCACGATGGCGATGGCATCCCTGGCACCGTTTGATTTCCTGATGATGCAGCTGCCATGACATCGTACATGCCATGGCATGGAGGACGCATGAAAATAATAGCAATCTCACATACGTGCAGCGAAGCCAGAGAGCCTCACGGTGGGAAAAAATATAATGTATATATATATAAGCACATATGTATCGTACGGCTCATGCATGTTGAGGGGTCGCATTGGTATTTATAACGGGGACTAGTCGCCATTGTTGGAACGGTTTTCCCCATCGCATCTTTCGTCATCTATCATTGGCACCCCAATGTTATGCATATCATTTCGGAATACAATACGTCCTCCGACCAGATCACCTACAACGGAGCCGTGGTCACCGTCGACGATGCTCTATTGATCCTCGAGGGCTGCCGGCTAGGAATCCTCCCAGAGGTGAAGCGCCATCTTACTGGCGACCAACGCAACAACATCAACCCATATACTGTATATGCATGGGACGAAACTGCGTGCGGAATGAAACGATGGACGGACGGAAAAACCTGGCTGGCGTCACGGGTGCAAGGCTTCTTTTTGACGTACCGCGAGCTCGACAGCGACAAGAACATCAAGCACAACGGACTCGTCAAGCAGAGCTTCTCGGTCACCACCAAGCAGAACCGCCGACTCCACGTTATAGCATACATACGACCGGCCGAGCAGTTTTCGCTGCAAGCGGTGCCGCCTCCGCAGCAGCAGCTGCTGCTGCCGTATTCGGTTAACCCCTGCGCCAACAATATTCCGCCCGACGTGAGAATTCCCAGCCAGGACCCGCAGCTTAATGGCATCGTGCCGACGCTGGACATATATCCCGACTCCATTCTCAACCAGATCCGGTCGGCGCCCAGTGCGCATATGGTTTCGACGCAGCACCCGCAGCCTCCATACTCGTATCCGGTACCGCAGCAGCCGGTGCTTCAGCCTATTCTCCAGCCCATGCAGCAGCCGGTGCAGTGGATGCCAGTTCCTTATCTGGCAGGTGGTTCCAGAGATTCTGCATTGGAGGTTAACCGCGGCACGCCGCCGGTCGTGCGGCACGTCTCGGGGCCATTTTCGGCCGCATCGCCCAACCCGGTGGCAGAGATCCGGCCGTATGGCAGCTACGGTCCTGTGGTTCCGCGCAGACCGCAGAACCGTCCCAACCATGATGAGAGCGCCTTGAAAGCATTGGACCGGTCCTTCACAAATACATAGCATAGCCGTACCTTTTTTTGGACGTCCACAAAATAAACATTTTTATTTCCTTCGTGCAGTCGCCGAGATAATAGTCAGATCTAAATAGGAGTTGAGCCTCACGGGCTGTTTCAGCTATCGCAAGGGCTGTATTGGTGCCCACTCCCGATACCCGTTCTCGTGCATACGCATGGACCATGCATGGTTCGCTAGCGCCACAGCTATGTATAGGCATGAAAAAAGTAGCCAGCGTGTGCGTAAACGAAGCGGACTTTGCCCTCATGCATGCCGATGCAATGCACCGCTCGACATTTCTAGTTTAGTGTAACTTGAGGCGGTATATGGTCTGATAGTTGGGTTGTTGAGGGCTGCGAATGCTCACAACCTTGCTGATCTCTCTATTGTTCATGCAGACAGAATCCTTCCGTATCGTTTCTGCACACAGCAGATAGATTTCATGGTGGGACGACAGATGTCATTTCAGGCTTCGATTGTACTTGCCAGAATATTATTCTGGTTTACGAGAACGCCGTATTGCCAAGAGGATCGGCGTGAATGTTGGGTGGATCTGATAAACTTTCTTAGTTAATCGGTGACATGATACAGATCCAGTGTGAACAAAATTCCGCCAATGAGAGGGCCACCGAGAATGTCCCTTGGCAGATCGCACTATGTAGCCGCGGTTGGACCTGCTGTATTCAATGCTGCATGCATGCCGAGTTATTGCTCTTGGATCTTTTAGTTGCTCACCTCGTAATTGTTTTCTACACGCTTCATGCACCAGACAAGAGATCCTGCCAGCCTCGTTGCAGCCTTCAGCCTCCGCCAGTTGGGAAGTCTTGTTACAGTCTCGGACTGAATCTGTCAAAAAAGTGGAGCGCTTATTTTACGACGCAATCTGTGAATCTGCCCCATTAGGCAATTCCGTTTCACGAACAATAGAGTCAGAAATTCTACGGGCTCTCAAATACAGTAGTTGACATGGGACCGAATACATACGACAAGGAAGTTGTTGCCATCAACTTGTTTTCTTAATATTTGAAAAGTTGGAGCTCAACGGCTACTTTTACACCATGGCCTCTGACTCGTGAGCGCAGGGCCGCATGAGCATACGGATTTCAGACCTGAAACAGAAGCATAAGCACAAAGGATGCGGACAGCTGGTTTGCAGTATTAATCTACATGACTGTTATTTTCAAGTCTTGGCTGGCTTGTGTTACGTCAAGTGCACTACGTATGACTGCAAATTAGCCTAATTTGGTTAAGAGTTGCAAAGACTAGTTTTTTAGCGATGTTGAACTAGCTGGTACGCAATCCACCATGACAATAGTCCACTCGGGTAGCGCATGCATCTGTTGTGCATTACGATATATTCAACAATAAATATGATCTATTCTCATGTGATGTATCTGGCGGTGATACTTCACTTTTGTGAACCGCGGCGAAACTAGTCCTGTGCCACCCTGATATCTCATGCGTATGCCTCTCTATGCCGCTCTCCATTTGGAGTTCTTCTCCCATGCATATTTCAACGACTTGAGCACGCCAGCCGTGAGCACTCCCTTGGCAGCCTGGACGGCCGCAGGATACCCCACCGTCTGCCGCACGGCTTTGACCAAGCGGCGGCGGTACTTAGTATCGGCAGCTAGTGCATGCGTCGACGTTGCGTCTGTCAATCCTAGGCGCCTGCGGAAACCAATCGGAAGCCGCAGCAACATGTGGCCCCTCTGGTCGGAATTGGGTTCCTGCTCGAACCGGTAGCACTCTCCGGGGGTACACGTCAAGGTGCGGCCGTCCACCATGGCATCCAAATGTGGGGCGTACAACTGGCGGAACTTGTCGAATTGCTTGTGCACGATATTCTGCACCTTTTTGGGATTTTCGCCACCAAAATCCATGCGCGGATCGCCCAAGTAGGAGATCAGAGTGATGGTTTCATAGAGACGTGTTTCATCAAACTTTTTGGGTGCAAGTAAAAGAGCCAATGTTAACGCACTCTGCAAATTGTACTGGTTGACAGATTCTATGAACAGACTCTGCTGCTTCAAGTACTTGACAGGTTTCTGTAGTCTCCCTGCAACATAGAGCGAGTCCCATTCGCACAAATCACGAACACAGTCTTCAACAGTTATTACGCCGTATTTTACCAAGTGGGATTTTCCACCCACTTTCATGTCCACGAACGGATTGAAGTACACCCCGGCCCCCCACTTTTGCACCTGCAGAATCGTCAAGGCGCCGCCTAGATTCCGGAGAAAAGAGTAGTGCTGCGGGTGCTGATGCAAGTTGTCAGCATGGAAGCTGGCAGCGTCCCGCACGACGTGGATCAAGTCGATCTGTGAGCGCGTACCCTCGGCATACCCAGCCTGGTCGAATACCCCGGATCCGTAGCCAAATGTGGTCTCCACCGGCGTGGAAAACTGAGACACCAATGCCTCTAGATTGGCTTCATTTCCGGTGGTGAAATGCTGGTTCGTGCATGCCTGCGGCAGAAGCTGCGCCGCCGCAGCGGCACCCTGCGCTATGACTTGTCGATACCCCCCGGATGTGGTGTAGTTCCGGGCCAAACGTAGTCGGAACATGAACCTACAGTCACAATACCGGCCGATGTCAGGCAGTGTGCAGGAGCGGCCATGTCTGCCTGGTCCCCAGATCAGGGCCTGGGTCCAGCGCCGGTATCGGCACCGGTGCACCAGGCGGCTTGTCTGCACGTTAATTTTTCACTATGAATCATCCTGTCCATGTCTTCGTCCCAACGCTACCGGTCCACACGTTCATCCAGTGAGAGTGCTATATCATTCGAGGATGCCGTAATGATGGGCTTAGCCAAAGATGGCGGTCTATTTGTTCCGTCGGCCATCCCCAAGTTGCCAGCTTCCTTTTTGGAGGACTGGAGTAAGTTGTCATTCCAACAACTTGCACTTAATATCATGAGAAACTACATTTCTGAGTCGGAAATCCCTACCGCCGACTTGGCCCGCTTGATAGAGAAGTCGTACTCTACATTTAGAGCACCTGAAGTCACTCCTTTGAACCCTATCGACGAGAAGAACGGCGTGTACTTGTTGGAACTCTTCCATGGTCCAACCTATGCCTTCAAAGACGTGGCCTTGCAGTTTTTGGGTAACTTGTTCGAGTACTTCTTGGTCAGACGCAACGCTGGAAAGTCCGATGCCGACAGAGAAACCATCACTGTGGTGGGTGCAACTTCGGGCGACACTGGTTCCGCTGCCATCTATGGTTTACGTGGAAAGAAGGACGTTTCCGTGTTCATCTTGTACCCCACTGGCAGAATCTCTCCTATCCAGGAAGAGCAAATGACAACCGTGGAAGATGCTAACGTGCACACCTTATCCGTTGCCGGCACTTTCGACGACTGCCAGGACATTGTCAAGCAGATCTTTGGCGACAAGGAATTTAACGACAAGTACCACGTTGGTGCCGTCAACTCCATCAACTGGGCTCGTATTTTGGCACAAATGACCTACTACTTCTACTCCTTCTTCCAATTGCGCAACAAGCTTGGTGCAGAGGCTGCCGCTAAGGTGCGCTTTGTGGTGCCTTCAGGAAACTTCGGTGACATTCTTGCCGGCTACTACGCTAAGGCTATGGGTTTACCTGTGGACAAGTTGATTATTGCAACCAACGAAAACGATATCTTAGATCGGTTCATGAAATCGGGACGCTACGAAAAGTCGGCCGACTCGACGAAACCAGCTGAGGTGAAGGCTACCTACTCGCCTGCCATGGATATTTTGATCTCCTCGAACTTTGAGAGACTTTTGTGGTATTTGATCAGAGAAAACTTGGCCGACGGCAATGACTCCAAGGCCGGCTCCATTTTGAACCAATGGATGTCCGACCTCAAATCGACAGGCTCCGTTGTTGCTCCAGAGTCTGTGGTTGCAGCTGCTAGACGGGACTTCGACTCCGAGAAGGTCACCGACTCCGACACCGCTAGCACTATCAAGCTGGTGTACCACAACCACCCACACAAGTACGTTTTGGATCCCCACACCGCTGTGGGTGTTACCACTACTTACAGAAACATCGACAGAGACTCCAAGGCTGGCGATTCCGTCAAGTACATATCTTTGTCGACAGCCCATCCCGCGAAGTTTGCCGAAGTTGTTAACCTGTCATTGCAGGGCATAGACGGCTACTCGTTTGAGAAGGATGTATTGCCGGATGAATTACGAGCATTGGCATCCAAGGAAAAGAGGTTGAACCTTATCGATGAGGCTTCCGTGGGCAAGGTCAAGAGCGCCATCATCAAGGCATTAGAGGCTGGTGCCTAGACAGTAGTAATGCAAATCTATTATTTACTTCTTAGCGTAAGTAACGTTTCCGTCGTCAATCTTGATCTCATAGCCCACCTCTTCCAAAACTTTTTCGTCCACGACCTTCCTGGCTTCTAGTGACCGTGAGAAGTTCTGGTTTTCGGGGTTTCCAGCAAGTAACTGCTTGATGCAAATGATCGATCGTTCTTTGATAAACGGATTGGAGTCATCTATGATGCAGCAGGATAGAATGATCTCTAGACCGTGTAGCAGACGAACCTGTTCTTGCATTTCGAAGTTTTCGTGGACAAGCTGAGCAATGACTTCGATAAGAGCGGACTTCACCTCGGGGAATTTTTTACTGTTCGGCGCTTGTGGCTCCTTGATAGTGGTACGTTGCACATTCTTGTGCACCGTACCCAACAAACGTATAAACACTTGCATAGCACCATAATGGTCAAGAAATTGTCTGACGGTGTCAAACATGCACAAATGGCTAATAGTGTCCAAAAGACGTATATCTATGGAGTGCAAAGCTTCCAATCTCTTCTCTTCGTGCCTTTCTGATGTCAATTCAGCTATTGACTGATCTGTAAAATCCACAAATAGGTCATATATCCATGCAAGCATGGCAGTTAGTTGAAACTGATTCCAGTCTTCTCTAGAGGTGGTAATTTTTTGACCAGCCCTCACCAAGATAAGCATGTTTTCAAGCTCTTCTTTTTGACTGGCGATCCAGTTGTTTGTGGACTCATGGCATATGATACACTCGAATATGTCGAGCAGTTGGTGGTCGAGTTGTCCAGAAGGGTCTGTCATTTCAGTAACATCCAAGGCCACTACAAGTATCAATGCAGATAGTCTAGTGTCTGAGAGTATCTCACTTATGGTTATGTTTTCGAGTGCTTTGTTCACGATAGACACTGCTGGTTTCCGTGCTGGTTCAGATTTCCAGAGAACTTCGCATACACGAGGACTTTTTATGGTTTTTGAAAGGTCCAAAAGATCGTTGGTCGTTATTATGTAGCCCTGTGAACAATTGGAGCATGCTTGGATCCACGCAAGCACCAAATTTTCAGCTACATGCTCATCTCCAGGCACCTCAAGAATGCTTGAGTACAACAAATTCAAGTCTATTGAGGAGTTGGCGACTCCCAAATTTCGGATGAGAAGGTATATGCCCCTTAAGAGCCTGTAGTATCCATCGTTGACGATCTTAGACCCTTTCAAGTTCTCGAGGATGTTTTTCAATTGGTCCCATACTTGATTATCTTGTGCTAGAGTGTCTCTTACTTCCACATTTTGGGCGCTTTCGGATAACAAGCCGCCCAATCCCTTGAGACACTCCTCAAACTGTTCGTCCGACCATTCTATAAAAAAAAGACTCTCTATTTCCTGCAAAGCCTGCAATGCAGAGTCAATCATATCTAAGCAGCCATCGCACGTCGTGAAGTCATCGGACTATGTACAGGATCGATAATTGCAAGATAGGTAATCGGGCACAAGGCGTACTCTGTACATAATCTGGTACGGTGGCGGACCTACGATTGCATCATGCGCTCACTGTGGTAATTGCAAGGGAAATCTACGAAGCGCTTTTATCTGAACTTTTGTGCGTACAAGGAATACCAAATGCTAAAAATGGCATCCTGAGAGGTCATACTTCACGGCAAGTTTAACCAGTACCCTAGGATCTTCGCTGAGTCTCGCACGGCGCTTGCCGGAACTTTCTTTTAGCACCACACCTCTTTCAGCCGATAACACGGCGGTTTGTATGCAGAATGCATATCTCAGCCGCAAGCACGTCATAAATCTCAGATCGCCAAACAATAGCAGATCTACTTGAGATATTTGCAGCCAAGAAATCTCGGCCAAAAGGTACTCCGGTTGTACGCATACGCAGCATTAGAACAGCAAACCGGTCGAAATTTTCGTTCTACCCATTTCCTCTTTCAGCCGTTTGTTGTAGCGAGCCGCACCCCTTATGCACCGAAGGACGTCGAGCCACAGTAGCAGCGAATTGACTTATTTATATTGAACCTTTTTCTCCGAGATTGTATTGGACCGCATGACAGAGAAATCTGAGAAGGTCGTCTTCACCGAGGGTCGGGACAGTGGCAGCGACATATCGTTCATCGAAATCGAAGATGACGACCTCAACTTTTACGAGGGGAACCCTTCTTTTATGAGTAATTCTCCGTATCCCGAGGTCAGGGCAGCGGTCTCGACGGAGGTGGATACCAACATCAAGCTCAACCACTGGCGAAGTTGGTTTTTGGTCACAGTTTTTGTGATTGTCTTTGCTGGTGTCAACCAGTTCTTCTCGTTGCGTTATCCCAATATCACCATTGGCTTTGTGGTGGCACAGGTCATTTCGTTTCCCATCGGTAAGGCTTTGGAGAAGCTCCCGGATGTGCGGTTCAAGCGGTTTCCATTTTTCAACTTCAACCAGGGTCCGTACACAAAACAGGAACATGCACTCTTGACCATTGTGGTGTCGTTGACCTCGTCCACGGCCTATGCCATGAACATCTTGATTGCCCAAACCAACTTCTACAACCAGGACTTGTCGGTCGGATACCAGATCCTCATGGTGTTTTCCACACAATTGCTTGGATACGGAGCTGCCGGACTTACCAGACGGTTTGTAGTATACCCGGCCCACATGTTGTGGCCGCAAACACTTGTTACATCGACGGTGTTCAGTGCTTTGGCCAAATCTGACTTAGCAGAGAACTTCAAGACCAGCCGCATCAACTGGCTGCGGTACAAGATGTTCACGGTGTTGACCATCTTCTCGTTTGCATTCTACTGGTTCCCGGGCTTCATTTTCAAGGCCCTTTCGTACTTCAACTGGGTGTGCTGGATAGCACCCAACAACACGGTGGTCAACCAGATCTTCGGAGTTTCGCTGGGACTCGGCATCATTCCCATTACTTTCGATTGGACACAGATCACCCAGGCTTTGAGTTTCAGTCCACTCGCTACACCTTTCTGGGTTGCAGCCAACACCTACGGCTCGGTCTTCGTCTTCTTTATTGTGCTTTTGCCCATCCTCTACTACACAAACACCTGGGACGCAAAGTACATGCCAATGATCAGTTCGTCCACCTTCGATAACCGCCAGAGCAGTTATAACATGAGTAAGATCCTCAACAAGAACTTGAGAATCGACAGAAAGGCGTACAAGGAGTACTCGCCGCTCTTCATTCCCTACTCTTATCTTTTGAACTATGCCACGAACTTCGCTGCTGTCATTGCCATCTTCACCCACACCGCTCTCTATAACGGGAAGGACATTCTCGCCAAGCTCAGAAATTCCAAGCATGGTGGTGAAGATATCCACAAAAGACTCATGAACTCATTCAAAGAAGTGCCCGACTGGTGGTACGCGATTGTTTTTGTCGTTTCTGTTGGTTTGTCTTTTGCAGCCGTTTCAGGCTTTCCACACCATTCCCAAATGCCCGCCTGGGGTTTGGTCATTGCATTGTTGATCACCTTTGTGGGATTTGTTCCCCAGGGTCTTTTGGAAGGACTCACCAACCAGCATGTTGGTTTGAACGTCGTCACTGAAATTGTGGCCGGTTACGTCTTTCCTGGTAACCCATTTGCAAATATGCTTATCAAGCTTTATGGTTTCATTCCCATGAGACAGGGTCTCGACTTTTCAAGAGACTTGAAGTTGGGCCAGTACATGAAGATTCCTCCACGGGTCCTCTTCGTTTTCCAAATCTACGGAACTGTTCTTGCATGCTTGGTTAATGTTGGTGTCCAGCAATGGATGAGATTCCACATCAAGAACATCTGTGTGGCCGGTGAGGAGTTTTCTTGTCCTAACGGAAGAGTCATCTTTAATGCCTCGATCTCCTTCTCGTTGGTCAAGGAATTGTTCTCTCCAGGTAAGCGGTACAACCCACTTCTTTACTTCTTCTTGATTGGAGCCATTTTCCCTGTCTTTACCTGGCTCTTGTGGAAGAGATGGCCCAACAGGTGGTTTGGAAGAATCAACAGTCCGGTCTTCTTTACCGGTCCAGGAAACATTCCTCCATCCACGTTGTACAACTACTCTCTTTATTTTGCAACCTGCTTTTTGTTCAACTACTACATCAAGCGCTACTACACATACTTCCATGCCCGTTATAATAATGTCATTTCGGCTGCTTTCGACGCTGGAGTTGCAATCTCTGCTATTGTCATCTTCCTCTGTGTGACCTACCCGGGTGGACAGTTGGTCTGGTGGGGAAACACAGTCTACAAGAACACAAAGGACTTCGAGCTGGCTCCATACTATACTTTGAAAAGCGGTGAAACTTTTGGCCCCTCTACATGGTAGACAATACGAATATACAAAGTTTATTTATTTCCTCGTTTACACTAAGCTGCACCGTCCACAACAACTCCGGCAAAGTTCTCAGTCTCTGTCTTGACCTCTAATTTAGCCACGACCTTACCCCCAGTAGATGCTAGACGTACTAATGAAGCCACTTTACCGCCCCATACATCTTTTCCCAATAACTTCAACACGTGCGATGTAGAGTCAGCGGGAACGTAATCCAGTCCATCTAATGGCATCATGCCCAAGTTTTTGGCGAGTCTCTCCACAGCTGCCTCTAACGACTTGATTCCAGTCAAGGTGATCACAGTCGAAGCATTGTGAGGCAATTGGTCGAAGACGGAAGTGAAGTTGGAGTTATACAACGGACTTATGAAGTCACCTGGTAATATCTCCAAGTCTTCTATCTGGTACTCGTCAGCCCATCCATCATCGCTAGCATCGTAGTTACCCTCGTTGTCGATGGTCTCTCTGTTGATGTAGGACATGGTATTTCCAAATGCTGCAATGATCATTTCGTCCTCTAACGAGGGAGCATCAAATGACACATATGCAACACCTGTTTGGTTAGGCTTGAGTTCATCGATTTGAATCACGACATCTTCCACGTATAATTCGTTGTCTGGTTGTGCTGCAATCGATACATCTTGTAATACAAGATTGTTCAATGTGTTTGTGATATTATATTGCAACACCAACTTTTGAGATTCGATGAAGAAATGCTTGACCACGGTAACCACAAACTCGTTCTCCTTGTCGGTTAAATAAGTTGGGGAGCCTGAAGATTTGGTCAACTTGCCGTAGGCAGCAAACTCGGGTATAGCGCTAATCTCTTGAGCGTATTGTTGCAATTTCAACAACTCATTAGCATTGTCATCCTCTTGTTTGTCATTGTCCTTAGCTGCAGGGGTGCCTTCTTTATCCTCGCTCTCGGTAGAATTCTCAAGCTTTTCAATCTTGGTCTTGTATTCACGTGATTTCAATTCCTCCTCTGTCAAAATTGGAACTTCACTGATGTCAAACTTAGCATCAAAATTTGATTCATCATTCAAGTATGTTGTCAACTTGCTTTCCAATGTAGCTAAGTCATAACGGGATGTAGATACGATCAAATCCTTGTGAGCACGGTCGATAAATGCTAATGACACAGCGGCCCTATCTCTCACTTCGTCATCCACGTCGTTCAAACAACGGCCCAACAAGATCTTGATGTTGCGCGCGATGTCACCGCCACAAACAGCGGCAAACTTAGCCAAAGAAACAACCGCAGAAGATCTGACGATTGAATTCTCCAACACAAGTCTGTTGTATATGTGTCTGATGTAGTAGGATGGATTGGAAGTAGAAGGACCTTCTTCACCCAACAAATGAAGTATACGAACGGAAAGTTCGGTGAACTCGCAATCTTCGATAAACTCACATAAGTTCATTAAGATCAATTGTTTTGCGCTAGCATCTGGAAGGAACCGAATCAAGTCGAATAAGGCATCAACGATACTAGATTTGAGTTGTAAGGATCCATCGTCACGTAATAAGTCCGTAAGGAAGGATACCAATTTTTTATGTTTAGAAGGAAATTTCAATGCCAAGTTTTCGATGGCATCAATAATAACTCCCTTGAAATCTTCGGTGATTTCATCCATCAACGATGTCATCTTGGTGATCAAACGATCGACGCTTTCACCACCAGCAACCAAGCCGCCAGACAGTTCGACTGTGCCCGCACCCATAGTTTTCAACAAGGTAGTGATGGCAAGAGTTGAAATGGAACGGTTGGAGTCGTTTATCAAGTTCTCCAACTCCAAGTTGACCACCACTATCTTTTCTGGGTGTCTGGCCGAGATCTTGTTGATCAAACGAATAGCTGCGAATCTAGTGGCAGTACGAGGAACACCGAGGAGTTTTTGTAAGGTAGTGACCACCGACATGAATTGGTCTTCTTTGATCAAGTGTTGCACACCAATAAGGGTTCTACAAGCCTCGAGTTCGACCATATCGCTCTTGTTTTTGAGAAAACCAGCAAGAAGCGGGTACAATGGGTTGATAAGGGCGGGGTCGTCCACCAAGATTTTGTTGATGTAACGAATCAATTGGATGATGGCCAACGAGTTCTTCAAGGTACCGGAGTCGGCCAACGACGTGATCAACTTCATCAATGCCATTCTGTCGTGGTTTCTCAAGTGGTACAACAAGCCTAGGGCGTGGTACTGGTACATGTAGGACGTGGCCGGCAAGTTGGTGGTCAGGTGGCCGTAGTACTCATGGAGCAGGAATTGATCGGCGGGGAACTGCTTGTACAGCAGCACCGTCTCCAACGCCTCGTTTGTGAAGCGCTTGACCACGTCTTTGGCGATGGGAAGCAAGTTGTAGGTGGATATCAATGCGGCCGACGACACAATAGGGTTTTTGTCGACCAAGCAGTTGCGGAAGAGCCGTTCCGAGGCCGAAACCGTGGTGGGGTCCAACACCTTCGAGAGCGTCCGGATGGCGTTGGGCTTGTACACCAACTCGCCGGACTGGATGTCCTTCATGATGGACGACGTCACCATCAAGATGTCCTGCGACGACGAACTGAGCTCCTTGATGGTTAAGTAGACGAGCTGACGGAGCGCCGTGTTCTTGTGCTGGAACAACTTGGAAATGGAGAAGAAAAGCGTGGTGGCCTCCTGCGACGGGAACGTTTCACCATGGTAGATCAAACTCAACAACCTCGCCAACAACTTGCGGCACTTTGCTGCATTGACCGGAGACGCATTGAACAGCTGAAGGCACTCCTGGAACACTGTCATCTTGTCAGGAGCACCCGACAGCGATGCTGCGTCGTTTTTCTTGTACGAGTGGGTGGACATGGCGACGGGTGATTTTGTTTTTCGTGTCAAATAGGGTGCGGTGGGTGTGCGGGTGTGCTCCCTGGCAGGCCAGAATCACCGGTGTGCGGGTGGGCGAATTTTCATCACCATGCTTTCGTTATTGGGACGGGCTGCCGTCTTATATAGGGCGGGGCCGCTTTTGCAACCACGGTTGCCAAACGTGATGGCCGGCATCCCACGCATGGCGGCCGGAATTGCTGCGCCGGTGGTGCCATTCCGAGGGTTCAAGGTGCGGACGTCGGTCAAAAAGTTCTGCAAGGACTGCTACATGGTGCGGCGAAAGGGCCGGGTGTACGTTTACTGCAAGTCCAACGGTAAGCACAAACAACGCCAGGGCTGATGTAGATATGGGCATTGTAAATACGGAATAGAAGCATAGGATAGGTAATAGAAGATGTGCCACAAGATGTAGAGAGGGTGTGAGAGGAGAGTGACAGGAGAGAGGTAGATGAGAAGGGAATATCAGAGATGTGGAAGGAGGAGATGGGTAGCTGCTAAAGCTGGTACCGCTGAGATTGCTAGTTCAAACTGAAATGCTGTTTTTTTCGTTACTATTGACGAGACATGAACGCTCACTAGCTGCAAGACAGGCACTAACGAACGATGACAATAATTGATGTTTCTTTCCTCACCCCTTAGTTTGCACGCTGCTTCAACTTGACGGCTCGGGTCGTTGGTGTTTGTGGAGACCGCATATTGAATGATGAGCCCCGCTGAGTCATGGCCGGCCGCTGTGGTTTTGGAGCAGGAGAGGTGCTCGAGGATGCCAGAGAGGAAAGAAGTGCTTGCTGCCAGAGCCTGTTGAGCTGGCTGGTAATCTCCTGTTCCTGTTCAGCTGCCTGCGGAGAAAACTCTTTGAAGTTATTGGCATTGGAGCGGCCATTGGCATTAGCCCGAGTTCTTCTCTTGGGCACCTTCACGTCGTCCTTCAGTTTCTCCAAGCGTGACAAGCTCTCACCCACAGGGTTGAGATGCCGCCGGACATTGAGGTATTCCCGGTTGAGACGCTCAAACTCCGTCCTTGACTGGATGGAGTTCTGGCCCGATTGCAACATCCGCAAAAGTCCACTGACACTGTTGCTGGAGGCTGCTCCGGGGTCGGCGGCAGCTCCGTTTGCCTGCTGGGTGCCAGCGTTGTTAGTGTGCACCGCTGCGTTGGCAGACTCGAGGTCCTTGATGTTGCTCAGCGAGTAGTTGTGCGAGAACATGAGCTTGTTGAGCGAGAGCGACGAGAAGTTGTGGTTTTCGCCGATGTCCATCATCGAGTTCTCCCGCTGGAGCCACAACCGCTGCTGGGTGCGTGTCTCGATGTTGTGGGCGTGGTCGCCGTTGGAGTTGGAGCTGAGGTAGTTGGACAAGTTCATGTTGTGCCGTCTGGGCGCATTGTACTGGGAGTTTGTGCGCTGCAAGTTGGAGAAGATCGTCTGCTCCGGCTGGTACGAGGATGCTGGGACTGCGTTCTTGCCGCTGACCACCGGCTCGGCGATGTTCTGGTAGTTGGTGGACTCGATGGGGTTGGCCATGAATGAGATCCCGCTCATGTTGTCCAGCGACGTGGGCGCTACTGCGGCATACGGCTGTGTGTGGTCCACCTTCTTCATGAGCCCGGTCAGCTGGGAAAGCAAGAGCGAGCCGCCGTAAAGGTTTGAGGTGACACTGGCGCCCAAAGTGCCGCCGGACTCGGTCCGGAGGTCCTCCGAGCTCTGCAGCGTGCTCTTGAGAGCATCGTAGCGTGACAGGGGATGCTGTGGACCACCGTGGCCCTGCTCCGGGTTCGCCTGGGTCAAGTCAGACGGAGAATGGGGAGCAAGCAGAGGTTCAGAATGGACAAAAGCACTCGGTCCGTGAGTAGTGCCATGTTCATGTGTGCTGTGCTTGCCGTATTCGGTCTCTCCGGTGCCAGTGTTATCTCCAGCCTCGCTGGTGTGGACGCCACTTCCATTATGCTCTTCTGTCCGACCTTCTTCTCCCCGGTCGTCCTGCTCGTCGTCCTTTTGTATGTCTTCGTAGTCTTCGTTATCTTCGTTTAATCGCATGATTGCTTTGCCCTTGCGTGTGCTCGTACGTATGCCGCCCGTGTTGACCACCAATCCCTTGAGAGAACCACTGGAGCGGTTCATGGTGAGGATCGGTCCCAGGTTTGACTTCGTGAGCGGCTGCAAACCGGCCAATTTGCCCATCAGGCGGTTATTTCGGGTGACCCCAGTTCTTCCGGGAGGTCTGGTGACACTATCCGTAGACTTGGACCGATTTAGATGTGGTCTAAGAGCGCTGGTGGTCCCGCCAGACGACGTAGAAAGACGTGTGAGCTTGTTGTGGGACGAAGAGCGGTTTATAGATCGTACCCGTGTGCCCGGCTTCTTCTGGTGGGCGTTCTGCGGCATTGTGTGCTTCTTGCGCTTCGCTAGTTCACCCGATGTGGAGGAGGAGTTGTAGGAAGAGGTGTCTGGCGACATGGAGGTGAGATGATGAAGTGTCCTGCATGCGGCCCAGCGGAGTGGGACCCGTGAGTTCTGGATGTAGCTACGTTATTGTATGTGCTGGTATGTATTGTACATGTACGGGGGTAAAGAAGTGAAAATGGGTGAGATCTTTGTGTGGAAGGTGGTACGCCGTTACTATACTTCTTGCTGTTTCATCTGTTCTGACTTCCTGTTCCAGCTGCTTGTGGCTATTATTGCTTCTATCTTTTCAGTTCGTTCTTCTTTCTTTCCTTCTTTTCTTCTGTCCTTTCTCTCTTCCTTCACTTCTGTTCTTCTTTTCTGTCCTTGCATTCTTTCCATCCTCTCTTCTCTTTCTTTCCTTTTAGTTCTTTCCTTCTTTTTCTCCTTCTCATGGCGCCCGGAACCGTCGCTGCTGTCCTTCCATATACACCTGGTAGAGCACATTCTCCAACTGGCCCAGCCGTGTGAGCTCCTCGTACTTCTGGAACAACATGAGCGCCGTATGTGCATCCTCGATCGAGTCGTGGTTGCCGGTTTGCACTTTCTCTCGAAGCAAGACGTACGCCAAAAACTTGAGACTGAGCTTCCGTTTGAAGTCAGAGAGGTAGAAGAGGTCGGCAGTGTCCCGGATTTGTGCTCTGGGAACCACCAAGTTGATGCACCGGAAATCGTTTTGCAATCCGTGCCCCACAAAAACACAGCCCATGTTAAGCAACAACCAGAGCTTGCGGTAGACAGTCTGGAGCGTAACTAGGGCCTTCTTCGAACGGTTCGGATCAAGATCGCCCGGCTCTATGCCTGAGAAACTGGTCAAGTAGTCCTCGATGTGGCCGGTCCACACTATGTAGTCGTCGATGAACGGCACACCTTCCATTTCTCCCGTGCCTCTGAGGACCGAGACCCTGGCTAGCGTCAACTTCTTGGGCTTGACAAGCTTCCTGGTACCCGTGTAGCGAATCTCCAACTGCTCGGGCTCGGAAACCACGAATTCTGCATCGATTGCAATAAGGGTTCCCGGCTTTGGAGCTTCTTCGCAGGTCAAAAGCTGGTATTCTTGCTTGTATCCTTCTCTGGCAGTGTGTGCAAAGTGGTCTCGGTAGATGATCAGGCTGTCGAGCCGCTGGAGGTTCTGGAAGGTGTTTGTGTCGAAGTACAGAAAGTTCTGGCCGGTTTCGGCGTAGACGACGATGACCGGTTTTTTCCACGAATGACGGAGATTGAGTGCTTCTTTTTCGTCCATGGGCATAACCAAGAAGTCGTTGAAGAGGTACCACTGGCCCTTGATGCGCACGAACGACACAAGGTTGTGGGCGCCCTTCTTGATATCGGGCCCATGGCTGATTTCGCAGACGAAGCCTAGCAATTCGTACTGGCGGCCAGGACCATTCTCGACGATGTTCTCGTGGTCGTCGACCCAGAAGCGAGGCACGAGCCAATCGCCGCAGGTCTGGATATGTTGCAACTCGAAGCTGGTCATGGTCAAGTTGATCAGCAACACCTTAGGAAGTCTACTGACTCGCTGACGAGCCGTCACGGGATGGGGATCACCACGAGCTTCACAGTCACGGCACACGGCCTGCTTGTACTGGTCCATGAAGTAGTGCAAGTACGCCAAGATGGATACGTTTCCCTTCTGGAGCCCCGATAGCTTTTGGAGATACGGTTCCGGTGGACTGGCCAAGTCAAAGCTCAACTGCTTGCCGCTGTGGTGCTGTGTAGACGTGCACTGGCTCACGATCTCCATCTCGAGCTGGACGCCAATGATGTTCAGAATCGGTTCGTCGGTGGTGGTGGAGCTGGCCTGTTCGTGGCTGAGCTGGGAAAGAAGATAGTGGTTGAAACGGATGATGATTTCCCGAAGGGAGTCGGCATTGAGGCTCTTCTCTTCGTCGGTGTTGAGCACACCGGCCTCGACAGCACTGGGACTCTGGTTCAAAAGTTGTGACAAGTTGGCGATCTTGACGTTGCGACCTTCGGCCTTTTGCATCATGTCGAAGAGATAGCCTAACTCCACAAGCAAAGACAGACCCTGTGGGGTTGTCTGGAGGACCTGCGGGTCGTTGGGTAAGTTCTCAGCTAGCAAGGAACCCACAACGCTGTTGTAGAGCGCAGGAGCTGCTCGGTAGACCTGCAAGAGCGCATTGGTGTACGAGTTGTCGAGATGGTTTTCGAGCCCGGAACATGCTCCCTGCGACTGGTTGTAGTAGTCGAAGTCAAAGTCGTCCACGCCGAACTTGGAGTACTGGATCTGGAGCCGTGTGTAGCAGTTGGGCACGGACTTGTCCGTATGAGTATGGAACACAGAGTCTTCGGAAGTCTTGTTGTCGTTATTGTCGCTGTCTCTTTCGCTGATGAACTTGGGAACCTTCCCAGTAGCGCCAGTGGTGTCCCGGAGCGACTGGTATGGCTGGGCCACATTTCTGGGACCGGCTGTTTTCCTGTCATACGGAACAAACGCTCCGTAGCCTAGGCTGGGATCCACAGACTCTGGCACCTTCAGAAGGCTTTTGGTGAACACCATGTCTGACGGGTAGTTGGACACAAGAAAGTCCTTGTAGTAGGGCATCCCCACGGACGAAAGCGGCACGTTATCATCCACATCCATGGGAGGAGGGAGCGGCGCTGCTACGTCTTGCTGCTCAAGAGGTGCTGGAAAGTTGACAAAGTTGTTGTCGCTGGTGAAAGACAATAAGTGGATGCGCAGCTCCTCGCTGCAGCAGATGTACTCACCATTGTCGCTGATCTCCATATTTGTGAGGGCAGAATTTGCAGCCATGTTTACCTGATACAAGTTCATGTTCAGCTGGTCAAACATGTCGACAAATTCGAGATGGCCCGATGACGATGCAGCTATGACGATATTGGGGAGTTTGGGATGGAAGCGCACACGAGACGCACCATTGGGAAATGGAAGTGGAGGAAGTGACTTCATCATGCGGGTGTCGATAAGATGCACGAGGGGATCAGCAATATACGAAGGTGCAGCATGCACGGAAGCCTTGGCGTCGAATCGTCGGCGAGCAGAGTAGCCGCATGTGGCGATATAGTTGCCCTGGACGGCCATATCTCCGAGCAAGCCGGAATGCGCCGCGAATGTCTTGACGGAGCGATTTCCGGTGGTGTCGAAAAGCTCGATGGAGCCCTCGGAATGGCCCAACACCAACGTTTTTGCGAGTGACGCTGCCGCCACCACCAGACCGGAATGGTCGTACGCACTGGTCACCGACCGCTGCATGTCGATGGTGTGCACACCCTGCTCGCCCGCCACCACCAACTCGTTGCCAGTTCCGGGGATGGTCATGCATGTCAATTGGCGCAACCCGGTGGTGAATGTGGCCTGCGGCACCCCGGATCGCGAGTTGAGATTGACGCAGTTATGCAGAAGCGAGAGTATCCCGCGCAGGTGGTTGCGTTGCTGCAATACTGGCGCCGCCAGAATGGTCGCATTGAACCTAGTATATGGATATAGTTGGTACGGGTAGCCCGCGTTCGGAGTATACGATCGCGCCAGTCCTTCAGCATCTCCACACCATAGCAAGTTGTGGATGCTGTCGAACTGGAGGGACGTCACTGCATGCGCAGAGACAGGAGACAGGTATAGCTGCTGTTAGTTGTGATTTTGGGATGAACCACGGCTACTTACTTCTTCCCAGCCCTCCATGAAGCACAAAACTGTTCGTGGTGAGAATTGCGAGGGACCTGATTTGTCAGTTTTTATGTCAGCGACGCGAGCAGGCACATGGTCATTTTGTGATTGCGCACACTGATAAGGTTGTTGTGCGTGGCTGTTGTTTATTTTAAAACTTAGCATAAAGTCGATTTCGACAAGTAATTGCTACGACCTCGTTTTACCCACAAAAGATGTACAAATCTATATCCTCGTTCCTGTTGCCCTGGTTTAGCCGCAAGCGTGGTACTGACCAGCCTTTGCAACCACATGAGGTACCCACCAGTTTCAATATGCCCGTACAAAAACGTGAAGGCACCAAGTTGATAAACGTGTCGATGAGCGAGCTGGACGACGCATTCGTGGACATTAGAACCCGGCAGCTTCTGTACGCCGAGGCGGCGCTGGTCCGACCCGAGGGTCCCCAGAATCCGAGGGTGATACCGGCCGTGGTGCCCCTGGTTGTCAGCGGCAAGCGGGTGGAGGCACCGCGTGTAGCAGTGGGGGATGACGACGAATTGGAGCAATCGATGATTGTGGAGAAGCTCAAGTCGGACGCGGCCTACAAGAAAAAACAAAAGAACAAGAAACGGAGAAGGTGATGGCTGGTGTAGATAAGGCGAATATGCTAGTCAGATAACATTGGTGTGTGTATTGTGCTATGCTATTCCTATGTTATTCTACACAGCACACTGCTATGGCAATTCTGAGTCACTGTGGCTCGCTTGTAACCCTATTCTATTATTGCTCTCCCATAGGCATTTCCTCAATACATGACCCACCACGTTTAGTCATTGATCTCGCGCGGCGCCGAGAATGCGGAGTGCATGAGGGGTCCTTCGGTTGCGGCCGGATCTGCCGGTGCGGATACGCAAGGAAGAGGCCGAGAAACAAGCAATAGAGTGGAGAGTGGAGAACGAGTGCTGGTAGCTGGGGCTTTGAGAGATTGTGTCTACATAGTTTCCTTTCAGCGTATATTGCTAGCAGGGTTATTTATGTTTTTGTTTTTCCAGTTTTTTTTTTGTTTTTGTGTTTTCTGTATCTTTTCTTTTCTAATCGTTTTTCACGCTTGCCGTCTAGCTGCTCATCCTAGGCGATCACACAGTAGTGTGCTGGGTAGCCTCTTCTCACATGCTTAACGGGCTTTCTGTGGTCCTTGGTTTCGTTGGAAGCGGTAGTAGTAGTTTGAGCGACCATGGTTGTTGTAGATAATGTAGAAGAGAGAGATGTGTCTCTCTTATATAGCCTGATATCATTCTACTCGTTCTGCACCTCTGTGTTCCAGCTATGTAGTGTGGGTTGCACAAGACGTCAAGCGGAGCAGCGAGTGACATAATTGCCTATTTGAGCCGTGACAATTAATCCAGATTTTATTGAATTGCCCTGAACAGGAATGCTTTAGGGACAGGTTTTCACTGCTGCTGCAGGTTCCAGGGCGATTTCCAGCCATAAACAGCAGTGGCAATTGGCTGCAAATGGGCCGGTGTGCCGCGAACCGTGCGGCGCGACACTTTCGCAGAAGCGATGAGCAGAAAAATTATTGGCAATGGGTTCGAAACGGAAACACGAGGACATAGAGGAGAGAGTGGAGAAGAAGGAGAGAAAGGAGAGAAAGGAGAAGAAGGAGAAGAAGGAAAAGAAGGAAAAGAAGGAAAAGAAGGAAAAGAAGGAAAAGAAGGAAAAGAAGGAAAAGAAAGACAAGAAGGAAAAGAAAGACAAGAAAGACAAGAAGGAAAAGAAAGACAAGAAAGAAAACAAGGAAGTCAATGACAAAAACAACCTCAAAGACAATTTCTCCGTTTCTGCCTCCAGTCCGCAATCTGCATCGTACATCCAGTCAGCTGAATTGACGGCTGCTCCACAGGCAGACGTAGATGCCTTTCTAGAAGAAAACGAAGTGACAGTGGAAGATCCCCACTCATTGAACTTTCGTCCGATCCTTGCGTTTTCCCATGTGGACTTGCAGCCCAAGATTGCACCTGTAGTGACACAGTTTGCTAAGCCTACTCCGATCCAGGCTGCATCCTGGCCATATTTGCTTGCTGGAAAAGACGTCGTCGGTGTAGCCGAGACAGGATCGGGCAAAACGTTTGCGTTTGGTGTTCCCGCCATCAACAACATCATCACTCATGGCAAGAAGGGGCTCCTGGTGTTGGCCATCTCACCCACAAGAGAGTTGGCGCTCCAGATATACGACAACTTGGTGCTGCTAACCAAGAACAGCGGGCTCTCATGCGTCGCAGTGTACGGTGGAGTTCCCAAGGACCAGCAGATCAAAGCATTGAAGACTGCCAATGTGGTTGTGGCCACTCCCGGACGGTTGGTAGATCTTTTGAACGATGGAGCGGTGAATTTGGGGACCGTAGACTACCTTGTGCTTGACGAGGCCGACAGAATGTTGGAAAAAGGGTTTGAGGAGGACATCAAGCACATCATCGGCTGCACCAACAGCAAGCGTCAGACACTCATGTTCACGGCCACATGGCCCAAGGAGGTCCGTGAGCTTGCTTCAACCTTCATGGACAAGGCGGTGAAAGTGTCAATCGGCAATCGCGATGAATTGGCTGCAAACAAACGGATCACCCAAACAGTGGAGGTGATGGACCCCCGTGATAAGGAGCGTCGCTTGCTCCAGTTATTGCGCCAGTACGGCAGCAACCAGAAGATTTTGGTGTTTGCTTTGTACAAGAAAGAGGCTACCCGAGTGGAGGGAATGTTGAGACGGAGCGGTTTCAATGTTGCAGCCATCCACGGAGACTTGCTGCAGCAGCAGAGAACAGCTGCTCTTGATGCGTTCAAGAGAGGCGAGTCCAATCTTCTCTTGGCCACTGACGTTGCAGCCAGAGGCTTGGACATTCCCAACGTCAAGGTGGTGATCAACTTGACATTTCCACTTACCGTGGAGGACTACGTGCACCGTATCGGCAGAACAGGAAGGGCTGGACAAACAGGAACCGCCCACACCCTTTTTACAGAGCATGAGAAGCACCTCAGCGGTGCGTTGATGAATGTTCTCCGTGGGGCTGGACAGCCAGTTCCGGAAGAGTTGCTCAAGTTTGGTGGCCACACTAAGAAGAAGAGCCACCTGGCGTACGGCGCCTTCTTCAAGGACGTGGACATGAGCAAGACGGCCAAGAAGATCAAATTTGATTAGATGGAGAATGGGGGGCTGGGAGTTGGGAAGAGAGCTGAGAGTAGATACGTAGCTAATTGCAAAATGAAAAAGAGGATGTAGCGGGCGGAGAAGGCGAAGAAGGTGAAAGGAAGACAGCGTGATGAAAGGTAGAAGAGAAGATAAAAGTAAGCTGAATGGTAGAAGAAAGGAAGACGGAAAGGAATTTGAAAGAAGACGAGAAATATACACAACAAACTGCTATGCAGCAGCATACTGAGCTAAAGGCTATTTCACTGGAAGGGTTGGTACAGCCGCTACTTTTAGTTGTTGTGAAGAAGCACAGCTTGGGTGAGTATCAAGTTAGAGCGGCCAACTTTATAGAAAAAGAATTATATGCTCAAATAGGATGTAAGCTTGAAAAATGTGTATGAGCAGAGCCAATTGCCATACCCATATCTCATGCTGTTGCAAATGTGCTGTCCCATTGCTTTCCGAATTGTATTCAGTGCTCACTCGGCGAAACAGTTAAGCTCGTACGACCATACAGAAATATGCTGGTACATGAAAAACACCCACATTTGCACTACCCGTGAACTCGCAGTGGCCACAAACAGAATCACACATACCTCCGCTCGTTTATCAACCTTAACGCTTTCTTCGTGCTTTAGTCAGCACGGAGCAGGCTAAAAGCATACCAAACCCAAAAGAAAAACCGAAAAAAAAAGGAAATTTAGTGACTTGCGCTACACACAACAGCACCTACAGTCGTACTACAACTACAATCTTCACCTGCTACATCTCCCCCTCTCCCCCTCCTTCTTTTCTTTTCTTTTCTTTTCCGCTCTTGACGTGGCCGCAGCACCTGCAGGATGGACATCACCGGCTGCAATCACCTGTCTTTTCTTTCGCCACTTACTCCACGTCAGCGCTTCCAGTTTTCTTCTTTTCCTGATATAAACTGCGCTTTCTGCTCCCCACTCGAAGATGCGTTCAGTGCTAGCATTTGCATTTTGCTGGTTGGCTGTTTTGGCTTCCATCAGTCCGCTCGGAACGCCCGAGTTCTGTTCCCAGAATATCACTCTGTCGTGTAACACGACACTTTCCTACATCAGCAGCCTCAACGAAGCGGTCCGTCCGTACCTCGTGAGTCTCACCCAGTTGCCGTATTTCCGTTATTTCAAACTCGACCTCGACAAGCAGTGCCGATTCTGGGACGCCCAGCACTTCTGTGTGACCGAAAACTGTGCTGTGGAGGTGCTTCCCGAGTTCAACTGGACCGAGGTGCCTATCGAAAACCGCCCGCTGAAATTGGGCCAGATTAACAGGGCCAGATCCACCGGCCAGGCCGAAGAAAACTCAGAAACCTGTGAGGACTTGGACTACTGCCACATCGACGACGACCACCACTGCGTGTTTGTAGACTTGGTGGATAACCCGGAGCGTTTTACCGGGTACGGCGGACCTCAGGCCCACGATGTGTGGCACGCTATCTATGCCGAAAACTGCTTCCCCAACACCAACCCCATGTCCATGACGGAGAACGGGACGCCCGAGCAGTGTGTGGAGAAGAACTTGTTCTACCGGATGATCTCGGGCATGCACTCGTCGATCTCCGTGCACTTGTCCAACGAGTACTTGTTGCCCACCGGCGACTTCTACCCGGACTTGTCTGTGTTCATGGACAGGGTCGGCGCCTTCAACGACCGCTTGTCCAACGTATTCTTCAACTACGCGCTCGTGAGCCAGCTGGTGGTGCAGTTGTCGGAGATGATCCTGGTTGCCAACTTGGCAGTCGAGGAATCGGAGCAGCAGCTCCTCGCCAACGGCGATGCGGCCCGCGACGACTACGCCCACTTGATCTCGCAGGTGGTGCCCAAGTTGGCCGAAAACGTGCTCTTCGACTCTTCGTCGTTGTTCAAGAACACCCCCAGCCTCAAGGAGGAGTTCCGTGCCCGCTTTAAGAACGTCAGTGCCATCATGGACTGCGTGGGCTGCGACCGCTGCCGTATGTGGGGCAAGTTGCAGACGATCGGCTACGGCACCGCCTTGAAGATCTTGTTCGAGGGCGACAGCGGCACCCAGTTGAAGTTCAGAAGAATCGAGTTGGTGGCTTTGTTCAACACGTTCGAGCGCTTGTCCAAGTCCGTCGAGGTCATCGACAAGTTCAAGCAGATGTACTTGGACCACTTGGAGGACGTCAGCAAGGGCTTGACCCAGCCCGGAAACTACGACAGTCCCGAAAGCAGACAAAAGTTCGATTTTCCATTCTTCTCCACCCCAAACATCCCGGCGGCCCCCGAGGCTGCTCAAGCAAAGAGAGCTGCTTCCAAGAAGCCCAAGATCGTGCGTGCGTCCACGCCGAAGAAGAAGAAGACATTCTACGAAGAATGCAAGGAGTCATACGACGAGGTGGCCGACGCCGTCCGGTTCGTCTTGAGCAGCTACTACAAGCTTCCGGTGTTGTTGTACCAGAGCGTGCTTGTGGTGGTGGCCAAGGCATGGAAAATATTCATCGGAGTGGACCCCCAGTGGGACTACTACGCACAATCGCCCTTGTTCGAGGACATGGGAACATAATAGAGGAGTGTTCGTGTAAATAGCACTAGGTAGCACTAAAACACAAAGTAGATTTGCTAGCGTGTAGAGGAGCCAAGAAAAAGCTAGGAGAGAAGGTGAGGACAAGCAAGAATCTACAAATGTTTCATGGTAGTGCTATTCCTTGCAAGTCTTGAAGATACGTAGTATGTGAGTATTCTAGTACTACGCTCTCATACAACCAAGACTAATTTTGGCATTTCTGGGGCTCATCCCTCTTCTCTACACCTTTTTCCATTACCTTTATTAAACATTCCCGATGTTACATATCTACAACAACACAGCAGCCAATCCAGCGAATCCAGCGGCTCCGAGCACAGCCTTGTGGCCAGCAGCCTTAGCCTCGAAGGTGTTGACACCAGCCAACGAGCTGCTGTTACCGGAGTTGTACACGGAGGTCAAGGTCTCTTGCGAGGTGATGGTGGCCTCAACACCGGTGGTCTCGAGAACAGTTGGGGTGGTGGTGATGTCCACGTAGGTCACATCCTCGGACTCTTGAGCAGCAGCGGTGGTTTCTGGAGCAGCTGGAACGGCGGTTCCGGGAGCAGCAGTACCTGGGGCAGCAGTACCTGGAGCAACGGTGTTAGGAGCAGCGGTCTCTGGAGCAGCAGTCTCTGGGGCCTTTTGCTCTGGGACTTCAGAGGCTGGGCACACAGTGGTGTAGACGGTCTCCTCACCGTTAACGGTCTGGGTGACGGTAGCAGTCACGATCTCTTCCTTAGGAGAAGTGGCAGCTGGAGCAACGGTCTTCTTCTCTTCCTCGGAGACAGGACAGATGGTGGTGTACTCGGTAGCAACACCGTTGACGGTCTTGGTGACCACAGTCTGGGTGTGAGCTTGCACGGTGGTAGAGCAAGCATCGTGGGAGCACGAGGTGATGGTAACATCAGTAGTGTGGTGTTGAGTAACAGTATCAACGGCAGTGATGGTAGACTTGGCAGCCACCACAGAAGCCAAACTCAAAGCAGACAAGACGGAGTATTGCATTATAAAAGTGAGAGTACTAGTTGGATCGAAAAGCTAACGAGCGAATGTTTCTGGAGAATCTTACGACCCTGGGCATCCTTATATACTTTTTCCGGAACCATCGCGATTTGCAGTCACGGCGGCAATTAGCTCGGCGGGCACCCCTTGCAGCCGGATTACGCGTGGCGTTGACGCGTCGTGGAGGGTCAGACAAGGCCCACCAGAGGCGCTGGCGAGATCCGAGGGCGTCTGCACGCGAAATCTGCCCTGATTCGCGGTGTTGCCAAACACCAAGTTTACCAACAAACACCGCGAAACGCGAAAATCTCCGCCAGAACTCACGCGTAAGCGTGTTGCAGTACGAGCTTTGGCTCACACCAACGTGAAATGAGGGCGCTGGAGTGAGCTCTCGTCTAGAAAGAATAGAGTTACGCGTATGGCTAGCACCACAATAGAACTGGGGCAGAACCGGGAGGCGTGGTGTTTCGTTACAATCTTTAGTTTATAGTTCCACCACAAAATGACTCGTAGTATGAAAAATTGATCGATGGTGGAATGTAGTTCTCAGGTACCGTTGTGACATGTCGAACTGAGACTGGTTCGCGTCCGACCCATCTATGTGTCGGATCGTCGGCTGCAAATTCGCAAAGACTACTTAATAATGCATTAGAGTAATTGGATCAACAATAGCTACTTCTTCCACCTTCCGTCTTCGTTCCTTCTATAATTCTCTTGGCTATGTTCTTCTTTCCTCAGTCTAACATCAAGTTCATCTCCCAGTCCTTGATCACGCTGACCCAGTCGTCTCTTGTCTCGTTCAGCTTTTTCCTTCGCCAGACCTCCAACATGATCTGCCGTGCTCCCCAGTAACTTCCTAAGTACTGAGCAATGTCCGCACCCCATTTCTTGAAACCCATCTGCAATTCTGTAGACACCGCTTCACATCCAGCGATAAAGCCCTGCCAGAAAAGCGGAATGATAGCAGCTCCTCCCTTCGATATAAGACGCTGGATAGCATTTAGGTGGTTCAAGGTCATTTGTACTTGGTCCTGAATGTCTGCTGGCTTGACGTCCTTGATTAGGCGGCTGAAATAGATACGTAAAGCATGATAAAATGACATGATGTGGTGATAGGTTGCTTCGTGCATCGACGACAAAAACACTTTGCCTTCGTTTTCTTCATTGTAAAGCTTCCAGTCGAGCTTCCAGCTGTCGAGACGCAGATCGACGTCTCTAACCTTTTCATTTAGATCGTCAGGCGGTGGTTTTTTCGTGTCGGCGTAGTATATCTTTGTCCGCACAAGCAGCACTGTGTGGCTAAAAAGCACAATGAGTGAGTTTGGCAAACCGTATAATGCATCTGTTGCAAAATTCTCATCTTTTTTCATTGTGTTGATGAGTTTTTTGTTGACAAACAGTGGTGAGTTTTGTTTCGACTCTGTGACGCTGGCGAGACGCAAGTTTCGGTCACCGCTGTGTATGATAAAATCTATGGTTCCTTTTCTAGGAGTATTATTGTCGTAGCGACTACCGTTGATGTCGTAGCCACTGCCGGCGAATTGGGCAAAGTCGTCCTGGATGTCCTGAAGATCGAGACAGGTCAGATCCTGAATCAACTTCAATGACAGGAAAATGCGGTGTAGTACTCGTGCCTTTGACGAGAGGTTCTTTTTTGAGGTCATTTTGGCGCTGATCACCCGTCCACACCACTTGATGTAGAAACTGGTGTCTTGCATGGTTCCCCACACCAAGTCAACTGAAATCATTGACATCACAGCACAGAGCACGTCCTTGTACTTCTCGTTATTTACACAATGCTCTATTCCATCCTTGGAGTCGCTGTGGGGCCCTAAAAGTTTTTTGATGAAAAGACTGGCCTGGTTCCGGAGTCGGATTCCGAGATTGAGGTAGAACTTCATTGGCTCGGAGTTTTTGGGAAACTTCGACTGCAAGTTGAATGCCAGGACAGCTAGCAAGGCATTGAGCAATGCGTTCTTTGCGTCGGAAGTTTTCCCTAATGCCAGTAACTCACCAATTGCCATGAGCGCTCGAGGAAAGTAGATCATTTTCCATGGGTTTTCCGTCAATGGAATTACGGTCATGAGATCAGCCACCTGGGTCACGTAGTAGTTAAGGAGGTATCGTGTGAGTGGCTGAACCTGGAGAGCGGTTGTAGGGATACCAGCCAGAGAGTCAGGAATGGAAAGCGCCGACATTAGTTTTGGCTGCAATGGTGCTTGCACAATACTCATGATGGAAGCTGGCATCTGGGTCAAGTTCAGGTTTTCTCCTTCCACCAAATCGGTGGATTCGTCGTCAGCAGAAGGCACCTTCAGTGCATGCAAGTGGATCTCGAGGTTCTCGTTGAGCTGGTAGGGATTGCTGTAAAAGTATGTGTTGTAATTGGAGTAGTAGGGATGCAGTGCCGACTCTATAAAGCTGCTGGCATCGCTCTGGAGACTGGGAAGCTCTTGTCCATTACGTAAATGGGCATTGTCGCCGTGGTTCTTGTGAAACACCAAATTGAGAAGATCGTTGTTGTTGGCTAGGTTATAGTTGGCGGCATTGTTGAGGTCGGAGAGGCCCGTCAGGTCGATTCCGGTGATGTAGTCGAGGAAGTTTGTATCTCCGTTCAAAGCTGCAGCTGTGAGCAAAGCGTCGTCCCGCAATTCGTTCGAGAGCCAAAGCTGGTCGTGGTTCTGTGCCTCAGAGGTGTCATTGGCCACATCCGCCAAGTCTGCCGCTGCTACTATTTCCTTTTGTGGCTTCCATTTGGAATCAGAGTCGGATGGAGTTGAACTGGCGGTAGATTTCCGTCCATCGAACACACCAAACGGCCCCAAAAGTTTGGTTTTCAGTTTCTTCTGCACGAGAGGGTCGTTGCCAGAGTTATGTAGAATGCCTAGGTCGCGCTCCATGTCATCGTAGGATAGGTAGGGTCGGTGGTCGTAATCCTGGCCGTCCCAACGCACAAAGCCAACATGGCGACGATGAAAAAAGTCGTTGTTTGCATCATCAGCTGCTCCATTTGCCGTATCCTGGCGCTTGATGAGACCATTGGGAGCACCCTTGTGACGCTTATTTCCCCTCTTATCAAAAGATGTGGGCTCTAACCATCGAAGCTTGATATCGTAACCAGCACAGATCAAGCCAGCTTTCGAGCAATTATTACAGTCTGGACGCTGTAGGTCGCAACGTACCTTTCGTGAGCGGCAGGTGAAACATCCCATAAAGGTTTTGGATCTTTTGGCCGTAATGGGCACTTTTGGCGGAGATACCAGACCATCCGCCGGCGTTTTAGAGAGGTCTCTTCTCACCTCTGGTATCTTCTTCATGACCATTCGCCTCAATTCAACACACTGAGGCGTGTGTGTACGAATTGCTCTATTCTATCGGTTGCAATGTTTCGCCCGAGAAGCTGAACAGATCAACTACAGAATAAAGTATGGGGAAACGATGAGATGACCGTCCTACGCGGCAGGAGATAGCGGCACCCAACCACCAAGGAATTTGGTCGAAAGGCAAGACCAGTTAGGGGATTATTGGTGTCTGGATGCAATACTCTACCCGTTGAGTTTGGTTTTCGCAGGACGGTCGTGGGTGGTGGGGGCGCAGAGGTTCAGCGACCGGTGGGGGTTCAATGTGGAGGAGTTGTAATCGGCGGTGGGGGCTATGAGTTTGGCAGCGCTCCAGAGAGCTCAAAATAAGTTTCTGGGGGCCAGAAAATGCACCACGTATGCAATTGAGTACAATAACCTCCTCCTTTTTTTCCCGTGCTCTTTTGCGGTTCTGAAAGCAATCCGATGGTGTCTGCGACCAGTGCCTGCATAAAAAATGAACCCATATATATAACTCCGGACTTTCCACTTAGTACCAATTGAAGGATCAAGTTTGATACTTATAGTCCAGAATACAATATGACACTTGCTAAGCACTGGAAATACGGAAAAGACGAGGACTTGGTGCTCACACATCTCAGAGGATTGGCGGCTTCCAACCCCACAGTCGGAATCATTCCCCTGGAAAGAGTGCTTTACAGCAAAAAGTCCGACACTAAATCCAAAGTTACGTTGATCAGTGGAGGCGGTGGTGGCCACGAACCCTTACATGCTGGATATGTTGGTGAAAACTTACTTGATGCTGCAGTAAGTGGATCTGTATTTGCTTCTCCATCGACAAAGCAGATCATGGCTGCGGTGAAGACAAAATCGGACAAGGAAAAGGGCACATTGATCATCGTCAAGAACTACACTGGTGATGTTTTGCATTTTGGTTTGGTTGTGGAGCGTGCCAAGAGCGAAGGATACAAGGTAGACCTCTTGGCTGTTACTGACGATGTCGCTGTCGGCAGAAAGCAGAATGCCATGGTGGGCAGAAGAGCTTTGGCTGGTACTGCCTTGGTCCACAAGATCACTGGTGGCTTGGCTGGCACCGGAGCCGAATTGGAAGAGGTTTACAAGGTGGGAAAGGCTGTTAACGACAACTTGGTGACACTCGGTGCGTCTTTGGATAGAACTTCTGTTCCAGGCAAATCCCACGATGAAATCGAGTTCACCGGAGACGACGAGGCCGAGTTGGGTTTGGGTATCCACAACGAGCCGGGAGTCAAGATGTCTCCAATTCCAAATATCGACAACCTTGTCAAGGACATGTTCCACAAGTTGTTGTCACCAGAGGACAAGGAGCGCCACTACGTCGATTTTGACCTCAAGAACGACGAGTATGTGCTTCTCGTGAACAATATTGGAGGCACTTCCACGTTGGAATTGTACTCTATCACCGAACACATCGTGAAGAACTTGCCTTTGGCCAAGAAACCTAAGCGGGTGTTGGTCAGCGATTTTGTCACTTCGTTGAACGCTCCGGGTTTCTCTATCACCTTGCTCAACTTGTCCAACATTGCAAATGATGCTGGTCATTCAGTCGATAAGATCTTGGAACTTATCGACGCACCCACTGACGCTCCTGGTTGGAAACCAAAAACCTTTGCTTCGCAAGCTTGGGAGAATACAACTGACGAAATCGAATCGCCAATGAAACACACAGATGTGGTCACTAGTGATATCAAAATGGACGCCAAGAAGTTCGAGGCTGGCTTGAGAAGCGCGTTGAAAAAGTTGAAGGAAGCAGAACCCAAGATCACTCACTATGACACCTTGGTGGGAGACGGTGATTGTGGTGAGACACTTGTGGATGGTGCCAATGCTATCTTGAATGCATTAGAAAAGGATAGCGACTTCAAATCCAGGTTAGACGATCCAGTCGCCACCTTGGCGGTCATTACGGAGTTGGTAGAGGACAGTATGGGTGGTACTTCTGGTGGATTGTACTCGATCTACTTGACTGCCTTTGTGAAGAATCTTCAGGACATTAAGGATTTAAGCTCCAAGTCTGTCGGCCATGCGCTCTACCAGGCTTTATATGATGGATTGTTCAAATACACTAGAGCTCGTGTTGGCGGTAGAACGCTCATTGACACCTTACAACCATTCGTGGACTCCTTGAATAAGGATGGAGACATTAAGAAAGCTGTGGAAGTGGCCAAGAAAGGCTGTGAATCTACTAAGGAATTACAAGCGAAGTTTGGTAGAGCTTCCTATGTGAACGAGGATGAGTTCAAGAACGAAGAGGGTGGAATTCCTGATCCTGGTGCATTAGGGCTTCTCAGTATTATTGAGGGATACGTCGACGGCTACTAATTCGATGGCTCTTACTGCAGGTAATAAATAATGGTAAATCGCTTAACCGCTATGGTATCCACCTTGGTAGTTCTGGATTATAATATAGACAAAGACTATGTAGTGACGAGAAATAATCAATGTCACTGACACTTCCAACATTCCAAGTTCCTTCTCAGTCTTTCAAAGAAGTCATCGTCGTAGGTGGAGGCACCTGCGGTCTATCAGTTTGCGCAAGGTTATGCGAACGGTGCCCCGCATCGATTTACACCGAAGATGAACACCAGCGGATCCATTGGCTAAACAATAGAGGAGGAAAAGTGGATCTCATCAAGCGGAGGCTTTCAAGTACGAAGAATGGAATGCTCACCAAGCCTGATCGCTTTTCTCAAAAAAATTTTGCAGCCAAAGACCTACTAGTGCTCGATGCTTTTTCCGACAATTTCATGGGTCAATGGCATAGTCAATTTGAATCCTTCCGTATCCCATTTCTCAGGTCGCCCATGTTTTTCCATGTTGATCCCGCAAATGTTGATGGACTAATTACGCATGCACATTTGAATCGTCGTGAAAGTCCAGCTGATATCAAGGAAATAAAGAATGTAGTGGGTAAAGAATACTCCAAGCACCAATTGAAGAAGCTCACAAAGAAGCGTATAAAGCAAAAGAAGTGTCCTTTGTGTACGAACGGGGAAAGTGATCATTCTCATGATAAACCTGGATTGATTGACATCAATATGCGTGATTGGAAGGACTATTACCGACCCTCAACGAAACTCTTCCGAGAATTCTGCGATGATCTTGTACGGAAATACGACCTCTCAGACGTGGTGGAGAAGGACAGAGTAATTGACATACAGTACGGATACCTTGAAGTTGTTGACACTGGTGAATCGGGAAAAGGGTTTCTCGTGAAGACACAATCTGGCCGCGAATTTGGTTGCAAAATTTGCATAGCGGCTTGTGGACATGAAGGAATTCCAGCTTACCCGCTAGATCCATTCAAAGGAGCGACCCAATTTCCTAATGGGAGCTGCCATACGAGCCATATTATAAAAAGAGAAGTCCAATTTCCCACAGATGAGCTTCGTCAAAAAGTGAAGAATAGGAACGCTACAAAAGTTGTTATCGTCGGTGGGGGGTTGACTTCAGCCCAAATAGCTGATACGGCTATAGCTGAAGGGATAGGTAAAGTTCACCTTGTTTTAAGAAGCAGTCTTAAAATCAAACATTTTGACTTTCATTTGGACTGGGTGACCAAGTTCCGGAACGTTAAGAAAATGTCATTTTACCTCAAGGATACGGATGAAGAGCGGTTTAACATGATTTATGAAGCGAGAGAAGGGGGCTCAGTAAACCCTGAATACTACAAAATTATAATGAGGCACATTCAGAGTGGTCGATTAGAAGTACATATGCTAACAAGTATTGTGGATCAAACATGGGACGAAGAATTGAAGAAGTGGAAGCTTAGCCTCGAGTCCCTGAACGAAGCCCCACAACGTCCTCGATTTAACGAACAGCACCATGGAAGATGGGAGTTAAACGACGTGGATTACGTCTATTGTGCAACTGGAATGCAGGCTGATGTGAAGCATATTCCATGTATGCAATCAATGATGCAATCACATCCTATCAAGGCTGTGCATGGCTTGCCATGCTTGACTGATAATTTACAGTGGGATGATGATATCCCTCTTTTTATGATTGGCAAGTATGCTGGTCTCCGGACTGGACCAGCATCCGCAAACTTGGACGGTGCTAGATTAGGCGCAGAACGCATTGGATGGTGCGTTCAAGACATGAAAGAGCGTGGTAATCTTGACTGGAGTACTCGAAGTGGTGCCATCCCCCAGGTCGATACACAAATCGACCCTACTTCAGGAATGTCTTCTAACTTTGAGAAAAGAGTGCAATTAGCAAGTGGTCAGTTGAATTGGTTCTCATTTTTGCAAGAGGCTTAAATGTTATCCACAACATATAATAAATAATTCAGTAAGAAACAAACTCAGCATCATCGGAGTCAGTAATGGGCTCCCCATTGTCTCTTTGTGACCAGATCTTTCGTGATCGTCTGAGGGCTATTTGTGCACCCCCGGAGCCGTTTTGTGTGGATATCTTAAAGAATTTTACCAAGATCATTCGATGCTCGTCATTGACACAGTTCATTGCAGCAACGAGCAGTGGCCACTGTATCATCATACCGGCACATTTGAGAGATGCTGGCCGCTCCGGGACGCTCACCAAGACATGGGCAAACGAAACGAGAATGTCTGTTAGTTGGATTACAGATGGTGAATCATGTGAAGCCTTGAGGCAGTTTGTTAAAAGAGTCAAAATGCCTCCTAAAACATATGCCTGGTGGCATATATCCATCCAGCTCAATATCTTTTCGGTTTTGTTCACATAGACTCGCTCCAACAAATGGCCGGAGCTCGGTTGGTCTGCTTTCATGTCCTTTGGGTCAATGATACCGCTCTTGTTTATAAAACTTATCTCAGTTTGCTTGTAGAGTTCTGAAATCACTCGGAGCACTTCGAACGCATCTAAAGGTTCTTCTTGCCTGAGTTTGGAAAGGATTTTTACCACGTCTCTAAGGTGGGCAACGCAACTATTATGGTATCCGAATAAGATATTGAATCCATTTTCGTTTATGAACCCGAAATCTTTCATGACTTGAATTTCATGCCTGTTGCCTGGGTTTATCAAGGTGTCTATTTCAGCATTTGTTTTAAGTGTTCCACCTTTACCAGAGCTGACTCCTGCGAGAACTTCGAAAGCCACAAACCAGTATTTGCAAAACACCAAAATCTTTGAGTTTCGCCATTTTCGATTATTGGATGTGTACTTCAACAACAAGTCCTTGGCGCCTCGTAAATGGGGCCGCCAGTCCTGCTTCAGGTTCGAGGCGTTGGCTGAAGTTAAGAGCAAAACCGTCAAAAGAACACCCTCAATGTTCGACCGCAAGTGTATAGAGTCCATTTCGTCACCCTTTCCCAACGCCGGTCCAAGTAGCTTAAGACACTTAGACAAGTAGTTGCAGTATGCTTCCTCGTCAGCGGCATTACCGTTGTTCATATAGGACATCTTCGCTCCCTGGGCTAATATTGCAGCTAGTAAAAAAGGCTCCTTGGCAGCTCGTTGGAGAAGTATGTCTCGAGCAGGGTTGATGTAGATCTTGGAAGCTTCGTCCCACGAGGTGAATGGGAGAATGATGTGAGCGAAATGGGTGTAAAATTCCTCTAGAAAAAGCTGTTCATGTGGACCATTGACCTTGATGTAGTCGAAAGCGATATTCTTCTGGTCCTTCTCAGGCAGTGTGTCTGTATTGGTCTCGGGCTTGAGGCTCTCCTTGATGCTGGAGATATTCTCGTCGAGCTTTCCGTCAAAGTTGGACTCATACATCATGCTGCTTACTATGTTATTGAGGTCTGAAGCAAGCACATTGAGATCGTCTTGGTTGAAGAACGGATAGTTGTCAAGAAGCATCATATTATCATTATGCGGATATTCCGCCACAAGGCCGCCGTCGTCCCCCTTGGTGTGCTGCATTCCGGGTGTTGCAAACATGACAGGTGAGTCCTGGGAAAGGGAAGAGCCTGGCAGGGTGTTACCCTTAGAAGTGTACGACGACGACTGGTCGGAAGACAGAAGCACATTCAGATTGTCGTTCAATAAGTTCAGAATCGACGACGGAACATATCGCTGTTGCTGCATTCCATATGGTGTATACTGCTGAGTGCTAGGAGGAATTGCTGTGCCATTCTGGATGGGCTGAGGCGGTGTGTTCTGATGCTGCGCTTGCGGTTGGTAGAGATGATGTTGCTGTCGAGGAAAAAACTGTGGTGGTCTAGCTTGGCCATGCGGAGCAAACGGTTGCTGGGGAAACGGCGGCATCTGGAGGTGCTGCTGTGGTTGTGGAGCGTAGGGATGATAAGAGTTCGGAGGGCTATACTGGGGAACTTCGGGATTGGGCATGGCCACGAGTCTTGAGGGTGGTTCAGGCACTTCTGAAGGAGTGAAAGGGGCTGCTGGAGGCTTCAGGCTGCTTACTTCGCTCCGGGGCGATGTACTGGAGCGACCAGCAAAGGATCTGCGAGCGACTCGAAGCACTTTTTCGCCGGCATCGGGATAAGAACAAGACTTTCTCAAGCGTTCACACTGCCAGCAGCTTGGTTTGGCCTCGTCACACTTGATCTTCCGTCGCTTACACTCACGGCATCCGTTTTTCGAGTAATGGCGTTTTCTTTCTTTCGCCTTGTTTGTAGTTTCGATGGCCGTTTCCATATTTAATGACGTCGTAGAAGCTTTCCGGTGGTTCCACATACAACTGGACGCAATAAAACCACCGCTGAGGCTGCAGTGGATGTTTTAATTCTCCCAGTGCTCACTAGGACGCTGACTGGTGGTGGTTTTAAGCTCACCTAATGTGGTCTGAGTGTTGAGATTGATCCTGTAGATAAACCGGTGCACCGCAGTAGGAAAAGATAGTAGGCAAGGAAATAGAAGCCGAAGCCTACGATAGAAGCCACGGTGCCGAGGTCAAGCAAATAACTCCATGCAAATGGTGTTGCGGCTTGTCCGTCTCCCGCTATTGTTCTCCACCGTAAATGCACTACGCCGCATACGGTGCAGTACTTGACGGGCCGAGATGGGGATCTAATCCGATAACAGCCACATAAAAATAGAAAAATGCGCCCATGCATGAAAAGCGCAAAATAAGTGGAACCGCTAAGGTGGGGACAACGTTTGCAACCACAGCTGGTTTGACAGCTTTGACAGCTGGAGAAAGCACATTTGGTTCCGGGCACATGCTAGAGTTTCATCGAGACGCCGAGTAGTTTTTTCTTCGTTTTACATTATTGTCACAATTTGTAAAATTACTCAATTTTATCTTATGCTATTGTACATAGTGCTCTCCACCGGGTCATGAGCCTGCTCATGTAAATTAAGTGGCTGAAGAACGTTTTTGCTTTTTGGAAGCATTTGCCTTGGTGCCCGCCGCTGATCGTTTTCCCAGCTTGCTTTGCACGGGATCTTGGTTTTGAGCGGGCGACGCCGAATTGTAGTTTTGGCTGGAATTCAAGAACTCGTTCACATCGAACTCGTCAAGATCATTCTTGGGACTGAGCTCTTCGACGGTCCCACGAGTTTTCTGCTGGTTCTTTTGCTGCTGCGAAGCCAAGTCTTGGATCCAATCTTGTACCTTCTGTAGCGATTGTCCTTGCTTGTTCACATCTTGCTCTATGCCGTTGATAAGATCATGGGTGGCATTCCCGTTGGCCTCGTTCGGGGTTTGTGACCGATTAGGGAAGTAGGACCCGTTGGAAACAAGCTCAGGAAAGTACAGACGTGGAGACGACGCCAGACCTTCCTGATTCATAATCTGTTGGTACATCTTGCTAAGGTTGGGACTATTAGCTACGCCGTTAGGTGTATTTCCGTACGACCGCATGATCTCCTCAATTGATTCTCCTGTGGCGGGTCCCCCAGAGCTCAGCCGCCCTTCTTCCTTATCAGATGGGCTTCGCTGATGGGCCTCGTTCGTAAGCATCAACCGTGGCTTATTGAAAGGGCTAGGTGAGCGCTGCGCATAGGGGTTGTATGGAACAGTCGTCTGCTGTCCTTGCGCGGGTTGATTAAAGTTCTGGGGCGGGTAGTTGTAAGCTGTCATGTAGTGATCTCCATCGAAAGGAGCATTGTCCACCTCGAGTATCTTGCCAGCATTGTTGCCATACACAGCAGCCAAGAAATGGAGGATTTTATCTAGAGTCTTTGACTGTTCTTTCTGGGTCTCGCGGGTTCTGTTATTTTCAGCCCACAACATCTGATTATCTTTTCGTACTCGTCTGAGATCCTCACCAATGGCGAGTTGATTCATCTTTATTTGATCCAATTCGTTCATGACTAATGCAAAGTTCACCTGGCTCTCATTAGACTCACCGTCTTGGTTGCCGTTTCTATTTCTGACGATTTTGTCCAACAAATCTTCTCTTCCTCGAATGAAGTTAGGATTTTCGAACTGCCATGCCTCATCGCTACTCCGTTCGTCCTTCTGGTTGTTCATGGTGCCGCTGTTGATATCCTGGACCTTGTGCCAGCCGTACATGTTCAACTGACGAACAAAACTGGCAAAGTTATTGTGCTTAAAATATTTAGGCAACACCAACTTCATGAAGTCTTCTCTATGGAAAACCTGGAACGTCTTGCCATCTTCGTTCCATCGTATGTATTCGTGGTTTGCAGGATCGTTCACCATGGACCATAATTTTACCACAAAAGCTGGTCTAGTTTTTGGTCCACTACTCTCTTTCTTTCTCTTGGCTTGTGGAGCAGTACGTTTTTCCAGTTGGTCATTCTCGGTTTTTCCCTTCAACGCAAATGGCTGAATGGTAAGTCCGTTGGGAATGACAGATTCCGAAAGCGGCTGGAGCGGCGGAATCGCCAGGTAGAATTTAGGTTGGTTCACTGTAGCCAATTGGTGATTACCAGGGTACTCATGAGTGGGACTTGGAGCCAATATAGGCGTATAGCCAGAAGGAGTGAATCCTGAGTGATCGTACTGGTTCTGCTGATAGTTGTTGTTGTTGCCATCATTTTGGTTATTTGGCAGGTCCAAATAATTGATGTCGTTGTTGTACGGATGCTTCGGTGAACCCATGTTCAACGAGATGAGGTTGTTTGCTCCTTCGTAATTTCCATCATCTAGATTACGATCTATGACATGCACTTCGTCCTCGTTGGTATCTGGATTGAATATTTCACCGGGAGGAGTTTCATTAGCGAACGTTTCTGACATCGTGTCTCAGAAGGTTGCAATTTGCAGCTGAGTCCCAGGCTTTAACTAAATTCTCGAAATTGCTAGAACCTTCCACCGCGGATGGTGCACAGGTGTAAAAATACCGCCTAGGCTGGGGTGGGTAAGTTGTTGCCAGCGTCGCCTTTGGCGTGTATAACTGTGCTACAATTGCAACTCCGAGATCTCCAGCTCGTACATAGTAGATATTGCTACAATCTCTCATAAAAATTTGAGCTCAGTAACTTAAATTGAGATAAGTTGCATGGAATGAGCATTTAGTAGGCATTAATTATATATGTATAGCTTTGTACAAGTGGTTATTCTGTGGGCACCGAGCAGCACTGTCGCATCTCTGGCTTCACTGATGATGCTTCCGGAACCAGATTTATTGCGCTAGCGAATAAGTCGTCTAGGTGTAGGCCGTCAATAATTCCATGGGTTTCACAATTTTTGCAATCACAAGCTCCAGTTTCACACACACACTGTTCCAGGGAAAGCGTGGGCTCATCTTCGTCTTGCACTTTGTGTGAGCCTGACGATATCATGTCTTGCGATAAGCCTATGTTTGAAAATCCAGATGGCATCACCGAGCTGAAGAGGAGGTTATTGCTGTCTTGCACGTTCAACAGATTGATATAGTTTGCGTATTCGTGATTGATGCTGGCGATATCGGCCTTGAACGTTCCTGCGTCCATGTTGCCGTGCACCATGCATCCAGCACAAGTGCAATCGTCTCGACAGGAGCAAGATCCCGGTATGGTGCACGAAGGTACCTTGAGGACATCGAAGAGCTTGTTCTGGCTTTCAGACGAGGCTTCGCTCGTAGTTGAGACATCTTCTGAAGACGACTTTGACGCATCGTCTCCGCTATAATGCCTGTTGATCTCGCTAGAATAGTCAACGAATTTGAAGTTGGACGGCTGTATATGGTGCCGTTTTAAGTAGGAACTCACGATCTTCGTCTTATCCACTTTTCTCGACAGATTTGGACAACAGTTGCAGCCTTTCTTGGATTTCACTATTCCACCACTTACACATGTCGTGGAGTTGACGAAGCTATCCTCGCTTATGTAGGGTCCCGCTGAGGCTGGCATATTGCAGCTGGACTTGTCATCGAAAGTGTGGAGAATTTTTCCGCTCGTAAAGTCTATGATATGCTTGGGTGAAGCCTTGAGTATCACCACCGGTTCGTTTTTGTTGCTACATTTTGCACCACCAGTTCCTTTCAAGTCTTCTTCGGACTCTATTTCTTCAGCAAAGACTGCTATTCGATGGTTTTTATGGCCATTTCGTGTTATATTTGGCCTTCCTTTAGTTCGTACTTGCAATAGTGGTCGTCTATGATGGCGACAAGAACTGGACCTGTGACCGCGAATACACTCTAGGCATGCATACTTCTGGTCGTCGATCAATATCATTGTTCCATGAGGGATTGAATATGAGAAGAGATAATTAATGATTTATTGATATCCATTTGTGGCATAATATGAGCACTTTTTCCTGTACAGTGCACATTGCAGCATTGACAGGTTTTGAGACCGGAAGCATGGTATTTGGGTGCGGATACGCTTTTGATACGTAACGTTACATTATGGTTAACCATAACTTAATACCCAGAAATAAATAGCCAACATGATTCTAGTAAAACCATCAGATCGTGCCATTACTTTCTTGGACCTCTTCTTGCTTGGTGTTATATATACTACTTATTGCACAGCTCCAAAATAACTCTTTTATCTGACATTAAGTCTCGGTACAAGAAGATGGCCAAGTGAGCAAGTACTTTAAATGTCCTAAGTGTATGCATCAAGTTTTTCAAACCTCAATTACATCGCATAAGCACTCTTCCATGTGTTTGATGGACATGGTCAATGCTATCACTCCTGTTGTCCAAGTTACGATTAATTATTGTAAATTACTTGTAAATAAATACAGAACTAGCAAAGCGTGAGACCTATTCACAGCTACAATTTGCGGGTGGAAATCAAGACTAGCGATAGGAGAATGGCTGCAAAATGGTGTTTTTTTAATTTGATTCACTCTTCAAAGTGTAAAACAAGGACAATCCTATTTCAAGCACAGAGACCTTGACTTACTCAACTTTCTCCTTCTCCACTACATTCATCTCTTTTACTCCCTGCCCCTGTGATCTCGAGTCACAGTCATGACCTGCACACGACTTTTGATTTTTTCATCCCTCGACCAGGCTAATGTATGATAAGGACGTTTTCTCGACTCACTCATAATATGTCTACAAACGTTCCTGTCATTTGGCCCGCATCTAAGGTGCGCTCGACCTTCTTGGAATATTTTAAGAATAAACATGAGCACCAGTTCGTTCCATCTTCTTCAGTAGTGCCTCATAACGATCCTACGTTGTTGTTCGCCAATGCTGGTATGAACCAGTACAAACCAATTTTTTTGGGTACTGTGGACCCCTCATCCGACATGGCTACCTGGAAAAGAGCTGTGAACTCGCAGAAGTGTATTAGAGCTGGTGGTAAGCATAACGATTTGGAAGATGTGGGGCAAGACTCGTACCACCATACCTTTTTCGAGATGTTGGGAAACTGGTCCTTCGGCGATTACTTCAAGAAGGAGGCAATTGCATGGGCTTGGGAACTTTTGACCGAAGTTTACAAGTTGGAGCCTGATAGATTGTATGTCACCTACTTCGAAGGTGATAAAAAACTCGGCCTCGGTCCTGACCTCGAAGCCAAGCAGTTTTGGTTAGATCAAGGTGTGGCAGAAGACCATATCCTCACCGGTGATGCCAAAGACAACTTTTGGGAAATGGGTGACCAAGGACCTTGTGGACCCTGTTCCGAGATTCACTATGACAGAATTGGAAACAGAAATGCTGCCCATTTGGTCAACATGGACGACCCCAATGTTCTCGAAATATGGAACCTCGTTTTCATGCAATACAACCGTGAGCCTGACAGTTCGTTGCGTCCTTTACCTGCACAACATATCGATACAGGTTTAGGTTTCGAGAGATTGGTGTCCATCTTACAATCAAAAACTTCCAACTACGACACCGACGTTTTCCAACCACTTTTCGACAAAATCAGAGAGATCTCTGGCGTCAGACCATACACTGGAAAGTTCGGATCAGAGGACAAGGACGGTATCGACACCGCATACAGAGTCATTGCCGATCACGTTAGAACTTTGACTTTCGCTATCACTGACGGTGGAGTGCCTAATAATGAAGGAAGAGGTTATGTTCTCAGAAGAATTTTGAGAAGAGGTGCGAGATACGTTCGTAAATACTTGAACTACCCTATTGGAGCATTTTTCCAGCAGCTTGTCCCTGTGGTTATTGAACAGAACTCCGAAATATTTCCAGAAATTTTGAGAAACATGCAAGACTTGAAAGAGATTCTTAATGAAGAGGAGCTCTCTTTTGCTAAGACTTTAGACAGAGGTGAGAAGTTATTTGAGCAGTACGCTATTATTGCATCAAAGACTCCAGAGCAGACTTTGTCCGGTAAGGATGTATGGAGATTGTATGATACTTACGGCTTTCCTGTCGATTTGACTCGTTTGATGGCCGGTGAAGCCGGTCTCAAAATTGATGAAGAAGGTTTCGAGAAGGCTCGTTTGGAATCTTGGGAGGCTTCCAAGGCATCTTCCAACAAAGCCTCCGCCCAGTTGGTCAAATTAGACGTTCATGCTTTATCAGAGCTTGATGGAAACAATGACGTACCCAAGACGAATGACTCTTACAAGTATGGCTTGGACGATGTCAAGGCGAAAGTCGTGGGAATCTATGATGGCACTTCCTTCGTGGATTCAATCTCTGAGGTTGGACAGCAAGTTGGTATTCTACTTGACAAAACTTCATTTTATGCTGAGCAAGGAGGTCAAGAGTACGATAAGGGTAAAATCGTAATTGACGGATCAGCTGAATTTGAAGTTGAAAATGTTCAAGTGTACGCTGGTTATGTTTTGCACACTGGTTCAATCGTGTACGGTTCGTTGAAGGTCTCTGATGAAGTTCTCGCCTGCTATGACGAGTTGAGAAGATGGCCCATTAGAAACAACCACACAGGTACCCACGTGTTAAACTTTGCTTTGAGAGAAGTTCTTGGAGATGGTGTCGATCAAAAGGGATCTTTAGTGGCCCCAGAAAAGTTGAGATTTGACTTCAGCCACAAGCAAGCGCTTAGTCCTGATGAACTTACTAAGGTTGAAGCCATTTCAAACAAATATATCAGTGACAACAAGGAAGTTTTTGCCAAGGATGTTTCTTTGGCTGATGCTCAACAAATCAATGGCCTCCGTGCTGTATTTGGTGAAACTTATCCTGATCCCGTTAGAGTCGTCTCAGTGGGAGTTCCTGTCGATGAGTTGTTGGCTGACCCAAAAAAGCCCGAGTGGCACAATGTGTCTGTGGAGTTTTGTGGTGGAACACATGTTGCTAAGACCGGTGAAATCAAGGATTTGGTTATCATCGAAGAATCGGGAATTGCTAAGGGAATTAGAAGAATAGTCGCTGTCACAGGGACCGAAGCGCACCGCGTGCAAAAACTCGCCGCCGAATACGACACCCAGTTAAATGAGGCTGATGCATTGCCATTCGGAGCCAGTAAAGAACAAAGAGCCAAAGAGTTGGGTGTTGCTATCAAAAAACTTACAATTTCTGTTTTGGACAAGCAAAAACTCAATGCAAAGTTTACTAAGCTTGATAAGTCCATTAAGGATCAATTAAAGGCTAGACAAAAACAAGAGTCAAAGAAGGTACTTGAAGTTGTTAATGAGTGGTTGACTGCCGAAAATAGCAAAGATTACTTTGTTTCGCATATCGACATTACTGCAAATGCCAAAGCCATCACAGATGCCATAAATTTGGTGAAGAAAGATCACAGCTCTAAAACAATTTACTTATTAGCCGGCTCGGACAAAGTTGCTCATGGATGTTATGTTTCTGATGATGCCATTGCTAAGGGTATTGCATCAACTGAGTTGGCATCTATTGCTTCGTCCAGCATTGGTGGAAAAGCTGGGGGCAAGGGCAATGTCGTGCAAGGTATGGGTGATAAGCCAAGCGGTATCGACAAGGCAGTCGAGGAAGTTACTGCTGCTTTAGCCAAAGTACTTTAAACTCCATGCTTTCTTAATAAATACTATATAGTCATTTAAGTTAAATACTCGGGTCCAGGGTAGTCAACTTCTCCTCCTCCTCCAGAGAGATTTCCTGTGCCTTACCACCCACCGATGCCTTGACCTTGTCAACTATATCTCTCAATTTTTCAGGTGGGACGGTGCTATCACCTATAATGCTAATAGTGTTTATGTTCCACGAGAAATGTGGGTAGCTGCCCAATTTTACAGTGTTGGGTCCGTATTGATCATCACATTGGCGTTGCAAGTCTGTAAGAAATGGAGCCAATTCACTTTCTTTTGTCTCAGTTCTCACGAAATATCGTCTTTGCATGTTAGATTCAATGCGAGACTTTAAGTGATCTGCCAAATATGCAAGTAGTTGCTTGAAAAGTTGTGGTACACCAGGTAAGATATAAACTTGCTGGTCCACACCAACGATTGGAACCCAAAGAGATTGGTCAGTGAATATCTTTTCTACTGAATACTCCTCTGAGACTTGGGGAATGGTAGCCATGCGGTAGAAAGAATTCAATTGGTCCAGCGGTAAGCCAGACAAATAGTCAGTCCTCAAAGCTAGCATTCTATCCTTTACTTCAGAGTCGACTTCACATTTCAAGTTGTATGCCTTAGCGATGGATTCGTATGTTATATCGTCATGTGTAGGTCCAATTCCACCACTGGTAATCAACAAGTCACAGCCTTCGTCTCTCAAGATATTAAGGGACCTGATGATGTCGTTGCGATCGTCTCCACATACTATTGTCTTACGAAGTGGAATATTTAATTTGTTGAAACACAATTTGGCAAATTCGTGAGAATTTGTGTCCAAAATTTTGCCATTAAGGACTTCATCTCCAATTATCAAACACCCTGCGCTCCGTATACTTCTGGGAACAGTCTTGGTCATAGTTGTTCGAATGAAGCTTAGCATTCCTTGATAGTCAAGCAATATTTCACATCCACGCACCTATTTTCACGTGCAATATTCGTGCATTCACCAACTGTAAAGTCGGAGCCGATGTAGCGAATTAATAATTCACAAGCTCTGTGCTAAATTTTATCTAGTCGTTTTATACTTGCCTATCGATATCTCTTGGTGGTTGAGTACATCGAACTATGGGAAATAGCCCGTCTAAAGATGATCCACTGCCGAGAAACTCAACCGAAAATTCATCTACGGGCGTTTCGTCCTCAGGAGGCGAAGTAGACCCCGACGATTCCCCAGCGCTATCGCGTCAAAGGAACCCAAGTTCCTTATCTGAGAGAGCTAATCATCGAGCCTCTTCAGCTATTGAAATTGAAACGAAAGTTTCAAGAACGAACAGTAAATTTCACCGCAATGAACCCACCACTGCCCACTCACGCAGCCGTAAACTATCCACCAATCTGAGTGATGATTTCGAGGTAGAAATGGGTGTTGAGCTTGCTCAGCTTTTAAGTCTGTCGACATCCCCAACAAGTTCCCACATTCATTCCCTTAGCAATCATCCCGCTTACGAATCGACCTCAGATAGCTCCAAGTCGAATTCGTTGGCTTCGTCCCCTGTGTTCACCAACACTGGCGAGGATAAGGAAGACGATCTGCTTCTGTCACTTGGATCCTCGCCAGGAAAGAACTTTCTACCAAAAACAAGGTTTTTCTCGGAGGTTGAGGCTAAGAGCCTCGCTCCCATCTGTGAATCAACCAGTGAGGTTGTACCGAAAGTGTTGAGTGAAAATAACAGTAGTGATTCCTCCCCTCAAAGAGCGAGAAAGTCAGGATTCCTGCTGACCTCTTCCTTTTCGTCTCTGGGCCGTTCTGGTGTAAAGAAAGGCAATAGCGACCTTGATACTATTATTGAAAGTTTGATTCTTATGGGACTGCCCAAGTTTCTGGGTCGACGTTCAAAGGAGCCATTGCCGGTATCAAATCTGCAAATTAAATACATCCTTCAAAAGTCTCGTTCCATATTTCTCGACCAGCCAACCCTCCTTCGGCTCTCGCCACCAGTCAAAATTGTTGGTGATATCCATGGTCAATTCAGTGATTTGATAAGAATATTTGATAGTTGTGGTTACCCTCCGCATACGAATTACTTGTTTTTAGGTGATTATGTGGATCGTGGCTGTCAGTCTTTGGAGACCATCCTTCTTTTATTGTGCTTCAAAATCAAATACCCGGAAAACTTTTTCATGCTAAGAGGCAATCACGAATCGGCTAATATCACTAAAATTTACGGATTTTATGATGAGTGTAAGAGGAGATTGTCTACATTCAAGGGTGGCCAGAAGATTTGGAAAAGTTTTATTGACGTCTTCAATACTCTTCCCATCGCGGCAACGGTCAATGACAAAATATTTTGTATACATGGGGGCTTGTCTCCAGACTTACATGATTTGAGTCAAATTGAAGAATTGAAAAGACCCACAGACATTCCAGATAAAGGACTTTTAGCCGATCTTCTTTGGTCCGATCCAGACGCACTGATTAAGCATTTTTCCTTGACAAATTGGCCGAAAAATGATCGAGGAGTCTCATATTGTTTTGGACGGAAGCATGTGGACTACTGGTGCTCAAAATTTAACATTGACTTGATTGTGAGAGGTCATATGGTTGTTGAGGACGGGTACGAATTCTTTAACAAAAGAAAATTGGTTACAGTATTTCTGGCACCCAACTATTGTGGAGAATTCAACAACTACGGTGCTGTTATGAGTGTTGATAAGAGCCTTTGTTGCTCTTTCGAATTACTTAAACCACAATGATTATATGAAATTAAGGTGAAATTATTGTTCATTCGGTGATACGCGACCAATCACGAATATATGACTGAATGATTCATTTCTAGTACGAGATTGTTTTTAAGGTTATAGTTTTTATAAACCGATATTCATTATTTCTAATTTCTTGTATGCAATTAATCCAGAAAGCTAGGAGCCAAAATTCGAGGGGAATCGTCGTTTCAAATGTGGCGAAGACGATCCGTCTATACTATATCCTAAGTCATCATAGACAGGCCAGGTCCCTTGACCAGTAGGCTCAGAAAGTTCATCATCCATGACTTTTTCCTCCCCATCTTCATCAAAAATGTCGTCGTTACTTTCGTCCTCCAGGAATTGACAGTCGAACTCTTCGTCCTTGAATCTGTATGTTGTGACAGATGATTTATGGGATGGTTTGCCCATTAACGAGACCAATTGAGAGTAATACAAATCAAGAGTCGTCTTGGCGAACTTGATCGAGAAGACATTATCATCTCCAGCCTTTCCAGGCACGCATCGCCAATCCACCCTTTCAAGAAAGTCCAATTCAAGACAGTTAAGCTCTGTTACTGCCACACCACCCACCTTAGCATAGTGTTCGTTCGTGTAAAAGAAGTCCTCCAACAGCTTTTGGGAAAGCATCGTAGCGACTAATAAAAATCTATGAACAGTCCACGAATTCAATGTGAAGTAAGGTTGATAATGATGAGATAACAAATCAATGTAGTAAATTGTTGTTAGTAAAGTTCCCGGGTTTAAATTGTTGAAACGAGTCAAACGTGATAAATATGTATGAGCTGATATTGCCGGCGGAGTCCTTGAATGGTACCTTGTGAGGATTTGATTAGTAGCCTTTGAGCCTTTCTGAGGGTTTGAGATCGAGGGGTGAACATGTTTGTCATTCAAGACTATGAGAGAATCAAGTAGGCGTGATATCAATTCCATCAAGTCATTCAATTCACAATCCATAAAATTTCGCGGTAGTGTTATAAACTCTGATTTTGGCGTTGAAGGTTTATCCAATGGTTTCTTCAGAACGACTGGACCTTTGGATATGAGATTACATATTTTTTCCGGGTCACTATAAGTCCGAGGAAAAGTGAGATCTTTCCCTGATACCTTGATGTCTGGCTTGGTGTCATGATTAGAATCTCTTCGAATGAGATATTTTTGATATAATTCGAACAGGTGGTTGTTAAGGTCATCCTTGACTGATTCGAAGAACACACTGTGGTAATTGAATGGTGGTTTGTGACGAGGAGACTTAATATACTGCGAGATGAACGGATCGATAGCTAAGTCGGAATAGGTGTGCTTCTCGGGTCGCTGATACGTTCGATTTGTGTCATTAGCTTCCTCATTATTACTTATTCTTTCGGGCATGGTTTCGATGGGACTGGTATTCTTAGAATATTTGCTTCGAGTGCTTCGACTCAACAGAATACCACCGTCATGTGGAGACATAAAGGGGGATGCAGTTTCTATTATGTTCATTGGGTGATGCGGAACTGAGTTCACTAGTGCCTGTTAGGCTCAACACAATCACAACGATCGAAAGGCGCAAGTATCAGTCGTATTCTCCGAGATGGCTTATAAGAATCTTCTGAAACCTTCCACTTCCATGACTTGCTTGTTTGCAAATAATAAAATAGGTTAAGAAGATAAGGCAAACGTGGGTAATTCTATTCTCAAAAATATAACGAGATTACGTAATACCCAATGAGGACCCACGTGGATGATGGCAGAATGACGGGAGATGCCATAGCACCAAAATTCCAATATTTCCATACAACTGACACTTTACTCACCAAGATGAAACAATGGTTTTATAACATCCCAAACCAATTCAACTTGAAAACCTATTACACCCCGTATGCAGGAATACCACATACCACTTTTAGATCACCTGAGATGACAAGCATATTTATAAGAATTGTTTTGAAGTAGATAACTTAATTTGCAGAGTCTTTCATTATTGAAATTTATGAATTATACTAACAAAGAGTGAGAAAAATCCAAAACTGGAGTATGATTCTATCTAATGCAACTCATAATATAGATTTTACAGTCTAGAGTCGTTCCAATAAGCTCCCCAGCCAGCTCAGCGGCAATGAGATTACTTCAAAACTTCCGTAACATCCATATTGCAACACAATATACCGAAACATATGATCAACCTGCATACGAGAAACAAAATGAAGGTTACCCCAAACGATAAAAATTACGATTTTTTTTTTGGTAGATATAGGCAGTAAAATTCTATTTACAAAAACTAAATACAAAATTACATACAATTTCCACACAAATCATAAGCCAGATGATAACAATATATGTATGACTTTCGTTAATACTCAAACCCTACATACGAAAACATAGAGCAACGCACAGCCTGTCTCAAATTTATATTAACTATGTAGTGAAAAACATAAAAAAAAAAGTGGCATAGAGAAGTCTTAACTCGAAAAGCCAAGAATCACAACACTCGAGAAATATATTTTAAAAATACACAATCTGAAAACGGACACATACACATGCTCCTACACCAAGTAAAGTTGAATGAAAATGAACGAAAAAAAACTAATATCAAATAACAATAATAAGAAAGCAATCTTCTACGAAGAAATAATGCACATCCCACCTACAAACTTACAGTAAAATATAGCACATGTGCCATCAAAATAAAAGTAAAACGAGAATACAGGCAAAGAATCGCTAATCTTATCCTTGAAAACGAATCAAATAAACTTTTAATGTAGCAACCCACACACCACCATGATATTCACATTACCTTTGATCAATACACAACTACTCTACGAGGTGAAACCATAAAGGAATAATAAGAAAAGCTTTCCTACATCATAAGTATCTGTGGTGATATTGTACTTACTCGAATATACAAGAGTATTTCAGTCAGCAAAATCACACAATATGAAATAATTAACCAAAAAGATCAGAACAACTCAGGTAGCAACAGGAAAAATATTAAAATAAATCATACCACAATTCCTCCATTCCTACACGCAACATTTGGGTGATAAACCAAATCAAACTAGCCGTATTTTGAAAACACACCCATCAATGAACAAGAATATACCAAACGATTGAAAGAAATTCTCTCAATCAAACATAAACAATGTATTTATCTGTACAATAATAACTACTAAATATACAAGCCAGGCATAAACCATTAAGAACTCAACCCTCTGTGACACTATACTAAGCATAACATGAATATTGATAATACAAGTGTTACGTAGCATACACAATACAGGGAAACAAAATATGCTCAGATCAGATTATACTAAACAACAGTAACAACAAGAAGGACAGAAATATCAAGGTATGGTCAAGCTCACATTTTCCAGATTGATACTATGCACACAAAGGAGTGACAACTGTTATAATCCCACCAAAAATAGATTCAATTAACATCTATGGCTTCCCGCATATACTTCTTCTTATGCATAACTCTCAATATAAGGCACGGAGGTGAAATGGTAATGTATCAAGGAAAAATACAACTGTCCAAGCATGATTCTAGAGGCAAAGACTGGTAATGTTGAATCTAATAGGTGCATATATGCTCTCCTATATTACAATAACATTTGCTTCAATCTTATGCATTGACCTCGTGTGCTCCCATTTCGCTAAAGAACTGGACGGATCTTCAGTTTCCGTCTTTCTTGTGGCATGCATCATCAAGCCTCATTATCTGAGCTGCGCACAGTACTTCATGCCATTTTGTTGGCATTGTCAAACAATACATGTTTCCTTACTGAGGTATAGAATTTGTAATAAATCATCCTCCTCGTATAAGATTCATAATTTTTTTTCTTGTTTCTAGTTTACCACTATGTAAGTATATCTTGTAGATTTTCTGCTTCTTGGGATACCAAATAGATCGAGTATGTCCGTGTAAATTACCACCAATGCTAACAGTATTTTAATTTAGTGGTCATCATGGCTAAATCTCAAATCATTCGTTAACTATTAACTTCCAGATTGTGACAGTCTAATTAATTTTCAATAAGCTTATCCCTTAATGACATCTTATTGCCCGAACTACCGTGTGGTGGTACAAGTCAGTGGCAAAATGATTTACGATATCGAATTTACTGCTAGGAGCTTATATGTTATACATTGCTCCCATCTGCTATGGGCATAGTTGACGTTTGTTGATGACCGTACTTATAATACAATAAATATAAGATTATGGCTATTGTCTATTTTACTTTCCTTATTCATTTCAGAACTGGGACCTTCTATATCATCAATTTTACTAAGTTTTGGAATATGTTTATCTCGAAGTAGCGCTGTTGCTGATATATAATATGTGGTACTGGCTATCTTACCTTTCCTTTAGATGAACTACGGTTTCATTCTCTCGCTTGAAGTTTGATAAAGTTATTCTATCGGGACACACACTATGCACCGTTTGGAAAAGTCTGACTTCTCTTGCTGTGGGGAATCCAACAGTAATTCTTTTATCTGTCCCATCTACATAGTTGATAAATTTATCATTAGGGATACTTAATTGTATATTAAAATTTGTTAGAAGATTTGAACGTTAATGACTTTCCATTTTGTAACTTTTTTGTACGTTTCGCAGGTTGTGGACCAAGCGTCTCTGCTGCATTTGGGTCAAATGATCTCTTGCCTTTCTTGGTTCGTGGTTTTGGGCCATCAGATTTCTCGAGTATGGGCGAGTCAGAATACAGAAGTTTCTCGGTCGAAGCAATCTTATCAGGTCTTTGGGGACGCGAATACGCACGCTTGCGCAATGCAACAATCTCATCTTCGTTGTCAAATAATTTCTTTGCAGGTGCTTCATCAATGTCATCGTCCTCAAGAACATCACTTTTCACTGTAGTAGCTAAAATCTTATTTTCAGGTTTGTCCAACTCTTTAGGTAACGAGTCTATAAGTGGCGATTCTTTGATCAACTGAGAAACTCTCAGCTTAACTTCTTGCGAACCGTGAAGAATTGGCAACCTCTTGCTTATATCGTAGCTGATTGCACGAACGTCACCAGAGAGGTCTGGTCCCAACAATTGAGAATGAGTATTAAAATTATACTCCTTAAGGAGAACGTCCGTTTTATGTTCGATAGCCGAGTCAAAGACCATTGCAATGGTTCTCAAATCTAGTGAATCCTCGATAATTGATTCTTCTAAACTAACTCCTGAGCTTTTGTTCCAATTATCAACCATGGCCCACTCAGAGTCGGTTACTTTCTTGATGGTTGAGTTCAATAGCTCTGCGAGCTCCTTCACAAATTGCCGAACATGTTTCGTTAGGTGAGAATTTCTTAATAACTCCTTTTCACTTGTAGGAAGATGCAAAAGTGAAAAATTAACGAGTAACTGATTGGGCATGATATATCGCGCCAGTTCATCAAATTCTTTGGCTTTAGCATCCCTCCAGTTGTAAAGGGCTTCCACAATTGGCTTTGTGTGATTTGGGAGATTGAATTGATTCATTATTGAACCAAACGGTTCTGATGGGTTAGGTGCCATAACAGGACAAGAAACCCTTGAACCTGAGATGTTGCTTGGACGATATTTTGTGTATTCGAATCTTCTTTTTGCAACTTGTCGTGAATCATAGAGCACCTCTTGCATACTCTCGTTATTCTCGGAGACTAGCTTATTTCTCAATTGATCGTAAACGTAGAGCAAGAAGTGAGTGTCAGACCTCGCGTATGATAGCATTGGACCCGGAAGTGGTCTCACTCTCCAGTCTGCTAATTGATACTTTTTTGAAGTCTTAAAATTGGCATAGTTTTCTAAAAGATATGCCAATGAAAAGCGCAGAAACCTCAACTTCTTGGAGGCATGGTAAGTATCAAACAATGACACCACATAAAGTCCCAAGTCTCTTTGTAGCCAGATAATATCCATGAAAGCACCATGAAATACCTTGACGATCTGGGGATTAGCAAAAATTTCATTCAAAACATGCAAGCTTTCTCTGAGCTTTAAAGTGTCTATGATCCAATCCTTATCCCGATTTGAAATTTGCATTAAGCAAACGATTCCTAAGAACGAACGATAATCATGATGTTCAAGATCGACTGCTATTTCGTTCAGTTGTGAAAGGTCAGACATCATCTCTTTTAGTTGTTCCTCATTTTCAACCCATGTTGCCGAAGTAGTATTCCAATCAGTAGGTAAAACTGGTTCCAGAATCTGAAGAATCCGCTCTGGATAAGGTTGATGGTCAATTTCGTACTCGTATGGATGAGGATAATAGTCAGGATCCTTTTTGCCATTCTCTTCTTTCCCATCTGTTAAGCTTGTAGATTCCTCGTACAGCACCAATGCATGTGGTTTATTCTTAAGTTTAGGCTTGAAAGGCTCCAGTTCGGAATTATCAACCTTAATGTTGAAATTTAGTTGTGGCTTCTCTATACGAACGCTTTGCTTTGCATTAATTGCATTATTATCATGCAGCTCATCATCTAGGTGTATCATTTGTGGTGCTTGAGTGCCTGAGCACTCCCTCTTCGAGGCTTGGTCGAACATCTGTTCCACCTCCTCAAAGATATTATCTAACTTATCAGAATAAACCTTCCAATCATTAGGTAACACGCTTGAAGAGACACCTGTCAATTGGCCAGTCATAGATGGCATGAGCTCAAGTAAGTCATGTGCAACCTTTTCGATTCGAGAAGATGTGATATCTAAGTTTTGTGACACCTCTTGCGATAAAGTCCGACAGAATGGGATATCTTGAGCTGCGAGTGCTATTGCTGATCTGATTGTTTTCATAGACTGTTTCACAGCTACATTCAAAACCTGCTCGTCGTCTTGACCTGCCATGGCTTGAGGAAATCGAGGCTCGATGAGACTAATAGTTGTAGTTCAGACCTTGTCACGTGAATCTCATCGCACATTTTGTAATCCAGTAGAAGAAAATCTAGCGATGCATTATACCTGTAATTCCTGTAAGCTAGAGTTCCCAGATCTGCTGGGACAGAAGGAGCACATGCGCTCTGAATGGCACAGGTACAATCTTAAACGCCGTGTGGCGCAATTACCGCCTGTGGATGAAACAACTTTTAACACCAAGGTCAGTGTGCACACTGAGGTAGATAGCTCAAACGGTTCGCCTACTGATAGACAATCGAAGAAGGAGTTGCGTAAGCAAGCGAAGGAGGCTATCTTGGAACAAAAGCGTCAAATTCTTGAAATTGCCAGAAAATCTATGCTTGAAAACTCCTCCCCAGACCAGTTGCAAAAAGACACGGAACTATATGACAAATGCAATAGTGTAAATAATAACACCAGCAAAGGGGAAGTAGTAGATGAGTCGGCACTTGAAGAAGAACTCATCAGCGAGAAGTTGAAAAATAAGGTTGATATATCTCCTACAACATGCCTCTTTTGCCAGAGAAAGTACAATTCCAATTTTGCATCTGTTGAAGACAATTTAGAACATATGAGGTCCAAGCATGGCTTATTCATACCCGAAAGGAATTTTTTGACTGATGCGGAAGGTCTACTTCGATATTTGGGTGAAAAAATCGGTTTTGGTAACGTTTGCTTGTGTTGCCTGTACCAAGGTAAAGACATAGTTGCTGTTAGGGACCATATGCTAAACAAGAGACATATGATGATTCCGTATGATACCGAGGACAACAAACTAGAAATTTCTGACTTCTATGACTTCTCTTCCACGTATGCACAGTCAGTCCATGAGGGACAAGAGGAAGATTGGGAAGACACTGATGAAGAAGCGGACGAGAATGATGACGACGATGATTTGCTCTACTCCTCTTCAGATGTTATTTACAAAGATGGTTTAGATCTCGTTCTTCCCTCGGGCACGGTTTTGGGGCACAGGGCCATGAATCGTTACTATCGTCAGAATTTACCTCCAGAACGCATATTGAGTGAAGGTCAAGGAACTGTAATAGCTGCTGAAAGTCGCCACATGCTGGGCTTCAAGGATCGTAAGGAGTTGTCAACACAGAAACGAGCTTGGGCCAGAGAAAAGAAGAGAGATGATGTCAATGACAGGAGAGCTGCTAAATTCATCAACAATCAACCACATTTCAGAGACCAACTTTTGCAATGAGTGTTTATTTTATGCGTTTTCAAATATAAAGACTGAGCATTGTCATAAGTAGCTCCACTATCACGTTGATAAAGAGAGTCCAAACTCCGAAAAATAATAACTTCGGTGAAAAGACAGACCAGATGAATAAATGGAACCTTAAATTGAAACAAGAGCCTGCTAAGCTTAGAGCTGAAACACTGTAGAACAGCAATGATACTATGGCTTTGAAAAGCAATACTTGCTTTTTCAAAGTGAATTCTCTCACAAGAGGCTGACTAGCTCTTTCGTAACGAGTAGACTCTGCATCAAATATCAATTGATAGGATGACATAACCCAAAATATTGGTCCACTAAAGTTGGATATAAAAGTAAGTAGTCCGACTATAATGACATTGTATGATTTAATACCATTGTATGCATTTGAAAGATCCACCGTCGCCAACAGGTTTGTACCTCCCATGGAGAAAAAGCTCAACTGTTGTGCACATATGCTGGTTATCGTTACAAGGTACACTCTTTTTTGCAAATCTATCTTTTGATCTTCTTCTTTTTTAATTTGCGAAGCAAATACGTACTTCATTAAGAAAAAGACGAGAAATATGGGAATAACCTCGACGCGTGTTTGGTGTAAGAGTCCTATTGTAAGAATGTTTGTCACGTCTGTCCATGTGTTTGATTTTAATCCACGAATCTTACCCAAAATAAGTCTGACGATGAGTAGACCTAATATTAGCCATCCTGTTATTCTAGTTAGATGCGTATTAATCTCTTGTAGGTTGTGTTTATCTGTCGATTCGTAGTCGATACCATATGATTCACAGAGCCATTTTAAAAGCATCACGCCAAAAGGTGGGGGAACATGACCATCTGTTACCCACTGGCACAATTTGAACAGGAGTGATATAGAGCAGGTCACAAATATCATTATGAAAGATGCAAGTGTTCCAAAATCTTTCACCTTTTCTGTCATGTTATCAAGCTTGGTCAAGGTCAAACAGTCAATCAAGTTACCTTGGCTGAAGATTTTTATTGCAAGGACACTGTACGTAATTGTAACCAAAGACCAAAGGAGGGTGGTGTTACTTAGTAACACATCTCCAAATGTTAAGGCGGTATTGTGCTTTTGACCCGAATTGTTCCATGCTCTTAATGATCGTAAACCCAAAAGAATAAGTGCACATGTGCTGATATTTTTCAATCTCCTGGTGTAACAATAAAGTAGCAATAAAGTTATGTTAATCAACCACCAAATTTGGTGTTCTTCCTCGACCAAAGAAGAGGCATGAAAATGAACTGAGTATAAACCAATCACCAAATAATGGGTTGTAATTTCAGTTAAATTGCTGTGGCAATACGAGACGAGCAATGCCAATGAGAAGAAAGCACCAACTGTCATTAATATCAAACCGTTTTTAATTTCGGCGTATTTGTAGTCGGTAGCGGCACTCTGAAGTGTCGACTGTAGCTCTCTCAATTCCCGATGAATTTCAGCTTCTGAGTTCTTTGTGTCAGTTGAAGTGTGATAGCCACTCTTCAACGAACTGAGACATTTAAGGTTGTTTTCCAAGATCAACTTCCTCTGGCCAGTATCCCATAATCCCAAGATATCATCTATGATAACTCCAATGCTGTTTTTAGGGATCGGAAAGTTGAAAAGAGTAGCAAGAGTAGGTACTAAGTCAACTTGTGATATCCTTTTATAATATTGATAGTTCTGTCCTTCTGTCTTGGGGTTATCCATATTCGAGATTCTACGAAGATTTCTGAACTTTGGAGACGCAAGTATCATACCAGGACTAGTTTCCCCGGCAGAAGAGCCTCCATGGTTGCCAATTTCATTCATGCCGTGATCTCCCATCACGACTATCAAAGAATTCTTCTTCGAGGCACTTTCGTACACCCTACGGATTATTTGATCCATTTCTCTCTGCTTATTTGCCATGTATGGCGATTGAGGGCCTCCTTTGTGACCAATGTGGTCCAATCCCAAATAATGTAGAATCAAGACATCATTCTTTTTGATGTTGTCCAATTCGAGATCCAAATGCCTCGTAACGTTATTGTCCACCTCCGTGAAGTCGCTCACGAAGAATGAATTCGTTCCCTCGAATCTCTCAAAGTAATGTTCTGGTGGGAAGAGTTTTAGCCAAGTGTCATCACCATAGAAGCGCATGCTCTTCCCTTGTTTCTTCATTTGACTCAACCAAGAGTCATATTCAGACATTCCCTGCGAGTTGTCATTGTCGTCCGCAATGTTTAAAATAGCATCGAGGAAGCTAGGTGAGCTGCCGGTTGTTATTCCTTTGAGTCGTGGCAAAGTCACTGTGGGTGGGCTAGCATGAGCTGTGAAAGGTAATGCATCTCCTGTTTCTATCAACTGGTGCACAAACGGCATATGAGACACTGCTTTATCAAACATGAAGTCTGAGCGCATAGCATCTATTACAATTAGCACCAAGTTATCAAATTGTGCGGCACCTTTGAAAGAAAACGGTGAGCCTTCAATTGGGAATTCTTGGACCCCTGCCAAATTAATTTTTGCTGGAAAAAAGCCTTTCAAGAACCATAGGTATCCAAATATATGCAATACACTAGCTATAACGAGGACAATGCCACGTTTTCCCGTGAGGGTCAACATGAAGCGACTGGTCTGCTAATTAGATTTTGTGCGCGTGTTGCCTGCATGAACTGCAGTACATATAAAGAGATCTGAGTTTTATCAATTACCTGTCCGAGTCATACATTCCTTGTATTTGCTGGGCGTTCAATTGTAAACTCTAAATTCAGAGGTAGCAATCTAAAAGCCGTTTCCTGATTCAAGTTCACTATATTTATCGTTTGCTATTACTTCACCCTCTTCAACATCTCTCCAGATGTAAATCAAAGAAGGAAGTGAAATTAACTCAACGACATCAGGTACTTTGTAACCGTAATATTCATCTGGCAAGAACAAGTGAAAAAAGAATCTGTATGCATCAGAAGGCGCCGGGAATTCGATCATGGGTCCCAATATATAAACTCCTAAAACGATTGCTCCAGATTTTTGAACCAACCGGTAATGTTCAGTACCCTTGAAAGTACGGTGAGCCGTGATACCGAGAAGCAAACCAGCAACTATTCCACTTAATGCTGCTAAATCTTCCCTTGCGTCGAGAATATCCTCAAAATAGTCGAATCGAGATTCATCATCAAATGTGATATATATGTATTCGTCCCAAATGCAGTTGAAAGCAGAAATCGAGAAGATCAAGGTCATGAAAATCGCTTGTCCTACGACCTTTTTATTTCTCCAAAGGTCGAAGAACTTGAGACTGTAGCCACAGGAGATCAACGCAAGCATCATATATGGAGCAATCGAGAGAAATGATCGCAATACTGAATATGTAAAGAAGATCCATGGCAGACGTACCTTTTTGAACTCGAATTCGAAAATTGCAACCAAAAAGACAAAATAAGCCAAGGAAAACACCAACTTTGTGGCAAAGTAAGCATAAATAACCTTGCTCATTTTCGAAAATTTGAAGAGATGACTATATCTCTGGCGTCTTTTGACATAGAGAAAAAGAAGGACCATAAATGCTATCAAATAGACAGGAAGGGATGTTTCCAATTTATTCTTTTGGTCGTGATGAGCGTAATGTAGACGAGGACCACGAGCTCTTAATTCAGAATGAACAATTTGATGTACGTGGGTTACGTTATAATCAGCTTTTTCAATGACAATCTTAAGTAGATCTTCCAATTGCTCGTGTGAGTAGGCAGAAATGTTCAATTTCCCCTCGACGTTCCAGAGGGCTGCCAAGGTATCTTCACTACGGAAGTTAACGCCACGAATGGTCTCTCCTTGGAATTCCTGGAGACCGATACGAATTGTCATAGCAAAAATCCAGGCTCTCAAGTATTTCTTTCGAATGATTTCCGGATTTGAAGGGATGGTTTCACTTCCCCATAAGCCCCGATTAGCTAATAATAGCACTAGCCGACTGAACCATACCTTTAAAATTAAACCCTTGAGGTACACTCTGAAAATATAGATGAAATACATAGATGTTCGCCAAGTATTTGAAGTTGTTCATTCGAAATGCACCAGTAAAACGTTTCATTTTCAAGTTTTACGACTATTTTTGACATTTGCAATAATTGTTCGGTTTCAAAAGTTAAGACGCTTACAAGCCCTCTTCATTTCCGCGACACTCGCTCATTCGCTGTGTCTGGGGAAACAAAGTTTCAAACCTAGACAAATTTATGAATATTTGCACAGTTCTATGTTTTCGCATTAACTTATTGATCTTCACTGTTTACAGATTCAACTACGTATAAGCATATCACTGAAAATAACCCTGCTTTCGGAGTTAGTTTCGTCGTTAGCGGCTAACCTCATTAGGGACTTGTTCTGATAAATGTACTGATCTATCAGACTTACTCCATCTCTGTGACAAAAAGGGAAATTACATGCGGACCTTATCGCAAACGGCTTTTGTGTAACTTCGTAATGCTTATCGATGCCCCACATTGCAACCCCATATATATCCGCGATGGCCGGGTGTACTCCTTGGAATGATCTTTAGGAGAATATTCAGAGATGTTAAAAAGTTCAGCAAGGAACACACCCATCCAAGATGCGGCTATTAGCCCTATAACCTCTCAAGTACATGTGGACGATTTTCATATAACTTCTATTCTTTCCAACCAAGATGCGGTGATTAACTTGGACCACGAAGTCACTAAAGATGAGGCACTCATATTATCATTGGGCTACAAACAAGAGCTTCGCCGAGAGTTCAGTTTGTGGTCGATATTCTGTGTTTGATTTTCTGTATTAGGTTTATTACCATCAATTGCAGCCTGCTTTGACTACCAACAACTGGTCATTGGAATGTCACCAGTGCCCTGGATCTTGGCGATATTGTTTATCACCAGCGTGGCTATGAGTATGGCTGAGGTTTCGTCTGTTTGGCCCTGTAGTAGTGGCACGCCATATGCGGTTTCTCAATTGGCGCCTCCGAAATATGCTCCAATTCTTACCTGGTTGACCTGTTTCAGCAACTGGCTATGTCAGATTACTGCTGCTCCATCTGTGAACTATAGTTGTGCATGTCTTATGTTAGCACTCCATAGTTATAACTCACCGGGGTATTCTCCAACCAACGGTCAGATCTATGGATTGACTACTGGTATTCAAGTCGTACAAGGAATCATATCATCAATGCCTACTAAATTTTTAGCGAGGTTCAACAATATGGGAACTACTTGCAACATGATGTTCTTACTCATTGTTTTTGTCATGATCTTAGCAGGAAACGACAGACAAACACTTCACCCTGATATACCAAAGTTTAACTCTAATTCAACAGCCTGGGGTTTAACAAACCAAACGGAGTATCCTACGGGCCTTGCAATGTTGATGTCTTTCTTGGGTGTAATTTGGGCAATGTCTGGTTACGATTCCCCATACCATATCTCCGAGGAATGTGCCGCTCCTGAATTAGCAGTACCAAGAGCCATTGTTCTCACGGCCACTTGTGGAGGTGCAATTGGTTTTGTATTCATGTTGGCAATTGCATATACGGCTGTGGATTTGCTGGCTATCGCCCTGGATCCTCAAGGCTTGGGTCAACCGTTTGTTACTTACTTGTCACAGATTTTCTCGAACAAGAAACTTGTGGTGGCTGCAACAGCTATGACTGTCATTTCATCGTTTTTCATGGGTGGTTCATGTATGTTTGCTGCCTCTCGTGTGACCTTTGCTTACTCAAGAGATGGTCTATTCCCGTTATCAAGATACTGGAAGCTCGTGAATCCTATCACTCAAACACCCGTCAATGCAGTTTGGATTAACTTGCTTTTGGGACAGCTCTTATTGCTCCTTATTTTTGCTGGTGATGTCGCTATTGGTGCCATCTTCTCAGTTGGTGGAATTGCAGGCTTTGTCTCATTCACTGTACCCACGGCTTTGAAGATCACCGTCGCACGCAAAACATTTCGCCCTGGTCCTTGGAACTTAGGCAAGTTGTCGATCCCTATCGGCTATGTTACTTGTGCGTTCGTGTTGGTCATGATTCCAATTCTTTGTTTCCCTTACGTGAAGGGTAAGGATTTGACTTTAGATGAAATGAATTGGACAGTTCTCGTCTTCTTCGGCCCAATGCTCCTTTCGTTGATTTGGTTTTTGGTCGACGCTCACAAGTGGTACAAGGGACCAAAGTCAAACATCGAACCAGAGCTTATAACCTATGGCAGAGAAAAAGCTACTTTCAGAGACAGCGGATCCATGAATGAGAAAATGGAAAGCAAGGTGGATGTCCAACCTCGAAGAAGTTTATCTACATAAAGTGCCTTTAAACAAACAATATTATGCGACAGAATACATATATATTTAACGAAGGAAGACTTTACGACTTGTAATGAGCAGGTGGAGGACCATCAGGACGGGAAAAATCGTCACCAGTGACGTTGTGCTCAGTTTCTCTAGCGTAACCTTGCTGGTAGTTACCACCGTAACCTGGTTGTGACGGAGGGTATTCGTTTTGCCCATAAGCTCCACCATCCTGTTGTCCATAGTACCCGCCATTTTGTTGACCGTTGTAGTAGCCACCAGCTTGCTGAGTTTGGTAATACTGGTTGTTGGGCTGCACTGTAACCTGTCTGTTTGATCTTCTTCTTCTCAAGAAAAAGAGAATAAGAACGAGAAGCACAGGAAGACACACAAGAAGCCAGAGTAACCACCGGTAATTGTGCCATCTGGTATTACGGTACCCATTATTGTAATAGTAACGCTTTGCAATATCGGCTACAAACATAATAATATGACAATTGCTGTTTTGTCGAAGAAAATTGCTTGCCAATTTCAAGTCAATATAAGTCTTAGCAAGTGAGTGCCTGCATGTCAGCCGCACATGACTCTCCACAGCCGCATTTACAATCTTCTTTAACGAGAAGATGCTTGGCACCACACCCCAACACCAATCAGATTACGTGAGCTACCCTAATTGCATAACATAATATGGTGGTTTTTACTGATTCTTTGACAGTCGTAGGCTTTTTGGAAAAAAAAAAGTTGAAACATAATCAAATTCACCGTCTGTGATGAAGTATATATTCAATATGAAGCGGCATTCATTTTCAAGGTTGGCCCACATCTGAGACAGCGTCGTATATGCAAGCTCACAAATACGTCAGTCCGCAAAATATGCCACTAAATAGCTCCAAACACCATCCTCTTTGAGGCGCAAATAACATAGATTCAACTATTCAGATCGACCAGGGATGAGTTTCTACATAGTCCCTTCGATGCTGTATCAGACACAGCAGAAGTTGAAGAAGAAATCTAACCAATCATCAAGCCGGCATCGAAAAACGAGTAAATCAAGTAATACTAGCATAAAGGGGGATGATGATAATGCTACCATCGCATCAGCTCCACATTCCGTTAAGACGAATCCAGATGATACAAAGCCAGAGGCCCCATATGGGGGTGTTAACTCAAAAGAGTTGTCCAACTCTTTACAAATTCTTCAAGAAACAAAGCCAGAAGACAGAATAGTTCCAAAGCCAGTGGTGTCGTCTATTTCTCCTACAGACTCTAGGAATTCGCCCAAGACGAAAAGATCAGAGCAAGACAAAAGCTTTATCATCTCTTCTAGTGAAATTTTAGGAGATAAGCAACGTTCTGGTTCTACATATTCGACAATTTCCGCATCATCCGTACCCTCAAGCTTGCGAAAAGCCTTCCGAAGAAATAGTTCTATGGCATCATCCCAACTGTACCTGCTGGTCAGGTCAAGCCCTATGACCAAATCACCAACCACCAATCCTGAACTGAGGTTCACTCGCCCACCGGACGCCAACCACCGAGGAAGTTCGTCGTCTAATATCTTACAAGTGTCCAGCTCAGCTACAGATACTTTGTCTCCTTCATCTTTTCCAGACTACGTACCTCTCCTAGATATCTCAGCTATGAATGATAGGCAGAAGATAAATGATTACTTTATCAACCCGGATTTCCATGTCGAGAGGTATCGATCTTACTTTGAATTTACGAAGGAACATCATTTATCGGATCTGATCAATTTTGCCTCTGTTAGAAATCATTGTTTGGTCAAGTTTATCAAGGGACAGCCAACTCCAAATGATGCCACTCAATTTTCTGACATATATGACTTTGAAGCGCAGTTATCAAGAAAGCTTTTGCAGAGCCGTGGCCTTGTGCGCCATATAATTAGACAAGAGACCAGAAGAAATCCCACAAAAGCTGAAATTATCAGCTGCGAAGAACTTAATCATTTGAACTTTACGAATTATGTACGCTACATTTTTCAACTCCCTAGCACTCCACCCATTCCATTCGAACATATGAATGATGTTCAAAAAGCACATTATGAGTGCAAAGACTGTATCAACAAGGTTAAAAAAGGATTGGAATTAACAAAAAATGAAGACCCGAATTCAGATATCGATACCGGAAGTTTGGAATCTACCTTGAATTTGGTTACAAAAGTTTCCTACGAATTCGTCTTATTGGAGAAGTACCATATCCACATCCTTTCCAAATTGAATAAAAATTACCTTATGGAAGGCAGAACGGTTCGTCGTATTTTCCATTCTTATAAGTCCCAATCCACTTCTAGTAACCCACAAGTTCCAAAAGTATTACTTTACAACAATCTTTACAGTTCACAGTATACTTGGCACTTTGCTCTATCAGTCCCCTTCACAAGAGTCTATCTGATGAGTATTTACAATGAAGCCCCAAGTTTTCCTTTAAGCCCAGACAACAGTCCATCCAATCCAGATGCATGGAATGAAGAATGCAATGATGAGCTTTTTGTCAACTCCTACCTTCAGCATTTAAAATTGGATGACTTTAAGTCATTCAACCGACTTACACCAAAAAAGTTGGTTGAAACTATTGAACATGCACGCTTGAAAGGTGATAAGATAAATGGAGGATCGCAAGATATTCAGCCATACAATTTCCGTTACTACAATCTGACACTCAGCTCTATCCCGTCAAACACATTTGATTTAATTCAATCGAGAGATCTCGCTTTCCAGCTTACTCCTCAAAACTTTAAGGACGTGTTGGGTGAGTTTCACAGAATAATTAAACCCAAAGGTACGCTCGAATTGTCTGTTTTCCAATTTGGATCCGGAACTTTGGATCATTTCAATTGCGACACATTTGAGAACCTTGACCTTACTCGCTTATACGATATTATTCCTCATTTTATCACAGTGATTATGCAAGAACTTGTGAGGTTATTTGGTAAAAACCAGGTTTCGTACTCGATTGTCCTATTGAATCCTCATAACGAAGTAACTGACTATTTATCGAAGCATATGGGACTTTTGTTGAATGATATTTTCGGTAATATTGACGAATTCTGTATCAACTTTATCGATTCAGGAAACGAAGAGACAATTGGAAAGAAAACTAACCTAAACCAGCTAGTTCATATTAGGGCTGAGAAAAGCATTCCCACTATATAGATGAACCGTTCCAAATTATTTATCGTCCTGCATGAAATGCCTGACTCATTATGATATAGAAATTGAATGTCTTTTATGCCTAAGGTAGTACACGTTATTGACGTGGAAAGTGGTAATTTACAATCACTCACCAATGCAATTAAGTACCTCGGAGATTATGAAGTAAAGTTTATTCATAATGGTGTAGAGTTTAGGGAAGCTTTCTCTAAGATCGAAAAATTAGTATTTCCTGGTGTTGGAAATTTTGATCATTTTGTCAAACAAGTACATTTGAGAGACTTATTGGCACCAATACGAGAGTACATTGCAAGTGATCGCCCACTTATGGGAATATGTGTTGGGCTCCAGGTTTTTTTCGATGAAAGTGAAGAAGGTGTTAGTGATTATCATGGATTGGGTTACATGAGTATGAAACTCAAAAAATTCGACTCCCACGACTCCATCTTTAAGCTGAGAGGGTTGAGAAAAGCTGTACCCCATATCGGATGGAATTCTGTGGCTGAAATTAGTATTAACGGAGAGTCGTTAAGCCCTGAGAAGTCGTATTATGGTGTCAACACCACCAACAAGTATTACTTTGTGCATTCGTACGCTGCGATCATAAGCGGCGAGGAAGAAAAGCTTATACTAAAGAAAGCGAAATCTGAAGGTTGGAATATTGCGTTTGCTCAATATGGATCAGAAAAGTTCATTGCCGCAATGGCATTCAAGAACTTCTTCGCAACTCAATTCCATCCCGAAAAGTCAGGCATTGCCGGTCTTCAAGTGATAAATGCGTTTTTGAATGGTCAGGTTTTGGAAAAGACAGAAAATTCTCAGGTAAATGCCAGCCCTCGGGCAATTACTCCAACATTAAGCGGAGTGACGAGACGTATTATTGCATGCTTGGATGTTCGTACGAACGATGAAGGAGACTTAGTTGTGACGAAAGGGGATCAGTATAATGTCCGTGAGTCCTCAAGCGAGGGAAACCATGTCAGAAATTTGGGAAAACCCGTCGAGTTAGCTACCCGATACTATAGACAAGGTGCTGATGAAGTCACGTTTTTGAATATCACTTCATTCAGAAACTCGCCTCTCAAAGACCTTCCTATGTTGGAAGTGTTGAAGTTGGCTGCAAAGGAGATCTTCGTTCCTCTAACCGTGGGCGGTGGTATTAAGGATATGACTGATCCCGAGACGAATGAAGTTGTTCCTGCCGAAAAGGTTGCAGATATATACTTTAGATCGGGAGCAGACAAGGTCAGTATTGGGTCTGATGCAGTTTTCATGGCAGAGACGTATTACAAGAACAATCGAGTGAAAGATGGCACCTCCTCCATTGAAAGAATATCAGGAACTTTCGGTAACCAAGCAGTTGTCATTTCGGTTGATCCAAAGCGTGTTTATGTTCTGTCACCGTCTGATACTACTATGCAAGTGATAGAGATCAAAGATGAATCAAAATATGGACCAAACGGAGAACGGTACTGTTACTATCAGGTCACGTCCCAAGGTGGACGGGCAATTCATGAATTAGGTGCAGTTGAGCTTTGCATCGCTTGTGAAGACTTGGGTGCTGGGGAAATTTTGTTGAATTCTATCGACCACGATGGATCAAACAAAGGTTACAACTTTGAACTCATCAACCAAGTCAAGAGAGCTGTTTCAATCCCCGTCATTGCAAGTTCAGGAGCCGGAATTCCTCAACATTTCCGAGAGGTATTCGAACTCGACTGTAATGTAGATGCAGCACTTGGTGCTGGTCTCTTTCATCGTGAAGAATATAAAGTGAACGATGTGAAAGAGTACTTACAAAAGGAAGCAGGTATGGATGTTCGTTTGGAAACTAGATTTGATATATAGATGCGCTAATGCCTAATCTACTTGGCTGGATTTTTGACCTAATTGGATATCATGCATGTAAGATGAATTTGCACCTCTGGACAGTTATCGTAAATTTGTGATGGGGAAGTGCGAAATAGATCTTCCTAAAAATAAAGTAATGAAGGATGCTACATAAAAAAAACCCAGAAGAATTGGAAGTGGAGTCTGATGGAGAAGGGCATGTGGCAGACACCGAACTCAATAACATTTCATTGTATATCAAAAAACGCCAGAACTTTCTGCCTATCCAATCTGGACTTCCCAGTAGATTAATAAATCTAAGAGCTAATGATAGACCATCACCTCAACAGGTGGACGAAACTACCAACAAAGCTAACTCTAAGGTATCATCAAAGAGCACATCAACCAGCGATCTACTGAAATTGCATTCTAATGATTCTACAGCCACGAATAGGACGAGCGTGAGCACAATCAACACATTCCGATCCAGCTATCTGGAACCTGAACAAACTGATGTGCATCGAGTGATGGGAAAATACAAGGCAATTGTGCCATTTTTAGATGAAGGACTCTCATTACTCAAAGTCTCGCAGAAGTCACGGAAGAGAATAGTGTTTCAAGTACACCCCACAGACTTCAAGCTTCTGTGGAAGGTAACCGCAAAAGCATCTTCCTCGAATGGTGTATCTGGATTCCAAAAGTTGATACATACAGCTTCAGCTCACAGTTACAAGACTCACGAAATAACCATTAATTGCATCAAGTGGATAGCGCTTCAGTCGGAAGCAAATAATTATAGAGAGGAATTGCATATTTCCAAAGAGTTTGAAAACCATTGGCTCACTATTTATTATCTTAACGTGAAAAAAGACAAACTCAAGACTTTACATCTAATTACAGACACTGAGCACGATTTCAAACGTTTATCAGGAATTATTGAGACAATGAGAAGTGTACGAGAAGCATTAGCTAACAATTTTCTCTTAGGTGACGAAGACTTCAATGAACTCCGAGAAACTCTGACGGCAAGTCTGCAGGCAAACGAGACCGTGAAGGAAGTTCGGGAGTTATTATATTTTGACGATATTCTTAAGTATTCGAGAAGGTTGAATATTAACCTTGATGAATCGTTCTTAAAAGATGTTTTCGACAAAGTTGTGTCGAAAGAAACCATCAGCTCCGAATCTAGGGGTCTAAACTTCGAAGGGTTCAAAGAATTTGTATCGATTTTAAAAAGGCGAGAAGACATATCTCACATTTGGAACTCAATTTTCGGTGGACAGGTATCTATTGATTTCAACAGTTTTCGAGATTTTATGATTAATGTTCAGAAAGAGAATCCTTCAGAAGAATCTTTGAAGAGAATTTTCATCCGATTTTGCTATAAGGAAGATAGATCTTCATGGACTAAGGAGTCCTTAAATGCGTATTTACTATCGAAGTATTCAACAGTCTTTCGTCCTAACGAAGAGGAAAGGTACTTTGACCATCCACTAAACCATTACTTTATCTCATCCTCACATAATACCTATCTCACTGGACGACAGGTGATGGGCGACTCTTCCATTGACGGATACATACGAGCATTTCAACGTGGATGTAAATGTGTTGAAATTGATATATGGGATGGTGTATCACTCGACGAAGAAGCAGAGAGTATTGAAGGCGAAACGAAGGGTCCAATTGTTAACCATGGACACACTTTCACTTCTTCTATTTCCTTGAAAAACGTATTACAGACAGTCAAGAAGTATGCTTTTACCCTGTCACCTTGGCCAGTTATTTTGAGCTTGGAAGTGCATTGCAATACAGAGAATCAGATCAAGTTGAAGAAGACTCTTCTAGACGTATTGGGAGATGTGTTGGTTTTGGGTATGCTTAAGAATCATAATGAGTTACCAAGCCCACAAGAATTACAAAACAAAATTTTACTTAAAATCAAAAGAACCGGAACAAGAACTTACTCGGTTACACATGATGGCCAAAGTGCACTTTCAACATCAACTACAAGCACTTCCTTTAGTGAAGACAGTACTGCTTCTCAAAAGAGAAATCCCTTTGTGATCAGGCGTAGATCACAACCAACTAAAATCCTCACCGAATTAAGTGACCTTGCTATTTATATCCAAGGCATAAAGTTTCGAAACTTCTCACTACCCGAGTCCAAAACATTCAACCATTGTATCTCATTAAGTGAGAAGAGCTTCAACTCTTTGATGAATGATAATGTAAAACAAACTTCAGTCGAAAAACACAATCGGAAATACTTGATGCGAGTCTATCCCTCAAAGTTAAGAATTGGCTCATCCAACTTCAACCCGTGCGATTTCTGGAACATGGGGGTACAAATGGTTGCTAGTAATTGGCAAACTTACGACGTTGGACAGCAGATTAACGAAGCAATGTTTCAGAGCTCCGGACGAAGTGGCTATACTTTGAAGCCACAGAATCTTAGACCTCAATTAGCAAAGAGCAATAAGAAGGTGGCATCGATGTCCACTCGTACCAGATTCACCGTGGAAATTATTAGTGCTCTTCAGCTTCCAAAAAGCAAGGGTACAAATGTGGCCACAAATCCATTTGTGATGATTGAAATGCATGGATGCTCATTTGTGCTATGGGACGGAGCCCAAGATCCATCTACACTGATAGTTTCTGCAAATGGCTTCAATCCAATTTGGCGGGAGAAATTTAGCTGCGTCATGGTTGCTGACAACGATCTAGCATTTCTCAGAATAGTCGTCAACTCTTCATCCAGCAGCACAGAGAAATTGGACCCTCAAGTTCTTGGGATCATAGTCTTGCGTATTTGTCTCACTAGAGAAGGATACCGGTATATCCCAATTAATGATCCGTTAGGAGAAGAATTGGTGTACTCTAAACTTTTGGTACGTATCAAAAAGACAGAGTTATAATTCCACGAACCAATACTAGAAGGAAGGAAGTACAAAATAGAGCACAAATACATAGAATGGAATAGTTTCAATGCAACTGTTCATCGCACCATGATTATATACACCCATACATCGCGAGACTTTTTTTACGATAGGAAGCTCATCTCAAAGTTGCAACTTCAAAGACAGAAAACATGGGAAAAATTAGAAATGATTCCATGAAGAGGCAAAGGCATAACCCTTTGATGAACGATATTACATCTCAAGGTGGTAATTTAAGATCTTTTACTCGAGGTAAAGCAAAGGAAGTATCTGAGAACGATGATGAATATATCGATGCCGCATCATCTAGAAGGATTTTGCAATTGGCAAGAGAACAACAGGATGAGATCGAAGCTGAAAATTTCGATGCGAATGCGAATGCTGTTCCCAAATCCTTTGGTGAAGAATGGAGAAACCAAGAACTGGACGACGAACTGGAAGCCGAAGAGTATTCTGATTTTGATCCAGAAGAAGAGGAAGTCGAAGAGCTTGAAGAGGAAATAGAAATAGACGAGCAAAGTGCAGCTATGTTCGAAAAATATTTTGCCAGTGGAGCTTCTGAAAATGGTTCGTTCAACCTCGCTGATAAAATCATGGCAAAGCTCGAGGAAAATTCTGAAAAGAAACAAGCAGAGGTAAGACAGGATGCTGTTTTATTACCGCCAAAGGTCATTGCAGCTTATGAAAAGGTTGGCCAAATTTTATCCACTTATACCCATGGAAAGTTGCCCAAACTTTTCAAAGTATTGCCCACTTTGCGAAACTGGGAGGACGTTCTTTTTGTAACTAACCCACAAGGTTGGACTCCACATGCTGTATATGAAGCAACCAAGCTTTTCGTTTCCAACTTGCAGGCGAACGAGGCCCAGAAATTCGTGGAACAAGTATTGCTCGAAAGAGTCCAAACATCTATCGAAGAGTCGGAGGATCACACATTAAACTATCACTTATACAGAGCTATCAAGAAATCCTTATACAAACCGGGTGCATTTTTCAAGGGATTTTTGTTTCCATTAATCGACTCTCACTGTACTGTTAGAGAGGCTACCATTACTGCTTCCGTTCTCGCTAAAGTATCTGTCCCAGTTTTGCATTCGTCAGTTGCATTATCTCAACTCTTGCAGCGTGAATTCCTGCCTGCAACCATCGTATTCATCCGAGTCTTAATAGAGAAGAAGTATGCTCTTCCATATCAGACTTTGGATGAACTAGTGTTCTACTTCATGAGATTCCGTAAAGCCGCCCAAAATCCAAACGAAATGGATACAGATGACAATGGAGCTGTAAAGCTTCCTGCCCTCCCAGTTGTATGGCACAAAGCATTTTTAGCATTTGCTCAAAGGTACAAGAATGATATTACCGATGACCAGCGAGATTTCTTATTGGAAACAGTCAGACAACAGTTTCACCACGCTATTGGCCCGGAAATAAGAAGAGAGTTACTCGCTGGTCAAGCAAGATTAACAAGCGAGCCAGCAAAAGACTCATTAATGATGGAAGCATTTTGAAAACTGTAGAATAAATGAACTATATTGTGTACAAAATTATGCCCTCGCATCATGTGATACTCTCTGTGTGACTTCTTTAGACAACTTCGTGTAATTGGCAGTCAATGCATAGTAACTTTGTATCGAACCAATTAATGTCAATGCCAAAATACATCCTAGCCAAAGGCCATCAAGCTTTCCTTTAATGACAGACTTGAAAGTCAAATAGTATGAGAATGGAAGTCCAATTGCGTAGTAAGAAATAAGGTTTACCACACCTCCGATTTTCGTTCTTCCCTGTCCTCTAAGACACCCTGCCGAGTTGGCATTAACCCCGTCGGAAACCTGCATCAAAGCAATAAGCCACATTACCTTGGTAACTGTTGATATAACTCTTTCATCTGGGGTAAATAATAATGCGATGTGGCGTCTAAAGAAGTACAAGAATAAGAAGTTCACAGCAGAAATTGCGGTACCAAACGTAAGACACACCTTGGTTGAGAGTTGAGCCGCGTTTGGTAATCCAGCTCCTAAAAAGTTCGCAATTCTTGTAGAGCCAGCGATTCCTATAGCATAAGGAATTTGATATGTCAATGCAGCGACGGTGGAACCAATTGATTGTGCTGCCAAGGGAACTGTACCCAAGTAAGATGCCATTAAAGTCATCAACTCGAAATAAAGAAACTCTGCTACCAACATGATAAGACCAGGAATAGCCAAAGGTATCAAACGGGACCAACCCGAGAATGCTTCACGAATATCAAACCCGCCCCAGCAAACCAAAGGATGCAAGCCCGAAGGAGTACTCTCTGCCTTTACCAAATAGATTGTTGACAAGAACAATCCAATGCACATTAACCAATAATTGATAGCAACAGCAATTGGGGCACCGAGATAGCCAATATGCTTAACAAGTAGAATATTCATGACTGCATTGAGTGGAGCAGAAACAAAGAGCACAATAGTTGAAATGTGGTATATGCCTTGTGCCTGCAAAAATCTCTTTCCACACTCAAACAATATGTAGGCAGGCAATCCTGGGGCAATGTAGAGTAAGTAAGACGATGCCAATCTTGCGGTACTTTCATCAGGTACAATTAGACTCACCAATTCGTAACCCCAAAAGACCCAAGCAAGTAGCACAGGCACCATAAAAACTGATGTGAGGGTAATACATTTTTGAAGGTAAGCACCCACCAAGTGGTATTTTTCTGCTCCAAATGCTTGAGGACAGAGTGTATCAAGAGCAGTTGCAATTCCTTGCGTGGTGGCATAGCCGGATATGTTGGCCGTCATAGAACCTAAGGAAGCAGCTGCAAGTTCGGTAGCACCTAAGTGCCCAACGCTGAAAACTGACACAGCACCAAATGAACACTCGAGTAAAAAGGTTAACACAAGTGGGAGAGCTGATTTTGTTAGAGCGACGAACTCAATCCATGAATTTGTTGTTATTCTGTGTGTCAAAACGGCATCCTCGAACGATGCCATTATCTCACCGTCCGATTCTCCAGATGGAATAGGATAGTGACTATGCTTTAAAAGATCGCGTTCCTGTTCTAAAAGTTCATGGTCGTACAGTTTGTTTCGTTGTTTATGAGAATCTCCAGCTGCTCCTAATAACGGTCTGGTCTCTTGGTTATTCCCATTATTCACATTGGCTTCTTCGTCGGGAGAATTACGCTGGGGAAAAAAATCTTGTGGAACGAAAAGCCCCGCTTTACCGACGGAGCCATGAACCACCGAAGCCCGTCTTTTAGTGTTGGAGTGTGTGAATTGATGGTCCATTCTTCTCCAATTACGAGATAAGGATAAAATCTAATTGTCATTTTGCGAGTGCGAAGAGGTCAGATATGCGAGGTACAGCCGCACCCGGTTATACAGCTAATAATACATACGAGACGGCCCTTGATCGTCACCTTTGGTCATTGATGTTCGAAAGAAGCTGGGCTAAACAGCGCTTTGTGGCAACATCGTCCTGAAGGATCGACGAAAATGTTCCGTCTCTGAGTGGTTCTGGAAGAATAGTAGCCAATGCCTTTCTAGCTTCGAGGTTATCTGAAAAGCGCATGTAGCACCGTACAATATGCTTTAAGAGACGCCCGGAGCTGTTGGATGCTTGCTGAGGTACCTGCGAATGGACGTTAGTATTCACGCTGAGTTGGTCGATCATTTTCGACAACACAGATGCCACAGTGTGAAAACGCTCATATGTGGTGCAAATGTACGAGAGGCCCTGGTCGTCAAGCAAAATCTTCTGTAAAATGAATATGGCAACCGTCTTCGAGAGTTCAGAGGATATCTCCATGATGTTGAGGCACAATGGCACTATTTCCGTTGTAAGAAGGAAATTGATCACTTCTGGTGTATCGTTTTTAACCAAGGCACCAATAACACCCAAACTGGTGAGCCGAAGATATTCGAATGAGCGCTGTCTTGAGTTGGTGGAGAGGAAAGGATATAAGTAAAGCGGGAAGTTAGCGCTGAGGAAAAGGCCTCTGGTCTGCACGTTTGAGGCGACACACTGAAGAAGTGCCAAAGCATTGCATACTCTATTCGACACCGACGCCGTGAGCACTGGTGGATTCAAAAACGGGTAAACAGAGACGATTTCTTCAAGCAACACGGTCATGACACCAAAAGAGTTCCACAACACCAATGCCAAATCATCATACTGTTCTCTTTTCTTTCCTAACTCTAGTAAGGCCCGTTCTCTGTTGGTTCCTTTGACCAACTCCGAAAGCCATTGGTAAATTTGTTCATCGTTCAAAGCCCTATTCTTGCTATTATTGACTGGTGCTTCTTGAGGAGGATTAGCTATCAGCGACTGTCCCTTAGCCACAGCAGCATACATCTTCTGTCCTTGTAGAGCTCGAGAAAGCAAAAATTACTTCTCGCGAAATAGTTCACTCTTGTTGAGTGCGAGAATAAAAAAAACGACCTCGGAGAGGATTGAACTCTCGATCTTGCGATTAACAGTCGCACGCCTTAACCAGCTTGGCCACGAAGTCGTATTCTAATGAGGACGGACGAACAAAGATTCCAAGATATCAAAATCAGACTCAATACTCCTCGTAGGCAATCTTCGTATCGCCCAAGGGACTTGAATTCAATAACTTTTATATAGTACATACTACTGACCGTCAATTTCATCGTACTTCTCTAGACGGTCTTCTGCTTTATCCTCATCATCAATTTTGACACCTCCACTGATCGAAAATTGTCCTCCACCAGCGATTAACTGGATATCCTCATATTTGGTAGCTGTATTCACAATACGGGTAGGCGCCTCCACATCAGATTCAAGAGGTCCCAAACCTGGTGCATATGTGTCTGCAAATCCCCATGCGTAAACTACGCCGTCAGCAGTGACAGCAAAGGAGTGATGAGAGCCACATCCCAAAGTCTTAAACTTCACACCGTTATCATTCTTCTTACCAACTTGCAATTTGGTTGGCACAGGAACGGCTCTCACATTGCCGTGGGCGTCCTTGAATGTGGACTCAGGCAATCTATCCTTTGGAATTCCCACTTCTTTCATATCATATCTACCCCAGGTGAAGATATCACCGTCAGCGGTCAAAGCCATGGAGTGATGCTCACCAGCAGAAATTTCCTTTATCTTCATGTTGCTTAAGACATCAATCACAGTAGGCTTGGAGACCAATGAGCCATCCTCGAGTTCACCATTGTCGTTAGTTAAACCGCACTGGCCAAACTGATTGAGTCCCCATGTGTACACAAGGTCGTTGTGGTCAATAGCAAAGCAATGAAAGTCACCACTAGCAATATATCTGATGTTGGTCAAAGCCATGGAATGCGGTTCGAGAGTCTTATAACGATGTCTCTCCAAAATCTTACGACCTAATTGATATTGCTGCCCATTACCCCATGCGTACACAATACCCTTCAGGTCTAATGCCAATAAATGGTCCTTACCAGGAGCAAGCTGCACAATATTCTGCAACTCGGTGATCTTCATTGGAGTTCTTTGGATCTTGATTTCGTTTCTCAAAAAGCCTAGTATTCCCTCGTTGCAACGGAAAGAGCCCCATGCATACACGTCTCCATTGGAGTAAAGCAATGCACTCAAGTTATCAGTAGCAGCAATTTGCACGATCTTAGCATCACCAGATGGAAGACCTTCGACTTTTCCAGGTGTTGACTCAGCTTCATTTAAATCACCATCTTCGTCTTCGGAGTCGGATCCTCCATCCAAATCTTTGAGCACTTCTGCACCAGATGTATCTCTACCTAACACACCACCATCATTTCCTCCCCAGGACCATACGTTTCCCGCCGAATCAAGTGCTAAAGTATGCATTCCCCCAGCAGCAAAGTCAACAATATGGTGTCCATTGAGTTTTTCCTTGGTCAAGAATGGATTCAAACGAGGACGCTTAACCTCCTTGGTGCTGGCAGCTGGGCCAAGTCCCAACTCACACATAGAGCCAGTTCCCCAAACAAAAACGTCTAATGGCTTCGTCTTTGGAGCATGTCTAACATTGATGTCTGGAAGAGATGAATAAGAATTCAAGATGGCAGAGGAAGTTACGCCTTTGAGCCTCTTAGAAGAGGAGCCATTAACACCATTGTTGGTTCTTTTTCTGTTTAAGGCAACCATAATCAATCTGTACTGTCAGCAAAAAGTCCAGATCAGGACATCTCAAAACGTCGTGCGCATATCACCTATAAAGAGGGAAGCAAAGGGTAGAAGAGGTCCAGCTATAATTCGAGATATCCTGGGACTTATTGGATTCTGAGATGCCCTTTACGTAGATACTAAATAAGATATGTCTTTAAACTAAATATCGGCGTTTTTTAATGAGTTGTCATGAAATGTAAAATTCGCAACCAATTCAAGATAGATTAATGTCAACGATTAATCACTCAGCTGCGGCGAGTATAGCTATAATATCTAATGGGCTCTACTACAGCCACGATTTATAATTTCACTCTACGGTTTGATCCATACTTGCTTGATGGTGCGTTATCGATAATTCAGTCTCTCGGGTATGTCTTAATGTTTGCGTTCGTATAATGTATTATATTTAGTTAAGGGTATTAGTAACGGGAGCAGAGTAACCTTTTCTTCCATGCGACCACTTGCTCTTTGTTTCAACTAAAAATCTTGCTGAAGTCTGTAAGAGGTATCCAATCGATCCGACAGAACGGAACAAAGCCAATAACGCAACCGTCCAAAGAATGAATGCCAAGTACACATTCGTCTCTGTTTCACCAGCCTTATAGACCTGCAACATAGTCATAATGAAAATCAAATTGGCAAGCAACCAGATTAAAACAACCTTGGTTCTGACGTCTTTGGCATAATCTTCACCTTCCATAGTTGGCGCAGGGGTATGTCTGGCCAAAACTTTCTTGTTTGATCTTCTCGACCGAATGCTGTACAAAGTGTCAAGGTAAACCTCATCAATGTTCACGTCAACAACCACGGCTTCGAATTCTCCTTCGTCATTCTTCTCGATGATATATTGATTGAACTTGTCTTCCTTAGGATTGTTATCTCCCTTGGTACCCCAAGACACATCATGCGTGTTACAGAATGCAAAGATTTGCAATGTACATGTGTACGATGGGATCATCAAGAAATATTGCACAGAACAAGTCAACATGTGCCATGGGTCCAAGTACAATATCGACACCAAGGTGTACATACCATAAGTTGAAAGTAAGGAAACCACAATACTGACGAACACATATTGGGATGAATTGCCCATTCCAAAGTTTCGAATAGTATTGAACACAAAGTAGAAACCAACAATCAAAGCATAGAGGGCACATATAGTAAGTAGTATGATCAACGTTTTGAAAATGTTGCGTGATGCCTGGGGACGGTTACCAATCGAAGCAATAAACAACGACGTCAACACACATATGCATAAGTAATTGAAAATTGTGAAGATCCAAAATCCACCGTTATGGCCAAAGTTTTTAGTAGACACAAGGGAACCAGTCAAGAAGTAGAATGTCAAGTAGAAATTGCTCAAGGAGAAGAAAGAGAAAATAAGGGTAATGAGCTGGTAAACAAACTCAACGTGCAACCAGAACTTTCTCAAGAACGAGTGGTCAGTTTGCCAAATCTTGTTGAAATTCTTCAAAGAGTACAAAGCAGCGAAGAATGCACCATTGATCCAACGACGTCTTTGCGACAAAAACTCACTTATACTTTCTGGAACATCTGTTTCACCAGTTGCCAGCTTGACGAACTTCAAGACCCAATTTTCATTCCTTTTGGCGACTAATTCCCAACACAAGATACGATCTTCAGCAAGGTACATATTAGCTTCAAAGAAATTGGTCTTTGAGTTTGTCTTAACATCATGACTGGTTGCATTCAATAAATCTTCACCTTTGAAGTATGATGCGAGAGGACCTGTTCCATCGTCGTTATTTTTGAGAGCAATGTACCGATATGCGGATAAAGCACCCGGTAAGACAGTAATATAACCAAATAACGATTCTAATGGTTTATCGAGAATGTTGGACATCTTGTACTCAAAGTTTTGCGATGCAACCAAAGGATTGGTGAGGTTGATCCATCCCTTTCCCTTCATAGCTTTAATTTCACCTGCTGCACCAGCAACATTAGAATCTCTGTCGAATGCCTTCCAAAGATTGTAAATTGCATGGTTGTCTGGCTTTGTCCCCACATCAAGTAAAATCACAACATTGGGGTCCAAAATTGGACAAAAAGCATTGAATAACCATCTATGAGAGTTGATCTTCTTCTGGTTCTTTTCCTTAAGACAGAACATGACCTGGACAGGAGCCAAATTTTTCTCGTCACCTTTGAACTTAAGATTTTCGTCAATAGATATTTGTGTGGTGTACTCAAACAAATGGGCATTTACCTTTTTGTTATTGACGTACGATCTGGCCAAGTTTCCCTGGTAACAACCGGTGGCAGTCAATAATTGCAAGACGGATTCATTGACCTTGTTTCTTCCATCGGCAACGATGATGACTTGGATCTTTTTCCAAGAATCTTTGCCCCAGGTGGTTGACTTATGTCTGGAACAAAGGTGTGCAACGTTCTTCATCACTCCATGCATAGTTCTTGCAAAGGAGAACTCGTCCTCATTGTACAAGGTGACACAAATGACGATTTCTGTTTCTCTTCCGTATTTCGCTGGACGAAGAGTGAAGCCTTCGCTCAGGAAAGTGTCAGGTTCCGACGTACAAGCTGTGTACGTCATGTTTGTAAACTCACCGAATGGAGAATCTGTACGAGTCAAGACGTTCTTCAACTCTTCGGGAATGGGATTTTCTAAGACCAAATTACCGGTCTTACCACCCACCAACCGAACCTTTCTCTTGGTGATGGTTTTGTCTCGCTTTGGAACATAGCCATCTTCGATGTTTTGCATGACATTTCTATCAATGGAAGCTCCAAAGTACTCACTCTCGTGTCCACCGGAAGAGGTGTACGATTGGGCACCAGAATATGCGGTTGATTCAGAAAATATGGATTCTTCTTCGAAGTCATGAGCCTTTTGGTAGGTGGCATAGTCATAACTTGTTCGTGGAGTCCGACTGGTTACGGTTTTTTCTTCACTGGAGTCGTTATCGTCGTCATTAAATGGATTTGCTTCGGCAAATGTTTCTGGAGAGAAAATAGGCTGTGGCGGAGCCAAGAACCGTTCACTTCTGTTGGAACTGTTATTGGAGCGACCAAATGCAGATCTTCTTGGAGAGCCAGAAAACATGTCTTCGTCGTCACTTTTCTGCTCATCAGTGGCTATTTCTGTCCGCTTGTCTCTCTTGGGTGACTCTAGCGAAGTGAAATGGGCCCTAGGGGTTCCAGCTCCAAATTGAAGGTTTGGAGTGGCAGATTCCAACAAGTTCAAGTTGCGGCTACTCACAACAGGTGTGCGAGCACTGCTTCTGGTGAAAATATTGGGTGACTGTCTCTGTGGCAGACCATTGGGGCTTCTCTGAATCGACAGAGGAAAGCCCACAAACTCTTCGTCGTCTGGTTGAGTCACTTCACGATGACGACGAGGTGATGTCCTATCGCTAGTAAACGCAGCATTGGGAAGTGAAGGGGAATCACGGTTGTCAAACATAACCGTTGGTGGTGGATTGGAGTAGAATTGAGCCGTTTTAATTAAGTAGCACCCACTGCATCTGTTTACCTTTTTGCAATCTGTGTTTGGATTCAGCCTAATTAGGAAGTTGTTGCATATTTGGTGTGTGGGCGCACTGGACGAATCCAACACAGGCAAAGGGTCCTGTAACGATGGCTTACTAGCATGAAGGCCCTGCTTAATAGTACGACATAGAAAATGGAATCTACCCTGAATTACACAAGTCCTTGAGATCACAGGCAAACTCTCGGATCTACAGCTTATATTTAAGTATTAGATGACTGAAGAACAAACGATGAATAAGGGCCCACACAAGGACGGAAAGCTTGTATGCGAGAGAGAGGATTGGAAATATAGCTAATGAGCATAAACCAAAGCTCTTGCCCAACTTCTGGACAACAAATTCTTGTGATTAACCAATTAATGTCTGGATCTTTCTCTAGCAATAGAGGTGAAATCTCCTTGAATAACTGCTCTTATAATATTAAGTGATGCAGGCAACTGTATTATATTTTAGTTCAGCACTATTTCATACAATCAGTATAAATGTAACCAACAGTGGAATTCGTCAAACGAAATCAGCTCTTCACATTCCCCAACCCTCGTTTTTAATTCAAAAGTATTTCCACGCATTACAAGAGGTAGAAACGGCCCTTCAATTGCTCACTGGGCAAGTATACCACTAATTGATTGTGCTCTACGTCAAATGCAGAACATCTTTTTTTGTGAGCTGTTTCAGATTTCGCGCTAAAGGATCTCACTAAGAGCCTGAATGAAGGCATGGATACGAACAATCCCTCGATATATCTGCATGAAAACACTTCATCGTCTAGCTTGCTCCAGTTTGGAGTCGATAGGTCTAATCTAGTGGGTCAATCACAAATCTCAAGCGTTGATTTCAACAACTTGAGGAAGCAACAAACAAACCTGTCCGATAACTCCACCATTAGCACTGTAACAACCAAGTCCAACAATCCGCTAACTCGTTTATTTACACGGAACCGTTCACAGACCACTATTAATGCAAAGAACTACGAAGTCGAAGATGAGAGAGACAACGCACTGAGGTACAGCGATGGGGAAGAAGGAACTCATGATAGTCCATCCACAAGACCATCTCGAGCCAGCAGTATCATCACGTCTCCAACAACAAACTCTCTTCTCAAACTCGGAAAAAAGTCACGTAGCAAGTTCACGATGACCTCGAAGAGACCGGACCTCTCCATCCACACTGCCGGCCATCATGGATTAAAAGTGCCAAAAAAGATACGAAGTGCTGCCCTGCTTGACGAGGTATTTAGTCCAGGAGCTGGAACTTCTGGCAAGAAAAGTGGCGTGGCCTCTCCTGGATCAACGTTCCACAATTTCTTCCACCGCTCGCATACTAGCTCACAACCATCTGAACTGTTGGTCTTATCCTCCGATGATCACATATCACAGCAATCGGTCACCATTCCTTCTAGGACAGCCATAACACTTTCGTCCAACAGCTCCAACTCGGTCATCACAGATGTTAATTTTGCTCTGATCTTCAAATTCACCAATCCCAACTATTCGCTTGAGGAACCCGACTCCACCACCGAACATTCGACACTCATAGATATGCACAGAAAACTACTGACACCTACAGACCAATTTTTGCAAAGCCGTGTCCAAAAGATGACCAGTCTTGACTTTAATGCGCGAGTGGCAGCCCAAGAAAGTGACATTCACCTGCAGATGTCTGAGACTCGAAATTATGCCAAGTTGTTCCAGTCCCTAACGGAAGCTATACGGCCATTGATACTTGTATCACAATCTAGAAAGCTCTCAAATGGCTGCGAGCATGCCTGTTTGAGTATGCTGTTAGAAGATTTGGGCACATCACTTCTAGAGAGTTACATCAATATCACAGAGAATGGGCCAGCCAGTGATACACTAGACCGATCACCTAGCTCGAAATCAGCAAGGCTAAGAAAATTGTCGCGTTTGAATTCATCCAGCAACACTTCGTTGAATGAAACAGCATGGAATCACCTTGATGACTTCCGATTTCGAGAAACCCACGCTGAAATTCTGAGCTTTTTTACCAAATGCATGACATGCTTTCTGAATGATTTCAATAATCATATGGACTTCAGCGTGCTTATCGAAAAAGATGCAGATTTCAATAGAGATGAAACTTTGTTAGATGTCGAACTGCTCTGCAGGGAATGGGCTAAGCTCGAGGCAAAGTGGGACCATTTCAATAAAAGGATAAGATTCCAAATGTTAGCAATTTTGCACCCGCTACAGAGGCATTTCAACGATCGGCTCATTGAGAACCCGTACGGTATTGGAAATACTGTACGTATTCTGACAGAAAGCATGCTTCTTAGCAGCTTTAGAGATGTCATAGTGATGCCGTTTATATTGAACAGACTACAGATTTACAAGACCGCGGAAGCCTCTTTTGCAAACTCAGCTGAATCGCCCATATCAAACAGCTTGAACAACCTGACCCCTACTCCGAGTCACTCGACAAAATCCAAATTATTCTTCCTGAAAGCACAGGAAGCCCGCTTGTTATCTAATGGGAATATATTAGGCGGGATATTGAATTGTTTCGGTACTATTCGAAGCCATATGCCATGGGACTTGGCAACCGAGCGTGATCGCTCTGCGAGAGAAGAAGCTTTCATGGAGACGTTCAATAGTCTTCTTCTGGAATCGAGGTGAGGAAAAGTGCAATTGAAATACGTCCATACGGAATTTAGTCTATCATTAAGGTCAAGTTGGAACTTTCAGTTTTCCGATCCGAAGGAGCTCCAATAAGTAGACCGGACAAGTTGGCTTGTATTTTTCTCACAAGACTGTTAGCGGCTAGTCCTCAACTTTGAGGTATTTTTGCCATTGAAAGAGTTATTTAAACTCTTTACTACGAAACCTTTCACCGTCCGTTTAGTGGCTACAAGCAGCCACAAACATGTTCTCAGGGACAACAGGGTGTAAGGCCTTTTTGCGTTTGTACCAGGTCTATAAATTGGAGTTTTTTTGTCTTTTCAAATTTCCAGTGATAGATAGGTCTGAAGTTTTGAAAAATGCTTAGTTCGAAAATTTCTGTACAAAGAAGTTTGAATACTCAAGGAACATATGTTAGCTTCTCAAGAAAGCTCAAATCAAAGCTCCAGAATCGTTTATCGGGTATTAAGCAAAAACATTGGTTTTCCATGCCTGCTACCCGAAGAGTGGGCCCTTTTGATTTAAGAAAGAATTTGACAGATATTGGGAGCACTCACGAGTCTGACGATTTTTTCTCGTCAACTCATCCTCTTGTACTCAAGTTACATGAAGCTCTAGGCAGAAAAGAGTTGCAGCACAGAAGCGAAATGTCATCCGATGTAGTAAGAAGATTTAAAGAACATCGTTGGAGATATCGCTGTGTCTATTGTACTATTGGACTTGGGGTCTTTGCGCCGGCTCATAAAGTGCTGATTCACGCTTGCGTTCGTCACGACGCCTCGGAAGATTCAGAACCTTTTTGCTTGTCTCAAAGTTCTGCAACTGAGGACATTCCCTCTGTGTCTTCTGAGGAGTTTTTTGACGACTCTTTTGAGGAATTTGGTGATTATGTCTGTTGTGAGCCTATTAATGTTGAAGGTCCAATGACTGTTTTGGAAAGTAAGAATGACATCGAGGAAGTCACCTTAAAGTCACTTGATGAAAATACTTCGAAAGGCTTAGCGGACAAAGAGAATTCTACTTTCACGTCTATGGACGCTTGTGCCGAAGGTACTTCATTTGTGACCAGTGAAGTGGAACCTCTCTTGAAGTCTATGAGTGAAGCGGAGGAAACTATGTTGGTATGCATGGATGGTAAGGCAAGACCTACTTTGGAATGCGTGAAGGACGAAGTTAACAGAACTTCGAAATTCATGGAGGACAGGGGGGTGCTTTCTTTGAATTCCAAGAATACCCAGCTGGAACTTTCTCTTCTTTGTTTGTACGAAACTGAATTGTATTTTGACGAAAGATGGTTGAACAGCTTGAAGTGTCTTGATGGAGAGTTCAAGGGTACGTCGAACGGGGCGTCTGTCCGCACCGGTGTAGATGGCATTACCCTAATATGCTTGAAGTTCCAGGCGGATCAGGAGGTTCTGTGTGCTCTAGTACGTCAGGATAGAATTACCTCAAAATTCTTGAAAGACGCTTTTGAGAGCAACATGAGCGTCGTGGCAACTGCAGTGGGTACATCTGTCCCACTGTTGGAAGGAGTTACTTCAGTAACTCTGGATGTGAATTCCGGAAACAGTCTGGTGTTTGTGTTGGTTGTGGGGGACAAACATCACTCAATTGGTGGGTCGGGCTTTGCCTCAAATAGTTTGGAAAGCAACTGCGAGAACAACTTGGACTGTCTTGTGGAGGAAGAAAATACTGCTGTTCCAGCACGTTTTGAATACATCCCCTCGAAATGTATCAACGACGATGCGTGTGACAATTTACCATTCTCGCACCATGTTGAAGTGCTGAACATGAAAGCTGCCGCAACTTATTTGAATGACACTACCTCAAAGTGTTTGAAAAGCATATTTGATGACAGTTTACTGCCTTTAGGCAAGAAGTTGGGCTCTCATTTACTTTGTCCAGAATACATTTCCTCAGAATGTTTGATGGACAAGTTTGTTTGCCCAATGGAATCAGTTGCGGAAAGGACACTTGATTTGAACCGCCTTAATAATGAGAAGGATAAAACTTCAGGGCTTCCAAAAATTCATCTGGTTGACAACAGCTATTACGAGTCTGACGTCTCAGAGACTACAATTATCCTCGACGACCTCGCACGAAAAGTGCCTGAACACAAATCAAGCTCAAGTGAAGCCTCCTTGTTCGAAAGAGAAAGAAATGCATGTTGTCTGTCTGATGAAGAGGAAAATGATATTTGTGCTCGTTCGCTGAATGTGGACGGACCAGATAACGTTGCCACAAAAACATCATGGACCGGTCTTGAAACTGACGACCAACCACTTGTTGAAGTTAATGACTTTTCACTTCGTCTTGCGGAGGAGATCAACAGTGAATACCCTGATGTACCGGTTAGTGAGCTTGAACGCATCATCAACCGTGTAGGGAAGGAAGCCGGAACTTCGTTGGCAAGTAAGAAACCAGCAAAGGTTTCTACTAATGCAGTAACTGATCCTGTAAATGGTAATGTCGCTGGCGACAAGACCATTGTTGAAGCAGCTGGTGGTGCCGAGATTGTGGCCATCAAGTTTTGCAAATGTGGTGGAGTTGTATCTCTTTCTGGAGCACCTCCCGCACCCCCTCCACCACCCCCGATGTGGTTGGCCACTGCAAATGGCGGACCATTGGGTCCACCGCCACCCCCTCCACCAGCCTGGCTAGGTTCTGCGACTGGCGGTCCAGGACTAAACCTCGATCCAAATGAGTTGTCGAAGATGAAGGATCTTTTAAACAAAAATCCTGGCATGGGAACTAAAGAAGCATCAAAGCTGCCTTTCCTCATCACCAAAAATGATTTGGTACTGATGAAAGACCGACTTGCAAAGCCCAGTCCATTGGCGCTCGGGCAGAAACCTGCTGAACCCACTCCGTTCCAAGTCAATGCGGACGAGTTGAAGCTGATAAAAAAGCGTCTCTTGAAACCCGTTCGGAATGTGGACGATGGACAGAAAGATGCCCGATCTTCGGCAAGCGGGAAAGATCAACCATTGAAAGGACTGTTTTCTTTGAGGAAAACTAAGGTCGATCCACTGGTGCTGGCGGACCCCAAGAAGTTCAGGGTCACCACCAATGAGGTTAGGGACATGAGGAGACAGCTCAATGATACAAGAGCAAAGATATGGGAAGAGAAGGAGAAGGAAGAGGCTGGTGCTGGTCCTAGTGCTAGTGCTGCTTCTTGGAAAAAGGGCCTCAGAAAGACGATAACCAAAAGTGGTGGTAGTGGTGAGACAGTCGATCCCAAAGCTTGGGTAAAGGGGTTAAAGAAGGTCGAGCAAGAGAAAAAGCCCATGGGCACTCTGCTGGCCGCCAAGAGTAAGTTCCGGGGCTCAGTCTCACATATTGCAAGCTGCTTTGAATCTGTGATGGAAGAGCCACAAGGGGAAAAGGACGCTTAAGCACCAGGGATCATTATATAATGGCAACAAAAAAACACAAAGAAAGAGGCTTTATAGTGATATTTCATAAACAACAAAAAAAAAAAAGCGAGCGTAGGCTTTAAAACTCTAATTCGATGTTCCATCTTCAAAACTTCAAAACGCGACAACGGCGCGAACAATTTCTCAACTGTTGCAAAGATACTACATTAAAATACCACTTTGCATGCAGCATAATGGTGTTGCCTACATACTTACGCAAGACTATCACTCCTGCTGAAGTGAATTTTCAGGCAGAGAGTGAACTTGTAACAATTTTACCTCGTTATCTGATGAAGAAGATAGAGTTGATAGGAGTAAGTAATGATGATATCATAGATAGAGGACATATACGCGAATAAAGCAGCATGCCTATCCCGTTGATTATCACTTACCTCAAATTACTAACCATAGAGTCGAATACCTGCATTACGAGGTATGAGAAGAGAAAAGGTTCCACTTTGGGTAGCATTGATATTGAAATTCCAAGACAAATGTAATATAGTTCCGCCAGATTGGTTAAACCTGGCGTTTTTGAAGGCAAAATATGACGAGGAAGTACGACACACGCAACAATTTAGCGAGTTACCATGGAATTGGATCGCTATACTGAAGATCTTCCTTGCAAGAGCTGCTGACGATTTACAGGATCCCACGCATGAATTACGGTCAATTATACAAGATTTACGAGAGATACGGTTGGCAAAAGCACAGAAGGGTTTGAATGAATTAAACGAATCCAATATTCGTCTCGATGGCTTATCATTAATCGAAATCAACGAAATGCGTCCGTTTGTTCTAAAAGTAATGAACAAATTGCGCCAGCTTCATGATTCCACAGTAACCCAAGGTGAGCAGCAGGTTGAAGACGATGACCAATATTCGGACGCTGAAAATTAGGCTTGTGCATTGCAATTGGTAATGAACCTGGACTCTCGGTGTAACTATTATTTCCGCAATCGGTGTCCAAAGCTGGCCGGATTAAACTCACATGATCCGCATATTCTACAAGAAACAACAGACGCTTCTTATACTGAAGTCTTTCTGTATTGTGGGAGACATGTTGCCCACCGTAAGACATTTGCCTTGGCACTAAATCACCACGTAACGATACGGTACAGCTATGTCTCAGCCAGGCGCAAGAATGTGATGTTTTAAAGCTTGTGCTGATTAACCTTTTGGATCAATCTACGTGGAACAGGAGAATGTATCTTTGGTACATGGAGCATTCTCTGTCATTATTATGGATACGAGTTATTAGACTATGAGAATTCGTACATAATATACAAGCTTATGGGATTGAAGCACTTCTACTACTTCCTTCAGCAATCACAGGCTAGACTTAACACAATGTTAGTTAGTTGAATTTATTCCCTCAAATACGCTCTTCTTTATATAGGAAGTGCATAGAGCAGATTTTGGAAAATAGCCTATCTCAATGAATCATCATTACTGATGAGTAAACTCCGTAATTTGAATCGTCAGTTTATATCCAATATCAAGAACCATGAATTGACAACCTCTACTAAGAGAAATCTCATTCTATCCATTTTGAGATCCACTACAACAAAAAGAGAGGCTAAGAAGTATCTTGAGAAATACCAGAACCAATTTGATTTCAACAATAGTGAGCCCAGTACCGGAAAGACAATTTCTGATTCACAACGTGAGCTTCTTGTTAATCGCTTTCTTCATGGAAAAAAGTTATCTGGATCTGTCTACGATGGTTCTAACCAAAAATTAGCCAAGATTCCTTTAAGACTTGCGGTATTTAACTTCAAACAAATATCAATACTGTCCAAAAGTTGGAACGGAATTAGAGAAACTTTTAAACGTCTCTTAAACTTGGGAATATCACCAGTTATTGTCCTTGATTTCGACCATATGAACAATGACTCTTTCAAATATAACGAATTATACATGATGAACCTGCTTAACCGAGTTATGAACAAACTCGAGCGACCCGAAGAGGGCAGTATACAAACAATGCCTCTCTGGTCCTTATTTTCGACCAAGGATAATACGAAATCATTTCAAGTTGATACTATTGAACAAATACTAGTCCCGCTCTACCAAGGTGTGATTCCGATTGCGATGCCCGTGGCGTATAACTCACTTTCTACCAAACACGATTTTGTATCAGCTCACGAGATCTCTTATCATTTGGTGAATTCCCTATTGGATCTTTCTCCTTCATCACTTTCTATTGAAAAAATCGTGTTCATCGATCCGATTGGCGGCATTCCCTCAATAGAGCGAAACCAAACCAGTCATGTTTTCATAAACCTCTCACAAGAATACTCAGACATCATATCTGAGCTATACATCGGTCATATCCAACCAAAGCAACGAGACTCGCATTTGCAGAACTTAAACTACATGAACCGGCTATTGACATTGACGAAAGAAAAAGGAAAGTCAGACGACAGCACTGGTATTATCACCACACCCCACATAATGTCCATCAATGATGACCAGTTGAATCCTATCATTTACAATGTATTAACTGACAGGTCCATCATATCATCTTCTTTACCTCTGTCACTGGACGCAACTCCTCAGTTATCAACATCTGTGCTCAAGAAGGGAGTTGATGTTTCGGTGCTAGATGCTGGGAACTTCAATGGCCATTACACGTTCGAGAACCTTGTCCTGGAGGGATGCATAGACAAAGGCAGGTTAGTGGATTTGCTCAATGATTCCTTTGGCAAAAAATTAGACACTGAAGCTTACTTCCAGCGTATCAACAACTCATTGGCTACGATTGTAATTGCTGGGGACTACGATGGCGCAGCCATAATCACTTGGGAAACTCCAAAGAACTCAGAAGATGCTGTTGCATATTTGGACAAGTTTGCCATTGCCAAACGAAACCAGGGACTTCCAGGGTTGGCCGACGTGATTTTCAAGATCATCCTCCAGTCTCACAGTGGTGAATTGATATGGCGTTCTCAAAAGAAGAACCCTGTTAATAAGTGGTACTTTGAGCGCAGTCGTGGACTGATAAGTTCTGAGAACTCGCAGTGGAGAGTATTCTACACGGGAACAGTGTTCGATAAACGAATTATCAAGACTAGGAAAGGGCCCTCTGACTTGGACATAAAGCGCAAAATCCACGACTACATAGACATTGGAGAAAGCATACCCGCATCGTTTTTATAGATTAATGATAAAGTATATCTTCCTTGGTAGCATACAACACAATAGTGGTCGATACGTTAAGAATTACTTTGATTCTGCACGCACATAATTTGCAACTATTGTTTCGCAATTACCCCAGAAATTGTATGAGTGAATTAAGACAAAGAACAAATAGTGCTGTTAAGGCTCAAACTACCGAGGAGAAGCCAATTGAAAAACTGAGACTTTTGTACTACCATCAGTTGGAAGAGTGGCGTAAAGACAATCACTTCATCTTATCTGGTTATGTTCCCCAGACCAATTCCTTTAAGAAATGCTTTGACTCGTTGTTCTATGTCCACAACGAGACCGTGAACATCTGGTCCCATTTAGTACCATCTATGCTTGTTTTTGGAGTTATATTCATCTATGTGAATTATTATTTGGAGGTTTATCCTACCCATCTCGGGTGGGAAAAGTTGAACTTTCTCCAATTTGGGTTTGCTGCTACATGCTGTATGGGTTTGTCGACCATTTTCCACTTTACGAAGAGCCATTCGCCATACGTGAGCAAGTTCGGAAACCAATTGGACTATTTCGGAATCGTTATCATGATTACTTGCTCTTTGATATCAATTATCCTTTTTGCTTTCTACGACGAGCCTAAACCCAAATACGGATTTCTTGGATTATTTATTACACTTGGGGGTATTTGCTCTGTGCTTACTTTGGACCGTAAGTTTTCCACTGCTGCTTACAGACCGTTACGTTCTACGATGTTTATTTTGTTCGGGCTTTCGGGCGTGTTTCCTGTGATCGTTGCGGTCTACATGTACGGCTCAGAAACGGCAATTGAGCGTTCTAGCGCATCTTACTTGATAGCAGAAGGATTTTTCTACATTTTCGGTGCTGCTATGTATGCTATGAGAGTTCCCGAGCGGTTTACTCATGTTGAAGTAGATGAGAAGACATACATCGAGTCACCTACTGCCGGAAAACTCGATATATTTGGCCATTCACACCAAATAATGCACGTATTTGTTGTGGTGGCTGCATACTGTCACTGGTGTGCATTGCTTGGCTGCTATCACTATCTCCACCAAAAAACGTTGGCATAGGGTAAGTACTTTAGTATACCGTACTCTCATCTCAGAAATCTATATGGCTAAAAAGACATTGATACTCATTCCTTGCCACGGAATATGGCATGGCAGAAGAGGCAATGGAACCAACTCTAGTGCTGGAGACAGTAGAGATGAATGGTCATTAGTACCATTTCAAATTGAGGGATACGACCACCTCTGTTTCAAGGACCATATTGTTGAAGCATTGAAACTCATGGAAAATGATCCAGATGCATCACTTATTATTTCTGGAGGCCAGACTAAGAAGGAATGTGGCCCCATATCAGAAGCATTATCATACTACAACTTGGCGACACAATTGTACAGCAACACTGATGTGTTGGAGAGGATATATTTGGAGGAATACGCCAGAGATTCTTTTGAAAATGTGTTGTATCTGATTTGCAGGTACTACGAGCTTTTTAGAGCTTATCCAGAGCATATAAAGGTAGTTGGATTTGAATTCAAGCGCAAAAGGTTTGTGGAATTACATCTCAAACAGGCTTTGAGGTTCACTGACTGCGAGTATTTCGGAAACTCCCCAGATCCCCGAGACACCGATGATAAGGAGAAGTATTTTGAGGATCTACACAAAGCGGAAAATAAACATGCTGTCAGACATTTCGAAATTGACTTTTACGGAGTGCAGAGTCCTCTCCATCAAAAAAGACAAGCAAGAGACCCATTCAAACGGTGGAATGGCTATCTGGAAAGCAATCCGTCGCTTGCACCGTTGCTTCGTGCCATATCCCATGGACATACAATTGACGTAAACAACACGAAGTTTCCCTGGCAGGCAGCAATATAATACTTCTTTACGTACCGTATATACATATATTCTAAGCAGATTTCCTCAATGCTCTTCTAGCTTGGACAGCCTTACTCAACTTCGTCAACATGTCCACGGTGGTCTCCCAAGACACACAGCCATCGGTGATAGACACACCGTATTTCAAGGCGGTCTTATCTTGGCCGGCTGGTGGCATGCCTTGTTTTCCTTCGTTGATGTTGGACTCGATCATCACACCAATGAGGGTGTCTTCTCCCTTGGAGATCTGGTCGGCCACAGACTGCAAAACCTCAGGTTGGTTTCTGTAGTCCTTTTGCGAGTTGTCGTGGGAACAGTCCACCATGAGCTTGAGCGACGGGTCGGTGCTCTTAGAAATAGCTTCCTTAGCAGAAGCAACTGATTCTGCGTCGTAGTTGGTGACCTTCTTACCACCTCTTAAGATGACAAAGCAGTTGTCGTTACCCTTGGTGGTAGTGATAGCAGCGTTTCCGTTCTTGGTGACTCCCATGAAGTGGTGGCCCTTTGAAGCGGCCTGAGCAGCATCCAAAGCGACACCAATGTTTCCATCAGTACCGTTTTTGAAGCCAATGGGGAAAGACAAACCGGAAGCCAACTCACGGTGCAACTGGGACTCGGTGGTTCTGGCACCAATGGCACCGAAACTCAACATGTCCGAAAAGTATTGTGGAGAAGTAGTATCCAACATCTCCGAACCGATGGGCAAACCAGACTCGGTCAAGTCCAAGTAAAGCTGACGGGAAATTCTCAAACCCTTGTTGATCTGGAAAGTATTGTCCACATTAGGGTCGTTGATCAATCCCTTCCAGCCAACGGTGGTTCTTGGCTTCTCTAAGTAGGCTCTCATGATGATCAAGAGGTCATCTTCCAACTCGTCAGCCAATTTTTTCAAACGACCAGCATACTCGATGGCCGAGGTGGGGTCATGGATCGAACATGGACCCACAATGACCAATGCTCTGTCGTCCTGACCCTTCAAAATGGCAGACGACTCCACTCTGCCCTTGATGACCGAGGCCAAGGACTTCTTAGTGGCTCTTATTTCATGCTGCAACAATGCAGGTGGAATCAACGGCTCGTATGCCAAAATACGGGTATCGTCGTATACTTCAGGAACTGGTGTTTTTGACATGGTGTGTAATCTAACGAAAGTTAGTGGTGGAATTTTATACCGAAGCTGAAAAATTTCAGTCACGTGGGGCAATGAGTCAGCGATGTCGACGAAACTCAATGACTAAAACAGAAAACCTGGTCAGAATATCTCTATAGAAAGCTATGGAGAATGACAACACAAAACTCTCCTTAGCCTGTTCCCAACATCATCAATGCAATTTTAGTGTTGCATCCATTCCAGCGATGCCCTTCGGAGTGTCCTGCAGCTGGCACACGGTTCCGCTGGTGTTCGACCTTCGAGTCTGCAGTATCAGATCGCAGCGCGCGGCGTAGATATCAATGCACAGGTAATGATAAGTGACGACCGACGGATCTTCTTTGCGTTTGTGCTTTTTGGGCTCATAAATAACATTCTCTATGTGGTGATCCTCTCTGCGGCCATAGATCTAGTTGGACCATCCACACCTAAAGCTGTGGTGCTTTTAGCAGACATAGTACCCGCGTTCGTGGTCAAGGTGCTGGCACCATTTGTTGTCCATTTGCTTGCTTACAAGGTCCGCTTGTGGGTATTGGTGGTGCTCTCATTTGTAGGTATGCTCATTGTCAGCTCAGGAACTGCTAGTAGTACCGGCTCTGTTGGATTTACTGTCTTTGGTATATGTCTCGCACTGGCCTCGGCAGGTCTTGGGGAAATAACTTTCTTGCTGTTGACCCATTTCTACACAGAAAAGTACTCAATAGGTGGCTTTTCTACTGGTACAGGTGCGGCTGGGTTGTTGGGAAGCTTTATTTTCTTGATACTCACTAATACGCTTCAAATATCGGTTCGAATAGTGCTTGTACTCTTTGCCGTGGTGCCCTTTGGCTTCTTGCTAGCCTTCTACATCATTTTACCAAGCATTGTACCACAAGAAACAGCATATGAAAGACTCGACAACTTGCCTGAAGAGCCACAAGCACTCAATGGGTCCCCCACTCTGTTTTCTATCACACCTCCTAAGGCAGATTTTATGACCCACATTCAGGACACCTTCTCCGACATCAAGCCGCTAGTGGTGCCATTTATGATTCCCCTTTGCTCCGTCTACGTTTCAGAATACGTCATTAATCAGGGTGTGTCGCCAACTCTTCTCTTTCCACTTGCAGATCTTCCTCATTGGTTGTTCTCAACGTACCGTGACATCTACGTTGTCTATGGGTTTTTGTACCAGCTTGGTGTATTTGTATCCCGTTCATCTACACTTTGGGGCTTCCGATTTAGAAGACTTTATCTCCTATCTGTTCTTCAGTTTGCTAATTTACTCCTTGTGATTGTGCAATCGGTCTACGATTTGCCGTTTACCTCCATATGGCCGCTTCTACTCCTAATCTTCTACGAGGGCTTATTAGGCGGCTGTCTGTATGTCAACACCTTCATGTCTGTGAGCGAGCTGGTCCCGATAACCAAGCGAGAGTTCAGCATGGGTTGCGTTGGAGTCAGTGACAGTTTTGGTATTGTAGCAGCTGGAATTATCAACGTGGGCTTGGAGATGAAATTGTGTGATCTACAGGTACAAAGGGGAAGAGAGTGGTGTCGCAGTGGTTAACTGGTGCATGCCACTAATGCTTGATCTCGTGAGATTTGACAATAAATCAATGCACCAATTGGCGATAAGAGCCACACTCGTTTTCAAGGTTCGTGCATGAGCAACGCTTTGAAGCATCTTATAAAAAAATTCATACGTAGCTCTCACAAATCAACCATGAGTCAAGCTGACCCCGCTGCTTTGCACAACCCTTACTTCAATTTGAAACCTGGACAAAAGGATATCTGGAGTTTGATCAATGAAACGGCTGCTGCTGCCCAAGCGGAAAGTGGAAAGCCAATTGTCAACTTGGGTCAAGGTTTCTTCTCGTACAGACCTCCAGACTTTGCTATTGATGCTGTAGGTGAATCGTTACAATCTGCGCAGTTCAATCAGTATGCTCCAGCAAAGGGAAATCCAAATCTTGTGACTCAATTGGCGAAAACCTACACTGCTGCATTTGGTAGACCTGTGGAGAGCGATCAGATCCAGGTCACTACTGGGGCTAACGAGGGCCTTTTCTCCGTCTTTTTCGGATTTTTGACTCCCGGCGATGAAGTGATTGTGTTCCAGCCATTCTTTGACCAGTATATTCCAAACATTGAAATGTGTGGAGGAAAGGTCAGATACGTTAACATTAATGTACCTCCTCAATTCACAACTGAAACCGTCACCGGAGACGACTGGTTGGTTGATTGGGAAACATTGGAGTCATCCATAAATGAAAAAACCAAACTTATTGTCATCAACACTCCTCACAATCCGATAGGAAAGAACTTCAATGAGGCAGAATTGAAGAGAATCGGCGAGATTGCTATCAAACACAACTTGATATTGGTGAGTGACGAGGTTTACGAAAACTTGTATTTCACACCATCTTTTGTGCGGCCGGCTACATTGAAATCTCTCCCAGAGTTAGCCGAACGTACTTTGACTGTTGGATCTGCAGGTAAATCTTTTGCTGCTACTGGTTGGAGAATTGGCTGGGTCCAGGGACCGGCTTCTTTGATCAAGTATGTCGCGGCGGCTCACACAAGAATCTGTTTCTCAACACCTGCGCCATTGCAGCAGGCTGTTTCGCAAGCGTTCAAGAAAGCGGAAGAAGTGGACTACTTTGCCAAGACAAGAGAACAGTACAGCAAGAAGTACAAGATCTTCACGGCAGTTTTCGATGAATTAGGATTGCCTTACAGTATTGCCCAAGGTGGTTACTTCTTACTTGTCAATTTCCTGAAAGTCAAGGTCCCAGCAGACTATGTCTATCCCCAGGACATCTTGGATCGAGAGACAGACGATTTTAAATTGGCTTATTGGCTTATTAAGGAGTTTGGAGTGGTTGTGATTCCTCCCACTGAATTTTTACAACCGCATACAAGACTCAACAGCGGACTTGATAAGTGTGTCAGATTTGCCGTGTGTAAAGATGACTCAATGCTTGAGGATGCAGTCGAAAGACTTCGTCGCCTTAAGCCTTACATCACAAATTAGACATTATAGATAATGCAACGGTCATTTATACATATATAACTTGAAGTTATACTTCATTGCACCAAAGTCATCGTATCCGTCTTCGGTGATATCCTCCTTCTCTTCAAAACTGTTCATGAATGACCACAATGTTCCTCGTTCATTTTCGAACTTGGGTCTCAAAGGTATTTGTAAGAGCACACGAGAATCGGCATCTGGGTCCAAGAACTCATTCACCATGTTGAATACCCATTGAGGATGTAGAGAAGAATAAATGGGATCACTGAGGATAATCGTTTTAAATTTTGTAGACGGGAATTTGTCTTGAAATGACTTCGGGTTTCTCCAGTCCAACTCATGAATGACACAGTCAATCTTATTAACCTCGATATTGCTGATAAGGTTTGGTACAATTTCTTTCAAGTCTGTAAGATATGTTTTGTAGCCAAGAATTGCACTTACCATACCAACCAAACCAGTTCCTGAACCCAATTCTAAAACAGGCTCCTTCAAGTACTTTCCGCTTGGACTATTGACAAGTCTATGGGCAAGTATTAATGATGAACCCCAGGTCTTGAGTCCTAAATTATCTCCAGTCAAGGAAGGTTCACGGAGTTGTAGGTAAGAACTACTATGGACTTTGTCAAGATTTGGGATTCCAATTTTACGAATAATCTCTGGCTGGGCCGTACGACCACAATTCTCAGATAGTCGAAGCGTAGCCTCCTTTAGTATATCGTCATGGTTGACTATCCAAAAAAGTCCGCTGGAGATGATTCTGCCGAGCCATGCATTGTACTCTGCCGTGGCTTTCAAAGGTCCAGATAGAGAGGGAACGTACAGAAGTTTCTCGAGGGTATCAAAGCGAGAACAATACTTAGAGAGCCATAGTATAGCCTTTTCGACTTCGGCTATGTTGATGTTCTTCTGTTCAAAGGTCTGTCGAACGCCCGAGTATTCTTGGTAAGATGTCACACTATTGCTGAAATTGTATACTTCTGCCGGAGACAAAAGACGTAAGAATGTCAGCAAGACCTCTGGTGGTGGCTGGTATTGTATTGAAGGTAAATCGAGTGGGTGTATAGGCATCATCAGATCGTTATCCTCATCATATAGAACTTCAACTTGTGAAGTATCCATTTTCAAGTAATTCGAATCCAATTGAGTAACATCGGGTACTTCTTGGCTTATATTTGTCCCAGCCTGGGGTGTGTACAAAGAAAGAGGATCGAAGTCCATCTTCCATTGATTGTGACAATAGAATGATGCTCATCGCGCGATCCGATTGTTACACACTCCAAATAGTCGAAAACAGATACAGAGAAACAATGGCCACTACTGATAAATAATCATCGTCTATACAGTAATTGTAGCTGTTGCCTGTTTTTCAATCAATCAACATCATTCACATGCTTTCATAGTGATAAAATACAGTAGTTTCAATGATGATATTTCGTTTTCTTCTATAAAATACTAGTTCAATCTAACTTCTTTCATATTCTCTTAAAAGTCTGTCACTCTTCCGTTAAACGACCAGTCGCTACCATGGCGCAAAGGATCTTGCTTTGGTCCACCACGTTCGCCAGTAGTCGGGTTGACATCACCCTCAAATTCCGGGATAGTTTTGAAGTATTGAGGGTGGAATCCTCCTATGTCAGTCTTTAAGTTTGGAGTAGTTCCTACCGTCAGACTCTCGTCCTTATCTTGAATCAGTTGGTTATACTCATCAATGGCGGCCTGCGAATTTGCCATTTTTTGTAACGTTTCAAACTCTTCTTGTTGTTCTTTTGGAAGCTTGGGTGGAGCTGGGTTCATCTGAGTGCCGAACTTAGCACTATAAAGCCTCAAGCTCTGTCTGGTCATAATAACTGAACGCAACATCTGTAGATCGTCCCCACAAGATCATGTTCCGACTATCGGAAATGGTGTTTGGGCCTGTATATATGCAGATGATACCATCTCGAGCGATGAGTAGCGAACAGTAAGCATCGACCATATGTCGGGCAAAGACTTTCCTAGTGCTCCTCCACACCCGTCTGTGATTGAAAAAGATCCTTCCGTGGTTAAAACGGTTGATGAACGTTTGTCATATGACCAAGAAAACCAGCAATGGCTATTTGAAATTGTGCAATCGGACAAAACCGTAGAGTATACCTACAACTTCATAGTCCAACAATGGGTTCCACGACTAGATACTCAAGTCCAGAAAGATGAAGATGAGGCTGAAAACAAGCAGGAGGTAAAGAAAGCTAAAAGAGAGAAAATACAGGCTATGAAAGACGAAATCCAAAAGCTCAAAGACGCCGAGGGGCCATCCACATCGAGTGTGTTTGTTAGCAATCTTCCTTCAGACATAACGGTGAATAAAATTCACGAGATATTCAGCAAATATGGCGTCATTGCCGAAGACTTCAAAGATGGACGTCCACGAATAAAGCTATACTACGAGAATGAAAAGTTCAAGAGCGAAGCATTGATCACTTACCAAAACAAAGAGAGTGTTCGCCTTGCTGTGGATATGTTGGATGATTCAAAAATACGGCATTCACCAGATCTGGCTGCTATTAAGGTGGAACCTGCAATCTTTAATGGTGATAAAAACACAGTTACTGCAGTACATCGGCTGCTCACTACTGAAGAAAAACAGTTGTTGTATAAAAAGAAACAGTTATTGAAGAAAAAAGTTTCTGGTTGGGACGATGAAGATCCCTCAGCACTTCTGAATAGAGCTGAACAGATCCGCAATCGTATCTGGAAAAAATCGTTAGTAATTGAGAACATGTTTAGAACCGAAGACTTTGCTGGCGACAAGCACTTGCTCTCAGATATCAAGGAAGATATCAGGAGTGAATGTGATAAATATGGCATTGGTTCGGCTATTACAAACATTATCTTTTTTGATTTAGACAGAATTGTTTTGATCCGATTCGATCTGATAGAGGCGGCTAATCAATTTAGATCAGTTGTTGACGGACGCTACTACGATGGTTTGAAATTGTCAGCTCATCAGTATGGTGGTGAGAAGTTCGCTACAAGTGAGAGAGAGTTGGCGGTAGAAGCTTGAGTCTCCGCTCAAGGTACTCGGCTGGTTTGATGCGACATGACGATGTAAATGTATTTATAACGCAACAAGAAGTGCGTATTCTTTATATGTGTAAGCTTTGTAAGCTGCTATCAAGTGAACCTTTAATATGATCGATTCTTTCGGCGTCATTCCGCAACCACAAACTCAACTTGGCGAGAATCACATCGTTTGGCTTGTTTACTTCGTGAAGGTCATTTTTGTTATCGTCCCTTGACTTCAATGCAAAAAATTGTTGTTGGAGTGTCTCAACCTTCAGCACAAGACTTTCGTTTGATTCACTGCTCAAAAGTGTAGTAATTGTGTTCACTTCATTAATCCAAGATTTCTCCTCCTTAGATAAAGGAAGGCTCTCCTCATAAGATAAAGTTCCGATAGCATCACTTATCTTGTTTTGTAGTTTAGTCGTTCTTTCACTAAGCTTTTTATGGCGGTCTTCAAGCAGTGACAACTTTTTGGTGGATTCATTCACTTCTTGAATATTACTTTGTGAGTCCCTGGCTTCGGCTAACGCTCTTATCTGATTTTTGAGGTTACCCAAATCAGACTCAGTTCGTATCTTCAAGTTGACGGCAAATGCTGTCATTCTTATGGTCCTTTCAATGACATCTTGAGAGAGGTCAGAGAAAGCTTGAAGGGAAGCTCCATTGGAATTTTTGAGTGGCTCCTTGGGTAATGCAGTGCTGGAGAAACTTGTGATATGAGATTTGACGAAATTCAAATCGGCTTCGAGCTTGGCAAAGGGCTCGTTCACATGTAGAGAACTCTTGTTCTTAATAATTAGGTCTGATTTGGTCTTGGTCGAAGTTGCGACCGGTGTATCTTCCCTCAGATAAGTGTTTGGCTTCTCAACACCTCGGACAATCAAATTATTAGTTGAAGTTTTCTGGAAAAGTACTACTGCCCCCTTATTGGTTTCAATTCTATCATTCACTAAAACACATGATTGAATCATGCCATCTGCAGCAATCTCGGTAAAGTTGTCTTTCGGAATGGGCAGTGGTGTCACATCAAGATCGACTTGCTTTGCAATAAATGCGGGCCATTCGACATTTAAACTAACCACGAGCCTATTAGAAAGTTTTAAAATGTAAGACAGAGCCGTGTTGTATGTGAATAGTGATGCGCTTTGGGCTTTTTCGGAGATGCGCTTTTCACCAACTTTGGTAAGATGTGAAAAGTTTTCAGACCAGTATTTGATCTCTGCTTCGTAGTTTCCATTCGAAACTTCTAATCCTGACATATCATGGGTGACTGAAGAAGAGGGTTCGTCATCATCATCAAGATCAACGAAACCGAACCCTCGCTTTGGCTTAGCGTACCCTTGCCTCTTGCTTTTGAATTTAGGAGAGCTCTGTGCAGCTATTTTAAGCTCTTCCTCCTGCTTGTTCTTGTCGCCTTGGAGCTTCATTATTAATGGCAAGAAGTGTACAAAATAGTTCAAGACAACGCTACTGTCGTCAACTGACACAACAATTAAAGATGTGAGCTTTTCGTTTGATGATACCGATACAATATCGCAGAAAGTGGCGGGCTTAGGAGTTGAAAAAAGAGGGCCTTGTGTTCTAGGTTCAAAATCAGGAGGCAACTTTAGTCCTAGAATTGAAAGCTCTGTTATTCTGCTTCCTTCTTTGCGCTTTTCTATCTTGAGTGGTTTTCCATCTTTGACTTGAGTCCATAAATGTGAGTAAAACGAATAGGTTGCGAATATGTTTTGCCATAAGGGACGATTTGAGACTGTATCATTAACGCTGGGTGGGTCGAGATCGTTTTCCAACTTGTGGAGAGTATCCTTTGTCGTTGCCATTGCTTCATTGACATGCACATGCGAAGTTGATATAGTCGCCAGCTTGTGAATGAACGGGTAGAGTGCGTAAATTTTCCCAGATGAAGCTGTAATGTACAATGTCAATGCACCAGAGAGCGAGGACGTTGACCCGAAGGAAATCGATGTAGCTGTTTCGTTACCAAAATTGGTATCCTCTTTTAGATTGACCGTTAGCTGTGGCTTCGTTGTTGGTTTAAGCAAATCAAAAAGTAGAATTTTGGAATCATTAGTCAATACCACCAACCCAGCATCATGGGACATAATTGAGTGCCATATAACTTTCTTGACACCCGCTTCTACTGTGGCTAACTTGTATGATTTCAGTCTAATAACACCATCCTTAGAGTTAAGGTTTTCTGGAAGTGCAAAGGCAGTAATGTTTTCGTGGTTCTTGCCTCCTACAGCGGCTAAAAATGTACCTGAGTTGTTTGACGACAAGTGGTTTATAATCCTGTCACTCTGTGGGTTGTATAGTATGCTGTACGTGACATTCCCTCTTACAGAACCGCAGCGTACTTGATTTCCTTCTGCGAAGAACACTTCCGTATCGTTTCTAGTCACTACTTTCACGTACTTTGAGTTTTCTCTGTCATTATTTGTACTATCAGTATCCTTGTAGTCAAGCTTGAAGATCGGATTGTTCACCAAATCTTCTACAAGACTCAACAGCATGTTTGTATATGTGGGTCTGTCGATAAATTTCGGGAAGCTTGAGTTTTTGTGCAGGCGCCATAATTCGATGCCTCTAATGGTGATGACGTATAAACATGCTACAGGAGTTTGGAAATGCTATATAATGTATGATTTAATGTTCAATTGCAATTGAAGTATCATTGTCTCATATCAATTGCCCTCTTATACGTCTCAGTCATCTGTGGAATACACTTCATGCTTTCAATTTTGAATTACGAAATGAGCCCAACCAACCAGCGAGTCGAGTTGGAGTGTTTCTGATAGATGGTCTTTTAAATTTTTGCTTTGCAGTACACTCTGGTGCTTCTGGTACATTTAAACTGCTTACTGAGGATAATTTTAGCGACAGTTGACTGGCATATTTAACGACAAGCGCTCTTCTTTTCTGGCGCATTGAGTGGGTATCGTTTGTTAATGGCTTGGATTCTTCTGATACGCTGGACAATATTGATTCCTGGCTAATGTCAACAATCGGAGGAGACTGGATATCTAGATGCTCTTCCTGAATCTCTGAGGGCTGTGGTTGTGCTTGAAGATGATAACAATGCAAAACTGCTAGTGCACTGGCTAGGTGCCTTAAAGAACCCATTGAAGAATACAGACTAGTCTGATTTGCTTTTGAGACGTCGTCCCTCGAGTGAGACATCTTGTCCCAATCATTTTCGACAATAGGCAGTTCCTCACGTCTAATATTGAAGGCGACACAATGATCTGTGCTCTCTGTATGTCTTGATTCGTAGCCAATTACAGAAGAGTTATCTGGAGAGAACATGGGATACCCTTTTTGACTTGAAGCTTTCTTACTCAAACTGGGCTCGTCTGAAGTTGAGCTCGAGAAGAGAGATCCAGTGATATCTTCCGAGCTTTTCGACCCTACCACCTTGATAGTAAATTTGAAAATACCGGGAGGTTTGGTGGCTGTGGTTGTAGTTGTGTCAGGATTTATGCGTAAGCTTGACAACAATGTGCTGTTGAACCGCTTACATCGAAGTTTTATACGTTGAACTCTTGCCAAGTACATTTCCTTTATCTTTCTGCTTTTGAAATGAGCCCGACTAATCGAAGGCATGTACCTGCCTCTATTAGAGTTGAATATGTGTTCCTTAATCTCATTGTGGATTTTGCCTGTGGAATGATTAGACGATCCTATCGTTGATATGTCCGAGCTTGATGAGCTAGACCATCGATTTTTATGTTCCTTTGTTTCTCTTGTTTTAATTGCACCAAGGATGTTAGGACTCTCGTCATATTCTGTGTTTGAGGTACTGGAAAAGTCGGAAAAAGTTAGCTTTGGCGGACTTAGAGTACCTGTTTGTTGAAAGGCTTGGCTACTCCACGAACCCCATAGCTGTAATATACGATCTCTTTTCCTATGGTACGAGTGAATCAGTCCAAACATCAGTAATAATTTGCAACCAATTTAGTGAGAAGACACAAACAAAAATGGCTCGAGTTTGTGACAATTTAAGTTAACATGAGAAATCAAGGAAGGCTTAAATGCAATATTGAGTACGAAATGATGTGTCTAGTACATTATTTAATTCACAGACGAACATGACGACTCTTCTTTATTACGTCCTTGCAAATTTGGAAATTGTTGGAGTATTTCAAAGTGTGCAATTGATTTATCGAATTGTTTATCCGAACGAAATGATATAATAAGACGACTCCAATTCCATTCCGTATCTTTTATAACCAAATCAACACTAATATGACCATTTGCCATTGGTTATGTAAGTCTCATTTTGACATTTTAGTTCAAATTACTTTACTCTTAAGATGGGCAAACAGTATATAACTACTGCTGCGGCTGCAGATGCACATTCACTGGATATCTTGGATGTTGCAGTAGCCAACAAGTACACAATAACGGTTTCTAGTGACGGATATGCTGCTTTTTGGGATAACAAGCAGCAGGAGAACCATGATCCTCACGAGTACGTAAAGCGGCATTTGATCAACAAAATGGGAATTCACCACATCACGACTTATGAAGAGGTTCTCCCAGGCTCGCATATCAAGGTTTTGTTGATTGCATTTGCTGCATTTGACGGTTCCATAGCACTCAAGTTAATTGTCAACGATGACATCGACACTATGAAGCCAATTCCAACACCAGAAGACTTGCAGAAAGACTGCTGGTGTTCGTGTTTCCACTCGGACCCTGAGTCCAGGCAGGATTACTTTGTTGCTACGAAGATCAATAAAGGTGCAATTGTGTACAGATTGAACCTTGATGCGTCCGACATCGCTAATGTTCAAGTTCAAATCGAGGAATATGGTCTTTTGATCGGAAGCAAAGGTGCGTTTCCCAACTCCATTGATATATCATACTCTACAGATGCAAAGGTGGCCATTGGGCACTCAAATGGAGAGGTATTGCTCTACGACCTTGAGACTTTGAAGCCATACTATACATTTAGGTCCACGGATCTCCTGCAAGCCGGAACAAATAGCTCTAGCTCCATTGCCAGAGTAGTCAAGTTTTCGCCTGGAGGAACCATTCTTGCTGTCGCTCGGGATAATCAGTCTGCTGGTTCTATCACATTGTACGATGTCAAGTACGGTGAGGACGTGGGTTCGTTGACCACGCCTTCACATTCGGCTAAGACTACGATTGGTGGTTTTGCACATGAGGGATGGGTAATGGGTCTCTGTTTTGACGAGCAGGGTGACCTCTTGGCCAGCAGTGGTTTCGATAAGTGTGTACGAATCTGGAATTTGGACACCAGAGAAAGGGAGGCCACCATTAACATATCCACGTCCGATTTGGATTCAGCCAAGGAAGGTGAAGAGTTGGATACTAGTGTGGCCAGCGGTGTTCAATTCATAAAGAAAGGCATAAGAGGCGATTCGGGCGCCGATACCAACGAAGGTCTTTGCATAGTGAGCTTTGATCGCGGAATTAGATGGTACCGAGAAGCAGGAGGAATATAGAAGCATTGCATATATAGAGCATATCTAAAAACCAAGCCATCCTCCGTCAACGGCTAGCATGTCCCCAGTAACATACCGACTAGCGTCCGAACAAAGAAACACAATAGGGCCCTGGAAATCGTCCATGTTGCCCCACCTGCCCATTGGGATTCTCTTGATGATACCATCTTTATAAGTCTTCTCCAAAGTGTTGGTGAGGTTGGTTTCAATGTATCCAGGCACAATGGCATTGACTCTGATGCCTTTCAGCGACCACTCGTTGGACAACACTTGGGTCAATTGCTTGATACCGCCCTTGGCAATTGCATAGGCACTAGCATTTGGAATGCCCAAGAACGACGCCAAGGATGCAGTGAACACAATAGATCCTTTCACTCCGGCTTCAAGCATCCGAGTGCCCACTTGTTTGGTGAGCTTAGTTGGATAGTTGAGGTTGATCCGCAACACTTCGTCAAACACATCTTGCGGATAAGACTCAAAAGGGTGACGGATGTTAGTACCAGCGTTGTTGATAAGTATATCAATTGTGTTTCTGTTGGCTGCCTTATATGCTTCCTCCACAATTTGTTTGACCAAAGCGTCTTCGTCCTTACTTGAAAAATCGGCCTTTATTCCGACTATAGCAACTGAGGCATTGATCTTCTTGATCTCTGCCTTCGTCTTCTCTAAAGTATCTTCCAGCCGGTACGTCAAGATCAATTGCTCAATCTCAGCATGGGCCAAGCCCTTGATCATACCCAATCCAATGCCATTGGTAGCACCTGTAACCAAGGCTACTTTTCCTTTCAAAGAGAACATGTCCACCATTCTGTATAGCTGTGTGTGATTTCTGTCCCTAGCTTTATACTATTTGCGCTTTTATCGCCGCTTCGCCGACAATTGGTGGGTTTGGTGGGGGGTTCAGGGCCGAAGTGTCTCGGACCTCGCGCCGCACGAGCCGCATTGTGGGGGACATGTCGCGCACATTTCACAACCGTGGGCAGATGGTAAAACGACAACACGAGGATTTGCCAGATGGTGTTTCTGAATTGGTACAGAGGCTATGGAGAACAAGAAAGCGGTTAGGTTCTTCTGACAAGCAATTGTTGATAGAAGACATAAAAAACCAGGTAGAAAAAGAGGGCGCAGACAGCGATGATTTGGGCCGTTTGTTCGATACTATCATGGAAAAGACGACCCCTCAGTACTTTTCGTTGCTGCATAAGAAGTACATGATAAAGGCATTATGCATACCGAATGGACAATACAACATTGAAGGACAAATTCTCGACAGAATCCTTGCTTGTGTTGGTGAGCCCAAAGTATATCACATCGATGGCTCCAGAACAAAACAACAAATGCTCCCCAAAAGTGTGCAGCTAGAGCTTTTAGAGTGGCTTCTTTGCTGCCTTCATTTATTTGGATCCAGTGTATCCAGCATTGTCTATCGCAGGTTCCCCGTTCTCTTGCATCTACTTTCCTATGAGTACTGTCGACATCACATTGCTCTGCTTGTGTTTGTGGGCTTGCTCAACACAGAACCAGCCTTTGGTTTCACGAGAAATAAGCCACATCCACTCAAGCGATGGCATATAAAGTTGGTGGTGGACTTGCATTTCAGGTTTCCTCTCGACGAGCACCTCAAACTTCTACTTTGTTTGTTCAACAAGATAGATCCTACCCTAAATTATAAAACATGGACACCTGATGGTAAAGCACTACAATTAAGGGTTTCTGGCAGTCTTTTTCACATTCCTGACGATGATTTTCATCGTTCTTTGATGTCCCATGACTCAGACACCCACCGACGTACTTACGGTTATCTCCAACAACAGTTCGCTGCATTCAACCAGTATTGCAGAAACAGAAGAGGTACAAGGAAGCTGGATTTTGAGCCTACCACGATCTTGCATGACAATGAACTCACCATTAATGATGTGCACGATATTACAAGTTTAGTTCGGAACTTTCAGAGCATTGTTTATCCCAATGCATGGCTGGTCCTAAGCTTGAAATCCCGACCTAATGATTCCTTCATGGCAACGAAACTACGGTTGATGTACAATACATTGCGCTTACTAGGCGGTGACGAAACTTTACAAGCCGAGTTGCTCTACTTCATGAAATCGAACCTCTCTAATAATGAAAGTGACAGTTCACTTCTCTATGACCGCCTCAATAGACTATTTGCAATGTCTGCGGGAATGGCAGCTCCAGATTTGGTTTCTGAATTTCTACAAGATGAAAAGCAAGAGGTCTCATGTCGAGTCACCTTGCTAAAATTTGAAACTCAAATTAACATCTCAAGCTCTGGCAGCAAGCTGGTACTTTTATTACCAAGGGCAGATTGGCGCTCTCAATCTCAGTTCACTAGACTTGTACTGCTGTGGTTGATGGAGTTAACATCATTCATAAACTGGTGGCTCCAAGATTTGCAAGACCAAGTATACGAACGCAATGAAGTGATTTCACTGTTAAACAAAGTATTATCGAGCGTGTTTTCATTTTTGTCGCAAAATGTTAAGTTTTTCGATATATCTGTCATGGTCCTGACAATCTATTTTCTCAGATTCATCAAAGCGATGGACGATGGCTTGTACAATGAGCTTGATGACAAGTCAGTGGTGGTCCCACAAACACTTGCCTCTAAAATTCTCTTCTGCAAGCATCCAGTTGTCGTATCTGAATACTGTGGGTATCTTCTCAAGCTAAAGAAAAGAAAGTTTAGCAATGACGAAATCAAAGTTATTTTCACAGATTCTTTGCTAAGCACACTCAACTACCTTTGGAGAGATAAGGCTCTTGAAGCGGAGGAAAATGATAGACCAACCACCCTTTCCCTTAATCGATCACTCATTGATAAGCTTGGCATGTTGCCCACCTTCGGCTATTCGAATATCCTCGAGCGATCTACGTCAGGCAATATCTTCCACAATCCTGCTTTTGCATTCATAGCTTGCCAGATAGTCCGCAAACTTGAAGACACTGCTACAGACGTGCAGACCAGACACGAAGGGCCAATTAAGAAGTCTAGTGTGAGCCAATTGGTTGCTGACCCTAGCATTAAGTGGTTGGGCATGTCTTACGAGGAGCTTAAAAAGAAGGTTTTGGCAGAGCTTGAAGAAAATGGGTTTAATGGCTTTTGTGGCTTGCTTTACAACTCCATATCCTCATTGACCAACAGAAGGAAGAGCAGTAGCCAATAACTATATAGATTGTATTTTTCTTATCCGCATCAATACACCATTACCTGTAAAAACAGTTGGAAATCAGACTGCGAAAAAGACCAATGCTACGGCCAAAACGATTCGATATCTCCGGTAAAGCTCGAATATGGCAAACTGTACGATCTTTAGCAACGAAAGCATCACCTACAAAGCAAGAAGTTGAACTACAGTCTCTCGATAAAAAATGGGCACAAATATGGAAGACCTATTATGGATCTTTGAATCCTGGCAAGACTCTGAACCCAAATGTAGAAAAGTTTTACTGCTGTTCCATGTTCCCTTATCCTAGTGGAATGTTGCATATGGGCCACCTTCGGGTTTACACTATAAGTGATGTCGTAGCTCGTTATATGAGACTTAAAGGTAGAAATGTCATACATCCTATGGGCTGGGATGCTTTTGGATTACCGGCAGAGAATGCTGCAATTGAAAATGGGATTGACCCAGCAATCTGGACTAAGGAGAACATATCCAAAATGAAAGTACAAATGGATATGATGCTTGCCGATTTCGACTGGGATAGAGAAATTTCAACATGCGATCCAGAATACTACAAATGGACTCAAAAAATATTTTTGCTCCTTGTAGAGCATGGCATGGCTTATCGTAAGAAAGCTCAAATCAACTGGGACCCTGTGGATCAAACAGTGCTTGCTAATGAACAAGTAGACTCAGAAGGTAAATCATGGAGATCCGGTGCTCTTGTGGAGAAACGGGACCTCGATCAATGGTTTATTGGTATAACCAAGTATGCAAAGGAGCTCGCTGAAGACTGTCTGGTACTAGAGCATTGGCCGGAAAAGGTGAAAGTCATGCAGAAAAACTGGATTGGCGAATCGCATGGCGCTACCATAACGTTTCCAACTATCAGTGGAGACAAACTCACTGTTTTTACCACGAGACCAGATACTTTGTTCAGTGTTCAGTTTTTAGCTGTATCTCGACTGCACCCTATAGTTCAGGCAGCCGCCATGAACGACCCTGAACTCCAAGATTTTCTCTCTCAGCACAAAGAAGCTGCAGCGGAATCTAAGGCGGGATATAAAATTAAGAATACTTATGCCTCGATACCTATAAGTGTTGATGGTGAGAAACAAGAGGTTTACAACGTTCCTGTTTACGTCGCTACCTACGTCATCGATTCTTATGGAAGTGGTGCCGTTATGGGATGCCCAGGGCACGATGAAAGAGATTTTGAGTTCTGGGGTCTTCATAACCCCCTGGTGAGGCCAGTTACTATACTTGGACCCAAAGACCTCAGTAAATTTGAAGTTCCTTTTACCCTGGGTAATGGGAGGATCTATGATTCTTCGTTACTCTCTGGTAGCATTGACAATTTGGGTTTTGTCAATGGTCTCTCCAGCAGCCAAGCTTCCAAAAAGATCACCGAAAAACTCACCACAGTTGGCATGGGTAAAAATACTGTTCAGTATAGAATCAGAGATTGGTTGATAAGTCGTCAAAGATACTGGGGAGCACCTATTCCGATGATTCATTGCGATGACTGCGGTATTGTTCCCGTACCTGACTCAGAGCTTCCTGTCATGTTACCTGAACGAGATGAAAATTCTAGAGCTGATCCTTTGGCTAAACTAGAGGAATTCGTCCATACAAAGTGCCCCTCATGTGGAGGTGACGCTAAGAGAGAGACTGATACAATGGACACTTTTATGGACTCATCATGGTACTTTTTCCGTTATCTAGACTCCAAAAACACCGAGCAGATATTCAGCCCCGACAAAGTCTCTCAGTTCATGCCGATGGATATATATTTTGGAGGTGTTGAGCATGCTATTTTGCACTTGTTATATACGCGGTTCATGTCCAAATTTTTAGGAGACATTGGCTATTGGAGTGGAAAGGAAGTTCGCTATGAACCCATCAGAAGACTAATAACCCAGGGAATGGTCCAAGGTAAGACCTTCACTGATCCTCAAACGGGTCGTTTCTTGAAGCCAAATGAGCTTGACTTGGATGATCCGAACAAACCTTTAATTGCAGCTACTGGTGTCTCGCCAAGTATATCTTACCAAAAAATGTCCAAGTCCAAGTTCAACGGAGCCGATCCCGAAGCTTGTATCAAGAAGTACGGTGCAGATGCAACCAGAGCCCATATGTTATTCCTGGGTCCAATTTCTGACCCTGTGAATTGGAATGAAGAACAGATACAAGGCTGTGAGCGTTGGCTCAAAAGAGTAGTTTCAATGGCGGATTCCGTCAAAGCCTTATCAAATATCGTGCCTGCGGATAGCAATATTCCAAAGCGCACGGTCGAAAAGGTTGAAATTAATGGAAAGTTTTATGATCAGTATGAGATGTCCGAGAAGGACGTAGAACTTTTCAATACAACACAGTTGTACATTGGAAAGGTTTCAGCGGCTATTGAGACTGATTTCACATTCAACACCTTAGTTTCAGATTTGATGAAATTTTCGAACACTCTTACTGCATCTTTGAAGGCTGGCACGGCCATAAGGACCGAACTCATTAGTGACAGTTTCAAAAAGTTTTTGGTTTTGCTATCTCCAATCGCTCCCTCGGTTGCAGAAGAAGCTTGGCACATCCTTCATGACTCTGACGTAACGAAGGTTTCAGTTTTCCATTCTAAGATCCCTGAGGCACAACATGTGACCCGTCAAGACATCAATTACAACATTTTTGTCAATGGTAGAGTGCGTGGACATTTGAAAGAATCTGTGTCATTTGTGAATTCCTCTGAAGACGAGATACTTGACAAAGTACGCTCTCTCGATGGCGTGAGCGACTTATTGAAAAGCAAAACGCCTAAAAAGCTAATTGTCAAAAACGGTGTTATCAGTATTGTATTATAGAGACAAGAAATCTTGTATATAGAACTCATTTGAGTTATCTCTTGACTATTTACAGTAGTTGTTTCATTTCGCATGAAAATCTCGCCATAATGGAAGTTATCTTGTACACTGCCATTACTCGTTTAGTAACCTCTTTCCATCACGTACCTTTTGTAATCTCTACGCCGTATCTTGCCACCAAAGTTGATTTGTGCCCTTCCCGCAATTCCTCTGATTGTACGAGTAATGTCGTCCCTTCCAATCGTACCAGCTGCTCTGTAGAAAGTCCCCAATTCCTTCCAAGTCCACTTGAACTGAAATTCAGTACTTAATAATATAGCAAGAGCATCGTCCAAGAGGTTCATCTCCGATAAAGAATTGACCATAGCTGCGGCAAATTGAAAGTCGAGTCTGTCCTTTTCAGTTCTCGGTTTTTCTTTGTATACATCACTCTTGCGATACAAGCCTCTTTCGGACCACACCTCTTGAGAAAAGTCATAATTCTTTGCCTTGCTTGCAGCTTTCAAGGCAATGACATAGGTCATATCATCACGGGCAGTCTTCTTGTAATTTTGGCTGTTTAATAGAGGAGAGCGAGTAGTATCTGAGTGGGTCTCAATGGAAGTGATTTCTTCAGATAATTCATTCACGATTCTAGTGTCTGGAATACCCTTTCGATCTAAAATTGTGCAAGAGTTGTAACGATCAAGGAAATCATCCAAGGAGCCAAACTTAGCACCAATGTTCAAATAGGTATTAGCACTTTCTTGAGTTATTAAGTCTGGTCTTATTGAATTAGCGTATGCCCACATTGCACTTGATTCTGCCAAGATTTCTTTCTCGGTCACAAGATCTAAAAGAGGAAGAAAAGGAAGACTCGACTCATGCGATGGAGCATATTCAGAGTCAGCCAAGATGTTGCGTCGAAATTTTACCCCGTCCTCATGGGCCAAAATCGGTGGGAGGCTAGGAGTAGTCTCATTGACGTTACTCTTGGAGTAACCAAGCAAAAGAAATGAAAAGGATCGAGGAGTCAACGAGGCAGTTTCGCTCAATTTGTTACCAAGGGCTCGACATAATGCAAGATCACCGTCTCTGGCAGCTAAGTAAAGAATGTAATCAAGGGTTTCACGTGTAGGTGTCATTTTCAAGTTGTAAATTTCAAAAATGAACTCCCATGCTTTCACTTTGAGCTGAGGTCGAGTAGTACATCCACGGGCGAGTGCAACCATTATTTGTTGTGAGATCTCTACTTTGTCCACGAGCATTTCGTTATAAAGATCTAGGGCTCTCTCGATGTCATCATTGTTCACGTAGGACACTATTATGTCACGATAGGCACGTTCAGTGGGCTTGGTCTGGTTGGAAAGAAACTTCATGGTATCGAAAACCTCGATGGCTTGTTTATGATCACGGGATTTATATACAGATGTAGTGAGGATGTTCTCGAAGGTGCCTTTAGAGGGACGCAAGCCTATGGAGTTCATTTCTTTCAAAATGGCATTTAGCTTGTCCATGTCGGAGTTTTTACCGTAAGCTCTTATAAGGAGTTCGTACGTCTCACGAGGAAGCTTTTTGTTCTTGGATTTGGAGCGGATTATGTTGGAGTAAGCTTCAATTTGGGAAATGACGCTCGAAGGAATGTGAGATGAGAGTAAAGACAACGAGTCTATGAAAACGTTGATTGTCTTAGGCGACACAGGTATTCCTGCTTCTTGATGCAAGTGTTCTAGTTTTGAGATGATGCCAGGGATGTTATGCTTGGGGATCTGGTATACGAACTTGCGTATGTCCTTTTGCGGGATACCTTGAAAGCCGCCATTTTGCGCCAACTGATCCAACACCAATTCCCAGTTCTGGTTTTCCTTTGAAACCAAGTACTTGAAAGCAAGTCCCAAGCGGTCAGAGAGAGACGCTGGGATATCCACCACGGGAATAAAGAGGGACTTTTTGGAAAGAAAAGCGGGCCGTTCTTCTTTGGCACCATGGTCATTTTGCGTTACTTTTTCGGAACTTGGGGCTTCCTTGCTCACCTCATGCTGCTCAACTTCCCTCTCGTGTCTTTTCTGGATCATTTTGGACACATTGGAGGTCAAGTTCTTCAATTCCTGAAGCTTTCGAGTGTAAGCGGCCTGCTGAGCCTTGAGTTTTCTACGAGAATCTGCTTTTGCCCATTCGTCTAGGGCGGTATTTACACGCTTGGGTTTCTTGGCTGCTACATAGAGCGTTCGGGAACTCCTTACACTCCCGTAGCATATTCGAACCGGTCGGAGCATTGCAGCACTGCAGTTCATCTCATTGGCTTTGGCTGGGATGCGACGGAAAATGTCGCGCGAACCCCAGACGCTAATGTAAGACAGAAAAGTGCGACCGTTTACCAGTCTTCGACAACTATGAGTCTGAATCGGAGTGCTTCTGGCGGCCGTATACGAGCTGGAAGTACAGCTACTGCCGATGCGGCCAATATGACCAACGATTCTGTGGCCGGTGCTGGACTTTCCAGACTTCCAGATGACATTCCGCCCGATATGGCGGTGCTACTCCAACAACTCGAGGCGGATTTCACTGTGAACAAGACCATAGACCAGTGGACGTATATCAATCGACGGGAGGAAATTATGCAGTCCGTCAACAGACTCCACCAGAGCTACAAGGACGACATCACCTTGGACGAAAGCCGACTAGAAGGACCGTTGTACCCACGAAGTCCACCAGACAGTGCTAACGATACGGTAGGAAGTGACCGATTGACCAAAATATTGAAGAACAGAGCCGTGCTTTACAAGTCAGAATCGGCATTTTGTGCGCTTGATCACAAGGCCAGAGATTTAAACTCGATATCGTGGGAAAAGCTCCATGCCAAAGCGTTGAAAATCGCCTACGACATCAAGCACAAGTTGGCGTTGAAAGAATCGGACTGTGTTGTCCTCTACTACAAAGAGGGCGAAATATGCGAGTTCGCTACGGCTCTTTTCGGCTGCTTCATGGCTGGTGTCACGGCCATTCCCATCCACCAAGACATATCCTTCCAAGAAGTGTTGCATATTGTTTCGTTGACGTCCTCCAAACTCGTGCTCTACTCGGAAGTTGTGTTCAAGGAACTTGAGCGTCTTCTAGGACCGGGCATGGGCCTGGCCTGGCCCACAAAATTGACCCGCTGGAAAACTACCGACTTGGGATCGGCAAAAAAATCTGAAATCTCCAGTTGGCAGTCGAAAACCAACGACACCCAAGACCAGAAGAGTGGCAGAGCCGACTTGGCATATGTGGAGTTCTCCCGTTCACCCGTAGGAGAGCTTAGAGGGATCGCTATGACCCATCGTACACTCATGCATCAGATGAACACTCTCGAAAAAACGCTTCTGAGCTTGCCTGAATGTGAAGGCTCCCTTAGAAGAAGCTATAAAGAGATCACTAGAAGCAGAAAGGTATTTCTTGCAACTTTGGATTTCCGGTTCTCCATTGGGTTGATTATGAGCATCCTTTTCACTGTATACACCGGTAATGTGCTCTATTGGGCTCCACAAAACGTCGTGGAAGTCCAGGGTCTTTACGCCAACGTTGTGTCTCGTTTGCGTGCCTCATTGCTCCTTGGTGATTACATTGGTTTGAAGAGAGTGACCTACGACTACCAGCAGTCACCCAATGCCACTAGATACTTTTCTAAGACCCAAAAGGTAGACTTCTCTTCCGTCAAGTGGGTTCTTGTGAATGCGCTTACCGTCGACGGGGAATTTTTCAAGGTGCTCTCAAAAAGATACTTGCGGCCATTGGGATGTAACCATCCCGACAATGCGATCATACCAATGTTGACGCTTAGTGAGTACGGAGGAATGGTAATTTCTTTGCGTGACTGGCTAGGCGGCAGAGATATGTTGGGAGTTGAACTCGAAAACGAAAAAACAGATACATCGAATGAGCTTTCTGGGGTTTTAATAGATAAGGAAGCACTCACTCAAAACTTGGTCAATGTGGTAGATACAGATCCTTCATCATATGATGAAATACCCAGTGGAACTCTAAGAGTCGACGCATTTGGATTCCCGTTGCCTGACGCAACACTAGCAGTTGTTAATCCAGAGACCACAGCACTAGTGAATAAGGGAGAACTAGGTGAAATATGGATAGATAGTCCTTGTTTATCTGGGGGCTTCTACGGTCTCAGGAAGGAGTCTAAACTGATTTTCCATGCCAAGTGCAGAGACGCCAACGGCTACCTTGATATGGAATTCTTGCGCACGGGCTTACTTGGATTCACATACAACGGTAAGGTTTATGTGTTGGGACTATATGAAGATCGAATTCGGCAAAGAATCAGTTGGCAAGATCAAGCCATTTACAAAAAGCTAAACAAAGAGCTAGTGGTAGGAAATGGTACCAGATATCATTATTCGTCCCATTTATTGGCAACTCTCGCCAGTGAAGTTCGTCAACTTTATGATTGTACAATTTTCGATGTGTTCATAGGACAAGAATACCTTCCTGTGGCGATTGTGGAAGCTGAGGTCATTCGTAAAGTGGTCAACGAAGCAAGTGATGGTGCAAGCATCGATAGCTCGAAAAAATCATCTAAAAGTGGTGACTACCTGAGCGCTCAAAGCTACAGTCCTATTCCTCTCAATGAACCAGTGTTGAATGCAATCGCACAAAAATGCTTTGACACTCTCTTCAAAGAACATTACCTTAGACTATACTGTGTGTTGGTGGTGGACTGTGATACACTTCCAAAGATCACACGAAGTGGAGGTCGTGAGATAGCCAATATGTTGTGTAAGAAGCGTTTCCTTGAAGGCTCTTTGAAAGCAGAATTTGTCAAGTTCTTTATGAAAAAGTCCATGAGCATGATCCCATACGGAGAAGATGTAATTGGAGGAATCTGGTCTTCATACGATTCTCAACTCCGGCATTCGTCACTTCAACATTTCCCGCCTCAGTGTACTAACATTGACGTTCGAGAAAGGTCCTACGACGAAAAGACAGGTGCCATCTTGACTGATTTCAAGTCGATTGTTGATATTTTAAAATACAGGGTCGCCAGTACCGGTGACTCTATCGCGTTTCAAGGAATCGACAGCTCGGGTAAAGTTAGCTCCAAACCTTTGACATGGAAAAAACTTGAGAGCCGGATCTACGCAGTGTGCAGCTACTTGATTGAGAAAGGGCAGATCAAGCCTGGTAAACATGTCGTTCTTATGTACTCTTTATCTGAAGAGTTCATTATTGCAGTTTATGCATGTTTGATGTGCGGAATTATTCCAATTCCAATGTTACCATTTGATACGAACAGAATCGGAGAAGATTTCCCTGCTTTTGTGGGAGTAGTAAAAGACTTTGATGTCCAAGATATCTTGGTCAATGAAGAAGTCGAAAAGTATTTGAAGAACGGTCCTGTGGCTGATGCATTAAAAAAGATGAACCATCAGAAGAGATACAAGGGCCAAAGAATCAAAAACACTGGAAAATTAACCAAGTTTTCCAATGTGGCATCTCTCCACTCAAAAATCGCCAAATATCAGGCGGCTGTCGGATATCGTGATGCCCACACTCCAGCTTTGGTCTGGCTCAATTTTACCTCCGACCACTACAGAGTAGCAGCCACGTTGACACACAAAAATATCGTTGGTCTTTGTAAGGTCTTCAAGGAAACTTGTAATTTGTCCTCGAGGTCGACAATTATTGGATGCGTTCGTCATGCCAGCGGTATCGGGTTCATTCAGGCAGTATTACTCGGAGTCTTCCTCGGCTCGACTACGTACCTTTGCTCGCCTGTTAGCTTTGCTGAAAACCCACTTGCGTTCTTTTTGGCAATGGCGAGGTACAAAGTGAAAGATGTGTTTGTTACGGAGCAAATGTTGAAGTATGCTGCTATCAAATTCAACCCCAAGGGATTCGACTTGTCTCTGTTGAAAAACATGATGATCAGTACGGAGGGTAGAATCGAGATCGACTTACTTCGAAAGATATCCAAGGTCTTTCAGCCCACTAAATTAGGTGCAGCTTCCATGTCCACCGTGTACAATCATGTGTTCAACCCCATAGTTGCGACCAGATCCTATATGAGTGTTGCCCCAGTGGACTTGTATTTGGATCCTGTTGCCTTGCGTCAAGGTTTTGTTTCGCTAGTGAATCAAGCCGAAGTTCCTAATGCATTGAGAGTTCAAGATTCTGGACTTATTCCCGTGTGTTCGCAGGTTGCAATAGTGAATCCTGAAACACGAGAGTTGTGCTACGAAGGCGAATTCGGTGAAATCTGGGTGAGTTCAGAAGCGAACCTTGAGTCATTCACGAACGGTCCAAATGGTCCTAAGGATGATTTCAGCAAATCTCAATTCGGCTGCAAGATTGTTAATGGAGACCCAGACACATCCTATTTGAGGACAGGAGACCTAGGGTTTCTCCACAACGTATCCATCACCAAGAATGCTGCAGACGGTGGTAATAATGAGCCGCAGTTTCAATCTGTGCAACCACTTTTCGTTCTTGGAAAAATTGCCGATACTTTTGAAGTCATGGGGCTTCACCACTTCCCCATTGATATCGAGAACACGATAGAAACATGCCACAACGATATCTACAAAAATGGCTCGTGTATCTTCAAGTGCGCCGACTACACCATAGTTGTATGTGAGTGCAAGCGGTACAGGAACTTATCAGCGCTTGTTCCTTTGATTGTGAACACGGTACTCAGTAAGCATCATCTTATCTTGGATATTGTGGCATTCATCAAGAAGGGTGAGTTCCCTATCTCAAGATTGGGCACCAAGCAGCGGGCAAGAATAGTCGATGCTTGGGTGCAAGGCGTGATCCCATTGAGTGCTCTGTACGGTGTGAACTACGGAGAAAACGCAATGATCAAGGCCGTGAAAGAAATGGACGAAGAGATCTTGAAGCACCCTATTACAGGACTCCGCAATCCGGCGACCTCGTTTTACGACGAAGATCTTGGTGGTGATATATTTGATGGCACAGCTGCTAGCCTCACTCTAAACGAACTGTACGACAACAACCAATATTAATGACAACACTCATACCATCCAGCTATCCCTTGAGCTATACATAGAGTAATAACGACAACCATTGACTTTTAGGGCCCTTGTATATGTACACCCAAACACCATTATTTCTATTCATCGTTACTGCTAAAAAAACTGAACTGTTATGCCTTTCAACAGAACCCGCTCTGTGAGTCCTCAGACTACACCGCGGTCGGAGACCTTACAGCGTCTCCTGAAGAACGGTATAAAGTCTACTTTGGGCAGTTTTTTAAACAGATTCAGAAGGAAACTGGCTCAAAACGACACCAATGACAACCACAATCTTGTAAACTTTGAGACTAACGTTGGTCTTGACGACGAATTGGCCAACAACTTTACATCTGAGAAGAAGCGCAGGCTCTCATACTTGCCACGCGATCCACCAGGAAACGTTCCTCGATCGAAAACACTCGGTAACAACAAAGGCATCTACCAGGCATATTTCGATTCTGTACAAACATTGATGGACGAAAAGAGCAACGACCTAGAGACACGAGTAACCGGTGTTGCTGACGGCTTGAATGTTCCCGAACCAGACTTCAAGGATCCATCGCCTGGTGCTATATCTTTCTCCCACATAGGGTCCAATTCTCGAAATGAATCTGTAATCCACCATGGACAATTGGTCCATGTGGGCAACGAAGACGTCGACAACGGTCAGAATACACAAGAAGAAGCTCCTCTCATAATTGAACACGAATTTGCACCCATGTACCGAGACACCGATGGAAACATTGTGAGACCTGCATTCATTAACATTGACCCTAGAGAGAGATATCACTTGGTCCAGCTAAAGAAGTCAGTCGAAGCGTCTGAAGCCCTTCAAAGAAGACTCAAGTATATGATTGACCCCAATGAGACAACCTCCCGAAGCATAGACGCAACAAAGAGCGATGCGACTACACAAACACAGAACTCATCTTATTTGGATACCAAGTTGATCATGACTAACAAGAGACGCAATGCATCTGGAGCGACTAGTTCGCGAAAGAAAAGGAGAACAGTAAATTCCCACGGCTGTTTCTCGGGTGATTTTCTGTACGACGTGGAGTCTCCTGCGGCTGCTCCTTCGAAATCACTTAATGGATACCTTGGTTCACTCACGAAAGTAAAGTTCAGCGAACCCGCCTCCGAAAAAATCTCCACAGTTAATGAGGATGACCATAACCCACCATACAAGAAGTTCTCCAAGGACTTCGCTGCAACTACTGACAAGAGGGTTGGACTCGATAAGTCATTCAAGAGTGGAGAAAAAATCAATGTCACTTTGGACACTGAGTACCTTGACAAGAAGAATAAGCTCTCCAGCCTTTTGAATATTCAAGAAGGATCCGACCAACAAGATAAAAAACCATCGGCATTACCAAGTACTGGATTCAAGTTTTCCATAGACAGCAAGGAAATCAATTCAGCAATTGACAGCATCAACAAGACTGATAATGTGCCTGCTTCAGCGAGCTCCAAAGCGGATACTTCAGCCCCAACGGAAAAACCAAAGTCACAATTCAACTTTGGTACAATTGGATCAACGGCGCCAAAGCCGGCCCTTTCTTTCGAAGACAAAAAGGACACCAATAAGGCAGAGACTACAGGAATCTCTTCTGCTCCAAGTTTCAGCTTTGGCAAGAAGGACAATGCATCGCAGCTTGAGCCTAGCATGAAGAGAGCTCGCGAACATGGTGAACTGAGTACGAACTTGGCGAATGGGGGAGGAACAGCTCCCAAGCCGCTGTTCAACTTCGGAAAATCATCATCGAATGATGACGCAGCTAAGCCTGAAAAGCCTAGTGTGCCATCGTTTTCATTTAGTAAATCAACCGCAACTACGGCCCCTTCTGAAGGGTCTGTTGCTAAAAATGGAGGTGACAGTACTTCGACAACTTCATTTGTATTTGGAGGTGCGTCAACTGGTAACAACGCGGATAAGTCAGAGGCAAAGACTACCGCTCCTGCGTTCACATTTGGCAAGTCTAAGGATACTGATACTGATGCGGTAAGTTTTGGAACTAAATCTTCTGCTGAGAGTGGCAATAAATCAGATACTAAGGTACCAAGCTTTAGTTTTGGAGCCAGCAAAGAAACCACACCGGTGTTTGGTGGAAAGAAGGAGACTACGCCGCTATTCGATTCGAAAGAGGGCGCAAAGGAAAGCACTGATTTTGCATTTGGAGCAAAAGAAGCCAAGGAGCAAGCGCCAGCCTTCTCACTTGGAGCAAAAGAGGATAAGAAGGAGGCTGCACCCTTCACTTTTGGAGCAAAAGATGACAAAAAAGAAGCTACAGCCTTCACGTTTGCAGCGAAAGAAGACAAAAAAGAAGCTGCACCCTTCACTTTTGGATCCAGCGCCAAGAAAGAGGCCACCCCGTTCACCTTTGGAGCAAAAGATGACAAGAAAGAAACTACACCATTTACCTTTGGAGGAGCCACTCCACCCACAAAAGCAGCAATGCCGTTCACATTTGGCGGATCGGGCAACACGGGCAAGCCAGCGGCCGCAGGAACTGCTTCACCATCTACTACTACTACTACTCCCTTTGCTTTCGGCTCGTCCAACCCACCAGCCAAACCTTTCACCTTCGGCACCAACAGCCAAGCACCAGCTTTCCTGGCTTCCAGAACCCTGTCACCAGCGTTCGGAAATAATGCGGCTCCCAAGGCACCTTCAGCGCCTGCATTCGGCACCAATGGAGGTTTTGGTCTGACTACAACTCCACACACTCCAGCACAAATGGCCGCCGCACCACAGAACGGAACCCCCGCGTTCAGCTTCAACTTTGGCAGCCGGGAACCGACGCCCGATCCTGCATCGATATTTGGAGCCGCGGGTGGAGGCCAGGAACCGTCTATGACTTTTGCAGCTGCAAATGCCAACCCCAACACCAGCTTCACCCCACCTCCTATATCCGGGAACCCGATGGTGAGAAATCGCAAAATTGCCCAAATGAGGCTGCGAAGGAGGTAGTGCACGGACCGTGAGTTTCATATGCATTAGCGCTGTCGACCCCACTTGCATCTCTATAAAGATCATAGAGGTTGCTAACGTTGGCAATTGCTGGTTGTAACTCCCCAATTGATTTTTTTGAGTCTCGACGCTGTGTACAATGCAAGATTGGAGCCACATTCAACCCGGCAGAATCCAAACGCTCTCCAGTGAGCAGGAGATTGTCCTCAAACAAGTTTGGGCTCACTTTCTCATCTACTTCGGCTATGAAATAAACTTCCCCATCAACGAATTGGTGTACCCAGAGTGCTTTGTCACCTCGTTGTCGGTCCAGGAAGGCGGTTTCAAGGGTAACGAGGGCAACGGCTTGGCGAGAACGTCCACTAGAGGATCGCTCAACTCCAATCTTTCCCGTAAAACCAACGGTACCACCTCTAGCAAGAAGAGGGGCTTCTTCGGCAAGAAGAAAACTGAGACCCAGGAAGCTGCTCCTGCTGACCTGAAGCGTATGCAACAGATCCAGCAGCAATCATCGCTGGAAAAGTACCACAAGGTGACCGAAGATGACATTTCCGACCAGAACAGAAACTTATTTATTCATTACTACCGCCGCGGTGCAGAGTACGAGGATGACTATGATTCAGATTTGGAAAACAGTGACGATGAAGCCGACAATCTTTCGTTGGAGACATTTGTCACCGCATCTACCTCGATCACTGATCCCGGAATTGCCGTGGAACCTACGCCCATGAAGTCCAATGGCACTAGAAATGGCTCTAGCAATGCCAGAAGCCGCCACCACCACGGCTCTCACAAGAACCACGGAAAGCCAAACCCCAGCGTTTCGCCCGTTATGTCCAAGTATGATCCAATTGAAGTGCATACCGCCTTGTTCCGTGCCACGAGACTGGATTTGTTTGACAACTTTGTATTAAGATTCGTTAGGGCCAGAAAATTGAAACTTGAGCCGGCTCTCAACATGATGTTCAAGTCTTTGGACTGGAGATACAACGACATGCCTTGTGACGATTATATTTTTGAGGCAGATGGTTTGTCTTTTGTCAATGGTATCAACAAGGGTTTCATTAAGAACTTGACTACTTCTAAGTCTTATATCAGAGGTGTTGACAAAAAGCAACATCCTATTTTCTTCTTCAAGGCCCGGTTGCATTACAGCTCCGATTCTCCTATTGAAGAGACACAAAGATTTGCTGTGTTCACGATTGAGTCGTGTAGATTATTCTTGAGAGAGGTTTCATCTGGAGTTGACCAATGTTCCATTTTGTTTGACTTGACTGGATTCACTTTGAAAAACAATGATTACAGTGCTATCAAGTTTTTGGCTGAAGTTTTTGAGGCCCATTATCCAGAATGTTTGGGTTACATTTTTATCCATAATGCTCCATGGATTTTCTCCACTATTTGGAACATTATTAAGAACTGGTTGGACCCTGTGGTGGCATCCAAGATTCATTTCACCAAGAACTTACAAGAATTGAATCAATTCGTTGAAATCAAGCATATTCCTGATTATATTGGAGGTGAAGACACTTACGCCGGAGAGTACATCGAACCAACCCAAAAACATGTCAACCCTCCCAAGGCGAAGGACAAACATTATTACCGTTTGAAGAGAGAGAGAGAAGCGCTTATGCTCCGAATGATGGAGACTAGCAGACGCTGGGTGGAATCGGTGAACCCTGAAGTCAGTAGCCAATACTTGCAAGACAAGATTGACTTGGATATCGAATTAGCCAGAAACTACATTGCTAGTGACCCATACGTCAGAGCCCCAGGACTCTACGACAGAAACGGAGCACTCACTTTAGATATCTAAGTAACTGCAGGTATGGTATAGTGTCAAAAAGTAGTCCTTTTGAGCATTTAGTTTAGTTGAATATTGTCGCGATGTACTGCCATTGTAGTCCCCCAACAATTACTTCCCCAGGTTTGCCGTTTCACTTCTCCTCATCCCGGCGGTGATTCCATATGCAAGATGCGGAGTTAGCGCTCCAGGACCCAGCGACTATATTTTTACGTCCTCCCCACTTCTATACAGGAGAACTGGTTGATTGAAGTGTACACCGGTACACCAGGGCCATCTCTGGTAGAATTGACCTCACCTGGAGAAATCACAAATATAGATGTCAAGGCGAGCAGCTAAGGGAAGGTCTCAGGCTAAGACCAACAAGAATGAGCTAGAAGAAGTCGCAGAAGACGAGAACGATGAGTTCAATGCCGACGAGGAAGACGAAGTCACCCGTTGTGTTTGCGGAAATGACGAATTGAATCCCGATACGGTCAATGACGAACTTCTAGGATTGCTCAAGAGCGAATACGGCATCAAGTTGGACGTAGGTTTGTTCATACAATGCGATAAGTGTTCAGTATGGCAGCACGGCTACTGTGTAGGACTCTTCATCGACGAAGACGTTCCCGATAAATATTGGTGTGAACAGTGCAAGCCGGAATTGCACATCACTGTGAACGAAATGAGCGGTGCTGCTGAGACCAGAACGTTGTACAAGCCTGTCAACGATAAGAGAAAACGTTTACTTCTTGAAACCCCCACTGGTAAGAACACAAGATCTAAGCCACAAGCCACCTCGCATTCAAACTCGTCATCGGAGTCGCCTACATTGGACTCCCGCTCTTCAAGAAAGGAGAGAAGTCGCGGGTTTGATCCCTACGATGAACAATTACAGAAGGCTCTTAGAGAAAGTGCCAGAGAAAGCGGGCTTGCTGTTGACAGTGGAGACGATAAGGAAGCACACACAAGACGCCGACTTCGTCTGGAGCCAGAATCAAGTAAGAGACTGAGACCTGACTCGGCCGCTGACCAGACATACGAAGGTGAAACTACTGCTGGTTCGAAGAAACGTCCCAAGGTCACCCGTGCTAAGCCTAAACCACAAGCAAAGGCCGTAAAGGAAAAGGTTACAAATCAGGACGAAGTCTCTAGGGAGGAGCTCGTCAAGCAACCTTCAAAACCGCGTTTTGTCAATCAGAGGTCATCCATCTATGAGTTGCGAAAGCGTACCGGTGCCATACTCGAGTGGTTAGCCCGTTCACAACAAGAGTACGAAGAGGAAAGAAACAACAAACAGATCCTTTTTGACTACAAGGAGAATAGTGGCTTAGCAGTTGAGTCGAAAAAAGTACTTCAATCATTCGACGAAAACCTTCATTCCATGGAGAGTCTAACTCAGGGTATACTTTCATGGGAGCAGAAGTTTGGCAAGTACGCACCATAGTAGAAACCAATGGCATTCAAAACAGGCTATCGAATAATACGCTGCTGACGTTAGGGCTAAACATAGTAATATGCGGCCTGCCAGATCATTGATATACAATTGCGGGAAGCGGACTGGACGAATTTAATCGTCTTTTTTGATTTATAGTCCATGGAATCACTTATAATGTGATTCATAGTGATGTGCTTTGTAATGAGTGATCATGAGTTCGGAAATGGCGGTGAGCAATTATAACCATTATAGTCGTTTTGAGCAAGTTTTGATTTCCCTTTCGAGAAGAAAATCGCTCCCGTATAAATAGCCCCAGATTGATTACAATTCGTTGTCTGTCAATCTACGATGCTGTCTTCGGTCCAACAATTGGGTGATTCTGTCTCTTTGCCAAAGCTTGAATGGCAATACGATGCTCTAGAACCATACATTTCCGGAAAGATCAATGAAATACATCATTCGAGACATCACCAGGCTTATGTGGATGGATACAACAACAGCTTTCAACTGTTAATCGAGGCCAAGGTTAATGGTGACTTGAAAAAAGTTGTTGAGTTGCAAAATGCCATCAAGTTTTTTGCTGGTGGGCACATCAACCATGTGCTCTTCTGGAAGAGCTTATCTCCTGTTTCCCAGGAGGGTGGCAAGCATCCGAGTGATAACTCCGCCTTGGGCAAACAAATCAAGAGCCAATTTGGAACCATTGACAATCTTATTAGTATTATGAACTCCAAATTGGCCAGCATTCAAGGTTCTGGCTGGTGCTTTCTTGTCAAAAACCCTGAATTGGGTTCTGTTCTTGAAGTTATCACGACTGCAAACCAAGATACTGTTTCAAGTCCTCATATCCCTATACTTGCCATAGATGCCTGGGAGCATGCATACTATTTGCAATACCAGAACAAAAAGCTTGATTACTTCAAAGCGATCTGGAATGTTATCAACTGGAAGGAAGCTGAGCGGGCATTTGATGGTAATCATTCCAGCCAACACAGAATGTAGGATAGATTTCACAAATCTTACATTAGTTTTATGATAGTAGTCGTCTTACGAGGCTGTTGCTTCCTATTTGCATGATAATGGACGATGAGCAATACATGATGAAAAACTTCGGTCTCGAAAAGAGTTCTTCTTGTTCAATTAGGTATCCTCTTAATGATGATTTTGCTTACAACATTAAAATTTTGAGATATGGTAAATTTATAAAATATCACGTAACTGAGCTCTTCTCTCCTCCACTCCTGTCTGAACGTTCACTTCGTCATTATTTGAATCATACAAGTCATTGACCCAGTCTTCGCTGTTCAAAATTTTATCTCCACCAAGTAGAATGTTGATACTTGGATTGGAGGCACTAAGTTCGTGAACCAATCTTGCTTCTTCATATGTAGCCCCTCCCTTTATGTAAATTATGATATCTTGGGCAGGCTCGCTAGAGCTTACGTTGCCGTATTGATTTTTCACTGACTCAGGAATCAACGTGTTGAACTTAGAGCTCGAATCGTTGGACTGGGGTGAAGGTTTTATCAATGGGCTGAGAATATCATTAAGTGCGGGGATGTATTGCATAAACACATTATCAGCCGGAGGACGACTGTTGGTGTTGTTGAATAATTGGTTGATGCTTATCTTTTTGTTGAAGAGATTGCTGATGTTGTTGGTGTTGTGAGATGAGGCTTCAAACACATCACCCGTTTTGAACTTCACACCAAAAGATTTCATCAAAGATATTTGAGACGTTGTGGCAGTAGGTGATGTGAATCCAGGATTAGATAGTCTCGAAATGAAGGCATCAAGATCGGCATTAGCATGGAATCTTGCCATGTATAATAACACTAACTTCACCTTGTTTGTAGTCGAACAAGATCGATTTTCGAGAATTGAAATCATGCGGGGTTTAATTGAAGCCTGGGTTTCCAAATTGGAAGCAATAACTTGTTGGAGCTCACCGAGCTCCCACATATTTTGTGACGAAATTTGATTGTCGAGTTCACTAATGATGTTGAGATGCTTCAAGATGTTGTTCAGGAGTTTACGGAATTGAGGAAATTTGGTCAACATGTTTTTCAATTCTACCAAGTTTTGGGTCTTGAGGTTTTCAATGGACGACAGCTTAGTCTGTTTTTTGTAGTCTTCAACGTACCTTTGAAACTTATCAGTCAAATCTCCATAATTGAGATAGGCGGCTTCCTTAAAGAACACATCATTGGAATCGAGTAAGGTCACTGGTTCTTTTACCAGTTTCAAATGGATGATATTCTTCTCAATCCCAATGAGCTCGTGAATCATCGACTGATATGTCCAAGGCATTAATAACGGCGTAATAGGATCACTCTTACGATCCAAAAGAAGAAGGACGGGAGGGCGATCAGACTTCTTGTTGAGGTCCTCAAAAAGATTGTTGTTGGAGTTGGAATTGATAGCATAAAGGAGTTCTGAGCTTAATTTTTTCAATGCCAAAGAATTAGATTCGAACCTGATTATAGGGCACTTCTTTAGTGACAAGAGTAAACTTATCAAGCTATTGGACTCTTCCATATATGGGTTGACCGCTCCAGGAGAAATTTCCAGCATGAAAAGATTATCATTGATGGTCAAATAGTCTTGAAACAACTCGACCAATCGCTGAACCAGTTCATAATCGTCGGCTTCGGCTATTTGTTCCAATTGCGATTTGTTGGCCGTATTGTTAAAGAAGAGACGATAACTACCAAAGTGAGGGTTCCGTAATTCCTTCAACAAAGTAGTAATCGAGTCTGTCGTTGGCTTAATGTATACTATGCAATCCATGTGTTTCATGTAACTGAGCAGATTCTGTTTTTCTAAAAGCTCAATCAACACGATCTCTTGTTGTAGAAGTTGACTTTGAGTGTAGCACATTGATACTACAGACGTAGTAGTCCTATCAAGCAACAATACTTTTGCCAGGACATCGCTTGCATTTTGCTCCTTCTTACTCTTGATGAAAAGATGGTCAAAGTACGTGTCCCGTACTTTGGATAGGTTCAATGTCATGTTCCTTGTGTACAACAGGTCGAGAAATGTAGTTACATGTATACTGCATATTATTACAAGTCTAGATAATCCGACCATAATGGTTCATAAGTGTTCTGGCGGGTAAGAAAACTTCTTAAGCGGAGCCACAGGCACGGGGCGTCCCCCCAAAGTGTGTAAGTCTCTGTATTCATCAAGAGTTTGCAATTTACCTTTTGGATATTCTGCAGGAACAGGCTCTTTAAGTGAGCTCTCAAGAGCAGCAGCAATCTTCTTCTGGGTACCATTGGCATCAGAAACGAGTGACTTCTGTGACAAAAGTTGCAGTACTCTGCTTGCAATCTCGTCAGTGTCCCCTTGCCCCTCTAACAAATCATCAATTTCTTGAGAGTCGATCTGGATTCTCTCCTTGTAAAGAAAATTGTGCAACGAAGATTGCACGTTTTTAGATGGTGCAACTTCAGGAACACTCCTAGATTTCAAATGGAACTTTATAGTGCTTCTGGTTTCTGAATCTGGGTGGAACAACTTCTCGTAGAAATCAATGAAATCTTGCTTGCTGATATTTTCCAATTCTTCAGCGTGCTTGCGTTTAGCTTCAAAGTTGTAATAGCCGTCTGCAACAGCTTCCCAGAAGCGAGATACTTCCTCACTCAAATTCTTCAACTTCATCAACTTCTTGTCTTTGAGGGCCTGTTTGAAACCATCAAACTGTTCGGTTGAGAGATCCTTCACGTAATCTGAGAAACCCCTTAAAAACTCTTCAATTCTGTATTCCAAATATGCTGTCAGTCTTTCGGATTGTATGAGAACTCTAAAACCGATAGCAGTCCGTGAAAGTCTGACACCCGAGAAGACAACATATCCAAGTTGTTCTTTAGTTCTGAGCTGGTTGAAACAAGGCTCATGCATAATCGTTTCGAGTAAGTCAGTTAGGGTTCTTTGACGAACGTCACTCAATGAGTTGTTGACTTGGAAATAGTACTCAATACAAGAGTTGACATTCTTTTCGTCCTTTAAATCCATATCGACTCTCACATCTTCCCCGGAGTCTAAGATGTAGGACTGAAGTCTAACTGCCTCATCGATAGCATCTCTAGCAGAGCTTATGGCATGATTATCTTTAAATGCATGCTCCATGGTGGCACAGATTTCTAACGCCTTTTCATAGTTAAAATTTCCCTGGATAAGAGCTTCGGCAAAATAGCCTCCAGTCCAAATATTGTTGGTAAAAGCTTTGAAGCTGTCGAAATCCACTTCTTTCTGCAATGAGGCAATTCTCTGGTCATGAGTGTAAGTTTTTTCACTCATCAACGTCGACAAATGGGTTCCAATTTGTATATAAGGGACATTGTATCCAAAATTTGTCAAGTCCTGAATCATTTTGAATTTTAAGGTATCATATCTATCTTGTCTTGGAACGAAAGACTTGATCTTTGTGATGATAGTCTCTAGCAAAACGGGTAATTTATCATTGTAGCCGCTCACCTTAATTAATAAGCCATCCCTCCAATGATTGAGCTTGAATGACATTCCAACCAATGAAGCATAATACACAGTATCAGTCAATTCATCCACGATAAGCTCCGACATCAACATTGAGTACACGGAAGTTTTACAATCAATATTAGACTTTGGAAGGTGAAGTAACACCTCTATCGTACCTTTAGGAACCAAAAACTGATCGTCTTGTTTGAACCACACTTGGAATTTGGAAGTGTCAGTAATCAAGTATGGGTGTCTCAAAGGCTCTTCCGATTTCTTCATCATAACATCAAAATTTTCAGGAATGAATGGGTTAGGACGAGGAAGGTGGAAATTTTCATTAGTCGTCACCTCCACGGCACGCTTCAACAACGATGGAGAGATTGGGGCTAAGGAATACTCGGTACCATACCACTTCTCCTTCTTGTCTAGGCCCTTCAAATCTTTCGAAATCAACGTGACTCGAGCCAGTTCGGGACTAAGGTAAGCGCCAAACTTCTTAATTGCTTCAGGGTCAAACTTGCGGTTGATAGAAGCACTCAAGAGATATTCGGCTGGAATATAAGACTCATCCCAAAACTTGTACAAACTACTGCTCATCTTCGATACCGTAGAAGCTGCACCCTTCTTTTGGCGGAACTTGAAATCAATTTCTGACATGTGCTTGATTTCCTCCCATAACCATTTCTTGGGCTCTTCGGTCGTAACCATGGATATGTACTCGAATACATTGACCACAATCTCTTCCCAGTGCTCTAATCCAGCAGGAGTCAAATCGAACTCGACAATAAATAATGAGCTGCCCTGGCAGACTTTCATATTACCAGCAGAAAGTTCATTCACCCAGCTCTTGTCCTTCAAGTAATGCAAAAGGGAACCTGAGCTTTCGTGGCCCAACAAATGGGAGTAATATCCTGCCGGTTTACTCTCCCAGGACTCCTCCTGATCATCTGGAATCATGAAGTTAAGTTCCAACTTATGACTATCCATGATTGGCTTTGCTTGCACAAGTTTGCCGAGTTGTTCTGGAGCGAAAATAACCGAGCCATTATAGTCAGGTCTGTTGAGAGTCTTGTTAGGAATCAAAGTGAAGAGGTCCGACACCCAATTTGAAAGCGTGTCCAAATCTTCCTTTCCCAATACCACCAAACTCATCAAATTCGACGAGTACTGATTCAGGTGAAAATCTATCAACACGTCCCGGACATCTTTACCTTGAGAGATAGGTTCTTCATGCAAAGTATGGAAGTTTCCAGTGGAGAAACCGGAGTATGGATGGGAAGGGTTACTAGTCAGTTTTTCCAACTGATAGAGTCTCCACATATCGTTTTGTAAGTTCTTCTTATTTTCGGAGTCCACGGCTCGGATTTCACGATCTTTACATGATTTGCTGAACAACGGCGAAATGAAAAACTGGGCGAACCGGTCTAGAGCTCCCAAGAAATGATCTGAACCGACCTCAAAGTAGTAATTGGTATGTTCGGCTGCAGTGTATGCATTGGAGTGGCCAGAATGTTTAGCCAAGTAGCTCGAATACTCGTTTTCTTCTGGATACTTTTGGGTTCCCATGAACAAAAGATGTTCACAGAAATGGGCGAGGCCGGAAACTTGGTATTTCAGATCAGCAAAGGCACCCACATTGACATCAAGGGATGCAGCAGCCTTATCGGTGGTAGGATCATGGATTACTAGCGCATGAAGCTGGTTGTCGAGCTTCAAAAGTCGATAGGAACGGTCATCCAAGAGCGGTTTTTCTATATTTGAGGTATCAGCCAACACACGGAAGTTGGATACGTTTGGCATGTTTGTGAAAGTAGTTATGAAACGCTTAGCTGGAACCTGGAAAGTACGTATGCCCAGCGCTAATGCCATACACAGTTGAAATTCAGAACCACTAAGGTGCACCCGAGCACCGACAATGGGCAGACAGAAGAACCATGGCACAGTGGACAGGTAAAGAAAGTACAATGACATTGTAGAAGGTTTTTAGTGGTGCTATACGTGTACAGTGTTGTCGTGTGCTATTTAAGTTAATGCTTCATTATCGTGTCAATGTTGTCGAGGAAAGTCCCCACAAGGTAGGCTATGCTGTCAAGCTTTGTGAATACACTCACTAGAACCGGATCGGGGCTGGAGACTTCAATTTTCTTGTTGACCATGACCACCTTGTTGTTGTAGGTGACACATTTGGTGATGTAATCGATGGGATCGTAGCGGTGCTTGAGCAGTAGATGCAGTAGAACATTCCCAAAGAGCGTGGGAGTAGCCGGTCGAGCCACACTTGACACGCTTGACGCAGTAGAACCGCCCTTTCCAGCATGCGTGTGACTCAATTCGTTAAGCCGTTGTTCGATGTCCGCCATGTTTAATGGCTGAGATGGCGCTACTGGTGTCAGCACAGCCGAGCCGGTAGATGTAGCCGCCGGAAGCTTCATCTCGTCACGAAGGCCGTCCACGTATGACTTGCCTGTCTTTGGGTCCACATCACACCAGGGCTTTTCCTTCACGATGTGGAGATGCTTCAAATCAATGCACACTTCAGCGCGAGTGATGTACAAGTCCACTGCAATGTTTGGAGTCAACTCTGGCTCATAGGATGTTGCTTCGGCTACGTTGAGTGGAAATACTAGTTCGGGGTCGCTGGGTATTTGGAGACTGTTTCTGGCTACTTCCAAGTGGGAAAGAAGTGCCCGAAATGTCTCTGAAAGCTGCTGGTGGTTATGTGCGGCCGCATGCGGAGGACATGGTCCATCGAAGAGAGATGGAGCATCGGAAATGACAGCATAGGCAGCGTCAATAGCCTCTCGAGCGGTGACCACCTGGGCCAACACCACCGGCTGGCGGAGCAGAAGCTTGTGAAAGACCTTGTTGAAGTGTGGCTCTTTGAGCTGTACAACCAACTGTGTGATACTGTCTCCATCGCGGGTCATGATACCCTTGATGGCTTCCAGTTTTGTCGACGAAACCGGGAGCTTGATGGGGGGACCTCGTTCTCGACGCTGGTCGGGATCGGGAAGCAGGGGAGTGTTGTAGCGAAGGAGATTGGAGCATATCTGGAGAGCCTCGGCGACATTGGGAAGTTCTGGAGTGATGATGGAGGAGACGTACCAGTGGATTTCAGCCTCTGTCTGCAGCGTCTGGAGCTGGCGGAGAACGGAGGACATGGAAATGGTGGAGGTGGAATTGGGGGTGGAGATGAGAGTGGATGGAACTCGGCAGCTAGACGGAGTTGAAAGTTAGATGGAGCTGTAAATGCTAGGATTTGAACAGGAGATAGGACTTGAGCAACAGAAGACTGACCCAGAAGAAGTAGAAATGCCTTGGTCAATGGCTGATGTGTGGAGCGATGGATTTGGTGGAGATGTGGTATAAGGTACTCTGCTAGACAGCGAGACGATGAAGTGATAAAGTGATGATAGATCGACCGATTGATCTAACGAACCTTTCCTCAGACGAGCAGTTTGAACAATTAGCCCTTTCAATTAGATGGAACCTTCTATTCGATTGTTCCGTTCAATAGCCTCCAGTTCAGATACGCTAGCTCAAGCTCAAGCCCAGGGCACACCAGGGCCGCACGGACCGCAGCGCGAGGTCATATACACGACTGCGTACTTCCCAGCACGCGTACTTTCCCGCACGCCTCCTCCCATCAACGTCGACCATATCTCCTGCACAACTAAACAACACCAGTGCAGGAAGCCATACACACAGGATGCTGGCTCCTTCGACTTCGAACGAACGTACTACTGCTGCCACCAGACATGATTACCTGAATGCCGCAGCCACCGCTGCTGCTGCGGTCCTGGCCTCGAATGCTGGAATGTTGGCTGACGAACATGCCCACTACGGTTCTTATCCGGTTATCCAACAACAACAACAACAGCTGCAACAACCTCCACAGCAGCATCATACTCATGTTGGACATGCCCAGGTGGGCCACCCGGGACAACATCCCGGTCAGTTGCAACACCCCTACCAGATCCAACAGCAATTGGCAGGGGACTTTGAAACCGCTGGGCCTGGACAGGATGGAGTTCTCCAGAGCCGGTACATCGAGAACGAGATCATCAAGACGTTCCCCAGCAAGGGCGAGCTCGTCAAGTACGTCAAGAATGTGCTCAACGACTCGGAGCAATGCAAGATTGTCATCAACTCGTCCAAGCCCAAGGCGGTGTACTTCCAATGTGAGCGGTCGGGCTCTTTCCGGACCACCGTCAAGGACGCCAGCAAGAGACAGCGGGTGGCCTACACCAAGCGTAACAAGTGTGCGTACCGCTTGGTGGCCAACTTGTACCCGCAGGAAAAGGACAAGAAGCGCATCAAGAAAGGTGAGGACGGGTCCATCGACGACAAGCTCAACGACTACTCGGGCATCACCAGCGCCGACACCGGTGAGATGTGGGTGTTGCGGATGATCAACCCCACCCACAACCACCCTCCTGAGCCCTCGTCGTCCAAGAAAAAGCGCCTGAAGTTCACCCGCACGTTGGTGCAGAAGCCATTGCACCGTGACGCCGGCTACCCCGACATGGTGATCCCGGTGCTGCACCACCAGCCACACGCCCAGCCATTCGACAGCCATACTCCGTCGGTCAATGATGCGGCTGTGATTGCAGCTATGGCCGCGACTCCAGATGTGTCGTTGCATCACCAGGCCAACCCACCTGTGGACCCCAATATCGACCCCAACGTCGAGGAGCAGGACCATGCCCATGGTCTCCACTAGTGTATTTTAGTGTATTTTAGGGTATATATGTTTCAATGTTATCGTGTTTAATCCCCACATTTGCACCCATTTTTCGCAGTCGCAACCGTTCGTATCCTTATGCTAGGACTCATCGATTCCGCCAAACTGCGCTTGGCTGCTGCTTCCGACTGGATTCGGGGTTCTGCACCTAATTCAGACTCCCAGGATGCCGCTGAGTCTTCCCAGCACTTGTTGCCGTCGCAAACAGACTCAGATTCTTCTAGTGTAGACCCCATATCTCCATCTCATCTCCCAGATCCCAACTCCACACCCACCAATACTCCAGATCCATTTCCCCAGGTGGCTGAACTGGCGCCCAGCAGCATTCCAGAACGATTGGGCAACCGTCCCTACATCATATCTCGCCATGCATCTCATTCTTCCCGCATATCACATACCTCCCGCAAACCCTCGATACCCTATATCATCGATGGTCCCATCAATGTGGACAAGAACCGCTCTCCCGTGTCTGGAGACTCCTCTGCCAACACACCAGACTCCCAGTTCCCACGACAGTATACCGAAGCTGAGCCCAATGAGCTCCAGCCGCTCCTCACCCGACTGAGAGGGAACTCCTACTCCATGCAATCTGCCGTGGTTCAGCCGCCAGAAACAGAATCCTGGAAGGAGCTGGCGACCAGCTACTACCGCAACTTCACCTTCGAAAACCACAAGGGAATCTTCACCGCTGCCATATGCATCCTTCTTTTGGTGCTCTTTTTCTACTTGACCTACAACCAGCTGGACAGCCTTGTGGTCCAGGCCATCGAGCCGTCCATACATTCCATTTCCATCTTGAAGGTGCACCTGGATGGGGTGGATTTCCATGTTATTGGATCGCTCTGTGTCAACTACGATAACATCTCCAATCTCTTCTACCGCACATTCATGAAACTTGGTTCCCTTCTCATGGGCAGTGTGTTGATTATCCCCCAGGGACCAGTCAAGTTGTCTGTCGATGCTCTCACAAACAATGAGTTCAGCCCCTTGCATGTCGCCAACATATTTCCTCCTGAATTGCAGGTGGACGTCCTCAACGGAAGAATCACTGAGATTGACTTTATCTCCAAGACCGACGTCATGAAGGAAAACGTGGTCGAGCTAGCCAACAGAGCACTCAGCTACCATAACGATTCGTTGTCTTTTGCCTGTGTGGGATCGGTGGACCTGATAGTGAAGACCAGCTTATTTCAGTACGAAGCGGAGAACGTACATTTTAACGAGACTATACACCTAAAGAAGGAAGACATTGAGCCTCAGATTCGTATCGAGAATCTCAGTCTCGCTGAGAATGGAGACAGCATCGACATGATCTCGAAGATAAGCATTTTCAACAAACTTCCCATGAACTTTGCGCTTGCATCTATAAACTGGGATGTGTTGTTGGACGGATGCGACCGGCCATACCAGGTGGGCTCATGGACCAGTGAGAATATCACTGTAAAACCAAACTCTCCTATTCCTGTTCAACTTGCTGGTAACGTTGGACGTATCCCTAAAGAGTTGTTGGAACCTTGCGACAATGGGTACTCCAGCATTAACACGATCGTGAATCGATATGTCTCTAGCAAACCAATAACTGTTCACCTTCGAGCAAGCGAGGACAACGAAAAACTTCCTCCCTGGTTTCTCTACATCGCCCACAACGTGAACTTCAAGTTTCAGTTTGAACCACGATTCCCCCAAATTAATCTGCCCCGAATCACATTTGGCGATCTAAGCATCGAAATCCCACAGTACAGCCTGAATTTTAAAGATAGAGATGCGTTTGCTGCTTTCTTGAACGCAAACGTGAGTGTGCAAGTAGATGCTCCATCTGGATTTGATGTCACTGGAGATGTTCTGCAACTCAAATCAGCATTCCAATTAAAGATAGGAAACAGTACACTCACCAGTGGAAGCTCTCGAAACTACTTGGATTGGGACTTTGCTAACCATACTATTGCTGTTGATGTCGATACAAGAGACGACAGTATCCAAGTACTTGATCCACACAGCATTGCACAATTGATCAGCGATTACACAAATAGTGGTTTGAATGCAGACCTAACCGTAAATGCAACGTTCAACGACGTTCATGTGAACCTTCCTATTCTTTCTACTGTGTTGGACAATGTTGCGGTGGAGGTGCCATTCGAATTGGATTCTGCAATCAGCTGGCCCAGTTTTGAAAACTTGAACTTTACTGTCAACAATATGTTTGTGGTCGGCGCAGTAGAGGATGCTATCGAACTCAAGATCGACTTCCAGATCTCCAACCCAACTCTGGTGACTGTGGACATTCCCAAAGAGACGGTGGGAGGAAAATTTGTTTTCGACGACGTTGTCATTGGCGAAGTACGAATGACGGATATTTTCGTACCCAAGCATGAAAGTGATGTCAACTGCACGGCCAACTTCTTGTTCAGCGTACCTTCCACAGACAGCCGGGTGAGTCTTGAGATGTTTGCCAGTGAGTTTATGTCTGGGGTCCAGAACTTGACGTTGGGAATAAGAGGACAAGCACAAGAAAGCGGGAATAGAGGTCTACAGAAGTTGATTGGAGGGATAGAAATCGACGACTTTCCGCTTCCTGCGGTGCATTTTGGTGGCTCTAGTGGATCGCCCAACCCATTTCTCGTGGAGTCGGTGCTCCATCTCTTGACATCGGAAATCGAAGTCACCGTTTTCAATCCCTTGAACAACACCGAGGCGCTCGTCACTATCCTAGATGCAGAGGCATCCTACGAGGGTACCGTTTTGGGCCACATTGACCACCGCGAGACGCTTATGGTGCCGCCAGGCATCTACAAGACTCCCAGGATCAAGCTCAAGATCAGCCTGGGAGTCGGTATGGATATCCTACGCAAAGCCATCGACGGCACCTTGAGAGTCAACGTAACCGCAGCATTCGACACCACGGTCCAACAATTCGGGGTGCAGCTCCTCTACCATGGCCAAGGGCTTGCAGCCAAAATCCGACTCTGAAGCAACCGCCGTCCCGATGGGGAAATACCAACTCGCCGCCGGCACACAGCCCTGGTCTAGACCGGTTATTCCTGCAGACAAGTAGGTCTAAAATTAGCTGGTCGTTTGTTTGGACAAAAAATCACCGATTTCAATCTCATTATTGTCAACACATTACGATCGCTAAAATGCAAACTTCCGTGTTGAGAGTGTCCGCCTTGGTTGCCGTTGCTACCTACATCCAGACTGTAGTCGCTACTCCACCAGCCTGTGTATTGGCTTGTGTTTCCCAAGTGGAAAAGAAGAGCGACTGCTCCGGCTTGAACGACTTGGACTGTATTTGCTCCAAGAACTCGAAGGCTGTCGAGGACTGCTTGAAGAAGGTGTGCCCACAGGGTGTTACCGATGACGCTGTGAAGGCTTTCGAGTCTTCTTGTGACGGTCACAGCAAGGATGTCAGCTCGTCGTCCGAGTCGGCATCTGCCTCATCTTCTGCATCTGAAACCAAGTCCTCGACTCAGTCCAAGGCTGCTTCTTCCACCGAGGCTTCCGAAGCTGCTTCCTCCGAGGCCGCTTCTTCTGAGGCCGCTTCTTCTGAGGCCGCTTCTTCTGAGGCCGCTTCTTCTGCTGCTGACGCTTCCACCTTCAGCTCTGTCGTCGAGACCGTAGCCGCTTCTTCCGAGGAAGCTGCCTCGTCTGAGGCTCCAGAGTCCATTGCTGCCGTCTCCACCGTTGCTTCTAGCTCTGCTTCTTCTGCTGCTGCTGTTTCTCAACACTCTGCTGGCGGTGCCGATGCTGCTGGTTTGTCTGTCGGCGCTATGTTTGCCGGCTTGGTGGGTGTAGCTTTGTTGTAAAAAGTTGGCTGAATATTTCGTTACGTCGTTGATTTTGATATCCTTTCGTTGACATACATGTAGTTCGTTCGCCAGTAGCTTGCTGCACTTGTTTACGGTAAACCTGGGCTCCAAGGCGGTTCCGCGGCGCTCCGCGGGTGTCTGGGGCATAAGTGCCCAGCTTGACGATTTCCATTATTTACGATCTTCCTACCCCCTATTCGTCCTTTTGTTGCGTCTAGCACTATACCAGGACATGCAACATCCCAAGGTCCTGCCACTAGCGGCGGAACCTATCACGTATACTTTGTTTCATGGAACTTTTATCCATACACCAACCGCTGATAACCTCGAAATCTTGGAAAATACACTCGTGGGTGTTAATAGCAAGGGTGAAATTGACTATATCAACAGAAACTATGGTGGTGCAACCATAGAAGAGGCGATCTCTACATATAAGAAAGATACAAGCGCAGATCATCCGGATATTCGTGTGATTGATGTTTCCAACGACCCATCAAAGTTCTTTGTTCCGGGCTTTGTAGACACCCATATCCATGCTTCACAGTATCCAAATGTGGGCATAGGACTCGAATCTCTGCTTCTTGACTGGTTGGCCGAATACACTTTTCCGCTGGAAGAGCGCATTAAGGAAGATAACTGGGATGTCATGGGTGATGTTTACCGCAAAGTGATACAAAGAACACTACAAAATGGCACTACGTGTGCTTCCTACTTCACAACCATCGATGAGCGTACTTCTTGTCGTTTTGCAGAATTGTGTTTGCAAGCTGGGCAGCGCAGTTTTGTTGGGAAAGTATGCATGGACCACAACGATACCTATCCTCAATACCAGGAGAGCTTTGACGAGTGTCAAACATCCATGAAGTCTCTTGTGAAGTTTGTGACTTCAATTAATCCCCCCGATGAAAAGTTGGTGTCGCCAATTGTTACCCCAAGATTTGCACCCGTTTGCACTCGCGAGCTATTGAAATGGCTTGGAGAGTTTGCTTCTGAACTCCAACTACCAATTCAAACACACATCTCTGAAAACAAGAAGGAGATCGAACTTGTGGCCGAATTGTTCCCCGAATGTCCAAGTTATGCGTCAGTGTATTCCCAACACAAGCTCTTAACCAACACTACTATTTTGGCTCATGGAGTGCATTTGACTGAAGATGAGCGTGAGCTCGTTAAGCAGCATCAATGCTCTATCTCACATTGCCCTACGTCCAATTCCTTTCTCACTAGTGGAGAGGCACCGGTCAAACAATACCTACAGGAAAAAATCAATGTGTCCTTAGGAACAGACGTATCTGGTGGCTTTAGCTCTTCCATACTTTCAGTTATAAGACAGGCTATTTTAGTTTCCCACCACTTGGCCATGAAATCGGACGACCCTGAGGAAGAGAAGTTGACTATTGCAGAGTGTATTTATATGGCGACAAAAGGAGGTGCTAAAGCTGTCAATCTTGAAAACACCATTGGTACTTTTGAAATTGGAAAACGGTTTGACGCACAATTGATAGATTTGGAATCAAAAGATTCCCCTATAGATGTCTTTGCTTGGCAAATGAAAACAGACCACAAAAGCTTTCAAAACCTTGTGGGTAAATGGATTTTCGGTGGTGACGATAGAAACTGCGTGAAGGTGTGGTGCAATGGCAGGCTTGTTGTTGAAAAAGCAGGAGCCAAGTAGTCGACTACCTACACACACAGTTTTCGTCATCTGCCGCACTTTTCAAGATGGTTGAATGGGATCTAATTTGGAAAATCCTGGTGATATTTTCAGAGACTAGATAACTTCAGAAAGCTCCACCCGCTTTGCCAGGCTTGTTACCAGAAGTAATGCATTATATAGAGAAGCTATTTACTTCCGTTAGAATAATCACAGAAATTTAAAAGGGAAAGACGATAATTGAAGGTTCTTGGATGTATGGCGGATTTAAGTTTGCTAAAATAAAACCTCTGTTACGACAATCAAAAATTAGTCTCATTACAAACAATTGAAAGCACTCTACAAAAATACTTGGAGATATGCAACATCATATTAAAGTAACTGAAAATCAGCAATTATTACATGGGTATCATGCTATGGCGAAGCTCTTCTTTCCGAAGTCTGGAGTTCCACCAAGCGTGCCGTAAATATCGCCAACGTAGTTCTTGGCCAGGTATTTAGTACCCTTTTCGTAGACATGGTCCCAGTTCTCGATAACGTCGTGAACAAAGGGCAAACCAGCTTTAACCAAGTTGGTCAAAGAAGCACCAATTCCACCTTGTTCTGCTTTAGTGAAAAACTTGACTGTGTCGTTTGCCATGGATGGAGGAGGAACAGCGAAATCAGAGATAGTTCTCATAACGACAACTCTTTCGTAGTCAACCAAGCCATACAGGTCCATTCTGGTCAAAGCCTCCAAAGAAGCATTATCCTCCTGAGCGGTAGAACAGTAAATACCGCTACCGTTAGTCATCAATTTAGTGAAGTTGCTGAAATACTCATCCAAGAGTGGACCGGAAAAGTAGTTGTCGGAGGTTAAGACGTCACACTTGGCCACAAATGGCTCCTTGTTGGCTGCATTTTCCTTGTACAATGCTCTGAATTTTGCGTTTTCCTTGGTACCTTTGTCCAACTTAACCTTGCTGGCCAACTCAGCCGCTCTGTCTCTAAGCTTTTCGTTCAATTCGAAAACTTCGGTACCGTAGACATTCTTAGGGTAAGTCCATGGGTTGTCAGTTCCGTATGCAAAATAGCCTGTGTTCCAGTCTGGGTTGGTCTTCTCAACTTCTCTGGGGTCAATCTGATATTCCAAACCGACTTGCACGGCGTATTTGGCGAAAGTAACACCACCAAGTGTAGTGTATTCAGGCATTCCACCAGCAATCCCTGCCACCAAGAAGTATGTCTTAGTCAAGTCAAACAATGGAGACAAACCAAAGGCAGTAATAGTGGAAGCAGCATTGATTTCACCTTCTCCAGTGGTCACTTGACAAATGGAGTAATTAGTTGTACAGTGGACAGTAGGGTAAAGAGGTGAAAGTCCAGGAAGAGTGATATTGTGCTTAAAGTCAAGCAGCTCGAGCCATGGGTCTCTTTCCAACTCAAACATGGAAATCACAACCACCTTAGGCTGGAATAAAGCGTAGTGAGTTCCATACGCAGTCTGAAAATCATTGTTGTCAGATTCGTCTTCTTCAATGTGTTTAGCAGTAACGTTGGCACGCTCAGTAGCATTGTCTCTCTTGGATAATGGGTGCGCTACAGCAGATGTAGCTGCAAGAGCAAGAGTTGTGAGAATTGAAAACCGCATGACGATTGCAGAAGCAAACAGGAACTCACATCCTTTTATACTAGTGGCAATTCCGACAATCTACGGCACTTCGCTACGGCTTCGAAGTTCCTTATCTGACGTTTTTGTCTTGTCCATTTTGGGACAAGATCGCACTAATTGGGAAAGGTGATAGGCAGACGCATTGACATACGTCAAAAAATTTTGTCGGGTGCATAGTCTAATCGCCTCAGGATAACGATTGAAGTGGCCATGGATCTTTTTCCTAGATATGTTGGTAGTTTCCAATAGACTGTCGATTCATATCGAAATACAAAGAAACTTTCAAACCCGTCCTTTTCCCAAATTTAGATTTGATCTCATGCTGCACTGCAGAAATACAATAGTGCTAACGGGATTCTTGCATATTGGTGAGAAATTAATGCACTTATTACAGCATGTCATTGGTGAAGAATGTAACATTACATACGTCTCGAGACCTGAAGTCCAAAGCCTCGTGATACTAAAATAAGTTTGCAAATACACAGAAGTGCCCTCCAACCTATTAATAAGTCTCATTATTGACATCCACAGCAGCACAAAACTTAGAAAGTTCAATTGCATATCTAAGCCTCCTCCCATTTGTATTGTAAATAATTACGAAATTGGAATGCAGTTTTCGGTTGGATCTTACATAAGAGATTTAGGTCCTTAATTTGGAACGTCCCGCAATTACTGAGTGGCTTGTGAATGACAAAATGCTTGAATTTAAAGAAAAATGGTACAAAGCACGGTACATAATAATTTCCAAAGCATGTAAATAAGGACAATACAGTTTAACCAGTCAGCTTCAAGAGTATCGTCGGACATCAAACTACAATTCAAGGTCTATGCGGCCATAAAGAAGTACCCTGAACATGTTACCATACACAAGCTTTGTCTTAGATAGACGTAGTTTAGTATTGTACCCTATGTTTTTTAAGTCATGATTGACAGGTCTTTTTGCAGCCGTCTTGTATACTGCGCACTATCAAAGCCCGCCATTACGCGCATCGATTTCTCATCGTGTTTATCTCTAGTACATGACTACAGATCAGCCTATGAAACGAAGGCGGCTGGAAGATGGCTCAGAGAATGAGATCCTACGGAATGAGTTGGATGACGTTGTTCTTGATAATGTAGAATCAACAGAAGATTTGAATCATACCAATTCGTCTCAAGAAATACATTATGATCCATCAGTAAGTATATTTTGAAGCATATGAACAAGCTCAATATGGGCTAACAGAGTTTATTGCTAACTTAGAATGGTCAGTCTGTCAATAAGTATATGTCTCAGATACTTACAGATGCAAAAAAGCGACGCAAAGTTACTGAAAGACAACTGAGTGATGAAGAAGAAAGCGATCTGGAAGCCAACTCGGGTGAAGATGAGGCTAGCGATATGGAAGAATCCGATTCAGAAGCGGAAGCATATAACAATGATAATGTGGACGGAAACTCACCTGCAAAGGCTGGAGTAATAGAAAGGTTAGTGCTTCGAAATTTCATGTGCCACGAGTACTTTCAGCTAGACCTTGGTCCACAATTGAACTTCATAATCGGGCGAAATGGTTCTGGAAAAAGTGCTATTCTTACTGGGATTTCTGTTGGTTTAGGTGCCAAAGCTGCTGACACTAACAGAGGAACTTCTATGCGTAGTTTGATCAAAGACGGCAAAAACACCGCCAGAGTTACAATTACCCTCAAAAATGATGGGTCAGAGGCTTACAGGCGAAGCGTTTATGGGTCGCATATAATAATAGAGAGAGTACTTCAAAGACAAGGCACCAACACTTATAACATCAAATCAGAGCAAGGCATGGTAATATCGAAGAAAAAGACCACTATCGATGAAATTCTTGTTAGGTTTAACATTACTGTGGACAACCCTTTAGCATTTCTTTCACAAGATAGGGCCCGTGAATTCATCACCCTGACGACTGACAAATCTAAATACAACTATTTCATGACAGGAACGCTCTTGAGCGAAATCCTTAGCACCTATCAGTCTATCTCTAAAAACATCGTGGAAGTCAACAACAAACTCAAAGTTGCATTGGAACACCTAGAAGCAGTAAGGCGTATTTACAACAAATCGGCTCATGTCTTTAAAAATTTTAAGCGTTCCGATCATCTTAGAAAGCACTTGGAACTACTTCATGGCAAAATCTACTGGTACAATGTGACTGTATTTGAAAAGAAAATACAAAAGTATAAATTGAACATCCTACATTTGGAGGAAGAAATTCATGAAATCGAACGCAAGGCTGCTGAACTATCATCCAAAATTGTCTCCAGCAAAACGAACGTACCTCTTCTTCAGGAGAAAGTGGCTGACGCAAGAAACGAACTTGCCAAAATACACGAGGAATTACACGAATGTCAAAACTCGTACACACAGATTCGCATGGGAGTCAGTGACGTTGCGAATGAAATCAAGTCAGAAGAAGGAGAAATAAAATCTCTTAAAGCTGAAGTTAAGGGTCTCGAGAAGGAAGTGGAGAAAGAATTGAATCGATTAAAAAACGCGGTAGATGAACCATCTGCTTTGGATTCCAAAAGGGCCACATTAAAAAGGCTCGAGGAAGAGAGAGATAAATTGAGACTGTTGAATGAATCATTTAACTCTCCCCAAAATTCGAATATCATACTGATACAAGACCAGATAACCACACTGCGAGAAAGGCTTCAAGATTTTAAACGAAGGAAAAATGATATATCGGCTGCACAGAGAGATCAATTTGCTCCCTGGGGTCAAACAATGGCCAAGGTGATTAATGCGATCAATTCCACGAATAAATGGAGAGAAAAGCCAATAGGTCCGATTGGTTTTTATGTCGGCCTCAAGGACGAATTTTCAGAATGGAAGGATCTCATTAATGCCGTCCTTCTGCAGACTTTAGACTCATTTTTAGTTTCTTGCGAACATGACAGGCGTTTATTGCAGCAGATATTCAAACAATTCAGAATCAACAAAAATATTATTACCAGAAAATTCGAGGAATTTCAGTACGAAGCAGGTATTGCCGTTGGTCACATCACTTTCCTCAAGATGTTGGATATACTGAATCGTCACGTTGCATACACTTTGATCGATTCCAACATGATTGAAAAGTGTGTCATAACTGATGACAGACGAAATGCTAATTCGTTGATCACGCAAAGGAATGTACTTAATGTATTTTCCTTGTTAAATGCCAACTCGGGTCATAGATCGACGGGGACTAACAAGTCCTTCAGGATTGATCCTATCTATTATCGAAACGATTTGCATAAGCTCTCTTCTGGGAGCCAATCATCTGCCGATGAGACCAGAAAACTTGACTACAGAATACAAGAAGAACAAAGAAATCTCAACGAGCTCGAAAGAAATCTTAAGGAAGCAAGAATTGCTTTTCAAAATGCGAAGCAAAACAATGAGAAACGTTACCAAGAAGTCCAGGTGCAATTGCGTCGTCTAGCGGATGAAATATTTCGAGAGGAGAACAACAGCAACGATGCAAATGAAAGCTCAAGAGTAGAAACTTTAAGGGGTCAAATTCAGGAATTCGAGAACCAAATCACTCACAAGTATGGCATTTTGGAGTCACTCAGACAAGACATTGTCAAAGACAAGGAGAAATTTGTCAAAGCAAAGCTTAACGTGGAAAGGAAAAAAGAACAACTAGCGGAAGCAACAGTATTAAAAGAAAATGCTGAACAGGAGATGTTGCAACTAGATGGAAATATAAGTGAAATGGAAGCACAAATGTCTCAACATGAAATGAAAAAGGAACTGTTGAAAACCTCTATCGAGCAACTTGAGGCAAAGATGGAACTGGGTAAGGAACGCCTCAAACCATTATTAGCAGATGCAGAATCACGCTGCTCTCGAAATCTAGTTACGATAGAAGAGACTGATACGAGTGAGTCAATCAGTAAGGAATACGAGCGGACACAACAAGCGGTTCAAGAGGCAGAGAAAACTATTGGCAAGAGCATACAAGAGATACAAGAGGAACTTGTGAAGAATAAGGAAAAGAAGGATGCCGCTGAGAGAAGGGCCACCAACCTCAAGAAAATCTCGAAGTCACTTCAGATTGATTTAAACCGAAGATTTGATGCACTTCATACAACTATTCTCAGAAACACGGGAGAGGCAGCATCCTCATTCGAGCGGTCTCTCGCTCTCAGAGGATTTAAAGGTGAACTCCAGTTCAATTTTACCGAAGAAAGCCTCACCATGCTTGTACAAACGAAGAATGATGCTCAGAAGAGAACCACAGAGTCTCTTTCGGGGGGTGAGAAGTCATTTACACAGATTGCATTGTTATTGGCTATTTGGAAAATGATGGACTCCAAAATCCGCGGGTTGGACGAATTTGATGTTTTCATGGATTCGGTAAACCGATCAGTGAGTATCAAACTTCTTTTGAACGAGTTACGTCAGTACCCCAAGTCGCAGTCTATTTTCATCACTCCACAAGATATAGCAGTCGTGGGTGACTTGGATAGCAGTGATGTTAAAATACATCGTATGACAGATCCAAGAAGTGACAATTAGACACTATTTAACGATTATGAATATAATTCAATGATATGTACAATATGATTCTATGACTATGAGCTCCGCACAATTGAAGGGAACTCTGAGTTGGTGAAGAAGGTCCGGAAAGTAGCGTACGATTCTTCTTGCAACTCTATATTTTCGTTCAACTGATGGCTTCTGTTTAACGAATCCAAGTGATGTAAGATTTGATCTCTGGTGACTGATTTGCAATTAAGGAAAACAGAAATAATGTTTGATACGATTTGACGTCGAACCTTCTTCTCTTTTGCGGAAAAGTTGATTTGCCTTTTACACCTTATCACGACTGACAACAGTGATAAAATTTCGGCTTCTTCCCTTGGTGTCATAACACCTTTGGATTTCTGTAAACAAGTTTTTGTAATTAATGCAATACTGCTGGGGTCCACAATTACCAGCGGATTTGATTTCGGATAACTCTGTAGTAGATGTTGAATAAGCAATGTTGCCTCTGACGTTTTCTCCAATTCACAAAGGGCAGCTATAATGAATACATTCAATCTGAAATGGCTAGATTGTATCAATGTCATTAATGCAGACAAACGATCGACTCCTCCTGACAGGTATACCGCCAGAATTTGTGCTTTGATCAATTCGTATAAGATTGGCAAGTCAGCTACCGGTAACGTTCCATCAATTACAGAATTTCGCTCTGACAAGGACTGAACATTGCGCTCTTCACTTGCAGTGAATGGATCAATGTGAAGTGTATCGCAGATGGCATTCTCTTCTTGGACAAACTCAGGCGCAGAGGTCTGGGAGGTATCGTGATTATACGATATGTTCTCTCGAATCGCAAGTCTTCTAGTTTTGAATTGAGCAAATGTAGTTATTGCGGAAGCGGTCTTTTGCTTTTGGACATTTCTATTATTACGATGTCCACGAAATGCAAATGCAAGCTCTCGAAAGTATTTCAATGTTTCCGCTAGCCTGTTTTGAGTTGCAGATGCTTCAACCAAGCAAGTACGCAATGCCTTATAGGTTAAATTATGGGAGAAGTATGAGTAAAACCGTTTGAAATATTGCAATAATCCCAATATTCGCTCCACATCACCGTGATTCACAAATATTGATGCAAGAACTTCAAGAGTTTCACAGTTCACTAGAAATGGTATATTTGGATTTATTCCATCACTTGAAGTCTTGCCTGAACTATAGTACTTGTGATTATCGATGATTTCGTGGTATACCATGCATGCACCTGAATAATGGGCTGAGGCACAAACATGAGACATGAAAATGGACCAAGTTTGATGGGATAATTGGGTTTCTGGATATCGGAATTGAAGGATGTGATAAAACGATATAAATGCAGATATGTTATGAGAAGATAAGAGTTGTAAGAGTCTGCGATTAATGCCATCTGAATCGATAATTGCGCCATCATTTATATATTCAGAAAAGATAGATGGCACAGTTTCTGGTTTTGAATTTGGTACTTTGGTTGCTGCGGTGAATGCAAACCTTCTAGGTACTTTAATAGAACTGTTTAAGTTCCACAAGCGTACCAATTGGTGAAATGGTTTGCAAGACCTATGTCGTATCATATCAGCATGACCAAATATGACTGTATTGTGTTAAACAACGGTATTAGGAAGATATGCAACAATGTGGAGTCGATATTTGGGGACGATTAATCGATTATCTATGAGTTTCCACTAAAGTAAAATGAGTCTATTTTTCAGCTTGGTATTAATGCACGTGACCGATCTTAAATTTTTCAGCTCGTATTCCATTATCACAAAAGTCAAGCATGTTAAGAACAGGATTGAGGCGAAGTATTCGTCCTTTTAAGGGCTTCCAAAGAGTTCATCGCCCTGCTACGAGTGTTATGACTTTACACTCTGTAAGATGGAATTCCAACTCTTCTACAGGCTCGGAAATTAGCGACAAGCTCACATCTTTCGACAATAACTTGTCGACAAATGGATATTTGACCGATTTAACCTCCGACCAGCTTGGTTATTTGGACTCTATAGGTATGGCTCAAGGTTGGGGACCAACCTCATTGATAGAGAGATTCTTGGAATTAACTCACGTATATACTGGGCTTCCATGGTGGGGAACAATTATTGCTGCTACGGCTGCTGTAAGAGTTGTGATGTTTCCTCTTTACGTCAAGTCATCCATAAATGCGGCTAAGATGACGAAGGTAAAGCCAGAATTAGATCAAATCATGAAAGATCTTCGTGAGGCCGAAAACCCACAAGAACAAGTGCAAGCTGCCCACAAGAGAAAGACTTTGATGAAGCAACATGACATCCACATGTCACACCAAATGTTTCCATTGTTCCAATTGCCTCTTGCTTATGGTTTCTTCCAGGCGTTGCGTAAAATGGCCAACTTTCCTGTGGAAGGATTTTCCACCCAAGGATATGCTTGGTTTGAAGATTTAACCCAGGTTGACCCATATTGTGGATTGCAGGTTATAGCCGCAGCTATTGTGGTGATGATGGTGAGAATTGGAGGTGAGACAGGTGCCGCCAACATGAACCCAATGTTGAAAAAGTTTATGACGTATGTGCCTATTGCCTCGATTTTCATCACCAAAGAATTCTCGGCCGCTGTGGTGTTATACTTTGCAATCAACTCTGTTGCATCATTTGTCCAGGCTTTGGTGTTGAGGAACAAAATGTTCCGTAAGTTTGCCAAGATGCCTCCAATTGTTGCAGCAAAACCAGTTGAAGGTGCTCCAACCACAGTAACTGAGTGGTGGAAAGATTTCCAAAAAAGTATGAACCTGGGCGTGGAAAAAAAGATGAAGGAATCAAACACTAAGTTGGGAGCGATGCACAAGAGAAAAAATGAAGCTAGCAATGGCTTTATAAAGAAGCATTAAATTTGTAAATAGCTGTTCCATACGATAATGTACCTTGTAATAATTGTATGCATCCATACTTATTGTATCTATTTAAGCGTCTTCACCAAATACAATTTCATAATTGGTGATTATTCTTTCAACAACCAAGTTGATGTACCCAAAGTTGTTTATCAATGAATCCATGGAACTGGCCTCCGTCAAGGCTGGACCAATGACCGTGGCCAAGTTTGATGCCGTCATCTTGTTGACTTCACTGAACAGACAAATGAGATTCAAATGTTTCATAAGTGCCTTCAACGTCTTGTAATTGATCGAAGGTAAGAGCTGCAAGGTATCTCTTAACAGTTCCAAGTCTCCTTCAGTACTAGTGCCACTCTGCTTCGTCTCAAAAATCGATCCAATTACCTCGTCTGTAAGCAAAGCGTCGGGAAGTTCTCGGAAGTAAAGTTTGACACAACTTGTCAATGCATGGACATCGTAAGCTCTCTCACTGAAATCAACAGTGCCAGTCTTGTCAATCATCGTCTTTAATCCGTTCAACTCGCTGACAGAAGAACTGATTCTATAAATACCGACATCTTTAGAGCCATCGCGCTCTAGTTCAGCGAAGATCTTTGTTAAAAAGGAAGGAACGTTCGTATTTTCCCGAAGACATACGACACTGATTGGGACTCCAAATACAGTTGACTGGTTACCTCTGAAGTTTAATGATCTCGAAAGAAACCAATGTCTATTTGAGTAGTTCAACTTCATGAGCCACTTGTTCAACTCAACTTCGTTGGGTGCCTGGAAAAGGAATTCGTCACCCGAAGAGTCAGAATCTATTTTGAAGCACAATGGCAAGAGATAAACCGGAAAAATCTTCTTGTTTTTCAATGTGATCACGGCGTGTGGTTTTTGCTTTGGATCAATGGTAGTAACAGGATCGGGAAGTTCGTTAAAGTCAACGATCTTGTCTGGGCTAGTTGATGCAGATATCGAAAAGGGCCTGCTCTTACCAAATAAGCCACTGATCTTAAACCTAGAAGCCGAATTTGACTTGTACGCCAAAGACTGTCTTCTAAGGCTGCTGTTTGATGATTTTTTACTCAACCCACTAACGTTGTGCATTGGATTGGTTTCCTTCTTTGGCTCCGCTTGATGTTTCTTCCTGTTGTCCGTTGACAAGATGGCTCGTTGATTTTCAAGAATACCTTTAAAAATCTTGAGCCTGTCCTTTTCTAAGAAAGTGAATTCCTTGAGACTTTGAATATTGACCAAGGATTCATCCAACTTGAGCAAAAATTCGAATTCTCTCGTATCATGGTAGCTCACAGTATATCCATCACCACCCTCAATATCCTCAACACTTAATTCTTTGATCAACTTGTAAATGAGATATCTTTTGTTGATGTTAATGCAGGATTTGTGAAATGTAGGGCACTTATTAATGGATATCAAGTTCTCTATGATCCATCCGAAGCATGGAAGTAAAGGTTCGTGTGCCATTATTAAGTCTGACGCCGTCAAATGTGCAGGCAAGAGCAGCTCGAGATCACTGAATGTAGAATTATAATTATCTCCATTGAGAGAAATCGAAGCTTTGATCCATAAGTTTGTGAAAAGTCGACTCTCAGGAGAATAAATTACATTTGTGATCGCAGATTCGATACAGGAAGGTATTTGTCCATCATTTCCCTCGAAAACAAATTGATTTCCTTCCATCTTCAACTTGGTAAGTTTTACCATAATCAACAAAGTCTTCATTCTGTCCAATCTCTCGTCGACAGTAATATTCAAGTCTGTCAATTGTATGGCCAAATAACTGCGAAACTTATAATAAAGCTTGAAAAGTTTTCTGAAAACCAATGGAAATCTCTTGAGTACCAATTGTTTATCAGCCGGGTCGGTGAGGGATTCAAAATAAGTGAAGATATTGGAAATCTGCAAGCTATCATCGTGAGTGGTGCTCCTTTGTAGATTAAACTCCATCAAATTGTTATTTTCGTATTCAATCTCGATTGTCTTGAATACACGAATCCAATCTTCGGCCTTAATACCTTTATAGAAGACAGTCAAAAGCTTATTGAACTTGTGTAAAAACTTCTCAATTTTGTTAACATTCTTGTGACCTGGTAAGTTACGATTCATAGGAACTTCATGCAAGGAATTACCAAACTTGAACTCGTTAATCAAGTATTCGTCAAATTTCAGTATTTCAATTGGACGATAAGTCTTTTTAACGAACAATTTCTTTAGTTTCTTATAATAATTGACTAAACTCTCGAACGAACGTTCAAGTTTTGAGTCAATTTTACTAGAGTTGTACCATTGCAAGATCTCGTTGCTGAAAAGTTTGAGTAACTTAATCAAAATTGCCTTATTCGTCAAATCGGTTGCAAAATTGGAATAAAAGTTATTAATGAGCACAATAGAGACCTTGAGAATGTTTATCTGAATCTTCAACAACAATTCATAGTCGACTTCACCAAGAGCAGCAAGGTTTATGCTTGGGTCCGTGGGGTCTAAGTTCCAGTTGGGAAATTCTGAACTAGTAGTTTCACCATGCTTCAATGCATGTGCTCTTTGCATAACAGATATGACAGCATTTCCAGAATTGATAAATCTATGAGCAAGCTTTTCCAATAATTCCTTGGTAGTGATGAATGAATTGTAGTTGAGAAGGAAAACGAATCTATACTCCGTTAAATCAACAACCAAGGATTCGTCGAAATATTTCGCATCAATAAGGAGAATATCAATGAGTCTATCGATAGTGGCATACTTTGGGATGTAATTCATGCCAGTGAAGTTGATTATACGCTCTCCCTCCAAGTCACCACTTTGTTGTGTTTTCCGCCTATCATGTCTGACTTTCTTGGATCCATCCAGCTCCTCCTCTATCGAAAAATTGCGGAACTTCTCGGAATTGAGTATGACATCGACGTCAATACCCAATCCAGCATCATCGTCTTCGTCATCGACATTGTCAACCACATCATCAAGTGCATTGAAAGTCGTCGAGTTGACTATGGAACCTTCAATATCAGATATCATGTCATCAGCACGGAAAACCAACTGCTCGTCCACTACAATTGTGGTTGTGTCAGATTCCTGTTCGTCATTTGTGAGCTTAGGTTCAGTATCAGAACGCATGAGCTCATCATATCGGGATAAATTCAATTTGAAGGAATCATTGTTGAACTGAGGAATCCTATTGTGATTTTCTACCGAGTGCAACGTTGCTCCTGAATCAGTGGATTGAATTGTGAGGTTGCTAACGTTTTTGTGCTTCAAATCAAGGAGATTGGAACTTGCAGGAGCTTCAGGCTCCAAGTAAGCCTCAGGAAGTTCAGGTTCCAAAACCAAAGATAATTTCATGAGCTTGTCGAGACTTATTGACTCACAATTAATGTCAATTAATCTCCATAATTTCTTCTCAAGAGATGGGTTCTCATATGACTTCGTGGTGGATTGAATGCTGGAAACTTCATCGAAGCTGGGGGTAGTTCTTTCATCATTGTTAACTCCTAGATACAACACCTGATTCAAACTTTCGTTAGAGAAAATAAATCCCATGCTATCGTAACGTCGGATAACGTCATCGTTGTAGCGTATTATTTCATGATAATTCTTCAAATTATTCAAGTATTCGTTCCATCTATTGAAGGAGTAGTTGATGCGCTTCCAAATAGATTCCAATTCTGTAACGCTTGAAGTTGCATTTTGAATGACCAAATCACCAAAATACGGTATGACTCGTTCTTTTGGATAAATTTTACCGATACCTCTTGGAGCCATAATGTGATAGGATTCTCGGGAATTTGACTCCTCTTTTCCGTTGGATGATTGTGATGAATTAACTTTGGCCAAGCCGTTAGCCAAATGGCGCCTGTCCAATTCGAATAAAACTGGCGACCAGTCGTTTTTCAATAACTTAATGTAGTCCGGCGATACCAATGACCAAATCTTCGTTAATCGTAATATAGGCTGTGAAAGAATGACGGAGGAGATACCTAGCCAGGACGACATATTTCCAAGTTTATCTAAAAGACATCCAAGGTCAATCCACTTTTCTATGAGTCTTGCCTTCTTTTCAAAGCTGAGAGCATTGGTTGAGATCCCGGGGGAGGTGCCCTCGATGAACAAATGGTTGATGAATAATCGGGATAAGTAGTGAATATGAGTGTCGTTATTGAACATGAGGGTATTTTTCTTGTAGAAAAAATCCAGGGAGGGCGAACTGTTGAGCGATGAATAAAGCAATAGCGATTTGTCGATGTTTGAATTCCAGGATTTGAAGAATTTGAGGTCAATGGTGGTGACCACAGCAGCAAACTCGATCAAATCAATATCTTTCATGAATGTTATTGAATTGAGGTCGGCGAATGGGTTAGACACCTCACTCTTTTCTGGGGGAACTGCGTCGACTAAATCCATCAATAATTTCTGTTTTTCGAGCATTCCTTCTTTGAATTCGGCGACTTGTTCGTTGTCCGGTTCACGTTCCGAGAGTGCTTCCAAAATCTTCAAGATATGAGGGGCGATGTCGGACTTAAGCAAAAAGCCACTGAAGTTGTCGCCAACATTTGCTAAAAGTTTCAACACCCTTTCGGTAACATGCGGATTCGTGGTCTTGGACTCAGCATCGGGTTGGGATACGTATAGATGAATGTAACGAAGTATGACTGCGAAGTTGGGGAATAGAGGCAAGATGGTGGTTAACTGGTTGACACTGGGCAAGTCCTGTGGGGAGGCTTCAAAAAGCATGAAATGGGTGATGGGTTCCGGTTCGTTGAGGGCTTGAGAGGGAAATGAGTGGGTTTCGTCATCGTAGTTCAGCCGCGGATGGCGACTGGTTGTGGCAGTATATTCGAGTTGAAGTTCGTCAAGGTTTGGCTCTTCGATCTTGGCAGCGGTTTCGTTGGGGTTGGGCGTTGGTGGGAGTCGAGGCAGCTGTTGTGGGTCCTGGGGTATCACAGGCAGCGATTCTGGGTTTGCAGGCTTTTCCACCGGCAAGCTGGAGGTGCTGGGCTGATCTTTGCTGGCTCGAAAACACTTGGCGTTGACGTTGGCCTTGTGGAGGTAGAGGTAGGACCCTTTCAATTCCGCCCGCATCACTTTCATGGCCAGTTCCGAGATTTCATTAGCGGCCAGAGGGTTGGGAAGGACGTTGATCCACGTATGTATGATGGACTTCAGGTCGTAGTCCGGTTGCACAAGGCTCGACAACGACCGTTGTTTAGACGAATCGGCCGCTACTGCGGTTTTTTCCGACACCACCGTGTTGTCAGCAGACTCAGGTATGCTAACTATGGACGGACCAGCCACAGACGTATTGGCCAAGGTCGAATTGTCGTCGTCGACCCTGATTTCTGAGTACGAAGACTCGGCGTCGCCATCGTGGACATAGCCAAAGCTTTTGCGTTTATCCTTTCTGGTCCAGAGCTTTCTCATGGTTGTAATGGACGGTACAGCACACTATAAGTCAAAAAAGACCAACGGTGGACGGATGGTCGCTGGAGATTTGTGCTGGAATCGAAAGCGAGAACAGTTTCAAAATCCTTTTTTCTCACCGTTCACGCGTTGGTCGCGGACAATAGTTAGACGAGGCATCTGCCGGATCAGCAGCGATAGCGAGAGATAATAGGGAGAGGAGTACAGTAAAAGGAGCCAGAGAGAGGACAGGGCAAGTACATTGGTAGAAGTAGCAGCAGGCAAAGTAGATAGTTACAAGACCAAGTTTCTGGGGTGGTAGAGCTGGACCACCAACTGAGACAGGAATGTGAGTAGAGTTAAAAATAGAGAGCACACCATGGTGAAATATGAAGAAAAAGTGCTGGGCCAATGAAAAACTCACAATTGTGTAGGTACGGGGGTCCCGTCCCACAAACGGCTTACGACGTCATGAACTCATCTCCTAGACCCTCCGTAATCATCATTAAGCTTCGCTGCTCACTGCCTGTCTGTACGGTTGTGCCGCAGGTTGCGCAGTAATGCGCCAACTAAACGTTTCACCAGCGCTATGCGCATAAACACCTATCTGGCAAAACGAAGACATGCCTATTGCCCGTGTTGGCAGCAGCAGATCATCATGCGGCCTATTGATCTCAATGGCCATTGTTCGTAATTTTGCCAGAGCCGGTGGCTTTGTTGCCGTGCGTCGTGGAGTGGGGCAGAAGTGAGGTGGTCCGGCATCTGGTCGCACAATATCATCTCCACTATGGCCGGACGACCGATGGTCAAGGCACTAAAGACGCTGTTCTGGAGGCAGATACGATGCACAAGCGATACTTATGTGTCACGTAAGAGCACAATTGCTGAAAATTCGGCAAAATACTATCCCTCTCTAGCTGATGCTCGACATAGACTTGCGGAGCATGCTCCAACTTCGCTTCGTATTCCTAATTTCTGTGGCCAGTACCGAAACTACGACTTCCAGGGTCTCCCAAATAAGCGTGTGAGTGATCCACACAAGATAGAAGGCCGCATAAGCTCGGTAAGACGGTCTGGCCGAGGGATATACTTCATCGATGTGGTGCAAGACCACGAAAAATTGCAGTTGATGGCCCAGCACAAGCTCATGCAGTTGTCGGTGGACGACTTTGACACCCAGCACAGCTTTCTCCGAGATGGTGACTTTATCGTAGCCGTGGGTTATCCGTCTGTCACCAATGTTGGCGAATTGACCCTCAAGTTGAACGGGCCGATCCAGCTAGTAGCGCCCTGCTTGAACCTGACGACGATCCCCGAGAAGCTCAGCAACCGCAGCTTGATCAACAGTAACAGGGTGCTCGATTACATTGTGTCGCCGGAGCTGCAGCAGGTGTTGAGAATACGGTCGCTACTTATCCAGGCCATGCGCCAGTACTTTCTCGACCGCCAGTTCACAGAAGTACAAACACCGCTTTTGGCTGGCAGCGGGACCGGAGCCAACGCCGAGCCGTTCAGAACATGGCTGCGTGCTGTAGGACAGCTGGAAGAAGATGCGCTTCTGCTCCGGGTGGCTCCCGAGCTCTGGCTCAAGCGGCTTGTGATCGCCGGCTTCGACAAGGTGTTTGAGATCGGGCCGTCCTTCCGCAATGAGGGCATAGATCTGACTCACAACCCGGAGTTCTACACGTGTGAGTTCTACCAGCTGTTCCTCACCCTTGAGGAGCTCATGGCTCTCACAGAGGAGCTTTTTGCATACATCTACAGCTCGTTGAGCACCTACAAGCACACGTTTCCGTTGTTGGAGAAACAGCTTGTTGCACTAAAACCGCTTTCAGCGGGCAAATTTCACCGCTACGAGTTTATACCCACGCTCGAGCAGGTCACAGGACACAAGGTGCCCGCCGAGCTCACTTCTGCTTCGCTATGTGAATACTTCCGCAACATCGGTGCCGAGGTGCCGGCCAATACGTCCCCCGCCAATCTTCTCGACGAGCTCTCTTCCCGGTACATCGAGCCACTCTCGATGGGATCCGTGGAGCCGGTGTTCATCTACAACCAGCCAGAAGCGCTTTCGCCTCTTGCCAAATCGGCTACCGTTACCTACGACGATCGCACCTTCGCAGTGTCCAGCCGGTTCGAGCTTTTCATCAACGGCAAGGAGTACGTCAATTCCTACGAGGAGGAGAACTCGCCGTACGCCCAGTTAGCCAAGTTCCAGGCCCAGCAGCTGAACAAGCACACCCACGACCCAGAGGCTCTCGTGCCCGACTGGCACTATGCGCAGCTGATGGAATATGGCCTACCCCCCACCGGAGGCTGGGGATGTGGAATTGACCGGCTTGTGATGCTCTTCTCCGGCTCAGCACGCATTGCAGACGTCCTCTCCTTCGGATCCGTCCGAGACGTATTGAAACAGTAATGTACATATCCCCCACTGTAAGCCGTGGTGCACCGATGTCTGCGATCTTCACCGTCCACCTAGGTCTCGCGACCCATTCCCGATCTCCGGATCCCCTTCACATGGACTTCGAGCAGCGAGAGGACCACGATGGTGTGCGTGTCTCGTGGAACAGCGTACCCAAGTCGAAGATCCAGCATCAACGAAACATACTACCCCTTGGAATACTGTACACTCCGCTCAATGCCCGGTCCGAGGTTGTGCAAGGCGAGTCTTCCGAGGCCGTTACGTGCCGCCAGTGTGGTGCGTTCGTGAATCCGTACGTGACAATCACCGAGCAGCAGCCCGATGTATACTACTGCCAGTTTTGCAGCTTCGGAAACAGAATATCCACCGAACTGGGTGCCGTTCCCGTAGGCTTGCAGCAGGATGCATCCACCATTGAGTACCGTACGGGCCGAACTAGCAGCCTTCCGCCCATATTCATGTACTTGGTCGACACCTGCTTCCAGGGTGAAGACGTGGAAGACGTATTTCAGACCCTAAAAGAACTGTTGACCTCGTCGCTCGCATTGCTTCCGGAGAACGCCCTTGTGGGACTTATATCGTTCGGCAAGCATGTGCTGGTTCATGAGTTTACTTCCCACGGCATTCCCAGAATCCACTGCTTCAACGGCGACAAGAACTACACCGTGGAAGAGGTGCAAAAGGCGCTAGGCATACTTTCGGCCGGCTTGCGTACAAACACAAAGGCCAAGGATCCAGTTGCCCTGGTGCTTGGAGCAGTAGGGACCCGCTTTCTCCAGCCTGTGAATGTGGTGGAGTACGAATTCAGCCTGGTGCTCGAGAACTTGGTCACCAATCTGTTCCCCTTCAAGCAGTCGCGAGAACGTCCCCTAAGGGCTACAGGTGCCGCTGTAAACATCGGTGCCACTTTGTTGAAGTCGATACTCGGCGAAAGCACCTCTGTGGGTGGTCACTTGATGTGCTTCATTGGCGGCGCTTGCACGTTCGGTCCAGGAAAAATCGTCGGCCCCCAACTCAAAGAGCCATTCCGCTCGCACCATGATATAGAAAAAGCTAACCAGACGCTGTTGCCCTCCGTTCCCCAGATGAATGGAACCACCAAAGTGGACTTCACGTTGTCGAAAAACGCCAAAAAGTTCTACGAGGACATAACCGCCATACTAGTGGGGTTGGGTATCAGTTGTGACTTTTTCGTATGCAGTTACGACCAAGTGGGTCTCTACGAAATGGACGAGGTCTGCAGCAAAACTGGAGGCTTGGTGATAATGGGAGACTCCTTCAACACATCCATTTTCAAACTGAGTTTCACGAAGGTCTTCCAGCAATACGAAGAGGGTAGGGATAACGGGTACCTTGAGATGGGATTCAATTCTACGTTGGAATGCCGCGTAACTTCAGACCTTCAAGTACAGGGATTAATTGGTAACGCTACTGCTCTTCCTCCTCGAAAGAACGCCCCTCACATCGAAAAATCCATATCGAAGACTGTCGTGGGCGAGGGAAGCACAAACTCGTGGAAACTCTGTAGCACGAATACCCAGTCCTCTTATGCACTTTATTTTGACAAGTTGGACTCCAACAACTTGGGCTGGGCATACGTGCAATTCCTCTATCACTACCAACATCCAAGTGGTGAATTGCGATTACGAGTGACTACTGTACCCATAGCAGTGATCCCAGATTCCGACATGGCGGGCTTGGAGACCGGTTTTGATCAAGAGGCAGCAGTGGTACTTATTGCCAGAGATTGCGTCCATAAGCTCCAATCGAACCATGGCCAGAACTACGAGCAAAGAGATGTCGTGAAACAATTAGACCAACTTCTCATAGACTTCTGTGCTCGGGTAGCGGTATACAACAAGGGTCAACCCAAATCGTTCATGCTTTCAGCATCATATTCTTTTCTACCTCCATTTTTGTATCACTTGCGGCGGTCTAGTTTGATACGAGTGTTCAATAATTCTCCAGACGAAACCGCCTACATTCGTCACATATTCATGCAACAGGACGTCAACAACTCGCTCTTGATTATCCAGCCTACGTTGGTTTCCTACGATGTGGAAACATACTCCGATGATACAGAACCAGAACCAGTACTACTTGATTCAATGTCACTTGGACCCAGCAAAATACTCCTCTTGGACTCGTTTTTCCAGGTGTTGATATACCACGGCTCAAGGGTAGCAGAATGGAGGAAAGCCGGATACCAAGATATGGATGAGTACGAACATTTCAAAACATTTTTGGAAGCACCAAAACGAGAAGCCATGAATATCTTGATAGACAGATTCCCGCTCCCAAGATTCATCGATTGTGACGAAGGTGGCAGTCAGGCCCGGTTCTTAATGGCCAAGCTCAACCCATCTACTACCTACGCTACAAACCCCAACCATCTATACGGAGGTCAACTTGATGTATTAACGGACGACGTCAGTCTACAACTGTTCATGGACCATATACAGAACTTGATCGTGACACGCAAATAGATTTACATAGTGCCATAATTAAGCTTTTACTTATTGTCAGGTGCGTTATTCGCTATACCCCACTCTAAGCCTATTCTGATCTTCCCCGCATCCGAGCACCGACATTTAAGTCAGGCCAAACCTATGTTGTGGTTAAACTTATGAAACGGGAATATTGCTGTTTGGAGGTTCCGGCTGTTCAAAAGCGGCCCATTGCCAAGGACTTGGTATACTCTAATGCTCGAAAACTAATAACAAAACCCCAGGTCCCACCTCCTGGACTTTCGCTGGTGAAAAATTCCCCCACACTCGATAAATCGTTGCAAGGTATCGTCACCGAGTGTTTTTATGGGTGGAAAGACAGCGAAAACGACGTCGACATGGGCTCAGGATCCAGAAATGGACCGATATTTATGTTTTTCTTGGGCATAGAAGGCAAGGAACAGGTAGCTGAGATGGACTATATCAGTTACAAGAACGTCCTCTATGTTTCCTCGAATATGGAAACTCTAGCTGACAAAATACAGCAGGTAGCATGTACCAGTAACAAGCAGTGCTACCAGATCTCGTCGCACTTCGGCATTTTGGACCCCTTAGGTGGCGGTTCATATCCTCTCAATTACATGGTGGTTATTGATTCAGATTGGAAAATCCGGTGCCAGCTTCCGATCAGAATGAACCCCAAAATACACGGAAACCACGAGAAATTTGGTGTTTCCTTCAACGAGTTGGCCGCTGTAGTCGACCAGTACATGATGTATTTCTCGTGAACGAAGTTACGAACTTATGACCAAAAATTATATTGCACCTCATTAATTTATAAAACTGTAAAGTTATCATTACACCTTGGATCACTGTAGCAACGCCAATTTTTCCTGCTCGAGGTCTTTGTACTTGTTACGCTGGACCTCGATCTCGTCCTTGACTTTCTGGATGTATAAATCGAGCCGTCCGAGCTCCTCTGTCTCGCCTGAGCGTATGTACTCTTGATCCTTCTTATCTGGATCGGTGTATTCGTGTGGAAGCAAGTTGACTGGTTTTTGAGTAAGAATTTCAAATACCTTTTCTGTGGGTTCCATGAACACCAACTCATCGAATAAGACGGAATGTACCTCTCCGTTTTCACGCTTTGGTACCTGTGGATTGTATGGATGAAGCTTCAAGGCATGGAAGATCTGGAAGTTCTTTTCGTTAATTCCTAGCTCGGCACCAGGATGGAAATGGATCTTGATAATGATTTCAAATTCACCCCAACCAGTCTCGGTCACTTGGTATGGGGGATATTCAACAGTTCTAACAGGGGTGTCATATGTATCATGTAATTTAAACGTTACTTTTTTGATTAGCGGTGTCAAGTCCACATCATCAAGCACCGGTTTCAAAAATACTGTCCATTCGTGAGTGTGATCTACCGGGGTTCGTGATGTTCTTTTCTCCGGTGCAAGCTTGTAGGCGTTGTTACCGTAAAGAATCGGGACGGTTATGGAAAGGTTTTTTATTCGTCTACTCATGATGATATGGTTAACCGATTTACAACTGTTGACAATTTGTATGGACTATATACACTCCGGGTCGAAGATATAGCCCAGATGCTATTTGGGAACTAGAGGTGCCCATTCTGAGAGTGATTTTTGCTGTGGAGCCGGTGAACTGGATTTTGAGCTTTGTTGGGAGCCAATTGAAGCCTGAGACGAGTTTCCATTTTGAGGTGTCAGTTGTGGACCCGAAGATGGTTTGTATGACGCCAAACTAGCAGGCTTAGTGGGAACCATTGGCGAGACAGAAACAGGCGACGATGCAGAAGAAAGACCGTTCGACGACTTGGGGGTGTTTGAGTTTGATCTGCCAGGAATTAACGGTACTGACGAGAAACCGATCGGTGGTCTCGAAGGTTCTGGCTGCGAAAGCACTGTCTTCCTTGATGGTGGAACCGGTGGTGGGACATTGCCATTGTCGCCTGCCAATGGAGGAGGCAACCGTCTTTTTGTTGGTTGCTCCCGCAAGTTAGATCCGTTGGTAACGGGCCGCAGTGGTGGAGGTGGGGGTATGCGACGAGGTGTCTTATTGGAGGTGGAAGGTTTGCGGGAAAAGTCATGGTCTTCATCAACCAAGTTCATCTCTGCGAGAGTGTGCGTTGAAAACATATCAGAGGAGCCCAGGTTGCTCGATGTGATCAAGTCATCAAGCTCCAACAACGAGCCAGATCCATCGTGGTCCTTTTTGTATGAATCATAGAGCAGTTTGGCCATGGACGAGCGCTTCGTCTCATCGATGAACTTGACCTTACACTGGAACAAGGCATAAACTGGCTTGTGATCACTCATGTAGAAATCCATTATCGAATGGTAGTATACTTGCTTAAGGTTCTCTGGCTCGACATTGCTTCGGCGAACAATCCTATCTGTCCACGAAGGCACACGTTGTTTTTCAGAAGTGTCGTAATTCGAGGTACCTTTATCAAACTTGTAGGTTGGATAAAATTTCACAGGGTCTTCTCGGAACCCAGCAAATGCACCCTTATGGGACATTTCCAGCACAAGCTGATCAGCTGCGAGTAATTCGTCAAATGCCCCCTGTTCAATCAAATTCCGGCAGTAATCATTGGGCAATGAAATACGGTAGTTGAGATCACCGAACCACAAAATATGATCATGGTCAGTCAACTTGTAGTTACGTGTGAATGTAAGTCCCAGCATGATCGTCAGGTAGTCATTGTAACGCTCGACGACCGCGTTGGTACCGGCAGCCAAATGAGAAGTCACAAGAGCAAACGATGTAGACCCAAACTCAAATCTAACTGCACAGGCGCCCTTATTAGCCGTCATACCACCAAGTCCAGTTTTCTTTGAGGAGCCATACACCTGAGTAACTTTATGGACTTGTGATTTCTTGACGAATAAAAATAATGCCATAGATGCAATAGCTTCAGTTCTCAATAAAAGATATTGTTCAGCCTGTGAGTTCAACTGGCGTTCCAAAACCCTGGACCATTTTTGTGCCTTGGTCATGTCTGCGCTCAAGATTGACCCAGCATTCAACTCAATCAATTCCTGAAGTCCTATGGCATATACGTCTGGTAGAGAATAGTCTCCTCCTTCAACTGGAAAAAGCCATTTACTCAAGTCCAAATTTCCAGAAATGGCCGCCTCCGGCGTGAGGGCATTCACATTATATGTTCCCACTTGTATGCTGATATCAGACCAGCTTGTGAACTCAGATTGATGGCTCTTAAGTCTATCGTTGACATATTCGTTGATAGGGTCATAGATTTTGACTGATATGGATTTGGCATCGTATCCTAGAAGAAGGTCCATTGTAGATTGTTTCTTCGAGTCAACGAACGTGTTCTGGTACATTCTTGACACAGACTTGGTGACATCTGAAAGCGCACCGGCAAAGTTCATCTTGCCCGATCTTGTGAATGATGATTTCAACGCATTTGTTCCCGTATAAATCTGTGAAATTGCATCACCATTATCGGCCCACAAAGTATTATGGCGAGTATTCAAGGACTCATAACTTGTAGTGTCTCTATACGAGTTCCCATGAGAGTCCGACAGGTTCTGGGTGATGTACTTGAGAACTTGCAGACAAATTACTTGTTCCACAAGGTTAGTTCTGTCCAAGCAATCCAAACAGTTCACACGGAACACACCATCTTGACGAGTGACGATCTCGTTTTCCGCAATATCGAAATAAAACCACCCGAACTGCTCGAGAGAATCGTGGAGCATCGGCAAAATCTTGGTTGCGCCAGCAAACCCACCACTCAGAGCTTTGGTTTCAGCGTGAAAGTCAAATTCCAAGAAAGACATTTCATCCTTAAACTTCGAGTGTGAGTATAACTCTTTGTATTGTCTCAGAACTGCTATCTCAGCTGGTTTTGTCTTGGATAGCAAATTCACAATGTGGCACACGCCGTATTTTTGACATATGGATGTGAAGTGTCTATCAAAGATGGGTTGAGTAGCCTCAGTGGATCGGGTAAGAGTAATTTTGGGGTTAATGAGAGTCAGGTCTTGTTCCCAAAATGTAGGAACCGAGCCTCTGATTTCCACGAAAGCATAGACCAGAGCCTTCGACGGCTGGTAATAAATGAATTCAGTCTCCACAAAGTTGGCAACGTTCCCGTCGTCGTCCATACCACGAGCATTGTATCTCGTTCCTGCCCGTTTCCATGACTGTTTGCTGACAATCGTGATGGTGTCCCGGCCAAATTTACCCACTGAACCCAGCACAGGAACGGTTTTGGCAAATCCACGAATGACAGTGGTTAAGAAACCGCCATCATCGAGAATGTTCTTAGCCATTGGGTCGAGATTGGAGCGATATCTCACAAGTTCTTCCATCATGAACGAGTTCCACATATACTCGGTTTGCAAGTGTTCTAGAGATGGCCGTCTTATGCCATCAAGGTCTTTTTCAAGACGCTCAGCGGACACACCACGCAGCTGCACAGTCAGCGTTAAATCAAAGTCATTGGAGAAATAAAAAGAGCCGTTCGACAAGAGCTTACGCAAGTCTTGACAAGGGTGCACATAACGAGGACCATTATCAGAGTCGTAGTCGTCGTAAGAAGCATTGGAACCCTGGCTTCCTGGCGAGCCGATAGCGTAGCCATTGCCGTCAAGGCTGATAAAGTCCCATTCGTCACTGGAGAGAGACACAAATTCCACAGCATAAATCCTATCCACAGACTCGTACTTGACTGGATTGGCCACCTGGGTGGAAGCACCGGTCACCACCGCTACGTACGTTTGATCTTCGACGGCCACGAGTCCTAAACAGCCGTATATTTCCTTTGGAAAGAGGCCTCGGAACCCTTTGGACTTTGTGATCTCCAGATTCGGGAGAATTTCTACAGCCACCGATGCCTTGGGTCCTCCAGCCACTTGACGGGACACCTGGCGAAATACTAAGCTATGGGTGGAACTGTAGAGCACCAAAGTTCGTGGGTCGTCGAGGTAGAGAAGTCTCATGCTGGCCAATTATCTAGGGAAACTCTTCAACAATGTTCTCCTGTTGATGTTAGCAGTATTCGACAAGCACCGAGAACTCTTAATGTGTTTACAAAGTGTTCAGTAAGCTTCCATAAAGCGTCCACGAGACTGGTATGCTATTGACAGTTCACGATCCCACCGCTGCACCAAGCGTGCGACCAAATCGCAAAATTTGCGATTACCGACATTCACAATGGCAGCTCCCCAATTCACCTTGAGCGATGAGTCTAGAGAAAGACTTGTGAAGACCTTGGAGTGGTCGAAGACCATCGCCCATTACGGCTTCATTCCATTTGTGTTGTATTTGGGCTGGAGTGCTTCGCCTAACAAGCCCTCGTTGATCAACTTGTTGAGTCCCTTCCCCACTGTTTAGCTTGTACATAGTAATGGATTGCTATAAGAATGGTGTAGAGAAAGATAGAGAGAAAGAAAGAGAAGGAAGAATAAAAGGGACGAGAGAAAGGGAAGGAAGAGAGAATAGAACATGGTCGAGATGGAAGCCGAATGTATAGGAAACGCAAATATGCATGCAACACTTGGCGAACGTTCAATATGCTTTCTGAAATCACTTCAATACTGTATCAGTTGCATAGCTTATTCCCTCCCTTTTTTTTTTCTCCCTCTCAAATCATCTTTTTCTGTTTCTTCATTTTCGTCCTCAACTCTCGCTTTCACTTCTGCTCACTAATGAGATGGACCTTTCACCTCGCAAAATAGAGGCCATATCGGGCCTCAGTGCTGGGTTTGTCACTACTATGGTGATGCACCCGCTAGATCTAATCAAGGTCCGGCTCCAGCTTTCCTCCCAAACCAACACAAAACCTTTTGCATTGGTCAAATCCATCATAGACCGAATACACAAAGATGCCGTTTTAGAAGCGCTGGACATTACTAAGCGACGAGCATATGGTAGTGTAGTACGCCAGCTCTATCGCGGGATTGGACCCAACCTTGTAGGCAATCTTACTGCCTGGTCACTTTATTTCCTGTTGTACGCTGAGTTCAAGCTGCGATTGTCCAACAACTCTTTGCTTCCACAGTCGACCTTCCACTACTTGGGAGCATCATCTATGGCCGGAATTTCCACCTCATTGCTAACAAATCCTCTATGGGTCCTCAAAACCCGTATACTTGGCAAGTCTCGATATGAGTCTGGAGCTTACCAATCGGTGGCCGAAGCCGTCACCAAGATGCTAAAAAACGAAGGAATCAGCAGCTTCTGGAAAGGCTCTGTACCTTCGATGTTTCTGGTTGCACAGGGCAGTCTCCAGTTTACGTTTTACGACCGTATCAAAGACATGCACCGCACCAACCAAGAGGTTCCGTCTCAATTGACAACTTTGCAGTACGTGTATGCATCTGCTGCCTCCAAGGTGTTGAGCATGTTGATCATGTATCCTACACAGGTGGTCCGTTCCAGATTACAAGATTACAACCCGTTACATGAGAAACGGACCATCATCAGCATCTGCCAAAAAGTACATCTGGAAACGGGCTGGCTTGGTTTCTACCGTGGCATGGGAACGAACATGCTCCGGGTGATACCAGCGACCTGCATTACATTTGTGAGTTACGAAGGAGTGAAGTCTGCCCTCCAGCAGTGGTGAGAGTGAAGACAAAAAGAAGGTAAAAACAAGACACAAAGAAACAGGAAGAAAGAGACAAGCAATAAAAGAACACTGCACCACAATTAGAAGTATAGACCAATCAATTATAGACCACACATGAACGCATATAGCCACATATAAAATTGTAGTAGACTAATATCTACTATTGTCCTGCACCATTCCAACCGCGTTCATACCTCTTCACGTTCTATAGAGTTTCACTGCATTCACCATGGAGTCGTCTGAAACATCCCAGACTCTTTCTCCGAGATCTCCACTGCCACAGGAGCCTCGTGCAAAAAAACAAAAGCTTGAACAACCTTCATCAGATTGGATTCCACCATCCGTAACCTCACTTCCAGGACCATCATTCCACAAATCAACCACATTTCACAGCCAAATTCCCCAGATAATCAAAAACAATCCCACAGAGTCGGTCGTGCTAGGCGTAGACGAAGCAGGAAGAGGTCCTGTGCTCGGGCCAATGGTATACGGAATAGCGTACTGTTTAGAAACCTACCAAGAAGATTTGAAAAAGAAGTACGGCTTTGCTGACTCCAAGACACTCAAGGAAGACCGCAGACGGGACTTGTTCTATGTGATAGAGCAGGCAGATCATGAACTCAACGCAAATGTAGGCTGGGCCACTCGCACGATGACAGCAAGAGACATATCCAGTGCTATGCTTCAAGGACGTGGAGCAGCTGGCGGAGCTAATCTCAATGAACAGGCACACAATACCACCATCCAGCTCATACGCGAGGTGCTCCAGCTGGGCGTCAATTTGACAAAGGTGTTTGTCGATACGGTCGGTCCTCCTGTGACCTACCAGAAAAAACTCCTGCTCGAGTTCCCCACGCTACAGATCACTGTGACCAAGAAAGCAGACAGTATCTTCCCCATAGTCAGTACAGCATCTGTGGTAGCCAAGGTCACCAGAGACCTCAACATCGAGTACTACCACCATGAGCTCAAACTCCTCCAAAACAAGGTGATTGGGCTGGGATACCCCTCCGATCCTAACACGGCGTCCTGGCTACACTCTAACGTTGACCCTGTGTTCGGCTGGTGTCCTCTAGTACGGTTTCTGTGGCAGACAGCCAAGGACAGTCTCAAAAACCACCATGGTGTTTCCGTTATTTACGAGGCCGAGTGCGAAAAAGATCCCGGATACGGAGACGTGCTGAGCCTACTAGAGAAAACAAGTAACTACTGCGTGGAGGTAGATTTCTACGGCCTGAACGTGGTGCTTTGATCCACCCGGGCAGCTTCGGAGTCGCAGCCATGGCGCCTGCACACAGCGTCACCGGAGCTACAGTTCCGTGACACAAAACCAACTCGGGAAACAGCGATGCGAAATCCTTGGAAAGACTCTAGTTATCATGTCTGCCTTGTTTGCTGCTTCTAGATGTGCATCTCTTCGTGCCGTGCGTCCTCTGTGCTCGCATGTGGCGGCTGCTTCACTTCTGCTTGCCAGATGGTATTCTTCCAAGTTTCCTAGTCACACCGTCATCAACATGCCGGCGTTGTCTCCAACCATGACCCAAGGAAACATCGCGTCGTGGAGTAAGAAGGAGGGTGACGAGCTTGCTCCGGGTGAGCCCATTGCCGAGATTGAGACCGATAAGGCCACCATGGACTTTGAGTTCCAGGAGGAAGGCTACTTGGCCAAGATCTTGTTGGGCGACGGCTCGCAAGATGTGCCCGTGGGCAAGCCAATTGCCGTGTATGTCGAAGACTCCGGTGACGTGCTGGCATTCGAGAACTTTACCGCCGAAGATGCCGGGGAAGGAGCCGCCAAGCCAAAGGAAGAGGCCAAAGAAGAGCCAAAGGAAGAACCTAAGGAACAAAAGGAGTCCAAGGAGTCCAAGGAGTCCAGCGAGTCCAAGGAATCTAAGCCTGCCGCTAAGACCTCTGCTCCTAAACCCAGCGGACGCATTTTCGCCTCGCCATTGGCCAAGACCATTGCTCTCGAGAAGGGTATTTCTCTCAAAAACGTGAAGGGTACCGGTCCAAACGGCAGAATTGTCGCCAAGGACCTTGACAGCATCAAGGAGTCTACTCCAGCCGCTGCCGCTGCCGCCCCTGCTGCTGCTACCGGTGGCTCGTACACCGACACCCCTCTCACCAACATGCGTAAGACCATTGCTTCCAGATTGCTCCAATCCACCCAGCAATCCCCAACTTACATTGTGTCATCAGAAATCTCAGTTTCCAAGCTTTTGAAGTTGCGTCAATCCCTCAACGCTTCCGCTGAAGACAGATACAGATTGTCAGTCAACGACTTGTTGATCAAGGCAATCGCTAAGGCTTCGTTGAGAGTCCCAGAAGTCAACTCTGCATGGTTGGGCGACCAGGGTGTAATCAGAACCTATAACTACGTTGACGTGTCTGTCGCCGTGGCTACTCCAACTGGATTGATCACTCCAATTGTAAAGAACGCTGACACCAAGGGATTGGCTGCCATTTCCACTGAAATCAAAGACTTGGGTAAGAGAGCTAAGGCTAACAAGTTGGCCCCTGAAGAATTCCAAGGTGGAACCGTTACCATTTCCAACTTGGGTATGAACCATGCTGTCAACAGCTTCACCTCTATCATCAACCCACCACAAACCTCCATTTTCGCTATTGGTACCGTCACCAAGAAGGCCGTGCCATCAGATGTCAACGAGCAAGGCTTCGTGTTTGACGACGTCATGACCATCACCGGTACATTTGACCACAGAGTCATCGACGGTGCTCTTGGTGGAGAGTTCATGAAGGCTTTGAAAAAGATCGTCGAGAATCCTTTGGAATTGTTGGTATAGATTAGATAAAATAGTAATAAAGCCTAACGTAATTATACACTAATCCGAGTCGGAGGAGTATCCACCTAGATTTACCATAGGCTTGGCGGTTTGAGAACCAACACCTTTTCTTTTCACGACAATGGTTTGCTTGAACGGTTTGCTATCGGGGATTGTCTTGGGTTGTGTCTTTATGACTTCTTGTTCGGTTCCATTACTTGCACGGAACCGTTTAAATGCTTGATGTACTAATTGATTGTCTTCGTCATCTTCGGATCGTTTTAGGTTTTCACGAACCTGGTCCAATTCGTTTTGTAGTCGATCCTTTGCTGCATCTATGATTTCGTTTGTGTCTCCGGTTTGTTGCAATTCTAGTTTGCGGGCCTGAAGAGATTCCAACTCTTCAGTAAGTTGTTGCTGCCGTTGCTGTTCTCGTAATTTTTTCTCCAAGTTTTCCATCAAGTCACCATCCTCGTTCTTCAAGTTGGAGTTTTTCTTCCAGAACGGATCGAACTTCCGCTTCTCTCGTTGTTCTTTGAACGTCCGGTTCTCACGCTCTTCTCGTTCAAGCCGCTCAAGAATTTCATCCTCTGTTTCTGGAGCTTCTGGGCCCACAACTGCTTTGGGCTGGTAATTACGAACCGCTCCTTCTTCGGGGACAAATCCTGCTGTCTGGGGACTGGTCTTGAAAGTGATATTATTGTTACATCGAGGACAGGTGATGTGAAACCGGTATATTTTTGTCTTCAAGTACATTTCCTTGGTGAACTCCTTCTTTGCGTTGAACTTGCGTGCTTTGGAAATATACTCGTTGCATCTGGTGCAACGCATGGAGTATGGAGTCTCCAACCGTACTTTCAAAGTGGCGGGTGCGCCGCTTTTCTTCTTCTTTGGTATCTTTGATGGATCATAGTCCGGAGGATAGTACTTGTTGATAGACTTACGCTCCGACATTACGAGAAGCACAACAAGAAGAACGGCTGTCTATCAATGACTAATCTGTATCTTTCACAACTCTTCGCAACTCTTCGCACCCAAATCACCTGCACTTGGATGCGAAATTGTTTTCGTTGTTTACGTAGATTTCCACTACATGCCACTTGAAACCATCTATGTCGCTCGCCACGGGTACAGAGCCAATTGGTTACCCCCACCACATCCACCTAACCCCTCTGGAATAGACAGTGATCCACCATTGGCACCTCATGGTGTTGAACAAGCCAAGCAATTAGCCGCCCACCTTCAACAACTTCCCAAGGACAAACAGCCACAGCTTATATTCAGCTCTCCGTTTTACCGGTGTGTAGAGACAAGTCAGCCCATCTCACAAGCCTTAAATGTTCCTATAGCCATTGAGCGGGGAGTGGGCGAATGGTTTAAGAAAGATAGACCATCGATTCCTGAACCAGGTAACTACGAACTACTCTCGAAGTTCTTTCTGGGATTGGGGGACGCTGCTGCTTGGGACAGAGATGATACATTGAATGTGATTCCAAGCTTGCAGGGCGAAGATGAAAATGACATTTTCGAAAGGGTCCAGAAGTTCGTCACAGCATTCTTGAAGGTGATGGAGGAAAACTTCCCCCACATCAAGCGGGTTTTGATCGTGACTCATGCAGCCACCAAGATTGCAATTGCTCTGAACTTACTTGGCAAACTGAGTGTGTACGATCCTATCGACGACAACGGAACCATGCTCCGGTCAGCAGCTTGCTCGTTAGACATCTACGAGAACCGCCACAGCAAGTGGGTGTTGACCGTGAATGGTGACTGCTCATTTTTGGAAGATGGAGAAGAAATGAACTGGAACTTCAACTACAAGTTTGAAGCCGGCTCGGATGAGGACATCAAGTTGCGCCAGCAAGAGAAAGAACAGGCTCAGGCGGCCGCAGAGGGATATCAGGTAAGTGTATAGAATGATAGAACTACTTGCGTGAACTAACACTAGGATTTGTACCTCACTGTGGACATACCGGCACTCGGTTCCATCAAAACGCAGGCGGAAGACACAAAGGATGCTACAGGTGTGGACAATATAATCGGACCTGCAGCCCAGTTCCAGATATCTCAGCTAAATGTCGACAACCCACTTCTCAAGTTAACCAGTAATGAAACCAATGTGAGTCGTCTAGCAGCCATAGACGGGAAAATTCTCCAGACTCAATGGCGGAAGTTGGTAGGAACCGACTTGATCTTTGACGACTACGGCGAACTTATAGGACAAGTCAGTGAGCATTTACAGGTAGATGAGAGCGTGAAAGTGGTGAAGAAAGAAAATGACGAACTGGTGGATGACGATGAGAAATTGCCGAAATCGAAAGCACATGATAATGCCACCAGCTTCTTGAAACGAGCAATGAAAGCCGCCAACGCAAATGGTAAATAATTTTGTACTTTAATCTGTCAACGGCGTCAAAACGCACTGAGTGCGGCGTCTTTCGAACATTTTAATTGTAGTCATGTTTGACTCGAAATTCCACGAAACGCTCAAGAACTTTGACTTATTACTTGCATCCACATCTCCTAGGCGATTGGAAATACTCCGGACTATTCTCAAATTGGAAAATGTGAAAGTGGTGCCTTCCCAGTTTGAAGAAAATATAGAAAAGCAAGGATTACATTACATTGAATATGTACAGCAAACATCTCTCGGCAAAGCAAAAGCAGTTGAGAGTCAACTAGATACTTCATCCAACAAACAACTGCTCATATTATCTGCTGATACAGTAATTGTGTGCAATGGCATCATCTACGAGAAGCCTGGGAACAAAGAGAGACAAAGGCAGATGTTTGCCGATTACGCAGCGAACCCAATATTAGAGGTTGTGACATCCGTCAATGTGATAAATTGCAAGTCAAGGGCAGTGCACACACTCACAGAAGCAACCAAGTTGTATTTTGATATTCATTGTCCATCTCACCTCATTGATGCTTACATTGATAGTGGAGAAGGTTTACAAGTAGCAGGAGGTTTCAAATACCAGAGCATAGGCAATTTGCTCTTTTCGAAGTTGGAGGGTGATTATTTTAATGTGGTAGGATTACCAGCCAAAGGATGCTATACCTTGCTCGAAAAAGCATTATCATAGTGGTGCAGACCAAGTTTCGTGTATGAATCGAACACGCTATGTCGTCAAGAGTTACGAGCTCCCTTCTTTTATTGGAGACGCAAATTATCACAAAAGGTCCACATTGCATGAATTAGTAGTATCTTCTGGGTTTGACATGAACATATGCAGCATCGTAAAAGCGGCCTGGGGGTACCTTAAGTCAAATAATGACAGCTACAAAACATGATTTACCGTAAATATCTTGATTCTTTGACCCTGACAACACCTATATCCCCTAAACTCTTCTCTTCGCAGCCAAATTGGATCGCAGTTTTTGGTGATAATTTCAAATTAATGGACAATGCACCTACTTGGAGCAGCGTAGACGACTTTTTGGCACATTGCTGTGAAAAAAATGAAGTGGATTTAGACTACGTTCGTTCTGATGACTTTTATAATCTTTTGAGGGATTGCAATTGGAATAATAGTCAGCCATATGAAGCACTTTTTTACTCTAGAACCCGAGACCTAGACATTGTTTTAGACAGGTCACTGGCACGTCCATGGGTAATGGATAAGAGGCTATTTGTTCAAGGGTCGGATCCCTCTGTGTGGAAGACTCGAAGATTTGCAATCGACTTATCACGAGGTCATAAGAGATTTAGAGACTGCCGACTGAAAAAAATTCTGCTTGAGGAAAAACGAACAAGAGGCACTAAGTACGCTGCTATTTCTCAGTTTGAGAAGAATGGTTCAAAAGTGCAGGCTGATATTATCGCTACACGATCTGTTTTGGTCGAGCCGATTCTTGCTGCAATTTCTCCGACGAAATTCCTGGCTTGGATCTATGCTGTCAATGATCAACTCTTTCTAGAAAGTGACAAGAAAAGCTCACCTATCAATGCAGCCACAATGACTGGATTCAATTTCGAAGAGTTGATGACGGTTCGACAGAAAGTCGAGAAGAAACGCTTTCGTTTCGAATGGGCGAAAGACAATTGCCAAAAATACAACTCTATAGTGAGACACTCGTGTTCACTGTTAAACACATCTTTACTAGTATCATGCGAAATTGATGCTGTGAGGCCAGTTGCAGCGGACAAGACAGCGCATGAATCATCAGCTATAGAGGAAAAGCTTATGCTCGAGGACGGTGTTAAAAACCTAAGTCGATACGTTGAGTTCAAAGCACGAGTTGAACATAACTCAGGAATACATAAATTTCATCCGGCCTTGGTTCAGTGTTACTTGGCTAATACCCCCACCCTAGTTGTTGGCATAAAAAAAGGGTACAACTTGACGGAGATAAAAGAGTGGAATGTCAATGAAATCTTATCAAATGGTACCCTGCGACTTCAATATTGGTTTCTAGAGCGATGGATGATGTTTATCGCTCAATTCATGAAAAAAAGTATAAGTAGACAGCGAAAATCTGGTTTACAGTCATTTTCTTTTGGTGTTGAAGGCTCAAAGTTGGTTCTCCGAGAGCTTGCGAGACCACGTTTAGATTTCGAAGCTGCTTTGACCACAGAATTTATCAATTGGAGAGAGAAACATCCTCAAAGTGAAGTGGATGAAACTTTGGCGGGTTTGCTTGGCCCGCTCAGTTTACAGGACAATACTTAGCAGTTATATATAATGCTATATAAGATAGTTGCTATTGAAAGCATAATGTACATACTTGGTTACTTACTTGCCATGGCACTTACTTCTCAATCCAAAATCAGCGACAATTGGTCGGTGATCACTCATGTAGAGACCATTGAATTTCGAATGCAACATTCCAAAGCTGTTTAAGCGAAGGTCCAAATATTGCTCTGCTGGGGACAGATCCTTCAATTTATCACAAAGCACGGTCTCGCCAAGTTTTGCAGTATACTTGGGAGCGAAAATGTAATCAATGTTTTGTCCACCACTCAAGAGCACTTCACCTTCAAATCCAGTTACAGTAGATCTTGAGTGACCATACTTATTGAACGCGGTGGTCAACTTTGCCAGGTTGCTATATCTTTCTGAAATGATATGATACGCTTTCTCGTTTGGTTCTGTGTTGAGATCTCCGCACAAAAATGAGGGCCACTGGTTTATACCGTCCATTCTGTTCAAAATGATGTGAGCCAGCCCTTGTTTGGACTCTTCTCCCACATGATCGAAGTGAGTGTTGAAAACATTGATGTAGTTGCCTGAGGTGTGCTTCAAAGTAACGAATGATACAATGCGCAAGTATTGGGCGTCCCAGCCCTCAAGTGCCATTCTTGTATTTTCCTCATTGAGCCAGATCGTATCTGAGAATACCAATTCCCATTCTGATGTCTTAAATATTATAGGAACGTACTCACCAACTTCGTTTCCGTCTATTCTTCCAACTCCATATGCTTCCCATTCTGGGTCCTCAGGTGAAGAGTACCGATTCAAGTCTCTCATAATATCATCGAGCTGAAACTTGTACACTTCCTGCAAAGCGACAACTGTATTCATTTGCGCATTAAACTTGATGGAGCCGGTGATCTTGCGGTACCGTTTGAGCCAACTTTCCTCGCCGGGGTCCAATGCTTCACGGCCACCATTTCTGACATTGTGAGAGTAGATCCGGAAAGCAAATGGGGTTATTTCACTGCTGGAGAAATCCTCAGGAACCTCAGCAAAATCTTTTTCCTCGGTGACAATGGGCTTACCATGATTTGTGTATCCCTTTTTAGGAACACCTGGGCGGTTTACACCCTTCTCGTCGGCTTCTGCACCATCATACATTCCACTGAAAAGGTCCAGCTCGTCATCATCTACTTCATTGATGTCTCCAAGGAATCCATGGGGGTTATTGATAGGGTCATCTTCGACTTTATGCGGTAAATTTGGTGCTGGAATAGGCTGTGGTCTACCTACTGGTTTCCTGTTATTCACAGGATTATTTTTATTGGGCTGGGGTTTTGGAGCAGTATTCTTTTGTCCTTTTGGACGGACATTAGGCTCTCCCTTGATCGCAATAGGTGCTGTTTTACGATTCAGATAATCCTGAACAGCTTCCTGTGGTTCTTTTGGAGCTGAAGTTGGACTGCGTGTAACTATGTAGCCAAAAGATACCACGATGAACACCAAAATAACCGCAAGGCGGATTCTCTTGGTGCTTTGAAGTCGAGTCATGGGAAATATGGATCTGAAAGAATCTCAAGAGAGTAACGCGGTGCCTGCACAAATCGATGCAGGACAAGCTGTTAAATTGGAAGGTCCCAACGTTGGGGGTGTGCCTCGGATTAATACACACTATAGAGGTATCGCCTGCTTGTAGAGTTTATTTATTGCATACAACTATTAATGATGTCTGCTCATGTACAAGCTTCATTTAAGATATATCCATAAAGCTTCTGTAGTGTAATAATCGTCAGTCTTACCATTACGTCAGTGACTCTCAGTTCAATATCGAGTGCGGGCCAAATTTTTGGCTCTTTATACCTTCATTAAGGTACTCTTGGAGAGTGATACAAGTTTACAAGAGCGGTTATCACTTCTGGTGTATCAACAAACACAACAGTAATGGTTGTATAGTGTAGTGGTTATCACCTTCGGTTTTGATCCGAATAACCCCGGTTCGAATCCGGGTACGACCTGGTTTTTTTTTGGCATCTAGATTTCGCTGTGAAAAGCTTATCTCTCTTATGGGTTATGCAATTTACCTAAACTGTGTACAAGGAGTGTTCCAATTTGGAGAGTATGCTTCCGATTAAAAATGAATTGTTTCTCTCCTAGGTCTATAGTTCGTCATGTCGAAACACGGTAATGAATGTATTGTCACAAATGCCTTTGGGGCATTCTACTGAAAGAGCGACTTTCTTTGTATCTTCATACGTCAGATAATACGATTTATTGGCGATTCTAATACAGAGGTGCCATGAGCAGCGTTCATGTAAAATCCCAATTTGCCAAGTATTCCGATAAGGATAGTGTTCGACAGCTTTAGTCGCCCATTGTGTTGCAAATTCGAGCCTTGACGCAGTGATGGTTCGATTCATTTTCTGGAGATAAGTAGTACATTCCTCTAAATTTATAATGCCAGCTGCACTGGTCCAGTTCCTACCTATGGGTAGTATCTTTGATCTCCGCCTGTCATCACGTTCATCCTCTTCCCCGTAAGTTGTATTATTAATCCAATGCCATTCAACAGCAGAAATTATCTCAGATGCAACTTCTGTGATTGCAGTACCCAGCTTGTGGGTACCATACTTCAAAATGACGTTAAGTGTATCAAGACCGAGAGTTCTTCTAAACACCTCATTACTCAAATGTCCATTGCTGAAGTGATTAGTTAATTCCACAACCTGTACATCCAGATGAGAATCCTCAATGGCCCGTCTCCCCGCCATTAATTGTGGGCGAATGTCACGAATTTTGGCACCTGTAATGTCAATTCCGAAAAGAATTGGTTGACGGTCCCTTACTGAACCGCCCACATAAACAATGTTGTTACCATGCTTCCCATCGTGTAGCACATTCTTACTATCTTCCAAAAGATAGTCTATATTAATGGCCCAAGCAAAATCAATAAAAGCCTTTATCATACTCGGGAAAAGCATAATAAACAAAATCACGTTGTACGTACTGAGGCTGGATTTGCAAGTGAGCTCGTGTGTTGTCCTTTTGATGTACATCTTGCCTCGGACCAGCTCTATTTGGGAGGATTTCAATTTCTAAAACCTCGCCAATCCCAGATTCTTCGATCGTGAAGCTGGAAAGAAGTTTAGTACAGCTGCTTCAACCAACTTGCTTTAGTAGTCGTATTCTGCAGAATGATTCAAGTTCGCCAGCAATATAATGAAAATTGTACGGCATCACATAATTAGCTTCACACGTACTTCTCTGCAAGTGAACCGCTGCCCCAGATTTTAGACTACTGGGCACGTGCAGGTGTCAAACCACACTTTCTCCGCAAAGTTTATTTCCATTTTGTTTTGGCGAAGTTTCGTCAGGAAGAGGTCGAGAGTTTGAAGTATCTTCCATTTCTCTACATAAAAATAGAATACACAATCTCCATTTTTGAAAACTGCCGGCATTTTTGGAAAGGACCAAGGTGTTATCTATATTCTTATCGGCATGGAACTCTAAGCCGCATTGCATTGGCCGAGTGACAGAGCGGCTTAAAAAAACCCTCGAAAAACAGCATAAATAGAGCGAAAGTACTTGCGGAGTCATTTAGGCTGTTTATTTACTAGGATACAATTGAACTCCCACCATGATTTTCCACGTACATATCAATGGACCACAGTATACGCCAGAATTTAATATTGGGGCAACGACCGGCAGTGATGATAAGTCCAGCGAAGTCTTTTACGGTGAGCATAAAGGCAAAAAGTTCATGAAGTTCACTAAATGCAAGCTTTGTGAGTCGAATATCCAGGGCGCTAAATTTTTGTTGTACTCCAAATCATCATCTTGAGCGATGAAATACCAAAAGGTTGAATGTTGCTGATTCGAAGTATAGGAGCTATAGTATTTTAGCATTAATTACTAGGTATTTTATGTAACATGGCCGCTGGTCTTTCTGGAGTACGCCGACCACTATAAATAGTGTTTGTTTCAATATAACCGAGCCATGAAGCCGAACCAAATTAGGGAAAATAGAATCTACAAAAATCACCCATATTAGTTTCCCCGTTCCTTACATGCTTTTTAGCATGACTGTTATCACAATGACATCTACTACGGCTATTCGATTATGCTTCAGGTGATCACAACTCTTTGGCTGCGAAATTATCAAATAATATCCGAATCAGTGAAATAATCAATGAATTTACTTTTCTGCACCAATATTATCATCACAATCAAGTCACTCCTTATTGTACCAACAAAGCAGCTCCCTCTTACCTCCTTTCTATCCACATGTTGTCCTGGACCATGAAGTTTGCTTATGTAAGCTGCCCATCACAAAATTTTCGATTTTTCACCACTCTTCATGTCTGCTGTAATCGGTATATCCTTTGGTAACACATCCTCGTCCATTGCTGTGGCTACACAGGATGGCAAGGTTGATGTGATTGCAAACCCTGATGGTGATAGAGCCATTCCTTCTGTCTTATCCTACGTTGGTGCTGACGAATACCATGGTGCTCAAGCCAAGGCCCAGCTTATTAGAAACCCCAAGAACACTATTATCAACTTCCGTGACTTGATTGGTAAGAAATTTGATGACGCTGATGTTTCTTCTTCCAAACTTGGAGCTCCAGCTGTGAAATTGGACGACGGCTCAATCGGTTATCACATCACCAGAGACAGCGACAAGGTGGAAACCGTCTCTGTGGCAGAAGCTACCAGAAGACATGTGTTGCAAATGAAGGCTGCTGCCGAGGACTACATCGGTAAGAACGTTGAAGGTGTGGTTATTACCGTCCCAACCGATTTTCATGCTCACCAGAGAGAAGAGTTGACCAAGATTGTCAGCGAGGCTGGCTTGAAAGTCTTGCAAATGATCAACGAGCCATCGGCTGCCTTGTTGGCCCACTTGTCTGCTGAAGACACCCGTTTGAATCAAGATAAGTTGTACGTTGTTGCTGACTTTGGTGGTATCAGATCTGACGCTGCCGTGATTGCTGTTCGTGGAGGTGTATTCACGATCTTGGCTACTGCTCACAAGCACGGTTTGGGAGGGGACTTGTTGGACGACGCATTGGCCGAGTACTTTGCGAAGGAGTTCGAGAAGAAGACCAAAAGCAACCCAAGAAACAACGCCAGATCTCTCGCCAAGCTCAAGGCCGAATCGATCACCGTTAAGAAGACCCTTTCCAACGTGCAGACCTCCACATGTTCCATTGACTCGTTGGCCGATGGCTTTGACTTCCACACCACCATCAACAGATTGAGATACGAGTTGACGGCCCGTCTGGTGTTGTCCGATATGACCAGTTTCATCGAGCTGGTGGTCACCAAAGCTGGTCTTGAGACCCTTGACATCGACGAGGTTTTGTTAGTGGGTGGTTCGTCTCATACTCCCAAGTTGTCGTCCAATGTTTCTTTTGTGTTCCCAGAATCCGCCGTGGTGGTTTCTCCAGCTCTCGACTCCAAGGCCGTTAGCCCCGAGGAACTTGTGTGCCGTGGTGCTGCATTGCAGGCATCTATGGTCGAGTCGTTCGACGAGGACGAAGTAAAGGAGTCCTTGCAGCCTATTGTGGTCAACACTCAGCATTTATCCAAGCCTATCGGTATTAAGGATGCTGAGGGTAAGTTCACTCCAATCTTGGTGGCCGAGACCGCCTACCCTATCAAGAAATCAGTAGATGTTACGAACGGAAACTCTACTTCGGTGGTGGTGGAACTCTACGAGGGAGACAGAACCATCAAGGAAACCGTCATAGAGGCCGAGAAGTACTCGGACGATGAAGATGATGATTATTCTGACGAGGAACCGGAAGTCAAGAAGGAGGTGGTGTACGTGCCAGGAAGCCTTTTGGCCCAGCTCCCCATCAAAGACCTCAAGCCCAACAGCAAGTTGGAAGTGATTGTCAACATTACCCAAGATGGCACCCTCCATGTTTCTGGCCGTGAGTTGAAACCGGGCTCTGTAGCCGTCAAGGGAGAAATACAGCCATAAACAGCGTTGTGTGGTCCCATTTTTACAGAATCTACATACTAAACCAATAGACCTTATTAGTGGTGAAACCGTAGTCGGTGCGAGTATTGACACTTCGCACTTCATCTCTCAACTATGGGGAAGAAAAAACAGGAGATGTCCCAGGTGTATGGCAACAATGAGTTTGTGTTTGGTGAACGTGGTGGTCGTGGCAAACACCTCTCGTCCTTTTTGAGGAACCTCTCACTCACTGGCTCCTCAACTCATTCTGTTGACAACGATGATGAAGTTAATCGCAACATATATGGCGAAATGTCTTATGGCCCTTCCCAGTCTATGCCTCGAAGGAGTAGTTCTTCCATTAGGCTGGCACCATGCTCGGTATCGGGCCCTGTAGGAAGCTCTTATGCCCACGTTAATGTGGTTGACAAAAACAACTCCATCTACTCCAACCAGAACATATCGAGCTCGAACCCCAACTTGAAGAAGGCCACGAAGCTCAAGTATAAGGACCTTGACGACGACTGGGATGCCGACTTGGAGGAAGTAGATGAGCCTCCAACCACTAAAAAGACAGACAGTATGTCTAACCATTACGAGAGCCCGGTGCCCGTTATGGTGGACTCGCTTTATCCTGATCTTGTGTCCGTTCCACAGTCAGCTCCGCAAGTCAAGGACTCGATGGACTATGAGGACCTCAAGATGAAAATGGAGGTGAGTCGCTTGAATCAGCTTACATCCAAGTACATGAAGTTTCATAAAGTGTTGACCTCGGATGCAAACATCGATCTCAACGAGCTCCGCAAGCTCTCGTGGAACGGAATACCACAGGAACTTCGAGCATTATCATGGCAGCTCCTTCTTGGATACTTGCCCACCAACCACTCAAGACAACAGTCTACACTTAAAAGAAAGCGCCAGGAATACGCCGAAGGACTCAATAATATCACCAACATTAACCTCGACGAAGACATGACCGCAGTGAGCGCTGATGCCTCTCGCTCTGAACTCTCACTTCCCTCGACCACGAGCTCCAATCGGGATAAACAGATATACCACCAGATTAAAATTGACGTCAAGAGAACCAATCCGGCGATCAAGCTCTACTCGTTTTCTGCCACCCAGCGTTCCTTAAGAAAGATCTTGTTTTTGTGGGCCATAAGACACCCGGCAAGTGGATATGTCCAAGGTATCAATGACTTGGTGACGCCGTTTTACCAAATCTTCCTCCAGAACTACCTTTGGCAGCTCCAGAAAAAGAAGCAAGGAGAAGACGAAGATTTGTTCATTCCCAACTTGTTGGACAAGGACGACACGTGTGAACAAGAGATACTAAAGGACCCACTTCTTGGCAAACTCACAGCTGAAAACTTTGACCCTGGCAGACTTTCCAGCCGTGTCACCTTAATAATCGAAGCCGATACGTACTGGTGCTTATCGAGACTTCTTGACAACATTACTGACAACTACATCCATGAACAACCAGGGATCATTAGACAAGTTAGCGACTTGCGCAACCTCATATCGAAGATCGACGTCGAGCTACTCCAGCATTTTGACAGCGAGGGCATCGAATTCCTCCAGTTTTCGTTCCGCTGGATGAACTGTTTGCTCATGCGAGAAATCTCCATCCCGTTAATTATCCGCATGTGGGATACCTACTTGAGCGAGACCCCGCTTGGCTTCAACAGCTTCCATGTCTACGTATGTGCTGCGTTCTTGATAAAGTTCAGCCCGGAACTTAAGCACAAGGAATTCCAAGAAATAATCCTTTTCCTACAGAACCCACCTACAACCAACTGGACCGAGCGGGACGTGGAGCTCATGCTCAGTGAGGCATTCATCTGGCACAGTCTCTACAAGAACGCCAGTGCCCATTTACGATAGGCATGTCATCGGCCGCTATCTCCTGTATGCAGCCCGAGTCAAACCCATCGCAGTAATTCATTAATTAAGTAAGGTATATAAATCCCACAAGGGCCGCACCACTTCACCTTAGATATACATTCAACATGTCATCCAAGCCAGCTGGACGCACCATTCTCGCATCCACAATAGCCAAGCCGTTCGTGGAAGAAATCACCGCCAATGTAAAACAGCTCGGAATAAAGCCCAAGCTCGTGGGTTTCCTCGCTAATGGAGATCCAGCGGCTCAGATGTATGCCAATTGGACCGGAAAGACATGTGAGGGTCTTGGCTTTGAGTATGATTTGATCCAGGTTGACAAAAACGACTTGGAAAGTGCTTTGGTGAAAGCCAATAAGGACGACAACGTTCATGGTATCATGGTATACTTCCCTGTCTTTGGCGATAACCAGGACCAGTACCTCCAACAGCTCATCTCCACTGAAAAGGACGTGGAAGGACTCAACTTCATGTACTACCACAACTTGTACCACAACGTGCGGTTCTTGGATCCTCCGTACAACGAGCAGAAGTCCATTTTGCCTTGCACTCCGCTTGCCATGGTCAAGATTTTGGAGTACTTGGGGGTCTACAACACCATCCTACACTACGGGAACCGTCTCTACGGCAAGAAAGTCTTGATCGTCAACCGGTCAGAAATCGTGGGACGTCCCTTGGCAGCTCTCTTGGCCAACGACGGTGCAACAGTGTACTCAGTGGACATTAACAACATCCAGCAGTTCACCCGTGGTGACGATTTGCTGGAACAGAGACACAAAGTCATTGACTTGGACCTGAAGGAACACACCCTCGAAACATTGACTCCTCAATGTGACGTGATCATCACTGGGGTACCATCGGAGTCCTACGAGTTCCCCACAGACTATGTGCGCAACGGTGCAGTAGTGATCAATTTCTCATCGAACAAAAACTTTGACGAAGACATCAAACAGAAAGCCGGTTTGTACGTGCCCTCCATCGGCAAGGTCACCATCGCTATGCTCCTCAGAAACCTCATCCGCCTTATCAAAAACAAAGACCATCGCAATTCTCTCCAACAAGCGGCCTAGGTTGGCTTACGTAAGTCATCGCTTTCCGCGAGTCAGTTTTTATGACTCGAGCTTGCCAACCCTGTGTCCATCCTCGGCGTGCTTGTTGTGTAGGTAGCCAGCATCCGAGTCATGTCCTCTAAAAAGAAATACGAACCAATTGATCCGTTGGCGGCTACAGAGTCCTTGGGCTTTCAAACCCACCGAAGAGGAGCAAGAAAACCGTGGTCTGCGGACGAAGATGAGGCGCTTATCAGCCTCATAGGGCAGATGCACCAAAACACGAGCCACCTAGACCCTGATGCCGTCAAGTGGGATGTCTTGGCGGAGCAGCTTTCCCCCGACGGCTTGCGTAAACCAAAAGATTTGCGCAAACGGTGGTGCAATTCGTTGGATCCGAGCTTGAAGCGGGGCCGATGGACTAAGGAGGAAGACGACATGTTGATCAGTGCGTACCAGAAGTATGAGGCCAACTGGCAGCGTGTGGCCAAAGAAATTCCCGGGAGGACCGACGACCAGTGCGCAAAACGGTACTTGGAAGTGTTGGATCCGAAGACAAAGGACCGTTTGCGTCCCTGGAGTCGAGAAGAGGACCTCAAGTTGATCCGCCAGGTCAAGCTACACGGCACAAAGTGGCGCACAGTTTGCTTGGACTTTGACGGGCGTCCCTCGCTCACTTGTCGGAATCGATGGCGGAAGATAGTCACTGATGTGGTGCGAGGAACTGCTGATGCATATGTGGAAGAGGAAGTTCGAGCGATCACAAGTGGCGACCAAGCTTTGGCGCCTCCAGCAGTGAAACCTATGGAAAAGACAATTACTCCAACATCGGCACCTAAGGATGAAAATCGTGCACCTCCAGCACCTCCCTTAGGGGCCAAGCCTGCTGCTAGCAATATAGATTGGCGCTACTCTTTGGAATCGACTTCTGGTACCCCGGATGAAGATCTCCCCCACCAGCTGCTTTTTGACAACAACAATGGTGGATCCATAAAGAACGAACAATTAGTCCACGCGTTAATATCCTATGCCAAAACTCACAACTTGGAAATCACCGTGCACCAGCATATCCACCACCATTATTCGTCGCAAGCTCCCCAAGACGTGGGGCTTAACAACCCTTCCATTCCCAACCTCAACATCCTCAACCAAATAGCACCACTTCTGTTCGACAACCTCCTGTTGTCTCCGATAGAGTCCTCGAGTCTGCAAGATACTCGGCACCACGAACTGGAGGTCAAACGACATCAGCATTTCAATTACTTGCCGCCCTTGACCGAGGTTCCCAAACTCAACTCCTCCTCCAACTCGCTGCCAGCACTCAGTCGACGCGAGATGAGGTCTCCGGCAGAATCTGTGAGAGGACAGGGACATTACAACATGACAAACACCAAGGACAAGGATTCACTTATCCCGTTGGCACGGGCAGTAGAGATGGTGAGTGCATCTGAAAATGAGCAGCAACGTGGAAAGGGACGACAAAGACTGCTGCACTCCGATAGAGCATCCTACAAACGCCACAAGTACGAGCCTAGCGAGGAAGAAGAGATAGAAGAGGGTCCTGACTTCTGGGAAACAATGAGAAACTTGACCGAGGTCCAACAGCGACAAGTTTCACAAGAACCAGTCTCGGCCCATCACCCTCTTCACTACCAAACGGGCAACTCTACACCGCAACCTACTCCACAGCTAAACTACCCTGTAATGACACAGGCACAACGAACCTACGACGAAGACGAAGATATAGAGGTCTTCTACGATAACAAACGAGATGGTACTGCTACCTCGTCAGATCCGTCTATGTACGACTCCTTTATACATGGCTACGGTGTCATACCTTTTAACCCTTCCTGAATATTAGAATACACAAACATTATTGCACCTTCTCTATATATGCTATCTTTAATGGGGCACAGTTCGTGCAGGACGGTCAGGTTTGATTTCTTAGATTCCAGGATTTACTGTGTTACAAGTCCCAGTGATCCGGGGACATTGAGTGTCTTCCGTTCGTTTTTTTAGGAAAGAGCTTGCAGTCCTGGTAACAAATATACTTCTACGGTCCTTTTTATTCCCTTACAAAGTTTTCGGGCCAACTTCAGCATGATCATGTCGCTGAGAACTCCGTATAGAAAGCCACCTGCGGACGTTAAGTACAACTACAAGAAGCTCATAAGTCGGGAATTTCGTGATCTTCAGCTCGCTAAAGACCTACAGTCAAAATCCATCTTCGATCTCATTGATTATTGCGAGATCCTATATGAAAAGCTGGTGGAAAGTCTCGATTCTGAGGCTGCTCTCAGGGCATACGTAAGAGGATACTTGATCTTCAACTACTTCATCAACTGCTTCATTATGGTGCATTTTCACGGCTTTGACAAATTTATAGAGTCCAATGAGCCGGACTTCATTCTCTACTTGAATGTGTTTGCATTTTACCATACCAACGACGTGATACGAGATAACTCGAATTCGCTACCGCTTGAACAGTTGCGTCGTTGGATAATAGAATACTTGACGGACCAAAAACTTCTCTCGTTTGACGTTGAAGAACTTTATGACTGGCTCTACAAGTACATCGATTACCTCAAACAGAAAGACCTTGAAGTTCTGGATGACGAAACTAGTCGCCTGGAGCCCATAGACGAGGGAGTTGTTCCTTATATCACAAACGACACAAGATCCATCGATCTGTTTGAGAAAAAATACCCATCTGTGGATGATTCGGATCAAGCCATGTTAGATGGCTCTTTCGACTTCTTGCCTATCCAAGCGAGACCTGAAAAGAGCCCTTCGACGCCATATCCAATCAATGATGTGGTCAAAAGTACCAGCTCCTTGCCTTATCCTTTGGATAATGTAAGTCAAGCTTCTACGGAAGAGCTTTACTTTGGTAATGAAAGTAAGAACTCGAGCCAAACGAGCTTTAGGCAAAAACGGCCGCCAGTTCCCACTGTTCCACCGGTCCAGCTTGAAACTAGCTACGATCCTCGTCCTTATTCACATCATCTCGTCCAGCCAAAAACTCAAAATAATGACGTACATAGTGGGGCTCAGCATCAACACTCAAACGGTACCCTATATCGACAGCAAAACAGCCGTCCGCCGATGAACAATGTTCCCCAATCATACGCAACCCTTAACCAAGAGGTACGAAGGTACACAATTTGTGGTCTTAAAAATTTCGGATCCACATGCTACATCAATCTGACATTACAATTGCTCTTTGGTTTACCTGAATTTGCTGCCATCTTTGATAACCGGGGCTACTTGAGATATCTCAAGGATCCAAAGTATTTGAAACTCATTAAATCCCGACAAACTTCGAGAGACTCTGGTCTTTTGAGTGAAGCAATTTTTAGCTTACTCAAATCCTTCAAGGACCACCCACAAGCATCTATCGCACCTACAAAATTCCTTCGGGTGTCGTCTTTTTTGAAGCCCGACTTGAATATACCATACGAGCAGCAGGACTCTCAAGAGTTCTTATTGTTTATTCTTGAAATGTTACACAGTGAATTGGGATCAAAAGTGCTGAGCGATGGTGATTGGGAAAATGAGCAAATCCTCAAGTACATGAACAAGTGGGGTATCAATGTAAATGCACAAGATAGGGACCCTTTCATCGCGTGGTATAAATCGCTTCTTAAATTGGAAGGCTATTCACCTATACACGATTTGTTTCAAGGGCACTTGCAAAGTAAGTTGATTTGCAACCAATGCGGCCACGAGTCGAGCAATTTTTCCCCTTTCACGATCTTGTCGTTGCCTATACCTGCGAGTCGGGGTGGTCGTGTAGACTTGGCGGACTGTTTGCGTTATTACACTAAGGATGAAATCTTGACTGGTGAAAACGCATGGAAATGTCCCAAATGTACCAAAGAAACGAATGGATCGGGATCTAGTGTTCTAGACAACCATGCGGTCTTTGCGACGAAGAAGAATGGCTTGTTCAGGTTAGGAAGGCGCAGCAAATCACCTTCGAAAAAGACACTGAATGGTGTTCAGTCCACATCAAGCACGGCAAGCATTTCTACTACGAAGAAGCTTAACTTTGTCAAGTTGCCTAAAATCCTTTTGATGCATTTGTCCAGGTTCTCAATGACCAATGTCACCGATAAATTGGATATAGTGATAAAGTACCCATTGCAGATCACTTTCAACAACGGGAGCAACAATGTAAACCATCAGATCACATACAAACTCACAGCCATCATCAACCACTATGGTACATTGAAAAGCGGTCATTACACTGCATTAGTCAACAAATGTGAAGATAAGGGCCACCAGAGCTTACTCAACCCATGCTGGTGCTACTTTGATGATGACCAGGTGAGAGTTGGAGTACGACATGGTGATGGGTATGATCCTTTGGGAGATTATCGAGAACTCAATTCCCGTGATGTTTATGTGTTGTGCTATGAACAAGTGTAAATAGACCCTGAGTAAACACAGTTGAGCTTTATCGCCTGAGTAGCCTTTGGCTAGTATGCATTATTGTAGTGTTTTTCTTTGGTTTGGGTTCATCTTCTTCAGAATCATCCTCCTCTTCAAATGCTGGGGCCGTTTTCTTCTTATCAGCGCCTTTGTTACGGACTTGAATTTTAATGCCATCTTTTGGTAAATTTTCGACCGGGGGAGCAACTATCGCCTCTTTATGAACAGATTGACTGTCTTTTCCGGCCCTTATCTGCTGTTGTAGAAAACGCATAGACTGCTCTTCGTCATTCTTCAAATTTTGCAGCTTCTTGTCCTGCAATGATGTTTGGTTAGAATGGTCAATGTAGCTTATCATTATTGCATATTCGTCGCTCTCGGGTTCATTCTGCTCCACTCTAACATAGCTGTTCTTGCCCAAGTATTTTACAAACAGAGTTAAACTTGACCACTTTGTGGAGTTCATATGGATGTGGTCTCTATCGTTCGAAATGTACTCTTGGTAAAATTTATTAGCATCCACAGACTTGGTGCCATGGCTAATTCTCAAAAGTCTTATGAAATCGTTTAAGAACTGTCTAGAATAGTCTTCGGTGACTTTCTTTGTGCCCTTCTCTTCCATCTCTTCTACCTTTTTCTGATGTGATGGAGACAGAAGATGGTTTTTGTAACCATTAGCGTCTCGACATTGCTTGTGACATAGTTGACAGTAGTATCGCAACTGCTGTAGACCTGAAGCCTTTAGTTTTTTGGCTTGATATTTTGCGGTTCCAAACTCAGCTTTAGCCATTTACAAATCTAAAATGAATGCGAAATAAATCATTAAATGTTGATCACCCACAACCAAATGCCGTTGAAGCGGTTTTTATTCGGACGAAAACGAAGGTTTGGAGTAGCATACTATCACATCGAAGCCAATAAGCCTCCGTTGAAAACTTTTAATGCATTTTTATCGCCTATTCTGTTCACTTGGAAAGCATTGGTTCCACCATCGGTCAAATATTTTGGCTCTGCTTGCATCTTGGGTTTGTGTCTCACGAAGATCCATCCAAACGTATTGTTCACAGTCGGTCCTCCAGTTGTTCTATCTGCGTGGTTTTCAAAGCGTCATCTTAGCTCCCAAACCTATAAAAAAGAACTCCAAACTATTTTAGCCTCAAATGCATTTGACAATCCTGATACGCTTATCGAGCTCCAGCCATATGATGAAAGCGATGCAGATCTTGTGCTCAATGGAATTGAATCGGAATTTGACTTGTTCAAGACACAAATCGCTGATATAGTCACCAGACGTATGCGAGATTATGCCTCGATTGAGTCGAATGGAAAACTGCTTTTGGTAGATAGCAATGGCCAGTTTTGCTTGCACTTATCAAAGGCGTATATTGAAACGTTTGTGCTGCTGAAAGCTGATGTCGTTGTAGATGAAACATCCCACCTAGTGAACTTCATGAAGTTGTCGATGCCGCTCTTCTCTCTGAGACAAGATAAGATAAAGAAGGCTACTGTGGAGATCTACTTGCTACAAGTGCCTGAAACCGTTCTGGAATATAAGATGGTCCTAAAGATCACCCCATACCAATGGGTTAACGCCGGCACGAGACCCATTGTCATTACATCTGTTCCGGGCGGAAAGATGAAGAGCGAGACAATTAAAAAGTCGGAAGCGGACTCCGCTGTATAACGTGTATATATTTATCTCTTAAAAAAGTTATGGTGGGTGTCGCTAAACATTTGGTATTCGTAGCAGCCGGAGGACTCTTTGATACGCTCCAAGTCAGGGAGCCACTGTTGAATATCGTGAACCCGCTTGTTTGTATTGGGATGAGTCGAAAAAAACTGCTGGATAGCTCCTTCTCGCATGTTCCCTTGGCTCTGTTTCTCCCACTGGCTCATTCTGCCCCAGAAGTTCACAGATTCCTTTAGATTCATGCACAGTCTAGCCATCAACTCGCAACCAATATGGTCTGCTTCAGACTCCATTTCTCTCGAGGCTGGCATTCTGAGGAGACCATTGATGAGCAAGTCATTGAATGTAGTAATACCAGTGGCTGCGTACAACAATGTCAGCAATCCAATGTATAACGGCTGTTTTGAAAGCTGTTCCAGCGAGTGGTGTGCCAATTGATGGGAAAGTTCATGAGAAAGAACCGTTGCCAAACCATCGTCATTGTGGCAGATCAGAAGAATTGACGAAAATATGAATATCTTCCCGTTGGGCAAAATGAATGCATTAGGAGGCGACTTTGGGTCGTTGATTACATGGATGGCCCAATTGAGCAGCTTCAAGTGGCTGATCTGTTTTTGGTCTTGCGAGCCAGAAATTGCTGCTGCAAGTAACTTGTTCATAATGGAGGAAATCCGTGAATACACGGGATCACTGGAAGGTACAATGTCGTTCTGGTACTGGTAGAGTATTTGGCGATAGGAATAGTCTCCGATCTTCTTCTCGAGCCAATATGGTATCCATATACACCTAAGCCGTCCAGTAAATGGTGCCTCATCAAGATTGTAGACGTAGAAAGCAACCAATCCAATGCCAGCATATATGGTATTCCTGCTGTACAACAAATTAATGAGGTTCACTTGGGTGTTTGTAGAATTGTCGAATCGCTTATACGATGAATGAAGAGGATTAGCATGATGGAATTGTCTGAAGATTTGATTCTGAGATGGCTTGGTACGTATCGAAAGGCGAGAGCCTCTTCTACATGCTGCCCAAATCTGTCTGGAAAACATGAGATTAAAAAGGCTGCGAAATGAACATTTAAATCTGAGGGCAAGATCGCAGTATTGAATTTATATATAAATTTGCCATCAGATTTGAATTAACTCGCGGGTAGCAAGTAGTCACGTAAACCTTTTTATTTTATCTACATTATTTAAACACTACAGGCGGTTCTAATTCGCCCTCTCCTTCGGCGTCAAAAGACTGGTCGATGCCTCCGGCCAAGACTTTCGAGACCGGAGTTTTGTTGGACTTGTTGGTGGTCCGCAACTGAGAATATGGATGGGGCTGGCTGTCGTTGGAATGTGGCTCTACCACGTAGTGCTCGTTGATTTTAGTATCCGAGCCATATCGCACGTGGAAGCCGTCGGTGCTGGAGTTATTACTCAGTTGATAGTGGGTCACCGGCCTTTGCTTTAGGTAGGATGATGTCACTCGAGACGGAAGCTTTTCGAAGAATGCAGGGCTATTGAGTTGTTTGGCAAAGCTATCAAGAGAGCGATCTCTCTTGGGTGAAGAGTTCACACCGTCGATACTTGTGGCCGAGCTGTGGTTGCTAGTGTCTCCGTTGGAAGGGTCAACCCCGATCTGTGGGGGTTGTGTCAACCCCGTTTCGCCCGCGATAGCGGAGCCGTTTTTGGAACCTTCGGTTGGAAGCACGGGAATGACGGTGTCATAAAAATCGTACGCAGAGGGACTTTTGGTGTGCAGCATGTGGCCTGGTGGTGGGTATGGCGAGGTTCCCTTTTGGGAACCAGTCCAAATATCAGTAACGTTGGTGGACAGAGTGGAACCGTGTGACGACGACACCGAAGCAAACACCTTTTCCTCCAGGTTTTCGCCATTATTGTGGTGTGTAACTTCACGTCTGTCCAGAGGGCGGTGTAGTTCTTCCTGGAACTCGTTGAACAGGTGGTTGTCTCTCAAGTCCAAGTCGACTTCATCGTCACTTTGGTCTTCCTTGTTCTGTTTGCGCTGGTTTCTGTACCAGAGTAACACACACACCACTAATATGATCAAAGACGGGATGCCGATGGCTAGACCTACTGCTAGGCCCTGGGTATTAACCATAATTTCATATAAACCAACGGGCGGGGAAGTAACGAGGTCAAGACAGTTTTGGGAAAGGGATGGTTCGGATGTCTATGGTTCAATAGAAATCACAAGGGACACAACAGGATATGCCAACAATACTTTGTTTGCAATAAACTATCAGGAAGGTCCAAAAATAGCCGGGGCTGATGGTTCGGCGAGTCAACAAGCGAACGTGTGGTGGCAGTCTATGTGGAAATGGAACACCAAAATAATTATTCGCCCTTCCGAGTACTGACCTGTATCTGGAGTATACAAAGACGGACAATACCAAGCTTTTGGGCTATCTATGGGATCGCTATTTCAGTGGTCTCAGCTCCTTTCCCAATGCGCAAGTGCTGTTTTTTGCAGTGTATCTGCAGGAACGCAGCCACCTGTTGATGGATGTGTACAGCTGCCGGAGACAACAAAAAGTGTCTGGAACAACGGAAAGACGGCATAGGAAACCCCAATGCTGTTTTGGTGGTCGGTCAGTTTTTCGTCCATTATCACCAGCTCGTTCTCTAAATACCGCTGATAGCTACTGAAAGGCAGTGCTCAAATGGGCTGGCAGGCCTTGTACAGGATATCGGTTATGTGCATGCTTACGTACCGGGGCTTCTAGTATATACAAGGTTAAAGGAACTCTCCAAGGGCAGTTTGTTTCAAGTCAAGGAGCTTGTCTCCTGCTTTCAATGTGAACTCGTGGACATCGAACGGCTGGGTCTTGGAAGTCCGGGTGGCCCGCAACTTCAAATTTCCGTCCCGCTTCAGTCCTTTCACGGCAAATTCAATGTCAATATCTCCGCTGACTGTATTAAGTGTACCGGAAATCCACGGCCATGGCGACCTGAAGTCAATGTTGTCACCCAAAAGCTCGGTGACCTCGTCCGACATCCGCAACAAGTACAAGGTGGAGTTCACAATGGGCGATCTTGTCTTTTCGTAGTTGAATATAACCACACACGCAAGTGTTACCCCAATTCCATAGGTCCAGAAGTAGTTTCTGTTTTGTTTTTGGGACGAAAAAGGGTCGGGAAGTTCTCTTTCCACTGTCACCGGAATCGTTTTAGCGTTATGTCCGTTGATTTCTCTCTCCAATTCGTTCAGCTGCTTTCCCGGTATGTTATGCTGACTGTAGTTTCTCACATGTACGGCATTAGCTTGTGCTAGCCTCCTGCACGCATGGCTACGACCGGCTCTGAAAGCTTTCAACATGAGGTTGAATTTTGCGATCGCAGGGTTAATGTAGCGGTGTGCGGGTGCGAAATTCATCTGTTCTTCACTTCATCAAGATTACTCCAATTAACCGACAGTAGTTTTGGACAATGTCGGTATCTGGAGCATGTGTGGTGTCCAAGGTGTCGGGAATGGTCCACATTCGTGAAGATGCCACTCCTCTGGAACTCGAATGGAACGCTATCGACCAGCTGAAGACGATCAAGATACCGCTTTCCACTATCATAAAGCTCCAAGCATCGCCTGAAACCAGTCCCAAGATGATTTTAAAGCTCGTCTACAATGACAGTGATAGTGTTGAACAGTCGTTGGTACTCAGGTTCTCTAATCGTCCCACCATGAACAATATCAAGGAAGCACTTCTGGCCATAGTGGCTCGTCAAAGAACATTCACCACCCCGGAAGCTTCTGTGTCAAACACCCCGGCTCCTGGAGAGCCAGGGACTGAATCCACGCCTACCAGTAACGGTAGCTCCAAGTCTTTGGACCAAATCATCGACTTGAGTGATCCGGAGTCCTTGCTGAATGCCAGCCTCTTGAAGAATCACCAGTTGCAGCAGAAGTTCCTTTTGGAGGACAAAAACCTCCGAAACATCTTTACTCAAGCAGTCATGAAGTTCCAGTTATCACCCAGTGTGTTTTGGCTGAGCAGATTGAACCAGTTACGTACTTATGCTTTGACAATCACCCAGCATCGAGGCCCATATAATGTGCTCTCCACCATTCGTCCAGTGGCCACGTCGGACAATAAGGTGAACGTCAATGTTACTCGTGACACTATTAACGAAATTTTCGAGGCATACCCCATAATCAAAAAGGCATTCAAGGACTTGGTCCCAGAAAAATTCAACGAGGGTGAGTTCTGGTCTCGGTTTTTCAACTCCAAGTTGTTTCGCCGACTCCGTGGTGACAAAATAAACAACATTAATGAGCGTGGAGATGCCATCTTAGACAAGTACATGTACATAGACCTGGAGTATCAGGACGGTGATGCCAAGCGTCAAAAACTTGAGACGTCGGTGAGCAAGTTCTTGGATTTAGAAGGTAATGAGCAAGACAATGCCCTGAAATTGGGAAATCGCCCTGACTTCACCATGAGATATGGCGATGAAGAGACAGCTGAGGACCGAGGCAAAGAAAACGAAATGATGATTTTGATCAAAAACATGAACAAGCTCTCATCGAAGATGGTCAATTTCATGCCTGAAGACATACCTGATCACAGTACAAAACAAAATGGACTCTCACAAGATGAGATCAGTGAGTACCAGCAAGAACTCGATTTGCATGATTTAAACGAAACGCAGGAACTACAGTATATTAAACTTTCACTTGCTTCAGAACGGAGTCTTGATAAGCATATAGAAGCTGAAGATGTGCTTGTATCAGCGCCAGACTTAGCAAGCTTTTTCAACAGCAACACGTTTGCTGAAGAGGTTAACCTCACTGATACCTATCTGTCTCGCAAAGAGGAGATTCAGAAAACTGCCGGTGAGATATCAGCGGTCATTAAGCATAACTTCCGTGTATCTCGTGCTATGAACTCTGCAACCAAAGAAGCTGAAGGGGAGAAAGTCATGTCAGATGCTAAAGTCCAGGAGATCATTACCCTCAATATCACTGCCATGGAGTTTTTGTCCCATTTTTGGAAACTTTACTTAGATGGAAATAATCCCAACCAGTTGAAAAAGATCTTCCAAAGTCTCCGGTCCTGCAAGTCATCACTCCTTGATTTACAAAACGGTATCTTGGACCAGCTTGTGAAACATCCTTTGATCGAATCTGCTCCAAAATTACGAGATAAAGTTACAAAAGACCTCGAAAGCTGTCTTCAACCCCTTAATTTCACTTTGGACAAAGCATGTGACACATACGTGAAAGCAGTGGAGGAAGCGCAGGTTCGGGAGAAGAATTCAGAGGGAAAAAGGCCACTAGAGGCATAATTGCATATTAATACACAATTCTAATTAGGTACCGATTCCTGGTCGTGCGCGAAATCTTTATTTTGATTTGCAGCCGAGCCCGATGAGCTTGATCTTGCATCCAGATAATGGCTAAGAAAAGTATGTTCTGATACTAAGTAATTAGTGTCTCATTACTAACGATAGTTTCTAAACACAGTAGGGCTGCCCGCCGTGGTGAAGTAGAAGAATCTGGTGAAGCACGACTGCTTGAAAGCATTCCTAAAGAGAATGATGGAGTTAAGAAGTCAATTATAAGAACGTCAATCAAGAACGAGAACCTCTTGGCCAAGAAAATGGAAAATCTGAGGATCCGCAAGGCTAATAAACGTAAGACAAGTGCTCTTAAACACAAATTGGATCGTTCAAGCAAGCTCGATGGAGTGTTGCAATCGAAAATCGAACAAAGTATAACTCGAGCAAAGTACGTCCAGGGTGCCCGTAAGGCCGGATGGGACCAAATTAATAGTGGTATTTCTATACTGAACGCAAACATTGATGAGAAGCCACAAAAAACTGATGCTCAAATTGAGCGTGAGGAAGAAGATGCATATGTTGACCAGTTTTTCAAGGACGACGAAGAAACTGAAGATTCCGAGAACGCAGCAGTGCTGGCCACGAGCTCGGGAAATGTGTTTGCTGCATTAGAAGAAACAGAGGCGTAGAAATATAATAGAAGTAGCTGAATTAATCGGAGTGTACTTCAGCTTGTTAGTAACATTTTGTCCTTTGCAATTCATAACTCTGTTAATCTAGGAAACTATCTCTTTTCTGCCAGAGAACTCTAATCTGGAATTTTAAGATCTTCATTCGATCCTCTTCTATGGGTCGACTTTTCCACCCGCACACCTCGATATTTCTTCTTCTTATCGGTTGATACTAGTAATGAAAAAACTAGCATTGAAGGGGATATGGTGCTTGTTGATAGCACAAGCATTTGCGAATGATGAAACAAAGTACAGACCCGTCTTCGAGCCATACTCAAACCAGCTTGAGACCGATTCTTACTTTGAACAATTCAACTATGAAAGTTTGTCGGACTCAAGCTGGGTTGTTTCTCGGGAAAGTTATGAGGATGGAACAACCTACGAGGGTAGCTGGTCAATCGAGCCCTCTAAAATGAACCCGGGCTTTGAACACGATAAAGGTTTGGTGATGAAAACACCAGCTGCTCGCCACGGTATATGGCACAAACTCGACAAACCTATTACAAATGACTACAATGACTTGATAGTCCAGTACGAAATCAAGTTGCAAAATGGGCTAGATTGTGGTGGAACCTACATTAAGCTCTTTGGGAAAGACTTTAAGGGCCCATTGAACAAAGATTCAAATTTTCTCCTAATGTTCGGTCCAGATCAATGCGGCATGGAAGATAAAATTCACTTGATATTGAACCGTTACAATCCTGTATTGGGTTCGCACGAGGAACATGCCTTGCGTACAGCGCCTATGTCTCGAGGCGGACATTTTTCCAACTTGTATACGCTTATTCTTCATCAGGACCAATCGTTTGAGATTAGAGTTAACGGCGAAGTTGTCAAAGCAGGCGGTTTACTTGATAGAAGCAAATTCGAACCACCTTTTGAACCTCCTAAAGAGATTGACGATCCAGATGCTGAAAGGCCCGCTGATTGGGATGATCGCCGATATATTCCTGATCCTAACCATCCACCAAAACCAAAAGACTATGACGAAATTCATGGCCAGCCCAGGATACCTGATCCTGATGCTGTCAAACCGGACGACTGGCTCGACGATGTTGATCCTATGATTCCTGATCCCGAAGCATATGAGCCAGAAGATTGGAACGAGGAAACTGACGGAAAATGGATACCACCAATTGTACCTAATCCAAAATGTATAGGAGGTAAATGTGGTACGTGGTACCCACCAACCATTTTGAACCCCAACTTCAAAGGACGTTGGAATGTCCCCTTGATTTTGAACACCGACTATAACGGACCATGGAGTCCTAAGAAACCCAACCCCCATTACTTCAACGATGAGCGTCCAGCTGATTTGGAGCCAATTGGAGCAATTGGCTTTGAATTGTGGACGATGACCTCTAACATTCTCTTCGACAACATTTATATCGGGCACTCAATTGAAGAAGCTGAGCATATCGGAAACACCACCTTCCTCAAGAAACAAAACTTGGAGGGTCAGAATTTTGCACCTCCAGAAAGTGGAAATCAGCCATTGCCTCCTCCTCCAGAATTGCATTCATTCTTGGATGATGACGAAGAATTTTCCCTAAAGTCGATCGTCAGCGGTCTCTTATTGGTCCTCAACGAGCAAATTGTCGAAGCTGTCCAAACGTATGAGGAGTTCGCTGTAGATCCTCTTGGAACAATCTTGACCAAACCTATGCAGTGTGTAGTCTACAGCTGTGCATTCTTGTCATTATTTACGTTCGTTTTCGGACTCATTAGCGCTATTGGCTTTATGTTCTCATCCCCAGCAAAGCCACGCAAGCAAAAATCGGAAAAAACACCAGCATCACAGAAAACAGAGGTCGAGGAGGAAGTCGTATCGACGGGCTCCAAAACCTCGCATACTTCTGCTGCTCGCCGCAAAAAGTAGAGAATTAACTTATATCGGCGCGGCCCCCACGTTTCGGATTTGCAGCCATGTACCTGTCATGCTCCTGCATGAAAGCCTACCCCAGTTTTCAAGCTTCCGGAAGGGGGCCGCGACTATTGTCTTGACCACAACTTCAAAGTGTGGTTGGGATAGAATACTGTGAATAGCGATAATGGAATCAAGTGAATATACCCCATTGATTGTGCACAAGTCCTTGGGACCCCGCAGAAAGCGCCTCTTTTTGAGGATGGCTATGGTTTTTTTCGTTTCTATAGCGGTGCTCTCCACGTTTTTGTCATACAGATCGAGTCTTTTGAAGGCTATGTACACCGTGAGGTACCCGGAACTCACCAAGCCACTTAGAGTACGTCTCTATACCCATAACATTAGATATGACAACAGAAATCCCGACAAACATGAACGCTTCTGGTCTGAACGGAAGAAGTTGGTGACATCTTCCATAGATTTTAACATGGATACTGGTGCAGCCAATATTGTTTGTCTTCAGGAAGTTTTGCACCATCAATTGGAGGACATTTTGTACCGTCTTAATAACGAAGGCACTCGTGACGAATGGACGTATTTTGGAGTTGGACGTACTGATGGGTATACACGTGGAGAATATGCTCCCATTTTGTACCGTAATTCTGACTGGACGCTCATGGACAACAAGACATTTTGGTTGCTGGAAACTCCGAGAATTCCCAGCAAAGGTTGGGACGCCGCACTCGAGCGGATTGTAACCATGGTTACTCTTCGGTCCAAACTGAATCCCCTCATCACTTTGAACTTTTTCAATACCCACTTCGACCACCGAGGTAAGGCAGCCAGAAGACACCTGGCCCAGCTCATCGCCAACAAAATGGAAAACTATAACAACTATCCATCATTTCTTTGTGGGGATTTCAACACGCAGCCAACAGATGAACCTTATCAGATTCTCAAGAGCCATGGTATGAAGGATTCACGCTTCCTCATCGACAGACTTCATCATTACGGCCACAGCGGTACGTTTACCGGATTTAACAAGCACAATGAAGCTAATTCCATCATTGACTATATCTGGGCTCCATACTTTGCTGAAAATGGCAACAATCAACCGTCGGTCGAGGCATTGGAAACCATAAATTACTACAAATGGGACTTTCACAATACCCACAAAATCTCGCTTCGGTCTTTTGCAATACTACAGTCTTATTTTGACTACTACATGAGCGATCACCGCCCTGTGTCTGCCGATTACGACATCACCCGCACATTTTAGTTTGCAGAACCCCGGAGTTGCCCCGCAATCTACACAGGATATGACGCGGGGCAGGCACTCCGAGAAAGCCCGACCGTGTTGCGTATCTCTCAACAATCTCAGAAAATGTTAGTCTTGGCACTGATTTCATGCTGGCTGACAAAAACAAATGTGTACCACGAATAAATTACCCTACTTTGTTGTTTGTAGCAAGTGTTGTAGCAAGTGTTGTAGCGAACGTGTAAGTCTCAACCAACATCCAATTGAGCATCTTTCATCTTTACTGATTATGTCAGAAAACGGTGCATTTGCAGATATTTGCAACAATAGATTCTTGTTTCTATCCGATGTTGTGAGCTCCGCTTATTCTTCCTAATCGTATTTCTCCACATTCAAAGAACGGTGTAATTGGTCCATTATTCCTATGATAGGATGTTACCCCTCTTGTGCCGCATTTCTGATTCTATGCGAGAACTGCAGTTCTGCGGGGTACGCAGGAAAACTCCGGGGCGCCCCGAATTATACTAACGTGGAACGGGCGTTACTTGCAGATCGCTGCTGGCAATATGAAACGCATTTCCCCTCTCGGTGCTACTGGAAGCATATATAGATAGCTGCTGATTCCTCCATTTCTTCATTGTCTCGAAGGGAACAGCTAGACTTTCCCTATAAAATATCCCACTTTGACAGGACTTGGCATTTGCTTTGACACATCGGGTAAAAAATGCCTCCTTCAAATTATACAATCGATGAAGACCACTTCGAGCACAATAAGCATGTAGTACATGCTCCAAAATTCACTTCTGCAGCGATAAGCAAGTATTTCAAAACTCGATTCACTGAGCTTATTCCTTCGAAGTATGAAAGAAGTCAGCACACAATGTCTGATATATTGCTTCCATTCGCATCACTCAAAGAGTTGAGTGGTCGTAATTGGAACTTTTTCCTCGTTGGTTTAGCAGGCTGGACCTGGGATGCTTTCGATTTTTTCGCTGTCTCCTTGAATGTAGATGGAATTGCTAAAAGTCTCGACAAATCACACAAAGATATTACCTGGGGTATCACTTTGGTTCTTATGTTAAGAGCCGTTGGCTCGTTTATTTTTGGATTGTGGGGTGATCGTTATGGTCGTAAATGGCCCTACATTACCAACTTGCTTCTTTTGATTGTTCTTCAAATAGGAACTGGATTTGTGCAAACATACAAACAGTTCTTGGGTGTTAGAGCTCTCTTTGGTATTGCCATGGGAGGTATGTTTGGTAATTGTGCGGCCTGCGCTTTGGATGACTGCCCTAAAAAAGCCAGAGGTTTGATCAGTGGAATGTTTCAGCAAGGTTACGCGTTGGGATACTTGCTCGTGGTTGTTTTCCAAAGAGCAATCACCGATAACTCCTCTCATGGATGGAGGGCTATTTTCTGGTTTTCAGCTGGTCCAGCCTTGCTTTTCAGTATCTGGAGATTTTTCTTGCCTGAAACTGATACCTTCCTTCGCCAGCAGGACAAACGGAGAGCTTCAAGAGAGAAAGAACCAGTTGGAATTTTCCAATTCAGTGCTGAGGGAAAGGAGGCTATCAAAAAGTACTGGCTTGTCGTCATCTACTGTGTCTTTTTAATGTCTGGTTTCAACTTCATGTCCCACGGATCCCAAGATTTGTACCCAACTTTGTTGACTGTTCAATACGAATATGGACCTGATAGATCAACAGTTACCAACTCAGTGGCAAATTTGGGAGCTATCTTTGGTGGTATGTTATTTGGCCATATGTCGACATTCTGGGGCCGTCGATTCACTATTATTATTGCTTGCATTCTTGGTGGTGCGATGATTTATCCATGGGCTTTTATCAAGGGGAGTGGTGTCAATGCTGGTGTGTTCTTCCTTCAAGCTGGTGTCCAAGGAGCATGGGGTGTGATTCCTATCCACTTGTCAGAATTGTCACCACCACAATACAGATCTTTTGTTGCAGGTACCGCTTACCAATTGGGTAACTTATGTTCGAGTGCCAGTTCTACAATTGAAGCTACCATTGGTGAGAGGTTCCCATTGCCAGAGATTGGCCCAGATGTCTACAACTATTCCAAGGTTATGGCCATTTTCATCGCTTGTGTGTTCACTTACGTCATCCTTATCACCTTTGTTGGTCCAGAAAACAGAGGTGCTGATTTGAGTGTTGACAGAGATGAATATCTTGACGAAGGTTCTGACGAAGAGGTCAAGTCGATTGAAGAGTCTCTTCCCGAGAGTCGCGCCAAGTCCTACCACAAGCATGTGGAAACAGCAGTTTAGTGTTGCTGTTCTTACGAATTTGACCGAATTTGAACTAAAGGTACTTGTTAAATATAATTTTTATGTCCATTTTTCTCTTAATATCCTTGTAAGCTTAGAATCCTTCCTATAGTCTGTCTCCATCGCGTACTTGTGTTGCATCGCCAAGTCGATTGAAATTCGCGAACAGTATTCTCAAGCTCGAAATCACTACTTCACATCAGCCATGACGACTCGGCCGATACGAATAGGATATTATGATCCCTTTAACGTATACCAGCTGGTTCAGAAAGAGCTAGAGAGTAGGTTTCCTCTCACAAACATGCATTGGAAGTTCAAATTGCTGAAGCCTGTCAAATCTATTCCCGTTTTACCAGTTGAACTTGTTGAGGAAATACCAAAGTCATCCGCTACCACTGACAAATCAGTTTATCTCCGACTTATATTTGTAACCTGCGACAGCCTTGACTCTTATAGACTGCAAGTGCGGCCATTGATAAAAGAATGGCTCAAGAAATTGGTAGTGAATTTTTCAGTGGAATGGGTCATAGTGTTCGTGATACCTTCCGGATCAAAAGACAAGCTGTCTACAATTATAAAGACCTCTCTATATGATAAGCTTAAGCTGGACTTTGACGTGAATGGGAAAGAATTGCAGCTGTTATCCATTGAACTGGGTATAGAGCGATGTTTGAAACTACGTGAAACCTACGAAAACGAATATGCTAAAACCGAATCATATGCTGAATTGGTCAGCCAGTTGAAAGCTATGCTTTTGAACACGTTCGATATGAAACACCAAATTTATGACGATAAGTTGACAGCTAACGACAATAATCTTTCAGAATCACTAATGGCCAAACTACAACTTGCAAAGCTCTACTTCCACATGGGCTTGCTCGAGGACTCCTTGGCACTATACGATGAATTGTACGCAGAAGCAGACTCTTTTTTGGAGCAGACCACCAAAAAGGTCACAGATACTTTTGAATATTCCGTCGCTCTGAAGGATTTGAATTATTACACCTTAGGTGTAAATGACACCGCTAATTTTGATCCCGAGAAGCTTTTGTTGTCTTCAACGATCAATATATTCTCATTCAAGGGCCTGATTTTCTCCTGTCAGGCTCAAATATTGCATTCTTTGGCGACCTCGTCGTCCCCTTCGTCATCCCTTGGACATGTTGGAGTACTCTTTAGACGTTTGACACTCTTTTTGAATGAAATGTCAAATCGAACGTCGATCAGTGTCAGCGAATGGGTGTTCTCGGTTATCGATCATTACTTAGAGCTGGATGCATATTCAGTTGCTCAAACTTACATTGAATCAGCAGCTGATGACGATATGAAACTGCAAAGTACCAATTTTTATAACTCGAGAGCTGAACTTTTGCTACTTCAGAGGAACGTTCTCATTAAGATAGGCTATACCTTTGGATACACTATTAAAGGTCTTCAAGATGTCCTCAATGATTTTGATGAAGTTTCCTTGGATAAAAACTCAACACCATCTGCTCGTAAAACTGAGTTAAGCAATCCTCGTCTTGTGGCTACTCTTAAGGACAAAGATTCTTTTTTCGAATATTTTGAAAACATGACTGAGTTCATTATCCAGGACCTTGTGGCTTGTGGAAGACAAAAGACGGTTGATATGTTGAGTATTGATCTAGCGTTATTATATTACCACAGGAAAAACTATGAAGCAGCCATTGATATCATCCAAAATTCATCACTGTACTTTATCGAAAGCGGGTGGAGCTTTCTTGGAGGAATGTTGTTGGAAATCTATTTGTATTGCATTCAAACAGTGAAACCTGATAATTATTTGACTCGCTTGGATATCTGTTTCAAGCTCATTGCAAGCATACCATCTAATACTTTTAATGGCAAAGTCGTTGGCATCAATTCATATCAACTGATAAAGAAATCTGCACAAGTGGTGGCCCTTTTCAAAGAAATGGTGAAGTGTTCTGATATGATTATGGAATCAACTCAGTATAATCTCAATGACTTCTTCTACTTCGAAATCAGTCCGTTCATCGACGCAGACCTTGACAGTCCACTTGACAGATACTATATTGAGGTCAAAATTACTAATTTATTGAGTATACCACTTCCTTTGAAGTCAATAATGGTGACGTTTCTGTCACCCACTGACAAAGTTGAGTTTCTGCGTAATGATGTAAACCTCACCAAAGATAGAGAGCAAGTGATCAGAGTTTACTCAAGATTTTTTACTCGAGGGTATTTAAGCCTAAAATCAATAATAGTTCAGTTGAGTGATAACTTGCTGCTATGCCACAACCTAGAAAGTGAAATTGATGAGGATGTTGACAATAACACAGTATTAAAGTTTACATACGGAAGCTTGGTTCAAAATGAGACTATGCATCAGCCAAGCTGTATTTCTTCTCCCGAGCAATTCTTAATGTACAGAAGTTTGAAGAAGCTTTGGTGTGAATTTCATCAACCCGAACTGATTTCGTTAGGTTCGAATGCTGTTGATCTCATTATTCATGGTGGTAACACTGATATCAGTGGCTTAAAGGTAACAATCAGCTCCGATTCCCCAGGAGTGACTTTCAATGATGGATCTGAGATCTATGATAAAAAGGTTGACAAGTTGTCGTCCGGTGAAGCAAAGATAGCTCGAGTGGAATACCTTTACACTGGTGATTCGCTTAAAGTAAATATGACGGCTCGATTGGCATATAGTGTCAATGGTGAAGATTTTGCGTTTAGCATTTTTGAGGAAATAGACCGGACTTTGGCTGTTTCAGTGACAGTTCTGGATATTTTCAGAGAAAATTACTTCTATTCAAAATTCCAGGTGGGCACTTCCAACGCAAAACTTCCTCTTCGAATCCACAAGGTCAACTTACTTGGAGAAAAGGACAGCTTTGACATTGAAGTGCCCAAAAATGATCCCGGTCTCATTGTTGCTTTCGGAGAACAACCGATCTCGTTCTTGTACAAAATCTTTCCCAAAGAGTCTTTCTTCGCCAACAAGAAGGAGGACTTTAACTTGACTGTTACCTACGCTGACATTCGAAGCGAGTGCCTTCTCAGTTTACAAGACAAATTAATTTGCCAGCTTCGAAAGCAAGGCTTAGATAGATATTGGTTTCTCTTCTTTTCTTTGCTTCGAGACTCCTTGAAGGTCGACATAAACCACTATGCTATCTACCGTGAGATAAGGCTTCTCAATCATATTGAAGTGATGATGCTCATTACCAAGGTGCTCAAGATACATGTTGCGGATAAGGACCACCAAGATTTGTTGATTCTGTTGATCGGAGATATCTTAAGTGAAGAATGGGTAGAAATGAGGGAGCAACTAGGTCATCTCAATAACTTGGCTATTACGGTACCCGCCCCAAATTTGGATGTGTTGCATTCTGCTGAGTTTGAGTATGAACACAAATGTCAGTATTTGGTGGGGGAGCCTTTAGAGTTGAAGTTAAAGATCAACACAACAGTCCAGTGGGCCCAAGTAAAGTCTGGGTTAGAAGGTGATGAAATACTTGCATCCTCTTCTCCGAAGAGAGCGCAGGTTGCAAATAGGAAGGACAATTTCCAGGCTTTAATCCTCAATGATGAGAACTGGTTGATATCAGGATTTAAGCGGGAAACATTTGAAGTAGAATACTCCTCGGCTTCTTCTGAGAACTCACTTTCAGTCGTTCTTGTTCCATTGAACGTTGGTAAGCTTGAGCTACCAAAAATAAGCATAAAAGCCGCGTCTTCGAAAGACAAGGACATTTCCATGGATACGGTTCTCAAAAATGGATCTGAGACATTGCTAGTTGTCCCGGAAGTGAATAGTATTACTTTCACGTTTTAATGAATGCATAATTCCATACAGTGTAGGAGAGTGAATAAGAAGTATACACTTACGGAGGTATCGTGATCCACCCATTATATTTCTTTTCGGGTGTGTCTACTCTAAGGTTAGACTTCGTGGCCAAGCTGGTTAAGGCGTGCGACTGTTAATCGCAAGATCGAGAGTTCAATCCTCTCCGAGGTCGTTTTTTTTAAATATATCCTTACTCGGCTCTTCGAGTTAATCCATATACTTTAGATTATTACTATGAGATATTGATCTACATGATGCAACCAGCGCTGCAATGCGTTCATAAAATTATACAGGATAGGGCTGTCAGCAGCTTGCCCTTCATTACTATATACCAAAACTAATGGTGTTTCTCAAGAGGTTCGACCACCAATTTGTCGAATGTAAACATCTGAGATATCGTTGTTTGTCTCTTTAACATTGCCAAATTGTCGATTCCTTTATTGTACTTTTCCTTTATAACTTGCTCATCAGCCACATCTTTGTTCGCTTTGAAGGCGTCTACTACTCTTCTATGAGCATATGTGCGGTAGTTGTAGTCAGTGAACTTTGCTGCTTTTTGCAAAAGTTGCTTGTATAAAGACAACACTTCCTTCAGCGTCGTCATGATTATGATGATAAATTTGCCCGCACTAGATTTGGTATAGATTCAGTTATGTGCAGTATATACCTTTCACCATCAATCGGTCACTTCAACTTTCTCCATGTAGGCAGCTATGTCCTCTTCTCTAATCTTTGTCTTCTTTTTCTTTGATTTCTTGGCTGAAGCTTCTGCCATTATATCCTCGAAAATTCTTGCTTCTTCTGCTTCGTCTGCTGATCTCTCAACACTTTGCAAATGCTTACCAAAAAACAAGAGAGCATCAGCACGTGAAAGTTTCTCTTTCTTTGAAAGCAGTTTATCTTGGAGAACTTTCTCGCACACCTTATTAAGAACACCAGTAACTTCAAACTTGGTCGAAGCCCATGCAGTAGCCAAGAATTTCCCCATCATCAATTTCTCCATTTCCACCTGCTGTGATCTCTCGGCCTCGGTCAACTCAGCATTTGGATCTCTAGATTCTGCTAACTCTTCTTGCTCCTTCACCATTGCTTCCATTGACGATTGAGCATCCAAGGCCGATTTTAGAATAGAGTAACCATTTTTGACTGTATCAGTTTTTTGCTTCACACTAGAATATATCTTAGATACTCCAAAAGTCTTGCTGGCTCGTATCGCGGCGTGAGCTTGGTTAGAATAGATCTTACCAATCAAATGAAGAAGTTCAAGTCCAAAACTCTCGATCTTTAAGTCCTCTAATTCTTGGTTGAGTCTACTGATGTATGTTGCCAAACCATCTGGGTTGGTTTTTGCGGAAAGGTACTTTTCAGTACGGTCCACAAGAAGCTTAACGAGTTCGTCGATGCGTGCCTTCTTTGCCTGTTTGGCCTCCTCGTGAAGACGTATGATCTCTTCCTTTTGTTGTCTGGACAATTTCTTCTTCTTTCTACGTTCAATCTCCTCACTGCTCATAATTTTACCGTCAGTACCATTAGTCAATTCCAGTTGCGGTGTGGATTCGTGCCTTACCACATCCGTCTGAGGACTGGTAGCACCTGAGACGGGCCCTTCAGTTGTTGAAGACTTTTCATTCTTCGAGCCAGCTGTGGTTGGCTCGGATTGACTACCTTCATTGTTCTCCTCATCACCCAATACCTCGGCAGTCTTAGCCATCTCATTCAACATGGACAATTCACCAATCCATTCTTTGAAACTATCACCACCAAAGATCATTCCAAAGAACTCGGAAGGATCAATATCAGCAGCTTCTCCTGCAGCAGGGTTGTTCTTGAGGCCCTCTACTCCCACTTCGTCATAGGAAGCTCTGAGATCGGCATTTTGAAGAATCCCATATGCTTCGCCAAGCTCTTGGAACTTTGCCGCTGCATTCGGATCGTTGGCATTTTTGTCGGGATGAAGTTTGATGGCTTGTTTTCTATAAGCCTTTTTGAGCTCTACATCCGTAGCACTTGGGGATACGCCAAGGATATCGTAATAAGTTGTGTCTTTCACCATGGCTTATTACTTGTGATCACTGTTTGTATTATAGTGCGCGCAGGTGGCACGAGTACGGGTAACGGCTGCAAATTATGAGGTAGTCAAAATCAGGTTAAGCAATTTGCTGAATATATTCACAAAGGTTGTTTTTAACAAAGCTGATAGTGCTGGATGATATACTGCTACTTTAAGCTGTTTTGTGCGTGGTTATATATCATACCAAGGGAATAATTATCCTGAATCTGGGAAAGGATGTAGCTGGGTAAAGAGAAAAGGTAGAAGAATGATATAATAAATTGTTATTTATACCGTCAATTGCATCTATACTCTCAATTGTGAATTTTTCGAAAAAAACCTGCTGTATGGCCATGGGGCCCCTTATCTCTACTTTTGCGAAAGTTAAAAATTTTGCAAATAATTACATCAGTATCATTCTACTAAAATACTTTGTATTTGCTCATTAATTGCAAATTATTTCAATTCTTCAGGATGTGTCTCAACAAGCTCACAAAAATAATGCAAGATCCGCCAAAAATGTGACACATACACATGTGCATGGAACCTGTCAAACCGGTAAGATCGCGGCCCGGGTCCGACTCGGCCGGACTTTATCTCCGAACTCTCGGAGTGAAAAAGCCACCGAGATTTAATTGCTCACTATGGTACTGATTTCTGATCAAACTGAACATGGATACCGTCAATAGCTCCAGTACAGAAAGAGATGTCGAAGACTTAAGACCCAAGGCTAGTGGTCTTAAACAAAGAACAAAGGAAGGTGATGGACTTGCTGAGCGATTAGGTGAATCTCATCTTAACATTCTCCCCACAAAAAAGCTCATAACAGTTCTCGGGGTTCTATCCCTTGGTTTGCTAGTATCTATGGCCGATCAGTCAGCTGTGACAGTTGCACTTCCTCATATTGGCAAAGATCTCAAAGCTCAGAATACAATTAATTGGGCAGGTACGGCTTCTTTGTTAGCCAACTGTGTGTCACAGGTACTTTTGGGGCGCTTTTCCGATATATTCGGACGAAAATCTGTGCTTATGTGCTCACTAACGATCCTTGGAATCGCTGAATTATGTTGTGGATTTGCTCAAACTGGTCCACAGTTCTACGTTTTTCGAGCCTTCTGTGGAATTGGAGGAGGAGGTGTGCAATCCATGACCATGGTGATCCTTAGCGATGTGGTTACATTGAAAATGAGGGGCCGCTACCAAGGAATACTTGGTGCTCAAGTGGGTATTGGGAATGCGGTAGGTCCGTTTCTCATGGCAGCCTTCACTGAACATCATTCATGGAGAGACTTCTACTACTTCATTGCTCCAACAAATATTCTTGCATTAACAGCTATATACTTTGTGGTTAAGCCCAAGCAAACCAGCTCAGTGTTAACTCGATCACAAAAATTCAAGAAGATCGACTACATGGGATTATTGTTCAGCTCTGCTGCTCTCACTTTATTATTGATACCGGTAAGCGGTGGAGGTTCAACTTATGCCTGGAATAGCACATTGGTCATAGTGCTTTTCGTTATCGGTGGATTGTGCTTGGTTCTGTTTGTGCTTGTCGAATGGAAAATACCCGACTTGCCCATGATACCATTGAGACTATTCAAGACGCCGCTGTTGACTTTATTGCTCATATTCCATTTTCTTTTCGGAATGGCATACTACGGATTCCAGTACTATCTTCCTTACTACTTTCAAATTGTTCGACAAGATAGTTCTATAAGAACTGCAGTATTTCTCCTTCCCCTTGTCCTCACGCAATCGTTGCTGTCGACTGTTGCAGGCAATTTGATTTCAATTTTGGGTCATTACAAATTGGTTGTGTGCAGTGGATACACTATCTGGACTCTTGGTTATGGGTTGCTTTCCCTTTGGAACAAGAATACACCTGCCGGTACCATTGCAGGTATCCTAGTAGTCACCGGTATCGGTGCCGGATGTATCTTTCAACCTTCTATGGTGGCAGTACAGGCCCATTCTAGAATGGCCGATAGAGCCGTGGTGATTCTGGCTAGAAATGTTCTTCGATCTTTCGGAGGAGCTGTGGGAATCGCAGTAGGATCCTTAATTGTGTCCAACAGTCTTTTAAAAGAAGTGAATGATGAAATGAAGCATCCAAGGTTACCTGTGAAATATTTGGATTACTTGAAGGACCACATTTACAGCAAGATAAGTACGACGGGTTTGTCCAAGAGCGAAGTCGGTGTGGTACAAGATATGTACATGTCTGCTATCCACAATTTTTTCTACGCCATCGTGCCCATGATTGGTATTTGTTTGGTGGGCTCGATTTTCATCAGAGATCATGGATTGCAATGTATCGATCAGGCACCTCCTAGCGAGAAGAAGGTGAAAGTTTAGTTTCTTCCGTACTGGTTGACAAAACCATTCGCAATGTTCTGCCCGATTTGCTCGAGATCAATGCCTTGATCACGGAGATAATGATCAACATTATCCAAGTTGTCAGTTACGAAATCACGAAGTTTATCATAATCAAACTCCCCTGCATTAAAGTGTTGATCGACGTAGTCAAAGTAAGATTCATCGATATCGATGCCGTAGTCGTTGGTATATTTGGCCGAATTGAATTTGTGGGAAGACAGCGCCTTCTTGTTGAAAAATTGATCAAAGGCGAAGTTCTGGAGCTTTTGAAAGAGTATCTTCAGATACTTCGGTTTTGCGGAGGCGAAATCATTTATCAATTCCAAGATGCTATCTTTTAGAAATGGCAAATCGTGTTGGAAAAAGTTCCAACCACGCAAATAGATCGCTAAACAAACAAATATGAATGACAAAAAGAGCATGGTTTTCACAGTAGCAATGACCATACCGTACCAGAATCTAATCAACCTGATGACAAGTCGATAGGCCAAGTAGACTAATACAAGACCAACTAAGAACGAAGTGGCTTGAGGATAATTCAGCAGAAGGTACTGGAAAGCAAGTAATCCATAGTGAAGAGTAAACTGGATTATCCAGATGGCCATAGCCATAACATTGACTACGATATCCAGAAATGTCATGAATTAGTTGGCACTTGCACCTGTACCTAAAAGAGGAATAGGACTATATGCACAACCACAAGCACTATAAGAGCCAAGCTCTTCGCGAAGATTCTTCATTGAAAGTTGACTCCAGAAGAAATTTGGTTGGCAGCATGGTTCAGTATGAGCGTAATTACGTCAAGTTGACTTTGGTGCCTTGCCTATTCAGTTAGGAAGGTACTGGAGCCAACTGTAGTTATAATCTGCTGGTCCGGTTGTTGTCGGTTGATTATATTCTGGTCAGAAAAAACGTGGTTACAAAGAATATGACGCAGCTTTACTGTGTTGTGTCCCGTTATATCACAACAGCCGTCTGGTAGGTTTAGACCTTCGGATCAAGTGTGTAATAGTAGACGTAAAAGCGTAGATACAGCGTAGAAAATTTCTCGTTGAAGTTGTTGATGAGATGCTCTATAAAGAAACGGATGATTTGATTTTAGCTTGGTTCTCTGGACCAGTTTTTCCTTTCCACAGCCACTTTTCGCCTTTTCTGAATGACGTCTTGTCCATCTTTATCGCCTGCATCTATCGTGTGCTCCCTTCGCGAATTCAGCCAGCTTAGCAACATATGTTTCGAAGAAAACCTCCGGTGCTTTCGCCGTTGGAAGAACTTCAGCAAACATACGATGACTGCTGTAATATCACCATACGAAATTTGGCATATGAGGATTCCGACAGAGTTTTGGATGCTCTCAAGGGCTGGAAACTGTTGCATACTCTGATTCTTTACAAGATAGATAGCTTCGACAAGCAGAAAGCAAAACTCAGCAACGACGAATTGCTGATCCTACAGGAGCTCAAGGCTATCCGTGATGAGAATGTAAAGCATTTGATTCGAGTACAACTTCGTGTCGACGAATTGAACCGAAAAGCGGCCGCCAAGCCTAAGACAGTAATTGTCCCTCCACCGTCCCAAACATCTTCAATGTCAATTCCATCACTTCGAAACTCCAGCTCGTCCCAATCTCGATCCTTGACCAACGGTACAGCTTCTGGACAACCGCGGCTGCTACTTAAGCTGTTGCGACCCCAGGGTCCCACCCGTGGGCTTAGTGAAGCTGCATCTAAGGCAGCGTCAGTATCATGGGTAAAGCCCCAGGCACGTCGCCTATCAGCACAGGAACAAAAAATAGCAAAGTCCTCAGAGGACTTATTTGCTGATTTTGACCAGGAGTCAATCACCTCCGATGACCCCAACTGGGAACGGATGGACGAACCCTTGATCGATTTGGACGACCCTGTACCATCATCTGCATCGCACCTAGATCCGTTGAATTTAAGTTCTTCCATGCATGATCTACTGCTCAAAAAACTGTCACCACCCCCACCTCCTCGGAGCCGCAACTCAAAACCAGAACTCACATCGAAAAGCACACCGGATGTCACCAAGACTTATGTTTACAAGAAGCCCCAACCTCTCAATGTTAGCAATATGATGAAGAAAGCCCAGCAAAAACTGCAGCCGAGCCAGAGATCGACCCAGGCTAGACCAGCGAAAGCTTCGGCAACCCAAAGCCGGCCACAGAATTCGACTCCAAGAGTTCAGCCGAAATTGAAGACCAAACCATCTAATATCACTTATAATTACGTTCCTTTGAAGGCAACTTCCCCACCAACAAACCAGACCCAAAAGACAGAGCAACCACCAAGAATGCCAAAAGTGGTCGACCCTACTTCACCAACCATGGACGATATCCTTGGTGGATACGATGGCGAACCTATGAGCCAGGATGAAGAGTTTGAACAACAAAACCAACTCATAAGTTCCATAAAAGGAATTGATGAACTTGCTGGACGACAGATTCTAAACGACATAGTGGTAAGAGGAGACGAAGTCCATTGGGACGATATTGTTGGACTAGAAAGTGCCAAATCGTCTCTCAAGGAGGCTGTAGTTTATCCATTTCTTCGTCCCGACTTGTTCAAAGGATTACGAGAACCTACGAGAGGTATGTTACTTTTTGGTCCGCCAGGCACAGGTAAGACCATGTTAGCTCGAGCGGTTGCCACTGAGTCTAAGTCTACATTTTTCTCCATCAGTTCTTCATCACTTACATCCAAATACTTGGGAGAGTCAGAAAAGTTGGTCAAAGCGCTTTTCCTTGTTGCTAGAAAGTTAGCACCATCGATTGTTTTCATCGATGAAATTGACTCTTTACTTAGTTCAAGAAGCGATGGCGAGAATGACAGCACAAGAAGAATCAAGAACGAATTCTTGATTCAATGGTCAGAACTTTCATCTGCGGCTGCTGGTCGAGATCACGAAGATGTTTCGAGGGTGTTAATCTTGGGGGCTACCAACCTTCCTTGGAGTATAGACGAGGCTGCTAGACGAAGATTTGTTCGGCGGCAATATATACCGCTTCCCGAACCGGAGGCACGGAAGAACCAAATTGAGAAATTGTTACGGTTTCAAAAGCATACGTTACTGGATGACGACTATAAAATCTTAATGAGCAAACTAGAAGATTTCAGTGGATCCGACATAACTGCTTTGGCCAAAGATGCTGCAATGGGTCCATTACGTGCATTAGGAGATAAATTACTTCAGACACCACCAGATCAGATTCGGCCGATCAACTTGAGTGATTTTGAGTCTAGTTTGCAGTATATTCGACCTAGTGTACTGAGTGAAGGGTTACAAGAATATGAAGAGTGGGCAACCAAATTTGGATCATCTGGTGCCTAAACGAATCATCTGGTGCCTAGACGAATCATCTGGTATCTAGACGGATTGTTCAAATCACATGCTATGAAACGAGGTTCAACATATATTTGTACAAAAATAAGGTTGACGGTCCGGCAACCATAAAGTTTGAAACACCGAGGATATTTTCCTGCCCGCAAGGGACCGACGCACAGAAAGCACATATTACATAAAGATGATACGCCATGATCATCAAGCTGCAGGCATGCCCATGGGGTAGGAAAATACATCTTAGCATTTCCGATTGAAACTAGTAGATAATTAGCATTATATTATTGCACATTCTGTACTGAATCATATTGATTATTTCTATAAATGGATATGTGGGATGCTTATCGTTTTGTTCTTCCACGATCTTACATGATGCACACTGTTGGTGTGTGGAAATTTGCTGCATGAGATGTGCCAGTGCCCAAAACAAAGCCACAGAACCTCTAATTTGGCGGTAAAACAAGGGCTAGGCCCATCTTCGGTCCTGCATAATGAGTGCCGATTGTGCCTAATTCGTCAGGTGCGTTTGCAACAATAATATCGGCGCAGGGGGAAAATCTTTTTTCGGAACAATCTCTATTGATGAAAACATACGAGTCGAGCCACTGGTATACCCGGGTGACAAAAAATTTCGAGTTTGCAACGAAATATGATCGTTAAATTAATATTTAACCTAGTCACAGCTATTGTAGATTAAGCTACGTATGCATCTGCTGTAGACTAACCAGATCAGGCAAAATTACGGCATGCTTCCATGCGCAAAGACGCACCTGCTGTTGTATCAGGTGTTACCGTGCATAATATGTACATGCAAGGGCATGTCGATGGCCCGATGCTCATTTTGTTGTGAAGCGCCATGATCAACTACATAAACACATAGCAAAGATTCAATGGCTGGTTCACTTGTCTATATAAATCATTTATATCCACTCATCAACTTTCCAACTGATCAACTTTCTTTCAAATTGGGGTCCAACCTACTATGCATACACAAGTGTGTTGGATTTCTGATATCAGTTGTACGTTGTGAGTAAACGACCGTTGGAACTGCCGGAGACGGTTATAAATCCGTCTCCTACTCATAAGCGCCAAAGATCTTCACCAATGTCTCAGGCGGCTCAACCAATAATTGCGACCAATCCATACAATAGTATGGTGGGTCAAACTTTGCCTCCACTTGCATACCAAATACCTTCACCGTCTTATCCCCGTCAAGCCCTGTTTGTGTATGGAAATGACCCTTCTATGCATATGGTATATCCTCCTTCATCACATGGTGGAACCGTAAGTGCGGCGCCAGCGGCTGCAAACCCATACTTTTATCCGCAACATCTGCAACCACAATACTTTGCATCCTATTATCTGCCCGAAGACCTTCCCGTACGAAGGCGGTCTAGGGCCAAGCACTCTCTTTCCTGGACAGCCCAAGAGGATAAGCTTTTGATGGAATTGAAAGATGTCCACAAGTTAGGTTGGCGAGAAATCCTGAATCACTTCAAAGACCGCACAGCTAATGCATGCCAATTCAGATGGAGACGCATAGTTAGTGGAATAACACCGAACGAATCGCCAGTAAAGCGCCATTCAATTAATTACCTACTTGATTAGATTATAATGTTTAATGATGATTATGCATTGTAGCCTCCCAGTTTAATGCAATGTAGCATCCAAGTTGATGCAACGCATATCCCTGTTTCACTTATCAGCACCCAGTTACCTAATCGTTAATTTAGACTTTGACAACATCAAGATGCTCATTCTCTTGCAGCGGAGACTATAGTCGATTTTAGGTATAGTCTAGTCTTGGTTTCTTAAAGCTGTTTGTGACTGAAATTGGCATGCAGTAGACTGGGTCAATGGCAACGAGACCAAACTCTGTAGATTTTGAACTCGTCTCGATGAGAGAGAGACCGGCAAGGGAAAAGCACGTGTGGTAGACATCAGTCTCATTTTCGGGTCGGTCACTAAATCCTCCGTCCGGATCTTGACACAGTAAAATAAATTTTTTGAGCGCTACTAGGTCGACCCATTTTGCGTTCCCCAATATGCACAATGAAGACATGACCCACCACGAGTAGCACAGGTCGGGGAGCTTCTCTGGTCGTCCGTTCAACCCCCCGCCTGCAATTTGCCTATCGCTTAGCCAAGCCGCAGTTTGTTCGACACTGATCCGGTCTAAACTTGCCGTTATTGCGAGGGTTGCTAAGCACGTAAACACCTGAGCTGCATGACTTTCTGCACCCGGTACCATTCCGAAACCGCCATCGAAATTTCGACACAATAAAACAAACTCCACTGCGGGGGAAGTGATCGATTCTGTGAGTTCTCCCAAAATGGAGAGAGCTGAAATCGCCGTGTAAATGAATCTCGTATCTACCTCTCCGAACCTGTCTCCTTGGAAGCTGCCGTTTTCCAACTGAAGTCCCTTGATGAATTTCAACACCGCCGGTTTTTTGGATATGAATCGTTCATCCTCAAGTTGATCATAAATCAGGAGCACTTGTATAGCTGACAATGTCGAAAGGATGTGTCCGTCATGACGTGGATAAGCTCCAAAGCCTCCACTTTGTTCATCCCAACAGCTATGTACAAAATCAATCACCTCATCCTGTGGAAGAGCTCCTAGATTGTCCACGACTGATAGAGCAATTACACCCCAGTATATCCCATTCAATCGTAAGTGTTCCAGCAACCAGTATTCGTAAGATTGTTTAGACATCTCTGAGTTCAAGTGCTGAACATAGTCAATATGCTTTTCTTTGTACAATTCTGTCATTCTATCAAGGATATGTTAGGTGGGTTTTTTGATCGAATGATCCAATGGGCCAATGCAAACTGTAGTGAGCTTATAAGGTTTTGTTTGCTGCTTTGAATGCAATTTAAGCGCTAGTTGAGATGGTGCCCAAAGTTAATTCCGCAAATGATAGATTTAAATGTTCGCAGCTGAGCTCAATGAGGAGTAGTTTAGTTCAGCACTGATTAAACACATGGTGCTACAAAGACGACAGTTTGTCACTGTAGAGTTCAATTGAGCAGAAGTCTGTCACTTGAGCTAAAAACTACAGTTAAATACTTTCCCTGCGTTAGCAGTGGTCATTTTATTCGTCACGAACTGGTTCCTCATCAGCTGGAATAAAGCGAAGTGTTCCTGCCATGAGGGACTTGCCTGTATCAACCGGATGATTCACGCCGTCGTATACTAAAACCTCCCGGAAGTCGAATGGACTAACTCCTTCGATACAAGCAGCATTGACTGCACCTTGTGTCAGATCCGAACGTCTTTCGTGATGGGTATAGATTCCACAGCGAGAGCAGAAGTAATGTCTCACCGACTTCGAGTGAAATTTATAAGTGGTGAGAACATCCTCTCCTTCCAAGATACGGAGCCCACCCCTTGGGGTCGTTAGTACTACTGCACCTCGCATACGGCAGTAGGAACATGTACATCGCCGTGGCGAAGCTAAGCCATCGGTAAGTGTGGCCTCAAAACGCACGGCGCCACAATGGCATTGCCCGTTCACTGTACTGCCCTTTTGCGTCATTGTTATCTTTTCTCCGACGGAAATCACAGAAAGGTTAATAAAGACGGGCTGATTGCGGGCGAAAGGGCCCTTCCTTTGTGCGGCTCAGATTTGAAATGTCGTGAGTAATCCAAATTTGCAACCAGCGGCCAACTCAGAAATGAACCAGGCGAGCAACAAACCTTTTCTTGCTAGGGTAGTAGTCCGTGTAGTTGATTTTCTTCGTAGCCGAAGTAAGCGGTCCGACATTGATCACTCGAGTACCGTTATATGTCACATCAAAGGTCTCAAAGCTGCTATCATTGAGCACGATAGCCGACGGGAGCGGCTCTATGCGGAGAGCATAATCGTAGGTTGTATCGATCAATCTAAGATCGCGTAGAAATGGTTGTAAGGTACCCTGCTCTAGCAATGTTTTCACCAACTTTCGGGTTTGTTTTGTCTTTGCCGATACATGCTGATTCGAAGTATCAATTTTGTCCAAGCTAATTGTACCATCACCTTCTTCAAGTTCTAAGTCCTTCTGTAGACGGAGATTCTCAATTTCCAAGTCATGCTCAAATACAATGTCATTTCGTTTCAATTTCGGGGTTATATCATCCCTCAACATTACTATCTCTTGACTCAAATATCCAATTCTCAGCGGGTTGAAAGCTAACACCAAATTTCCCTTTGGTAAAAGCCGTTCAAGTCTGCTCACGAATACCTGTGGTATCAGTTGCTGAGGCAAAGCATTTAAATTAGAACTTCCAAGTGAATAGGTAGCCTGCCAAGGATCATTTGGTCCTGGGACCAATACAAATTTCGTGTCACGAATGAGATGCAGAAATTTGGAAAGAAGCGAGGTAAACTTATCGAAGTTGTTTTTATAAACCTCTGATTTGGATATACTGGATACCAGTGAGCTCGTGGCAGTCAATGGCTCTGACGTGAACGAGCCAAATAACACAAGTGCCAAAGGTGCATTCTCGCCGTCGACAATCTCATTTTCGATATTATTAAATAGTTTTTTTAGGCCATCAAGAGTCCTGGAGTCGTCTAGGAAACAATTAGCGCCCAAAAAGACCATGCGGTGATTTGTTAGAGACTTCTCCATAGATGTTAATCGTCTCCGTAAGGTCTTATTAATTTTTGTGGACGTATCGCTGTTGATTCCTACGAAATCAAGGTTTCCGAAATTTTCGAGACTTGTGTCTCGACGTTCAGCAGGAGGCTGGCCTATATGGCTCACATGGAAGCAGCCACCAATTAAGTTGGCACTCGATAATGTTCCGCCTGAAGCAGAGTATATGCCTTCAACAATCACGAACATACCAGAGCAGTAAAAGGATCCTTCCGTCTTATGGGCTTGTGACAAGTTGAGTTCGATGTGGTCAGTGGCATCTTCTAGGATATAGTCACCATTTGCATTTTTCGATAAGAGACCAAATAAAATAAACCTTGAACCATCACGACCAAGTACATTTTTTATTAATGTAATTTCTGACAGTTGTATTGACTGGGAAGCAACAGAGAAGGATGCCATCGAGGTTTTCTGAAAATTTTCGTTTCGGGATAAACGGTCTGCAAGTAAGTGGTATCGGTTGTTGAAGTACGATATATTTGTAGTTACCGCGTCTGACATATGCGTGGGTTTTTGCAACGAAAATTGCTTTCTCTGTCTATCAAAACGATAATTGGGTTGCTGTGGAGGATTTATTATTTTAAAGAAGTTCCTCCAATCGAGTTCTTCTTCGGAAGCTACATCGGCATTGCCGATATCAGTAATTGTGTCAGACCTTTCGGCACGAACTGGTTCGTTTTTGGAGGAAATATCCTTAAGGATCTGACTGAGTCCTATCCCATCAATGAAGAGCCCTCGATCTTGGCTCTTCCATATTTTGGCAATGTCTTCTAGTAATGCCTGCGATTGTGCGTTCTTCCAATCATAGCCAAATTTGGAGCTGATGGTATCGGTCAAAATCTTCAATGCATCTGTCTGTAAATTGAGACCATGCTTCTTCGATAGAATACGATATGCAAACGGCCTTAGCGTGGACGGCTGCAATTTCACAGGTAAAGCCGTTCTGTCCATATAGAATATACGCGTGCGCGCGATGGGATTTATAGGTCTAAAGATTTGGATTTAGCGCACCGAAATATATTTTGTAATTGAAACAATTCGATCAATGCTGTAGCCATAGCCTCTAGTCGGAGCTCTGTTTTGACTTGAATCTTTAGTGGCTGTGCCTTGCTATTTTACTAACTATCCATTTCCCATTGCGATCTAATCGTGAATATTGTACTTATTATATATGTACTAATGGTACAGGGCTGTTCTCAGAACACTAATTATACAGTAGTGGTATTAATTACCTCTGGGGCAGACTGCTCTATCTGATCGAGGAGCTGCCGTAACGAGATTCTATGAGTGAGTAAAAACTTCACTTCTGTCAAAAGTTCCACTTTCCGTTTGTACGCTTGTAAGAGCTGTCTGCAATTCTCAGCATTAGGGCTAATGGTCTTTTGTAAGGTAAGAAAGTTGGCGTGATTCGAAATCGATCCAATCTCAGTATTCTTCTTTGTGCTGGACTTTGCAAGGGCTGAATTTAGACGCAATAACAACAGGTGTATCCAACGCACCGATTCCTTCTCGTACGTTTGTGCGCCAGAACTACCTTCATTGTATATGTCCTGGAAGTGCTTTTTATACTCGGCTATCTTAGATGCCATGGAAACATAGCGCTCTGGTTGAGTCTCATTCAGTTCTGTAGCGATTTCATCCATGCGTTCTGCCTCAGTGGATGTAAAAAGGTTATCAAACTTGACTTGCAACGTAAGCTTCTTCAATTCTGAACGGACTCTCTCGATAGATTCGAGAATCTTCTTTCTTTGAGCCACTAATTGTTTAGTGGTCGAAACATCCACTATTGGCCTGAAACTTCTCTTTCTTGCACGGCGCCTCAACTTGAGTCTTTCGAGTTGTACCAAGCGCCTTTGTAAGTCACTTGTCTGCTCCTGAAATCTCCGATCTAATTCTTGTATATATGATCGTTCTTCAGCTTCTTTGACAAGATGCCGCTCTCGCTCATGTAAGAGCTCATCTTTTTCTTGTTCCAACTTCTCCTCGAGTTCCAAAATCCGAGATGCGGGTACACTAGTTGCTTTCAACCGCCCTATTTCTTGATTCAAAGCTTCTAGCCTAGCCTGGTGCTGTTCTTCAAACATGGCTAACTTTTTAGTGAGATCTTCTTTGACACTGCTGCTGGCCTTTCTCTCCGTACCTATAAGTCTTCGAAGCTCCCTCAACTTTGACTCATAGTATCCATCTCGCTGAGGACTCTCGAACGTTCCTGGAACGGTCTTTGGGGTCAAAGTAGATCGCACAGGTTGGAAATTACTGTTTGACGGTGTTTCATGAACTTCTTTATTATGACCGTTCTGTGCATGCAGAGGAAAAGCCAAGTTGCTCAAGAACAGCCTCAAACGACTTATCCGAGACTCCTTAGGAGCATCATGCAATTGCACTCTCTCAGGCGCTTTGTTCAAGAAAAGCAGAGCAGGATAATTCGAATCCGCCAAATATGGTTTGAACGACTCATTATTGTACTCATATGGATTTTGGTTTAAATTTTCGGACCGGTAGGCGCTGCTATGGTTATTATTTGGCTCATATCCAAAAGGTTTGGGTTCGTAAGTATTGTGGATGTAAAAATCTTTGGTGCCATAATTTTCACTAACTATTGGATATCGCTTTGTTTCTGATGTCAGAAGATGAGATCTGTAAGCTCTGTTAATGTCTTTCACTTCTTCCAGGTTGTTGAATTTGGGGTATCGCTCATTGTTGTTGTACTTCATGAAACTGGATTTGTCAGGATTGACATTTGAGATATATTTAGATCTGTCGTGATGTTCCATACCAGATTTAAAATGCCTTCGAGGACTGGAACGAAGTCTATCTCGTTTTGCACGCTCATATCGATCACTGAGTGTTCCCATAGCTGCAAATGCAAAAACAACGCGCACTGAAATAAATTATACTGAAAATCCAAATACAAAGTGAGACAACGAAAATGATTACTCCATGTATGTCTAGCATAGTGCTATAAGTCTAAAGAAATATGCAGCCTCGCCAAATGGCTCTATAAAAATGCTGCACATTGTTGTATATGATTCACGGGCTACTAGCACCGTATAATAAAATGAGAGCCTAATCTAGTGGCTAGCGCTGATGGGTCCTTGTGGCATCGGATTCAACAGTTACAATGGTTCCCGCCGTAGACTCCAAGTCGTTCTTTGGCATGACCGAGAGCTTCTCCAAATCCAATTCTCTTTCTGCCTTTGTGGGCTCATCGATACATTGCAATCCACGATCACGAACGAACAATGAACAAACAAGGCAGATGCCGATGAACGGAATCAACAAGTAAAAGTAGTTGCGGAGTGATCTCACGTACATCTTTCTCACAACTTCAGCCTGTTCAAGATTCAACTCGCTCAAATCGATACTCTGGTAGATATGTTGCTTGAGATAGTTCAAGTAGCTGACAGGAATGTTGGAGGTGTTATTTCTTTGGGCATCCTCGAGGTTATCCAAAAAAGTATTGCTTACAGTGGTGGACCCAATAGCAATACCAACGGCACCACCAAAAGATCTGAGAACATTTCTGGTGGAAATGACCACAGCTCGGTCAGCCTTCTTTGCCTGTGCTTGCGCAGCCACCATCGTTGGTTGAAATGTAAACCCGACACCGCTTCCCATAATCAAGAGCACCAACACATTGATCCCATCGTTAAGCTTTTCATCCCATAATACTAAAAGAACACAACTTAACAACCACATAGCATATCCGGCCCACACTACGTAGATGTAATGGCCCGTGTATGTGATGATTTGTCCACTGACAATCGACATTACCAGCTGGCTGAGGACAAGCGGTACAAGAAAAATGGAGGTGTGAATGATGTCCTTCCCCTTAACAACGTGAAAGTAGTATGACACGTAGTACATGAATCCAAAGTATGTCATTCCGAAGAAAAACGTGGATCCCAAGAGAAGACACAACAGTGCCCTTTTGAATAAATGGAGTGGGACCATTGGGAGTTGTGGAATTTTCCACTCAATCAACAAGAAAACTATCATCATTAATCCACCAACGACGAAAAATGATATTACAATGGCACTGTTCCATGCATATGTGGTTCCTCCTCCACTTATAGCAATTAGCAAAAGCGTTAATCCTGCAGTGGCAGCAATGATGCCATAGTAGTCAATCTTCTTGAACTTTTCCTTGCTGTTCATGATGCTTTGACCATTTTGCTTATCTTCAACGAAAAAGTATACTGCAAGGATGACAAGAATACCCAAGGGGGAGAGCAAGTAATAAAAATCTCTCCAACTCCGATGCTCGATAAATGCTGCCATCAAAAAGGGCCCCACAGCATTTCCAACACCCACGTTAGCACCAAGAATACCTTGAAATTTACCTCTTTGTTCTAAAGTGACCACATCACTCAAGATGACCATACCGAGCGAGGATACACCACCGTTACCTATCCCTGCGAAAGCTCTAAAGATATAAAATTGCACACCAGTTTGAGCAAACCCACAACATAAGTCGGATATAATGAGAGTGGACAAGCATGCTAGCATGATTTGTTTTCTACCAAAAATATCTGACAACCTACCGAACAATACTTGACAAACACAGTTCGCCAATAATGAAGCGGTTCCAGCCCAGTTGATGGTTGTTTCCGCATGTAACTCTTTAGCAATATGTGGTAAAGCTACTGTTACCCCAGTCTGATCAGCAAATGAAATAATCATACCCAATGCTAAGGCAGAGAGACAAATAATGATCTTTCGGGTAGGGAGAATATTCATGTGAGCATCCCCCAACTTTTCAGCCAAATCTTTATCTGTAATCTCCACCACTGCAACATCCTTTTTCAAACTGTTTGCATCGGACATTTTAAACTCCTCACGGTTCAAGCTGATGTGAAGAAATATAGTCTGCAACGATCCGATCCTTAGTTATATCTGCCCGTATACGGCCCCCTTTCAACGGGGCATTTTGGTAAAATAGCCAAGAGTTGCATCCTTAGTAGCCCCTGCAGACCGTTGACAGGGTGCAAACGCAATTTTTTTTTCTTTCTCAGTAAATTAAGCTATGATGTGGCGTATCATGCATCATTCTGCTTCCCTACTTTCCGCTTTGGAATATATCCGTAAGCCTTGTGAGCATTGTGGCAGCTCCATAATTGGCCGAGTGTACACCAAGGCCAACGGCCACGGAAAATATCGGGTGTGGATTGCGTTGCGCGCATCTTGGCTGCAAAAGAGATACTTTAGCCGCTGCAAGGTACTATCACGCTGCGTAACACCACGCATGATAACCTTTTTCATGTAAGATCTGACGTAACGGTCAAATAGTTTATCGCAACGTGCTAGCACGGCGGGCAATGATGCATGCCAAGTACCGCTTGACAGCTTCGGTACTGCATGATATGTGATTTCTATTATCCGTTTGCACGTAGCCCGCTGCAGCTGATTGCATGTAGCCACAGTACCTTAGCTATTCCTTATCTCGGAGGTGGGTCGATCTAGTAGGATTATGAACCAGTACTTTGGATTAATAAATCAGCAACCAATGTCAACTTCGCCACTTACCTCCACCTTCCTACTTGAGGAGGAAATGTAGATCATGTAGGTACCGGTTTGTAAAATCCATTGCTGCGACTCCGTGTCCCAGATACTCATATCTTTTCTGGTGAGCTGAAATTTGACCGCCGTGCATTCTTCAGGCTGCAAAGTCACCTTCTCAAATCCTCTAAGCATTTTGTGTGGCGACGAAGTAATTGTGCTTGGTAGTTCCAAGTATAACTGAGTAACATGTGCACCTTGATACTTACCATTATTGCATACCTTAGCCTCGACCTGATAGAATATCTCCCAAAGAGCTGCATTTCCGCCAATGCCTCCTCCTGCCAAGGGTGGGCTGTGTCTTAGATCCAGTGTATAGCCATGTGGGTAATCAAATTTCTCTTCATGATCGGTATATAACCGCTCATTGTATAGATAAGGGTAAATATACCCGGGGTAAGCATTGAATTCGTCATGTGGGAATAATGCGTCCTCTGGATCGCAAACGTCATCTAGAATCGTTTGAAACGGGGACAAATATTCTTCCGCATAAGGTAAATATTCCGTTGGTGCATTCACCTCTTTGATATTGAGATCACAAACAGAGAACGTTGTGTATGACATACCAAATCCGAATTCGAACCGAGGCTTGATAGTATGCTTGTCGAAAAATCGGTAGTCAAGATAAATATCCCGGTCGAAATTATCTTGTGGTTTTGTCTCAGCGCCAAGAGAATCAATGATAGGAACATAATGCAGTACTTTCTTGCCAATTGTGAATGGCAACCTACCCGAGGGGTTAATCGTTCCAAAAAGCACATCAGATAGTGCTTGACCAACAAATTGACCAAGAGGTGCAGCATAAAGAATACCTACCACGTTCTCGTGATCAACCCATTCTTCGATATGAACTGGTCCCACTGCATTGATGATCACAATAGTTTTCTGACACCTGTCAGCAATAGACTCAATTAATCTTTCACCGTTGTGCCATAATGTAAGGTTTTTGCGATCCCCATAATTGCCATCAATTTCGATGAACCCTTCTCCTGAGTATGCCTCAACGAATACAATGGCCAAATCTGCAGTGGATGCTAAAACTTCCACTTGGTCAAGACAATCTGTATTCGAAGCATATTCAACAGTAATACCTTCAGCTTTGGCTTGTGACGCAATTGCTTCGTATGGAGTTACCACGAATGGATTTTTTACAGCTGCCGAGCCCCAACCTGAAGTCATAGTTCCATCAACACATCTCAGATCTTTGCAATTGTATCCATTTGGATCTAATCCAGCACCCTTACCAGCTATGAGGATATTTCTGACTCCATCACTCCTTGAAATTGGAAGGTTTTGTCCGGAATTTTTGAGGAGTACTATTGCCTCTCGAGCAACATTGAGGGCTACATTATCACTCAATTTTGAGCGAACATCGATATGCCAATTTTGTTGGATAATGGGCCCTGCGTGTTGATAAGGAAACTGTTGTCCGTATGTATGATGAGTCCATGAACTAAAATTGGGGTTCTTATCCTCGCTTGGGAAGCCAATTGAGTTGCATGCCAAAAATGGCACCAAAATTCTGATGACCATATCATTGAGCCTTTCTTGGGGAATAGTTTGATTGTAAATGGACCGCGTCAATAACGGACCCCAAAAAGATTTACCTGAAAGCCAGCCGTCGGGAATTTCGCCAGGCATGGTCATATCGAGCCCTGCTAATGCAGAATACACACCAGATAGTTGAGCTCCCCAATCTGACACAACAAAACCTTGAAATGCCATTTCTTCTTTCAAAAGATAATTGAGTAAGTACGAGTTTTCACAGGCATTGGTGTTATTGATGCTGTTATAGGAGCACATAACGCCCCCGGCTCCTGCCCGGATGGCTTCAGCGAAGGGCCACATGTACACCTCGTGCATTGCCCGATCGGCAATATTGGAACTTATGGAAGCACAAAGCAGATCCCAGCCATTTTCATCCCATTCTCCAACCTGACGGAAATGCTCCTGTTCATACCCAATAAAATGTCGCAATACAGCTACTACCCCACCATCCTGCATTCCTTCAACCGTGGCAGCCGCAGCTTTTCCTTGAAGGTAAGGATCCGCACCAAAACTCTCCCAGTTCCTTCCTCCAGCTGCTTTGGCGCCTATAGGACCAATTGTAGGGCCTAAAATAATATGCACGCCCTTGAGTTTGTGCTCCTTTCCAAGTGCTTTTCCCCGTAGATATATAATACCCTTGTTGAACGTGGACCCGGCAGCAAGTCCCGACGGGAAATGAGTGACGTAATCGGTATATCTTACTCCGTTCGGTCCATCGTGTAGACAGAGACTAGGAATTCCGAGCCTAGGAACTGATCCGGTGTTTCCGATACACGGTCCCGATCCCCAGCCGGTTCCGGTAGTTAAATTAACCTTCTCAACAATAGACATTTTTTCAACTAGCTTTCGGGCTTTTTCGAATGCCTTTTGCCATGTGCCTGGAATTCTGCCGCTGGTAGCTAAGTTAGTAGTCTACGGAATATTTATTGCTCAAGTACTCACGAGATGGATAGAACGGTTGAACTCTGTAAAACTTGGATGGGTGGTCCGTCTCTGGTTGAAATAATGGCACTTCTTCATGTAGACCACGTTTTTGTATATCTGATGTATTGCCAGCGAAATCAGTATTGGTGGCAATTGCTGGGATGGCTAGAACACCTATTGCGATATGCAATCTCATCTTGAAAGTTGCGATGTAGGTACATTTATTTATAGATCGGAGTTGCAACCACGGCTGCAAAAATATTTTTAGTGGCCCGCGTCACGTGCGGTTCTTATCGGAGGTTATAGTATACAAGATTAATGGTCAATGCATCGTAAATTCATAAATATTTAGGTACTCATTCGGGCTGTGACTTGCACAGGAGTTACCACACTCACCGAAAGTGCTGATGAGTTTGCATCGGCATCCAATTGTGATTGTGTAGATGCCTTTCTTATCGCTTCTGTAGGTAGTGGTCGAGGATTAATTGGAATTTGATGTTTGATTGACAGGAGATCATTGACCAGTTGATTCGTGAGGTTTTGGTTAAGAGATAACGGAGATGTAGGCATCTGGAATGTGGATGTAGACACCACGCTCGCATTGTCTCCCAGAGTGATTGTAGCTGGCAGGGGTAAGGATGGTGGAGCAGGAGATTGTGCCACAGATTGAGAAAGATCGTATACCCTTCGATGGGACTTGTCAGTTTGTAGTAGAGGATTCAGGATTTTGTTCAATTCATCTTTCAAAGTCTCAAACGACCCGCTTGCTAGCGCTGAAGAGACCAGTTGCGAACTGCTGCGATTACTTCTGGGATTGATACCCATGAATTGTGCCATTTTGCAATTGGAAGCTTCAGCATCCAACAAAAGCGCACTCTCGAAGTACCCCGGTCTTGAATCATCGATCTTCACAACGTTCTTCCAACGAACCCCATTAAGAAGGTTGAACAAGTCAATTCGATAGCCCTTAGGAAGCGGGTTTGCCATTAAACACACGTTAGTGAAGGTTTTTGTCGGATGGTTTAAGAAATGGGTGATGAGTGGTTTCAAGTCTTTGATGTCCTGCAACTTGTTCTTCCGCAAATCCACAGTTTCAAGTGAAGGCATAAGTTCCAAGCCTTGCAACGAGGTTATTTGGTTATTGTTGAGGTTCAACGTGGTGAGATGGGTCAAGGTCTGTGGAATGCTCGTCAAGTCGGTGATGAAATTATTGGCAAGATTGAGGTACCGGAGGTTTGTCAACTGGTTCAAGCCCAGAGGAATAGACTCGAGTAAGTTGCTCGAAAGATTAATCTTGACTAGATTGACAAGCGGCGAGAAGACGTAGTCATCAATTGACTTGATCGACGTTTCTGTCACCGATAGCTGTTTCAACAAGTCCCATTTCGAGTCCGAAAGCGTTTTATAGTCCTTCGGCTCCTCCCCAAGAGAGAGCATTAAGCGGCCATCCAATTTAAGGTCCTTAGGAAGAGAAGTGGCCGTGGTTGTCGATGCACGGGAACGGTTAGGCTGGCGGTACAGCGGTTGAGCAAACGGCGAATTGTCCTGAGGACGCCGCTTTCCTGTTGTGCTCCTGCCACTGGCATCGTCGATCACCAACCCGAAAATCAACTGAGCCAAGTCGTCCATGCGGCTGTTTCTGATAGTGAGGATCCGGAGCTTTTCGCTGAGCAAGTCCCACCCGAAAAGCTCATTGGTGTCGTAGTCGTGGATCTCAAGCACCTGCAAGTTCTTAAACATAACCAAAGGAATGGCTGTGTCACAAGGATACTCCTCGTAGTCGGTGATACTGTTGATCTTCGTCTGTGGCGACACAATCAAGCACGGGATCTTTGTGAACGACGAGTACAAGTAGCGGATGTCTTTCTGCACCGCTTTTGGATCCCGGTTGCCCGACATTCCTCGCCAATACATCGATGCTGTCAGCACAATGGACCGCATGGAGCTGATCGACGAGATGGACCTGGTGTCGCTTTCAAAGTTGCGCAGGGACTTGGCGTTGTTGGCCATAAAGGATATGAATGTGGGCTCATGGTTGGGGTTTTCAAGTGTGATATTAAGAGGTCCCACATCTACACCAAGCGACAGAGACTCAATTCTCTCGGTGATGTAGTAGAGATGGTGCAACGTGAACTGCAAACGGAGCGGCTTCGACAGCTTTTTCGTCTTGTTTTTCAGGAAAAACAACAACCCATTCGCAAGGTTGGCTTCGTTCTGCTTGACATATGTGGACAATCTCAGCACATAGAGATCGCCGTCGATCGAATAATCGTTGTTGCCGAGCCCCATGTTAGCGAATGGCGTCTAGCGTACTAACCAGCCCTCTAAGACGGGTGGTTGATGAAGAATGGTGGAGAGGGGAAGTTGTTTTGATTTGGAGTGTGCGAAGATAGAGAAGCCGGGTGCACGGGTGCAGCGGCCTACGCCAGTAACAGGGTATCAGTATATTGGTCGTTACGTCTTTTCGTATGGTTTTTCGGTGGCCCTCTCCTCCCTCGACTTGTCGTCCAGCTCCGATTCGTCGGCGTGGCTGTTTTGGACGCTGGAAGCATACTGGCTGGCCGCAGGGTGCACCGTCAACCGCTCCATGATGCTTGCCGGAGCAATTCCCGTGGTGCTGCTGTTGGTGTCGAGACTACGGCGGCGTACCCGACGGCTAGAGCTGGCCAACGTCACAATTGATTCGCTGTCTCGGTCATACACCGGGGTGTTGAGCGCAGAAGCCGTAGCCGTCGTGGTAATCTGGGGACTAGGCTGGCCGGCCGTAGCACTCAGTGTTGCTAGCGATGTCTCTGCCGTCAGCGCCATGTACGAATTGGCATCCTTGTCGCTCAAAACCGACGGAGACTTCGTGGACGGGATCGACGTGATGGACTTGAGGGGAATCGTCGATATATTATCAGACTGGGCATGCTCGCTGTCGAACCCACTGTCAGCTACACTGCCAGAAAGCTCCAGCTCGTCGTCTGAACCGTCAGAAACGTCGTCTGCTGGGTACTTGCCCAACTCACCGTTGTGGTTACGGTTGGCCATTAGTCGCTTGACCCATCCGAACCGCTGTTTGTGCCGCTTGTCGTTGATATCTGTGTCAGTAAACTCCGCAAAACATGTTTCCAGTACCACTTACCCATTTGTGCCAGTGCCATGATGGCTACCCCAGAGTCTACAGGCTATCGCGATGACGAGGCGCTGGTTGGTGCACCGGTGTATTTACTAGCTAGTCTACAATAACGCCACGGCCAATGCGGCGAGGCCTGCACCGTAGGGCAAGGCGCGGCCGGCGTGGTTGCCGGAAGACGTGGTGGCGGTCACGGAGGGCGCCGCAGACAGTGTGGCGCCGTCTGAACCGGACGCATTGGCTGCGTTCTCCGAGTCTTCAAGGCGAGTGTGCCATGGCAAGTCACTGATGAAGGACAGTACTTGACCTATCTGCTTGCTGTCGAGCAATGTAGTGTACGAGTCATCGGTGTATGTGCGGACTTGTAACGCTAAAGAAGTGAGGTCTTCAGGAATCGATGCTGTAGCGGTATTAATGTAATTTAAGTAGTCTTTGGGGTTAGCCTTGAAGTCCAGAACTAGGCGAGTGAGTATATCATCGGCAGACGCCGAGGCCACCAACATGCAGAAAACCACAGAAGCGAGCATTGTAGAAAATATGGCGTGGGCCGATTATATATTCAGTGCTGCGCCCTTGCTGCGGTCAGGCGAGGCACATATCTAAAAAAAGCAATGGAGTAACGGTCTGGCTGTAAAGGTCATGATTGATGCATGTTGCGCAGGGGTGCAGAATAATGTACGAGAGGCAGCATATGGCAAAAGTATTAGAGTGTAACAAGTAGTTCCCCTCGGAAGTTGAAATCCTCAACAAGTAATATGAAATCGTGTTTTCCCAAGTAGTACGAAAAAGTGTTCTCAGCACCAGTATTCAAGTAGTTACTCTTAGGCATTACGCCAATGACTCTATTCTACCATTTATAGTGCAAATATAGTGCAAATATTATCGGATTAGTACGTTATATATACCCATAGCCCGCTACAAGTTGGTCTTGCTGCAACACAGAGCATTGGTCAGGCTGACTTGCACACTCTTGTTGAATGTGTTGGTTGCTTGAGGAATGTCGAGCGCAGGATTCTTGTCGTAAAAGTTGGCAGGCACCAAACCAATGTTGTGGATCTCAACAGGCATCACTGGGAAATCTTCCACACGAGGAACATGGGTGAATCCCAAAGTGGCCCAGACAACCAAGTCGTCGTTTCTGACATCGTCAACTCCATTGGCCCACTTACCCAAACCTTCATCGGTCTTCGACTGGTTGGTGAATTCGCCGGCTGCGAAAAGTTCGTGGTCTCTATATTTGGTGACCCAGATCTGCTCGGTAGCAAACTTAGCTCTCTTGACATTGAAGGAGTCTTCGTCAGCGATGATCATTTGACGGGCTGGCATCACCACCTTGTAACCAACTGGGGTCTTGGCCACGGGGTTGATGACATTCTCGTTGATGATCTTGTAGGTTCTGTTGGTGAATGGAGATTGGTCAATGTGGCCGGCCTTCTCAACGTAGCCTCTCTGGGTCACGAATCCTACACCGTATGGGTTCAACTTGTTGTCCCTAGGAAGCTTGACGGCATCGTCATACACCACAGTGTTCTTGTGTCCGTCAACAGCAGGGTCAATTCTGAAGGAGAGAATGTGTTGATGGTAGGCAGCCATGACGTTTGGTCCGACAATGGTACCCCATGGAACCTTGACGTTCTCGTCGATTGGCATGGTAGACAAAATACCGGTAGCTCTGGTCTCAATGTCAATCATACCGTCGGTGACAAACTTGACGTTGATGATGTACTCGTAGTTGGCAACAGTAGCGATGGTTTGAACGACAAACTCTCTTCTTCTGGCCACCACGGCATTGTTGGTACGGTAGTTGACGTGCTTGTACAACAATCCGTCGTCTTGTTCGTGCATGCAAACAGTGTTAGGAATGACATATGGTTCACCAAACTTGTCAATTCCCTTACCGTCCATGTAATGGATGACACCAAGACAATCACAGCCCAAGTTCAAGCGGTTACCGTTGACACCAAAGCCACAATCACCCAAGTCAAAGGCTTGTTTTCTGTGGTAAGGAGCACGAGGGTCACCGTATGGCACAGTCATTTCTGACAAAGAGAGACGGTACAAAACTTGACGACCCTTGAAGTAAGCGTCGTAAATGACAAAACCCTCTCTGGCACTGGTAGCAACTCTGAATTCCCATCCTTGCCATTTAACCTTAGAACCCTCCACCTTGAACGAAGGACCTTCTGGTTGAGAAATCAAAAGTGGCTTGACGTCACGAGGAACGGCTTCGTTGGATAAGTCTGGGTGGTATTCCACACATGGAACCTGTTGCCATGGAAGAGTAGGAGTGATGGTCTCGTCGAATCCACTGGGCAAGTAATCAATACGAATGAATTTCTTTGTGTAGGCTTCGAACACTGGAGAAAACTTCAAGGGCAATGAGTAGTGGTTCAGCTCGCTGTGGCCGTTACCAGCCAAGATGTACATGAAAAATTGCACCAATGGTCTGCTCTCGTTAGGGTCCTCAGTAGCGTAGATCCATGGATCGTTACGAACAGAGTATCCTGGAGGCAATTTCAACTTTTCAATTTCAGCCTTGACAGCAGGGTGCTGCTGACACATCTGTTCCCACTCGTCCATATCGTTAGGGAGATAAGGACCGACAGTTCCCTTAGGAAGCTTGGTCTTGGTGATAACATGGCCGACGGTCACATTGACCAAAGCCTTGTTGAAGTCCAAGGTGTGGGTATAGTAGTAAGCGTACAACACACGAGAGATCTTTGGAGTTGGAACACCATTCTTTTCGGCTTCCAAGAACCGAATCATGTCCTTCTTAGGAGGATCCAATCTTTCGATTTGAACAAAATGAACATTAGCATCAGCTGGGTAGGAATCTTTGATCAATTTAGAAGCCAACCGGATCTCTGCATCCGTCACGGAGTCAAATGGGTGAAGAACCATGATGAGTGCTGAATATTTGGACTATCTAGCTATATATAACGGTGCCCGTAGCGCTGCTACACCTTCCCGATCGGGGCGATGGCACCTTGACCGGATAGTCCTTCCCAAAGCGGTAATACCGCTATAGTGTGCCTAAACTGGCTGCCGGAATTCAGCGGTTCCAGCGAACCCTGCGGCGTACTTGCAGTAATAGTCCTGGGCATCGGAGTCAGATTAATCATGCGGAGATGGTGGGGTACAGTAAAATCCACGGAACTACTCTTCGTGACGTGAGTAGATCTGGGCGCTAAAAACTTAAAAATTTGCGGACTGGCGATTGCAATTTGGGATTTTCCGATATGTAGTTTGCCTGAACGTCTCTGCAAAATGGTTGAAAATAATTAGGTTTGGGAAAGTCTTTCAAGTAGCCCCAGTAGACCTTAATGTCGCATTTAGGTTTTTAATTTCGCTACCGAAAAGGTAATTAGGCTTCTCGAAGAATTTAAATATCTTTTCCCGTCTTTGAATCCGTTCAGACAAGAGCTAAATTCGTAGTCCGCTCTAAGCTGTTCCTACTATAGAGTGTTTTGTGTTTGCCAAGAAATCACTCGATGAGCCTTGACCTTGCAGTCGCAGATTTATTAGTTTCGTCTATGTTGAATCATACAATACTAATAGCTGTCAGTTGCACCAGCTTGTTTACAAGTTCCGAAGCATTCGCTACGATTTTTAGAGAGGCAGACAAGTTCAATACTGCCATTGCAACCAGGAGGTTATTTTCCAAAGTTGCACCTTCAAATGGTGACTATATCTTACCTTCTAGATATTTAGGTAGGAAACATTCGACGCATATGCTACACGAACTTTTCAGACTACGACTATGGTATTTGCAATAGGAAATCAAACCATTAATGCATAGCAAAGTAAAAGATCAATGAAAAATCAGATGAATCAAGTATATACAGGATGACGAGAGACCTTGTCACCTTTAAACCTTCATTGTACGGGTCTCGAAGTGAAGTCATTGTAAAAAAATCATAATATGAGACAACTTAGAAATACCCCACATTGGAGAGTAATCAATCGCAAAAAATTAAGAAAAAGTTGGACATGGAAGGATTTAGGACCTAAGGCGGTGTAGACTGATCGTCTTTCACTAATTCACTCCATACCAGTTAACTTCATCCCAGGTTTACTTCATCCAGTGACTCATGGAGGTCAGTAATCACAGACCAACTCTCCGCACTACATCAGTATGATATCTCCATACCTTGCCTACACTTCTTCTTCTCTCTTATCTACTAATACACCTCGTTAATCGTATCTAGTGAACCCTGCTCACTTATTTTGGATTGCCGGCGATCCTACCCGCATGCGAGTTTGCGGGTTGATAATCTCCAACGGCTTTTTGATTCTAGGAGTGGTCACTCTTGGCGACAGAGGACTGTTGGTCAATATCTCATTCTGAGTGGTTGGTGAGAAACTGGTGGCCGTATGCGGATTGAACTTCTTCATAGGAGGACTGTTCGTGGAGTATTGTTCGGGTATATCCGGGCAAAACTCCATGTCGTCCTCGATGTCGAATGATTTGGATAAATAACATCTCATTCTGGCATTGTTGAATAAATAATTCGAAGCCGAGGTAAACAGAGATCCCAAAGAACTCATTCCTGATGACCCAGTTGATTCCAAAGAGCCATGCGATGTGTTGTTGAATGTAGGACTGGTATTAGCTCCATTTCCGAGTCCAATATTCATCGAACCGTTCGACATGGGCGGCGAGTATTGACTCTGATAATTATTACCTCCATTTGAGGGATTGAAAACGTGCTGATTGGACATATTTGACGAGACTTCCTGGATAGTGATTCGCTAGATTCGCAAATGTTTGATATACAAGTCTTCCATAAATGTGTTGTGATGTATGAATAATCGGGATAGTGCGGGCCTGATTGAGGAGAAATTTGGCTGGTGGTTGGGCGTCATGGCTGGTCATCTAGCTTAGGTAAGCGGCAAATTAGGCTTTTTCCTGCAAAAAGGAAGGAGAAGGGAACGCTAATGCTTTGGAGCAAAAGTATAAAGTGCCGTATTTTGTACTTGCTTTCAGCTATTTGATTTGGCGTTCAGGTATGTAGTTTTTGAAATACAGTCTTATATTTTCCTGGTAAATTACTTCTCATATAATCCGATATGGTGTAATGGCTAGCACAGTTCGCTCTCACCGAGCAGATCGGGGTTCGATTCCCCGTATCGGAGTTTTCTTTTTGCTGATTGTTCCAATGTGCTTTCATTATTTGTTATCACTTACAACTTCGACAGCGTGGACGTTGTTCTTTATAAGGTATATTATCCAATTTCGTCCCATTTTATGATTTATGATATTCTTGTTCCATGTGTTATCACGTGAAATCACTTTTTTATGAAAGTAAGCACAAACTCATTGAGCAGCAAAGATGAACTAACAAATTGCATGTTCACTCTTAACATTTTCATATATCTTCTATTCTTGTTTTCCACTCCTTATTTCTTCTGCCGCCAAAAACTTCAACATTATCCGATATGGTGTAATGGCTAGCACAGTTCGCTCTCACCGAGCAGATCGGGGTTCGATTCCCCGTATCGGAGTTTCTTTTTTCAATTCGGTTTTCACTTCTTGTAGGTAGGAGAGTTCTATTCAAGCAACATTTTACTATCAGACTACCATTGCTCATTTGACTCAACGTAAACGGTAAGAATCATCTATTTTTGTACCGTACAATTCCTTGCATTGTCAGCGCCTAATTGGGAAAGTTGCAAAATCCACCAATAAATTAATGATAGCAGCCAAAAATCTTTATGTCAAGCTTTAGGCTCCCGCTAACCGGACATGATAATAAATACAAACTCGCAGTTTATCCTAATGGACTGAAGGCCTTGTTTATACATTCTCCAACTGCTGAACACTTCTGCATATCTATCGCAGTTCGAGCTGGTTCGCTATTAGATCCTCCATATCTTTGCGGATTGGCACATTTGTGTGAACATATGCTATTCACAGGCTCCAAAGAGTACCCCAAGACTGGTCAATTTCAATCAGCTGTATTTGAAGCTGGTGGAGATGCGAATGCATTTACAACAGGACTCTTTACCAATTACTTTATGGAAGTACCTAATGAATCAAGAGAGAAATATGATTTAGTGGACCAGCTTTTGAGTTTCTTCAGAAAACCGCTCTTCAAAAAAGATGCTTTGTGGCTGGAAATCATTGCAATTGAGGAGGAACACACATTGTATAGTTCGTCTGAGCAGAAGATTCTTTACCACGCAATGAAACTTTTATGCAACAAGCAACATTCATTCAGTCGATTCTTCACTGGAAATATTCACACTTTACAAACCAATACTGGCAAAAGTGATAAACAGATTATAGGAGAATTATCTGACTTCTTTCATCAAAACTATATCCTGTCGAATATTAACATAATTATAAAATCTTCAGATCCAATTGAAATAATGGAGAAAAAGGTCAATTTTGATTTCATAAGTAGACCCAAGAGACAAAAAGACAATACCAATAACTCGGCTTTTTCAGGTCAGTCAGGATCAAACTGTGTATTTGTTTCAAGCAATACACATTGTTGCATTCGATTATTCATTCCCATCAATTTCCAAACCTCAAAGTCTAAATTAGATCTTTATATAAGAATATGGACCATTTTGTTGGGAGATGAAGCCCCAGGAACTGCTGGTAAGTACTTGATAAAAACCTCAAGCCTAGCTTCCAATATTACCTGTCAATGTCAACCTGTTGACCATGACGAGAAGCTTCTTATTGTTGATATCAAACCGACACCAAGTGGATATTCAAAACTGAAGGTAATTGTTCGAGTTATAGTTGCCTACATCAATTTCATCTTAAATCAAAATCCTTCGAAGCTTGCAGAGTATCTTTCAGAAAAAGCTCTGCAAGAGGCTACTACCTACAAATTCAAGGAATTTTGTGACATTACAACCGATGAAGTTTGCGGATTAGCTGAGACTTTGAGCTTGAAGTATAACCACATTAGAACCAAAAACCTAATACGGGGCTATGATGACTGGCAAGATATAATGCCAGGTACGGACTGGATATCTCGAACAGAAAATTTCATTCTGTATTCCAAGAACTTTTTGAAACTTGACGACTTGAAGGTTGTACTTGTCGGTAAAATCATACCTGAACTTGACGCTGTATCGGTTGGAAAATGTAAAACACAAACTCATACTGATTTTGATTTCGAGTATGAAATATTAAACGTTCAAAAAAAAACGTTCTTACATCCGCTCGAGGTGACCTTTCGGCAAGTTGCTGCCACGGAATTATCAATTAATTCTGATTCAAATCAAGCTGAGCCACTAAGTAAAAGCTTCAGTATGCAGCCGTCACTTTTATCTGATCAAACAAACATAGAATTTTGGCATAACTCATCGACAAACTCTGACTATAAAGATCGTATATCCGTTCATATTACTTTTCCACACTTAGATCGAACAACAGAGTCTGCCGTAATGTTTGACATACTCAGCAACCACTTGGGAAATTCGTTAAGGCATGATCTCTATGTTTGGGAAGGATTCGGAGTAGAATGGAGTGTCTGCCCCAACCTAAATCGAGAAAATTCATTGACAATACACGGTTTCGGATTTCAGGGTAAGAGCTGCACGGCAATCTCAATTATAATCGAAAGATTGGTCCTAGTCATTCAAGAGCAAGCTGGAATATCAAACACGGATTTGAGAAAAGCCCGGACCCAAGTCAGGCATCTGTATAAACAGTTTAATACAGTTTCTGGTTTAAAGCAAGTACTTTCCATCTCATGGTGCTTGCTCGAACAAGGAATTTATACACTCAAAGAAAGGCTTGAAGTTTTAGAGGAGGTCGATATTCGAGATTTTGCAAAATTTTGCAGCCAATTGAAAAATTGCCCAATAAACGTAAAGTTACTTTACAGTGGTCCCGAAGACGGAAGAGTACTTGCAAATATAGAGAATACTTTAAAACCTTTGATGAAAGATTTACCAGCGCCAAAACTGATGAGACCACAAGATTCTCTTTATCTAGACAAAGGAGTGGTGAATTTTATTGTACCTTCACCAGATGCCACAGCTACGACTATGGTCTATGTCGATTTTGGTGACAAGAAAAATAATTTGGCTTTAGAAATGTCATACATGATAGCAATATTACTTGCCAAAGAGGCCGAACACTATCTTCGAGAGGTTAAACGTCTTGGATATTTCGTGGACGTTTCGCCGCAAATAAATTCTACTAGTGTGGGGCTAAGACTAACCATAATCAGCACCACACACACTTCTAGTTGTCTTGAGCATCATATCGTAAGTTACATCCACGATTGGGCAACGAGCTTCATTGTTTTGCCGTTTCACAAAATCTTGGAACTAAAAGAAAAATTCATTGAATCCTATATCGACAGCCCAAAAGATTCAAAGATGACTGATCCACCATCTTGCCCTGTATTCAGAGCTCCTTCTACTCAGGGCAGTGCAAAAATATCAGAGGAGAGGAACACCAAAATTCATCTACACAACTTTGGAAAAATCGTCACAAATAATTACCTGTTTGGAGGCAAGTTAGGCGAGGAATACGTATCAAAGAGAAGAGTTCAGAACTTAGATGCGCAAATATTAATTGATTTCATCAAAGAAAAAGTGCTTGAACCTTCAATATTGACAATTCAGAGTTGGTCGTTGCGTCAATGTAAGACTACCCTACCAAGAAAAGGCTGGTTACGAAAAACACTTAGTCGTAAATCGTCCGCAGTGACATGCCAGCTATTTAAGAACACAAACACAATAAGGACTATTCTGGACTTCAATAACCTTAAAAATGCTAACCACCTCAATGACCTTTATAGTTTATACATGGATTGATTTCGCACCCAAATTTCTCATCACCATATGTTATGAACTTTACCGATATCCCAACGATAAATGACCAACCAAGTAAGAATATAAAAGAAGTAGACTCCCAAGGTGTTCCCAGTGATGATGAAGAAGTGAAGAGAATGCTTCGGAAGTTCGGAGAGCCAGTCACGACATCTGGCGAGGGACCAGGAACAAGACGAGAGCGTTTGAAGAATGTGCTAAATGAGCGATCACAAGAGCCAGTTGACTTAATGGACGAAGACAATGAAGAAGATGAGGTGTTTTATACTCCAGGATCAGAGAAGTTACTTCAAAGTCGTAAGTTCATCCTAAGCGATTCACTCCATCGAGCACAAAAACGAGTGAAAGCACAATCAGAAAGCACAAAAGACCCAATAAAAATACTAAAGCATCGCCGCAGTATCAACGAGAAGCTAAATGAATTCGAATTGACTGGGTCACAAGTCATACAAGGAGTCACGAGAACCGTATCGTCACTTCGAGTATGTCCATCACAAAATATCCTAGCCTGTGGATCGTGGGATGGCTCTGTTTCGATTTTGAATAGGAGCAACTTGAAGACGATAACCCGGAATTTCCAGGGCCACAAGGAGAAAGTTGGATCGTTAGACTGGAAGGGAGAAAATATGCTTGTGTCTGGGGGACAAGAGGGCACAATCAACCAGTGGGAAATCAAATCTACGGACGAGACACCAACCATGCGAGCAAATACTATAGAGAAAGCACACGAAGACAGAATCACCAGCACCACGTACCATCCTAGCAGCAACTACATTGCGTCAACGTCATTTGATCAAACATGGAAGTTCTGGGATGCGGCAACCCAAACCGAACTTTTGGCACAAGAGGGACATTCAAAAGCCGTATTATGTGGGTCCTTTCAATGCGATGGCAGCATTTTCAGCTCTGGAAGCCAAGATGCAATGGCAAGATTATGGGACATGCGCAGCGGAAGATGTATATCGACATTGCAGGGCCATGCACAAGCCATCCACGGAATTGATTTTTCTCCTAACGGATATCACTTGGCAACAGCCAGTGCAGACTGTCTGGTCAAGATCTGGGATCTACGCAAGCTTTCAGCTACCAATGCTACCGAGCTCTTCACCATTCCCGCCCACACTAAGCTAGTGAGTGGTGTGCGATTCTTCCACAGTTCACAGTTTCCCGGCGCACTTGCGCAAGAGGTGACCAACGAAGAAGACGAAGCACCCGAAATACTTGATTCTAATGGTACTTTCTTAGTAACAAGTTCCTTTGATGGATTGGTGAACGTGTGGTCGGCAGACAATTGGATCAAAGTCTGTAGCTTGCGTGGCCACACAGACAAGGTAACATGCTGCGACATTACAGGTGAAGGAAATAACATACTTAGTGGCGGCTGGGACAAAAACATTCGTATTTGGGGAAATATATAGATCTTGGACATGTTGCAGCCATATGGATGCCGCTCCGGCATATAAATATAAGCACTAACCGGTGCAGGTTTTGTAGCCGCATTTCTCCAACGTTCCTACTTACCTCATGAATCTCCATCACATTCTAGATGCTCCTCCTGAGCCGGAGATTATAGATTTACATCTCGAAAGAGTCAATGACTCGGGAGACTACCAATTAGCTACACCTATGTTTGAATTTCAGAAGGAACTCACAGACCAGATTGTATCTTTGCACTATCCAGACATTCTTAAGTACTGTGAAACAGATGATTCTGGTCTTTCGATCACCAAGTCGTTAGAGATCTGCATCCACAACTGTATGTTGGTCAGCAGCCATCCATACCTACTTATAGATCACTATATGCCGAAAAACTTGGGCCAACGAGATATGGCCAGTAAGCTAGCAGATACAAGTGGAAAATTCAGTGTTCTCGGCGACTTAATAAATGTCCTCGTTCAAATTAAAACTAACGAGGTCAAGAACGTGGCAGTTATGTGTTACAACAATGCTAAATATTTAGATTTGGTCGAAGCATTGCTTCAAAGCTGCAACGGTCCAAAATTAGTGAAAAGGTACGTCGGCAACAAAATTAAGCGTGATAACCGTGGAGGGGCTACTGGTAACAATTCTACTTCGTCAACGAATTCGTATTCGGGCTCGGGCAAAACTTCAAAAACTGTGATACACTTGTTGCCCGGTGATGGTGAAGTGACTAAGGACACAGAACAAATCAACAATGTGAAATTCGATCTCGTCATCGTATTCGATAGCTTTGTTGATACCGAAAGTGCTTTCTTCAACCGAATAAAATCGCAAAATCGTTTGAACGATGCTATTGTCATCCGCTTAATCCCAATGTTGACCATCGAGCATTGCCTTCTTTACTACAAACTGGAGCGGGATCAGCCAGACTATTTGTACAAACTCATATCATCGATCGTGTGCTTGAGAGATCAAATAGGTAACATGCCGCCCGATTTGGTTCCTATATACAATCAGCGTCTCAACTATTTATCTGGTACATTTTTCGAGCAGGTGTTGAAGACACAATCTGCCCGGAAAAGAGTTGGCTGGCCATTTCCAGACCTTCCTCGTATTCCTCGTTTCAGTGCTTCTGATGTTGAAAGAAGTCTATTGACTGAGGTTTCATTCCACTATACGCCTTATGATTCGAGCGAAATATCCGACCTAGGATCGAAGAGCTTAGCTCCACAGCTAACCTACTATCAAACCAAAAGAATGCAACTGAACTACGTCACCAATCCATTAAAAAATGATTACAACAAATTGATAGGGATATTTTCAAATGACTTCAGCGATAACCAGAGCCAAAACAATGCCCTAGTCACTCACAAGGTGATAATGCAACTCAATAATGCGTACTTGGGCTATGACTTGAGTCGAGACGAACTTAACACTTACTTAAACTTTAATGATACCGAGACTCAAGCTAAACCAGGCCGAAGATTAGACCAAACGAAATCTGTTCTAGCAAAGCTCAGAGAGGAGATGAGCCATCACGAATCTCGCATAGCAGCAGCTGAAAAACAAACTAGTTCGGCAACCGAAGAGACCACTAACCTCAACGAGAAAGTTGCAGAAATCAAAAAGGAAATAGAAAGTCTTGCTGAAAGCAAAGGCTACAAAGATAACAAAAAGACATTTTACGAAAACCAATTAGAGGTTTGGAAACTTCAAGAGGCTATTAAAGACAACCTTCAAAAAATCAAGGCTAGGCAAGAGGAAAAGACTTACATGACCAACGAATACAACAACTCATTATCTTCCACAGAAGTCTCCAGGAAGCAAATTGCGGAAATGAAAACTCTGAACATCAATTTGATACAAGAGATCAGTCAACTCCGTGAGTCAGAGACGCAGAGCTTGCAACTTAGAAGCAAAGAGCGGGCTAAGGCTATTGAAAGTTTGAACATCGCTCGTGAAAAACAAGAGACTCTCAAAAGAAAGTTGGGAAGTACATTGAGATTCCTCAAGGATACGTCACACTTGAAAAAGAGAAAAATACGAGGCTTGACCCCCAATGTAAAGTAAATTGTGTGATTATAATACATAGATAGAGATTTCAGACCTGAATGCATCAAGTACGAGACAATTGTTGATGGGACTTTCCTTGCCACTCAAAAATTGAATCACATCTTGGGCTAATGCTCCACCAAGTATTGCAGCCGATGGTGTAAACTCGGTGAATGCTTGTTGCAGGATAGCATCCAAACTCAGGTCTGTCACGACTGTCTGCGGAATACCAAACAGATCACATACTGTACTGGCTTGTTCACGAAGTATCGTCTTCCTTTCTTCCGTTGCAGCCTGCCTTATTATTTCTCTTTTGCATTCGAAAAGTGCAAAGATCAAAGGGAATGCAGAAGAAAGACGCTTCATTTGACGTCTATTCAATTGTTTAGAAAGGCTTTTAGAAAGGAATATACTTTTGAGTTCACTGAACTTATCATTTATAGTAACCACTTCTTTATCTTCAGTCAGGTTGAGTTCCACCCTAGTAATGGTTTTGGCAGGGCTCAATTTGGTTCCTACTTCACGAGGTTGGTTCCCTACATCCTTCTCGGATATAGAGTCATGATCAATGAGGTCAGTTATAATATACCCTAGCATTCCGTGAACGCCAGCCACATACAAGGGAATGTTCAATTTTCTTGTCATTTCGTTCAAAGACACCATTGTATCTTTTTCGAGTTCTGTGGCTATGATAAGGTCAAAACGACTCAAATATTCTGCTGAGAAAATACTCTCTACGAAACTGTCTGTCTTTATGGTAAGTTTGACTCGGTTATTCAAGTCTTTAATTCGGTCGAGCACCAATGGAAGTTTAAGCTGGCCAACCACATCTTTATTTGGAAGGAAAAACTGACTCAGGAAATCATCTTTGTCAACTACAGAGTCATCTAATATTTCAATCGAGTTTATTCCACCAAGAACAAGATTTTTCACAGCTTCAGTGCCCACAGCTCCAAGATTGATCACCAATATTTTGGCAGATCTGAGTCGAAGTTGGGTAGCCATGCCCCATAGACGAATTTGTCTATCATATAAGGCTATTTCATCTATATTAGTAGCGGAAAACCAGCTAATAGGCGCTCATTACTTACCAGCTGTTAACTCTTCACTCATAGTATAACTGACGTAGAGTGAAATATGCCATGTACATGTAGACCTGCATAGAAAGCTACAGATTAAATCATAGAAGTAAATTGTATTGACCTTCAGATTGTTCAGCTAGAGCCAGAAACAACCAACTTTTGTAAATGAGACATAAATACTTGCAATGATACGTCATCAGTCAAAACAACTGCACCATTGGAACCAATGGCACTTTGGTTATTGTAAGTAGTACTTGGGTTTAACTTGGAGTACAAGAATCTAGCTTGCGATCCACCTTCTTCAGTGTCAACGAATCTTGGCAAGGGGAAACGGTCCACTAAAAGTTCAGCAGCCTCCTGTTTTGGTTCCTCCAATAATTGTTTAAAATTTGCGTATTCTTCTTGATCCTGGTAACCAGCTTTACGCCATTCAGCAATGGTCTTACCATGGAAAATTAAAATATGGAAGAAGGTATCGAGAAGGAGAATTCTATCGTCTTTGATAGACACAGAGTCCAACAAAACAGGTTCAGGCTCATTGTCCAATGAGAACGATGTCAATGTAGGCTGAATCATTATAAGAGAATTGTTGCAGTCTTCCGACATCAATACGTGCCTGTAAAATGCAGTTTCATCCGGCGAGTTGTTGAACACCTGTAAGAATTGTGACCTTCTCAAGTAATAAATGAACTGAGGAAACAAGGTAAATTGTGGACCCAATCTGAAAGTTTCATCCAAGTCTTTTCTATAGTCAGCAAACTTCTGACAAAGTCTAATAAGCATTCTGTCGACCCAACGTAACACATCAGCTCCATCATCTTGTTCAGATTTGAAGAGTGTGATTCTAGACATTAAAACTGCAGCTGCTTCTTGGTCAAAGGATTGAGTCAATACTTGTTCATCACCGGTCAAAATGTTGGATACGGTAGTTACTCTCAAACGGTAAGTACCTGATGCATGCTGGTAATGAGTGATAAATTGGATGTAAGACTGTGCGTTAGGTGGTAAAGGCAGAGTGTTGGCAACATCAAAGAACACAGCATAGGTATTCTGAGGGGTGACAGAACAAAGTCTGTATTGAGACGTGCCGCCGAGTCCCACCTCATTTTCGGACACATTTGGTGATTTGACATGAAGAGAAGATGCATGTCCAATCAAACCACCCACCTTGAGCTCACGGGAACATTTCACGTCCAATGTTCCATTGAATCCCATCAATAAGTATCCATCTTTATCCTTGTTGAACAATCTTAAGAAGGATTGTTTGAAGATAGCAGTGGTGAATGCATCGGAGTACACCATCGTACCACCAGTTTGGTGACACAAGTTTTTCATTTCTAACATTCCGATCTCATCAAGACAACCGGCAAAGATGTCAACGGTGTGGCCATTTTTAACTGTCTTGGCAGCAATACCATCATAGAATTTCATTGCCTTTTTGTAGTGCTTAGCGTTGTCTTTATCAATGTCGGAGTGGGACCGCTTGGGCTCTTTCAACTTTGGTCCCACAATCATACCTGGATTGAGAGTTCCCGGGCCAGCAGCAAAAAGCATGATACGAGCACCAAAGCCAGCGTAAGTGAGACCCAATAAGTTAGCGGCGATGTTAAGTGCCGAACCAGTAGCTCTCAATGGACGATCACCATTAGCCACGGGCCATGGGTCTCGTGTCAAGTTTTCCAAAATGTCAGTGAGTTGGAATTCCACTTCTTCGATGGGAAGCAAGAATCTGAACAACGAGTTGGCGAACTGAGGGGTACCTTGAGGGGTCAACACTGGTTTGTTCAACATATCATTAATTTGCTTTTCATCGTAGGCACGGTCTCCACGGAAAATGTATGACTTTTTGATTGCCTCAGAGCCCAAATCATGCACTTGTACCATCGTACCGTAAGTAATCAAACCGATTAACGCGTTTGGTGGAAACAACGACAACGAAACAATCAAGGTATCTTTCAAAGCTTGCAAAGTGTCATCATCTTGACAGGCATCAATCACAAAAAGGAAGATTGGAGGGTTGGGCACCGGACGGGCGGTGATATACTCAATGGTCGAGGAAGCCGGGTTCAATTCAATTGGCAAATTGTCTTGGGTGATTCCTTGATAATGAGGTGGTAATGGACATCTGGTTCCACACAATGGACAAATCCACGAACCGGAAGGATCAACCGAACAGTAGGGGTTCAAAATACTTCTACAGTTTTGATTCAAACAGAGATGGGGATCATAATCGGCAATGGGAAGGTCTTCTCTAAATTTCAACGGAGTGAATAACGCACCCGTGGGCACCACGGTTTTTCCAGCCTCTACTTTGGTTGACGGAAACGTGTTCCACGAGAAGCGGACCCCGTTGATGTCTTCAGCTTCCTCAAAATTCATGATTGGTACCGCAGGCAGGGTGTTTTGGACGACGCCTGGTGAGCTTGAAAACTGATACGTGGACGACGGACTGCACACAGAATCACGTGCACATTACTTCCCTGGTTCGACCTGCCGGCTGTCTCAATTCAGTTAGCAAAGGGAAGAGATATGCCAGGAAGTGGTGCCTGAGTAAAGTGGTTGAGGAATTGTGACGTTCATGGTGAATTAAAGAAGCGATTTTTTGTTCTGGTCAGATTTTTTTTTGACATCAAGTAACAATGGCCAAGTTACAATCTAGCAGTACGTGCTCTTTGGGACTTGGAAATCTATTGGACTTGGAAATGAAGGTGACAGGTTCCATGTAGTCTATTCAAGCAACTAGTATAAAGGCTGATTCACAGTTTCATAAAATAATAGCATTGACGATGCAGCAACGAATTTTGCAACATTTAGCAACATCCTATTTGGCAGATAAACCATACACCATTTTCAAAGTGAACGATTTACATAAGAAAGACATTATGCAGCAAAAACTGGCCTGGAAAATCAAGCGAGTGTTCCGGTAAAGCTAGTCAGTTTAACTGTCCGAACAACAGCAAATGCGGCTCTTATTGTAAGCGAATATTTGGATTTTGCAGCACATTCGAATCCCATCCCAAAAGTCATTTCATAGCTGGAGGTGGGGGTTTCAGTGTTGAACATATTGATTATTGCAGGATATAACTTATGGAAGCGGTCTCTCAAAACTGTTCAGGCATTTTGCGTGCGAAGATACTATTATATTTAGTGAGCTACATGCTACATCTTAAGCGGAATAATAGGTTTAGGCCATACCAGTTGGAAGCAGCTAATCCAATGGAAAATCTATAATGTACTCAGTAATATAATAGTAAAGTGCAGCTTATTCACTTATGATAATGCTCACATAATTCAGCCATCCTTTTTCGTAAATTTGGGTGCACTTTTCGATTGTGTCGTTTCACGTTTTTCGCTCTTTTCGTAAATATTGCATCATCGCCTGCAGATCATCGCACTAAACTCCGAAATTACCCGTGGAACTACTTACAGCTGACGGAGATACTGACTTGCAACTATATATGATAGAGCTCTGCCGGAACTCATGGTACATCTTAGAAACTCAAGTGACAAACTGCGGACTTTCCAATTTTTAGGACATAGAGCAAACTACTACACTTGTGATGAACAATGCCAATAGCAATACTACCGCACGTGTAATAATAATATCCAATCAAAACTGTGCGATAAGATTTCACAACCCATCAAAACGTGACATGGAAGAAAGGAATAAGCGATCGCCCCACAAACTCGGGTTTAAGTGACCCCAGATTTTGCGAGAGCACTCCGAAATCCGGGGCGGAAAATTATGCAGGACTTCCGAACTTTCTACGATCCGCTAGTAGCTCCGTAGTAAGACCAAAAAGACTGAAATTGAAATCAGATGACTCTATGCAATGTATATACTGAGGAGAGCTGCATTATTTTTCCTTTTGGCGATTTTTCCACAACTCTTCCATTTCTCGTACTCCTATCCTGATTGGTTATGCGCATGTCTTAACACCGAGTAAATTATTATATGAAAAGTAACTAAAAGTCGCCAGACTAAAAAACAGTTGGTTCTGCAAACCTCCTGGCCAATACTTAAAACTCTGTCATCATGTCTGTCAGTATGGCACCCCAGAACCTTCTGTCGAAAGACATGAAAGTACTTTCCAATGGAAAAATCATGAAGGTGCAAAAAGCTCGACAAAGGAAGATCTTGAGCTGCGTCTACTGCCATCTGAAAAAAGTCAAATGCTCTCGTCAACATCCCATGTGCGATAACTGCAACAAACTAGGCATTGAATGCAATTATTTTGTCAACGAACGAGTGTCACGAGGCGGTAAGCGGTCCAGCCGGAGCCAAGAGTCCAGTTCAAACCGTGATATCAAGCGTTCTGGCTCACAAGACAGTTACAATATTACGTCTTCTCGTCTGTTGAGACAAGAATCAGTTTCTCTGGCTTCAGATTTGACCAGTTCAGCTTCTCCTCGTTCGGTCCAACATCGTTTATCCAGCTTGGAAAGCTCAAGTATCACTTCCAGAGAAGACGACGACAAGGAGAAACCATTGAATGAGCATCATGGTGCTTCACAGATGGTTCCCGACTTAACCATGAATTATTTAACTTTGGGTATGCAATCGCCTCATCCAGCCGAACAGCCTGCTCCAGGAGCAACAAATGGGGCTAACAGCTTGCTTCAAACCCCGGTGCTCAACAACATGAACAACATCACAAACAATTATTTCAACACTAATTACTCCAATGCTGGACATCCTGCCAACAATGACGAGCTGTATTATTTCAATTTGTCCTCGTTTTCATTTGCCAACCCTCCCGAGCAAATGCTGAACCAGAGTATATGTCCACAGCCTCATACACCATCAAATGAATCTTCATCATTCCATTTCAAATCGGGCCAACCGTTTGACAATGTTGATCAACCAGTAGTGACGAACTTTCTCGATAACAATCACCCACAGTCGTTTGTGAACAATGTCTCTACTTCTGGAGCTGTTACTCCCGGAATTTCAAATCAAGTCCTTTCCCAATTGTCTGGCTATCCTTCCAATCCAGCTACGACAAAAAATTATTTATATGGTACCAATACCTATTACGAAAACGAAAATCTTCTTGACGAACTTATAAAATATTTACCGCCTACAAAAGAGCGTTCGTATGAATTAATCGAACGTTATGTGACCTCCGTGCACATACTTCTTCCGATAATGATCAACTTATCTGGGTTTGTGAAGGAACATGAAATTTATTGGGATCAACACAACCCATTTTCAACTTCCAGAAGTTCATCGGTGTCTGGCACGTCTAATGAACACCCATCGCCTTCAAATTCACACTCATCTGCAGAAGGTGACGATTTCAACATGTTGCAATTTTACGTTCTTTACTTCCCCGTGTTGTACGCTGCAACAATCTCAGAATTTGAAGAGTACGATAACTTGTTGTTGAACCAAGATATCGACAAATACTTGAAAGCTTTCAACAAGATCTGCCAATACTACAACTACCCTCATGGAATTAAAAAAGTACCTTTGCTCTTGGGTAATGTCATCATCCAGTCGACTTCGCCAAATCCTTCCACTATGGAAATGTCACAAATTATCAGATACGCCAAGTTTTTGCAATTTCACAAGGACCCTATTCTCAGTCTTCGGATTGCCGACTGGGAGGTTGTGAAATTTAGAAGAATGCTATGGTGGGTAATCTTCGGTTTGGACGCCCTTACAAGTCACAATTTCTGCTTACCACCTGTTTGCAGATTTGATGATTTCAATGTCTTGATGCCTGAAGAGGAAGAACCTGTTTTCAAGGAGAATGGTCAAGTTGTCGATAAGAAATTGAATGCTTCAGTTGTTGCCTTGAACATCAAATTTGGCTTCGATAGAATCTTGAGTGACTTGGTGTACCAGCTACATAATGGTCTTGCTAACAACATCACATCTGAAGAAGTTGAAGAAATCAAAGGCATGATAGTAAGCTATTTCCATCACAGTCATGAGTCTATCCTTAAAATGACCAACTTCTACAAGAAGAATCCTCCTCAATCGGTTCAAGAAATGAACTTAATCAATTTTGTCAAGAATCATTCTTCAAGTTTTGTCGACCGTGCTATCATGCTTCTACACAAAAAGATTTTGTTGAGCGACAAAGGCGCCGGCAAAAACATAACATTAAGTGGAGAAGTTGAAAACAATAACTCTTTATCCGAAAATACTCTACCTGACAAGCGTGATGGTGTTTTGGCTATGAGTCAGTATGAAGACACGTTTGGACGGATTCAAGAAGCGAATATCATCACCAATTTTGACATTTCATCAATTTCCCAATTGAAGTTTAATCAATATGAAGATTTCACGTACGAGAATATGAAAAAAAATTTGATTCCTTCTATTCTTCACAATTTGAACGATTTCTTGAAATACAATGATTTTTTCAAGTTTGGTAAGTTTAACTGGTATGTCAAACGTACAATACCTTTGGACTCCATAATATTGATGTTCGTCATCATCACCGTCAAATTCAAGTACGAATTTATTACCTTGAATGAGTTGGTCATATATGTGAAGTTGATCAACAAGGCTTTATTTATTCTTCACCGCAAGTGGTTTAAAAACGAAAAGTACAAGAGAATGTTATCTCTTACAAATTTGACTTGGGAATATATTCTCAAGAAGTTCAACATTATAAACTTAATCAACCAGTTTATGTCATTGAACATGAAAAAGAAACAAGAATTTAACATGGAATTCGTTAATTTTCATGTTACTGGTTACACGAATATGACCGAGTTATTTAACATTATGGATGTTCCACAACCACTCTTGCGGGACCCACAAACTCAAAAACTAATTCCTATTACTTCGGAGTCAACTCAAACAAATGATTATATTCCAAAAGGAACCACTATGGCGAAGACTAATTCAGTGCTGCTGACTGAACTGAGCACTAGCTTCCTTCAAGATAATATTATGCAAGTTGTTGACATTGCCTCGCCGGAGATCAATACAGAATCAGTTACCGAGACAAGCAGAAATGAACTCGTACAGATGAGAGAGAAGTTGTACTACGATTTACGAAACAATTACGTTGACATCAATGACTATTGTGCTTTTTATCTGTCGTTGGAGAACATTTTGCATGAGTTACTCGATTATATAAACCAAAGTGATTAATGAAATACAATGTATTGAACTTTTATCGATCTTAACTATGAAATAACATTGAATAAATAACAGAACCGTTAATATAGCTCACTTATTGACTATTTAATTGGCTGCCATCTTGTTCAAAGCAGATCCGTACTTGAACCACTCAATTTGTTCCTTGTTGTAGGTGTGGGTCAATTCACATTCCCATGCTGCACTTCCGTCAGCTGGGTGAACTCTCAAAATAAGGTTCTTACCTGGAGTCAACTCAGTCAATCCGAGAATGTCAACACTGTCTTCTGGGTTGATCTTGTCGTAATCAGCAGTGTCCTTGAAGTTCAATGGCAACAAACCTTGCTTCTTCAAGTTGGTCTCGTGAATACGAGCGAAAGACTTGGTGATGATGGCGAAACCACCCAAGAATCTTGGCTCCAAAGCGGCATGTTCTCTGGAAGAACCTTCACCGAAGTTTTCGTCACCAATGACAACCCACTTCTTACCAGCGTCTCTGTATTCAGCAGCAACATCTGGAACACCCTTGTATTCACCAGTGAAACGGTTCTTAAGGTTGTTCGCCTCACCGTTTTCAGCGTTGATAGCACCAATCATGTAGTTGTTAGAAATGTTTTCTAAGTGACCTCTGTATTTCAACCAAGGACCAGCCATAGAGATGTGATCAGTGGTGGTCTTACCCAAAGCCTTAATCAAAATTGGCAAGTTGGTGGCATCCTTTCCATCCCAAGCCTTGAATGGAGACAACTTTTGCAATCTGTCAGAGGTAGGAGCGATCTCAACAGTGACTTGAGATCTGTCTTTTGGAGGAGCTTGGTAAGTGTTCTCACCCTTGTCGTAACCGTTTGGTGGCAAACCAACACCAGATGGCTCCTTCAACTTGAATTCCTTACCGTCAGCACCAACCAAAGTGTCAGTGATTGGGTTGAAGCCCAAGTCACCAGAAAGGGCGTATGCAGTCACCATTTCTGGGGAAGACACGAAAGCGTGGGTAGCTGGGTTACCGTCGTTTCTGGAGGTAAAGTTTCTGTTGAAAGAAGAGACAATGGTGTTCTTCTCACCCTTCTTGATATCTTGTCTGTCCCATTGACCGATACATGGACCACAAGCGTTGGCCATAACAATACCACCGAAGTCTTCGAAAGTCTTCAATTGACCGTCTCTCTCAATAGTGGCTCTGACTTGTTCAGAACCTGGGGAGACAGTGTAGATGGTCTTAGCCTTCAAACCGTGGGAAGCAGCATCCTTGATGATGGAAGCAGCTCTGGACATATCTTCGTAAGAAGAGTTGGTACAAGAACCAATCAAACCAACTCTGACATCAGTTGGCCAGCCGTTAGCCTTGGCGGTCTCCTTCATCTTGGAGATTGGAGTAGCCAAATCTGGGGTGAATGGACCGTTCACGTGAGGTTCCAAGGTGTTCAAGTCAATCTCGATGACTTGGTCGTACTCACAACCCTCATCGGCAGACAAGAAATCCTTCTTGTAAGTTTGAGCGAACTCAGCAATTTGAGATCTACCAGTGGCGTTCAAGTATTCAACCATGGAGTTGTTGAATGGGAAGACCGAAGTGGTGGCACCGATTTCAGCACCCATATTACAGATAGTACCCATACCAGTACAAGAGAAGGTCTCAACACCGGAACCGAAGTACTCAACAATAGAACCAGTTCCACCCTTCACGGTGGTGATACCAGCCAACTTCAAGATGATATCCTTTGGAGAAGTCCAGCCCGACATTCTACCGGTCAACTTAACACCGATAATCTTAGGGGCCTTCAATTCCCAAGCCAAGCCAGCCATAACATCGACGGCATCAGCACCACCGACACCAATGGCCAATTGACCCAAACCACCAGCATTAGGAGTGTGAGAATCGGTACCGATCAACAAAGCACCGGGGAATGCATAGTTTTCCAACACAATCTGGTGGATAATACCGGAACCTGGCTTCCAGAAACCCAAGTTGTACTTGGCACATGCAGAGGACAAAAAGTCAAACACCTCCTTGTTCAAGTCAATGGCTCTAGCCAAATCCTTTTTAGAACCAACTTGAGCTTGAATCAAGTGGTCACAGTGGACGGTAGATGGGGTGGCAACTTGTGGCATACCAGCAGACATGAATTGCAAGATAGCCATCTGAGCAGTGGCATCTTGACAAGCAACTCTGTCGGGTCTCAATTTCAAGTAAGACACACCTCTCTCAATGTCTTGTCCGTGAGGGTCGTCCAAGTGTCCGTACAACAACTTCTCGGCGTAAGTCAATGGACGGTTCAATCTGTTCTTGACAATCTCAACGTTCTCAACATTCTTCTTGTAGTTGATGAAAGAGTGAGTTTCCAACAAGTTTTGGTTCACTTGCGAATCTCTAGTAATACCAGCAGTAGCCAATCCACGAATGGAAGTAGTACGTGGAGCCTTCAAGGCACCTCTAGTTGCTGACAACATTGTGGGACAAAAATTCCTATTTGCTGAAAATACTACCAACGAAAAAATCTCCTCGTTTTGATCCTTTTTATATCAGATCGCACCGAGGGTACAGAATCCCGAACTCAAGCCAATCAGACACGCCAAGTTAATAATTGGTGCGACATCCGAGGGCAACAAGGTGTCTGGGTCCTTCGGACTGGCGCCTCCGATTTCGTGAAAATTAACTGTGGCGGTTCGGGAAACCGTATACAGTAAGCTGTGGGTAGTACTAGAAGTGGTGCTGTGGAGTTCTTTGTTTTGCAAATTATTTATGCTATTTAGCGTCTCTTTTTGTCTTAGCCGGTGTTTGTGGGGATTCCCTCGGAACTGAGTGATTTCCGAGGGTGCAGTACTGCAATTAAGACGTGCCTGATTGGCCTGTCACCGCGTCGGCTCCGGCGCGGTCGTTCGCCCGAGCTCTTTTTCACCTAAGGGTCATATGTGAAGCTCTTACGATATACAAATGGGGTAAGTTGGCATTGACCCACCTGTCTGTCGTAACTCCGTAGTAATATATAGATGAGTTCCATTCCACGATTTTACTTAGCACATCACTTAACTCTAAACTCCAAAATACCTTTGGGGACAGCCTCTGTGCTATTCATAGTAAGATACAGTCTCCCTTATTGGTACTTATCAATAGCTTAATTCTCTTGTTTCGCTTTATAGTGGCCATTTCAACTACTGCATATAGCATACCAACCATGCATCTATGCGGCACCTTTAGTGTGGAGCTACCTAACTAATGGCCAGATTGCACAAGTAGTTATGGATCTCAGCTATATGGATAGTCAACTACTGACGTCCTTTTGTGGCTGGAACTCAATCCTTCTGCCGATATCTTCTGAACATCGTAATGCGTTTAATCCTTGCTTTCTTCTTTGGTACTTCATTTACATTAATGGCGGTGTATTCTTCATTGGGGGATTTAGATTGTTGAGTCAGTACAAGAATCCAAAGTATGGCTCCTATTTGCCCAAAGAGACTGGATTGCTCCATACATTAAGAATCACTTTGGTAACATTGCATTGCGTTTTATGGGCATACCTATGCACTTTCGTGAATATTCATGAACGTATGGCTGATACAAAAATCATGGCATTCTTTGCCACTCTATTGTCATTATTGGGTGTTATACTACCCTTCCATGTAATAGAAGTTACCAGGTCCCCAATAGCAGATCTGTCATTATTATGCTACTGGCCATTAATGGTTGCTGGCCATATTTGCCTTTGTTTCCAGGATGGTTTCACTAATGAACATGTGGTCAAAGGAAACACCTACAGAAGCATACGAGTGTCAGAAATGATCCTTGTCGTCAATTCTTTGGCCATATGCATACTTGAGGGCACAAAGACATGCTGGAAACCTACTCACAAACTCATATTTGCTTATTCTAAAGCAGGGCATGAGGTCGAACTATCAAAGCCAAACTTGTATGAGAGAGTCACTTTCACATGGATGAACAAGTTGATTGCAAATTCCTATAACAACAATACCGTTACCACACTAGATTTGCCAAATTCACCTACAAATCTTGATTGCAAAGAGATCGCCGCAAAGCTTGCAAAAAACTGGGAAAAAGAAAGAACCACAAAGACCAATCCTTCTTTACTTCGTGTATTGGCCCGTACGTTTTGCTTTGTGGCTATCTTATCGTTTGCTTATCAACTTATAGATTCCATGTTGGATTTTGTACAACCACAGTTGTTACGATTATTGATCACTTTGTTTCAACTAGACTCCCCATCTATACTAGAGGGTATTCTTATTTGCATTGCCATGGGATTGTTAACTATAGCCCAGACGGCCCTCTACAACCAGTACGTCTTAAAGACTGCCGAACTAGGACTTGGATTACGTTCTTCCCTTAATGCAGTAGTATATCAAAAGAGCTTAAAGTTATCTTCTAAAGCTCGTCATGAGAGATCTACTGGTGATATCGTTAACATGGTCTCAGTTGATATTATCAGAGTTCAAAGTATGTCTCAAAGCATGAATACTCTTATCCTTGCACCAATAGAGATGTTCGTGGGTATGTTCTCGTTGTGGAGTTTATTAGGTGGAAAGGCTACCTTAGCAGGATTTTTTGTCGTTCTCTTACTATCTCCTATTAGCTCAAGCCTTATAAAATTTCAGAGACAATTGGGAAAGACTCAAATGGCACTCAAGGATCACAGAACCCGTGTTGTCAACGAAATATTATCGTCAATCAAGAGCATCAAACTCTATGCATGGGAAGTTCCAATGTTGAAACGACTTAGTGAAGCCAGAAACGAACAAGAGCTCAATAACCTGAGAAGAATCAGGATCCTGAGGCAATTCTTGCTGGCTATTTGGCGGTCAACTTCTTTTCTCATTACATTTACTTCGCTAGCTACATTTGCGTTATTCCTGGGTCGTCAACTTACTTCAGATGTCGTGTTCCCTTCTTTAAAACTTCTCGACTTGTTTGCTGGCCCGATACTTCAATTTCCAGCAGTAATCACAGGTATGATCGAAACAGCTATTTCGTTAGAACGTCTCAGATCTTTCTTGATTCTTGACGAAATTGATGATTCAATAATTGAGAGGGAAAATGACGTTTCCAAAGCAAACTATGCAGTTCAGATAAATGAGGTATCTTTTCTCCGTTCTCCTCCACCTCCGCCGCCAGCGAGAGATGCAGAGGAAGAATCACTCATACCAGAAGTCAAATTTGCATTGTCTGATGTTAACTTTCTGGTTGCAAAAGGAGACTTGGTATGTATCGTTGGGAAAGTTGGAAGCGGAAAAACTACTTTTCTTACTGCAATTTTAGGAAATCTAAATGCTGTTAACGCAAGAAACGTGTACGAATCTAAAAGGTTCTGGGTCCTGGGCTCAATAGCTTATTGTGCACAAAACCCCTGGATCATGAATGCGTCTGTTAAAGAGAACATTCTATTCGGATACGAATATGATGAGCAATTCTATCAAGAGACTATTAGGGCCTGCGAATTATTACCGGATTTGCAGATACTTCCAGACGGCGATGACACACAAGTCGGTGAGAAGGGAGTTTCTCTTTCTGGTGGTCAAAAAGCAAGACTTTCATTAGCAAGAGCAGTTTATGCTCGAGCCGATATCTATCTTTTGGATGACATTTTATCAGCTGTAGACTCTCACGTTGGTAAACGATTAACTGACCATGTACTCTCGAAAACAACTGGATTATTATCTGGCAAGACTGTCATACTTGCTACAAACTCTATTCCAGTTTTGGATTTAGCTGATCATATTTACATGTTTGGGCATGGCAATATCGTGGAACATGGTGCTTTGTCAGACATTCACAGTGAGAAAGTTGACTATCCCAAATTGCATGAGTTAGTCACAAAGCTTGAAAATGCAAATGAGGGAGAAAAATCAACTGAAGGATCAAGTCTAGCCCAAAGTCCACCACTAATTGTACGGAATATCAAGAAAGCGAAGATGGCCGAATTCAGTTGGGATCCTTTGGCAAAACTCATTCCCAATCTCAGGACTGCCCAACAAAAAGAGGACTCAGCGAAAGGTTCAGTCAAGTGGGACGTATACTGGAATTATGCTCGAGCATGTTCCATACCAGGATGCATAGTAGCAATTTTCCTTGTCATTTTGGTTGCCTTGGCAGGAGTAGCCGAAAACTACTGGCTCAAATACTGGGCTGACCTGGGAACCAGCTCTGCCAACGCTGTTTGGATATTCATCGGAGTGTATGCTTCCATTGGCGTTAGTAAGAGTGTGTTAGGAATTATCAAGGGAACGATAATTCAAGTTGTTTTAGCTTTGAGAGCTTCACGCATAACACACGACAGAATGGCAGCAAGAGTTCTCAGAGCCCCTATGCTGTTTTTCGAACGAACGCCCTTGGGCCGTATCATGAACCGCTTTACTGCAGACATTAACAAGGTTGATGATATGTTAGCAGGAATGTTCGAGATGCTCTTCTCAGCTTTGAGTGGAACTGTGCTCACCTTCTTTGTGGTGGGCTTTGCGATTCCTCCATTTTTGATCTTGATTGTCATATTGGGCTTCGTGTACGGGTATTACCAACGTTACTATATTTCGATTTCGCGAGAGCTCAAGAGGTTGGTTTCCATTTCTAGATCACCCATTTATGCTCATTTACTGGAAAGTTTGAATGGCGTGGACACTATGAGGGCTTTTGATCAAATGGAACGCTTTTGTTACATCAACCGGTCGAACATTGATGTCAACACCAAGAGTTTGTTTATGCTGCAGTCTATCAGCAGGTGGTTGTCCACGAGATTGCACTTCCTAGGCTCTGTCGTGGTGCTTTCTTCGTCTATTCTCTCAGTGTTGACTTTAAGAACTAATGCACCGCTCTCAGCTAGTATGGCTGGATTTATGATGACGTACGCCTTGTCTGTTACGTCGTCACTCACTACTCTAGTCAAGACGTCTGCCATGGTTGAGTCAAACATTGTCTCATTCGAGAGATGCGTGGAGTACTGGGATTTGCCCATTGAGGAGGATACCAACTGGAAAGGAAAGAAAATTGATTCTTCGTGGCCCAGTCGGGGAGAAATACAGTTTAAAAACTACTCAACAAGATATCACGAGAATCTTGACTTAGTATTGAAGGACATCAACCTCAGTATTAATTCTAAAGAGAAAATCGGTGTCATTGGCCGTACTGGAGCGGGAAAGAGCTCGTTAGCCTTAGCCATCTTCCGGATCATTGAACCGGTTGATGGTACGATTTCTGTTGATAGTATCGACACCACGGATATCAACCTCTCTACTTTGCGAAGCAATCTAGCTATCATTCCTCAGGACTCGCAGGCTTTCGAAGGAACTGTGCGCCAAAACTTAGATCCATTGGACCAATACTCAGATGATGAGTTGTGGAAAGTACTTGAGCATTCTCACTTGAAGGACCACGTTATGCGGTTTGACATGCCCGAAGGCGAAGAAAACAGACTTAACTACAAAGTGGCAGAAGGAGGAGCCAATCTTTCGGCGGGGCAGAAGCAGCTTTTGTGTCTTGCTCGGGCTCTTCTCAACACTTCATGTATTTTAGTTCTCGACGAAGCAACAGCCGCAGTGGATTCACAGACAGACAGTGTTGTACAGCAGACCATCCGCAGTGAATTCAAAGACAGAACAATCGTCACAATAGCCCATCGGCTTGATACCGTGATGGACAGTGATCGCATCATCACGTTAGACAATGGTCAGGTTAAAGAATTCGACACCCCGCAAAAACTCTTGAGCAACGATAACAGCATATTCTACAGCATGTGCAAACAGGGAGGGTATATATAGAGTACAATATTAATATATGATACTTTACTGGCCCGAGCCGATACTTCCTGCAGACAGCTTGGCCATGTCAAGTTCGGTGAGATTTCGGACTCTTCAATAACTATGGCTTCTGCTGCTCAGCACACAGGCAAGTTTGCACGCTTCTTGAATTCGGAAACGGGACCCAAAACTGTCCACTTCTGGGCCCCTGTGATGAAATGGTCGTTGGTGGTTGCTGGTTTAAACGATATTCAACGACCTGTGGAGAAGCTTAGTGGAACGCAACAGATTGCTTTGTTCGCTACCGGTGCCATTTGGACACGTTGGGCTGGATTTGTCATTCGCCCAAGAAACGCTCTCCTCGCTAGTGTCAATTTCTTCTTGGGAGGTGTCGCTGGCTACCAATTGATCAGAATTGCAAACTACAGGAGAGACAAGGGTGATTCACCGGCTCAGGTGTTCCACTATATATTGAACGGAGAGGAGTAGTTATGAAATACACAGTCTTAAATTGCATACTTATAGTTATTCCGCTGAGGTTGGAGATATTATTCGTTGACATCCATCATGTCTACTTTGGAAGGGGACTCGGCTCTACTTTCCAGCTGGTCGTCTTCGTCATTATTCTCTTGTTCTTCAGACTCTGAGTCGTTCTCCATGTCCACATCTCGGTTTTCCTTCCGTTCGGCTTCTTGTTGTATTTCCAGACGCACCTTGTCGATATCCGCAAATATGCCGGGAAGAGTGGTCTCTAAAAAATCCAGTAAACTAACATCACGAGCAGTCCACTTCCGATTTCGGGAAGCCAATTGGTTCTTTGTGTGCGTCAATACCTCACATATTATCTTTTTCTGTATTCTTATGCGTGCCTCTATGTTCACGAGACGGTTGAAGACCTCAAAATTTGGTTCCATCAAATTCGTATTCTCTCCAAGCAGGAAAATGTCCGACGTATTCACTTGCAGAGGATAGTGCCCGCTGCCATCTTGTTTCAAGTACTTCAATAATGCACCATTTTCATACTGTTGGACCGCTTGTAACGAGAATACAAAGCTGGGAAGAGAATTTTTTTGTATAACACGTTCGTACTCTCCTTCTAATGACTCTATTCTCGAGTTCAATCTAGCCATTTGCCCTACCTGGCGGTTATAACTCCTGGCTTCGGTGTCTAGATATGTCCTTTTGTTGCGTTCTTCCCAATCTTTAAATGCTTTCGTGAGCCTGTTGACAAGGAAGGAGTCAGCTATATATTTTCTGTCCAGAAGTGTTGTGTATTCTTTGCCTTCTGCTCTCGATAAAGCGTCAAAAGCACTGTCAAATGTGCTTATAGCTGTGTCTAGCATCTCGTTGATAGAGTCCTCGGAAATCATGGTAAGTGTATTTCGTAAGCCAGAAAAACGAGTGGTCTTGGGCTTCCAGAGTATGTAGCACCTCCTGGCTAGGCTATTTTCAGTTTATCTGGTGGTGTTGGACTTTTCGGTTCCAGTTGTTTTCAAACCTTCTTCACAAAGCGCGAAATACACAAGCTTGATCTCACGGAAGAGATGAATTCCCCGAACATAGAGATACTTCGAACCGATCTTCGTCATGCTTGTGGGACCCTTTCGAAAGCTAATCTCTACCAAGCAGCTAAATGGTGCGCTGAAGCACTCAATGGGCTCCCACCATCGACGTCTACAAGCCGAACCAACAGTGAAATAGATACACAAGAGATCATAGACCAAGACAAGATCATGCTAGCGAACACGTACTTCAGCTGCAAGGACTATGAGCGTGCAGCATATGTATTAGCCGGCTGCAAAAGCGGAATCGCTGTGTTTATGAAACTTTACTCGATCTATATCTCGATCGATAAATGGGAAACAGAAGCCAAAGATAGCAGCATAAACGTGATATCTCCCAGCAGTGATGCCCATATGAATGGCAATAAAGCTTCAATTGATGATAGGCTCACACAAATATCACGAGAAGCCGATAATTTCAATAGCGACCTGAGCCATGAACCAAGTGGTCTACTTTATTTCTTAAACGGCATAATTTGTAACAAACGAAAGAAGTCAGAACTTGCACAGAATTACTTAGTGCAATCGCTTGAGCTTTTTCCATACAACTGGTCGGCTTGGCAAGAACTCATTGCTAGCTTTTCTGCTTATGATGAAGCAGTATCATTTCTTAGCGAAGTGAAGAAGTCCAAATCGCTGCTTACGAACCACGTTATGTTTCAATTCTTTGAAATAGTGCTTCTTCAAGAATTCTACCAGCAGCTGCCAATACTTACGGATATACTCTCCTCTCTCATAGAGATATTTCCTACGTTCACCTTTCTTAAGGTTCAAAAATTCCTCATTTCATACCATAGCTTGGACTACTATACCGCCGAAGGGATCTTTGACCAGGTTCTTCTCGAAGATCCATTTCGTCTCGATGACCTCGACACATTCTCAAACATGCTCTACGTCATGGAGAAAAGACCAAAACTTTCATTTCTTGCCCAACACGCTTCGACTATAGACAAGTTCAGACCAGAAACATGCTGCATTATTGCAAACTATCACTCTATGAAATGCGAGCACGAAAAGGCGATCATGTACTACAAACGAGCATTAACCCTCAACAAAAACTGCCTTAGTGCTTGGACGTTGATGGGCCACGAATTTGTTGAACTCAAGAATTCTCATGCAGCCATAGAGTCTTATAGAAGAGCAGTGGATACAAATCCCAAAGACTTTAGAGCCTGGTACGGCCTTGGACAGGCTTACGAAGTTTTGGATATGCATTTATACGCCCTTTATTATTATCAGCGAGCGACTAATTTGCAGCCGCTCGACACCAGAATGTGGCAGGCCATAGGTAATTGTTACGAAAAAAACGAAAAATACGAAGAAGCATTCAAGTCTTTCGAAAAAGCATTACAAATTGAAAGTTACAACAAAGGCAACGAGGTGGAAGGCCATGAACCTCACATATCTTATCGTTTGGCAACACTTTCTGAGAAGATTGGTAGTGTTGTTGATACGTACACGTATATGAAGTTGTGTCTTGAACTGGAGACCGAATGGGGAATTAGCGATGAAACTTCAAAAGCGAGACTATGGTTAGCACGTCATGCACTCAAAAATAAGCGATATGAAGAAGCTCACAACTATGCCCGAGATCAAAATTATAACAATGCCCATGACATTGAAGAAGCAAGAGCTATAGCAAGAGAGGCTCGAAGTAGAATGATGGCATAATTATTTAAAATAGCTTATCGGGTAATTAATTAAAATAAGTGTCTAATAGTTGATTAGTTCATTGGAAGACAACAATGATGCTTCTGTAGTGTAGCGACTGCAAACCTTTTTCACTATGATAGGTAAAGCGTTGACTAATGCGGCCAACTCCTCTTTGCTCACTCCTACTTTAACCAATATGTTCAAATGTGGTGGGGTCAAAGGTAAGTTTTCATGCTTGAGAATGTTATGAGACCGGGTGATAAGAATGCCAGCATGCAGCAAGCATTCATCAATGATTTGCTGCAAAATGAACGATTCGTGGTTAAATTCTGGGCTAAACTTGTTCAAGCTACGAGAAGGCTTGCCAATGTTTAAGAATTCAAGCTGTCCATACGCAGGAGGTAAGCCTAATGCCCTTCTATAGTTTGCACTCAATTCCAAGTGGATTATTGGAGAGAATTCTTCAGATACAACTTGGATGTATTCCTTCGGTACGTCCTTGGACAATTTTTCGTGAGTGAACTTGAGGTTATCATGAAGGGCAGTAACCAACTCGGATTTACCATTTTTATCCAAATTAGCACCTATCTCATGAAGCGAAGCAGAAGCAGCGCGGGCAGAGTACGGAGGTAACGAAGCGCTGAAGACATAAGCCAAAGAAGATATTCTTTGATGGTGGACCATAGGGTTTACACCGACGCAGAAGCCACCTGAAGATGCAAGCGAATTAGCCAAGGACCCTATTGTGATGGAAATCTCAGATCTTGGGATGTCAAAGTGTTCAACCACACCTTTTCCGGATTTTCCCAAACATCCGATTGATAACGTCTCATCGAGAAACAAACGGTATTTGTATTTGTTCTTCAATTTTACAATTTCAGGTAACTTTGGCAAGTCGCCTGTGTTGGCGAAGAGACCCTCGGTGACTATGAAACGTCTTTTCAACGGTTTTTGTTTGTCGAGGACTGGCTGGATTTCTTTCAAGATCTGTTCTAAATGCTCAGTGTCATTATGGTCAAACCACTCGATGTCACATCGACTGACGATGAGTGCTTTTTGGATGGCAAGGTTGACACCGCTGTCCACTACACAGAGATCACCACGCTTCAAGAATGCGGGAAGAACGGAACCGGCAGTGACAAAGTCCTGTCCATACAAAATCGCCTGTTCACCTCCAAAATAAGTGGCTAAGTCCTCTTCAAGACGCACATGCACGTCTTGAGTACCATAGAAGTTTGGAGGTCCACAGGCACCAACTCCCGTGCTTGAGATGGTGTCTTTTGCAGCAATTTTGACATTATCGTTTTCGTTCAAGTTTAAGAAATCATAGGTGGCAAGATTAACGACATTTTGGCGCTTTTCGCTGTCATGCCCGTGGGACACCGTAACGTGGGAACCATTAGAGCCGTGAATTAACGGCGTGCTTTTGAGCTGCCATTTTTCTTCATCACTGACAGGCTCCAAAAGTGGTTCCGGTTTCCACTCGGCACAAAGCTCGTCGATTTCACGCTTTGAAAGCTTGACCACGTCCAGTTTGTTCTCTTTTCTCTTCGACATCAAGAAATAGCGCACGGCAAACAAAAAAAGTGCCAATTCAAACACCGACCGAATGGGATCATTCTTGTACGACAGACGGATGTATCTGAGGATAATAGGACCCCCAGGAATCTTGTCCAAGAGATTTAAGTACAGCACGAACGATTCCGAAAATGTTGATGCCAACACTTCCAACGATGGCGGTAAGGTCATCGTGGTTGTGGCAGTTGCCGTAGTAGTCGTGGTAACTACAGTCATGCTGAAAGATGCGACGATGCTTCTCTGTAGCGATTTAACTTATGGAAAGAAAAGTTGCAGAGCGTTAAGCAGCGTCAAACTGTTTATCACTTCGCAGCGCTGCGCGCACGACTAACATTTCTTACCGCGAGAGCCACTGTGCGTTTTCTAAAAGGGGCACGCGACTTCGCGGTAAAGCAGGACCCTCTGGGTAAATATAGCATATATGGGATATGTAGCTTTTGATTTGTAGCACTATGTAGTAGTTCGACCCGACTAGGGATCGCTCAGGGAATGTACACCTTGGTGACACCTTCGACATGACGTCTGCAGCATACGCAGCCATTCATTCCCTTGGTAGCCAAGCTGGAGCGACAGGATCCACATACAGAGAAGCAGCGGCAGGGCCAGCTAATATACTCCCGTGGATTGATCTGGCAGACAACACATGGATTTTTGACTTCCAAGTCGCCCTCGCTATCAACCTGGTGGGTAGCCTCTCTGTCCTTCCTCCTCTCCATGAATAGTTCTATGAGTTTGGAACCATCATCCATCTGTTGCTTTTGGAGCCGGAATCTCGACCGGGTCATTATCTGGTCGTTTTGCATGGTTTGGCGGAAGATATGGGCAAAATCGGGTTGTGATAAGTCGTTTAATAGCTCTGTGTCCACTATCTCACCCACGAAACTTTCCACCATGCTTTCAATATCACTCTCGACATCTGTGTCTGAGTCCAAATCCACGTAGTCTCCCGTAGCGTCGTTCTCCGCCCATGGTTCGGTTATATGACCAAGCAAATCCTCCGCTGAGAGGGTGTCGGGCTCTATCATTTCCTCAGGCACCTGTGCGGGCTCGATCTTTCTATTAATGGCTTGCTCTAGGAACTTCGGTACCTTCGGCTCGTTGTATTCGTGCTGCAAGACTTTGCGGTAGAGAGGCTGAAGCAGCTTGTCCACAACCAATCCGTACAAAAGTTGTGACAAGTGACCGACGACCAACTTCATATCGCTGTACCGCCTGCGGAGCAAGGTCTTATTCTTCGACCCATCAGAATTTTCTTGATTAACCACAACCGCTTCGTCATACATCCAGCTGACCGAAGGGGTCTCGATAATTGTACCATATCCGCTTGTACCAGTTCTGCTGAGTATATCAATGACTTCTGGTGATGTTCGCTTCTTCAATATTTCTATTTGATCTCCAACCTTTGACCAAAGTGACTTCTCGATCCAAGTTTGTTCATGGGCCGGATTCCAGCCGATCTCACTCACATAGCTTAACTTACCCGCCAGAATCAATGCTAGCTTTCCAAGCTTGACCAAGCCAACGGTGAAGTCGTCGTCGAGCCTCAATGTAGCAAGGCCACGGGAAGCTTCGTTTTCTGGGTCTTCAGGAAAAAGGAACTCACTGTAGTTTAAAGTGCGCCATTGGAAGCCGGTGCTGATGATGGCTAGTACGAAGACTGCCACCGATATGCAAAGCACAGACGCTATGACGACCTGTGGGGAGAAGAAGAGCCAAAGTATATTAAATAACGGCACACGAGCCACAAGGTACGCCAAAAATGACAACGATATCATCGACAGGGGGATTAGACGGGTGCGGTTCTGGTTGACCAAGGCACCAATATGAATGTTGAGAGCACCAAGAGTCAGGAAGAATGCAATCATGAGCAGTCTTTCGGTAGGAGCAATAGGACGCCGGCCACCGAAAACGCCGTAGCCAGAATCGTCAAGGTGGAATACAACGGAAAGTTCAAAGAGAGTGACGAGACTCTCGCTGTATGGCTTGACATTGGCAGCAACACTGACAAATGTTTCCACGAGTTGCAGACAGCACAAGCCCAAGAACACCGGCCAGTACAACTCGCTGGAAGGACCCACCATAACTTTCGACCGAGGAGTAGCCAAGGCAGTGACATCGGCATACCGCTCAGGATCGTACAGGAACAAGCCGTCCCACAAGTATCGCTGGAACCACCAGTTCTGACCTTCAGGCGTAGAAATCTTGGCATTGACGTTGAGAGCCACCAAAACCTTAAAAAGATTGACGACTAACATGACAATTGCACCTAAGCGAAGCACGATAAAGAGCGACGCTCGCATCTTGCTGCTCCAATGGTTCGGAAAACCATCAAGCAGGTGCAAATGCTGAACAGAATGTCGCCTGGGGCGTGCAGCCGCTATTATGAATATCCTGTTGAGTGTAAGAGCCGCCATGAAACAGACTACAGCATACAGGGAGCAGCAGTAGGCCGCTATCCGTCCATATCGGTCCCACGCTAGACCATTTTCTTCTGCCTCACGCATCTGGTTGAATATTGCTCGGCCCATAGCACGAAAGATGCCATTTTCCTCCTGTTCCGCCTCCATGACACCAAACTACTTGTGTCTTGCCCTGAATATGGGGACCTGAAATCACTTTGCGGGTCTATGGACCGTACTGCAGATAACACCATCTGATGATAACTGCGATGTCTTCACCTTTCGACTGAACTACGATGGTTAACAATGGGCGGCCGCCACCTCCTGGTCCTCCTGGTCCTCCTGGAAGAAACGGTAATACATCACGTCCAGGCAACAATCTGACGGACCCACGAGGTCAAAACAATACTGGAAGACCTCCTCCACCGAGAACAAACACAACTTCAACGTCATCTCGTCCTCCAAACTCCCGTCTGCAGCCTCCTCAGACTAGTGGGAGACTTCCACCACCGCCACCGGGCAGTAAGACAGCCCATGGTGCTCCTCCGCCTCCAAAAAGAACTGCTGGTCCACCACCACCACCGAGAAGTACAGCTTCACTCAACATAGGTGCCCGAGAATTGGCCGATAGAAAGCGGGCATGGCTCCAATTGCAGAAGAGGCGGTTCTCTCACCTGGCCGTAAAACACAAGGGTACCTTGGTCTATCCCAAAAAGGTTGATATGCCTCCTGAACATCTCCGTAAGATCATTCGAGACCACGGCGATCTTTCGTCCAAGAAAGTTGCATCTGACAAACGGTCCCATCTAGGTTCATTGAAGTATATGCCCCATGCCATACTAAAGCTCTTGGAAAACATGCCGCAACCATGGGAAGAAGCGAAAGACGTCAAAGTGCTCTACCACATAACTGGTGCGATAACCTTTGTGAACGAGATTCCCCGAGTCATAGAGCCAGTATACACTGCCCAGTGGGCTACCACTTGGATCATGATGAGAAGAGAAAAGCGCAACCGTAAGCATTTTAAACGAATGCGGTTTCCACCATTCGATGATGAGGAACCTCCGCTAGATTGGATGGAAAATTTGGAAGACGCCGAGCCCGCCGACGGCATACTAATGGAGGGCTCTGAGGTTCCAGAATGGCTTTATGACCCCAAGCCAATGTCTGAAGGTAGCCATGTTAACGGTGAATCTTACAAATGGTGGAATTTAGACTCTAAAACCATGCATGATCTCTACAGGCTCTCACAGCCTATATTATCAGAGATTACCGATCCCAACTATCATTATCTTTTTGATGCCAATTCCTTGAAAACAGCCAAAAGCTTGAACATTGCTTTGCCAGCAGGACCTAAATTCGAACCCCTTTACAAGAAAAGCGTTACTAACCCTGAAAGTGAAGACTTTACCGAGTTCAACTCCCTCGATAGAATCATTTTGAGAATTCCAGTCAGGTCAGAATATAAAATTGCATACCCGTTCCTATACAACTCGTTTGTCAAGTCGGTCACACCTTCCTGGTATCACCATCCTCTTCGTTGCAACTTGCATGATTCTACTGACAATATTGACATCCCATTCCACTTCAATTCAAAGTTCAATAATATCACCCCTCACAAGAGAAGTACCAGAAAGCGGGCGACTGCAAAATCTGATTACTCGTTACCTTCCCACTTCGTGCCATTCTTACAGAAGAACAACCACAACAGCCCTCAGACATCTGGAGCAATCGAGCTTCTTTCTGCTCCATATCCTTTTAATAGAAAAAGCGGTCATAATATCAGAGCAGAAGATGCTGCTATTGTCAAGTCATGGTACAAACAGCGTACACACAGGGGACATCCTTTGAAGGTGAGAATTTCCTATCAAAAATTAATGAAAATCGACGTATTGAATGATCTCCACTTTCACAGAGCAGATGCAACCTCGAAAAATATCAGGCTTCTCAAAAGCTTGAAAGCTACAAAGTTTTTCCAGCAGACCACTATCGACTGGGTTGAGGTCGGTTTGCAAGTTTGTCGTCAAGGCTTCAACATGCTCAATCTTCTCATCCACAAAAAGGGGTTGACATACTTGCACTTGGATTACAACTTTAATTTGAAGCCAACAAAGACATTGACAACTAAGGAGCGCAAAAAGTCAAGATTTGGAAATGCTTTCCATTTGATCCGTGAAATTTTAAGAGCTATCAAGATCATCGTTGACTCTCATGTCCAATTTCGCTTGGGTAACATTGATGCATATCAGTTGGCAGATGGCTTATATTATATTTTTAACCACTTGGGACAACTTACTGGAATCTACCGTTACAAATACAAGGTCATGCATCAAATTCGGGCATGCAAAGACTTGAAGCACGTTGTATACACAAGATTCAATGATGGCATTGGAAAAGGTCCTGGAGCAGGATTTTGGCAGCCAGCTTGGCGTGTATGGATCTTTTTCTTGCGTGGAATCATCCCTTTACTTGAAAGATGGTTGGGTAATCTTTTGGCTAGACAATTTGAAGGCAGAAGAAGCAACGATGTCGCTAAAACCATCACAAAGCAGAGAGTTGACGCTTATTACGACCTTGAATTGAGATCACAAGTTATGCATGATATTCTTGATATGATTCCAGAGGGAATGAAGCAAAACAAATCAAGAACCATTTTACAACACTTGAGTGAAGCATGGAGATGCTGGAAAGCAAACATCCCTTGGAAGGTTCCTGGATTACCTGAACCAGTGGAAAAAATTATTGAAAGATACATCAAAGCAAAGGCTGACGGTTGGACTTCAATTGCTCATTACAACCGTGAACGTATACGTCGCGGAGCAACAGTTGAAAAGACGGTGGCCAAAAAGAACTTGGGAAGACTCACTAGATTATGGATCAAGAATGAGCAGGACAGGCAAAGAAATTTTGCCAAAGATGGACCTTACATTTCCCCTGATGATGCCATTACCATATTCCGGAATATGACCGACTGGCTCGAAAGTAGAAGGTTCCAACCAATCCCCTTTCCTCCTTTGTCTTACAAGCATGATACTAAGCTATTAGTGTTAGCTTTGGAAAACCTTAAGGAACAGTTTAATGCCAACTCGAGATTAAATTCAGCACAACGTGAGGAGCTTGCTCTTATTGAACAGGCTTACGATAATCCTCACGAATGCTTGGCCAGAATCAAAAAGTTCCTTCTTACTCAACGTATATTCAAGGAAGTTGGTTTAGAGATGATGGATTACTACACTCATTTGGTGCCAACATACACCATCGATCCGCTCGAGAAGATCACAGACACATACCTAGACCAATATCTCTGGTATGAAGCAGATAAGCGTGAGCTTTTCCCTAACTGGATAAAACCAAGTGATAATGAAATTCCCTCTTTGTTGGTTTACAAATGGACCCAAGGAATAAACAACTCGACTGATGTCTGGGATACATCTAGTGGACAGTGCAATGTTTTATTAGAGACAAAACTCAGCAAATTTTCAGAGAAAACTGATTTTACCTTGCTTAATAGGCTCCTCAGGTTAATTGTTGATCCGAATATTGCTGATTACCTCACAGCCAAGAACAATGTGAGTTTGACATACAAAGATATGAATCATGTGAACCAGTACGGTTTAGTACGAGGATTACAGTTCGCAGCATTTTTGTTGCAATATTACGGTTTGGCCATAGATCTCTTGATTTTAGGTGTCGAAAGAGCAAATGAACTAGCTGGTCTGCCACAACTGCCTAACTCGTTTTTACAATTCAAGAGCACAGAAGAAGAAACATCCAGTCCAATTAGGTTTTATCTCCGATACGTCGATAAGCTTTACATCTTTTTCCGATTTGGTCATGACGAAGCTGAAGATTTGATTCTGGACTATCTATCGGAGAACCCTGATCCGGACTTCAAGAACACTATTGGATATAACAACCATCGTTGCTGGCCCCGAGATTCACGTATGCGTTTGATGCGTCATGATGTGAATTTAGGTCGAGCTGTGTACTGGGAAATAGCGGGCCGAATCCCATCATCTATAACCACGATAGATTGGGAAGATACCTTTGCATCAGTATACTCGAAGGATAATCCAAACTTGTTGTTTAGTATGTGTGGGTTTGAAGTACGCATACTTCCCAAGTGCCGCTCAGCAGATGTTACATCTTCGAGTGAAGGAGTATGGGATTTGCTTGATCAGACAACCAAAGAAAGAACAGCTAAGGCTTACTTGAGAGTAAGTGATGAAGAAGTTGAAAAATTCAACAGTCGAATTCGTCAAATTTTGATGTCATCTGGATCTACTACTTTTACAAAGGTAACTTCAAAATGGAACACAGCACTTATTGCTTTGTTTGCCTACTTCCGTGAAGCAGTTGTGTCAACCGAGTCCCTTTTGGACATTCTTGTTAAGTGCGAGACAAAGATTCAGAACCGTGTGAAAATGGGACTCAATTCCAAAATGCCAACCCGATTTCCTCCAGCAGTCTTCTACACACCAAAAGAACTAGGAGGATTAGGGATGTTGAGTGCGTCGCATATCCTTATTCCTGCTTCCGATTTGAGATGGAGTAAGCAGACTGATACTGGCATTACACATTTTAGAGCTGGCATAAGCCATCAAGAAGAAAAAATGATTCCGACCATCTTCCGTTATATACCTACTTGGGAGAACGAGTTCTTGGACTCTCAGAGGGTTTGGGCGGAGTATGCCATCAAGCGCCGTGAAGCAATGGAACAGAATAGACGTCTTACCTTTGAGGATATGGAGGAAAACTGGGATAGAGGTATCCCAAGAATCAGTACATTATTCCAAAAAGATCGTCATACACTTGCCTATGATAAAGGCCATCGTGTAAGGCGTGAATTCAGACAGTATAGTATACCTCGCTTCAATCCCTTTTGGTGGACAAGTAACCACCATGACGGTAAGTTGTGGAATCTCAATGCTTATCGAACTGATATAATCCAAGCTTTGGGAGGTATTGAAACAATTTTGGAGCATACTTTGTTCAAGGGCACTGGATTTGACTCGTGGGAAGGTCTCTTCTGGGAAAAATCGACTGGGTTTGAAGACTCTCTCAAATTCAAGAAGTTGACCAATGCTCAACGATCTGGTTTAAGTCAGATTCCTAATCGTAGGTTCACTTTATGGTGGTCTCCAACCATCAATAGGGCCAACGTTTACGTTGGATTCCTTGTTCAATTGGATTTGACAGGTATCTTCCTTCATGGAAAGATCCCAACGTTGAAGATTTCCCTTATTCAAATTTTCAGAGCACATTTGTGGCAAAAGATCCATGAAAGTATTGTTCAAGATATCTGCCAAGTTTTGGACAAAGAAATTGACATGCTACAAATTGATTCTGTTGAGAAACAAGCAATTCACCCCAGAAAATCGTACAAGATGAATTCGTCTTGTGCAGACATTGTTCTCGCCAGTTCTTACAAATGGAATGTATCTCGACCATCTCTACTTTTCGATGAGAATGATTCGTTTGATGCGTTGTCGGCTAGAAAATTTTGGATTGATGTTCAATTGAGGTATGGTGACTATGATTCACACAATATATCACGGTACACCAGAGCAAAATACCTAGACTATACCACTGATAATACTAGTTTATACCCATCCCCAACTGGTGCAATGGTGGGAATTGACTTGGCCTACAACATGTACGATATTTATGGAAATTGGTTTTCTGATTTCAAGCCATTGATGCAGAGTGCAATGAAAGAGATCATGAAAGCAAATCCAGCCTTGCATGTGTTGCGTGAAAGATTGAGAAAAGGCTTACAACTATACCAATCTCAACCACAGGAAACGTTTTTGAACTCCAGCAATTACGCTGAGCTCTTCAGCAATGATACTCAATTCTTCATTGATGACACAAATGTGTACAGAGTTACTGTTCATAAGACATTCGAGGGAAATCTAACTACAAAACCTGTGAATGGATGTCTTTTTATGCTTAATCCTAAAACTGGACAATTGTTTTTAAAAGTCATTCATACCTCTGTTTGGGCTGGACAGAAGAGATTAGGTCAACTTTCTAGATGGAAGAGTGCCGAAGAAGTTGCAGCATTGATAAGATCTCTCCCACGAGAAGAACAACCTAAGAGGTTAATTTTGACCAGAAAGGGAATGCAGCAGCCAATGGAAGTCCATACTCTTGACTTTCCGAACTTGTCCATCAGGCTGTCTGAACTTCATCTTCCATTTGCTGCCTCTATGAAAGTCGATAAATTAGCGAACGTTGTGTTACGAGCGAAAGAACCACAAATGGTGCTTTTCAACTTGTATGATGACTGGCTCCAGAGTATATCGGCTTACACAGCCTTTTCGAGGGTAATACTCTTAATGAGAGCATTAAGCATTAGCCAAGAAAGAACCAACTTGATTTTGCGTCCAGATGCCAGTGTCATCACCGAAGAACATCATTTATGGCCGTCTTTCACGAATGAGCAATGGATTGAAGTTGAGGCACAACTACGTGACTTGATCTTGAATGATTATGCCAAGAAAAACAACGTCAATATTCAGTCTTTAACGCAATTAGAGGTTAGGGACTTAATCTTGGGTCAAGAGATCAAAGCTCCTTCAGCAAAGAGACAAGAAGCAGCTGAACTCAATGGATCGTCTGATAACGGGATGGCCAATGCTCAGCAACAGTTAACTGCAGTCAAGTCTTCGACTCGAAATGTTCATGGGGAAGAGATCGTTACAGTAACAACTACCAATTATGAACAGCTGTTGTTTGAGTCGCAAAATGATTGGCGCAACCGTGCAATTTCGGCTGGAAACTTGCACTTGAGAGCTAAGAATGTTTTCGTTGCACCATTTGATGCAGAAGATGAAGATGAGCGATCCATATTTATTATGCCTCAAAACTTGCTCAAGAAACTCATCCAAATCTCCGATATACGAACCCAGGTTGGTGGCTTCATCTACGGTGTGTCTCCTCCCGATAACCCCCAAGTGAAGGAGATCAAGTACCTTGTTCTTGTGCCACAAATTGCAAACAGCCATTCCATCAAACTTCCAGAGAAGGTGCCAACCTTGTCTGGTCCGTTAAAAGGATTAGAACTTTTGGGCTGGGTGCACACTCAACCAAATGAACTGAGCATATTATCTCCAGTGGAAATTAAAACACTTTCAGAACTTAAGTCAAAGAATGAATCGTGGGACTCCTCACTTGTGACAGTGCTGGTAGCATTCACACCAGGTTCGGTCACTTTAAACTCATCCATTTTGACAGAAGACGGTTACGCATGGGGAGCCACCAACTTTGACTTATCGTCGCAAGCTCCACAAGGCTACTCTCCTGCCTTTTCCCAAAGGTCCCAAATTGTTCTCTCTGACAGAATTGTGGGTTCTTTTATGGTTCCTGATGATGGTATTTGGAATTACACATTTTTGGGGCCAGTTTGGAATCCAAAGGACTCGTATGGGCTCAAGATAGATATCCCTTATCCATTCTATCATGACCTACACCGCCCAATCCATTTCAAGACGTACGATGAAATTGGAAGTGATAGCAACTTGGAAGCTACCCAAGAAAGTTCATTAGCATAAATAATATACAGATAACTACCAGTGCCGTACTGAAATAATGTGATCCTCAATTGAGTACATCAACTTTCTAAGATCATGCCTTGAAACATTTTCCTTCAATAGTAACAACTCTAATGAATTTTTGCCATTCATGTACTTGAGAAACTTGTAAAAGACAGCAATCATGTCGGGCGTAAGTTTGCATTCGTCAACAATAATCTTGTTGATCCATTTCCGTTCCAATGGGGATGCTCTTCCTGGATCTAAAATTATGGTATCGCCATCTTCTTCAAGAACTAAATCTGTTTTGTGTCTAGTTGGGTTACCACCACTAAACCCACTGGGTTTCTGGACAGAAGGCTTCATTCGATTACGACGCATGCTGCCATCTTGTGGACTGTCAGCTATCTTAGAGGTATTATCAGTCGCAAGGAGCTTATGATCCTTCTCTATGCTGGGGGTAACTGGGTTGCTATTCTTTGTGCCCGCTGATTCTTTTTCGATATCTTCTTCCACTTTCATCTTGATCCTTTTCGATATCTTCAACCACACAAATGTGTGTAGCTGTGTCACATATCCATATTTCATTAGCCAGCCCAATGCTTCTAGGTAAATGTCACGATGGTCCTTCGATGGAATCACTGTTGCGAATTGTTTAGGTTTCCGACTTTTAGTTGAAAGAAGTTTGAGGAAATGAGGTAATGATGGTAGACTCGAAAAAGCAGCTTTGAAAGCTAAAATATCACTGTAGAGATTGAATGATAGTGGTGCCATTGGAGAAATGATGTAAACAGACCTTGAACTCAACGGTTGAATGACCCTTGCCCGTCTCCAATAAACCAAGTGAAAGGCAAAAGACTTTACTTCGGCTATACTATCTTCCGACTTACCATGGGCATCAAGTTTAAATGCAAGTTTCTCTAATGACTCTGTGGGTTTGATGCTATGGATGAAGCGAGCAATTGAGCTCAGCGGCTCGGCTCGGATATCTCTCACGATTGACAGCGGTTCGTCAAGTAGCAATAAAGAGAAATATATGATATCATCAGTTCTTGACTCTGCATCAGCCAGAAGTGTTACTCCTTCTGAGTTCTGATTCATTCTAGGAGTAATGCTGTTCAACAGACTTTGCATGCCATATCTTGTTGTTTCGCCCACGTTAATTAAGCCAGTACCAGCGAGTAGGTTAACTGTTGTAGATAAGTAGGATCCTGGAAGGTGAGGAACTGTAGGCTCAGGTAAGGAATGAAATTCAGTCTTAATGGGAATTTGAAACGATCTCAACTTCTTGTTGATATTAAGATTAGCAATATCATGTTTGGAAATAGCATTGTAACAGTCTCTAATCAGTCTGCAAAGTGATGACTTCTCAATAAGATAATGAACGAGTTCCAGCTCGTTTGCTTGTGACAATCTAAAGTCTTCTTTGGCCTTTGAGATCAACTTCACCTGTTTCCAAACATAATCGTGTTTCAGCTGCTCATACTTAAGTACTAGTGCCAAACGAGAAATGACATAATGGAACATCTCGTCAATGCGGTAATTAAACTCCACAACTGGTGGGTCCATGATGAAGACAAGATGGAACATACTCATGGTTGCTCTTTGGTTAGTCGAGGTAGTGGAGTCGTCCATCGTCTGGCCATCGGTTGACACTTTTGAGTCTGAGCATGCAGATCTCGCTTTGGATTTATGATTCCACAATCCGTTGTCATAGCAATGTACAGGGAGTCCGATGAACACATGGTCGTCTACTTTGATCTCAAATCTGGAGTTGCACATCAGCCGAGGTGGACAAAGTAACTCACATAAATATTCCTTATCGAAACCGAGAATGTTCTCTTTAAATGGACTGGAAGCAGACGAAGACTTTCTATTTGAACCAGAGTTTCGGGAGCTGTTGCTTTTCTGCGAATCCGAAATGCTTGAAACTGTTTTCTTGAGATTGTTGGAGGAAGGGCTATTTTCAAGAGACGACATGGGCTGGATATCTGGTGACATAGGAGGGTGTGATTTCGGGTTGCTTACTGTACGGCGCCTCTTCTCTTGATCATCTAGAAAGGAAATAAGATCTTTCTTTGTACCGGTGTAATAGTTGACATTCCTAGAGTCCCATTCTTCGTTGAGGAGGAATTGATCATCTCCAAACTCACTTTCTTCAGAAGAAAGTCCCTCGTCATCATCTTCTGTGCCGTCGGTTATTTTTTGTTCAATTATGCTTGTTTGACCTTCTAGATCCTCATGTATTTGCAATCTATTTCGTCCTTGAGACAGTGCTTTCTCATCGCCGAGTTCTGGTGGATACAGAAACACCAGAGTGGGCCCGCTGTGTGTGGATACCACAAGAAATATGCCCAATAGGCTAGGATTGGGGATGTTAAAGCTCATCTACCATGAAGCTTGTAAGATTGAGATTTGAAAAACGCTCGCTGATAAGTGCTCACGAGAAAGGCATACGATCCATCTACATATCTTTTGTTTAAACCATACATTCATACAACTAAAACTTGTGCTTGATCTCCTTCTGGGCCAATTGGGCAAAACGCTGTTGTGGAACACCTTCGACCCATCTTCTCAAACCAATAACCGACTCTTTGGAACTAGCAGCGCTAACAAGAGCATCTCTGTTGACCTTGAGCAATTGCTTGTTGTCGAAGATCGAAGGGTAGTACAAGTTTTCAAACTGTCCCTCCAAATCGGTGCGGACTTTTTCGTTGAAAGCTTCGACTGACAAGTTCTGGTCCTTGTAGGACTTGTTGAAAAATCCCAGGTTGAGAAGCTCGGTTCCAGGAACAGGTCTGGCGAATAAGAGAGCCTCAGAGGCCTTGGCCCATCCAAGTCTAGAAAACATGGTGGCACTAGCACCACCTTCAGCCACCAAACCCAAGTTGGAGAATGGAGCGAGGAAGTAAAATTTGGATTCGTCGTTCACGTAGATTAAGTCACAGAGACATACAAGAGCTGCACTCAAGCCAATGACGGGACCGTTCAAGGCAACCGCAAGCACCTTTTTGTGGTTTTGGAAGACGTCGGTAAGCCACACGTTTCTACCGGTGAAATTCTTGAGCCAGTAAGGGTAAGAAAAGACATCGGAAGCACTGGCGTTACCCAAATCCGAGATGTTGGCACCAGCACTGAAAAAACGACCAGAAGATTGGAAAAGTGTCAAGACAGTGTCTTCTTCTTCATCGGCCCTTTGCACAAGCTCGGCCAAGAGCTGATATTGGGGACCATTCAAGGCATTGAGCTTTGAAGCGTTGTTCAATGTGATAACAGCGGTCTTGCCTTTGACCTCGTACAAGATATCTTCTCCCTCCATGGTTAGTTGAATCGGCGAACGTAGAGACACTTAAGTATTGGCCTGCTGAGGAGAACCGAGGTAGATGCTCCGACCTGCATGTTCTCGGGTAACGTACATAGACCCTTCGCGCATCCGGGGAGGGGAACAAAGGAAGCGGAGTGAAAAACTGGGGCATGTGTAGCGTGTAGAAAGCGGGCTTCTAATGAAGACGTACCCCAGAGAAACGTACTGGTGTGGTTGTATATAGGTAGAAAATTATTCTTCGTAGTGGCATGGTCGTCGCCTAAACGTAATCTGTACAATTTTTCAATAATTTTTCACAAGCAGAGTTTATTGTATCTATGACAAGAGCTACTTCTTCAAGTTGGTCGACAACCACTCCAATCCCTCGTACAAGCCATCTCCTGAGGTGGCACAGGTGGACTGGATGTACCAAGGGCGCTGGCGTATCGAATGCAATCCCAACTTCTCCGTGATCTCAGCAGCATTCATGGCATTAGGCAAATCCTGCTTGTTGGCGAACACCAACAACAACGCGTCCCGCAACTCGTCCTCGTTCAACATCTGTTGCAATTCCTCCCGGGCTTCGGCAATACGATCACGATCGTTGGAATCAACCACAAAGATGATACCCTGGGTATTCTGGAAGTAGTATCTCCACAACGGACGGATCTTGTCCTGTCCACCCACATCCCACACTGTGAACGAAATGTTCTTGTATTCGACGGTCTCCACGTTGAATCCGATGGTAGGAATCGTGGTGACGATTTCTCCCAACTTCAACTTGTAAAGAATGGTGGTCTTACCTGCTGCATCAAGACCCACCATCAAGATACGCATCTCTTGGTTGCCAAAGAGGTTGGACAAAAGCTTTGAAATCGTCAAACCCATTTTGTGATCGTGTTGATGGCGTCCATTTTGATGCGACGAATATCCTGTCCACATGCAGGACGTGAAACGGCGAGTGCTATTTTGGGAAGAACACGGCAAATATGGCACTACGGTCTGGAAAAGAGCAAGTGGCTTGTTTCCATGCGTATAAAGCTGTTGGCATGGTTATAGTGAATTCGACTGGCAATTGCCTTGTGAATACACGCTTGTAGTTATGCTCTCTGCAGGAATTCTATCACTGTGTCTGCAGGAACTATTCGTTGCTTACTACATTATCAACTATGAAGGTGGTGCATCCCGATAAGCCAATACGTGGTCCTTTGAGTGTCACAGGGCCCATACGGCCGGTATTTCAGGAAGATGTTGTACCGGTAGATGATGTTTCTGACATTTTAAGTAGCTGCAAAGTCCCATTGTTCCAGCTTGAAGATGGAGAGTACCAGGTTTTGGTAAAGGATTTGGCAGCTTTGTGGCATTTTCCATCTTCGTACCAGCTACTAGCTCACATGAAGAACTGCGACGTGAAGTCACATCTCAAGCGGACCACGCTCGAAGAAAATAAAGGTTTTTGTGACGGAGGTCTTATCACGTCAGCCGACATCGGTAAACGTCACTTTTATTTCTCACTCCGGTTCTTGTTATCGATTCTTTCCAACAAGGAGATATTAACAAGTGAAGAAGACGATAATTCAGCACTTTCGGAGAATCTTGCTCCGGCCGCGGTAGATGAGAACCGTATTAACCTTAACCAAGTCTTACCTCAGTATGGTGAAGTTGCGTCCACTCTCGACCTTACATTTGCCACTTTCAACAGCTTGAACAAGCTCTCAAAGTACAAGTTCTACAAGTCGTTACCTATGTACCAGCGCTTGCTTCCACCATCCAAACTCCCACCATCTGACCTCGAATTACTTGCACAAGAAAACGACTATTCGACCATCGAAACCCAGGAACCAGAGCCAGAACCCGAGAGACAAGGACCTGCAAAACGTGGTCGTAAACCTTTAGGTCGTAAGCCTCTTGGGAAATTTCGTAAGTACTACACCGGTATCGATCCCAACACTTTGGACTTGACCGAATCACTAATCCCGGGTCAGGGGTATATCCAAGAGTTCAATGTCAACCACCTTTGCAAAATACCAAATTACTATGCTTCCAGAGGAACACTGCAACCTGCGCTCATACCAGCCAAGAAACCCGACACAAAGGTTCTGAAAAACGTACAACAACTCTCATACACAGAACTTGACTCGGCGCTTTCTAAATACTTTTACACTAAGTCTCACCGGGGTGTGGGTAGTGGTAACTACAAAGATGCGTCGTTTGCAAACAAGTTGAACCGGATACCATCATCGAGAACAGTTATACAAAAGAGTCACAAGTCGCCCCGGCAACTCCATCGGTTAGCGAAGCGTCGAGCCGAGATGCACATTAAGGGATTGGTGCATGAGATGTTCCATAATAAAGTTGTTCAAGAAATGGTGAGCATCAAGCGTGATGAGGTTGAAGATCACAGTAATATAGAGATGCTTCATGCGACTCTCCAGTATAATTTGCTCGTTAACAGTTATCGAGAGATAGCACGAGAAACATGGGGTCGTTACTATGAGTTCAAAATGATTGATTTTGATCAACTAGTCACACTCAAGAAGGAACAGCTTGAGAGACAGCAACGGGAAAAGGCTATACAGAAGAAAGTTCAAGACCCTAACGCTGTGGTTCCTCCAGAACTCTTGCATCCTCGTGTGACGGTGCTCAACAATATTGTCGGTCCTACAACTTACAAGGAAATCACCAACAGATTGCCGCTTAATTTGCGTAACAATAACGAAGAGGACCTTCAGGAACAGCCTATCAAGAAACCCGTCAGGCTCACTACAGTTTACCCTAACCCTATGAACAGTGATCTTGCTTTTAATGTCGAAAGTGTGAGAGTACCTAATTCCAACTCAATTGGCTGGGACAATCTTAAAAAGTATGGCGACCTTTTATAGTTGCAAGTGTACACTAGAGTATCTATTTTCCACTAATAACTAAATTTTTCTGGTAAACTATGACATATCAGTTCTTCATACTCTACGAAGTTTCCAGGAACCTTTTAGTTGTAATTGCCGCTGTTCTTGCTACTTGTACCTTACACAAGCATGAATCTGTACGTTCCGCACCCACACAATAAGTGTGCATACAGACTGAGTATTGTCACCAAATTACCACGAATTACCAAGGCACCATGTCGTTTGCTGAGAGTTTCTGGACTCCGGATTATGAGCAGGGTGTAGCTGTACTTTTTGAGCGGTTGCACCATGGTGTAGCTGAAAATGAAAATTTCATCCAGCTTTTCACCAAGCGAATGGAACTGGAACTCATTTATGGATCACAGCTTGAATCAATTCAGTCTCTGAAATTGGCCGGAAAGTCTGATAATGATGACTATGTGTCGTCAATTAAAAATGGTTTCGTCAAAATCAACGAAAATTTTGCTCGTCAAGGTGAGTACCACAATCAAATCGCTTCAAATATCAGAATTCTGGTGTTAGAACCGTTCGCTAAATGGTGCAAAGAACATAAACAGCGCGTATTATACTCGGAGGCAACCCTTTCGGACAAACAGAAAGCCTTCAAGAGTGCCAAAGCACACTTGGAGAAGCTCCAAAGAAAGTATTTCAACAAATGCCGCTTGATGGAGGAATTCAAGTCTCATTACTCAGAAGAAGAAATCGAAGCAGAAATACGAGACATGGAATTCTCTAAGGCTAATGATACCATTATCGAAGATCTTGAGGACCAGACGTTTTACTCTTTGGGCTCTTCCCAATACGATGAAAAGTCGATGCGTGCCCTTTTGGCTGACATCCTCAAGAATATCACATTGACCTCACACAAGGTACCCATCTTGGGTACTTACCACAATGTTACTCCTGGAAGTACAATTACCCAGTGGCTTCTTGATAACATGCCCCAGGTGAACAAGAATCTTGTCAAGGCAGAGGAAATCGGCCAAGATTTACTTCAACATGGCTTAATTCGTGGAATCGGTACCATGAGTGGTGGTAAAAACTTTATCAACTCCTCACAATACTTCTATCAATGGAAACCTCTTGCGTTTCAAATCGCAAGAGTAACCCAACTCATGGCCACTGATACAGAAGCTGGCCGTCTGTCAACACTCTCTCGTGGCCCACAATTTGGTGACTACTTTGAAGATATGAAACAGGCCATAGGTGTTGGCGCCGTTGACTTCAATGATCGTTCACAGCTTCAAAAGTTGATTGAAGAAGTGGACCATTATGACACTCAATATTATCAGAGCGTAGTTGACACAGAAAGTATTCGCTGCGAACTTGAAGAATTGATTATGGACCATCTTACCTTCATGCAAAAATGTGAATTGGACAGATTGAAAGCTCTCAAGAGGGCCACATTCGATTTTGTTTCTTGCTTTGCCGATGAGGTGGATGCTTTGAAGAAAGTTATCGATGAACTTCACATTTTGGAGGAGACAATCAACCCAGCGAATGATCTCAAGTTCCTTATTGAAAATTACTCAACGGGCCATTTCAAACCCAATGTTATACTTTATGACAACTATTATAACTCAAACATAAAGCAGACTTTTGGGGTTGATTTGTCTGTGAAGTCCCGTCTCGACCATAAAGTTGTCCCCATTCTCATTCAATGCGTCTTATCATACTTGGATCATATCTATCCTGATTTGGAAAACGATGATCAGCGTATTAATTTGTGGATCAAACCGATACTGCTCACAGATGTGCACGCTTTGAGATTGAAATTGAATGATGTCTCCGACTCTTCCAAAATCAACGAAGTGTTGAAAGAAAGCGATCCATCAGTAGTTACCAATCTACTCAAGCTCTACTTCTTGGAATTACCCGACTCCGTCGTGCCCCATGCTTGCTACGATGTGATCAAGTCATTGTATTCGAATTATCCACCTAACTCGACTGATAAAAAAGTGCACGATTCCAGAATTACCGGATTGCAAAATGTGTTACTGGAGCTTCCCAAGTCTCACTTGGCAACTCTTGACGCTATAATGACACACCTCAGTCGTTTAATACAAATCATTGGTGCTAAAAACGAGAGTATTGCCAAAGACTTGAGATTGAAGTTGTCTAAAGAATTTGGCCTTCTTCTTTTGCGCCCCAAGCTTGATGCAAATAACGTCGATAGTTCCAAGAATGATAAGCATCAATCTGGTCTCTTGTTGGACCTTTTTGAAAATAAAGAAAGTATTTTCAAGGAATTAAGAAGACAAAACTCGTCAAGGAAGGAGTCCTCGCTGGGAAAGGGGGATAAGATCAACAACTCGAAGGTCAGAGAAAAGTCCAGTTTGGAAAATAAGATGCAGAGAGCAATCAACAAAACGAAGAAAACGGAGACAAAGGATGAATTACCAGAATTACCAACTACACCAAAACAAAGTCCAGCACCGTCTTTAAGACGTTCAACTTCTCCTAACAAAAAGAAGTTGAGCGCTATATTGCACGATAGTCCGACTGCAAATAGGCATAAGTCAAAAAAGCGGGCTGAAGAGATCGATTCAGTTAAATCTGACCCAATTGATGATGAAAAGGATACCAAGAACGAAAATGACGTTATTTTAGTTGACTAAAAATTCTAGATGTTTAAAGCAACTTGGAGTGCTTGATATCATGCCTCAATCTATAGATAAAAACACTCAATACAACGATGCATAATACCACTGGTGTCAATACCCATCTGATAACCGTCGTAGTAATTTCAGACGTGGAGGCTTCATAGTTTGGCTTCGAGGAATACTGGTGAGCAATTTCTTTGTGATTTGCCATCAATAAATCAACCTTTCTAGAAAGCTCATCCATGCCATGTTGGTGCTCTCTCACTTCACCAATCACCTTTTGATTCAATGTGGACAATGCATCCACCATGTTGGAGAATTGGTCAGTAATTGTCAGTTGGAAAGATTGAAGGTCGCCCTGAAGTCGAGATATAGCTTGGCCATCGTAACCACCGCTTGATTGAGAGTTGCCTAATCCAGCAATAACATTCTCGAGAGTTTGGAATCTAGAAGATAATGAGGCAATCTCGTTTAAAAGAATGTCTTGGTCGGAAGTGCCACGTTCACCCGCCATTTGTTGTTGGTATTGGCGCGTTCTCTCCATAAGTGATTGTCTTATTTGTGCTGGTTGTACATGATTTCCCTCATCGCCAACAACAACTGTTTTGTATTGAACCTTGACTGAACCATCAGCCATAAGTCCATGATCGTCAATTGCATCTTCTGTCAAAGTGGACCAAATCGATAACTTAAGAACCTCGAATGTCTCCAGGGATTGTGGATTCGAGTTTGCAGTGACTCCAAACCTGAAGTCGCTAACAGTCGATGGAATGGTAATCGTATCAGTCTTAAAACAGAGGTTGTTATCCACTTGAACTTTGAACCACCGTCTGATTTTAGAGTACGAGACTCTCACAGTGAAGGGAATAGTAGAGTCAAGGTAGTTGAATCCACAGTTACCAATTGAGTCACTGAGGTGATTTTGGCGAGCCACTGAACCGTCGTTCATGAACACTCTCAACCCAGAAGATTCTTTGTTGTTGATTAATATTTGAAATCCGTCGTAATACGAAGGGCCGCCGAAGTTTTCTGTGGCAGAAGTCGTTATTGGTGTGTTTTCAGGGTCAACAAACCACAATGCTATACCATTATCATGAAATTGACCATCTTGACTACTGGTTCCAGATGATCTGAAGGTCAATTCAGCAGTCCATTCGTCACCAGAATTGGCCAATTGTGCAATGGACCATAAACTTCCTGCCCCTTTGTCGAGGATCAAACGGCCAGTGTCATATCTCAAATTGTAGCTCTCCCAGGTCAAATCAAGATCTTTGATATCGTTGATCTGGAGTAAGTCTGGTAATGACTGGTGACCTGGTTCTTCTTGTGATCCACTGTACGTGTTAGATAGCTGGCCCACTTCGGGGACAATAGCTGAAACAAGGCCTAAGAAGGCTGAAGCTACCAGCAATGTAGTCAAATACATGACGTTGATGCTGTTACGTGGATTCGAAAATTGAGGTGTACATCCAGTGCACCGCACGAAACTATATAGTGATGTTGCACACTTGCAGCTAGTTATCTCTGGCCCCGTCTCATTACATTCCGACGCATTTTCCATACTCCTGCAACCTTGTTACTTTCCAATGAGATATATGGAACTGTCTCTTTTTTCTTTTTACTCATTGCTTTCAAAAACTCGGGATTGAGGAACTCCGCCGATGGAACATCTCCCTCACCTTTGATCATGACAAGCTTCATGCCTTTGCCCAACCTCGTAGTTAGCGTGTTTTCCACAGATGGTGGAAGGTAGACATTAAAGCAGCCTGCTTCAAGATTGATACTGTGTACCATACCTAGTCCAGCAAAAATAACATCGGAAGACCTTAAGTCAAGAAGCTCCAGGTAGCCGTCTTGATTAATTATTATTGGCTTTTCTGGACTTACCAGCTCACAGTGGTTGTATGTGAGGAAGTGTTCGTATTCTATAAGGTAAAAACCCACGATGCATGCTTCCAAAAGCAATGGCAAACTGTCAGAGTCGATCTCAGACATTGAAATATTAAGGAACAAAACGGCATTCACCCCTGTAAAGGAACAGTCAGTATCCGTCTGAAATGGTAGCTGCAACGGAGCTTTATTCAAAATGTGAGACTCAAAATTGAATAGAGGTTTGTCTCCGTCGGTCTGACGATGAAAGTATAGCAATTTGTTCCACGTTCGTAATTGTGAGGGAGAGTATTTCGAGTTTTGGTATATTCCTTGAAGCACATGAGCGGATTTGTGGCCAATAGTTGAAAGTACTTCAATGTTTTCTGGGCTAGTGGCATCGAGATTTCCAGACAAAAAAATGAGGTGATCTGGTACGTGCTCTTTGGTGATTTCATTCAATATTTCCATTCCAAACCCTTTGATCCACCCTGGTGTATTAATGATAAGATGTATTCCCTGTGACTCTAGGTTGGTCACAAAAGTATGCAATAACGATTTAGCAATCGCAAGATACAAATCCGGATGCTGTTGTGGGGTGGTGAATCCATAATAATGGGAACACACCACCTGATCGGGATCGAATAGATTCATGCCGTATATGGGACGAGAAACTAATGAAAGCGATAAAGTATACGGGGCAGAGAATTCTGATTGTCCAGGATCTAAGTCCAAATATGCGATGGGAAGGTTTTGCAGTAACAAAAGAGCGTTTGTGAGTGTTTTGGACAAAGTGGTCTTACCACTATTTTTGTTCCCTATTATCATTGATACGGTGGAAGTAAGATCTTGTGCAATGTCATTTGATAAATTGCGTACCTTATCGCCCCACAAGGTATCGAGGTTTAGGCCAAGTGATCCATTGTGTCTGAGTACGATCTCGAAAGTATACGTTTGAAAAACTTTTTCGTATTCTCCAAGCAGTTCTGAATCCGGATCCCCCTTGTTGCCAAAGAATCTTTTGAATGGGCGCCAGTATTTTCCGATATCTTCCACTCCAGTTGAATGATTAGCTATCATTAGCACTGACTTGTAGTCGCTGGAAAATAGGTGCTTGTTTTGATCATTTTGTGTATCTTTAACTCCTTCTCGATTGGTTATTTGTGTGCTGGATATCATTGGTAGAGATTGGGATGAAGTTGAAACGATAGTGATAGGATTGTTTGGATCAGCATGATGGTAGTCCATTTCATTTAGCAATACAGCTCCCCTTTGTATAGTGACTTTACATTGACCAGCCACAAGAAGAAATTCGTTTGTTTTCAAGCCCACGATTACATGGTCTTCAAATACTAGAAAATTATCGTCATTAGGGATGAATTTTGACTCAGACACTTCGGGAATTATGGCTATTCGTGCAGCCGATGGAGTAACCGTTGGGGTTTTGCTTTCTATTGTATTTGAATTTAAGTCATTAGTGGGTTTTTCGCCTATATCTTCATCGGACGAACCAATTTCGTATTTTATTATTTCATCATCGTCCTCATCATTGCCAAACAATTCTGATACAGATTTCTGGCGAAAGGCTGCAAATGCACTCATGCAAACATAAGCTCAAATGTGATGAGAAGATGAGAGTGTAACTGCGTGCAGGAACATGATTAGAGCAAGACATACATGGTTGTTGAAATGCAACTAGCTTTGGTTTATTATTTAAATAGAGTCATCTTTCGAAATATACAGCCCGAATAATACTCCGGGACTGCCAAACTCGACCGTAGAAAAATTTTTTGTATGTTGCAACCATATGATGAAAAGGTGACATCATTGGAACAATTCCGACGGAATAAACGAGTGAAAGCTATCATAATGCTCTATCAAATGTGAGATAGACTCGTGTGGTCCATGCTCAGCACACTCTGGTTCTTTACAAAGAAGGTTGGAAAAGATGTCATCGGCCACGAGATCGGTTCTCACTGCGTCTGGTGCCTCATTATTACTGCTTTGAGATACAATAGGATGTATTTTGATCTTGGTAGGATCGAAGCGCTCGACCAACTCCGGGTGCATGTGGACTTCACTGACAATGTGGTTGTCCAAAATATGACATTTCATAAAAGAGCCGTGAGGAAAAGTGGCACCGCATCCGTAAGGACATGAGTAGGCGCTTTTGTGGGTCTTTATATGACGTTGCAACTGTTGGTTTGTGGTGAAACCTTTGTTACATATATAGCATTGCAATGGCTTTACCAGGGAATGGGTATGCTGATGGACTTGAAGGTGGGAATTACGAAAAAACCGCTTGTCACAGCCTGGATGGGCGCATGCAAAGGGTCTTTCATTGTTATGAGTGCGCTTATGCTGCTGAAGCAACGAAGGTCTCGTGTATGCCTTCTCACATCCTTTAAGTGGACAAATATACTTCTTAGGTCTCTTTGACAGGGGCGTTTCGCTTTCGAGAGACATGTTGGAATGCTTTTTTGCGTCTTTCTTGGATAATCAGGTGATTAATAATTGCCACTAATGATGCGCTGTATCGAAATTTTATTATTGTATGACAATTGGCCTGAAATTAGCAAAATGGGGGCAAACCAGGAAGAGGTTAGGATTAGCAACTGAAGAGTATATGGACGTCTACGATACAATTTTTAATCTCACATTCAATATAGTATACTAAGTGCAGGAAACGTTTGTAATAAAAGCAAGCTATTTCAGGGCGCATCAAAATGGCTGCAAATTCGCAAAAACACACCCTTAATTCAGTCCACCAAAAACTTCAATAATTCTGCTTGAAATCTCCTTCAAGTGAGATGCGATTGCAAAGTGGCCAGCTTCCAATAAGTGGAATGTAAGATTTTTCACATCTCTCTTGTATGGTTCGGCTCCCTCAGCAGGGAAGATCTTGTCGTTCTTACCCCAGAGAAGAAGCACAGGAACATTGCTAGATCTCAAGTACTTTTGGAACTTTGGGTATAATTCCACGTTCAGCTGATAACTGTGGAACAATTCAACTTGGATCTTTGTTTGTCCTTTCCTCTTGAGCAAGGCAAGGTCCAAAGTCCAAAACAAAGGGTCTAGTTGGGACGCATCTGGTTCGCCATCTGTGTACTGATCGATAGTAGTCTTGGGATCTTCAACGAAACCCAGGAGAGGTTTGACGAAAGCAGGGTCCTCCTTAGATGTTTTCCAATACTCTTTGATAGGTGCCCAGAACGCATTATCGAGCCCTTCTTCGTAGGCATTACCGTTTTGAACCACAAAGCCACTCACTCTTTCAGGGTTTTTGAGCGCGAGTCTGAACCCTGTGGGTGCTCCATAATCAAAGATATAAATGAAGAACTTCTTGAGGTTCAACTTGGTTACAAAAGCATCAATTGTATCCGCAATAGCTGTAAATGTATAATTGTACAGCGTGGGAGGCTCAGTGAAACCAAAACCGGGCAAGTCTGGAGCAACCACATGAAAGTGAGGTGCAAGAGCAGGAATAAGGTCCTTGAACATATGAGACGAAGTAGGATAACCATGGAGAAGTAATATAGTAGGTTTTTTAGTCGAACCTGCTTCACGGTAAAACACCTTGGTTCCATCGTCGACCGAAATTTTGTTGTAGGCTGGGTAGCTTGACATTTTTGAGAGTTTTTGTTTTTGAAGCGGTTCATACAACATGGTGCCCCTTTTATAACTCAATTTCCAGTACAGCTCTTAGTAATTGCTACAGCGTAACCTATCATTTTCTTTATTATCTGCAGTTTTCATGCATAGTTTCATGTAAAAGGGTTAGAATGGGTTCCAATCAATTTGGGTTCCTATCAAAATATTTGGCATATGCAGGGTTCATTTGTTCTTAATTTGCAGCCATAGTTCTAGATTGCCGTAAACTACCAATTAATTCTAATCAACCAAGCAAAGTGAATGCTTATGTTAGTCATCGATTTTATGTTGTGAGTTTCCTATGTGTGAGTTCATTTATCATAAGATGCAATTGCTCGCACATTCCACTGAATCAGTATTTATTATCGTGAGCTTCTGTAGCCCACTTTGCTAAACTGGTGGTAGTGAGTACAATAATGCTGGGTTGTATGCTTTGATCATATGATTAGCAGTATTCTCCATCATTTTCGTTTCTGGTAAGCAATTGCTCCGATCAGGACAAATGCAATAATAGCTGCGATATTTGTAATAGAAACCCAGTCTGAAAGCACCCCGAAAATATTAGTGGGGCTCTTATCTTCACTTTCACCAGCAATGGCACCTTGCTCTTTACTACCAGCTGCACTGGTTGCTAATTTATCGGCTTCCGCGTTGCCACGTACTCCAGCGTGGCCATACACATGTTCAATTCTGATAATTTCATTGTTTTGCAGCTCTAAATGGTCTAATAGTGCAACTGACAGCCGTAAAAGGTCGCTGTTTGCGACTTCGCTTCCATTATTTGTCTTCCACCCATTCATTTTCCACTTTTCTGCCCATATTGTGAGGGACTTGATTGTGCTTTGACTATCAGTTAGTATAATGTAGAGAGATGAGTCACTCCCGCTGTTTAATTCCTTGACAACATTTTGCAATGCATGAATCATAGCCTTAAGTTCTGCTCGCTGATTGTTGAGCAAAGGCTCAGTAGAAGTTTGACTCAAGTACACAGAAGCATTTCTTGGGTCATTTTCACCAAAGTACACTCCATATCCACACTTTCCATCTACAAATGCTCCGTCAATGTAAATTTTAGTGCAGTTTTGTGGGTAGAGAGAGGGATTGTTCTCTTCCACAAAGTTGTATGCATCTGTTGCGTGGCGAAAGGTTTCGTAAGACGCACCTCTGTAGCCTTGGACTCTCAATTGACACTCCTTCCAGCTCTTTACGACTCCTATTTGCCGCCCTCGAGCGATGGCATAGTAAGGCATTTTGCTGCGAATGAATTTTCACTTGGGTGCAAATAATAAGAATGAGAATGGAGATACAAGAATTCCATTTTCCCTGTTATTCCGCGAGGATAATTAAATATATAGTCTATAAATGTAGCTTCGTAATTTGGTTTCTATCCATCGAGGTCGGCTCCCCTATTAGCTAATTGATCTGCTCGCTCGTTACCAAAGTTGCCTGAATGGCCAGGAACATGTGCAATCTGTATCGAAGTTTGTCCTGAATCCTTGTATGCTCTATCTAGCTTTGCTAAATTGGAAACGATAGGCTCGATCAAGTCTTTGTTTTGCACCGGCTGTCCATTTGATGTTTTCCAACCGTTGGCGGCCCATTTTTTGGACCATTCAGTAGCTGCTTTCATAGTGTACTTTGAATCCGTATAGATGACATATTCTGTGTTAGCACCATTGGACTCAACATCTTTGAGAACGTTAGTGAGCGCATGATTCAAAGCATGTAACTCAGCTCTTTGGTTGGTCCCAGGTTTCTTGTCTACTCTGGACAAAGGTACAGCTTCGTTCCGACTGTCGTTTTCTCCATAATATACACCATATCCAGATTTGGCCAGACTGGATTTTCCGTTTCCTCGACATGCTCCATCGACGTAAATGCTTTGGCTATTTTTTGTAAACCTTTTTGGTTTTTCAACAGTTGACGGCTTGATAGAAGGGACAATTGGAGATGCATATGGTGTGCCTTTGCGAGAAAGTTTTGATACACCGCTTCTACCGTTTATAAACTGCATTGCTTCACTTTTGGTGTTGAATTTTTTGTAACGGGCATTACTAAAGCCGATAATATTTGCTTTACATTGATCCCATGTGGAATAAATACCCTTTTCGCGGCCATGAGCTACCGCATAGTATGGCATTTTTGGATAATTCAGCAGGTGAAACCCTTGCTTACCGATAAAATGGCGAAACACTTTAAGTTGCAAAATAGGAATATCGTGAATCCACAGGCTGGTTATATAATCCTGCATGTATATACCGCTTGGGTGCAAATGATACTTGGAGGAATCGATTTTGAACTAAAAAGCGATGAGGGTGAGCTCTGTCTACTTCTCGCTGGTTTCGCTGTATCCATAATAAGGCTTATTGCCCCCTGGCGATGTAACGAAAATGCACAAAATGGATCTACACGATTCTATTCTGATACTATATTTCCGTCGTTACTATAACTTGTTTCCGAGGTTCACATGGATAGCTTTGGCTTGTGTGTACATGGACAAACCATACTCTCCCAATTCTCTGCCTACTCCACTCATCTTGACACCACCAAATGGAATGTGACAATCAGAGTCGTTAGAAGAATTGATCCACACCATACCAGCTTCAATGTCTCTTGCCATTTCGTGAGCCCTGGTTATATCACGAGTGAACACTGCGGCACCCAATCCGTATTCGGTTTGGTTGGCGTATTGTAAAGCTTCTTCATCATTGGAGAACTTTCCGCAAACAACGACTGGGCCGAAGATTTCTTCATTCACGATTCTCATGTCTGGCTTCACATCGGCAAAAATAGTTGGCTTAACAAAGAATCCTTTGCTCAACTTACCCTCGGCGTTCTTCTCTCCTCCCAAGAGAACCCGTGCTCCTTCGTTCTTACCGATCTCGATGTACGACAACACCTTATCGAATTGCATCTTGGACACTTGAGGACCGACGATAGCCTCGTTGTCAAACATCTCACCTTGCTTGTACTCCTCCTTCACGTGTTTGGTGAAGGCAGTCAAGAACTGGTCATAGACCTTCTCATGGATGTAGATTCTGGAAGTGGAGGTACAGATCTGTCCCTGGTTTGACATGATACCAATGGCAGCCCACTTGACGGCTTGTTCCAAGTCAGCGTCTTCTCTGATGATCAAAGGAGATTTTCCGCCACACTCTAAAGTGACAGCCTTCAAGTTGGATGCAGCCAACTGCTGGATGATCTTACCTGTGGCAGTAGAACCGGTGAAAGCAATCTTGTCGACGTCCATGTGGCTTGCCAATGCTTTTCCAGAGGTAGCTCCATATCCAGACAAAATGTTGACCACACCTGGGGGGAAACCCACTCTCTTGAAAAGAGTAGCAATGTACAAAAGTGAGAGAGGGGTGATTTCAGACGACTTGATAACGACCACATTACCAGCAGCCAATGCTGGAGCCAATTTCCATGCGGCCATTGCAATTGGGTAGTTCCAAGGAATGATTTGTCCACAAACTCCGTAGGGCTCATGAATGGTGTAGGCCAATTTCTTGGGGTCGTTTTGAATCACTTTTCCACTAACTTTGTCGGCCCAGCCAGCAAAGTAACGGAAACAGTTAACACTCTCGTCGATGTCAAACACGGCGTTTTGTTCCTTGGTCTTACCAGAGTCCCATGCTTCCATCGCTCCGATCAAATCTCTCTCTTCTTGCATCAAGTCGGCAAACTTGTTGAGTAATTGTCCACGTTCAGCACCAGTAACCTTCTTCCACGACTTGAAGGCTGTTCTGGCTGCCTTCACTGCAATGTCAACATCTTCAGCTTCAGCGGCGTAAACTGATCCATTAATTTCTCCAGTGGATGGATTGATACTGTCCAAGGTTTTTCCAGATTTAGACTTCACAAACTCATTGTTGATGAACAAACCAGAAGGCTGGGTGAACGATTGGCCATCAGGCAAAGTGACGGAATACTCTAAAGGAAGTGACATGAAAATTTACAGAACTGCACTCCGCAAGCTTACTTATAAATCTCTATGTCTTCGCATATTCCTACCCGATTCGGACATTCCGCCGTCTGTGCATTATGGGATACACCTTTAAGCGCGAACTCGTCGGAGAGTGGTAACGCCGCTAATTTCCTATTTATGGGATGCCTGTATATTTCTCCATTCGGACGAAAATTGCGATAAGAAAGCATCCAAATATACTCCAAGGGACTTTTTTCCGTTAGTTTTCACGCTCATCACCACCATCCTCTTTGTTCCATGTAATTTTCATTCGATGCCTCACCTATTACCCCGAACTTAAACTGTCCCTGAAAAATACTGCATACCGTTGCTTACGGCTAAGAATTACTCATATTCTTAATAGGATATTTCAAGTTTAAATTACACAGTTCATCACTAATATGGACTTGTCTAACTTCAAGAACAGCCCAGCTCACAATGAGTTTCGTAGTGACACTTTTACCACACCAACAGTGTCTATGATCGAATCCTTGGCAACTGCAACTCTCGGAGATGCCGTCTACAACGAAGATAAGGCCACTACCGACCTTGAGGCAAAGGTTGCTGACATAGCCGGTAAGGAAGCGGGATTGTACTGTGTTAGTGGAACACTTTCAAACCAAATTGCTATGCGGGTCAATTTGTTGCAGCCACCATATAGTGTAATGTGTGACTATCGTGCCCACGTTTTTGTCCATGAAGCAGGTGGCATGGCTACACTTCTGCAGGCTATGCTGCAAGTCATTGTGCCAAAAAATGGTGAACACTTGACACTCGATGATGATATTTTACCAAACTTTATTCCTGACGACGGTGAAATCCACGGTGCTCCCACAAAGTTAATATCGCTTGAAAATACACTCCATGGCATGTTGTTCCCGTTGGAGGAAATCAAGAAGATCTCGAAATTCTGCAAGGAAAATGATGTTAGGTTACACTTGGATGGAGCAAGACTCTGGAATGCATCAGTAGCTTCAGGGATATCGATCAAGGAGTACTGTCAGTACTTTGACTCGGTATCCCTTTGTCTTTCCAAGACGTTGGGGGCTCCAATTGGAAGTGTATTAGTGTCTGATAAGAAGTTCATTGCCAAGGCTAACCATTTCCGCAAACAAAATGGTGGTGGAATTCGCCAGTCGGGACTTTTAGCAAGAATGGCACTGACTGCCATCGACGAAAACTTTCCCAAGCTTAAACGCACTCACAAAATGGCCCAGGAAGTCGGTCAAATGTGTGAGCAACATGGTATTGCTTTGGAGCATCCAGTGCATACAAATTTTGTCTTCATCGACTTGGCAAAGAACAAGATATCGTACCCTACTCTCAAGACAGTTCTGGACAAGTACCACATCAAGTTTGCAAGTGGACGTATCGCTTTCCACTACCAAATATCGGATGAAAGTTTTGAAGCCATAAAGAAGGCTGTGGTCGAAGCATTTGAATTGTCGAAGTCTAACAGCGATGAGGTGAAGACTGCACCGAAGTTCTACCTGACTCAATAGATATATAGAATTATGCCTGGTTCTGGGTGCAAAATCTCAAGTTCGCACACTAATTACTTCTAAGTTAATGCTGCATGGAGTGTGGGACAAAATAAATTCATTGTTACGAGCGAATGTTAGTGTCAGTCAGCTAAAGACAACTCATGTTCCGCGTCTGTTTATATATTGGACCAAAGTTTCACCGCTGCTTCTTGATTTCTTGAAAGATGACTTCCATTTGGAAGAAGCGTTAAGACTAGTAAGTCTTTCAGAACTGGTCAAATTGAGGAAAATGCCTCTTGAGCTGTTGGCCAAATCATTGCTATCTAAATTGTTGGTCACACTGATCATTAACTACTTTCGTGAAGCCCCAATGGATGAAAACGTTCCATTCAAGTACACAGAACATGGCAAGCCAACTTTAGCAGATGACAATTTGCAGTTTAGCATCAGTACATCCAACAGAATTGTATGTATAGCTGTTGAAATAGGCTCTGGCCTGCCAATAGGTGTGGATCTCTCACATTCAGAACAAGATGCCATATCCTCGGTCAACTTTATGACTCAATTTGAGCCGATGTTTTCTGCATCAGAAAAGATACAACTCGAAGCTGTGAGTGATTTGACTAAGCGATACATAGCTTTCAATCATTTGTGGACTCTCAAGGAAGCGTTTACGAAGTTGATAGGAAGTGGTTTAAACGTTGATTTAGCCCAGTTTTCCTTTCAATTTCAAACTGTCGGAATTAATTGGAGCCGCTCTACAGTTGACGCCAATGGACTCAGTCACAGTCCATTCTTACAGGCTCTAAATAAGGAAGACTTCTTCTGTTATTCAAAAGTTTTGGACGATTCTAGTGAATTGCCAATTCTTGTGTCATTCATTACGCAAGAGAGAAATAATCGACCGAAAAGTTTCTTTATAGACTTTACTCTGGTATTCATAACATAGACTAGCAACCAGCCGCGCCTGAATTACGTGCTCTTCTGTTTCTTCTTCTTTCATTTTCACGCTCATGCAAAACCAAGCCCACGCATAATAGCTGTAAAGTGCACTCGTCAACCGCAAGTGTACTTTCAGGATCAGCGTGTGGCAGTGTCATGGGAGCGTCTAGCGAAAGTTTGGTAACTGTATGACGATGAAGACTAGTGTGCTTTTTTGTCCTTTCCAAAGCACCCGTCGATATACCTCCCGTAAAGTCGGATGCCACTCGTTCTGGAAAGCCAAATATGGTGTTGCTTTTCCTACCGACAAGTGGATTTTCGGGATCTAGTTGGTTCTGTCTATGATCCATTCCATCAAGCATAGATACCTGACCAGGCACAAGTTTATCCAAGTCATATCGATACAGATCGTTCCACAGACTGTACTTTGTGTGCAACCAACGATAACGCACATCGCTTCCTGTGATATAAAAGTCACCAATTGGGTATTTTCTATGCAAAAATAGCATTATCTTCTTGTTGGATTCCTGAAACTCCAATTCATAACTCCAATACTGGACATGACTCTTCACTTTTACATGGCAAAACAACCTTCGATTCAGCTTTCTGTGGAAGTCTTGCTTTCCAGTGGGACATTCGTAGCGGTAAATGAGCATCATGTCGCTTCTGTTGAATGATTGCCCCCAACCAACTTCAGCGCTCAACAACGGTATACCTATACCCTGAGCCTGAATGTCACGTACCTTTCCAATGGTATCGTACGGAGAGCTTGTGTTGACTTCTTTATACGAATTGTACTTTTCGAATGCGTCTTGGGAAACAAATAAGGTGCTCATGTGCCTAAAAGTCAGTTCATTCACCACAAAATTGAATTGATGCAACAATGCCTGGTTTATCTGCAAATAGTCGGGAGGATTCATATCTCGTTTCTCATCTGTCGGGTAGAAATCATCACTTTGCTCGTACGGGGGAGCCTTATAATCATAACTGTGTGTGTTGGGGTTCATTTCTTGTGCTCGCTGTGTGCTAAATTGGGTAATTTATACCCCAACGCACGGCTATGTGCCGCACGGTTCGCTGCATCTCTGCATGACTGATGGGAAAGCTTCGATAAGAACAAAACGAGCCAAAAAATAGAGGAAAGAGAATTTATGGACAGTTAGATCGCTCACATTCACTTCTGCCTAGCTGTATTGTCTATGTCAATTGATGATACTCAATCTTCTCGTTAGGAATACTAATGGTACAAAGCCCAGGCGGTGCACAACCTGCAAGACTGAGTCGCGGCTTGAATCCGCATTAACAGTCATGACATTAAAGAAGATTCCTAGCCACAATTGATATGCACGGCAAAAAGAATGCTACAATAACCAATTGATGTGCGCCTGTATAACCTCTACATCTAGCCTACCGTATCTGTCTTTCTCTATTAGTGATTATACTCATGTTGTTTCAATAAATTCCTTCCTTCGTTACCTGCAAGATCCAGTTTCACTGACGTAATCGATAGATTTATGTGGAGAAAATTGGTCAAAATCGGTCTGACATTACTAGCCGGATGCCGACGAAACTTATGTCACAGATGTTTTTCATTAGAAGTATAAACTGTAGTATGTATAGAAGCTAAAAAATACATAGATTTCACAGTATTCATGATGCTCAAGCAACATTTCGGTTATAGAGTTTGTACGGGAATAAATCAGGCTTAGCATCAAGCATGCATCAACATTGACCGGAACTCATGCGACCGTCAAAGCTACATATGGACATCAATTAGGTACATTATTAATTTAAATCAAAAATGAACCTGCAACGAGGGCACCGAAGGCAAGACCGTAGCCGACAGTGGTTTGGCCGGCACCAGCAGAGGAAGAACTGCCAGAATCAGAAGAGCCCGACGACTTAGAGGAGCCTGATGACTTAGAAGAGCCAGAAGAGCCTGAGGAGGAGCCAGATTCAGAGCTGTCAGAAGCACTGGAATCATCAGACGAGCTGGAGTCATCGGAAGCACTGGAGTCGTCAGAAGAGCTGGAGTCGTCGGAAGAAGCACTAGCATCGTCAGAAGAAGAGCTCGAGTCATCTGAGGCAGAGCTGGAGTCGTCGGAAGCGGAGCTCGAGTCATCGGAAGCAGCACTTGCGTCGTCAGAAGAGGAGCTTGAGTCGTCAGAAGCAGCACTGGAGTCATCAGACGCAGCACTGGAGTCATCAGACGCAGCACTGGAGTCATCAGACGCAGCACTGGAGTCGCCAGAGTCGGTGGCAGAAGAGTCGTCGGACGAACCGGCTCTCTTGGCCACAACACCAGCGGCATCAGCGGCACCGTTGGCACCAATGGCTCTAGCCGACACAGCAGTGGCTGCAATCAAGTAAAGGGTGGTAGTAGAAAACTTCATTGTGAAAGAAAATTTGGAGTTGGCTCTTCAACGAAAGATGTGTGCCTTTATATTTTCCGGCAACAAAGGAAGTTACCGCAAGGTTGCGGTAGATGGACCCCAAATGGGACGACAACGTGGAGCCCCGTTTCCGAAAACGCAACTCATGTGCACGATCGTTACCTAAAGCAAAACTCTAAAATCGGGTCAAATGCAGGGCTCGTGTGGTCGAGCCACGTTTGTGACAGGACAATCTCCACGTTCGGCTTGTAGAAGCATTGAGAGTAAATCACACGCGCCAACTCTTTGATACATTTCTGTCTGCGCCTCTTTCGTAACCATGCCCGTGCGCTAAAGTTTCATTGACAAGACACGGTGAAATGCCGACTGCAAATGTACTTCTGACTGTTGGAATGGGAGAGCAGCCGAGCAATTTTCTGGCTGGTGTGGTAATTTGTGGGCGATTTGTGCAGTTACTATAGCGTTTGCTAGCTAGCCGGGAGTATCTGTGCACTTCTCTTGGCAGCTCTTTGGACATTAGCGACCTACCGCATCACGGCTTATCCGGTGCCCCACAAAAAATAACCCAACTGCTCGTGCTGGTTTGCCCGCTCTAGCTTTGAGGTCACTGCCCCGTCCCCCGTGGGCTTGTAGATGTCACGCTACCCATTGCCGTATAAGTTGGTCGTTCACTGTGGCACCTTGCTATGAAATTCTGGTCCGTTATCGTGACTCTTGTTTCATGGAGTGGGATTTTAGTGCTCTCAAACTGACGGGTAGAACCCCTATTGGTCGATATGGATTATTCCATTGGCGACTGCAATATTGTATATGTAGCAAATGGACTTGTGACTGGCTAATCTTGTAATTTCAAGTTGAGTTTGATCAAAGATGCCGTTGTACTCATTTTCTGTTTCTTCTCGCCCTGAGTAAGACTCTTTTCCTATACCCTGGATTCCTTCGACCTTGGCATATCATGAATGCTAATCTAAATTCTCGTTCGATCGCGCGCCATGTAAAGGATCTTTAGCATGGTACTCGAACTACGCAAGCATGTACGTTTCTTTGAGATGTGTTTAGCGTCCTTTCCTGCTCTGGTGGAAGGTGAGGATGCCAACAAACTCGCATTGGTATACTTCTGCCTTCAGGGACTTCGTGTACTCAAGAGTTTTTCAATAAGTGATTTGGACCGTCAAGGCTATACCAAGTACTTGTATTCTTATATGATCACCATGCTGGACTTACAGGGGTTCCGTCCGAGCAGGACCTTCCGTATCGATCCAAATGTACGACGTGAAATGATAAAACTGTACGATATGCCCAATATCTCGGCTACATTTTTCGCATTAGCATCGCTCTTGGCTCTAGAGCTGGACTATTCGCAGCATATAGACCGCACAAAAACGCTTAAGTTTGTGGCAAGGTGCCAGATTGCAAGCGGTCCTGACAAAGGTGCTTTCCGTCCAAGTATGGATGCCAATGGTGAACCATTTGGCGAAGCAGAAATGCGCACCAGTTATATGGCGATATGCATCGGCAAGCTTTGCAACCTGTATGAAGGAATTGACCTTGATGCGGTGGTCGAATACGTCACTAGCCGTGTGTGTTACAGTGGTGGATTGTGCTCTTCTCCATATTCTGAAGCACATGCTGGTTTTACCTTCTGTGGACTCGCATTGCTCAAACTTATCGACTACAACTTTTCATCAGACTGGACCCACAAAACGATCCATTGGCTTGTCAGTCGCCAGGTAGACTACTCTGCACCAGTCTACGTCGATCTTCCTTCATATCCATCCTGGAATGTAGAAGATAAAGGCGGATTTAACGGTCGCGATAACAAGTTTGCAGATACATGCTACTCATGGTGGTGTACTGCCAGTTTGGGATTGATAGACCAGAACTATCCTGAGCTCTGTGACATTCCTGCTGCACGCGCATACCTCTTGAACCGAACACAAAACCGTCTAGTGGGCGGCTTTGGTAAAGATCACCAACTGCGACCAGACCCCATGCACACATTTCTTGCGCTATCGAGTTTAGCGATGTGGAATAAGGGACTTAATGAAACAGAGGACAGTCAGTTGGACCTGGTGGACGTTTCTCTCGCTATTTCAGCACAGTCGGCCGATTTCTTGCAACGTCTTTGGGGCTAGTTGCCTATGTACTGCAGACAATCCGCGAGGACTTGAAAGTTCACCGAGTCAGCATTATTCACAGTGCAGCTTGGTATCTTGTCGACTTTCAAACCGGAAGAAAACTCGATTCCTATCTCGCTGTACATGGCCATCCAATGGAGAAACCTACTCCTGAAGTAAAGCCTGCTACCACTGCGCATTTACTTGCTGGAAGTTCGGCTGGACTCATATCTGCATTCACCTTACAACCGTTCGATCTCTTAAAAACGAGACTACAACAACAACAGCGGGCCAATGTGGCATATCGTTCGAGCATTTCCAAAGAATTGAAAAAGCTTGCCAAGGTCAAGGATTTATGGCGAGGTGCTTTGCCCTCGACACTTCGAACCTCGGTGGGAGCTGGATTGTATTTCACGATATTGTCACAAACCAGAACATATGTGGCCCGATTGAGATCTGGACAGGCAAACTTGCCCCAATCGCAAACCAGTATACTCCCCAAGTTGAGTGCTATGGATAATCTCGCTTCAGGTTTCGTAGTGCGAGCAGTGGTGGGATTCATCACCATGCCGATCACCATCATCAAGACCAGATTCGAGCTGAACATGTACAATTACAACTCCATGTACGAAGGAGTAGAGGGTATTTATTTAGACGGCCAGACTAAAGGTTCGTTACGCAATTTCTTCAAAGGCACCATTGCTACTCTAGCTCGTGATTGTCCCTACGCTGGACTCTATGTCTTGTTCTACGAGTCGTTCAAGAACGAGTTTGTGCCACTGACGCTCTCGTTTATCGGACAAAGTGACCAGCGTAGCAACAGTACTCTTGTCAATTCGAGTGCTGCCGTGGCCGCATCACTGTTCGCCACGACTATCACTGCGCCGTTTGATGCAATCAAGACTAGACTCCAGTTGGCTTCTAATCCGGCAGGAGGCAATTCCATCATGGCGGTGACCAGACAACTTCTTCAAGAAGAAGGTGGAGTGAGGAACCTCTTCCGGGGATTGTCATTGCGTTTTGGCCGCAAAGGGCTTTCGGCAGCGATAAGCTGGTGCGTGTACGAAGAGTTACTCAAGTCTGGCCGCGTGCAAAAACTTTTGCATTGATATTTAATGAAGCTGTAAATAGACCAACAAAACTCGAAGGTATATGAGGATATGTCTAGATAAGGTTGAGATCTCGCAATGCTTGACAATTTGGCATTGGGAGCTCTTCTGCTTGTTTCAATAGTGTCTCGTCGGTGTAGAACCATCCATGTGCGTCTTCTATCATGTCGTTTTTCACCGTTTGCTCCCGCGAGCATTTGGATCTCCTATCGGTTATGTATGTGTTCTCGACCTTCAAGCCGAATTGGCGGGCTTGTTTTGATGTCATTTCCTTCTTGGTTTCGAAATCCTTGGGAACATAGTATGGCACTTTGTACCGCGGAGTAGCTCGTTTGCTATTATATACATCCGTCTTATTGAATGAGTATTCTGGCCTGGAGTTATCGGAAAATATGGCTGACAAGATTGGCACAATCAAGAAGAGAAGCAATGGAGCGAGCTGGCGGATGGTATTAAACACGGATATGTCCTCTTCTTCCTGGCGTTGTTCTCTCTGCTGTCTCCTAGCACGAGCGCTATTTGTCGCAAAGAATGGATGTGAATTAGTAGGACCGCCGCCAAAAGTCTGAAATGTGAAACCGTTATTACCGAAAGTGAAAGTCTGCCCGCCTCTTGGAGCACCACCACCGAAGAAAAGATTAAATAATTCTTCATCGAGAGATCCACCACCATTCATGGAAGAGAATCCACCGCCTCTAGCGAACGGCGAGTTGAACATGCTTGGGTCTACACCAGATGCAGACGCTTCACTGGCATCATATCCAGCAAACCGGCTGTCTGGATCCGAACCTGTTTGATCAAAAATGCGCTTCTTGCTCTCATCGCTTAACACACCCCATGCTTTGTTCAAGTATTTGAATGCTTCTGAAGACCGGGGATGAGGGTTCTTGTCAGGGTGTAGCTTTACCGCTAATTTCCGATACGACTTCTTGATTTCGACATCACTGGCAGCCTTCTCGACCTGGAGGATCTCATAGAACTGGTGTGGTTTGTATGAAAGAACCTTGAGAACAATCGTCTCCTGTTCCTTGGTGTAGGACATGTTGCAATAGACTTCTCACTGTCCACGGTCGCTCAAAAGAAGTATATCAAAGGGAAACGACAGATCCTTGTCGTGGCAGATTATACCAGCAGTACACCCAGACCAGAAAGTGCGAGAAAAAAAGAATGGGGCGGGCTGGGAATTGAACCCAGGGCCTCTCACAAACTTAACTATTTCTAGCAAGCCCAAAGCGAGAATCATACCACTAGACCACACGCCCTATTCGATGTAAGTGTTTTCGCTAAGTCTTTCATTACTTGGTAGTAGAGTAGGGTATAGCCTTTAGTAAATCAAATATCATCATTATTTTATTCAGAGCACGTAAATTTCTACATAATAAACCGGATATTCATGTCCTGTGGGTGCGAACTGCTCAACTGCGGCTTCTGGGAGTACTTTGCTTTCAACAAGGTTCTCATGTTGTTGAGCAACGACAAGTACGACTGCTCAGGCATGTCTGTCATCGTCTTGATAAATGCCCAACTCATGGCACCAGTAGCGTTGTTGTTGATCAGCGCATCTGCACTGGTCTGATCGTCCTTACAGCCGGAGATGGATATGACATCGGCCGGGGATGCCTTGAAATTGATAACCTGCTGTCTGTTCGACGAGCCCAGGTTCGATACCTTTTTGATAAGACCACCAATTGAGGAAAGAGCTCCTCCGATATTGCCCCGTTCGTATTGCATGAATGCTCCCAAGGCATCAGTTCCCGCGTCTTTCAAGAGATTGGGCTCTTTCACTACACCTTTAGTGGAATACACGAACGGTAAGTCCAACGCGGTTCCAGAGTGACAAGAGTCGAAGAGCGCCGTCAATCTGCATCCTGGAGGAAGTGGTCTCACCATGATCTCGTGCATGTCGTCGTCCACAATATGGCCCACCTGCTGGAAATCCAATGGGTAGATCACCTCGTCATATCCTTCGTCCTCGTCACCGTCCAAGTCTTTTGTGACACCACCGTGACCGGAGTAGTGGAATACCAACGAGTCATTTGGTCTGGCATCCCTCACCAACCACTGCATAGCCCGGATAATGTTGTCCTTGGTGGGAATCTTATTGCGTTCTCTCTGATCGTCTGTGAGAATCACCATATCGTCATACAGATAACCAAAACGGCGGTTCAAAAAGCTGGACATATTTTTGATATCATTCACGCATCCACGAAGCTCATTGTTGGATCCGAAGTAGTTGATACCTACCAACAATGCCTTCTTACGGCCGCTACAGTTGGACATCTGGTACGTCACTCCGGTGTTACCAATTTGGTGTGGGGCAGTATCCACGTTGTTGATGGGACCACCCAGTGGACGTTGCTGATCATACATCTGTGGTCCATGTCCACGTTGGTTGTACTGTTGGCCAGGTGGGGGACCTTGTGGTGGACGACCATAGCCTTGGTCTTGTGGAGGACCTCCATGATATCCTTGAGGTGGTCCTTGTGGTGGTCCATAGTTGTACTGGGGAGCACCAGGAGGTGGTGCATAACCCTGGTATGTTTGTCTTCCAGAGCCGGGATACATGTGTGGAGTGAAATGAGATTCAAGTGAGATTGAGTGAGATTAGTTCGCGACAGATAGTGCGCAGCCAGAGACGGGTGGGACATACGAAGAGATCAATCAGTTTCCGATAGGGTTTGTAATGGTGTGCTTAAGTTGAGCCCCTACCAACTTTGGTGTAGGCAGGTGTAGACAAATTGTGATAGCAAGAACAAGGCGTAGATTTACATAACAAGAAATGGTATTTTAGTGTGCTATTTCATCTACTCAGCCTACTATCTTTGGCTGCTTTAAATTGCCGTGCAACTAGCCAGGGTTGATATCTCACTGCTGATTTCAATTAGCACAAATCATCCTAAAGAACGGTTTCCCCTATGAACGAATCACTACTTTCTATCCTTAACGACTCATATTTTCATTCCTCTATTCATACTATACTCTACAATTTGATTTCTGGATCGCTGTTTTGCTGCTTGATCACAGATGGGTAGAGAGTGCCCATCATGTTTCCGATGTGCCACAAACCACCGTCCACAACTTGGATAGTTCCGGTGACGTACGACGCAGCAGGCGAGAAGAGGTACACAGTAGCGTCAGCAATGTCCTTGGTCTGACCGTATCTTTGAAGAGGCACCTTCTCGTCCATTGGCTGCTGGCCCGGAGGAGTCAATCTGGCCATACCCTCGGTACCGGCGATAGCACCTGGAGCAATACAGTTGAGTCTGATGCCCAGAGGTCCCAATTCCACTGCCAAAGCGTTGGAAAGAGCGTCAACACCAGCCTTGGCTGCACCCACATGTGACTGGAAGGGCACACCGTAGTAGTGGAGAGTAGCAGACACAAAAATGACTGCACCCTTGTTCTTTCTCAACTGGTCGAAACAAGCCTTGACGGTGTTGAACGAACCAAGCAAATCGATGGAAACCACAGACTTGAACGCATTGGATGACAAGTGGTTGAAGTCCGCCAAGAAGTTACCGGCGGCACCAGCAATGACAAAGTCAATGCGTCCCAATTGCTTGACAGTTTCGTCAACGGCCTTGGCGATGTTGTGAACATCACGAACGTCGACGTTTCCCAAACCCAAGACTTTAGCGCCAGGACGCAATGCGGCTATCTCCTTGGCAGCCTTCTCAGTCTTAGCCACATTTCTTCCAAGAATCACCGCATCGGCTCCTAAGAGCACCAACGCTTCGGTTTGCACCCGGCAGATGGTTCCGGCACCACCAGTGACAAAGGCCACCTTGCCCTTGAAGATGTTTTCCTTCCATGCTCCGTTGTCGACGTATGACTTGTCCAAAGTACTCATGGCGACTATAATCTACAATACACTCAGCTGGCTTGCACTATTTAATCTGAAGAATTGTGGGGTTGCTGGACCGAGGCCCGTGCGGCGACCAAATCAGATGCACCTAAAAACCTGTGAAAACCTGTGTGGACACATCGAATTGCGGCACTACTGCATCAGGGCCGCGAATTGGGTCCCCGCTTTGTCTGTGAATACACCAGGGTCTCGGCCGCAACGATTACTGGGCCAACTGACACAATAGAAAACGGGTAATCGGGTTGAGATCCAGGTGACCGCGGGAAACGGTGTCCATCCCAATTGGGTAACGCTGTTGGACATCCGGTTGTAGGTAATAGCTCGTGCTGTAGACTTAAGCTGCTGTAGTGGTGCCTTGTACATGAGCCTGGTGGACATGCCCTTCTCGGCGGTGCAGGTGTGGATTCCTGACCACGAGCCGGAGGTGGACCCTAGAGGAATGGTGGAGCCGTGCTTGAATGCCAAAGTTGACACCACCCAGTTGGAAGCGACCGTTGAGTGCGGCAGTACCGTTAGTTTCACCGTGTACTGGAGGCTTATTGACCCGCTAGAACCGTCGCTGTCGGAAACCAGAATGCAGTTGCTGGCGGGAAAGAGGGGGTACTCGTCAGTTTCCTTTTCGTCACTGCTATCGTTGTCGTTGTTGTCCTCGTCATTGTCTCTTTCTTCGTTTTCCATCTTCACTTCATAGTACTGGAACGTTTTCGCAGCCACTGACCACAGCGCCTCGTCGGGTACCATGACAGTTCCGGTGTCCCTGAACTTGAGAATGGCCCTCGGATTGTACTTACATATGTACTTCATGGTTGCCGGATTGAGCATCGACCGCTTGGACAACGTATACTCCTGGAAGCCGTCCCTGATGGAGGCTGCAAACACAGGCACTGCCGACGAATTCGAATTGTTGGAAATAGCGTCCAACGCAATAGCATGGGCCGATACAGCGGTAAGCCAACACAACCACAACATACTGCTACGGTCTCACGCTTTCATTTTATGTCGTGTTGTCAGCAGAGCATCTGCCCAGCAGCACAAATGGCTGCGCTATCTCCTGTCCTGCAGAAACCCCACCAGTGACATCATGTCCCCTTACTTAATATCGAGACACAAAACCGGGGCTGCGGCGCAACTTTTTTTACACAATAGGTCCTTGACGACAAACCACGTCCGATCAAGGAGTCGGAAACCTGGACACACATCAGTAGTATTTTCACCCGTGGCTCTGTCGTGCCAGAAAAAACCGCCTGCATCCGCATCGTGGCTAAATACCCCGGTGCACTGGGCGCGCCTAATTTTAGAGTCGAGTAACAATATCATTACGACTTGTCAGTTTCAGCGAGGATAGTGAGCTACCCCGTGTACTTAGCCTGCGTCTCCTGGAGTGACTATCAACGTATCTGTGCACATACGTGTCCACATACACCCTATTTTATTTGCCGTCACCTTGTTTGTGTTCTGCTGGCCCCGATCTAACACGGATCTGTCATCGTGCTTTCCAGCGTGTCTAGCTCCATAACCCTGCTAAAATTACTTCGCCAGCATCCAAAAAACTCAAACGAGCCATGAGTGCAACGGAGTTGATCGCCTTGTTGGAAGATCCCGATGCATTTGCTCGAAATCATGCTGAAGTACGAAGCCAGCTCCTCAACCATGTCAAGTCCCAGGAAATCGCCATCGCCAACGTCGCCGAAGAACTTGAAACATCCAAGATGGCCAACAAGGCGTTCAAACAAGCGCTTTCGGAAATCGGTACCGTGGTTATAAGTGTGGCTATGGGTGATTTGTCAAAGAAGGTGGAGATCCACACAGTCGAATCCGACCCCGAGATTCTCAAGGTCAAGATCACCATCAATACCATGATGGACCAGTTGCAGACATTTGCAAACGAAGTCACCAAAGTCGCTACCGAAGTGGCTAACGGTGAGCTAGGCGGCCAGGCCAAGAACGAAGGCTCTGTCGGTATTTGGAGATCCTTGACCGATAACGTCAATATCATGGCACTCAACTTGACCAACCAAGTGCGTGAAATTGCCGATGTAACCCGAGCGGTAGCTCAGGGCGATTTGTCCCGAAAGATTAACGTGCATGCCCAAGGTGAAATTTTACAATTGCAGATGACTATCAATACCATGGTGGACCAATTGCGGACGTTCGCATTCGAAGTGTCTAAAGTGGCCAGAGATGTCGGTGTGTTGGGTATTTTGGGTGGACAGGCATTCATCGAGAATGTCGAAGGTATCTGGAAAGAGTTGACTGATAATGTAAACGCCATGGCGTTGAATTTGACGACACAAGTGAGAAACATTGCAAACGTTACAACTGCGGTGGCCAAGGGCGACTTGTCTAAAAAGGTCACTGCCGACTGTAAAGGTGAAATCTTGAATCTTAAATTAACCATCAATCAAATGGTGGATCGATTGCAAAACTTCGCGTTGGAAGTGACCACCTTGTCCCGTGAAGTGGGTACACTAGGTATTCTAGGTGGTCAGGCTAATGTGCAAGATGTTGAAGGTGCTTGGAAAGCGGTGACAGAAAACGTCAACTTGATGGCAACTAATTTGACAAATCAAGTGCGTTCGATTGCAACCGTTACCACGGCGGTGGCCCATGGTGATTTATCTCAAAAGATCGATGTCCATGCCCAAGGTGAAATTCTTCAACTTAAAAACACTATCAATAAGATGGTGGATTCTTTGCAACTTTTCGCCTCCGAAGTGTCTAAAGTTGCTCGTGATGTCGGTATCAACGGTAAGTTAGGTATCCAGGCCCAAGTCAGTGATGTGGATGGTTTGTGGAAGGAAATTACCTCCAATGTAAATACTATGGCTTCCAACTTGACGTCTCAAGTGAGAGCTTTTGCTCAAATTACTGCTGCTGCTACCGATGGTGATTTCACCAGATTTATTACTGTCGAAGCCAGTGGTGAAATGGATGCTTTGAAAACAAAGATTAACCAGATGGTGTTGAATTTGAGAGAATCTATTCAAAGAAACACTGCTGCAAGAGAAGCTGCTGAATTGGCTAACAGTGCCAAGTCTGAGTTCTTGGCTAACATGTCCCATGAAATTCGTACACCATTAAATGGTATCATCGGTATGACTCAATTGTCACTCGATACTGAATTAACCCAATACCAAAGAGAGATGCTTTCTATCGTGCATAATTTAGCCAATTCCTTGTTGACTATTATCGACGATATCTTGGATATTTCCAAGATCGAAGCTAATAGAATGACCGTGGAACAAATCGACTTTTCATTGAGAGGTACTGTTTTCGGTGCGTTGAAAACTCTCGCTGTCAAAGCAATTGAAAAGTCGTTGGATTTGACTTACCAATGTGACTCCTCCTTCCCAGATAATTTGATCGGTGACTCCTTCAGGTTGAGACAAGTTCTTCTCAACTTGGCAGGTAATGCCATCAAGTTTACAAAGCAAGGCAAGGTGAGTGTTAGTGTGAAAAAATCTTCGAAGATTGTTGAAGATTCTGATAAGTTATTACTTGAAGTTTGTGTGAGCGATACTGGTATTGGTATTGAGAAGGATAAACTAGGATTGATTTTCGACACATTCTGCCAAGCTGATGGTTCGACCACAAGAAAGTTCGGTGGTACCGGTTTGGGTTTATCTATTTCCAAGCAGTTGATTCATTTGATGGGAGGCGAAATCTGGGTTACTTCTGATTATGGTTCGGGATCGAACTTTTATTTCACGGTGAGTGTGTCTCCATCCAACATCAGATATACCAGACAAACCGAACAACTCCTTCCTTTTAGTTCCCATTATATTCTCTTTGTCACGACTGAACACACTGATGAAGAATTGGATGAAATCAAGAATGGTATTGTTGAATTGGGCTTGATTCCAGTCATTGTGAGAAATATTAGTGATGCAAACTTAACAGACCCTGTCAAGTACGACATCATTATGATTGATTCGATTGCCATTGCCAAAGATTTGAGATTGCTTCCAGAGGTGAAGTACATTCCACTTGTTCTTTTGCATCATTCGATACCTGAATTGAATATGAGAGTGTGTATCGATTTGGGAATATCCTCATACGGTAACACCCCATGTACAATAACCGACTTGGCCAGTGCTATTATCCCTGCCCTCGAACTGAGATCCATTTCGCAAAATACAGATGAATCAATATCCTACAAGATATTATTGGCCGAAGATAACTTGGTGAACCAGAAGTTGGCTGTTAGGATTCTCGAAAAGCAAGGTCACAAGGTCGAGGTCGTCGAAAATGGATTGGAAGCATTCGAAGCAATTCAGAAGAGTAAATATGATGTTGTGTTGATGGATGTGCAAATGCCTGTTATGGGAGGATTTGAAGCTACGGAGAAGATACGGCAGTGGGAGAAGAGATCTAATCCTATTGACTCCCTTAGTTTCAGAACGCCTATTATTGCATTAACTGCTCATGCTATGTTGGGAGACAGAGAAAAATCATTGGCAAAGGGTATGGATGACTATGTGTCTAAACCTTTGAAGCCAAAGTTATTGATGCAGACCATCAGCAAGTGCATTCACAATATCAAGCAGTTGAAAGAATTGTCAAAGCAAAACAACAGCAACCGTACTTCCGATTTCGCCAAAAACTTGAAGAAGGGATCCATCAAGAGCAATGAACATTCTGCATCGAACTTCTTATCTTTGGGTTCAAGTCCGAATAGTAGGGTAGTTTCACCGAACAACTTTGGACAGAGTGCAGCTTCGTCATCCGGAATTGATTCGCCTCGGATTGATAGTCCAAAAATGAGAAAGGCAAATTCGAATGATATCATTCCTAATGGGCGCCCAGGTCAATTATCTAACGATAATAGATCGGTCACAGAAAGTATTTTGACCTACGGGTCGAGGGCTGGGACTGCAGAACCAATGGAAATCGACGAGGAAAACCGATTTGAACATTTGAATTAAATACAATACTGGGTATATCTTATTTTGCGTCGTTGATGCTTTAATGTATAGTAATTATGGAATACTTATCACATTTATAACTACCAAACAGTCTCGTTCCATTTGTCAAGCTCCATTGCCTGTTGCGTGACATCCTTTTGTGCTTTCTTTCGCATGTAGAAAAGCGGACAATCCTTATTAGAGCACAAAACTTCTTGATGCAACGAACCTTGGCACCTCTGGCATTCAGTCCATAATCTTGAAAACTTATTTTCCAAATAATTCATTTGGGCAATGGCATTACCATAAAGCTTTGGTGCCATGGAAATACAGTTTTCACATAGTGCTCCATGGTTGGATGATTTCAAAGGTGACTTACAATTTTTGCAAAGCTCAGCTTTTTTAGCAAATCTCATAAGTCCTCCAGATTTGGGCGCTGACATCTTAATTGTTCTTGTGTGTGCACCAGTTAACAAATCTTTAGCCTTTCTCTCGCCTAATATAGGCTCGAAAATTCTCATAAGTGGATTCGCCAATTGATTCTCAAGGTAATATTTCACGTCAATTGGCAACGAGTTTTCCAATACGTAAAGTGGATCTTCTGACTTTTCGTAATTCTTGGTACTAGATGAGTTAATGATCACATACGCCACACGATCACCAAGAGTGGGAGCGGAACCAGGATCTCTCTTCTTCATCCTCTCAGCCAATTCTATATGGGCTTGCTTGGCGGCGTACTCGTGCTTGGAATACGCTTTGGTAATGACCAACTGAGAGAGATCCACTCTGTTCTGCAACAAATCTGCGATTGTCTGCTTCACGAACCTTTCTGCTTTATCAACATTTCTCTCTTCTAAAATGTAGTCCAATACTTTCGTAATCACATTTTGTACCAAACGACAATTATCACGACGCACTGTCTCGATACCCTTGGTATCCATCTTATCGAATTTTTCGGGTCGGGTCCAGTACAAACCAGCATAACGTTTCTTGTTGATCAATAAGTATGGAAAGTAGACCTTCTCGAACTCTAGCTTGATCGGATTTATGAATTTTTCTGAGACAAAGTTTGCAGCTTCTTCTCCCAACTTCATACAAGTTTCAAGATCTTGATGACCAAATTTAACCATCACGGAATCTGTATCACCGTAGATGACTTGTGCATCATAATCATACCCATTTTTCTTAGTGTAACGAAGTTGTACCTCTTTTTTAGTCTCTTCAATCATGACACGTCCAAATGCAGTGACTGATGAAGATATCGCAAGACACGGTAATTTACCAATAGTTGCACCAGTAAAACCATAGACAGAATTTGCTGAAATCTTTAAAGCTAATTGACGACCATTCAAGACATCCTTTCTGAATGGATCGGTCTCATTTTTCAAGTCGACTTTCGCTTTCTTTCTGGCAGAAATAAGTTCATCTAAAATTGTAGGAAGAATTCCTTTTCTCTTGTGTGACTTGACGAAGTAATCTCCATTGGGAGTGTGTGTGTAGTCGTCCTCGGATAAATTAAATGCGTTAATAGAGTGTTTGCTCAAAAGCGTAGTGTAGCAAAGATTGTGAGCCATCATGATGGAAGGATACAAGGAGCTGAAATCCAAAGTTGCGATTGGAACATCATAGTAGCCTCTGACTGGCTCAATGACCGTTGCACCCTCGTATTCCTCATTGGTGCCCTCACTTTTCATATTAGGGATGACGACATTTTCTTGCAAACACTTTCTGAATAATTGAGATATGACTTTGATTTGTTGACCACGAGCAAGCAAGTAGGAAAATGGAACACCAGTCACTCTTGCCATTTCTGTATAATTCACGAGACACATGAGTTTTTCGAGAAGTCTCATTGGCAAGTAGGCATCTTTTAAACAATAGACGGCTAATCTTCGACGCGTTTCTCTCGTTCCGTTCTGAAGATCTGCAATAATAGTATGCTGTACATCCTCCTTTTGCTCCCCTAAAAAGTGAGCTGAAACGGAATTTAATGTATACGAACGTAACTTATACTCACGTTGAATAAATTGCAACAAATCAAGTTGCATTCGTCCATCAATGTTAACCACTTTATTTTCTCTGGTACCATAAGCGCGAGAACTGAAAACAGAGTCCTTGACTTCCTGGCGGACGTTTTTCAATCGACCGAAGTAGGGGAAATCGCTTAAGCCTAATGCTTGAGCTCTGTCCAAAAGATATGGTAAATCGAAATTGGTCGTATTGTATCCAATGATCACATCGGGGTCGGAATCTTCAATGAACTGTCTCCAATGAAGTAACATCTCTTCTTCTGTTTTGTGTTCGAATATCTGGGAGCCAATGATGGATGCACAAGTATCTACGGTGAACACGTTACGAATAAAGGGACGCTGTTCACCGTATTTCAGTACAACGTTTGCAATTTGAATGACTGGGTCATGTTGTGCTTCTGGGAAAATACCCTTTCTACCCGAACATTCAATATCAAAAGAAAGGATACGGAGTGGTGCCATCTTCAACCATTCTCCCTCGGAAGGATGAGAAATAAGTTTTCTATAATCGATGGAACATTCGATTTGGCATCGAGAGCTCTTTGTATGAGGGTTGCAAAGTTCATATGTGCCCTTGGGAAGTGTGATCCAGGACATACCAGTAATTTTACAGTCCACCATCAAACGAAGAAGGTAGTTTATGTTGTCGTAACTGACATTTTGTGATGCAAAGAGATTTTCGAATTGGACCTCGCCTCGTTCGAATGCTGATCTCAATCTAGTAATATTTCGGGAGTTGTCCACGAAAATCCTGAAAAATGGTGTTTTCACGTTTTGGTTGTAGCCCCAAATAGATTCCTTGGTGGCGATTTCAACATCAAGCACGCCCATGTAATTAGATGATAAATACAGTTTGAACTGGTTCAAGTGTTTGTCCTGCAAAAATCCACGGGGAACAGGAATATAGAAGTAATGGCGGAACCCAGTTACATTACAGAGCACCGAGTAACCTTCAGCTGTCACTCCGAAAAAACGGGCCATGGTGTGATCTCCATTTGTGAATTCTTCAGCATCTAGCTGTTGAAATACCACATCGTTGTTCTCAGGACTAAACGCGGATGGAAGTTCTGGCCGTTTCCACGTCTGGTCTTCTTCCAGACCCACTTTCTGAACCGCTTGGGTCATATCGACCAATTCACGCTCAAACTCAGAGGGTTCTTCAGTTCCATTTGGACGACGGACTTTCTTGAGTACTTCTTCCTGTGACTCCAGAAGCTCTATCTGGGACGATAAAGTCTGAGAAGCCACAGGAAGCGAATGAGCTTGATCTTGGCTTGATGCGTACAGCCGTTTCGACATGATGTACTCCGCTTACTGATGCACGCGTAAAGAGACGTGCGGTCCTGCACAAGTGTGCATGAAAATGGGTATATGAGCATTGGCTGCAAATGAGCAGTGGAGAGAAGAGAAAGGAAGAGGGGGAGTATCACTGGAAAAGGGTCTGGGTTAATGGTCTACGTGTAATACTCATTTACGAGAAATAAACCTTTAGCTATTTGGCCGTATTTATTGACTTCGTCGATCGCTCTATTTTTATAATCCATATTTCTCAGTAGTTACTCTTACCATGTCTTGATTTCGTCCTTTGTAAAGTCTCTGAGAAAGTTCTGGATGGGAGAGTCGCCTGAATTCAGTAAGTAGTGAAGAAATCCTGTGCTGTTACTCAGTTCGATGAGAATAGTGGACAAGGACATACCTGAGTTCGAAGATCTCGCATTTTCCATGAAGAGGTCGTCGTCCATGTCCTGATCAGCGTTGCTGTTGAATATGCTAGAGTAGTGCCACTCGAGTGAAGGAGCAAACGAGGTGTCATATTCATCGAGAGTAGACTCTTTATCAACCTTGCGATCAAGTATCTGGAGCAAGATTCCTTTATCGTCACGAATATTCACTGCCTTGGTCACCAATAGGAAGATGATTAGATGCACAAACAACCTGATGTCTTCGCTATTATTCACCGACTTCTTGTACATGGAGATCTCGGACTCAAGATAAGATATGAGATAATTCATGCCCATTCGCTGCAGTATCAAATTAACTCGACTCAATTCAGCATCATTTCCATTGACTACACTGAGTATGGCAGCTTTGAGTTGTTCTCCCATTTCGGTTCTAGAAAGATTTGGTTCTCTCCTCTCTAATGTCGTCTGGTCATTCAAGTTCGAAGAAACAAGTTCATATAATTTCTTTGCTTTCTCATTGTCTCGCCAGGAGGAAAATGAGATGATAGTAGATACGATATCGTTTCCAACAATTTTCAAAACACCACGAAATATCAAATAAGATTCATTGATGCTGTCATCACTTTCGAACTTGCTATTGGATTTTATCAACTCGAGCAACGCCAGGACATAGATATCGTCCAATCCACTCGTCTCCACTCTGCTCAAGAGCCATCTAATTATACTTAGCATGGTTGGAATGAGAAATGGTTGTGAGAGATAATCAGTACCGTTAGTTAAAATGTCAAAGGTAATCGTTTTCGATACCGTTGCCGTAACCGCTTGTTGGAACACTATCGGAATCAACTTGTAGATTTCTTTCACATGAACTGCCCTTATGAGATCATCAGGCAACCCTTCATCACTATCATCAAAGAGAGCGTTTATCCAGTCTCCGATAAGATTATTGTAGTTTTGAACTATTGTGGCTTCCTCCTCTGTGCTGGTTGACTCTCTGCTCGAGAGGTTGTCATTCAAGCGATAATAAAAGTTGGTTATGTATTCGCAAGTGAAAGAAGTCTTCACTAGGATCTGGGATAGATCTAAATTGAAGGCTCTTATCATGCCGATTGTCCCCAAGAGAATGACTCCAAAAAATGTGTATGATTCTTGGAAATTGTCCTCATCGGAGCTCCACTCGCTATTGTCAAGGAATTCTATCACTTTCTCGAGGACAGGCAAAGGACCTCTCTTGGCACTGAATGCAAATAACTCAACTGCTTCAATGTTATTGGCGAGACTTAGCATCAACCTATAAAGTTTCTCTGAATCCTTATTCTCGATCAATTGGGAAAATATTGACAGCAAAACCTCACTGTATTCGTTTTGCTTAGCTTTCAGGTACTTCAATAATGTCGGGAGTGATTGAATGTACTCAAACAATCCTGATTCTTCAAGTGAAGTGAATTCACAACTGACACTCAAAAGTGTTTTGTCGAAACTCTTTTGTATGGATTCAATATGGCTGAATGAATGCATTTCATGAGACAACATTTGTTGTGTTGTCCTTGCTTCCATGGGAAAAAATCTGTGAAATGATGCAGTTGCAAGAATGCCACTGTAAACACAACTTTTGATAAACGCCTGTCTTAAGTCTGTATGTGAATATGTCTTAGGGTCCAAAGTGGTGATAGCTTTAACAGTGGACTCATTCAAGGCATTAAATCCATGCAATATAGCATCTTCCAAGGTTTCCAGATTCGAATCACCCTTTTCATCCGATGATGCAAGAAATTTGACCGAGGATAGTATGTGTGGAAGCCTGGTAATGATAAAATTGTTCCAGTTAAAAAGTACAAATCCTGGCTCATTGGATACGAGAGATGTAGCAAATCCATTGAACATTGAAAGAATGATGTCGTACACCAAAGAATAGGATTTCTTCACGATGTGGTTCTGGGACTTGGACATACAGAACTTTTCGTAATTGTTGAGAAAGTTGTCCTCGTTAAATGTCCAATTTGTCATACTTGATAACAACCACAAGTACTTCTTGATTTCAAATGATCTAGCGTTCTTCTTGGTGTTAGTTATCAGTCCCGATAACAGTCGTATCAACGAGTTCGTCGCACTATTGTCATTTACTATGGCATGGGCAGCCGATGTGTTATCTGGAAGCTCAACATTGCTAGCCTGCAAGACCGGTCTCGACTTAGACAATATGTACTCCAATATCTCCTCGTCTAAAGACTCTTTGTGTGTCATAATGTACATGACAAATGCTTTCAACTCTTCAGTTTGCACAAGGCTGGTATACATATCGACTAGAGAAGCCCACACAGTGGATGCAAGAGTAAGTAAGTCAGCGGTTGTAAGGTTGCTCTCCACAAGAGCTTGGAAGTATTTGGGGAAATGGTTGTTTATCGTTTCTGAAATCAACTCTGGTGGTACTGCCTGGGGTTTTTTCAACAAGAGTAAGTTGTATATTCCACGAAGGTGTTTCTTTTGGTCCAATGCTTCAAGTTCACTCAAATTCACCCACAATTGTTCCAATCTAACCGATGAAGAAGCACACACCGTTAGCAAATATTGTTGAACCGAGTGGTCGTAATTGGAATTATGGGTAAGTTTCATGAGATATTCATTAAATTCCTTTCCAGAGATCAGCTGTCGTCTTTCTAGCTGTTCGAAGAGGTAAGAGAATGCCTTAGGCTGCAAACCCCGCTTAACAGAATTCTTCACGAGCTTGTGAAGATCCATCGTCTCTGACTTTGTCAATGAGAGCTCAGATTGCGAAACCTCGAAATTATATGGAGGTGCGCTAAAAGCCAGTAAATTAGCCGCCAAATTTAAAACCTACCGTGTTTAGTACTATATATGTACCCTTTCCCTAACCTAATTCCAACTTAATCTTGTCCCTAAAACTACCATAAACTTCCGAAATTTTCACCTTGGGTTCCAGAAATCGTTGTGTAGTTTCCATTTGGACCCCAAATCGATTGCCGGCCGCCAGACCACTGCCCAGATATATTGGACGACCCTAAAAGCTGTTGTGACGAGTTTGTTGAGTTGTTGCCACTGAGTAACATAGCTGGAGGCGAGCTTCTAATTCCTGGACTTGCCGAATGCTGAGGTTGCAACAAAATGGGTGAGACCGATGCTGGTTTTTCCATAGAGTTGATAGACGTAGTCTTCATCAAATCAACTTGAAGTGGAGAAGACACAGCGGAGTTACTGCTATTGTTGGTGCTTATCATCGTAGTCCTAAAGTCGTATGGCTTTTGGAAGGACTGGTCTTGAAGAGAACTCAAAGAGTTATCCGGGGTGTAGAAGGACCGACCTGCAACTTCGGGAGCGTGGTACTGCTGACCTTGCCTCTGGTACAACTGAGGGCCCTGGTGGGTACTCATATGTTGCAGTTTGTTCTGGAATTGTTGCTGCTGTTGTTGTAGAAGATATGTCTGTTGCTGTTGATGTTGCACCGCTGCTGCTGCTGCTACAGCTGCCAAAGTATACTTCTGCTGTTGTGCTTGCTGCTGAGATGCATTGTTGTATTGGTAGGAATATCCAGGTTGAGATGCAGCTTGCTTGGGACCATTTCCATAGGATGACTTGGAGTAGTTTTCAAGAGCCCGGTCGATGATCTCTAGTTGCAGATTAAACGGCACAGTTTCAAGTGCTCTTTTGTATGACTTTTCGGCCGCCATGACGAAAATATTAAACAAGAAATAAAGTGAAATTAACAACGCCCACTAGATGGTTTCAGTCAACTGCCCAACCAATTTAAAACAAATTTCGAAGAAAAAGTCAAATTTCAAACTGAATAGATGTGTATTAAGCTCCTTCTGGAGTATTCCCTTGGAGAGATCTCACGGAGCCGTCCGATGAGCAAAACGAATGAATACAAAAAGTTAGTATAATACACTCGACGGTCACACCAGGATTAACAAAGATGCCTCTTGTACCCGTTAATGTCTATCTTAACTCTCGGTACTGTAAATCCTAGATAGAGCCGTCGAACTCAGCACCCAAGTATTATGGTTTACAAAGATTCGTCGATGTTTTTTCGCGCTCTGGTTCGACAGCCAAAATGTGGGGCGTACAGGAACACTGATGCAACTCTAAGCCTACAAATAGAATAAAAGAATACCATACAGACATACTCCGATAATTAACTTACTCTGCCTTTGCACCCTCCGCGTTCTGTGCATTGAGCTGCCACAGAGGAACACCGACGTTGGCAATGTTGTCCTTCACAATGTCGTCTTTGTCCTTTTGCAGCTGCTGCCAGCTAGGAATCGATGGGGAAGGACTCTCAAGCTGCTTTTCTCTGTCTTTGAGTTGCCATTCAGGAATACCAGCTGCGGTTACTCCACCCACAGAAACTGGCTGCGAGATGCCTGGGCCGGTGAATGGTTCAGGACTGGCCTTGTTCTCCTGGATCAATTTGACGAGGTCGTCCTGGGGTGCATTATCCTTTGCTGCAGCTTTTTCGGTGTTCTCACTATCCTTGGTACTGCTCTTCTTTTCCTTAGCACGCTTTAATATGTCGCTAGCTGACGGAATGGACGAGACTGGAGCTAACTTTCTGGAGGGACCATCGCTCTTGTTATCGGTACTGGAAGCACCACGGCTCTTAAGAAGCTGCTTCAAAGAGTCAAGCTCAGATGTGATTTCAGTCAATTCATATTTGATACTGTCCTTCGTCATGTCCATGCTCTTCTCCATACTGTTCTTCAAGTTTTGGATCTCCGACTTCATCAATCTGAGATCGTCGTCGAAGCTGAGCTTGTCTTTGTTGTACTTGGCCAAGAAATCATTTACATTCTCGATGACAACGTCGATTTCCTTCAACTTGCTCTCGTTCTGCTCCTTTATGTCATTCTGGTCGGTGGACAACTGCTCCAATAACTTATCAATCTTCATGAACTCCTCGTCCATCTTTGCCTTATCATCCTCAATCGATGACTGCGATGGTGGTATTATGCTGGGGATCAAGTACTTGCTGACAACTTGGTACAACCCATATGTAACTCCAGCAGTAGCAGTAGCCATGATGAAGTAGTCCTTCCACGATCTTTCAGGAAGCTGTGGTGGAGCTACGTTGTAGTAGTCTATGGGTGCTTGTGCCTCTGCAACATTTGTAGATTTTGAAGCTCCGTTCAGGCTGGTATTCAGATTGTTTCCATTGGCTCTGTTCAATGCTTCCTCGATCTCCTGCTGGTTGAGACCTTTAGACTCCAAAAATTCCACCTTCTTCGTCAACGGCGATGAGGCAACATTGGCGTCATTGAGAAAACTCACAGCGCTGTTGATGAGGTCTTCATTCATCTGATAAATGTATTAAAATGACTATATGTGGGGCAAACATTTTGACCGAGGTGAGCATAGTGTTATGTGCAGTATGTGTAACTAGTATGCTGGTTGCAACATCAACGCAAACCTCTGCGGAGCTTTCTATCTTGTTCATTTAAATATTCTTCGACCTCGGACATTGTGTACTTGAGGCCCCTGCTTTGTGCATTTTCTACCAACCACTGTTGCATCTCGCCACGAATCAGTTGCAATTTCTGGGTTAGCGGCTTTTTTCTATCATTTGCACCGTATGGATTGAGTAGAAGGTCGAAAAATGGTGACCAGAGTTGTTGCTGCCAATATCTCTTCAATGACTTTTGTAAGACGTACCGGTTTTGCTGTGACCGGATCTTGATGTAATCGCCAAAAAGGAGAGTATGTGCAATTCCTGCAAGTCCGTAGTAGTCGGCTTCGTACAACCATGGTTCCCCGTTATTCATCTGCGGACAGTCTTGCTCGTCTGCTGGCCAGGTACATTTGAACTGCGTGTTCGGTCCATGGAGAGTGAGGTCGATGCTTCGACCAAAGTCGATTAAAGTAATGGACTTGCTTTTCCATGCCTCCGTATTCATAAACTCGTTCCACTCGTCTACTTCTTCCAATCTAATCATGCAATTGTCAGCTTTCAAGTCCCCGTGGATGATTCCGATAGTGTGCAACTGCTCAACGATTTTAAGAAGCTCAACTGCAATATAAACGCATAATGTCTCTTCTGCTCCTATAGACAGCGAGTTCGGACGCTGCATTCGGAAATAGTTGACGACATCAAGAAGAGTGCCCTGCTTGACGTAGTCCATGACCATGTAGCTCTCGTCTCTGAAACAGTACATTCCACGAGGAGCCACAACCATATTCTGGAGGTTTTGTGCTTGAATTCGTTGCTGGACTTGGTTTAGAATGTAGTATTCCCATGCCGTGGATGGCGACTCGATTTTAAGTGCCCTCAAGGTTCCTGTTTCCGTTTCGACCAAATACACCACTCCGTAACCACCCTGACCCAACTCACAACGAAGGCAGAAGATTTCTTCGCCACAGAAATCAATTATCGAGTGTCTATCTCCTTTAGGGATGTATCCGGCTGGGCTGGTTATTTGTTTGAATACTGGAAGTCTCTGCACCAGCTTTGAATATTCATGGTAGTTGTGGTACGACCTCAAAGGCACCTTCAACTGCTGAAGAGCATTGTTGCGTACAGCTTCACTTGTGGGGTCAAGCAATTCGAATCCTGACAAGGAATAAGGTGTTATATCGTCAGCAGAGGGTATCGGTTGCTCGATGAAGGGAGAGCTTTGTACACTATTATTGACTGTGGGTGGGGTGGCGTGACGCTCTAGGTCAACTGTTTCCGTCACAAACCCATCTAAATTACTGGTGTCATCAGTTTTGTGATCGTCATCGTTGTCAACGACGCCCTTAGCTGCGTCATTGAAAATTGACATAATTTCACTTGCAGCTTGCTTTGTGTATAAGGTCACCGTTGGCTCAGATACGCCTTGTTCACTTTCATCGATTCCCTTTAGTGGTATTGTGAAATGCTCTGTATGCTCCTGAACCGAAAGTTCGTCATGTTTGTTGTCAAAAATGTTCTCGTCGTGTTCGCGTGTATCCACTTGCTTCACCAGAGAAAGGAGAAGCTCGTTTAAGCAAATTTCTTCACCATTTCTATGTAAAAGAGTCACATCCACCTGTAGACGCTCCGGCTTTTTGCCGCGGTGTTTGACTAGAGTGTATGTCCCACTAGAGCTGTTAATTAATTCTGTCGTCGTAGCATCTTCATCAATGTCTTTGAATACAGTAAATTTGGGAACCGGAGGAGCATTATCGGAGCTCTGTTTGAGCATTTCTCCTGACCATGGCTTTGCAATAATTTTATTCTCCTTCGTTCTTTCACCAATGGAGCCTAGCTCACCATTGAAGTCCAGTGAGGCAAATATTGTGGAGATTGGAGCTTTATCAGGTATCTCATCACGGAAAATTTCGATTTTTTGCCGTTTACTTGGGGGATCTGCAGCCACTTCAACAATTGGGGTCAGAATGCCTGATATTGGACCTCGTCTTTCGCTATTGCTTGTGTTGTGTGTGGACTTTCTGTCCAAAAATCGCTCATACGATGCTTTTAAGCGAGCTAGTGGACGAGCGCTATTGTCAATTCCGTGTTTGTATACTTCCTCGGCGTCTTCCATGCATTTGTTGATTTCCAAATATCGTGCAAACTCCTCGTAGTATAATGCTAGATGATCACCGATCTGTTTCTTGGCCAAGTAGATGTAGATATCACGAGGTGAATCCAGATACTTGATGTACTCCATCCAGACGAGGAGGTATCTGGGATCGTTCTTGTAGTGGACTATATCTCGAAGACTCGATGTACATCTTTCCAAAAGAGATAAGAGCCCACTTTCATGGCTCGCTCCACTTGGAAATGTGTTGTGTGTCCAATCTAGATATGCCACAAAGACCAGTAATGGATCGTCTAGTTGGTCCCAATGTTGTAATTGTGTTTCGAATAGATTTCGTTCAGCTTCACGATTGGTCTTGAAATTGGGATTTCGTGATCCCTTTATACTTTCAGCGAGCTTTTTCACACTCCTGCCCGTGGATAGTACCTGAATATTCTCCTTTTGATCCTCTATGAGGTCAAGGTTATTGTGACTCTCCATGGGTTTGTTTGGTAAACAGTGCGTGAGCATCGCGATTGGAAATTGGGTGCAAATAGTGAGTGTGCGGAGTGGAACGAGAAGGAAAGTGATGATAGAGGTAGCGGAAATAAAAAAACTGTGGGTAAACTACTTTATTTTGGATTATAGAGATTCCTCCGATCCTATCCTTTCCTACTCCGCCATGAGAGTTTTAAGAAGTGTAAAGTTTAGAAATTTTTCAAAATTAAGCAATATTTGAAAGTTTTCATGCTTTTTATCAAAAGAGTGAAAAATAAGTAACAGAAAACAAAGACTACAAGAAAATGATATACTATGGCATAGCTATACAATAAAATCCTCCTACAAGTTTCAGGCGGTGCTACGCTTCTCCTACTAAACTGCCACTTCGCGCGCTCGCGAACTTCGTCCTAATGATGGTAACGGCAATATGGCTCTTGCTCCTTGGGATGGTAGCTGCTTTTCCGTACAATGAAGAGCTCACGTTGAAGCCACTAGCGCGAAATAAGTTGCTTGGTCTCTTCGAATTCAATGTAGAATCACAGCCCTCGAGATTGGTATACTACAATGATCTGGCACCTACCCACGCCAAAGATGCCAGCCACTATATGGACTTCCCACACGTGCTAGGACCCATAATTGAGACGTCTAACACAAGAGAATTGCATTTGCGTTTCACTCAGGGATGGTGGGATAGTGAAGAATGGGGAACTTTACCACACAACGGTCGTCGAAGTGGAGGAACCGGCGTGGAGGTTTGGGCCGTGATCGAGTCTGACTCGTTCGACAACGCCAAGAAAGACTGGAAGAAATTGACGTCCACGTTATCAGGATTGTTTTGTGCTTCGTTGAATTTTATTGACGAGACCATTACTACGGTTCCTCAATATCACTCAAAACAAGCACCACGTCCAGGGGTCCATGTCACCAGCCCATCAAACGAGCTTTACTATTTGCGGGCAGTGCTTCCTAGTGAGCCTATCTGTACTGAAAACCTTACTCCATTTCTCAAGCTTCTTCCTACGAGAGGAAAAGCCGGCATTTCGTCCGTTTTAGACGGCCACAAGGTGTTTGACTCATTGTGGAACAGCATGTCTATCGACATTGAATCTGAGTGCGAGGGTGTCAATTGCAAGCTAAAAATGAAGCAGTCGGTCAACACAGTCATCGACGTACTTCGTTCATTGCGTAGACAGGAGGAAGGTGGAATCCCAAAACCCACACCAGGTGAAAAATTAAGATGCGACGAGTCAAAAACTTACAATGTATGGCAATGCTTCCCTCTTGGCGATCCCACCGATGTGAACTGGTCATTGAAGTCATTGTTTGGCAGACCCATTTTAGGAACTGCCTTCGAGCTGGTTCCCGGAACCACCAAGATCAACGTGGAAGTGGACCCGGAACATTGGAAAGTATCACTTGTGGACGATAAAGAGGTAGAGGTTACTCCACAGGTGACCAGCAAAGGATTGTCTTTTGACTTGCAGGATCCAGTCGCCTATGATATCAGATTCAGCACTGAAGACAGCTCGAAGGTTGCAGAACCAGAGTCCCCACCACTTGTGGTCGGTCGCTCATTGACCGGGTTCTCGCAGGATCGTGGGGGACTTCGTACTCACTTTACGAATCCGTCATCTACACCCAAGAACTTCATCTACTTTGAATTCCTTCCGTGGTTCATGAGATTGCACTTAAGTACACTCCAAGTACATTTTCACGATGAATCTGGAACTCGTGAGCTCTCTACAGAGGAAGAATCAGAGTACATACATTCGAGATTTTACCGGCCAGCGATTGATAGAAAGCGCCCATCGCATCTTGAACTCGGCATGACCTTGCCTCCACATCTGACTCTCGTCTTGAAGTACGAGTTTGAAAAGTCCTTGTTGTTGTATTCGGAATACCCTCCAGATGCTAACCATGGTTTTGCCGTAGAAGCTGGTATGGTTACGGTGTTTGATGATAAAGGCGACGCTGAATACGAATTGAGAACATCGAGTCTCTTGTTGACTCTCCCGACGCCAGATTTCTCCATGCCCTACAATGTCATCATTCTTACATGTACAATCATGTCGTTGGCATTTGGCACAGTATACAACTTGTTGATCAAGAAAGTGATCACAGAGGAAGAGCTAGAACAGATCGCTTCGAAGGGAAGATTGGCTCAAATCAAGCAAGCATTGAAAACCAAGTTTGCGGCTGCAAAATAACTTGAGCCGCAGGGATTCGTCTTCGCGACCGACTCGGGTTTTAGGTTCACTAATAATATTCTCAAATACATGTTCGAGGACCTGATAACCCTAGATGATAATCATCTCATGAAGCTTGTAAGTCATGACTACGATAACTTGAAAAACACCTTGTACGTTCTTGACGATTTTATATCACGGCATGCTGAGCTTTTGCTTTCTAAAGACTCGCCAATAGTACAGTACACTGTGGGCGGCTATATATCTTCACAAAAGTCTTCTAGCTTCTACAACCACTTCCCCAGAAAGGCATCTAATCTAGACGGCGAACATCACTACCTTCATGTTGACTACGAATTCGGTCGATGGCTTCCTAAGTTTATTACCGACCAACTACTTCCACAAAAAACGGAAAATTTTACAGCATATCCAGTTCCTACCCAAGAAGAACTAGCTCTCTGCCACGACAGAAAAGGAAGGGCTTACTGGAACCGATCCGGCATCTGGATTTGTTTTAGCGGCGATGTACATGTTACCCTGGATCATCTAGGACCCAAGTATTTTGCAAAATACGAAGAGTACATCAGTTGGAAAAGGCGAGTGGGATCACAGGGAGCAGACGAAAGAAATCTGTAGACTATAGTTCTTATAGAGTCTGTACCTCGAAGAATGAACGAATATATGAATCAATTTTAGGTATTTCGCTGAACCACATCTTGTGCTAAAAATTCACAATACGTATCATGCAAGTAGCCGCCTGGCTAGCTCAATCGGTAGAGCGTTTGACTCTTATATAAGAGAAGCGATCAAAAGGCTGCGGGTTCGACCCCCGCGTCGGGCTACTTTTTTGCTATTTAACTGGAAAATTGTTTTTATGCTGGTATATAATCTATGCTACTTAAAAAGGGTCTTCGTAAGGGTCTTCTTCATCATAATCATCATCCTTTTCGAACTCGTACACAATTGCACCTCCTGCAGATCCCAAGGCTTCTTGGGCTTGTAAAAATGGCAATTCAACTTGTTCACGAGCAGCCTTTTGTTTCACACTGGTGGATAAATTGAACGTCGTTAAGTCTTTGAGTAAACCGTCATCTTCCTTTTGAACTTGTTTATTTTTGTCTTGGACTTCGTATACGTGAGTTTCCGCATTTATGATATAGCGATAGGTGAGAGTTCTTCCCGACTTACGACGATGATGAAGAGTAGCAGCAAACTTTGGGCTATGCAAATTGAAATGAACAGGATACTGTAGCTTTTGAATGTACATTTCCAACGCTTCTTCTTCGTGAGAGTCTGATAATATTGGCTCAACTTCGAGTATGGTACTGGCAATGTAACACAACAATGACAAGTCAGATGGATAATAGGAAAATGTGCTGGTGATCTCCTTAGGATGTCCGTCAGTGTGGTACACACCAGCCAATATAGTGCCTGGCTGGCTGATAATTCCCAGAACTAATGTTACTAACTGTTGCGCAGAAAAGTAGTTGAGCGAGTCAATTATCACCAATTGCTGTTTTGCGGATGTCTTTGTTTCCTTGATGATGTCTACTTCACTCATGCCATGGCAATCGACCCATTTCAGAACGTAGGGAGGTCTATTGATAGTTTCAAACGACATAAATGTTATCTCATTGTTCTTCGATGCAAGCTCATCAATGAGGAAGCGAGACGTTTGAGCCAACGTATCTAGAAAAAGCAAAAACGGTGAATTCTCCTTGAGCAGAAGAATCCTATTCAATATCACAAGTGAGTTCTGGCTCATTTCGATCAATGTTCCAGTACCTCAGCTCTTCAAGTCATCGCATTTCGCGCACGACAGTTCATATAATCAGATTACAATATTCTAACTATAGATAGTGCATCATGGCAAAACGAACGTTGACTGCTGAATATTCCATGCCACTGTCTCTAGAGGCGGAATTACGAAGAGAGGATGAAGTTGCACATATAGATGGTCAAATAAAAGGCAATTTGAACCAAGACCGATATCAAGACCGCCGTCATGACCGTAAAGTGAACATGGAAATGGACCATATCGAATCTTACCGAGAACGTATGAAGGTGCATGACCTCCAACGAGAAGAGAAAAGAGTACAAACCCTCATAGATACACAAACCTCCAGCAAAATACAACCAAGAATTGAAGCTCGCAAGAGAAAGATACGATGGGACGTCACACCAGAGCAGTATGAAGCACAGAAGAAGGAAGAGTTGGCCAAGAGAGCTCACGATGAAGTAGAGGTATCAGAACTTGCGGTGCTCTCTAATGTTCCAATTGTTAATGGCATACCCTTGACTGATGAAGTGCTCGATTTACTTCTTCCGTCGGGATATGTAGTGTCAAACGCCCCGAAGGATTACAAGCAAGACAAAAGTATAGTCGCAGATATCACTGTTGACAAAGGATACTATCTTCCTCCTACAGATGACCAGTCTGACCGCAAACAGGCGTTAAGTACACTTCCTCCCAAGGAATTGGCAGAAGGACTCGAGTACTTCAAGGAGGAAGACATGAAGCATTTTGGCAAGATTGCAATGCAATCAGAAACTGTAGGCTCTGCTGAAGAAAGAAAAAACACTCAAGTTGCCAAGTTGGTACTCAAGATAAAGAACGGTACTCCCCAAATGAGAAAGAAATCCATGAGACAAATTTCCGAAAATGCTGTATACTTCGGGCCCAAGGTCATATTTGGTAGAGTGCTTCCCATAATAGTCGAACCGAACTTGGAAGATCATGAAAGACATGTTCTCATGAAAGTAATCGGAAGAGTGTTACAAAGACTTGGTGCTTCAGTGCGTCCGTTCACTTTCAAGATCGTTGTGCTGATGGCCCCATTTTTAATCGAAGAAGAGTTTACCACGAGAATGGAAGCTCGAGAAATCATAGTGTCTTTGACCAAAGCGGTTGGTTTGGCCAACATGATATCAACTGTTAGACCTGATCTTGACCATACAGATGAGTACGTGCGCAATTTGGCTTCACGAGTGTTTTCAATTGTTGCATTCACTTCTGGCCTTGCAAAATTCTTACCATTTTTGCGAGCCGTCATAAAGTCTAAGAAGAATTGGATGTCAAGACATACGGGTATTAAAATCGTGCAACAGCTCTGTATAATTCTTGGTGGAGGTAATGGAGCTGCAATACTCCCTTATTTGTCACAACTTGTTAATGTCATCACCTCGGGCTTGAGTGACGAAAACCTCAGTGTGAGAAGCATTACAGCATTAACATTGTCACAATTGGCTGACAATGTCAAACCCTATGGTATTGAATACTTCGAGCCTGCTCTTGAACCCGCTTGGTTGGGTCTTCGAAAGCATAGAGGAAAAGGCTTAGCAAGTTTTTTAAGATGCATTTCGTCTATTATTGCCTTGATGACTTTTGATCCTAACTACGAGGAATACTCCAACTACTACACAAAGGAGATTATGCGTATCATTGTTAGAGAGTTCAATTCTCCAGACGAGGATATGAGAAAGTCTATTCTCAAAATCATGAGCACTCTTCCCTTATCCAGACGGCTCATACCAAATTACAATGTGGAAATTATAGAGCCATTTCTCAAATTTTACTGGAATAGAAAGACAGCTAGTGACTCAAAAATGTTAGGAAGACTAGTCACTGATGCAACATGCCTGTTAGCAGCGAAGTTCGACTTTTTGGACATGTTGGAGAACATAGTGGTTTACACAAAAGACGAAAATGAAAACTTGAGGATCATGGCCATGAGCGCGATAAGCAAAATGATTTCTCAGGACCCTGAGGAGCTTCTAGGCATTGACTCACAATTGGAAGTTCAATTAATTGATGGGGCTCTTTATGCATTTCAGGAACAAACTTCGCAGCCCAAAATATATCTCGAGACATTTGGAGCAGTTGCCACAGCATTGGGATCAAAGGTACGTCCTCATATAAATCAAATCACGAGTACCATATTATTTCGTTTGAAGAACAAGCTGCCAGAAATTCGAGAGCAGGCCTCCGACTTAATCACAATAATAGCACCGGTGATAAAGGAATGCTCCGATGGAGACGGTGGGTTGATTATGAAGTTAATTTTGATTCTATATGAATCATTGGGAGAAGTGTATCCTGATGTTTTGGGATCAATACTTAATGCACTCTATCTGTGCATTCTGTGCTTGGAAGAAGAATTGATTTTTTCAATGTCCAATCCTTCATTAAACCAGCTTTTGCCCACTTTATCACCTATCATGAGAAACAGACAAGACAAGGTCCAAGAAGCATGTATAAAACTTGTTGGTCTAATTGCTACGAAGAACGCAGAAATGATAAACGCCAAAGAGTGGATGCGTATATGTTTTGAGCTATTGGATATGCTCAAAAGCCAGAAGAAGAAAATAAGAGTGGCTGCTAACGATACTTTTGGTCACGTATCTAAAACTATTGGCCCACAAGATATCATAGTTATGCTTCTTAATAACCTTAAGGTTCAAGAGCGTCAACTAAGAGTGTGCACAGCTGTTGCTATCGGGATAGTCGCTGAAACATGTGCACCATTCACTGTCCTACCAGCTTTGATGAATGAGTATAGGACACCGGACAATAACGTTCAAAATGGTGTTCTTAAAGCCTTGAGTTTCCTATTTGAGTACATCGATGGAAACACCACGAAAGACTACTTATTTGCAATCACTCCTTTGCTTGAAAACGCATTGACCGACAGAGACCAAGTTCATCGACAAACTGCTGCTACGGTTGTCAAACATATGGCACTTAATTGTATTGGACGTACAAACGACGACTACTATGACGTATTCGTCCACTTGTTGAACCTCATAATGCCTAATGTTCTCGAGAGCTCTCCTCATGTCATTAATCGTGTTTTAGAAAGTATGGATGCATTGAGATGTGTGTTAGGTGTGGGTTGTTTCTCGAACTACATTTGGGCTGGATTATATCATCCGGCTAGGAAAGTGAGAGAGCCGTTTTGGAAACTCTACAACAGTGCCTACATACAAAATTGTGATGCACTCGTGCCTTACTATCCAGCTACGACAGACGTTGAGGGCTACGAAATCCCCGAGCTTGACATTATTTTATAAATGCCCTTTCGCTAAGGCTGCGACGAAATACCATGAAAAACGCTCAGTATCTCGTAGTCACCGTAAGATTCCTGGCTATAAGACATTTTCTCTCGGGAAGCCAAAAATGCAGCAATTGGCTCTGGTTCTGCCATATACATCTCCCGCACAAACCGGGTGATTTTCCTGGCCTGAAACTCAAGTATGTCATCTGTGAAGTCGGTGAGTTCACTGTCGGATGAACTGTTTTCGTAATCTGTACAAGCAGGGTAACATTCCAGGAAGCAAATATTATCATCATAGGCGAGCATGATAGGAACATTTTTCATCCATTCCACCACCTTGATGGAAGCGGGCATTGAAGCTACCTTACGACTGTTACCAAGCTCCCCCAAACCAGCGATAGGAGAATAATTTTCGATGGCTTGTTCATCACCCTCGGAATATGCATTCAATGCCTGGCAAAATGCTGCCCTCTTGACTGGCGAAAGAGTCACAACAGTAAAGAGGTTGCCTGTTGTTGCTTTATAGCTTTTACATTCACCTGCAACAACAGGGAGGTTTGCCTGGATCTTTTTGCATTCAGAATTTTCCATAATAACTTGGGACACATAAATAATGGCTGCAAAAACACAGAGTAGTTTAGTAACATGCAGGATGAGGTCAATACTATCATAAAAGCGGTTGGAAGTTTGGTAGTGGTGGAGTGCATTCCCTTTTCAACAAGAAACGAAAATTATCTTTATTAGGTGCCTGACCTAATTTTCCAACGGGAGGAAGTATTATAGCATCTTGATTTGGTGATATTGTGGATGTAAGTTCAGCAATGGGCACAGTTTTGGCATCATGTGTGTAGAGTTCTAGCTCAATTCTTTCGTCCCTCTTGAAGATCACTTCGAGGGTGCTATCAGAGTTTATTATTGTGCCATCTCTCATATTTCTGAGACACAAAACCCTGGAGTCCCCCAAATTTGATACGTGAAATGCTGATCGTCCGTTGTCTAAAAGCTCGTCTAATCGAGGAACAGCGGAAGTAGAAGCGGGATAGGAAAATGCCAACACATTATTCATATAACGTAAAGTAACAGACTTTGTATTCGTCAGTGAACCTTCAGCGGAGGGAGATACCGATCGCTTGTCTTGCATGTTGGTTGCGATGGTCGCTAAAGAATCAAGGTGGGTGGTGGATGTTCCAGGAACGGATACAATTCCAGCTGGAGTGGCAATGGTCAGAGATGGTCTAGTGAGCAAGGGATAGCTTTTTGTCACCGTTTTGCAGAGGCAGTCACATAATACCGGCATTACTACTCCAAATCCAAAATCCTTGATGCAGCCTCCTATGACAGTACACAATGAAATCATGGCCACGTCATCATCCACAGGTTCATGATGCGGATCAAGTTCGCGGTAGAAAGCTGCTAAAAACAGCGGAGTTTTGATTTTGGAGGTCAAATACTCAATGGACGCGGGACTCGTATGACGCAAAGACGTCTCAAAGAGATGAAAAATGCTGCATTGGACTGCACTGTGCCCTAGTGCTTCTAGGTTCGGTGTCAGATGAAATGTCGACTCGGCACAAGTCTTGGAGCGTTCTATGTAGCTGACCAATGCTGCATATGGCCCATTAACATTGCTGTCAGTTAAGGCACGAGACGTCAACTGCGGCAAAAAGCTAGCCTTCTGCTTGGTAGTTTTCGGCTGAGTAATAGAGTCGATGACGGCTCGGGATTTATCATACAGAGTGAACCGCAGACTTCTGCTATAGGAGTCCGTCTCGTCCTGAGAATCCGTTTGGAGTCGAGCAATTTCCGAGACAAACTTAAGGCTATTTGCATCATCGTCAGGTAGAATTGAGGAGTATGCGGTGGTGGTGTTGGTAAATTCATTTTCTGGAGATGCCGTCCCTTGCAGAACTGATGGAGATTCTACGAACAGATCTTTCGATTTCTTTTTGGCATTGCCCGCTTGTTTCAAAGAACGCTTGCGATTCCGCCTAACACTTTGAATAGCTGCACGAACTAGTCGATCGAAGTCTCGCACGTATTCTGAACCGTAGTTAAATTCGATCCGAAGTGTCTCAGCGACTCGTTGAATTTCAGATTCTTGTTCCGAAGCCTTTCGGTAACTTAAGTCCATCGCATCAATGAGTTCAAGCCTGCGGGCTGAAAAACGCTTCCAGAGCGTTTCATCGTAGAAATTGAGTTTTGTTCGGATATAATGGGTTACTCCGACTCTACGGTGTGATTCCTCGGAGTCTTCGAGATGACTCAGAGTCATCGAGTTAAATGCACTGAAGGTTCAATTCCAAGCTATATCTATCCTTGCTGAAGAAACTTTTCAGGATTACAAGGAGCCAGCTGGCGTCGCTCCCTAGGTTTTTGCAGCTTATTAAGCGTGAAAGTTTCAGTGATGACTATATTGAGAGTCATGGTTACGTAACAGAGCCTCGCGGGTCTATGTGCACTCCACGGCAAAAAGACCAAAAATTCTGTGAAAAGGACGTGTATGAACCAATGACTCAACAAGGCAATAGGAGGTTAACCGCGCTGTGTTATCAGTCTCCGAACTATTTAAGCGCACGCATTTTTCGGAAATTTTTCAGGTTAATTTTAAAATGTCGAAAGGAAAAGTTTGTTTGGCATACTCGGGTGGTTTGGACACCTCGGTGATTTTGGCATGGTTGTTGGAACAAGGTTATGAAGTCATTGCTTTCTTGGCTAACATTGGTCAAGAAGAAGACTTTGAAGCTGCTGAAAAGAAGGCATTGGCCATTGGTGCTACCAAGTTCGTGGTGGTTGACGTGAGAAAGGAATTTGTGGAAAACGTGTGTTTCCCCGCAATCCAAGCTAACGCTATCTACGAGAACGTTTACTTGTTGGGAACTTCGTTGGCAAGACCTGTCATCGCTCAGGCCCAGATCAAGGTTGCTGAAGAAAATGGATGTTTCGCCGTCTCTCACGGATGTACCGGTAAGGGTAATGACCAAGTCCGATTCGAGTTGTCGTTTTACGCTTTGAAGCCCGACGTTAAGGTTATTGCTCCATGGAGAGATCCAGAATTCTTCAACAGATTTGCTGGAAGAAAGGCATTGTTGGACTACGCTGAGTCCAAGAACATTCCTGTGGCACAGACCAAGGCTAAGCCATGGTCTACTGATGAAAACTTGGCTCACATTTCTTTCGAGGCTGGTATTTTGGAGGACCCAGACACTACCCCTCCTAAGGACATGTGGAAGTTGACTGTGGACCCTACTGATGCTCCCGAAACTCCAGAAGATTTCACTGTTGTGTTCGAAAAGGGTTTGCCAGTCAAGTTGGTTTTAGATGGAGGAAAGAAGACAGTCACCGACCCTGTCGATTTGTTCATCGAGGCCAACGCTTTGGCCAGAAGAAACGGTGTGGGCAGAATTGACATTGTCGAGAACAGATTCATTGGTATCAAGTCCAGAGGATGTTATGAAACCCCCGGATTGACCATTTTGAGAAACACTCACATTGACTTGGAGGGTTTGACTTTGGACCGTGAAGTCCGTGCCATCAGAGACCAATTCGTCACTGTCACTTACTCCAAGTTGTTGTACAACGGTATGTACTTCACTCCAGAATGTGAATACGTCCGTGACATGATCCCACCTTCTCAAAAGACTGTCAACGGTACCGTCAGAGCCAGATGTTACAAGGGCTCTGTCATCATCTTGGGTAGATCTTCCGACACCGAAAAGTTATATGACGAAACCGAATCTTCTATGGATGAATTGACTGGATTTTCTCCTGAGGACACCTCTGGTTTCATTGCTGTGCAATCCATCAGAATCAAGAAGTACGGTGAGGCAGTTAGAGAAAAGGGTCAGAAGTTGGAACTCTAATAGTATTATACATAGATAAAGACAATAAAATTTAATCAGATCATCTTAGTAATGAGCCTTCTTCTCCATCCTCATCAGAATCAAATATCGTTTCGTTCATGTCATATTTTTCTCCCACCAATTGCTTAACAATAAGCATAACTTCATCAAATCGTTTGTAGATGAGATGCCCAATAAACAAAGCCACTATATCTAGCTGACCATCAGCACTGAAGAGTGCTTGGAAATCCAAGTTTTTCATTAAGGATTCGTGGAGAACCCCTGAATCGCCATCACTGATTTCTTTTTCCTTGGAAGAGTCTATATTTTCCATCTCCGAATAAAATCTTTCGTTTAACGAGAATCGACTTATTCCCCATTGTGACCTCAACAAGTCGAGATGCTTCAACGATATGTTTGCACGAGTAAACTTTGGCAATTCGAGCTTGCTACTCAATGACCCGGAAGTCATATGGGCAACAGAAAATATGTCAGCACAAAGTTCGGAATCTGTCCAACCAATTCTTTTGAGCATATGTGGGATCCAAGTGGCAGGATCTTCAACTTTATCAAATATAGCCAATAGTATGAAATAAAGTTGAATAATATCCGTTACAGCATTTTGGAGTCTCTTGTATAGTTTCTCTGGCCAAACACCAGTCATTGGTATTTCAAATTGTATAGGTGTCATGAGATGTGATATTCCCGCCAAGATGATAAGTACAGACCTAAACTTCTCCACCACTACGTCATGTCTTTTCATCGAATGAACTAAAGGATTTTCAACTCTTTCCAAGGCGAAATTTGACACAATGCAATGAAGGTTTGCAGATTCGCTTATGACTTTGGCGAGAATGTTCCTGATTGCCACTTTACTTGTTGATGGCTTCGGAAAAATGCTGGCAAGGAAACCAATACTCAAACCTATTATAACACTGACAAACCTCAACCATGCAACATGAAACCCGTATCCAACATTTGCCAAATGATTGTATTGACCGTCGACCCAACTTGTTCCCATGACTAAAGCACAAGTCACGCCAAATAAGATCGCTGGCACTAAAGCACGATGGGAAGAAAAATGTCTATAGTATGAAAGGTATAAGTACCCCACGGCAGTTACTGCACTATACCCATAATAGTTGCCTCTTCCATTACCTGTTGATACGTACCACATAACCATGGCCAACAAACTTCCAAAGAAAGAGTAAATAACTTTGCAGTAAAACACATAGATGGTTTCTCCGGTATATTCTGCAGTTGAAACTCCACACATAATTACTATCCACACAAAACGATGACTGTAATACCAGTGGGCAGTTGTTCGACAGAAAAAGGGAGTGGCACATGCACAAGTGAGCAATCCTGACCTTATCCAGAACCATAAATGTTTGTTCATAATGAGTTTGTATAACTTTATGGTTCTCAACCCAACAAGGTGAAATACCGATGAAGGAGCCAACGCATCAGGGTTTCGACGGCCGACATTGCTAGTGATATGAGGGATGGAACTCTCAACAGGATTTTCAGTCATGTCTATATGTGATCTTGATTGTGGTTTATCATTTTGGGTGCGTGTGAAGAATGTAAATAAGCGAGGAGTTGGTGTAAGTTCATCAATCGAGAGAAGAAGCTTGGATAAGCCGAGAATGCACTCAGTTTGGTTTCGAATGATGAACAACATCAAGCAAGTATGAGTGATCAAACTGAGAAGGACTTCCTCATTCCTGGAAAATTTCTTGACAGTAGCAATTAAATCTTCATTGTTGCCCAATTGTATTAATAAATCTGATAAAGCTTTCTCTGTATCCAATAACTTTTTATGCATTTCTTTTTGTTTCGTAGTGTAAAGCTTCCACTTACCTGGAAGTAAAGAGTAGACCCTAAACTCATTGGCTGTTTCAAACCACTCAAGTATATTTCCAATAGCGTTGTTGTTAATATCAAGATATGGGGCGAAAAGTTTCGAACAGAGCTCAGTCATATGGTTGACATCTTTAAGAGTGACTCTATCCAGGGGGTCAATTTCACAGATCCTTTTGCGCAAGAGATTAATGCGCTTTTCATCTTCATATTTACCCACAACCCTGTAATGATGATGAACGGTTGCAAAAAGTTTAGAATGGCCAGCATCATCATATTGGGTAGACACAGAGCTCCGTCTTCTTGAAAGACCTCTGACATTATTATTGGCGAGATCAGCCTTTTCTTCTAGCATTTGATAGTATTGTTCGAAAGTGGCACTGAAACTGATTAAATTTCTGAGTTGCGAACGTATTTCTCCAACACTTCCAGCATCGAATCTACCAAAAGACAATTCATATTTGCATAGTATTGCATTGACGTCTAAAAGTGGAATTTTCAGTCTTATACTGACGATATCACGGGAAAACTTCTTGTAATTACCGAAATTTGTATCTGAAGGATTGCAGGTTCGTAAAAACCTGGCATTGCCATCTCCGGCAGCTTTGAGAGATTTCAAATGCTTGGACATTCCATCAATATAGAGGAAACTAGAAGTCGTAGGGAATACGACAATCAGGCATACCACACGAAGAGCTAATGCAATGCCCATTGGCTTGAGTACAGATAAACCCACGTCTTTAGGGAGAAACACCGGATAGAATACGGTATAACAAATGTTAATGAGTGCGGCAATAACACCACAAATCATTCCCTGGCGGAAGTTTGGATGAATCCGCAGCGAAAGGCCGAATATCACCATGGCAGATATAATTGCAAAAATGTAAATCACCGTACATCTGGTTTGTAAGTGACGACCAGAGTACATGTCGCTGACCAAGCACTCTTGTATGTTGTCGACAGTGCAAATGCCTTCCTTAATGAGACTGCTTGCAAATTCATCGACTGTCATGTTGCCCCGAATCTTGACTGATACGGCCAAGGCAATCACTCCGTGCAACCAGCCCACAAGGATATATACCAAACACATGATTGACATAGCAAAATTGAACACTATGGAAGTGCCCCCCGACACGGCAATGAAGCCAATGATTTGAAGCAAATATGCAGCCGAACCGACCCATACACGGGAATGGGGCACCACACAGATAATCACAGACGACCATATCTGGATCCACGTACGAAGAACTACCTTGAACAGGTTGTAATCTAGATGCTTGGTCACATACTCGGGTTTGGCCCTGTTGAGGAGCTTATGGTAGTAGGAAGGTTTGGGTTTCTTGTCTTCCGAAACATACGGGTTGGTCTCATCTCCATCTTCATAAACGTTAAAGGGACCTTCTCGCTCGTCTTCTTCATAATACGTAAGCGGTTCCGCACGCAAAGACGATGCTACAGAACTGGCTAGGGAACCCGTGGAGTCTGAGGGTCGCCGACTCATGAACAATTGTTTGGTTGTGACGTCTGCCTAAATGAGGAACATGGCCCGATGCACCCATTACACCGCAGGACTATAGTCAGCAGCTATCTCCGCCAATTTTTCAAGAAACCCGGGGATATCCTTCCCTATGGTAGATATTGGGATACTAGAACGTGCCACCTTGTTTGTATGGCTCAATTCATAATGCCAGGAAAGATGGTTATGCAAATCTTTGATAGTTGCTTGCGATGGAGCATCGGCTATCGGTTGGTGCGGCTCATGTTTGACCCCAGATTCAGACTTGACAGGTGAAAATAATCGTGCAGACTGATGGTCCAACAAGTATGCGGCTGTGAGCCATAGGACCCTGTTGAACTGTGGAAAACGGAATCTGGGCGGAACTTTTGTGGATCTCTCGATCTGGTTGATCCGCACTTGGGTAGCGATGTTCATGAAGGTGAGGAAATTGCCGCCTATAACGATTGAGTCGACAGGCGTGTGCACTGCGTGGATCCAGCCACTGGGGATGATGAAGAGGTCGCCTGGAGACAACGTTACGGCAAATCCTCCGGTGGGAGTAGATGCTTTTCCGCGAGATTTTGTGTACCCTGGGAACCACATGAAGTTCTGGTGTTCCTCTAGGCACCATGCTTCGTAGAGCAGTAGATTGTGGTCGGTGGGCGGGAACATGAGGAAGGTCTTTGAACCGGAACACACAGTGTAGTAGACAGAGGTTCCACCGAAGTCAATATGGAAATCGGTGTAAGATCCCAGAACGGACATCAAACAGTAGGTTGACACTCGTGGTTTTTCAGCAGCGACCATATCGTCCCACACAATATCCACGAGATCGAGATCACGCACCATTTGTGGACGCACAAATTGACGACCGAGTCCATCAACCTGAGATATCTCAAGCGAGATGACATTGCGGATTCTATCTCTATCTGCCTTGGGTGTCTTGAAATACTGCCTCCAGCGGACCATGGTCCAGCCAGTAGTGCCCTGTTGTGAAAGCACATCCATGACTTCTACTGGCTCTTCATCTCCAACGCACTCGGCAATGTAATCGATGCTTATATTTCGTGGGTCTCGAGGAAACTTCATCCCTCCAATTCCTCTCTCTACAGCCCTGGGTACAAGTACAGGCTTCGAGAGGTGCGTCCTTAAAGCATACTCTTGCGTTAGCTCATCAACTGTGTCGATGTAGGATGGATCGGGCAGGTATTGTAGGAAATTGGGGAGATGTGGATGCACTTCCTTGTCAACAGCAAACACATCACCCTGATCGAGTGCTACGTAGTCAATTTTTGTCCTTGTACGCTTCAGTTTCCGCCGTAGAACCAGCGGGCCATGGTCTTGTGCACAGTCTTTGCAGTGATATGTGTGGATCTCTTTGACCTCTGAGGCCAGGAGATTGGCACAGGCAACATGAAACCACAGGCGACAGATATCACACTGTATCCAGTCATCAGAGTCCTTTTTGTTGTTGCACGCTAGGCATATGTCAGACATGGTGTGAGTGAGACACTAGAGCAGTGCGAATTTCTAGGTGAAGAACTGGAGACGGAGCAAAGAGATAATAGAAATACGCAGCAGAGATAATTGATATACTAGAGACAGACAAAAGCCAATTCTACAAGTTTGAACTATGATTTCCTCAGCTTCAAGACGTCTAGGAACCGCTTTAAGAAGAACACCACGCCGCTTTCAACACACTGTATCACAACAGGAAGTGTTCCTAAAGGAGTACAAGATACGTTCCTCGCTCGAGCGGTTGGTGCACCATTACTCGGAGAAACAGCTCCCCCAGTTTTCACTCCTGAGACTCTACGAGCAATCCACGAAACTCGACCACAATTACCTTCTCCAGAATGCCCGCAACACCATTGAATGGCTCATCATTTACAATGCTAGACGGCTCAGCGACTTCCGCCAACTTCCGTACTTGGTTATTCTTAACCCCTCCATCTCCGAGTGCTACAGCTCATACTTGCAAACAATGTCTTCTCTCATAACTGCCTCGCTTGATGCACCAACTACGGCCCACGAGAACGATAAGTTTGTCCAGGTACTCGAGGCTTTCATTGAAGTGCATGCAGATACGCTTCCTACCCTTTCCAAGGGATTCACTGAGGTTTTGCATTTGATCTCTCAGGAACAAGTAAAGCATTTTCTTGACAATCATCTACGGGAACGTATTGTGATGAGACTCATTGCCCACCAGCACGTCCAGCTCACCAAGACTCTTGCCAGCGATGAGTACGTACAGGGGGGCCGGTTTAATGGTGTTATCAAACAGCTCAACATCGCCGACGTAATTAACAGGAATGCTGAACTCGTCAACGATATATGCTTGATGAAGTACGACCAGTCTGTGCCCATCACCATTGACACCAACATGTACCCACCAGCTTTCTGGAGCAGACAGGACCCCAATGATGCACCAAAGAACAAAGGCGACCCCAATATGTTTCCCTACATCGAGTTCCACTTGGACTACATACTTATGGAATTGTTCAAGAACTCGTTCCGGGCCCACATTGAAAACGGGGTATCTGATCCCGTACAGGTGACGATTCTGACATCGGAATCTCCATCCTACTTGGAGCTCCGTATCCGTGATAAGGGCAAAGGCATTCCACCTGCAGTTCTCAGCCATATATTTGACTACTCATTCACTACCTACGAGTCCGGGGAGGGTGACAGCTACAAGACTATTAATGTGCCTCCTGGAACCGCCAACACCGTTGCGGGAATGGGATACGGCCTTCCGCTTCTGAAGAATTATGTGGAGATTTTCAACCACACTGAAAAATCCAAGGTCATGGGCCTGTTGACCATGCAGAGCTACGTGGGTTGGGGCACCGATGTCTACTTGAAGACGGTGGGAACCGACTGATCTACACGTTGGTGGTTTGCAAGTTTCGTGATATACAAATGTCGTCGATTAATGCTACTTCTTCTTGGCAAACAAGGGCTCACCGATGTTCTTGCCTCTCAACTTGACGCCCAACGCACGCTCCATCTTGCCCAAAAGCTGCTGGTTAGGTACAGCTCTTCCGGCTTCGTAATCATTGACCACATTGGGCTTTTCGTTGATCTTGGTGGCTAAGTCCTTCTGAGTGAGTTTCTTTTCCTGTCTGGCTTGCTGAATTGCCTTACCGACGTTGGCCTCCACCTTCTTGGTGGGCACTACATCGTCCACAGCATCTATTTTCGTCAATCTTTGGCCTTCTGGATTGCTCTTGGTGTTGGTGCTTCCGTACTTCTTTTCTGTTCCAACAACACCTCCAGCTCTTCTAGCAGCATTCAATTCGGCTGAGGTCTTGGCGACCGTCTGACGTGGACCACCACCTCCAACTCTGGTTTTGGAGCCAATGTAAGTAACCTGATCCCACTCGTTCGACATGATTAATGAGTCGTGAGATTTGGTTCAACTCTTATTGCGAGGGTGGCACACGACCGACGAAAGTTCTAGAAGGCACAGCGATAAGCGTAGTTGATGGAAGCGAACAAGACGAAGCCAATGGGAATGGAACCGGAGCATAGATGGAAGTGTCAATTGGGGCGTAGTGACCCATAAAGAAGAGCATTGGGCTGAAAAACCACATATGAGAAAAGTCGATCAGCGTTTCTGATAGAACAAAACGAAAGAAAGACATTAGTGATCTCTCAGCAACCAAAAGAACCACCTTTAGCCAGTATACATACACTATCACATACTCTCCCGGAGTTTCACTTCGTAGTTGGTCCTTTAACGCCTTTACATCCATACACCTTGTATATATGCCTGCTCTCTTCATGCGAGCAATACAAACATGGTGGCTATCGTAGTGAAATCCAGATCGAGGTCCATCAAGGACTACGAAACGGATCTCGTGGCCAAGAACAAAGTGCTGGTTTTGGCAGATGAAATCAGCCAGAAGAATAACCTCAATGCCAACAGATTGCGTCTTACCGTCAAGGACGACAAAGGTAAACACGTTCCTTTGAACAAAGATACGTCCTTTGGTGAAAACGGAGTGTCCGGAAAGACCGCCACGTTGTACGTTAAGGACTTGGGTCCTCAATTGGGATGGAGAACAGTTTTTATTTTGGAGTACCTCGGTCCTCTTTTGGTGCATCCGCTTTGGTACTTCTTAGCACCCAAGTTCTGGGGTAATTTCGAGTACAACCCAACACAGACGGTTGCCGTGGTGCTTGCCACTTTGCACTTTATCAAGCGGGAATACGAAACTATTTATGTGCACCATTTTTCCAACGACACCATGCCGTTGTTTAACTTGTTCAAAAACTCCAGTCACTACTGGGTCTTGTCAGGACTCAACATTGCGCTCAGTGTTTACCACCCTACTGTGAAGCTGTCCGACCAATTGTGGAAACGGGTACTCCTTCATGTGAACAATCTCAACCCTCCAGCTGTGCTTGCTGTGATCTTGATCTGGCTCTTTGCCGAGGGCTCCAACTATTCCGCCCACTTGACTTTGAGCGCGTTGAGACTGCAACCAGGTGCTGCCAAGCGGTATTCGATTCCTTACGGCTACGGATTCTACTGGGTTTCATGCCCTCACTATTTCTTCGAGTCCGTCGCCTGGTTGGTGTATGCTGTGCTCGTGGGTAACTGGAGTGCATGGGTTTTCTGGGCTGTGGCCACTGGCCAGATGTTCATCTGGGCCGTGCAGAAGCACAAGAGATACTTGCGTACGTTTGGCGACGAGTACAAGAAACTTAGAAGAAATATCTTCGTTCCATATGTCATTTAGTCGTATTTAGTCTATTTAGTCTTTGAATTTGAGCGAGATGCTGTTGACACAATGCCTGGCGTCCGTAGGTGTATCGTATCCTTCGCCACGGAAAATATGGCCCAAGTGGCCATCACACTTGGCACATCTCATCTCTTCTCGCACCATGCCGTGCGATTCGTCCTTCAACGTCGTGATGGCTCCAGGAAGTGCTTCGTAGAACGCTGGCCATCCACAATGTGCCTTAAACTTGGTAGTTGCCAGATAAAGAGGCAGCTGGCATCCAGCACAAACATATGTTCCATTAGAAGCAGGAGTGTCGACATACTCGCCACTGTGGGGCATCTCGGTTCCCTGTTGTCTTAACACCCGGAATTGTTCAGGGGAGAGAACAGCTCTCCATTCGTTTTCAGTCTTGGGAATGCTCATAGTAAATGATGTATTAAACTTTCTACGACTTATATAGACTACTGGTCGTATACAACGGGCGAAGTTGAACATGATTCATGACAGATTTTCTGTACAGTCGTGGGGACAAGCCGCACGACCCTGGTCTTTGCAGCAAGCATCGACTATCTCATGAAGTAGTTGAATTTACCCTCCTGTTCACGCAATGACCATCTGATCTCAATGTCTACCTCACGGGGATTCTGGTTGTTGGGTCTAGATGCAATTTGACCCTTGATGACATCACCTTTTTTGACGTCCAACACCAGGTCCATGTAGAACACGGTTTGTTTCCAATGTGTGTAGGGGTTCATTGGCCCAGTTGCAAGAGTAACCTTCTCATCACCGGGGAAGTCGCAATCGAACCAGACAATGTAGGCATGGCAGAGATCGGTGTCAATGGCACTAAGCTCGAATTCTCGTTGGAAGCTCAAGCCTTCCTTGGTGACGGTATTGATATCGAATTCGAAGAACTTGTATGGTGTGGTGATCAACAGCTTGTTGTCGACAGTGTCCACCAAGGGCTCGACCATGGCAACTTCGATGAATGGCGAGTAGTCAAATCCGTAAACGTCTTCCCAGTAATGGATTTTTTCGTCCTTATACTGACCATCTTCAATACCGGCAATGTACATGGAGCACTTGTCGGGCAAAATGAGCCCGCCCTCTACCAAATACTTGTCACGGGCGTACAACACAGTATCCAACATGGACTCGTACAACAAAAAGTAGCCCATCCATTCGGAAACAATGATGTCTACCTTGTCCACAGGCAACTCAATGTCCTCCAACTTACCCTGGAGCAAAGTGATTTGTCCGTCAAACCCGTTGAGCGACACGATTTCCCGTGCCTTACCGATGATGTTCGACATATCGACAGCGTAAACATGTTTGGCACCGGCTTTGATGGCAAACATGGAAAGAATACCAGTGCCACAGCCTACGTCTAACACCACCTTGTCCTTGAACAAGTGTCTGTTCTTAAACATGGCGCTTCTGTAGGACAAAGTTCTGGAAGTGTCCTTCAACATTTCCTCGTGGATGCCAAAATGGTCATAGGAGGAAAAGTAGTGCTGTTCAGTGAACGCCAAAGTCGACTTATCGGTAGCATTGGCGCTCTTGGAGGATTCAGGGGTCCCACTAGCAGCTGACATCGTGGTGGAAAATCGCGATGAGGCGCTCGAGAATAAACCTCATCGGGACCGTATTATGCAGGTGAGATGGATGCAATCACAAACCGGACATAGCTTTGACGGTAATTTCAGCAAACTCTAGACTCTGGTCAATGCAAAAGCTGTGGGTGATGAGTGAGCTTGAGTTCTCGATTTGGAAATGGACATTTTTTTGTTTATAATTGATGATCAAGTCCCTAGTATTGTTCGAAACCCAGTGATCGGTTGCAGCAAATGCACCCCAAATGTGACATTTTTGCAGGAAAACAGTGAAAAACCAATCTTGAAGCGGCTTATCGTGACGGATTTGCTCCATTTCCTCGAGTGACATTCGCAAGGCTTGCTGGATAATTCGTGGCGATTGGAAAATCTTGTAGCATGCGTCGATCGAGTTATTGTAGCATTCTTGCGAGCTTCCCCGTTTGACCGTGGAAGTAACAATTCGACGAGATAATGACAGAGGAAGTACCACATTCAAGAAACGAGCAAAGTTGGTCACAGCGGACGTAATCGGCAATTTGGCACCGATTCGTGTGAGTAATTGACCCGATTCACTTTCAGCGATGTCAATAATGGTGGGAAATAAGAGACCAATGAACTTGAAATCAATCCCTGGATGATCTGTAAGTCGTTTGACTACATTTTGAAGCACGTAAGATCCCATAGAGTGACTTAGCAAGTGGACTGGCAATCTCTCATGTGTCGATTGCTCAGCCAACTGCAACAAAAATTCACATTTGTGCTCTATTTGGTACTCTAGATCATAGTATGGAGCTGTAGCATCCAACGGCTCAGAAGTAGAAAAGCCAGCATGCGATACAGCATATGCTTCCAACTCTGGTCGATGCTTTTGAATCTCGTCGAGGTATGTAACATAAAAATCAGCTAAGCCAGGATTGCCAGGAATGAGCACGAGCACACCCTTATGCTCTGTAAGTGCCGGCAGATGGTATACGGTTGTGTACGGGAGGTTCTTGTAGTTGGTTAATTTACCCATTTTATTAGTGCTTCTAAATACATTCGCACAACATTTCTCGCAGCTATAACTTGAATGTATCACTGTTATAGCTTGCTAGTTGCTATTGTAGATCAAATTCGTACTTTTTAGTGACGGGGGCGTCCAGTAAGTCGTCGGAAGTATGTAAATTGCGCTCGTAGTACACCAATTTGCCCTCACGCAGCAACAAGATGACCGTCTGTGTTCGGGTTCCATAGTACTTGCCGATGGTTTTGGAACTACGATGAGGGTCATTGGCCTCTTTAGTTTCAAGTGGCGGAATGAAAATCGAATTCTGGAGCTCAGCAAACTTCTGTGTCGTTCCTGCGTTTTGACGGACTTCTTCGTTGTAAGTATTATGGCTCAATACTTCGAAGCAGTGTTCGACCAAACCCTCGATACCACTGTCTTCTGAAAGGGAACGTTCCACTGCCTGCAGCAAGAGCTGTCTGCCCAACTCGACTTTTTTCCAAGGATTGTAGTACAACGAGTTGGAGAGTCCAAAAGTAGTTTGGGAAGAAATCTCCAGTCGGATCGGATTATCAGAAGCCGCCACATTAGAATCCAAAGAGTGAATTACACCACGGTCGCCACGATTACTCAATATGTGCAAAGGTTCGATTTTTTTGTTCGGAGAAAGCTTGAGAAGTCCATACATCAAGGTAAAGCCGCCAATGCGACGCAAGCTCACTTCCTTGACACCTAGTTGTGGTGTGCGTTTTGCCAAAGACATCTCTATATTGTCTAGCCACTCTTGATCACTACAATTGGACATGAGGTAGTCGATAGGTAAAATTCCTCGAGAAACTTCGCTTACAATGCCTATGTTAGTCATATGGTTAAAATGGTCGAAAATGATTACTTACTGCTTTCATCGTCTTCACGATAGTTCACCAAAACAGCAATACGGCCGGTACTGGTCACCCCGATCCATGTTCCATGCTCAGGACGTCCCAAATCTAGTGGCGATACCATATCAAAGCCATCGTAATATCGCAAATTTGCAGGTTCTGTGGGTCGCTGGAAGTATTCATCTCGGTTTGACAAAAGCACAAATGGATACTCAGGATGTTCAGTAGATGTAATTAGGATGCACATAGCAAATGCAAGGCAGTGGGCTGAGAAGTTTGTGTGTTTGGGTCACCAATCTGTCAAAAACGTAACGTGGGGTAACACCTGCACACCGCAGACCAACAAATCTGTAGGAAATAATCTGGAGTATGACATAGCCAAGAAGTATTGTGGGAGACTTGTCCTTCTGTACCTCCTGAGATATATTATTAGTATAAACTACCCGCATTAGCCAGGTTGCCTTCGATACAACAAAACAGCATTACCCATGAATGATCTGCCGGAGATGTGGCTGCAACCCAGCGTTTGAATTTACAACGATATAGAACTGAACTGTGCTTTGCACCATTAAGCAATTGCGTGGGTTACACTGGCGCATGATCCCGAGAAAGAAAATGATTCATCCGAAGATACTTCCTTGAATTGCTTTGCATTAATTGATACTGCCGCTACCTCTTGTCGAAGTTGGTCAGTGTTGGCAGTTCTTGGGTTCTTAAATGCTTGTGGGTCAAGTTTTTTGGCATTAGCACTGATGTTTTCCTTATTGTTGTTTGAGTGGATGTAGCCGTAACTGCTCATATCGACTTCAAAATCCGGCATCACACCGCTGACGTCAAAAGCTTCCAAAGGCAGGGTCTGCCGACCAGCGAACAAGCTTTTGCATGGTTGTGGACTGACGGTGTTTGGATTCTCAGGCACAAGCGACGTCTCGATTGACCTTTTTGACATATCGGCAAAATATGGCTGATTAAAAAGAATGCTGGCCATTGGTCGGGCTTCTGGGTTCCATTTCAAACACATACGAATCATATCTGATAGGTATGGATAACAGCCTGGTACAACACTAGCGATTGGTACACCGCTTCCTTCAGGAAAACTATAGCCGCATCTTGCTGCCAATACCTGCCCTTCGACCCAGAAACCTCCTGTAGGAATTGCTCTTGCATTGAAGCACTTAGGAGGTGCTGGATTCCCAAGCACTCGAAAAATTCTCCAAATTTGGTCAACTTCATTTGCTCCAGGGTACAAAGGAGATAACTTTGCAAGTTCCGTAGCCACGGTACCAAATGCCCAGATATCAACCGGTGTTGAGTGCCATTTCCGCCTTAATAGCATTTCTGGAGCTCTATACCACCGTGTTGATATGTAAGACGTGAAGTCCTTGCAGTTTTCCACATGGCGAGCGAGTCCATAATCGGCAAGCTTGACAATATATTTCTGTCTCTGGAATACAGGAGGAATGGCAGATGTGCTTCCGAAGTACTGAAGCATCGACGACACAAGAATGTTTTGTGGCTTAATATCACGGTGAAAGTAGCCATGGTTGTGTATATGATTAATTGCAGCAAGAAGCTGTTCGAGAATGGATTTCACGGTGGCGGCTGTAAAAAGCTTCCCTCCTCGAGCCTTCATGAGGCTGTATAAGCTTTGATCCATGCATTCCATGGAGAAGTGAAGACAATAATGCGACGTGTCGATGAACACCTCGTATATATGAAGAAGATTGACGTGAGATGGCATTGACTGAATGAACTGGACCTCTTTGACCCTTGTGTATAGCTCGAGTCGTGGAAGTTTGGCGTTCATCGTCTTAATAGCCACTAATGGAGACAGTTTGCAACTGATTTCACCACGCGAATCTGTAAGAGTGAATGGTTTACCCAACTGCAATAGCAGTGATCTGTCGTGCTTGTATTTGGCTAAGCGTACTACGCCAAAACCCCCATCTCCAAGTCGACTGATAACTTTGTAATCTTCGTCCAAACTCTTCAATGGAATTGTCGATGGTGGATTCGACAAATCGGAAGGATGTTTGTTCTCCTTTTGGGATTCAGGCAGATTCAGTTTGGAGGACTGCCATGTTGGAGAAATACCTGTTGAAGTTCGAGGAAACATAGGCATTTTTTGTGCACAATAAATCTATTCTATTTGTGTCAATGAGTTTTGGGAGTAATCCACATTTTTTGCAACCATTTTCAAGCGGGCGTCTAGGGCTAGTCTGCAGTACGAGGTAGGTTCCCAACGTGGCTCAGGCTTTGTATTCACTATAAATAGTATCTAGTCTACTTCTATATAGTCGTTATTGTCTTCCAAGTCGTCCGAATCGCTTTCCAAGTTGATCATGTACTCGCTGTTTTGGTCCGACTGCGCTTCATCCAAGTACATGTCGTAGACTCCGTCGCTGGTGACAAATAGTTGCGCGGGATCAACTGTGAAGCTGCTAATGGTCCTGGTTTCATCTTCCACAACAACGTCCTCGTCTTTCTTCGTGGCCATGATTTGTTGTGTTCGTTTGGTAACCGGATGTGCGAGGAAACATGAATAGCCTCGCGGACAAGTACCCGAAGCTTCAAAGTCAGGACACTCAAACACATGGCGGAGTGGACACTTGAGTCCTCGCTGACACCAGCCACCTACTGTGAATGGGCGACACAAACAGGTGTAAATTGTTGGATCCTCGACCACTCGGTGATGAAGATAGTGACAATCGTTGCTGTTACACTTCCCCAGTTGGTAGTATTTGCATACTGGAGTGTTGAACTGGGTCGCTTCGTGATTAAGAAGACAATTGGAATTAGAACACTTGCCTTGAAGATACTTTCGACATATTCGTATGCGTTCTGGATCGTGCAAATACTGGCATTGAGAACTTTTCTTACAGAATCCTAAAGAATAGAAAAGCTCCAAAAAGAAATTGTGGTTAGTAGTGACGAGCAGAACTCCTTATAGGTACTTACCTGTCCGAGTGTAATATCGACAACTTTCGGTTTGACTAATGTTAGTTTTCAAAGTTTCTGGATGAACCAAAAACAACTTACTCTTTCAATCGGCGTACAAGACGCAACGTGCCGCTCTTTTTTCTTATGTACTTGGCATGATTCCACTCTATGATCTCTCCATCTGAATCTGCCGGAGGAATAGTCAACGGCACAAGTTTATTTCCACCACAGCTAACAGCATAGGTAAAATCTCCAAGGGAAATTTGGTCACAAGCATCAGTTTTGGTTCGATTCTTGGCGATTTTGGGCATCCACTTCTGACGTCGGGCTCTATCTTGCGCTTCCATCTGGAGTTTGCGAGCAACTTCTGCCTTCAATTTTTGCAGTTTTTGTTCCCTCTTGTATATGTTGGTGTGAACAAGTGTCATTCCATGGTTGGTAACGTTGGATATGTATTTCTCGTCTCCTGAATCAACACTTTCGGAGTTCAAATTACGCTGTGAAGCAATATATGGTTTTCTGAGAGGCTTTGTCGATTTTGAAATTCCATTTTGTTTTCTGGACGCCTTCTTCTCCTCTATTTGTTTCTTTAGCCATGCTATTTCTGCATATTTCGCCTTTAGTTCATCCGGATCTGACATGTAAATAAGATATCAATAAAGACCCAGATTAAGAGGCACCCGTGCACCACCTATATAGAAAGTTACTCATTTCATCAGATGGATCAATGTACACCAAATTAAAGAGCTATGCTGCCAATTTCATAGGAAATACTCTTCCTTTTGATAAGGAAACATGCCAAGAGATGGTAGAGTATTCTTTGAAGCTTGAAAATGAACAAGAAGTGCAGACGTATTTCTTCAACCTTCTTGGAGAATCTGACGAGGTGATCAAATTCATAGAGACCTTCTTCACTTTGAAGAAAGAAGAAGACAACTTAGTACAAGCACAAAATCCACCATCGATTAAAGAAAAAAAAGCCGAGAAAACTAGAGTTTGGGGACAACTGGAACCGGAGAAACCAAAACAGAGTAAAGGTCGACTAGCAAATAATAACTCATCTGCATTGACGTCAGACTTGCTTTCGCTCAAGCCATCAAACCAGTTGTCAGCAGCGAAGGCTAAGCGGGCAAAGAAAAAAACCGTGAGCAATTTAAAGGACGTTGAAGCTGCCCTTCTTGAGTTGGAATCGACCTCTAGAAAAGACGAAATCCTACAAGGAGTCACACGCAGGTGCAATTGCATGGCAACAAAGCATCCTTTATTTGAGATTGCTCCCAACTGTCTCAATTGTGGGAAAATCATATGTGAGAAAGAAGGCTTACAGCCATGTTCTTTTTGCGGCCAAGAACTTTTGAGCGAAAAAGACAAGCAAGAAATCATCCAGATCTTGTTACAAGAGCGAGAATTGGCAGAGAAAAAACAAGAAAAGATACGGGACAAAGAGGTTCAGCAAACCGAGTCGCCAACACAAAAGAAGAAGAAGATAGTGGTGCAAATGAAAGCAGGAGAAAATATGTGGAAAGCTCAGGATCGTGCCTTGAAAGAGGCAGAGGAGGCAAGAAAGAAAGAAAAGAAGAAATTGGAGGACGACGAGACACACAAGCAAGAAGTCGAACAGCAAGAGAAAGAACTCGCACGATACGCATTGCAAAAGGACGTAGACTCGGACCTTCTTCAAGCTCAAAGCCGACTCGATGCATTGCTCCAGTTCCAAGCTACTGGAGCTGAAAGAACAAAAATCATAGATAATGCTTCGGACTTTGAAATGCCCACTCTTTCCAATAGTGGTAGTATCTGGCTTTCACCAGTTGAACGAGCTCTTCATTTGAAGAAGCAGCAAAAGAATTTACGAAAGTATGAGCAGCAAGAGGCAGCACGCAGGGGAAGAGGCAAGAAAGCAGTTGAAATGGTTATAAAAGATGGAAAGGTTTCCATGGTGGAAAAATGGGTTGCTGATAATTCAGAAACAACTGAAGCTCCTGAAGAAGAAGAACTTCCACTATCTAGCAAGCAAGACGCGGAAGTAAAGAAATACTGGGACTACGAAAAGGATAGTAGAAAGTGGGAAAAGCCAACCTATACGACGCACACTTCTTCGCAGCCTGAACATGTGATGCCAGGAAGGACTCGAGTCCAGTTTGGCGATAATGGTGACGACGAAAATGTAATCATGATGCCTTCTTAATAGTATATATACATATGCTAATTTTAACGTTTCATTCTTCTCTTAAATGCTTTTGCTCGTGGATCATTGATTTTGAGCCGTTGGTAATTCATGCTTATTGGCTTTACCATCTTTCCTTTTGCTTGTTTTGGTTGTGGTTTTATGTTTTCGTTCTCATCGTCATCTTCCTCGGAATCTAAGTATTTTTCATGCTCTTGTTGCTGTTTTTCCTCGATGTGCTGTATAGCAGCATGTACATCTTGGTTACCCATTTCGATACCCGTCTCCAACTCAGGTCTTGGTTTGATTTTCCATCTTCTAGTAGTCCGTTTCTGGGTCTTAGCCTTCTTTGTGGTCTTTCCTACGACTGATTCTACCACTTCGACCACTCTTTCAACTTGCTGTTCTGGCTCATCTGGTGGTACTATATTTTCCTTTATTGACTGTACCTCGTTGAAAATGTCAGCGAGCCGTTTGGTACCGTAATTGAAAAGACGCTGGGGCTTGAGGGGGGAAGGAGAAACCTGAAAACCGACAGTTGGCTTTGATGGCGTGACAGGACCATCTGAGATAAAGTAATTGCGTGACATGTAACGGGGAGTTTGTCTTACTGGAGATGCGATAGGCAGCACATTTGGCGAAGATTTGATTATGGATTGTGCTGATTTCTGAGCTGCAGCTTGCAACTGAGCGTTTATGTCCACCACTCTGGTCTTTTGGGGAGTCTTGAACACGTCATTTTCCTCTGGCTCTTCTGTTTTGACTTTTTGCTTCGCTTTCAACGGAGAAGACTCTGGTGGAGTCATGCGAGTGTCGAAAAGTGACAATATTTTACCATTAGCTTGTGGAGTTGGTCCCAATTGCACTCCTACGGCAACATTGTACTTGTTTTCAGTCTCTGACCCACTTAAATCATCGTCAGAGTCCCCAATATGCACGTCTATATCTAGGTTTTTGGTTAGGGAGGGTGCCTGATCCTTTTTTTTTAAGTCACGATACTGCTTATAGAGTTTACTTATAGCTCTATTTTGCTTGATATCGTTCTTCTGAGGAACCCTGCCATTTTCTTTATGGAAGGAATGCTCCCATGCCTTAATTTCTTTTCGTAGATCAACCAACTCACTCATGAGTTTTAGAGTATTCGCGTCGCGCGATATATATTTTAGTGATTATATACAGACAAGCCTAGAGAGACTCGATGGTTTGTAAGACTTCTTGGTGGGAAGTTGACATAGACGTATCCACTTTCAGTAGAATTGACCTTATTGTAGTTTTGAAAACTTCTTTTTCGTGATCTTCGAACTTTTGGTTTTGCAATTCTGTCACAAAAGACGGAAAGCTTCGACTCCAGTATCGGTTGAGAAAAATAGCCATGGCTGTTTTGTCGCTTCTAAGATCCAAATATACAGCTAGTCTGAGCCACTTTGTCAATCCTTGGTGGTCCTGATCCTGGAGCAAGTTAAAATGGATGTCGAATGCCTTCCAGAATCGGTCCCACTTTCCAGCATTGCCGTAAGTGAAGAGCATAAGCTCTTTAAACCAAATTGTAGGTACCAAGGAGTTGACTTCGTTGTAGTGTGCTATCAAGTCGTGGATATCACGGTTCTTGTTGGACGCTATGTGTATTGATGGTGATGGATTTTCTTGGGGGAGAGTGGTATCTGTGGTGTGAATGGCTTCGTCGATAGTTCTGGAGCCAATCTGCGGAGCAAGGTCAACAGTAGTGAGGCCCCACAAGAGTGGGATCAACTCAGGGTGACCACTGAGTTGCAATTGTTCTCCACTGTAACGGTAAAGGTCGGCAACGAAAGCCAGCAATCTTTCTAGCCTTGCTTCTACTTGTTCGTTCATGGTATGTGGTGTTTTTTCCGATGGTCGAAGTTCAGGAGAGTCCATCAAAACCTTCATGAATGCTACCACAGCTTCCACCTTTGGCTTTTTGGCCGACATGAGCATTTCGCTCAAGGACTGAAGCAGTACGAGTCGCGGACGTAAAAGATGTACGGTATTGTAAAAGTCGAATCGAGCTCCAGGGTTTCCATGACTGTCAAATTCGCTCATGAGTTTCTTGAGTTCTCCTTCTGTTATGGAAGGGCTGCTGTTCAACAAAATTTGATACGGTTGCTTCTGGTAAAATGGACCCATGGTATGGAAGTGACGAACACCGCTGAAAATGTTATCTGAGTAGTCAGGGATTTCTTGTTGGCGCTCATAGCGCCAAGCGTCTTCCTTTGCACACCAGAGACTCTCCAAGTTCAATTCGTGTCGCCGATCGGGCGTGAGCATATGCACTTGGATACCATCAATACCAGTATCACACATCACCCAGCTGTTTGGTGCTCTTCCATAGTCATTATCTGTCGCCAAAGGACCCTTTCGAGACCTACGGAGCATACGGCGTCTCGCACGAGGACTTGTTCCACCAGTCACCATACCTTCGATTGTAGGAAGGTGGTCGTGGTTGTGTTTGATGTGCAATCTGAGCTGGCTGGCAGCTTTCATGATGTGTTTTTCCGACTTTCCAGACCCGATGAGAATGTACCGGGCTGGCTGGTTTTCCGTACTGAAGTCGTGGTCGTCGTCCAACTGAGTCAAGTCAAAGAGTGCGAGGTTATCGAGACCATACTCCTTTGCCAAAACGTCAATGAAATCAGATACCGTTAGTGGAGCTGACTCAGGTACCTGTGGAATATCTATTTGCGCAGTTTCTGCTAGCGGGGAGGCAGCATCGTCCCGAAGGTACCATGGAAGTGACGATTGAGACGTTGATTCGTCGCTATTCTCGTCGTTCTCCAATTTTTTCGGCTCCAAAACCGGCTTGGATGAACCAGATATGTTTCTGTATGCTGCAGGCACCGTCAGACGTACACAGATCCTGCGTAGCTGCAGGAACCGCCGGATGGTCGTCAACATTGAATGGGCTCTGCGCACGACGATGGTGAGAATTGAGGGCATCGCAGCCAGCTGCAGGTTTCTTAATAAATCATCCCCATGGCCAAATTGGTGCACAATGTGCAGAAAAAACAGCACAGGGAACGTTCTCAGACACTGGACCGTGCACGGTTCGGTTTGCTAGAGAAAAAGAAAGATTATAAGCTTCGTGCAACCGACTATCATAAAAAACAGGCAGCTCTCAAAGCACTTCGAGCCAAAGCCAGCAACTACAATCCAGACGAATACTACCATGGTATGACGAGACGAAAAACTGATGACAGGGGGATCCTCCAGGCGGACAGAGGAGAAGAATCGCTATCTGTGCAGCAAGTAAAGCTTCTCAAGACCCAGGATGCCAACTATATACGAACAATGAGGTTAAATGAAGCACTGAAAATTAACAAACAAAAGGATCAGCTTGACTTTGCAGCACAGGGAACCCACACGGTGTTTGTAGACTCGCTAGAGCAGCAGCAAAACTTCAAACCGGAGGAATACTTCGACACCGATAAGTCATTGGTAGAGAGACGACAGAACAGACTCAGACGGCTGGAACTCGAAAAGATGGACAGAGTAGTGGATGCCAGTGATGTGGACGTCGACAGACTCCACGAGAAGAAGGTCAAACAATACAAGTTGCTCAAGTCTCGCATGGATAGAGAACGGCAATTGCGAGAGGTGGAAGAACGCATGGACCTCACTCGTGAGTTGATGAAAAAGGGCAACAAGAAGAAGACGGTGGTGGACGGTAAGCCACAGTACAAGTGGAAGAACCAAAGAAAGAAATGAATGCATTTATTCGGACTCAAATGCCCGATTTATATACTCGACAAATAAAGACGTAATCCGGTCGATATCCACGCTTCTCATTCTATTCAATGACACAAACGTTCTTCGTATGCGCTGCAACTGGGCTGTGCTCACTGCATGTGCTGGCATGTCTATGGTAGCTCCTTCTATTTTCACAGAACCCCCAACACTGGCAATCTGTTGGTGCTGAACAATAGCACTGACCACTGCCTGAGTCTTCCGGTCGAGTTCCTGGAGAAAGTTATTTCCTGAAGTTGGCTTTACCAATGTAGCCGCATTCGGTGGTGCTACCTTTTTCAACACAACACAGTCCCACATGTCGTCAATGGGGAGTTCTTCCTTTTCAGAGGGCACCATCGTGAACAACGGCGAGTCCCATCGAGTATCACCATTGGGTTCTTCGTATCGCATGGCGAGCTGTTTAATAACTTCTTCGTCCCATGAATTGTTCCACAGTACACACTGCTCTTCAGAAGTCACCACATGAACCACACAGTGTGGGGTAGACAAGCCCTTCGCTTCGCAAAAGAGCTGGTACCGGAAACCCTTAATGTATGCCATAGTATCCAAAACCACAATATTATTTCGACTCAAATCCCGCTTGACGGCCAGCATCTGTGTTCCTCTTGCATGCTTTTCTTGTGTGGAGTCTCTATAGACATCCTTAGATATGCCTAGCGTCTCATCGCTATGGTATACCACCAGATAATTGTGTCCTGGAGAGCCATCTTTTTTGGCATCTTCGATTTTTTTCTGCAACAGCAGCACTAGTTGCTTGGCATATATAGTCTTTCCCGAGCTAGGGAGTCCTGTGAACGTTACTAGCGGCATGTAGTAGTAGAGATCGCACTGAAAAATATCTCATCGCGAACCAAACCATGTCCTTTGTACCACGACGAGTATTCCCCACCTACAGGATACCGCTATCCAATTTCAAGGGCCACCATCAAAAAGCGCTCAACAAGTTTGGCAGTCTAGCCCCGCAAATAGACTTTTTAGTCGAGGTTCGTGATTCTCGAGCACCGATTTCCACCATAAATGTGCTCTTCAATAAGGTGCTCGCGCATAAACCACGGCTTATAGTGTACTCGAAGAAAGATCTTTCGGTGCTCAAACAGCAATGGACAAAGAATCTCCATAAGAGCCGTGGAGAACAATACATGTTTGTCGATGCCCGCAGCAAGCAAGATTGCAACAAAATACTCAACTTTATCAAACGACGCTATGACGAAATGACCCCTCCACCTCCTCTAGGGCTCCGCATGATGCTTATAGGCATGCCCAACGTGGGGAAATCAACTCTTGTAAATACTTTAAGAAGCGTGGGACTTGACCATTCGGATGCTGTGTCGTCCAAAAGACGCAAGGTTGCTCGTACTGGTGGTCAGCCGGGTGTCACCAAAGCTACGAGTGAGATCATCAAGCTTTCTGAAGACCCAGATATTCTTGTTCATGATACGCCCGGTGTATTTCTTCCTACTGTGAAGGATGCCGAAACCATGGTTGCATTATCGTTGGTGGGATGTGTTCACACTTCTTTCGTTGATCCGGTGATCCAGGCAGACTACTTGTTGTACATTCTCAATCTCCAGGACCCCAGCGGCAAGAAATACGAGGAATACCTCGACCACCCTACAAATTCCATCGACGAACTACTTTACAATATTGCTCGAACTAGAAACGTGCTCAAAAAAGATGGTTCATTCGACAAGGACGGCATGGCCATCCACTGGACCAGCAAGTGGAAACAGGGCAAGCTGGAGAGATACAAAGGCTTGTTTGATCTAGCTGCTGTTGTGGAACAAAATTCTGACGATATCAAGAAAACAGTGAACGAAGAAACCGACAGAATAGCAGCCATGAATGTAACCAAGAAGCTCTCTGATCGGCTTGGTGAAGATGGAAGCTCAACCTCAAAGTCCCGTAAACGAAATGCAAAGGATCGAGCTGCCGATCACCAAAATCAGCTTTTCAAGTTATAGTTTTTATTTAAATAATGCACCTATTCTAATAGCTGGTCCAAGTCTAGTTCCTCGTCGTAAGCTCCTTCGTTAGCACCATAAGTACCATGTCCAAACCGTGTATTTGGACCAGCTTTGTATTTGTGTTTTTGCTTCTCTTGCTGGAGCGCCTTTTTTGAAATATACTCAATATCCAAGGTATCGAGAATTTTACGTGAAGCAAGGTCTGATTTTTTGTTCACATCTGCAAGCCATCCCTGTTCACCATTAATGGCAGTGATATTAGACAAGTTGAAGAAATTGGTTCCTGCTCCTGACATGTGCTTTTCCACGAACCTATCTTGTTCAGCAAACTCACGAAGTGAGTCTTGGGATAACGAGGCGGTGATGATTCTTTTCAAGTTTTGAGTATACTTGTGCAAAGATGGCGATGATGGTGTTAATGTCGGTTTGACTTCTGTATTGATCGGCAAAGATGAGGGTTCTTGCATCATTACTTTTCGGTTGGAAATGACGTTTTCGGTCACGGGGTCAAGGATGGTATCTAAGTCTTTTGACTTAATGAACTCTTCCATGAGGCTGTCGACGTCTTTTGGATATTCGATTTTTTTTTTGCTAGTGGTGGTGAAAGTGCTCAATTTGGGAAAACGGCCCATTTTTTCGTCTTCTTTGAATGGCAATCTATTCATGGAAAATGTGTAGACTTGCTTGTCGCCATCAACTATTTTCACCGGTATAAGGACACATATTTGCACGTCGTCATTAGCTTTTTGGACATAGCGGGCAATTGCATAGCATCCTAGCTCAATCATGGCTATGCAAAACCCTTTAATGCCAGCAGCATTTCCAGCAGATTCAGCGGCAGGAATCACATATAACGACTCCGATGTCAAGTATGCTATAGGGATTTTCTCTCTGTGTATAAATCCAAGTATATCGATACCAGTATCGGTATTAAGTGTGGCTGTAGAACGTAAACTGTCGTCCAATGCAATAAGGTCGAAGTTCGAGTACTTGAAACCATCAACCCAATCTCCCTTTACTATGGGCACCTGTTCTTCTTCGTTTCCCTTGATGTGGTACGAAGTGTCTGTTTTCACCTTGGAGACATGGTCTCGTACGAGATACTGGTGAGCTGCCAATGGCTTTTCAGGCTTGACTGCTGGATACACTTCTACTTCCAAACACACGCATGAGTCGTTGGCTGGATTGTAGGCATCTTTGTTGCACACTAGTTGCGTAATATCAGCTCCCAAACGGAGCTGGAGTATATCTTTGGCTGCCCTTATAGGTCTAACTCGTTTTAGTGGGGGAGTGAATTTAGCGGCATCCGCCAAAACCGAAGCATCCACAAGACGGCCCTGATGAAATTCAGCGAGTTTCTTCTGCCATTGCTGTACGTTTTCGTGCTCTGGTTGGAGGTTTGTCACGCCTACAACAACGTTGACGCTCAATGAATTGATGGCGCCGGCGGACGCTTTGGCCAAATCTGTGTTCCACGAGGACATCGATATCTGACCATTGGTGAAAACCACGATATTCCTGACAAACTTGAGCTTCAGTGTTTCGTTGAGGAGACCCGCTCCTATCATAAAAGCATCGAAACAGTCGGCAGCGTCTTCGTTGACAGAGGTAACGGGCAGGATTGATTTCGTCCATTGACGAAGTTTGCCATACGTAGGGACTTGTTTATGGCAAATTACTTCTACATTCTTAAACATGCCGTCGTCAGCATATGCATGTGCTGTTTTGGACGAGTAACAAGCAACGATCGAAACGTAGTCGGTCTTTCTGCCCTTGAGAATCTTGGAGATGATGACATCGCAAAAGTATTCCAAACATACATTGAGCTCGCTGGACGATTGGGCCAAGTCAAACACGAAGACCAGAAGTTCCTTGGACATTTTGTCTTTTCTGGTTTGTAACCAGTGGTGTATACTTGCCTTTCGGTTATACTAGCCGTGCGATTCAGTGCGCGAGGTGGTAAACAGAAATCACCACCACGCCCAACAAATCATCCACGCTGGGGCAAGATTTCCTGTTATACATGAGCTACTACAACTATAACACCACTCCAGAATACGTATCTGCTGGTAGTCAACCGCCTACTATTCCTCCCATCACCACACTTGATCCCAATCAACAATACGTTCATGGTGAAGATGGAAAGCCACAACCATTTTATCGACCGCAGCCTGCCGTGTACGAAAACCAACACCAGGTGACGTGGCCAGTGCCTACTCATGTTCCCATGGATCAACCACCGATTTTGGCTCCTCCTACGCAAACTTACGTGCCTTATCAGTACCATGGAGGGTTCCAGTATTACCCGTACATGCAGCATATGTATCCCAGACAGCAGCAGACCTCGCCCAGACAACACCTGACCTCAATTCGTGGTCCTATGCCCACTTTTTCAGCATATACCCCGGGATTGAGACTGGAATCATTGCCGACTGCCAACTCGGGGACGTTCAAGCCAAAGAAAACCAAGCGGAACTCGAAGCCGCGGATAAACAAGCTTTCTGGCGACTTCAAGTCGTCATGGAAGAAGCAGCGGTCCCCCAACTTGATTGGAGAGGTGCCAATTGACGATATGACCCGCCATGTGCAAGAGGTGTTGGGAATAGAAATGGCAGAGCCGTACCAGTTCTACCTCAAGGTGGACAATGCGTTTGAATCGAAGCTCCTTGACTTGTTTGTCAACAACTTGACCAAGAGTCTCGACATCTTTCTTCCTTGTGACATTTTCCGGCTTGTGGTGCCCCACTTGGCTCTTCACGATGAAACCCGCATGATCCTCGACTCCATCTACTGTCTCTCCTCGATGATTCTCCATCGTATCAGCCCAGACAAGGTCGATCCGTCCGTGACTATCAATTACTACCACCAGTGCATCAAGCTGATTCGGCACCATCTCAGTATTCCCGGTGTGGAAACGAATGATTCGGGCATAATTGCCCGTTGTCTTTTGAGTACGATCATTCTCTGTGTCTACGAGTTGTTCTTGGTCGCAGAGGATGCAACTTACATCAAGGGCGCTGCCAGTATCTTCTCTTCCATTCTTCGCAAGAACTCCCAGGCCCAACGACCCTCTCTTTTGAAGTCATCGCCATTCTACCAAGGTCTCTTTTGGGCAATGATCCTCAGTGACATGGTTCTTTCGCTTAAGTATGACCTTCCCACCATGTTCCCAATCGATACTTTTTGGCGTCCTTTGGACCCTGAATATTTTGAGTGGTTTGAATCAACGTCATTTACGGGCAGACAAGAAGATGATTCAGTGATATGCCGCGAAGTGGAAGTATGGTGGATCCGGAAGATGATTTTTCTTTCGTGCAAGATCCATGATTTCTTGTTTCAGCCCACGGTGCTCACCAAGGAAGAACTGGAGGGGAAAAAGTGCTACCAAAAATGGGTCGAACTCGATCAGAACGTCAAGGAATTTGAAGCCAGCATCCCGGTATCCATGAAGCCAATTATTTATAGACCGTCCTCATTGACCCGCCGTTACCCCACCATTTTCTTTGCCAATGAAATCAGCGCAATTATCAATTTAAACTTCAAGTTGTGTAAAATTGCTTTGCATCAATCTTTGAAGGTAAGACTCGCCGATGAGCTATTGTTATCCAACCAATTGAGCAAGTATACCCTGGACTATGATAACAAACTTGCCAAGGATATTATTGGAATTTTAAAGACTTATGATGCTGATATTCTGGTATGGCCAGTCAATGTTCATGCCATACGTCAGGCTGCCAAGTACATGAATGATGACCCTGAAGACATGCAAGGACTCGGTGAGTTAATTAATAAGGTGCTTGCCGTGTGTCACTTGCAGTACAAAAAATCGACATAGATATGTAGTATATATGGACTAGAATTTACTAAAATGGAACTAAGCTCGTCGATATAGATTTAATTAGTATTCATGACACTACTTTATCCTTAAGTTGAAGCACAATGGCAGTTCTTGATGGAATGTACGTGAACAAGGCATTGGACCTGTCGTTCCAGCGTTCATTCCGGGTAAAGAATTGTAAGTCATTGCCCTCGGCATCCACATCACTAATTCTTCCGTGTCCTCCAAACTTTTCCTCGTCGGAGTTCAACACGATTTTATACACACCAGGTGTCTCCACGCCCACCTTATAATCGGCATACGAATTGGTGGGGTGGAAGTTAAAAATGAATAACAACCCATTTCTTTCAAATACCACCACTTTATCTCCCTCGTGCTTGAGAGAGACATAAGCTTGTGGTGCTTGCAACACCTCGTATTTCTCATCGAGATGTTGCATGGCAGAATCAAATGCAAACAAAAACTTGTATCTCAACAAATCGTCTTCGATCAAATTGAATTGTCTACGAGCATAATGGTAAGACTCGTTGTTACCAACCCGTGGGAAGTCCAACCATTCAGGGTGCCCAAATTCGTTTCCTTCAAAATTGAGGTATCCCTCACCACCCAAGGAAAACGTCAAGAGTCTAATCAACTTGTGTAAGGAGATACCCCGGTCAATGATCTGGGTGTGGGGTGAAAGAACAGACATATTGGTGTACATCTCCTTATCCATAAGCCAGAAAGCAATGGTCTTATCACCCACAAGTGCTTGATCATGAGACTCACAATAACTGATACACTTTTCGCCGTGACGTCTGTTTGTCAATGTATGGATAATATTGCCAATATCCCATTGTTCGTCAGACAAATGTTTAAGGATCTTGATCCACATATCAGGAATGGCCATGGACAATCTATAGTCAAAGCCAATTCCACCTTGTTTGATGGGTACACAAAGTGTAGGCATACCACTGACATCTTCGGCAATGGAAGTGAAGGTCAACTCTGAATTGCTCATTTCGTCCATCATGGTGTGTGCCAACATCAAGTATATGATGGCATCATTGTCTACCCATTCTGGATTGAAATATTCGTTGTAATCACCACTAAAACCAAAACTCAAACCATGGTGCTTGTAAAGCATGCTGGTTACACCGTCGAAGCGGAAACCATCAAATTGGTACACATCCAAGTAATACTTCAAATTGGACAACAAGAATCTAAGAGTCTCATGGTTGGAGTAGTTAAAGAGTCTGGAATCCCACAAATTGTGGTTACCCTTGGCTCCTCCATGGAACAAGTAATGGTCGGTACCATTGAACATGTTAAGACCGTCGTCCACGTTCTTAGAGCTATGGGAGTGTACCATATCAAGAAGAACCCGGATTCCGAGTCCATGGGCGGTATCGATCAACTCTTTAAGGTCCTCTGGGGTTCCAAAACGAGAGGACGCAGCGAAAAAACTGGTGACTTGGTATCCAAAAGATGCATAGTAAGCATGCTCCATCACTGCCATCAACTGCACGGTGTTGTATCCCAATTTATGGATCACTGGCAAGATATTCTTGGTGAAATTCTTGTAAGAGCCGATTTCCGGTTTGGGAGTGGAAATACCCACATGGGCTTCGTAGATCCGAATTCCAGACTCTGGCTTGGGGTGCTTGTTCTTGAACTGGTAGGGAGACTCTGGATTCCAGAAGCGTCCCTCATACAAATTGGTCTCTTTGTTGGAAGTGGCCCGCTTGACCCAAGGATCCAAACGAAAAATTCGTTCACCAGAGGGTAAAACCATGGATATCTTGTACTTGGAATCGTGCTCCAAGGCAAACTTCCCGTCAATTGCCTCTATAGTTATCTTCCAAACCCCAAAGTCATTGACCGGCTTCAATGGGTGGGACTCTGGGTTCCAATTGTTGAAGTCACCAACTATAGAAACAGCCTTAACATCGGGAATGTACTGGACGACGGTAATGCTCTTTTCCTGCTGGTTGGCATGGACACCATAGCTCTGGTAGGACGAGGCAAACTTGGAAAGCGAACCTTCGGAGTTCTCAAGCTGCGATGTCCATGATTTCAATTGGGTCTGTCTGTCAATAAGACGGTCCGAATAAGGCTCTAGCCATGGATCAAGCTCTAAAACTCCCTTAATCAACGATTTGTCTGCCATGGTTGTACAATTTTTTGCGGTGGGAGTATTTGTGGGAAAAGCAAGGGCTGGTCGCCAGGGGCCTCACTGCAGGAATGTGGGGCTCGAGACGCAAACCGGTCGATTACGAGCCGATGGTACGGTTGCAGTATATTCGTCAATGTAGCTATCTAAATCTTTGATTCAATATCTTTTCGGCTCCAGCTTGCTGGTATTCCTCTCTCGTAACCCACATCTGGTGGAATGTGCCCAAAGATGCAAGCACACTGCCGCCAATCCACGACTGGTCGCTGCGCTCCGCACTGCTTCCTACGGCATGGAGACGGACCTTAAGACCTGAGTTTGTGTTGGAGAGGTCGTTTTGGATGCGCTCTGTCAATTGAGTGATGAGAGACGTTCCTCCGGAAATAATTATGTTGTGGGCCATCGAAGCTCGCAAATCGATGTCCACCGACGTCAACGTATGAGCCACCAATTGTGATAAGCCTCTAATCTTGACCGCCTCTTCCTCTTCTGGAGGAGGACTGGAGTGCAGAGACTCAGCTCTTTTGGTCCTTTTGACGGGACGATAGTCGTCATACATAGTCTTGATGGAAATTTCACCGTTGTTGGCTGGGAACTTACTCTCGTCGCCTAGTGGGTACCGCCCTGGGTCAAAAAGACTGTCAGCGAGTTCAAAGCGCTCAATACCAAGTTCGATCAGCTGGCCCAGCGGAAGCTCAAAGCTACGTTTGTGCGAAGCATCATGGTAGTCTTCGTCGTTTCCAGCCAACTTCTTTTCTGGTACCTCCAACATTGTCTCCTTGAACTCGTGCCAGAGCGCTAACTGCAGATACTCATGGAAGGATTCGGTTATCTTGTCTGGTAGTTGTCTTCGTGTGTAGCTTGCTGTTTGTGGGTATTTCTGAGGAGTGCGGTGACGCACTTGGTACTTGGCACATATGTCTACTTCTGGGAACTTGGTGGCCACCAAATTCTGTATCTGGGCGTCTAAAAATGCACCAGCGTAGTGGGTCTTCGTGGTGTTTTTCAACAAGGACATGCCGTCAATCACCGGTGTTATTGAAACCGAATCATGGCCAACATCTACCACCAAGCAATTGGCTCGGCCCTGCTGAAAGGATATACATGTGGGCGATTTCGCCAAGTACAAAGCCGGGAAATCAAACTGGGCGAAGAACTCCTCCACCAATTTTTGCCGGTACTCCATGGTGGCCCATACTGGCTCGATAATGAGAAGCGGCTGCTCTTTGTAGTTGATTTTCAATACATCTTCAAAGTAATACTTGTACTGCTCGATGGCGGCTTCCCAGTCGACAATAAGTGAGTCCTTTACGATGGGTTTGACCTCGTAATTGCTGCGTGGTACGCTAATAGCGTCGCCAAAAATACTCACTCGCTTGCCCTTTTTCGGTTCTGGACCAACCGCATAGTACAGAGGGGTGGTAATTTTCGGGTAGTCGTCACCAGCATAGCCTATACGCGTGAAGTATGAACCAATATCAAGCACAATGGCGTTGATTTCGTCACCGCCGTGGACCGAAGACATGAAAACGTCAATTTTCAATGCGGTGCGTTTACAGTTGGAGAACGCCATGCAGGACGTTGACTGTCTAATATTATCTACAACAGACGTACTTCACCTTCTATGAGTCCCAACAAGAACTCTGCCTCCAATCTCTTGCGTGCTTCCAACACCCAATCGTCTGCCAACTTCCGGGGCCATCCTTTCAAACTGGCAACTTCTTCCACCGCTTGGTCCAACTCGTTGCGCACGAGGTTGGATTCCACCCGGCCGATCACCGACTCGATATCCTTACCGTTTGGCTTGGATCCCTTCACGGGGAGCAAGAGCTTCGAGAACAAAAACGATGTGAAATGTCCAAGCAATCCTGCGTTGGGGGGAAGAAGCGATGCTGAGCGAAGCTCAGGCGCCAAGAGTTCCCAACGGGCAAGAAGCTGCGATGTGGACAAAATGGAGTGAGAGGATTCGTGTTCAAGCAATGGAACCACCTCCTTCAAAGTGACGTCAATGAGCTCGTCGTTTATGGGACGCACGGCTTCCACCAATTGGCCCAAGTATGGAGCAAGGAGCTGTGGAGTGGTACCTTCAGTGCTGGCGATAAGGAACTTCAATTCGGCCAACGAGCGGTTGATGGTGCTACGGTTGTGGTTGGCGACAATTTGCTTTTCCAACGACTCTGCAAACTTTTCCAATTCATCCAAACGGTCACTGACGTTCTCCAAATTGGCCAACCGACCCAGCCTTTCGCTGTCGATCTTATCTTTGACCAATTTTTCAAAGTTCTTTGTTTGTTCGATACGAACCATCGTGACAGCATTCACCGCTGCCTGAGAGATAGCGTCCTTGGCACTGGCGATCTCTTGTTCCAATCTCAGGTTCAATTTCTGTTCCAACAGCTTGCGCTCGGTGTTATATTGGTGGAGCAAGTTTTCCGTCAACTCCAACTCTTTCTTTGTGTACGACGACCACAACTCGTTCTGCGACACCTCGAGTCTCTTCTTGAGCTCCTGGTCAAAGCTGCTGGTCAAAGCATCCACCCGCTGCGATAATTTAAGCACACTGTCCTGGATCACCTTCACCAATCTCTCACTGCCAGGAACAGTGATGTCAATGGATTTGATCAACTCGTTAAACGACTCGACAGTAGCATGCACGCTCTCGTTGACACCCAGGTACGAAAGCAATGGAAGCAGGTCGGGCAGCTTTTGTGTCGTTTCCACTGGTTTCTGTAATTGCTCAAGTGGAGTTGTTCCAAACTCATGTCCCAACCGTTTACGAGTTCCCTGGATGAATTGTTCGCCTCTGTTCTCCAAGTCGTTGGCGAATTTGTCAATGGTCGATTTGGACGACTGGAAGTCGAAATTGGAGATGCGGTCCACGAGTGAATCCCATGCTTCGCGGATTTCGTCAACAGAACCGGTTTCGATCATACGGAGAATCTCTTCGTACAATGGTGGCTGGTAGTCAATCACCATATCCATGACTTTCTCGTTCTTGGTAGCCACATAGAGCGTGGTTCCATATGCAATGGAACCCACAACAGTGGTCTGGAACAAAAATTTCGTGAACGAAAATCTCTTTTTGGCCGGCTTGATGGTCGCTGGCTGCAACTTGGGCACCGTGGGTGGAGGAGGAACCGCCTTGTTGAGCACAGCTCTCAGGGTGGAAAATCGGGCTCGCATCATGTTGGTGAAGGACGAATTGACGAATTGGCGAATAGTAGTGCACATCCAAACATCACGACCCACCCAGATGACAAGTTTCGGGAAACAAAGAGGCCAAACTGGGTGAGCTGTTGTGGTCGGTAAGAGCTGTTGCTATCTTTGTCTCTCTGTCCGCTCTTTGTGCTTTTTTCTATTCCTTCTACATGCCCCCTGTCGTCGCACCCGTACACCCGCACATATCCCCAGGCTCACCAACTCTCCTGTTATGTCAATCACCACCAAATCTTTGTACCCCCCGCTACCAGTTACTTCGCGTGCCCAGGCTGCACAGTTGGCCTTTGATAGCAAGCACAATCGTGTGGCATATGCAAACGGAAAGTCTATTGTGGTTCGACCACTAGTAAACGCTGATCCCACCGATGTGATCCAGTTCACGGGCCACATATACGGTACTACCGCAGCCGCTTTTTCTCCCTCGAGCAACTACGTTGCTTCTGGAGATTCCAATGGCAACTTGAAGATCTGGAGTGCCGAGAAACTCAGTCTGGAGTTCGAAAACCCACCGGTGAAGAGTGAGTTTCAGGTGTTGCTGGGCCCTGTGAGAGCCATAACCTGGGATGCCGATGGTACACGGATCATTGCTGTTGGCGAGGGTAAGGAGAAGTTCGGTCATTGCTTTTCGTGGGATTCTGGTAACTCAATTGGCGATATTCAGGGCCATTCCACCACGGTCACTTCGGTAGACATCCGCCAGCAACGGCCATACCGGGCTGCCACAGTTTCGGAAGACAAAGCAATGGTTTTCTTCAATGGGCCACCTTTCAAATTTGACAAAAGTGTTCGTGGCTACCATACAAATTCCATCCAGGGAGTGCGGTTTCTGCCGGATGGAGCATATCTCGTGAGTGTAGGCTCCGACAGACAAATTGTCTTATACGACGGGAAGACCGGAGAGCACTTGAAGTCCACTTCGGGTCACCAGGGTGGAATCTACGGTGTTAGCTGGAAGGGTAACACATTTGTCACCGCCAGTGCCGACAACACCATAAAAGAATGGAATACCGATCTCGAGTGTGTGGACACAGTGGAAATGCCAAAGAGCGGGAAATTGTCTCAGCAGGTTGCCGTAGCAGCTTCAGGTGATAAGGTCGTCACCGTAGCTGTTGACGGTACAATCAACGTGATTGAGAACGGCATAAGCACAATATATGGCCACCTGGGTCCGATCACAGCGCTCGCTGGTGACCTCAGTGCGTCTTCCGACGGACGTATATTAAGGTGGGAAGGACCTGTTGCTCACGAGGCTGGTTCGCACGATGGCTACATAAGTCTGCTTGTTGCTAACGATTCTCACTACTATTCCGCAGGGTGGGATGACAAGGTGAAAAAATGGCAAGACGGCAAGTTGGTGGCAGAGGTGCAGTTGGATGCCCAGCCTAAACAGTTGGTCTTGGGAGATCAGCTCTGGGTGGTGTTCGAGACAAAAGTGGAGACGTTCACCTTAGACTTGGAGCCACAGGCATCCACAGAAGTTGGGACCACTAACGACGGAGACATCCTCGGCGACGGCTTCGTGTTAACAACACAAAACACCGTCAAGAACCTTGCCACAGGCAAGGAACTGGCACCATTGCGTGCGGCACCTACGCTTGTCCGAGTGTCGCCCAACGGTGAATACATCGCCGTGGCAGACGCAGCTGGAAAATACATATTGTACGACACCGATTTCAACACGGTGACCACCAGATGGGCATACCACTCTTCGCGTGTGCTCGATGCCCAATGGTCACCCGACTCCAAGTACTTGGCCAGCGGTGGCTTGGACTCTGGTATTTTCATCTACTCCGTCGAGCGGCCAGCCAAAGTTATCAAGCGGCCATTGGCCCACCAAAACGGTGTCTTCGCCATCCAGTGGGGTGCCTATGATGACCAGAATACCACATTGGTTTCTGGAGGTGCCGATGGGGCGATAAAGTCGTGGCAGGTGTCGTTCCCATAGATTTAGGTATAGTAGTCACGTGCAGCGATGGTCCAAAATTCTCACCAAAAATCTGTAGCTCATCGCAGCGATATAATGTCATCGGTACGGCCAGGCGTCGCCACAGTGAGAAATCCGACCTTGCCGGCACAGACCACGCTGGAGCAGCGATATTGGCGTGGTTTTACAAGCCCACAATTGGTCAAAGAAAGTCATCCAATCCGCCATATCGACTTCAATCCGGCTGCTCCATATGACTTTGCCGTTACTTCTTCGACCAGAATCCAGGTGTTTTCGTCCAAGACCCGCCAGGTGATCAAAACCTTCTCTCGTTTCAAGGACACTGTGTTCAGCGGTGAATATAGATTTGACGGGAAGCTTTTAGTTGCTGCCGATGCATCGGGATTGGTCTCGATCTTTGATGCCTATCAGCCACGTAATCTTCTTGTGAGCCTCCAACCGTCATCGCATCCTACCCAGGTTGCCAAGTTCCATCCATCGATAGGAAATCAGCTCGTCACCGGAAGTGACGATCGAGTGTTACGATTGTACGATATTTCACAAACAACCACCGGTCCTATACATCTGTTTGACGATTCATTCCATGAAGACTATATCCGGAGTGCATGCTTTATACCTGGGAACCCCAATTTAGTAGCCACCGCATGTTACGATGGCATTGTACGGGTATTCGATACTCGTCAACCACAAGTGGTTTCCAAATTCAACCACACCAATCCCGTGGAAGACGTCTTGGCCATCTCGCCCACAACATTGGTAAGTGCTGGTGGACCACAGGTCAAGGTTTTCGACTTGTCTCGCTCACAACAAATCCATGAGCTTAACAACTTCACCAAGACCACCACATGTTTGCATGATACCGGCGATCGAGGACTTCTTGTGGGTTCCTTGGACGGTCACGTCAAGATATTCGACACCAGCTCACCATCATGGAACGTCAAGTTTGGCTGGAAATATGGTAGTGGTGGAGTTTTGGCCTGTGCTGTTTCTCCTGCCAACCATAAGCATTTTGTGACCGGATTGACTTCTGGATTGCTTTCGATAAGAACCAGAAAGGATCCTCGGCCTGATATGGCCAAGCTGGTGAAAACTTCTGCATTTGCTCGTATGATGCGTGGTGCTGAATACCATGGTGAGGATGAAGTGAGAATCGTGGAGACCGCCAAGCCATCCACGAAAAAACCCAAACAGTTCGAAAAACATCTTAATGCGTTCAGGTGGTCAGAAGCATTGGATAGTGCATTTGCATCGGGACTCCCAAAAGAACATACAATTACTGTGCTAAACGAATTGCGTAATCGTGGTAAGGTAAGGGCATCGCTCGTTGGCCGGGATGAAATATCTTTGTTGCCTATCTTACAGTGGTTCATCAAGAACATCCAGGATACCAGATCGTTTAATTTGCTATGCGATTATATAGGGGTGATTGTGGAAGTGTATGGGTCACTTGTCAGCAAGAGTGTGGTGTTGGAAGAGGTATTTGCAAGCTTGATGTCCAAGGTCCAGGGCGAAATCAAAGTTTGCCGGGAAGCCAGTGAGATCAAGGGTATGCTAGAGTTACTATCGGTATAATTTAACGTCTCCTTCTTTTTTTGCTTGCTTGTTGCCGACAATAGTCGGAACAAAACCATGGCTTCTTACCTGTAGTGTACGGCAATGCTTGTACTCGGTTCATGATTCCTACACATTTGTAGTGAAACCAATCGCCATTGGGACAAGAGACTTCATTGTCACACCCAATCATGTCACCGTACGATGGCTGCTTGCAGAAACAATACGGTGTAGGGTCTTCGATTTCTTGCGCTGGAGGCACATACGGCTGAAGTTTTTCCTTTTTATCGACTTTTTTCAGCACTTTTAGCACCAATTTCACCGGTGCTTTTGGGGGAGCTTCAAATGATGCTAGCGGATGCTCCTTATAATGCTGTTCAAGTTGATGTTTGAGTTTATCAGGGTGGATTTTAGAGGTATTACGGTTTTGAGAAAGCAGTTGGAGCTGTTCTAGTTCGTCGTGTAGGGTGATTTTGTGGGTAACGAGCTGGTTATGAAGTGCCTGGGCCTCCAGTTTTGCTTCAGCGTATAGTCGCTCCAATGTTTCCTTGCGTTGTGCAAAGTCATCGGCATCCAAGTGCGATATTTCTTTCAATTCCGCTTCATACTTGTTAATTTCGATATTGCACGACTGTACCACCCATAAGGAACGTACTATATCTGTCGGGAGATGGTCGACCGTCGATATGAATGCATTGTTTATAGACGATAAATGCTGCACACTCATGCTGATGAGTGAGCGCAACGATTCAACAATATTTCATATGCAGTACTTACTGTGGAGTTCCCGCCTTCGATGGCACTTACCAAACTTAAAAATGTTATTTATGAGCCAAGGCAAGTTCCCAAATAGGATAGTTTTCCAAAAGCAGTGCGTCAGCGCGTGTTCCATATGCACCAAATTTGACTTACGAAGGTGATAATAGCTACAAGCGACTAAAAGCTGAAAAATCTAATGCGAGAGAATGTGGAAACATCCGCGGTTCGTCTGGTTCCCGTAGATCCGGTATGTAAATTTACATCATTTTCCCATCGGTAAGTGTTTGAAAAAAATGGTGGGGTGCGTCTAATAGCCTGCATAATTCCCTGCATAATTCCCTGTATAATGCAAGACAGGGAGGCATCGTGCATGATATCTAAACCAGCACGAGTTTATAAATGTCAGAGCCAATTTATCCTCATCTATGAAGCAAGTCTCTACTGAAACATCCTCATTGAAACCCATAAACTTCACTGACCGAGACAGACGAAGAAGAATATGGCTGTTAAGCTCCAGTGAAGAGATAGTGCTCAAGCAATGTATGGCCCACTACTTTAAACTCTGGGGTTATGACCTTAATTTATCCCTAGACGACATTGCTCGTCAAAGCTCGTTCACTAGCTCGCTAGAGGCAGCTGGAACAGGTCGCTATTTGAAAAAAGACATTTTTGCAGAGTGTGATACTGATTGTTTGGATGATATAGTGGAACCAGTTCCTCCAGCCTTAAGAAGAAGTTTCCTGTCGGTTTACGATATGGAGATTTGGCTTGAGGGCACCTCCACTAATGGTGAGTTTATTTCCGTGCAAAGAAAGGACTACTACAGCTCTTACAAGCCTGACCCATCACAAGTGCATTCCAAACTTCGAGGATACCATGCCGGAGGGTTGCAACGTCAGTTCATAACCTGTTTGCGAAACGATCTTCCCGATAACCTTCTTCTTCGGTACGCTTCTAAGAAGAATTTCAGAGTTGTGCCTACTATAGAAATGGTTGCAAAAACCCTTTCATGGCGAGGAAAGCTGCATCCGGTCGATTCTTGGACACTCTCTGGCGACTCCGAGCCCAGCTTACATAAAGAGAAACCTGAGTTTGTTGACGCTTTTAAAAACGGTCAGGCCTATGTTCGTGGAAGGGATCGTAAGGGATTCCCTATTTGTTTCATTCAAGTAAAGCGTCACGTACGGTCGGCATGCCCCGACCGTGACTTTGAACGTGTTGTGTGTGTTTACATCGAATGGATCAGGTTGATGCTTACTGCTTACAAAAATGATTCTGATGCTTGCACAATAGTGTTTGATATGACTGGAATGTCTCTTCGAAATCTCGATTTTGCGTTTGTACGGTTCATCATTGCCGTACTTGAACACAAATACCCTGAATGTATTAGTTCCATGGTGATTCACAACGCACCGTACGTATTCTTCATCTTCTGGAAATTGATCAAATCGTGGCTGAGTCCAGAACTCACAGCTTTAATTAACTTCACTCGAACTTATGAGGAATTGGAGAAGCACATCTCTCCTGAAAACATCCCCACACGCCTAGGTGGAAAAGACGATTTTGAATACCGCTATATCGAGCCCACCTGGGACAATAGCGGCAAGAAACCCTACGATAAGAAGTACCTGGACCTTGTTGAAGAGAGAAAGGAATTACTCATGTTATGGTTAGTCGTTTCGGTGCAGTGGATCGAAGCCAAAACATCGGCCGAAAGTCTAAAATATCTCAAACAAAAAGTCAAACTTGGCTTGGCGCTCGGCAAGAATTATATTCAGCTTGACCCGTACTATCGATTTCGAGGAAACTGTGACCGTTTGGGGCAACTCGACAAGATCGGTTACTAATGTTATTTATTGTGTATTATATGGCAAGAAGTTTTTACAAGTATTATCAGATCTCCCTTGATGTATTTTCTACGTCATATGCGGAGATAGCACGGGTCCAATCGTATGCATAGATCAGCACGCGCCGTGCATAAACAATAATTCGTAAATGCCTTTACTTAAGGAAATCATTGACCCCCTTCTCCTTAGAAATGGGTAGATTTAGTAATTTGAAAGATAAGTTGGCCGATGTGAAAGACAACGTCCAAATTAAGATTTTAGAAGCACAGTTAGATAGAGAAAATAAAAAGCAGGAACGATTTGAAAATATGAAGACAAATTTTCTTGCCAAGGTGGCTGAAGATGCTCACAAAAGTGGACAGCCGGCTACAATATTCGAAGAGGGAAAGTGGTACACTTACTATCCTGACGGTAGAAAAGTGCCGATGCCCACCGGTGAAGTGCCAGCTGCTCCTCCACAGGCTGAAAGTAAATAGACTAGATGTGAAAATCCTTATTGTAATTGGATAATATAGATGTATGCTTTGTTGAAGTTTGTAGTGGCATGTTATGGAATCATTACTTAGTTTCCGGCACCTTTTTCGGCTATTGCCTATTTTAGAAAGTCACAAATTTGACGAATGAACTCAATGGCTCACCATACAGCAATTTCATCCATGTAGACTATGATGTTACTGTCTGCTCATCCCCGTAGGAGTATTTGTTTTGTGGCCCCTATAAAGGTTATTGATGAGCTTATCAATCTCCGGGAATAGCCGCTCCTCGAAAGCGGAAAGATGCGCCAACCTCTATATAAGCTGGCGTACCCATAGAGTAACTAATGAGTAAAAGTAAGGTTGCATTAGTTGGTTCTGGGGGCGTTGGTACAATTGCTGCCTACGGACTTGAATACGGGGGGAAAGCTGAGGTGACTGCTGTAGTTCGTTCCGATTACAACTTGGTAAAAGACAAAGGATACAAAATCAACTCTTGTGATTACGGAGGTATCGACAACTTCAAGCCGACGCATATAGTCAATGCTGTTGAAAAGGCAGCACAGCACGGACCATTTGAATATATAGTGGTTACCACTAAAAATCTTCCTGATATATCGAAAGTGGAAGACTTGATATCTCCAATTGTCACCAAAGAAAGTGCCATCGTTTTGATCCAGAATGGCGTGGACATCGGTGCCGCTCTTATAAAACGGTATCCCAATAATGTCGTTTTGAGTGGTGTCAGTATGATTTCCTCGGCGAATTACGGCGGAATAATAAACCATGAGAGTAAAGATTCCATCCAAATTGGTTACTTTATAAACGAAAAACTTAGTCAAGAAACGCAAAAACAAGTATGTGCCAGATTTATCGAGATTTATCAGAATGATAAGAACGATTGTGTGTATGATTCAAACGTGAAATACACCAGATGGCGCAAGTTAGTGTACAACGCTACTCTCAATTCTGTTTGTACACTAACCGGAGTTGATGTTGGCAGGCTAGAGTTATTTGGTGGTGTTGATATGATCGTTAGAACCACCATGAAGGAAGTTTTGGCAATTGCGAAATCTGATGGAGTTGAGTTACCAGAAGAGATTATGGAATTCATGATTCGATCGGATGATGGCTTGTACTATGAACCTTCCATGTTGGTTGATCTTCGTAAGGGCAATTATATTGAATCAGAGGTAATTTGTGGAAATGCTGTCAGAACAGCCCAACGAAATGGTGTGCCTTGTCCGATGTTATCGTTGATTTATAGTCTTTTGAGTGTGATTCAAATGAGAACAAAGGAACAAAAGGGATTGGTCGACGTCCCAAAGCAGCGGCCAGTTAATGATTAGTCTTGTTCAGGGGATGCTTTTTTTCCACATTATCTACTTAAATCGGTGGGGATCTTTGAGCTCAGCATTGGCCAGGTTGCTGGTTTCTATGAAAGTGTAGAAATCTTAAAAAGATCCAATATCTCCTTTTAACTTATACTAGAAGATGAGTCAAGTCTTGTGTTATACCTTCAGTCATTGATTTTAAGAGCTCATAGCTATGTATGAACATATTAGTCACATCAATTGAAGCTGGGATGTTGATGCAAACGTAATACATCCTAGTTTCCGCTGTAGTTCAAATGCAGTTATACGCTAGTTAAAGTGAGTGGATTGGCTGCATTTTAAAAGAAACTAAAAAATATATAGGAGAACACCATAAAGACATAACTACATCTATTGAGACGAACCCTTGCTGTCTTCCGTCATATACCAGACTTTCATCTTTTTTTTCTCTAAGCATGGAACAACTCGAGCCGCACGTCTCGCTTACAGTAGATGTGCGTCCTGCATTCAATAGTTCTGGGAATTGCTGGTGCTCTAAATTAGGATCCCTGAAGTTTGTTTATTTTGTCATGAGTGTGTACATGGATCTGGATGTTAATAACCCCTCACTGAACACTAGAGCTAGATATGGAGTTGACGGAGACCAGTTGCCGCCGAATCTGGAAGAACGTTCATTGCAGCCATTAACGGCGCAAGAAGACCTCCTCTTGATAAGGTCCTCTATTATTAACGAAGCATATCGCTTGGCAGGAAATGAAAATACTGAATTAATGTTGCTCATACACGAAGCGGACAATTCAATTTTCAAGTTTGCTACTCTGAAATTCCAACATACGTTACAAAAAGTCGAACAAGATTCATTGTTTCTAAACTGCTTTGAACACAAGCCAAGAAAAAGCCAATTACGTCCTAAAAAAACGGGTGAAAAAAAATCGATAATCGCGCAGGTAACACTGTTGTTTCTGTCCTACATTTTAGTCATGTCTTTTATTCTCGTTAGGGACGTCGGATATAAGGTTGGACTCTTGAATTTTTTTTGTGGAGTCACCCCAATAATTATTGTGGAGATTTGGAAAGATATCGTGCATGAAAGACTAGAAAAGATGCAAATGACGCACTCAAATTCAAGTATCAAGCTCAACGAGGTGCAATATAAACTGCACATTATCAAAAATACCGACCTTGCGGAAAATCCCTTTTCATCCAATCAAGGGGTCCAAGAGTCACACTCGAAGAACTCAAAGGATGAAAAGGGTACTGACAATTCTGATACCAAATATCTGATAAAAGATGCAGCTGAAAGATTCGAAGCCGTCTTCGATGGTCAGTTGCTACTCGTGGTTGAGGAGTCAGGATTCGCTTTCAATTGTGTTACTTCTAAGTTAGAGCCTCTATATGGTGAGTACATACTGGCCAGTCGAGCTAAATTCTCAAATCAAGCAAGAACAGGAGGTTCAACGGCTATGTTTGCACATGAAACGAAAGACTATTTCGTTCTATTTTTCTGTTTTGCGCCTATTCTGGTCATATTTTATTCTTTAGCTTATCATTGGAAACCCCTCTTCGTGAATAAAGATGACGCTTACAGATTGAGGTTTTCAGATATCCTGACTGAACGAACTTTTATGGTTCCTTGTGTTGCATATGTCTTGGCTGCATTCTATTGCATGATTATGTTTATCTATATGTGGCTCATTTCAATTGGGCGCAAGAGAACGGAGGATGAAAAAACTGAAATCATCAAAGTTTAATATGTGCATGGTCTTATATAGTTCCTAGTACGTTCAGCGAGGAAAATCGTAGTTATTTAGGAACATTTATACATTTGTGGCGAGGTTCCTACTCATTGACTAGTTTATCTAACATGATGTATCAAATTAAGCAACGTTTTAAACTCTTAATCCATTAATTTGGAGGAGAAAGGACCGGGTTGTTTACTTTTCAGCCTTATCGAACAACTCATCTCAAGGTTACCCAGTTGAGTAGGATAGGTACCGAGAAGATTTTTGTTCCGTATGATAATGACTGGATAGAGAGTCGTTTCATCTCGTTCGATTCACTAGGGCCTAGCCATTCCGCGCGTTGTATCAATTTTCCATTTTCATCCCAATTTTGCAACCAATCCTGTATAGTGAGAATAGTCTATCACAATCACTATGACCGAATCAGTTGAAAGATACTACCGGATCTTAGCCATCACTGAATCAAAAAGTTGTTAATAAATTTGATGGCTGGGTGGATTAGCAATGTTCATCAAGACCTCCTCCGCCATATGGTGTAAGCCAATAAAACGATATTAGGCAAGAAAGTTACCACGGTCACATTCCGCAAATTAGGCACAACTAGACCATGAAATGCGTTTGGGTATGTGAGCAAGATGGAGAACATTTTCAAGTGATACAAATAACCTTCACTCACAGGATTCTTTCGAGAGCGGTTCGGCGAATGTTAATAATGTGCAAGACCTTATAAGCACTTGTCCTGTAGGGTACTCGGTGCTTCTATAACCGTATTTGGTTTCATACCTAACATGCATTCACAGCATCATTATTCTCACTAATGCTCAACACATATCTCTCTTTTGGGTTGATAATGGAACATGGGGAGTGGTTGCCGAACGGTCAATGAAAACAAGTCAACAAATAATGGGCAAAACTCTACAATGGGTAGATCTTAATGCATTAAAATAGAGTGAATGAAAGAAGCATTTGGGATTTGAGTGTTATGCCTAACATTTGAGAGTTCAGAGATATCAACGACTTGTATGTACTGGAAAATTAAGCTTTAATCTTTTCGAGCAATATGGTATCCATGTGCTCGTATAAATAGCAAATGAAGAGTCTCTTTACTGTCTTTCGAGCCCGAATTTGGGGCAGAATGAATGAGTAGTTGTTAATGTAATGACAATTGACCCTAATGCTGGTATACTACCCTTTTTTTGGCAATTCAAATGTTCATCGTGGTTGTCTCGGCGCAGATTGAGCCGGTAATTTCGCTTCTGGTGGCGATGGCCGAGGCTGCATTTTAGTTTAGATGCATGCTGATGTCTTCATTATTTGGGACGATATCAACAAAGGGGGCAGAGGAAAAGTCAGGGTGATGATTTTCAAATGTTAAGCAACAAATTTACATGACGACAATGTGGGTTCATTATTTTTTGGTGGTTTCTAAATTTTGATATTTTTTGCGACGCAGAGTCCGTTTGATTATATTAGGTTTCCATAAAAAGAAAAGAATACGAGAATGAAGATCTATCAAATATACATGTTATTATAAGGCATGACCAAATGTAATGATACTCAAATATAAAAGAGGTCATGCTGCTTTCAAGTTGCGAGCAGTGAATTCGTCACAGGGCACAACAAAATTAAGAAGCAAACTGCAGCGTATAGGTATGCGGGCATACGATATTACGGTGCCTCGCACGGCATTCAGTAGCACCTACATATCTAATTCAGATGAAGGTTCATGGACTACGATTATACGTGAGCATATGATGATTTGGTGTTATGTATAATCATACCAAGTAGATAAGAACATCTCTACAACTTTTCAATCGCAAATTACTTGTTTTATCGAAAGATAGGCATTTCTCCAACATAGAGATTTTCTACGAATGTATTCCACGGAGGGACATATGCAAAAAATATTCCGTAACGACGGGTTTGCTGGACGCCAAGCTTTCTATGCATGAGACAAGGAAATACACAAGGCACCATATGCATACATGCAAGCAGACTCTGGTTTCTTTTTTTTGTCATGGTTGCAACTGAGCTGGGGAAGATGTGAAATCATAACCCGTTCGTAAATAGGGTTTTGAGCACCTAGTAAAACGGCCTCAACACAATGTCAGTGGTGCATTCCTGTTGATATGTTTTTGCCATCAACACTAAAACCACACTTCATTAAGTTGTCGATACATTGAAACCTCACACAGGGTCTACTTTAATTGAGTTCTTCCAATATCAGTAAAAGGTACCCACGGGAGTCAATGCCACACCAGCCCAAATTTCCAGATACGGCAAGAAAATAGTGATTACATGTGTGTTCCAGTCACCTGAATATGTACAGTGCATCTTCCGCGCATACGGAAAATACATTCAGTTAATTCGTAACTGCGGCCATGGCCATTTTCGGAAGTAATTATCACACCTAGTCTTTAATAGTCCCAATTTGACCGAGAGATGCAGCGCGGAGGACGGTAAAATATAATAATACCATGCCAATCTTGCATGATGCATGACAATAGGTTAAAACGCCGCGAACACCCCTCAATAGTTCGGTGCGTCGGACCTGCATACATTTTAAAGTGACATGGAGGCTTAGAACGTTCTATTATACGTTAAAGCAAGAGCATTTGATGGTTTTGGGCATAAAAAAGCAGAGATCTGTCATACTTGAGACATTTACACTTGTTTAATGTTACAATGGCATATTTTTTGTTTCATCATAGTGTCTAGATTTATACTCGGTTTTGAAATTTTCTACGAATGTATCCCACGGAGGGGCACCAGCAAAAAATATTCCGTAATGATGGGTGTGCTGGAAGCCAAGCTTTCTATGCACGAAGTAGGTAAATAATGAAGGTTCCCTGGCTTACTATCTGCACCTGCGATCTGACTCTGACTCTTACTTCGCCTTCGTGGAAGTCGTAAAAATATGACCAAAGCATGAATCGGATCTTGAGCACTAAGATTGAAGTTCCATAGTTCATGTTCGGACACTCAGAGGTTGTATAACATTATTTGAATAAAGAGAATTCACAGTGGCCAACTTGTCTCAGCCGTAAATAGGGCTTTCATGCAGATCTTGCATCCTGTCTTGCATCGGAGTCCTTCCGGTGCCGTCCCAAGCCGCAGGTAGGACTTGCATGCAGCATCGAAGACTTGCATCTTGCGAAAATGAATAGAAAGCCAATGCAACCCATCATGTTGGCTGTATTCGTAACATGGTTTGGCGCGACTCCCAATTGCTATATAAGGCTCCCTTCAAGAGCACTTTTAGCTAATGCAATCGAGAGTCTTTGCAGCCTCGTTGCTTGCTTTAAAGGTTTTGGCTGAAGCCGATGTGTTTACGGACCTTACTATCACTCCTCAGTCAGCTGCTGCTACAAATGGATGGCCACGTACCTCTTATTGGAAAGGTGATGTGAAATGGCATATCGATGGAGGTCAACTAGCCGCTGGCACGGAATTTACCTTACATATGCCCTACGTTCAAGCAAGCGCTTCTACAGTGAACCTTGTTGCTAATGGAGTCACATATGCTAATTGTAACTTCTTCAATGGCGACTTTATCGTGGGCTATTCCGAACTTCAGTGTAAAGTGGCACCAGGGTTGACTGACAGTGATGTTGCTGTTGGCACTCTCACAATTCCCTTCTTATTTGATTCCGGATTCTCATCAACGACACCTTCTCTTCAAGCAGCTAAACAATGGTCTGTCGGAACTAATACCGTTACCTGGACATCTGGTTCGAAGTCACTTTCCTCGACTGTAACATTCCAAGGAGGCACTGACACATTTGATCCCGATACTCATGTCCATTCGGCACAAACGCTATTTGGTTTAAACAAACAACAGTACTACGTGAGGGGTGCCTCGTGTCCTAGTGGAGATCAATCAGGTACTCTTGGAATCAATTTTTACAATGCTGGTTCACCACCAATTGATTGTAGTTCATTGACAACTGCAATCTCCAACCAATTTAACGCATGGTACTTCCCAGAAACAGCAAGTGCTTTCACTTACTCTGTGCTGTGTAATAACTCTGTTGCTGAAATCACTTATTCTGGTGTTCCAGCCGGGTACCATCCGTTTTTTGATATCCTTACTCCTTTAGCTCAGGTTGGTACCCTCAATTTCGCTCATATCCAGAGCTACAAGTGCGGTGATGGTCCTACGCAACAAGCTAGTCATTTAAGTACTTTTACCACTCTCCCAGGTGGTAACACTGGTTCTGAAGGTTCGAATATTGTTAACACTATCGTCACCAAAACTTACACTGGTCTGACCACCAGAATCACCACATTGCCGTACGATTCTACGGAAAGTGGTGCAACAAGAACAATCGAGGTGGACGTTCCCGTTCCAACTGTATCTACCACCAAGACTTGGACTGGAAGTTTTACTACCACGTCTACTATCACTCGTGGAGAAGGTGAATCTAATACTATTGTCGTAGACTACCCTACCCCAACCGTATCTACTACCAAGACATGGACCGGAAGTTATACTACCACTTCGACCATCACCGGTGGAGAAGGTGAATCCAACACTGTTGTCGTCAATGACCCAACTCCTACCACGACTATTACTACAACGTGGACTGGCACTGTAACTTCTACCATTACTATTCCTGGTGGACCAGGCGAGTCTGTCACGATAGTTGTTGAAGTACCCCCAACAGGAACTTCCATGTCGGCCAGCTCTGCTCCACTGTCCTTTTCGGTAATCAGTGTTAGTTCCGCTGGTCCTAGCTCGTCAGCTTCATCCTCTTTCGCTTCTTTTTCTAACAGCTCCGTGCCAGCTTTGAGCAGTCCTGGATTGTCAACTTCAAGTGTTGTGAGTTTGACTAGTGACTCTGTGACCCCAACGTCTAATGTTCCTTCAGTTGTGCCTACCGATGGTCCATCCTCATCTACAGGTGAAACGTCGTTGACTATCTGCAGAAGAGATGGCTCTGACTGTATCACTATTGACTCGTCTTCGGTGTATTCGCCTCCAACCTCGACTCCAAATGGCGAAAATGGTACACCAACCCACACCAACACTGTTACATGGACATCTACCAAAACACAAGTTCCCGGCGGTCCAACTTCAACTCCTACGAACGGAGAAAACGGTGGATCTAATAATGGTAGTCCTGGAAACGGTAAACCGGGAATCGGCGAATCTGGAAACGGCTCTGGCAACGGTGGTTCTGGAAACGGTTCTGGTAATAGTGGATCAGGAAACGGCTCTGGCAACAATGGTTCTGAAAATGGTGGTCCCGGAAACAGTTCGGGCACTGATGATTCTGGACATGGTTCTGGTAATGGTTCTGGTAATGGTGGATCGGTTAACGAATCTGGCAACAGTCATGGCTCTGGATCCGGATCAGGATCGGATGGATCTGCAACTGGTACCGGGAACGACCATGGATCTGGCTCAGGAACTGATTCGGGAGCCTCGCCTACTGTTTTCGAAGGCTCGGCCACTTTAAGCTCAGCATCATGGAGCTTGCTTTCTTTCTTCATGAGTGTGATCGTATTCTTCAACATGTGAACATTCATACCTTTTTAAACTTTTTTTTACACTTTTTTGTTTTTCTTACGATCAGGCTGTGAAAAAAAACGCAGTCATTTTTTTTTCGAACACTTTCTGATTTGGATTTTTTAGATACAAATAATGTTCTTTTACGTTTGCAAGTATCTCAATTTTTAATAATCATATTTTAAACTTAAACGAATTATGCACACCACCTCACTCGACTCTCAATATGTTCTACCATAGTGGTAAAACTTTAAACCTGTATTCCATGCGGACAATAAAAACGGTACCATTTAGATATTTAGTATGAAAGTGAACGAGTCATACAAAAATTTCTATGTCTGGAGAGATCACAAAGTTACAGACAGACAGGTTGAAATTAATCTTCTTCTATGATCTAGGTAGGTGAGTCATCGATGAAGGCAATTTCACTAAGGTTTTCAATGTTTTGTGTTATCATTCTAGCTGAAAATTAAACAATAAAGTGTTGAAAAGATGGATTGGAAATGCAAATTATGAATTCTTGAAAAATTGATTAAGTCTTTCCTCAGGTTCATGTATTATTCAAGACCTCTGTGGATGTGTCACCATGTCACCTTGTCTATTTATCCTGTTTGTTCCGAATTTGCAGCCAATCCTGTACACTGTAGGTGCAGTAGGGGATGTTGGAGGTACTAAATAGTGCAATATTTTACTCAGTGATATCCCATTTCATGCTGATATGAATGGTTTCGGACGAATCTAGTGTTTACTGGGGTATTTGTGGCATGCGGCGTATCACAAATTTTATTTCAGCATTTCTGTGCTCTGCCGATAACCGATTACAAACATGGCTGACTATGTAAAAAACCGCGATTGAATATGCAGAGGGAGCAGAAAGGGGATTACGATTGTGCATCTGACTCAGGAGTATAAATCAAGATAGCATATTGATGACTTATGCGAGTTTATAATATTATGAAGATTTGCAAAATTTTATAATTTTTTGGTATTTTTATTCGCTCAGTTAGTTTCACTAAAAGAATACTGACTTACATTTCATTTATTTTGACTCTTTATATGTTGATTCCTGAAGCCTGTTTTAGTCTACAAAAGCTGTTGAATTATTTGTCACCGACTCGAATTTGGCAGCTATTGAGCACTTGTGAGCCACACTATCTGGTGTAATGGTGTATCGAATCGAATACGACTAACCTAATGCAGCGAATAATTTCAAACCGCACGTCTCGCTTACGGTTGACGTGAGCGTGAGTTGAACAATATGGTTCCTGATAACGAAAACTGAAATTACAATTCCTAGTCAATAGCAAAGAGCAGCAAGCTGGTTTTCGAACTGGTAGCGATACAAAAACTAAATTGCTAGAGCCCACCAAAACGATATCAACAACGGCAAACACATTTACAAAGCATCAATCTGCTGAGACATTTCAAAATAAAACCAGGTTAATTCACCGCACCCTTGCGACTAAGTCCAGCGAAAGATACCATAATCACAGCACAAAACACGACCACAAAGGTACGAACTTCCACAATCGACTATCTGTGGCTAGCTCTTGTCCTAGGATCATTACCTTTCAATGGCAAATTTGAAATGACAAGGTACGCAATCGTGTTGGATGAGCAACCGTGGATGAGCTTCTGTTTTTATGAACGTCAGCCCATTTCTAAGGATAAAGAAATTTCATGTATTCATTGTTTGAAGTTCACCATTCGTTCGCCCGACACATTCATCATGTCCATACTAACTTTCAGAAAAAAGTTAAAGTTCTACTTCATGTTTGGAGATGTATGACAACAGTGCTTAGGCTAAGATTGACTTTGGGTCATAAATATTGATGTAGTGTAAAGTGCAAAAGTAAATTGACCAGCAATCATATCTTACAAATTCTGTAACCTCCCCCTTTGATAGACCAAAAGGTCATCATACTCATCGCGCACCTTGGAGAATTCAGGATGGTAAAAGGGGCCATTGTATATCAAAACTTTTAATGTCAGTGGTGTGGCTAAAATGTTGAGTTCCTCGGTTTGACATTCCTTGGGTTCAAGTTCCTCTGTTTCACATTCCTTGGGCTCAAGTTCCTCTGTTTCGAATTTCAAGGTCAAATGAGCAAGTTTTCTTGCATGCAACGTATCGAAACTGAAACTACTAAGTCTTGTGTCTTCCAAGTCAATAGCTCGCAATTCCGTTTCCTCAGATATTGTGGTAATTGATTTGAGAGGATTCATACTCATGATCAAAGTCTCAATGTAAATTGGCACTTTGAATGATTCAAAAAGGTTGATGCTCAAATCTAGGAGCTTGAGTGAAGGTGGAAGCAGTAGCTGGTCAAGAGTTTTCAATTCGTTTCCTGCCAAATCAAGATGCTCCAAAAATGGCGGTAGTCTAATCATGTCATCATTAATCTCTCCCATCCATGATGAACTTAGATCTAGACTTTTCAATTTCGAATCGGGCGGAAAAGTTACCCCGGAGAAACTTAAAGTATTTGAAAAAAGCTCAATTGTTTGCAATGACGATGGGAAAATGAAATCTTCCAACGAACCTTCCGCACAGCAGTACATACTCAAGTTTTCTAATGAGTGAGGTATGTTCCTTATCGAGGAAATGCTAATTTCGTTGCAAGCAACAATCAAATTTTTAAGAGAACTGGGTAAGTCAGGCATGCATGTCAAATCATTGTCGTCGACTTTCAAGTCCAATAACTGAGGAGCGTTGATATTTAATTGTTTGATCGAGTTCTGAACTAGATTTAAGCTCTCCAACTTTGGTAAGGAGCATTGAAATTCGGTAATCTCATTTTTCGAGATTGTAAGACTCCGAAGAGACTTTGGTAACTTCTGCCCATTCAACTTTTTTATGCCACATTCTGTTAGTATTAATGACGTGAGTCCTGATGGAAGTATCATTTGTTCAACTTGGGAGTTTCTAGCATATTCAACGTGAAATTCTGTCAACAGATCAGGAAGAATTAGTGAACATAACTTGTTTTTGGGCCACTGAATTATGAGTGACTTCAAATTCGAAAACCTCGACAAGTCTTGAGGTACATTACCTTCCATTATGCTCAACGACTCAACATATTCCAGCATAGCAATAGGTATGTCACCAAGAAAACCAGCTGCAGTAAGGTTTTTTAATGTGTAGAGATCTTCGATGCCGTCTTGTGTACGATCAAAGACGGAAAATTCTTCGAGACGATCATTCCAGAATGTATTTCGTAAAATGTCATTGCTGAATAAAGTGTGATACCCCGTTTCTGCGTGACCGCTTTCTGCTATATGTATCTCATTTGCAACACTTAACTTTTTCAATTTTTGCAATCGAGGTTGATTTTGGAGTCTAAGCGTACTCTCCACAACAGTTAGACTCAATAAATCTATTGGAATACAATTTATTGTACACTCAAACAATCTAAGCTCTTCTAGCGGATGATCTTGACTAACCATTATATTCAATCCGTTTCCCCTAAATGATTTCAAGGATTCAAAGCAATCCAAGTCTATAGTGGCATCCATCCAATCATGTCCTATTTCTAAATGAGTGATAACTTTGCTCAATTCATGTTTCGAAAGTAGCGATAAGCTTTCCTGATCAATAAATTTGGAGCCTAAGTTTAGCTTCACTTTCTTTTGGCTTTTGTATTTTGACTTGATCGCCATTATTACATCTTCCATTTGGTTAATGTACCTCACATAATCGAAGCGTAAATCCAAACAGTCATCCT